>OY288245.1:73248417-74630006 GCA_958450325.1 Agrostemma githago | reverse complement strand
ACTATGCTATGAGGGCCAATCCCATGGCAGCATTCATGGCAAATTGTATGAGTGAAAAATGAGTCAAAGTCAACTCGCTCCTGTTGCTCCTGAAATATGCATGCCACGGCTATAGGAAGAAGGATGTGCTCAAACCTGGGTCCAACCAAGAGAAAGGGGAAATCTATATAAGGAAACGGAAGTCATTGGCATATCAACTTTCCAATATGAGCAAGTAGTTCAAGATATTGTCAGTGAAAAACAAGAAGAGATGTTACAGATATTGAAATCTTACTTTGCATCAGAAACATTTGTAAGCATGACCATTGATGTACCACGATCTTTCACAATGCGTTCATCACTTGTTAAGTCGAAGGCAACAGTCTGAGGACCTTTCACATCCTGAAATACATCAATTTTAGTACAGGTAAAAGTTTAATACGGAGTAAAATTGATAATCTAGCTCCTGTACTTCAAATTTACTTTATATTTAGTATAGGAAAAGGAACATACAATAAATAGCCCAATTTGAATGCAAATCTAATGATTTACCATTCACCCTCCCATGTGTCCAAAATCATTAATTTAGGATTCAGGATTAATGATACACCAAAAGTAGTCACCCGTGGGGGTCAACTTTTTTGCTGATCAATATTGAGATTTATTTCACCCAAGGAGAAATGGAAACGAAAAAAGAATACAACCGCATACCAGTTCCATCCATGCTATGTCTAAGTCATGATAATCATTCGAAAGAAAAGCATCGGCCTTGCTATGTAGCAATCTCTTCAAGCTGCAAAAGGAAAAAGAAAAAATATATCAGCTTATCAATTCACATATAAAAGTCACTGATGCAAGTATGCAACATTACTAGGAGAGACCTAATCCCATTGATTAAGGGTTGGTTAAAAGCGATCATCATTTGCAACCATCAAAGAAAGCTGAATGAAGGGGGGAAATAGACGGGGTGAGAAAAAAAATGGAAGTAACCTAGGATAGCTGGCCAAGTCCCCTGCCTTATGTAGCAACTCTGAAGCCTTAGTAAGATAAGTCTCGTGCTCTTGACAATACGGAACAGTGCATAGATCATGCACGACACTCGTGTCAACTGTATTGCCATCATTAAGTCCAGAATCCAAAATAGAATCACCGCGCCTCTTTACCATATTAAAAAAGCCCTTTGCATCTTGCTTTTCATCCTCAGTCAGTCTATTCTTCCACGATTCGAATTCCTGTTGGAAGAGTACATTGAAATATAATGCATAGAGTTTTTCAAGTTAAAGAAAAATGAGTCTCAGCAAAGCAGTTAGGCAAGCATTATAAACACAACCATAGAATCATAGATATATATTAACCTGACTAAACTTAACTCTACCCACTTTTAAGGAGAAATAAATAAAACTGACACTAGCTTTCAATTCATTAGCATCTCGTCTTGAAAAGTATAAAACCATAGAGACACAGCATGATACATCTTTTAGGCACACTTCTTTCCGAAGCAAATGCAGATTATTTTCGTGAGATTAATTGGACAGGAGAGGCCAGTCCTCCCCCATAACTTGAATCTTCGACTGCACATACTTTTAAAAAAGGATCAAAATACAACATGCCTCTCATTCATGACTCAAAAGACAATAACTTCCCATATATAGCTTACATAGAAAGGGAACGAAAGAGAATTGCGAAGACCAATGGAGAAAGTACGGAGTATCATACAAAAGTGCATATATCTCGGTGGCACCTTACTACGCTGCCTCATAAGGATCCCACAGGATGTACACAGCCTTATTCCAATGTTCAGAACACAAAAGCCTTTCCTGGATGACCCGTAATCTAAATTGAGTCAGAAACTACAAAGAAGGGATCCTCAAATATAAGCGCCATAGAAGTGCAACATAAACATCAAGTTTACTAAATCAGGATCACATATCATGTTCAGACATTTCAAATCAAACAATTCAAGCCCTTTTACCTGAACAAATGGAGCAGGCATCTGATGATAATCATAGCTTTTGGGCAATCTTGGTTCAGAATTGGGGTCGATCATTATCATAAGAGGATCGAACCCCATGACTGAGGGATGATTATTAGAAAGCTTCTGCAACAATGAAAATTGTATAGCAAATCAAATACTATACACATCCACATCCAATAATAAAGCGAAATAACATCATCGAGGAAGAACCCTAATACATATAACAACTTTACTTGAAGAAATAGATACAATTTCCACATCCACATCCAATAACAAAGCGAAATAACATCATCGAGGAAGAACCCTAATACATATAACAACTTTACTTGAAGAAATAGATACAATTTTCACATCCACTCCCAATACTAAAGCGAAATAACATCATCGAGAAGAACCCTAATACACATAACAACTTTGCTTGAAGAAATAGATACAATTTCCACATCCACCTCCAATAATAAAGCGAAATAACATCATCGAGGAAGAACCCTAATACATATAACAACTGTACTTGAAGAAATAGATACAATTTCCACATCCACATCCAATAATAAAGCGAAATAACATCATCGAGGAAGAACCCTAATATATACTATAACAACTTTACTTGAAGAAATAGATACAATTTCCAAAAAAATTCAACATTCCATGGTTAAAGTGTATGAATTTCCACTCATTAGATCCACCATTTCTAAAATTCTAAAACTTCGTCGAATTCTAAAAACGATATAGAAACTAGTCTAACAATGAAAATTGTATAGCAAATCGAAATCTAAAATCGGCGAACAAGAAATAACCTGAAACAACGAGTCCGCAATTGCCTCATTGTTGTTACCCGGCGCCGGCGCAGGCGCAGCATCCGCACCAATCGCGTCATTGTGATTTTCACGAGGTATACGAGGAGTCCGGTACCCTCGAGGTACCTGATAATTTGGGTCAAAAAAACCCAAGAAATTGAAATTTGGGTCAAAAAAATCCAAGAAATCGAAATTTGAATCAATCCAAATTTGGATCAGGAAACAAGAAATCGAAATAAAAAATTGGGTCAAAAAACATGAAATTGAAATTTGGGTTTGGGTTTGGGTCAAAAAAGCTGGGTTACCGCGTTGGGCCTAGAAATCCGCTGCCAGAATAGCAAGCAATCACGTTGAAAAGTGGTATACACATGCAAACCCAGACGATGACCAATCACAATCCAAAAAAAACACACAACTTGGCCCACTTGAAGAGCCCTAACTTGGACAAACCCTGCCCAACCCATGAGATATGTCCGATAGACATTTCGTCCATGGACGTTGTGAAAGAGACGGGTTCTTAGGCTAAAATCGAACAATTGGTTTTGTTGGCCGTCGAACGCGTTAATGGGGACGGGAATGTGAGAATTCAGCGCAGCGATTTCGTGTGGGTTTAGGTGATGTCGTAGTAAAACATTCAAATTAGGATTGATGTCAATATTGCCTACTAAATCTCGGTCAAGAATTGTTATGTATATTGGATCAGCCATTGAAATGAAACTTGGAAAGGTTAGAAGAAAGAATTTCAGTAGACTCGTAGTATGAATTATGAAATGATTTGTCTAATGGTATATTGGTATACATATTATACAATATATATGTATATATGCTCAGTGTATTTTTCTTTGGTAAATAGGGAATTAATGAAAATAGTATTTATATATCTTAAAATAAAAACACTCTATCTAACAAAATAAATGTAAACGGTAAAGGAATATACTCCGTATTTTTTTTACAATAATGATCTTGTTAATTATGGAATAATGAACCTATTCTTAACACGTCATCATTGTTGTTTCATATGCATTGCCATATGACAAACGATACACTTATATATAGATGGGGACTCTTAAACCATCGCGTGCTAGCTGAACCGGAATTCCTTCCCTGCACGAAAAAAAGGGCAAAAGATCCATCAGATTGCCGGATTACCAGTAAATAATTTCCGACACCACAATAAATTTGAATCTGTTGAAAGAAAGATCGATACCAGATTGTAAAAGCAATCGCAGTAACATTACCCTTAGTGCCTCAAAGAGATCTTCTATGAGACGGTCGTATGTGTGAGACAAACTTTGATCGGTCATTTAGTTTGGCAATGTGGCGGTTTAAATTTGAAATCATAAGTCATAAGTACTCATAAGTGCCTTAAAATGCATACCTTTCTGACCACTCTGTAAGAAATTCGTTGTCCTTGTGATGATCAAACTCGTGGGTCATTCCAATCAGCAGAGCGCGTTTAGGGCAGATTGTTTTCACCGCGTCAAGAGTCTGAGATAAAAGCAGTGTGTGACTATGGTAAAACTAAATTCATCAAGTTTTAACGCAGTTGCTTGGTACAAAGTAATGTACTCCATCTTAGAAGTCATAAGACATACCTGAGGGAAGCAAAAATGAGTATTATGTGACCCAGTCTGTGAGAAAACGGTGGAAACAGTCTCAGCAACGAGAATATATCCATGTCCAATTACTCGTGTCTCAAAGATTATAAGTGAGATAATGACCAGATATGGTAATACGGAATGATAAAATAAATAAACTCATACGGAGTAGCTGTTACGCTGATAAATACTGCAAAAGTATCGACTTGTCGTTTGAAAACATGAAGAATCCCAATATCATTTGGTTCATATTGCTGTCAGATGTTACAGTCTCATATTCCCAATTCAACGCGGCAAAATGCAACCATATTACCAAACTCGGGGAATGAGTAGAATGGATTGTCATACTTGGTCCATCATAAGAGCAGATAAACAGCTTTTGCAACGGAGGTTCTAAATGTAATACCTGAGCTCAAAACTACTAAACTTTCCCCAACTTTGGCAGAACACACAGTATAGATATTTCTTAATATCAAACATTACGGATAAAATGATCCTCCGGGGGCTATATATCACGGCAGGAGTTTAAATTTTTCTATTTACCTTCCTCGATGTAAAAAAAAGGCTCATTGTTCATAGTTAGACATCAAAAATCATTGCCGCTTTGCAGTTAAGTTTCACATTTTGTAATCAAGTGGCCAACGTCATAGAACCCCCAAGGAACTTCTAAGCAAATGGGAGCGATACAGAGCATGATTAATAAAACCAGGATGAATAACCGCAAATTCAGTAGTCCTATAGTCCTACCTACGAATCCCACAGCATAAATGTGAACATAAACGGGTGAGCCATAATAATCAGATACAGTAGTACCCGAGGCCCATGCATGTCTAACTTGTTAAAGGCAGAGAAAGATTAAATTACGATGAAGAAGGCAAATCATCCACACTTTCAATCACGTTAGAAAATCCAATCATTTCAAAGTTCAAACAAATCTACCTCGAACTGACCTTGTAAAGGGTATCCAAAATAAGAAGGTCCAGTTGCCTGCCACCACTTTTCGAAATGACTGCAGACAAACAGCTTGATTAAACATGATTCAAAATTTCAAATTACACACAAAAGTCAAGGTGACATAAACATAATCACATTACGCAGAAGAAGATAAGAAGCCGCTATATTCCATTTGCAGTTTCAAGTCAAGAAACAAATGTCTACTGTGTTAAGAACCTTCTAAGACTCCTACATGAAAGGTGTAAAGCAATAATGGGGAAGCAACACACATCTTTCCAATTATATTATTTTGCTTATCAGATTTACGAGTATGGCTCAGTTACTAACAGACGGAGCAGTTGACTAGCAAAATGACTCTTGCTGGACGTCGTTATCTAACACATTACACACTACAGAGCCTAAGATAACTTACTTACATTGTTAGCAGAGACTTTATTTTTAACCAGCTGTAGTGGAGAAATAGCTTTGAGCTTACAGAACATATACGTCACATAACTAGAGCAGTGCATGCATACATTCATTTTATAAATGATCACAAATTCACCATTGCACATAACATAATGTGACAAGGACTTCAAAACGAAATGTTTGTTATACCAGGAACATGTTTTTTATGAAATTCATATCATATTCCAGATTTCCAGCTAAGAATATACACCATCTTGACGGAAGAGATGTACATAGTAAAAAGATGAACACTATGTTTGAGCAGGGTAACCCTTCACCATATAGAAACGAATGACATTATCCTAGTGCCCCACAGCCTCCCACACATAACAAGGTATGAGGGTCCAATAATACACACCCTTACCCCTTCGGTAACAACATGGCGAGGTTGTTTTCGAACAACCCCAAATAACGGATACATCATTATGCGCACAGAACGAGGTTGTTTCCGAACAAAAATGAATACAACAGTATTATTCAAGTTCATCGAAATACAGCTGGCAAAAGCACACAACTTGACATGAAAAACCCAATCCTAACTGCCCGGAACCGACGCAACAGAACCGAAATTGGGTGCACCCTTACCCTATCGGTAACAAAATGGCTATTGGCGAGGTTGTTTCCGAATAATCCCAAATGGAAATTGCATCAATAATTACATCAAGTGACTGTTACATCAAAGTAAAAAGAAAACAGAGTCTTTGGCTCCATCAAGAATGGAAAAACACAATGCCTCCACCTAAAAAGCAAGGTTATTCTTATGCATATAATATGTAATCCACTCAAAAAGCAAGGAAGCAAGTTTAAGGTTAAGGTAGCACAAAGTCAGGCAAAAAGCACTAACGCCACTCACCAGATAAAGTGCTGGGAATAAAGCGTGAAATATCGGATATGTAAGCAACTTTACATGTCTCGCCAAAAAGAAAACCTAAGGAAATGTAATCTTCACCGTGCATCACCTGAACAAATACAGAATTTAAAGATTATAAGTACAGTCAGTGCATATGGAGTAACCTTTTTTTTTCATGGAGGTCTGGGCATGGTATGATGGTATCAAATCTCGATTTGAGATTTATTTCAAAATTGGTCGTAACATGGTGGCATAAATGCAGCCAGTAGCACAATGTTTTTATAACTCAGTGGCATTTTAGTGTCGCTGTCCACATTTACTGCCATGTTTTGGAGCATAGGACAAGCAGTCAAAAGCCATAACAAAAAAAGAGATTGATTAGGCAAGTTACTGGTAAGGGAAAAAATTGCAGGCCTGATGCAACAAATGGTTTCTCATGATGAGCTTCAATAATCGTCCAATCAAGTTGGGAAACACGTCTAACTTCTTGTCCTTCCTTTAGTTTCTTCTGAACTAAGTACGGAAATTTCACCCCGACACTGTCAGGGAAAAAATTGGAAGGTGAGTGAACATTTGGCCACGAATTATTCCTGGAGTATTTATTACCACATGTGCCCCACTGTGGGTTCTCTATACAATTGTCTAACTAACTGCCTGAATGGTTTTTTTAGGAGTTTTTATATCTCAAAGTTAACTAATGTCATGTAGACACAAGAAAAGTAATGTCACAGTTCACAAAGTAAATTAAATATTCGTCTTATTGGCAGTTAGAAACTGAATATTCTTAATTTCTTATGCAGCATGAGAATCATTCGTAATTTCCCAAAAACAACAAATTTAATCGCAAGATAAGGTGAACATGAGAACTGAAAAGCACACCCACTTATTAAATGTCACACCACTAGTCCACCAAAAACAACAAATTTAATCGCAAGATAAGGTGAACATGAGAACTGAAAAGCACACCCACTTATTAAATGTCACACCACTAGTCCACTAAAAATACAAAATGATATACAATGACCGAAAGGAGGTAGATTCGTATAAAAGTTTACATCCAAGGAAAATAAGAGCATATGGAGACGCATTGGGCCATCAAAATCAAGCATAAGAATTTCATACCTATCCATTGAATCTTGGGTGAGATAAATTGGAGTAGGGCTAATGTCATTTGTTGGGCTAAACGGCTGCACAGCTCGTATATCATCCAAACCAAGAACTGCATCAGCATGCTCATGTGTCAATATTACCTGCAAGTAATAAATCAATGACAGCTTAGATGTCAGGGATTGAAAATGAACTCTCCATACATAAGAGGGCAGAGGCGCAGACATAACTCCAAGCCACATGTTCTTCGAGTAACCACATCATTTAGAAAAATTAAAGAAACCAAAAAAGCTTGCACCAATCATCGATCATAGGTGATCTTCATACACAGCCTTTACATAATTGACCTTGCTTTATTACAATGTACACACCTCTATAGTTTATAGCAAGGAAGCAAAGGCCTAGTTACATCTCAAACATATTGAAAGCTCATTAAGGAAAAGTTTTCTCGTCAAAATAAGCGATAATCAATATGCAATTTGCAATTTAACAGGAAAAGAAAAGGTTGAGCTGAAACATAGGTGCTATACTATATTTTTCCCTCTAGCAGGAGTAAAATTACCTTCTGAAAAGAAGTCCCTTGAATGATGTCAAAATTAAAATTTGTTATTGCATTTTTTCTTGGTGCAGAGGTTGGAATATTGAGGGCAATATTCCTTCTATAAGAAAAAGAAAAAAATATATAGAACAATTATATATGTATTCTCACTCACAGAGTCAACACGTGGAATTTTGTGGAAGGTGAACCAACGAAGAGCTGCTTCTCTGAATGTCTTGCCAACATCGATAAGTATATAGCTGTGGTCTCCATTGTCTTGGAGATAATCAATAAGAAGTGATGTATTCCCCCTGTAAAATATACGAGTCTTGTGATTTAGCAATTATCCTGAGCTATAGTGCCTTATATTTTTTGAGAAAGAAGCTCAACTAATCTTCAAAAACGACCACATAGGAGTGACAAAGAAGGCAAGCTGCCGATGTGAAGATCTTCACTTTCAACAGAGTGAGGCTCCTTCCAACTTAATATGAAACTAAGGCCCCAAAAAATGAAGCGTGAAGAACTCGTTGGATAAGAACAGTTCTGGATTGAGAATCCTATTCCAAAAAGAGGTAAGAAGGGAAGCGCATAAAGATCAAACAGATGATTCAGAAAATTCATGGCTTAATAGAATCCATAGTAGATAAGAAATCTGAAAGATAAATTTACATAAAAAGACCTCACACATCTGTCTATGTTACAGCCTATCTCAGTCTCTCTTGTAGACCTCACGCCGCTCTCTTTCCTTGAAAATCTGACCATCACAAAGGAATGAGCAGGACAATTTTTTGTCCATGCGGGAAATGTTTCACAAAGAATCTAAATCTAACAGAAAAACAAACTCCGTTGGAGTCCAGCATCTATGAATTCCCCAAATGTGCTGAACATGCCGGTAACATTTATAATAAGAGTACTCAAATGCCTCAAGGGTTACCGAAATTAGCATGGTAAGGAAGGGTCTGATGCACACAACATTATCACAGCTCCGAATGTTACAACTAAATATCACTTGTAAACAAGTCGATATCCCTGAAGTGACCCGAATGTTACAGATTACAACTAAATATCACTTGTAAATTCGAAAGGTTTTGGGTTCAAGACTGAAATTATTGACTCCTAAAGCCAAACGGCATCCGAACTACAAGTCTCCTTACTCAACCAACCTAACCTGTAAACCCCATATTTGATGCTTATGACACTTTTCCAAAGTGCCTCAAAAGCAAATCTCCCCATCCATTTTGCTTTACGAGCGTCATTCACAACTTGGGGATGCTGTATACCAGGACTGCCATCAACCTTAGGTGAACAAAACTTCATGTCAAGTAACCCACTGAAAACCCCAATCCCATTTCATCCCTCTCCACAAGAAATCACGTTGTAAGTTTCAAGCTTTGAAGCAACACTAGTGGGGATAGTGAAGAGAGATAAGTACACGAGTAGACTACAAAGAGTACTTTTAAAAAGAGTAAGACAACCTTCTCTATAGAGGATTCAATTCCCAACCTGCAAATCTTGTTCGAAACCTCACAACGATAGAATTTCAAACAGATTTACACGTGTAAAAAGGCACGTTTTGAGCATCTCGTCACATATTTCATAAGCCACAGGACTACACCGAGTGATAAACAGGACACGATATCAGTGCACCCTCATCATCTATCCTCTAAACACTAAGATCCACTCCGAAATCAGTTGAAGATGATGTTACTCACATCATAAGCTCCTCATCACATTTTTTTACAATTCAACAGACTGCAAACAGACTGCAATGAGTAATAAACCGATCTTGAAATCAGTCCGGCACATGATTTAACCGCTAAACACTAAGATCCACTCCGAAAATCAATTGATGTAACGTTTGAGCTCCTACATTTTTTTCACAATTTACACCAAAAACTAACATTGCCAAGCGATAATCACTAATCAAAATTACGCATTCCAATCGATAACACCGAAAACAAACTAATCGCCTATCTACAATCTACGCCACAAACAGCAATAGCCATAATCGAATTCAACACGAATCAATCGCGCACCAATCGAAAATCACGGCGATCAAGCGAAAACAAAGTAAAAAAACGAAGGATGAAGGAAATATACCGATAATTAGGGTTAAGTTCGGGAGAAATGGACAAGGATTGAGAGCAAACAGAGCAAGGAGGATCAGAAGGCTGGATCAAGCACATTGCATTAGGAACAGCGCTAGAACATCCAGTTCCCATGAAAATCAAGGCCGATGATGGAGAGTCGGGGAGTTCCGCCATTGAAGCGGCGCCGTTTTGCATTGTGCGGTGTGATCACGGGAAACAGAGGAAAGTTGTTGAGGGAGGGAAAATGGGAAAAATAGGGGGATGATGGACTGGGGGCAGATGGTGATGGGGGTTACAACTTTGAACTAGAACTAGAATAACAACCCATTGATGTGCATAAGCCAACTGAGTACACTAGCTTTAGTTGGTCCCGGTTTGAACCCGTTTGCATTATAATTGGTTTCATGATCGATAATAGGGGTGTACAAAATCCGGTTCGGACCCGAAATAAAAAAATTTGGTCCAGTCTCAAGTCCTTCATTTTGGGCGATTCCCGTTCCGGTCCGATCCTGACCCGTTTTTTCAGTCCAGATCGGAAAGACCGGAATTATATTTATTTGATCCGTCCAACCGGTCCGGAATTTTGGACCGGAATTTCCAAAAAAATTTGAAAATTCTGGTCTTGGACCGGAAGTTTTCCGATCCGGTCCCCATCCGAAATTTTTAGATTTTGGTCCGGATTTTTTTTTAAGTTTCCGACCCAGCCCGATACTGGACCGGTGCACAGCCCTATCAATAACATCAACAACGAAAATCCGACTAGTGTATTTTTGATAAAATAAAAAAGAGGATATACTTTTCAAAAACGGGTGCCTTAATTTTTCATGATTATCGTTAATCCTCTCATTTTAATATCATTCGGTTGTTTAATCGTTACACTCTCAACCTCAAACATAGTCTTTAACCGTAGCAACCCTTAGATCAACCTCCCATCCACGTGGATCGACCCGCATTACATTAAGCTCCCAGACTTTAGGTTAGTTGGTAGTTTACTTTCCCCCCTCCCGGCACCTCCACCGGCCCCACAACTGGCTACCGCCCCCTCTAAACCAACGATCCACCTCACCAACTACCGAGCACCAACTTTTTTTAAAGACTAAATAAAGTAGGAGGAAGTTAAGAAAATTTCGTTCAGATTATAGCTGCTCATGGGACGTACCGCCCGATTGGTCCGTCCCGTCCGGCCCGAATTTTTAGCGAGCTTGGACACAACATTTTTAAAAATATACAAAGGCCCGGACTGCAAACCCGTCCCAAACCCGCTAACCCATCCCGAACCCGCTTGTCCGTGGGCCAAAATTCCACAATTAGCCCGGCCCGTGTCCGGCCCGAACCCGCATATGATCACCTCTAGATTAGATGGAGTGAAACATTGTTCAGAAGATGTAGACCATATATGAGATAGATCACCAATTTTTGAAGACTTGGAGATTGGATCGCTGACTAATCTAGGTCGAACCAGACGGTCTGGTTTAACAGTCTGGATCACTTTTTGAATAACTCTTTTACAAATAAGTAAATTGTACAAAAGAGTCAACACGGTCGACTTTGTTCGAGTCAAGTCATTTTGGAGTCAACGAGAACTAGGTTATGTTCGGTTTGGTTTAGTCATTTTTTCAAGAACGTTATTTCCAATTTTTTTTTTTTTTTATGATAACGGTTCATAAGATGTAATAAATACGGTATATTTTTTTTAAAATTTCGAATTAAACTGTGTAAATTCAAGTTATGGGTCAAACTTAGTCTTCAATTCAAGTATCGAAGAAAGTTATTCAGGTCGGTCAAACTTGAGACCTATAATTCAGTCAGCAAGTCTCTCTTATGACATGTATATCGGTCACAAGGTTATAACGGGTCAAGTATTGTCCATTATTAGATGAATAACGACAAAGCATTTGCTACCAACTTACCACCATATTTTTTTTCTTATCTAAACTACTTGACCCGTTACAAACTTGTGACGGATAGACCCATAAAAAACAAGAATTTACGTAATTCAGTATACTTGATCTTAACTAATAGGTGAAGATATCTTCGATATAATTCGGGTTTTTTTAATAAGAGCCCAAGGTCACCCTTTATGAGTTAATGAAAAGTGAAGGTCAACGAAATACAAAAATAAAGCCTACCTCGGACAACACCTCTGCAAATCAATCAAAGACCCACCTAAAACACTTTCAAATTATTTAAAATCCCCAATTATCCAATCCCAATTGCACTAATCCGCAGACCAACTCAACCTAATTTAATCAAAATTATTCTCTTAATTATTATTATTATTAGTACTCCCTCCTCATACAACATTAATCATACAATTTCCCATTCATTTAACGCGAATTACTCCTACCCAAATACCAAAAACCACCCAATTTTATTTAAAAA
Organism: Agrostemma githago; assembly: GCA_958450325.1. Taxonomy (NCBI): domain Eukaryota; kingdom Viridiplantae; phylum Streptophyta; class Magnoliopsida; order Caryophyllales; family Caryophyllaceae; genus Agrostemma; species Agrostemma githago. The sequence goes on along the minus strand of OY288245.1, from coordinate 74,617,289 downwards.
AACTTCTGTTTTTTTATGATTTTTTCTGGCACATCATGATCTCCTTGCAATTAGCTACAATCTTAATCTTAATTACTAAAATTATTTCTTTCTGTTAAATCTAAAGTTTCAATCTTTACCCCTTATTTAATCTCTCTCTCATCTAATTTTAATTTTTTTTAATTGTTTTTTTTGTTTTTTATAATCATGGGTTTTCTGTATTGTGATCTGCAATCATACCAAAATTAGAAGAAATTTATGGTAAGATTTTCTGCATCTTTTTAAATTTGTTCAATACCCTTTTGATTGAATTTTGTGAAGGAGGAAAAAAAATTAAAAATTAAAAATTATGAGGGTTGAAAAGAGTCAGATTTGGCAGCCTTGTAAGAAGAAGAGGTTGTAATATTCCCCATATATATATATATATATATTTAAATTTAATTAAATATATAATATAATATAATTATAATATTATAATATATAATTTATGATATGATATGATAAAGGGGTGGCCTTAGATTAATTGAGGAAAAAAATAAGATTGAAGGGTGAAAAAATGGGGTCAAGGGGAACACAAGGGAGTAGTAGTAGTGGTGGTAGTGGTGGTGGGAAAACAAGGGTTGGGAAGTATGAGCTTGGTAGAACACTTGGTGAAGGAACTTTTGCAAAAGTCAAATTTGCAAGGAATTTGGATAATGGTGAGAATGTTGCCATCAAAGTTCTTGACAAAGAGAAGGTTCTTAAGCATAAAATGATTGGTCAGGTATAAATATTTCTTCTTTGCCTTTTGTATGAATCTTTTATGTTTGGTATTGATTGTCGGGTTTCGAATAATGATTCATGTTAGCCGAGCCCAAATTGTGTGATTCCTGTTTTGTTGCCTTTTGTTTGCTTGTTGCGCTCACTTAGTCGCATTACAATAGAGTGGATCGAACTTGTGTCTTAACCACTAGACTAAGACATCTCGTTATGATTGATTACTTTATTTTTCGGGTTTTGGTTTTATGGTAAATTATGCTATGGTAAGTTGTTTGTTTGTTTGTTTGATCAAAGAAGTTGTGTTTTTTTCAATGATGAGGAAGTTGTGTTTTGTTGCCTTTTGTTTGTTTGCTGTTTTTTGGGTTTCAATGAAACGCTCACTTGGTCGCATTACAACATAGAGGGATCGAACCCGTGTCTAAACCAGTAGATTAATTATTCGGGTTTTGGTTTTATGGTAAATAAATTATGCAATGTTAAGTTGTTTGTTTGTTTGATGAAAGATGAGCTAAAGCTTGGTTGCATCAAACAGAAGTTGTGTTTTTTCAATGCTGAGGAAGTTTGCATCTAATTTCTAGTTGCTTTAATTTCTTGGTTTTCGAGTCTAAGAGAAGTATAAAAGCTTAGGAATTTTCGGGGTTCCTGTGAAATCAGTTCATGAGGTGTACGAATTACGATCATTGAATGACGGTTCCAAATACTGATTCATGTCCACCAACCTGAAATCATTTTGCGGTTAAGGCTCTGATGCTGTTGTTGTTGCAACTTGCAAGTAGTTTGTGATATAGTGCTGTACTGCTCCTCATTTGTTAGCTTTGATTTTGTTTTGTTTTGAAAAGCGATGGTTCATGTGTTGCTGTTTTGAGTGCCTGACTAGTGTAAAATTGTAAGTGTATAGCAAAGTTTCCGGGTGCTAAGAGCAAAAAATAAAAATATGAGGACATTGAACTGTTCTGGTTTTGTTTCATGCTGTTAATTGCATCCCTATGTGTAGTTTCTATTCATGGGTTAATGGTATTGGTTATTGCTAATTTTCATTCGGCTTTGTATTTTGTTTTGCTTCTGCAGATTAAGCGTGAGATCTCTACTATGAAATTAATACGACATCCAAATGTCATCCGATTGTTCGAGGTTAGGAGCATATATATATTTTCCATTGGCATTTTGACATTTTTCTCGTAGTAGTTCTGCCTTCTGCATATTTCAGCGTGGTCTAAATAAGAAAAAACCGCTTCTTATTTGCGTTCAGTAGGTGCATATATTGTTCTTACATTACTGATAACTGCCTCTTTTCTTCTTGTGTTTTTGTGATCTATATACATTTTAGTGGTACTTGTAGGTGATGGCCAGCAAAACAAAAATTTACATTGTTTTGGAGTTTGTCACGGGTGGCGAACTTTTTGATAAAATAGTAAGTACAATATGCCTCCAGAATAAATTTCAATACTCGTAGTTGCTATTTATCCTAGTTTGTTCTTCCTGTCCACTTATATTTCCATACGCCAGGCAAGCAAGGGACGATTGAAGGAAGATGAAGCAAGAAAGTATTTCCAACAACTAATAAATGCTGTTGACTATTGTCATAGTAGAGGCGTATTCCACAGAGACTTGAAGGTGATTTATTCTTTTGTTGTTACGATGTTATTTTCAAATTCAAACGTGGACATTGCTTTTCTGCCTGTGGAAAGATCATTTTAGTTATAGAAGGTTAATGTCGTGTTGTCCTTGATGATCTTGTAAACAGCCTGAGAACTTGCTGCTTGACGTTAAGGGTGTTCTTAAAGTTTCAGACTTCGGATTGAGTGCCTTAGCACAGCAAGTCCGTGTAAGTGCCCCTTGGCCGAGTCTATGTGCTGATCAATTGCCCGTTTCAGAATGTTTATGCTATTTCTAGCAGTTTAGGACTATAATGACGCTATAAAATGTTTTTTTTTTCAGGAAGATGGATTACTACACACTACTTGCGGCACACCCAACTATGTAGCCCCCGAGGTATATGACGTCGGCCTCTCCAATCCTCTCTCAGTATCCATCTTTGGATGTTTTTTCGTTTTCGTTTCTCTTTTTTTTTTCCGTTTATTTTACAATACTACTTTTTTGCTGAGCTCTTAGGTCATCAACAACAAAGGCTATGATGGAGCAAAGGCCGATTTATGGTCGTGTGGTGTGATTCTTTTTGTTCTTATGGCCGGTTATTTGCCTTTTGAAGATGCAAACCTTATGTCACTGTATAAAAAGGTACTCCTACAATGTATGATTTTACGGTCATGGGTTCTTGCTCATTCCTGTCACCAAGCTGTATTTGTACCTTATGCCTGATACATGTCACGTGCGCAGATATTCAAGGCAAATTTCACGTGTCCCCCATGGTTCTCTGCAAGTGCAAAGAAACTGATCCTACGAATTTTAGACCCTAACCCTTCAACAGTAAGTTCATACTCGTACTAATTGTGCTTCATTCAACTTTTTATTGGTTGTAGTCAATTAAGTAATCCTCGTGTTTCATGTTTACGACAGAGAATTACAATTGCTGAAGTGATTGAGAATGAGTGGTTTAAGAAAGGTTACAAGCCGCCAGTTTTTGAGGAAGCTAATATAAGTGTTGATAATATTGATGCCATTTTCGACCAGTCAATGGTTTGCTTCACGTTCTTTTTTCTCCTCTTTTTTTTCCCTTCGTCATTTAGCAACGTCACAAAAAATGACCGACCATGCGTTGCTGGTACCATTTACAGCTCTCGGGAAACCTTGTTGTCGAAAGACGAGAACAACAATCAACACCGGCTCCACCTGTTGCCATGAATGCATTCGAGCTGATTTCCACTTCTCAAGGTCTTAATCTTGGCACACTTTTTGAAAAGCAAATGGTAAGCTTAGCATTTCTTTTCTTTTCCTAGTGCTCCAATCTTCGTCTTCTTCTTCTTCTGTTTATGATAGTTAAATTGAGATGTAATTCCAGTCGTGAGAATACTCTGATAAATATTGCTCCTTTTTTTAGTGTTGATGATAATTTGTATTGTAAGGCTTAATCTGTGTCGTGTGTATTCATTCAGCAGGGACTAGTCAAACGTGAAACACGATTTACTTCGAAAACCCCTGCCTCTGAGATTATCTCAAAGATCGAAGAGACTGCCGTTCCTTTGGGTTTTGGTGTCAAGACGAGTAATTACAAGGTAAAACTCGTATCATATCTCGTGGATTTGTCAGTATTTTCGCCTAGTCGGAATTTGTGTTTGAAGTTTCTGAAATAATCTACCGCAAATAATTTAATAATTCATTCATTTCAATTGTTTAGCCGTTTACTTTAATTCTCAGATGAAACTTCAAGGAGAAAAAAGTGGGCGCAAGGGTCAGCTTGCTGTGGCAACAGAGGTATGATTTATAGAAGAATATAAAGCCCGTCCTACTAAAAATCGACTATATTATATTTCAGTTTATCCAAAAAAAATGATTTTTTTTGCATTTTTTCAACGACAGTAAAATAATTATTGCTTCTTAGACATTTTTCCACGTTAAATTTTAGAGTAAATTAAAAATTACGACCTTTTAAAATACCAATTCTAAAATTTTCTCCCTTTTGAAATCTTTGTTAAAAGTAACTCCCAAAGTCTATCAAATGTTCAAAAATTACTCCAAAATATAATTTTTGGACGAAAATGCCCCTAACTTTTTTATGCCATATTACCTCGCCCTGTGGCCAAGGGCATTTTCGTACTGAAAATAAATTTGGGAGCAATTTTTGAACTTTTTATAGATTTTGGGAGTTATTTTTAACAAAAATTTTTCGAAAGGGAGTAAATTTTAAAATTGTTATTTTAAAAGGGAGAAATTTTTAATTTACGCTAAATTTTACTCCGTATCTTATAAGCTTGTGTTGATCTGCATCTCGAACAGATTTTTGAAGTTGCGCCTTCTCTATATATGGTTGAGCTTCGTAAATCAAAAGGGGATACACTGGAGTTTCACAAGGTTTGTTTTTGTCATCCATATCTTTTGACTTTTATGCTACTTAAATTTTCCGCTTTGTACTAAAAACTATAGATTCATTCGCAGTTTTACAAGAATCTCTCGACTGGGTTAAAAGATATCATTTGGAAGACGGGAGAAGAGATCAAGGAGGAAGAAGTTACAAAGTCGTAGTTAGTGCTTTGTGGTATGTTTCCATCTTCTTATCAATTTGACTTTCACCGATATCCCTTTCAAAAACACACTCATTTCCATTGCGACCCACGTTTATTGGCTTTTGGAATACTATGGAATTTGCAAAGTTGACTCGAAACCTTTTCGATTCCACAGTCTTCTACTTTTCATCATGGGTCAGTGGGAAATAATCGTGTTCTAATCTCTATCTTTTCAACATGAGGATAATGTTGTCTGCATACGATCATTTGATTTTTCAAAAAAATAAGTTTCGCGAACCAATGGTGCGTATTTGATGTGATGTGCGCACCCCCCTGTCTGCCCTGTTATCTTGGATACTATATTACAAGCATTATCTGAAGTCGTCACCTAAAAAAAAAAAAAAAAAAAAAATGGAAGGCGAACAATGTTATAAAATAATAATAATAAAAATACATTTTCAAACCCAAAAAAAAAAATACATTTACAAGCATATGATGGGATAAAGTTTTGTACTTGCCTTCTAGAAACCGAGTCAGTAAATAGGGTACAAACTCTACCAGTTTTCAAAACCGAGTTTGTCAAAGTTATAGTCCGTCTCATCTTGAGGCATATAGTGAGTATATTCATATGTAATTTCACTGTTGAACAGGTTTTTGATGTTTCGATGGTGACGTGGCAAATGGTGGACTGAAAGTTATCGATGGTAGCGACGACTATTGTGTTGGCGTTGTATGTGGGTCAACCAAACCGAACCGCTTCACCGGCTTTATATTATAGGGCAATAAGTAATAAAAACCAACCATACAAGAACTTGTGCATTGTAAAAAAAAAATCTAGAACTACATACAACTGGTCCCTTATATCCATTCTGATTGTGTATTTATTATTTCCCGAACCCCTTAATTATCTATAAATCACATTCGTAATCACTGATGGTCTCACAATATGACGTGCGATTTAACAAGGGTCTAATAAGAATTTGGGTTACCGTGGGTCGTGACTCGTGAGCCATGTCTGGGGTCGAGGTTTGAAAAAAAGAGATTGCGTCTAACGCAGGCACGACACAATCATGTTTGGAAATGCCAAAATGCAATGATACAAGGAACAAGTAGAGGAATCGACAAAAAGACGGTTTCTCACAAGTCACGAGAGCTGGTTGGGGTCACAAAAACTTGGTTAAAACTCAAAAGGCAACATTTGTATTTAATGCATAATAAACCAACCAAAGTTTGAAATGTCAGTATAACTATACACCACAAACTCACCTTTCTCACTCATTTGCTAAACATGGATCAAATTGTTCATTTCCACTCAAATTCAACTTTTTTTGTAATACAAATCAATCTTTTAAGAAAACCAAGGGAAAAAAAAAAAAAAACATATTTTCATGGCAAAATTCTTAGTACTTGTTGTCTTCTATGTTGTTGTAATCTTTGCTGAAGATGAAACACAATTCACCTACAATGGCTTCCATGGATCAAACCTGAAACTAGACGGGCTCGCAAGAATTGATTCAAAAGGCATTCTTCAACTAGCAAACACAACAATATTGCAGAAAAGTGGGCATGCTTTCTACCCAAAACCCATAAATTTCAGTGCAAAAAACTCGTCATTTTCAACCAGTTTCATTTTCATTATGTACCCTGGTGCCCCCGGCCTTGATGGTTGTGGCACTGCATTTGTGATCACACCGTCTGTCGACTTTTCGCATGCAGTTCCAGCTGAATATCTAGGAATTTTTAATACTTCGAATAATGGGTTGAGTTCAAATCATGTTTTTGCTGTAGAATTGGACACTACCCAAAATGCTATTTTCCATGACATTGATGGGAATCATGTAGGAATCGACATCAATGGGTTAAGGTCGAATGAATCCGCTACTGCAGGGTATTATGATGATGCTGCAGGGATTAACAAGACCTTGCAGCTTATCAGTGGGAAACCTATGCAAGTTTGGATTGATTATGATGGGAAAAGTAAAGCGATTAATGTGTCGTTAGCCCCCTTAACTACTCATAATGCTAATAACAAGATGAAGGAGCATTCCAAACCAAGTAAAAATTTGTTGTATAGTACAAATCTCGATCTTTCGGGTGTTTTTGTCGAGGATATGTATGTTGGGTTCTCTGCCTCTACTGGAGTTATAGGTAATTTTCACTACATCTTAGGGTGGAGTTGGAGTCGGGTTGGGTTGGCTCCCAGTTTTGATTTTACAAAGCTTCCGACAATTCCTAATTTTGTTCAGAAGAAGAAGATGAGCGCGGTTTTCATTGTACTGCTTGTCTTATTGTGTTTATCGTTGATTACATTGTCGGGAATTGGGTATTTTATATGGAGGAAGAAGTTTGAGGAGGTTGAAGAAGCATGGGAAAAGGAGGAGGAGTACTCTATGTATAGGCTTTCTTACAAGGTTTTATATAGGGCAACAAAGGGTTTTCGAGATTCTGAGCTTTTAGGATTTGGTGGTTTTGGAAAAGTTTACAAGGGGGTGCTTCCGTCTACTCCTCACAACCGCGTTGCTGTCAAGAGGGTTTCACATGATTCGAGGCAAGGAATGAGGGAATTTGTGTCGGAAATCGTAAGTATGAGAAGACTAAGGCATCGGAACCTAGTCCAGCTCCTTGGGTACTGCAGGAGAAAAGGAGAGTTGCTTCTGGTCTACGAGTACATGCCAAATGGCAGCTTAGACAAGTTACTTTTCCAAAATGACGAAAATAATGAGATCAAACCTTTGCTCCCGTGGGCTAAGAGATTCGACATTATCAAGGGTGTCGCGTGTGCCCTCCTTTACCTGCACGAGGAATGGGAACAACTCGTTCTACACCGTGATGTAAAAGCTAGCAACGTTCTATTAGACGGCGACATGTGTCCCCGGCTAGGTGATTTCGGACTAGCAAGGCTATACGATCACGACACTAACCCTAGAAGTACACATGTCGTTGGGACAATTGGGTACCTTGCACCCGAACTAAGTATAACAGGTAAGCCTACTACTGCCACCGATGTGTTTGCCTTTGGGACATTCATGCTCGAGGTGGCATGTGGGAGACGTCCTATAGGAGGGCTACACGACCCACCTCGAGAAGACTTTTTGTTGGTCGACTGGGTATTTGAGTCTTGGAAAAAGGGAATGATTCAGGAGACGGGTGACCCTAAACTGGAAGGTAATTATGTGAGTGAAGAGCTGGATTTGGTGCTGAAATTAGGGTTACATTGCTCACATTCGAACCCTGAAGCGAGGCCGAGTATGAGACAGGTGGTTGAGTTTCTTCGTCTTGAGATGGATTTGCCGAATATCTCACCCGATTTTTACCTCGAGAGGAACGATTTGTTGGATAGTAGTTATGGGTCTTCTTCATTTGTGACGTCGAATGTCACTTTTTTTTCTGATAATTCCGTCATTCACAGTGGCCGCTGATTTGGGTTTCCAAAATGTAATTTGAAATTTCTCCTGTTTTTACAGCAATTTTTTCTTCCAAACTCCCTATATAATCAAGTCTTCAATTCTAAAAACATCCCATTTGTGATAAATTTAAATGGCTTTCTAACAGATGGATCTTCCTGTCTTCCTGTTTTTTCAGCAATTTCGTTTTTGTTTAATTCCGAAATCACTATGACTTAGTCTGAAACTCTGAATGATAGAATTCTCAGTTAGCATTCTATGGGGAGTAATCCTTATGTTTGTTTAAATTTTAGTCCTTCAAATTATAAAAAAAACCGAGAAATTTGATGTTTTGACACAGCCGCAGCAGCAACAACAACAACAACAGAGCCTTAGTCCCAACAAGATTTGGGGTCGGCACAAATGGGATGTTTTTAGAATTGAAGACTTTATTATATAGGGAGTTTGGAAGAAAAAATTGCAGAAAAACAGGAAGAGATTTAAAATTACATTTGGAAACCCAAATCACCGGCCACTGTGAATGATGGAATTATCAGAAAATAAAGTGACATTCGACATCACAAATGAAGAAGACCCGTAACTTTCATCCAACAAATAATTCCTATCAAGGTAAAAATCGGGTGAAATATTCGGCAAATCCATCTCAAAACGAAGAAACCCAACCACCTGTCTCATACTCGGCCTCGCTTCAGGGTTCGAATGTGAGCAATGTAACCCTAATTTTTCTTAGAAGATTTGATTTGTATTTAAAAAAAAGTTGAATTTGAGTGGAAATGAACAATTTGACCCAAGTTTAGCAAATGAAGTCTTATGTTTTTCTGTAAGGAAATCAGTGAGAAAGGTGAGTTTGTGGTGTATAGTCTATACTGACATTTCAAACTTGCATCACTTGGTTGCTTTCTGCATTAAATTCAAATGTGACCCTTTGAGTTTTAACTAAGTTTTTGTGATCCCGAGCAGAGCAGGTCTGGTGACTCGTGAGAAACCGTCTAGACGAGGGTGTCATGAAAAACTTAAGGTTGTTGGCCCTTCCAATCGATCTCAATCTCAATATGTAAAAAGGTTGTTGTCAACGCGCGATTGCCCATTTCCCTTCTTTTCTCTCCAGCTAAGTAAATTTCCCTTGTGTCGGGTATATTTGTCACAATTTTGTGACGGATTAAGTATCCACGGATATTACTTACTGTGAGACCGTGGGTCTCGTACGAGACTGTGTATCGCCTATTTTATCATTACTGTGGCGAAATAGACACTATCTTCAACAGCCAAGCTCCTTGAAGAATTCTCATAATCAAATTATGATCCATACATGGATAAATACGGAGTATATTTATCATGCTGTCTCGTGTAAATTCCTGGATTTATTCCTTCGTTTTTTATTTATGTAGAGCACAAAAGTAAATATTTTTCGATTGTATTATCTTATTTGATTTGATTTGATTTGATTTGATTATGATGAAATCGGTTTTGACAACCCAATATTATGACTCTTCTATAGTTCTATGTGTTTGATTGCGATTTAATTACTACTCCGTAAAACCTTTGTTTGAGATGAGGATAGTAGAGATGGAAGTGGGCACGTGAGTCGATGAGCTGACATGGTCCAACATGACATGCGACTTAACAAGGGTCTAATAAGAATTTGGGCTGCAGTAGTGTCGTGGTCGTCATGACCCATGTCTGGGGTCGAGGTTTGAAAAAAAAAGAGATTGTGTCTAACGCAGGCATGACACAAAACATGTTCGGAAATGTGTGCCATGCCTGGGGTTGAGGTTTGAAAAAAAAGAGATTGTGTCTAACGCAGGCACGACACAAAACATGTTCGGAAATGTGTGCCATGTCTGGGGTTGAGGTTTGAAAAAAAAGAGATTGTGTCTAACGTAGGCACGACACAAAACATGTTTGGAGATGATACAAGGCACAAGTAGGGAATCGACAAAAAAGACGATTTCTCACAAGTCACGAGAGCTGCTTGGAATCAAAAGCCAACATTTGTATTTAATGCATAAAGCAACCAAGTGATGGAAGTTTGAAAGTTCAGTATAAATTGGATCAAATTGTTCATTTTCACTCAAATTCAACTTTTTTGTAATACAAATCAAATCTTCTAAGAAAACCAAGGGAAAAAAAAAACTTTTTTTCATGGCAAAATTCTTAGTACTTGTCATATTATTCTATGTTGTTGTAATCTTTGCTGAAGATGAAACACAGTTCACCTACAATGGCTTCCTTGGATCAAACCTAAAACTAGACGGGCTCGCAAGAATCGATTCAGAAGGCATTCTGCAACTAACAAACACGACAATAAAGCAGCAAAATGGGCATGCTTTCTACCCAAAACCCATAAATTTCAGTGCAAGAAACTCGTCATTTTCAACCAGTTTCATTTTCATTATGTACCCTGGTGTCCCGGGCATTGATGGTTGTGGCACCGCCTTTGTGATCACACCGTCTGTCGACTTTTCGCATGCAGTTCCAGCTGAATATCTAGGAATTTTTAATGCTTCGAATAATGGGTTGAGTTCAAATCATGTTTTTGCTGTAGAATTGGACGCTCTCCAAAATGCTGTTTTCAATGACATTGATGGGAATCATGTAGGAATCGACCTCAATGGGTTAAGGTCGAAAGAATCCGCTACTGCAGGGTATTATGATGATGCTGCAGGGATTAACAGGACCTTGCAGCTTATCAGTGGGAAACCTATGCAAGTTTGGATTGATTATGATGGGAAAAGTAAGGCGATTAATGTGTCGTTAGTCCCTCTAACTACTACTCATACTGATAACAGGATGAAGGAGCATTCTAAACCAAGTAAAAATTTGTTATATAGTACAAAACTCGATCTTCCGTGTGTTTTTGTTGAGGATATGTATGTCGGGTTCTCTTCTTCTACTGCAATGACTGGTAATTTTCATTACATCTTAGGGTGGAGTTGGAGTCGGGTTGGGCTGGCTCCCAGTTTTGATTTTACAAAGCTTCCGACTGTTCCTAAATTTGTTCAGAAGAAGATGAGCGCGATTTTCATTGTACTGCTTGTCGTTTTGTGTTTATCTTTGATTATATTGTCGGGAATTGGGTATTTTATATGGAGGAAGAAGTTTGAGGAGGTTGAAGAACCATGGGAAAAGGAGGAGGAGTACTCTATGTATAGGCTTTCTTACAAGGATTTATATAGGGCAACAAAGGGTTTTCGAGATTCTGAGCTTTTGAGATTTGGTGGTTTTGGAAAAGTTTACAAAGGGGTGCTTCCGCCTCACAAACGCGTTGCTGTTAAAAGGATCTCACATGATTCTAGGCAAGGAATGAGGGAATTTGTGTCGGAAATCGTAAGTATGAAGAGACTAAGGCATCGGAACCTGGTCCAGCTCCTGGGGTACTGCAGGAGAAAAGGAGAGCTGCTTCTGGTCTACGAGTACATGCCAAATGGCAGCTTAGACCAGCTACTCTTCCAAAATGACAAAAATAATGATGTCAAACCTTTGCTCCTGTGGGCTAAGAGATTCGACATCATCAAGGGTGTCGCGTCTGCCCTCCTTTACCTGCACGAAGAATGGGAACAACTCGTTCTACATCGTGATGTAAAAGCTAGCAATGTTCTATTAGACGGCGACATGTGTCCCCGGCTGGGTGATTTCGGATTAGCAAGGCTATATGATCACGACACTAACCCTAGAAGTACACATATTGTGGGGACAATTGGGTACCTTGCACCCGAACTAAGTATAACCGGTAAGCCTACTACTGCCACAGACGTGTTTGCCTTTGGGACATTCATGCTCGAGGTGGCATGTGGTAGACGTCCTATAGCTATAGAGCGAGAAGACCCTTTGTTGGTCGATTGGGTATTCGAGTCTTGGAAAAAGGGAATGATTCAGGAGACGGGCGACCCTAAACTGGAAGGTAATTATGTGAGTGAAGAGCTGGATTTGGTGCTGAAATTAGGGTTACATTGCTCACATTCGAACCCTGATGCAAGGCCGAACATGAGACAGGTGGTTGGGTTTCTTCATTTTGAGATGGATTTGCCGAATATTTCACCCGATTTTTACCTTGATAAGAATGATTTGTTGGATGAAAGTTATGGGTCTTCTTCATTTGCGACGTCAAATGCCACTTTATTTTCTGATAATTCCGTCCTTCACAGTGGCCGCTGATTTGGGTTTCCAAATGTAATTTGAAATCTCTAGTTGTTTTTACTGCAATTTTTTCTTCCAAACTCCCTATGTAATCAAGTCTTCCTTATGCTTGTTTCAATTTTAGTTCTTCAAATTATAAAAAAATTGTCTTTGAGCTGTTACAGAAAACATTCCCAAGAAATTCGATGCTATGACAACAACAACAACAACAAAGCCGTAGTCCCAAAAAGATTTGGGGTCGGCACAAATGGGATGTTTTTAGAATTGAAGACTGTATTATATATTGAGTTAGGAAGAAAAAATTGCAGAAAAACAGGAAGAGATTTAAAATTACATTTGGAAACCCAAATCACCGGCCACTGTGAATGACGGAATTATCAGAAAAAAAAGAGACATTCGATGTCACAAATGAAGAAGACCCATAACTTTCATCCAACAAATCATTCCTATCAAGGTAAAAATCGGATGAAATATTTGGCAAATCCATCTCAAGACGAAGAAACCCAAGCACCTGTCTCATACTCGGTCTCGCTTCAGGGTTCGAATGTGAGCAATGTAACCCTAATTTCAGCACCAAGTCCAGCTCTTCACTCACATAATTACCTTCCAGTTTAGGGTCGCCCGTCTCCTGAATCATTCCCCTTTTCCATGACTCAAATACCCAGTCGACCAACAAAAAGTCTTCTCGAGGTTGGCCGTGTAGCCCTCCTATAGGACGTCTCCCACATGCCACCTCGAGCATGAATGTCCCGAAGGCAAATACATCGGTGGCAGTAGTAGGCTTACCGGTTATACTTAGTTCGGGTGCAAGGTACCCAATTGTCCCCACAATATGTGTACTTCTAGGGTTAGTGTCGTGATCATATAGCCTCGCTAGTCCAAAATCACCTAGCCGGGGACACATGTCGTTGTCTAATAGAACGTTGCTTGCTTTTACATCACGGTGTAGAACGAGTTGTTCCCATCCCTCATGCAGGTAAAGGAGGGCAGACGCGACACCCTTGATGATGTCGAATCTCTTAGCCCACGGGAGCAGAGGGTTAACGTCATTTTGGAAAAGTAGTTTGTCTAAGCTGCCGTTTGGCATGTACTCGTAGACCAGAAGCAACTCTCCTTTTCTCCTGCAGTACCCCAGGAGCTGGACCAGGTTCCTATGCCTTAGTCTCTTCATACTTATGATTTCCGACACAAATTCCCTCATTCCTTGCCTCGAATCATGTGAAACCCTCTTGACAGCAACGCGGTTGTGAGTAGACGGAAGCACCCCTTTGTAAACTTTTCCAAAACCACCAAATCCCAAAAGCTCAGAATCTCGAAAACCCTTTGTTGCCCTATATAAATCCTTGTAAGAAAGCCTATACATAGAGTACTCCTCCTCCTTTTCCCATGCTTCTTCAACCTCCTCAAACTTCTTCCTCCATATAAAATACCCAATTCCCGACAATATAATCAACAATAAACACAAAACGACAAGCAGTACAATGAAAACCGCGCTCATCTTCTTCTTCTGAACAAAACTAGGAGCTGTCGGCAGCTTTGTAAAATCAAAACGGGGGGCCAACCCAACCCGACTCCAACTCCACCCTAAGATGTAGTGAAAATTACCTACAACTCCAGTAGAAGCAGAGAACCCAACATACATATCCTCAACAAAAACACTCGAAAGATCGAGATTTGTACTAGATAACAAATTTTTACTTGGTTTAGAATGCTCCTTCATCTTTTTTTTAGTATGAGTAGTAGTTAGGGGGGCTAACGACACATTAATCGCTTTACTTTTCCCATCATAATCAATCCAAACTTGCATAGGTTTCCCACTGACAAGCTGCAAGGTCCTGTTAATCCCTGCAGCATCATCATAATACCCTGCAGTAGCGGATTCATTCGACCTTAACCCGTTGATGTCGATTCCTACATGATTCCCATCAATGTCATTGAAAACAGCATTTTGGACAGCGTCCAATTCTACAGCAAAAACATGATTTGAACTCAACCCATTATTCGAAGTATTAAAAATTCCTAGATATTCAGCTGGAAGTGCATGCGAAAAGTTGACAGACGGTGTGATCACAAAGGCGATGCCAGGACCGCCATGGCCCGGGATAGTAAAGTACATAGTGAAAATGAAACTGGTTGAGAACGATGAGTTTTTTGCACTGAAATTTATGGGTTTTGGGTAGAAAGCATGCGCAGTTTTCAGCCTTATTGTTGAGTTTGTTAGTTGAAGAATGCCTTTTGAATCGATTCTTGCAAGCCCGTCTAGTTTTAGGTTTGATCCATGGAAGCCATTGTAGGTGAATTGTGTTTCATCTTCAGCAATGATTACAACAACATAGAATACAACAAGAAGTACTAAGAATTTTGCCATGAAACAATGTTTTGTTTTTTTTTTCCCTTACATTTCTTAGAAGATTTGATTTGTACTAGAAAAAAATAAAGTTGTATTTGAGTGGAAATGAACAATTTGATCCAAGTTTAACAAAAATGTTATGTTCCGATCCCCTCTAAGGAAGTCAGTGAGAAAGGTGAGTTTGTGGTGTATAGTCTATACTGACATTTCAAACTTGCATCACTTGGTTGCTATGTCCTATGTGCATTAAATTCAAATGTTGCCTTTTGAGTTTTAGCCAAGTTTCTGTGATCCTGAGCGAGTTCGATGACTCGTGAGAAACCGTCTAGACGAGGGTGTCATGAAAAACTTAAGGTTGTTGGCCCCTCCAATCGGTCTCAATCTCAATCTCAATAAAAAGGGTTGTTGTTAACGATTGCCCATTTGCCTTCTTTTCTCTCCAGCTAAGTAAATTTCCCTTGTGTCGGGTAACTTTGTGACGGATTAAGTATCCACATATCGACCATAAATATACTTATAAGACAAAATCACAATGTCGGTAGAATAGTAAATTTGTCTTAAATCTATGCACATAATTATTGATTTGTCCGTCACAAGTTCGCTCTTCTCTATACCAAAAAAAAATCTAACAAATGGAAGATGTTAGAAATACAAAGTGTATGAGGGCGAGAAGACCCTTTGTTGGTCGACTGGGTATTTGATTCTTGGAAAAAGGAATGATTCAGGAGACGGGTGATCCTAAACTGGAAGGTAATTATGTGAGTGAAGAGCTGGATTTGGTGCTGAAATTAGGGTTACATTTCTCACATTTGAACCCTGAAGCGAGACCGAGTATGAGACAGGTGGTTGAGTTTCTTCTTTTTGAGATGGATTTGCCGAATATTCCCCCCGATTTTTACTTTGAAAGGAATTATTCGTTGGATGAAAGTTATGGGTCTTCTTCATTTGTGATGTCGAATGTCACTTTATTTTCTGATAATTCCGTCCTTCACTATGGCCGGTGATTTGGGTTTCCGAATGTAATTTGAAATCTCTTCCTGCAATTTTTTCTTCCAAACTCCTTTTATAATCAAGTTTTCAATTCTAATAACATCTCATTTGTGCTGACCCTAAATCTTTTTGGGACTAAGGGCATACACAATGGAGGGGAAACACCTCCCTCTTAAGAGTTTAGAGAAACCCTCCATTGTAGGCCACTTTTAAATTTCCTAAGGGAAAGGGGTGGACTCTTAGTTGGGGGTTTCGTGAGTATCGGCCCATGTGCCATTATCTTCCTTCTTTTTTTTTCTTTTTTTTTTCAATTCTTGTTTGGTACTCCCTCCGATTCATTGAAATCGCAATATTTACTATTCACACAAAAAATAAGGAAAATGAATTGGTAGACCACAATAGTGATGTTATGTAAGATTAAGTAATATAATAATATTAGATTAAATATTTTGGAATATAGTAATGAAAAGTGAAGGGTAAGTTAGTCATTTCATAAGAAAAATATGGTCCAAAATGGAAATGTTGCAAAGCTGATGAATTTGCCAAAAACGGAATATGTTGCGAATCTAATGAATCGGAGGGAGTATTAATTAAGTAGATAAATGGTCTTTGGTTAGTTTATGACTACTAATTAAAATGTACAATTTTTTTTAAAAAAAAATAATTTCACAAAAATTCTTCATTTCATCCCCTCTATAAATAGAGTCTAATATCAACACATTTTTTCAAAATAAATCTCCTAACTATTTTCTCCCTCTAATTAGTTGAGTGTCGTTATGGATGATAATAATCGAAATTATGGAAATAATCCATATTCTCAAGAAAATTCAAACAATCCGTCCAACCCAACTAATTTTCAGTTTGATCCGAATTTTCTAAACTCCCCTCAAGGTCAAATTTATTTACAAATGTTAAGCAATCCAATAAGGCCAAATTACCCAAACTATAACCCATATACAAATTTTAATAATCCACTAATGTTTACGAATCAATATCAACAACCAACTTTTCAACAACAAAGTTTTTGACCCAACTCAACTTTCCTTATACCTCAACACATAAATCAACCGGTTGACCAGTCTCCTGGTGGGGACGGAAGTAGTAATCGAACACCGAGTGAAGATCAAATAGAGGTGCGACGAGTAGAAAATACTGTTTTATTAGTTATTAACAATAATGTACGTTTAATTAGTTTATATGAAATATTTATGTTTTATGATGTTTATTAAAAATGATGGATGTTTTAATATGGTGGGATCAAATTAAAGGAAGAGGTTTGCCCCTCCATTGTAAAGAAATTTGGGTAAAAATTAAGAGGTAATGGAAAAATGAGTTAGATAAAAGAGAAGATGAGGTGTAAGAAATATAGGAGGAAAGATGAAAATTGGAGGGAAAGAGGTTGCCCCTCCATTGAACATGGCCTAAGGCTTTGCACTGTTGTTGTTGTGTCATAGCATCAAATCTCTGGCGAATGTTGGCCATGATTAAGATCCATTTATATTCTATTATATCTCTCACTCGAATGTACATCGGACTTGAAGAGTGGTTAGCACGGATTGCTCCCCATAGAATTATAGAAATATAGAATGTGAAGTGAGAATTCTGTCATTTAGACTAAATCTTTGTATAAAAAAAAAAAAAAAAAAAAAAATTAATGGGAATAACCCAAACTATGAGACCGTTCTCATATTACTCCCAATTTTAGTTTAACCTACTACTCCCTTCTTTCACTCCCTTCTTTCACTCCCTTTTGTTTTCTACCTATCCCTTCTTTCACTCCCTTTTGTTTTCTACCTATCCCTTCTTTCACTCCCTTTTGTTTTCTACCTAGGATTACCGGGAAACCTTTTTTTTTTTTTTTTTTTTTTTTTTTTTGCTTCTTCTTCATCTTCTTTATAATCAACATCAATATAAAAGCTAGGCAAATTGAAATCACAAAAATGGACATCGAAATAAAACCATTTCGAACATATATAAACGATCAAACTAACCCCAACACACTCGAAGCATACTAAAATCACGAGTAATCTCTGGTATGCTTAATGTTCTTAGTCTTCTTCCGTTCAAGCTCCGTATCCTTGAAAGCTTTGATGACTCGGCCTGACGGTTTTGGCCGGTGAGTTTGAGGGTGACGCGGAGACCCCTCCAGTCTTTGGCGATTTTCCCAATTATGTGAAGCAACTGGCAATCCTAGGTGGAAAAACAGGAAAACATGAAGATCCATCTAATAGAAAAAGCATTTAAAATTAGAGTACCCTTAAATTTATCACAAATGGGAGTTTGGAAGAAAAAATTGCAGTAAAAACAGCGAGAGATTTCAAATTACATTTGGAAACCCAAATCAACGGCCACTGTAAATGATGGAATTATCAGAAGATAAAGTGGCATTCGACATCACAAATGCAGAAGACCCATAACTACTATCCAACAAATCATTCCACTCGAGGTACAAACCGGGTGAAATATTCGGCAAATCCATCTCAAAACGTAGAAACCCAACCACCTGTCTCATACTCGGCCTTGCATCAGGGTTCGAATGTGAGCAATGTAACCCTAATTTCAGCACCAAATCCAGCTCTTCACTCACATAATTACCTTCCAGTTTAGGGTCACCCGTCTCCTGAATCATTCCCTTTTTCCAAGACTCGAATACCCAGTCGACCAACAAAGGGTCTTCTCGCTCTATAGCTATAGGACGTCTCCCACATGCCACCTCGAGCATGAATGTCCCAAAGGCAAACACGTCTGTGGCAGTAGTAGGCTTACCGGTTATACTTAGTTCGGGTGCAAGGTACCCAATTGTCCCCACAACATGTGTGCTTCTCGGGTTAGTGTCGTGATCATATAGCCTCGCTAGTCCGAAATCACCTAGCCGGGGACACATGTTGTCATCTAATAGAACGTTGCTAGCTTTTACATCACGGTGTAGAACGAGTTGTTCCCATCCCTCATGCAGGTAAAGGAGGGCAGACGCGACACCCTTGATAATATCGAATCTCTTAGCCCACGGGAGCAGAGGGTTAACGTCATTTGGGAAAAGTAACTTGTCTAAGCTGCCATTTGGCATGTACTCGTAGACCAGAAGCAACTCTCCTTTTCTCCTGCAGTACCCAAGGAGCTGGACTAGGTTACGATGCCTTAGTCTTCTCATACTTACGATTTCTGACACAAATTCCCTCATTCCTTGCCTCGAATCATGTGAAATCCTCTTGACAGCAACGTGGTGGTTGTGAGTAGACGGAAGCACCCCTTTGTAAACTTTTCCGAAACCACCAAATCCCAAAAGCTCAGAATCTCGAAAGCCCTTTGTTGTCCTATATAATATTGAGAATATACCAGAATCCTAATTCTCCTAAATTATAGATTGACTCTTTACTGTAATCTCTACTTGTTAGGCTAATATCTTGGATAGTAAACTGTATAGTTATTCTAGGTTACGGCTCTAGCTTTACTAATCTAACTCCATGTAATTGTATATATATACTGTTAGTAACTTAATACAATTTATCATTCCTTCATATAACTTTCACATGGTATCAGAGCCATAATCGCTCCACCATTATCATCATCTTCCTCTCGATAAAACCTGCCCAACCAAACCCAGCAATATGGCTGGTTCCTCAACCATTTTTACCAACCCACATGATCCACAAACACCCTTCATTGCTGTCAATTTAGCCGGCATCACTGCTTTAACACCCTTGACTTATCGAGCCTGGGCACGTCAAATTGAGGATCTATTCTTCGGTTTTGACTTGCTCAAGTACCTCGATGGTACTCATTTATGTCCTGCTGCCAAAATCGAAACTCAGGAGAATAATACCAAAATCTCTGTCAATAATCCGGCATACATACGCGACATGGCTACGTCAAGATGCTCTAATCAGTGCCGCTCTCCGCAGCACCATTTCGTCCGAGATCATTGGACATCTCGGCTCCTGCAAATCATCCTCGCAGATTTGGTCGTCTCTTAAGAAGACATATGCCAACCCGTCTCGAGGTCACATACTCCAAATGAAGGACCGACTCAACTCGATTGCCAAGAACAATCTCTCTGCCACCGAATACATCAATGCTATTCGGTCATGTGTTGATGAGTTAGCCCATCTCGGAAAGACCATGGATAACGAGGACATCGTTGCGAGGGTCCTCAATGGACTCGATTACTCTGTGTATTCCACTCTTGTTGAAGCTATTAAGCATCGGGACGATCCCATTTCTATTGATGCTCTTCACGAGCGTCTTATGCAATTTGATCTCTCCTTAAAATACACCAACAAAACCAACATTCACCTTCCTGCCTCTGTTCATGCTCACTATCACCAGAAATCCACTAAACCCACCAACCGACCCTCCTCCTCTGGCCTGCTACCCACACCCGTCGAACCCCTTGACACCGGCTCTTCCCCCACCTTTAAGGGGAAGTGTCAATGGTGTCACATGCTTGGTCACTATCTCAAAATCTGCCCCGTCTTTAAGAACCTTCACCCCACTATCCTTGTCCCTGCCCGCCCCCCTTCCACCAACCGTCGCACTCCACCTCGTGTCCACGCCGCCGCCCTTACCTCGACCCAATCCCCCGAATGGCTTATTGATAGCGGTGCCTCCCACCATATAACCCATGACCTCAATAATCTTGCCCTTCATGCCCCTTATGACGGGACCGATGACTTGTTGATTGGTGATGGTTCTCCTCTTCATATTGATCATATTGGTTCTTTCCTATTTCCTACTGGCTATTCTCCTCTTATTTTTAATAACGTTTTACATGCTCCGTCTATCTCACGTAATATACTTTCTGTGTCCCAATTTTGTCTCGATAATAACGCTACTGCTTCTTTTTCCTCTTCTTCTTGCGTGTTGCAGGACAAAACGACGGGTCGGGTCCTTCTTCGAGGGCGACTTAAGTCCGGGCTATACGAATGGATGAAGCCGAGTGTCACTCCTTCCGTCAATCTCACTACCATCGCGCCATCTCTAGAATGGCACCATAGGCTCGGGCATCCCTCTTCATCTATTATTAGTTATATTTCCAAGCTTGCAAATTTATCTATTTCTTGTCCGTCACAGTCTTGTAATGCGTGCTGTACGCATAAGAGTCACAAACTACCTTTTGCATTTAATTCTTTATCGTCAAATAAACCACTAGAACTTATTTACTCCGATGTCTGGACGTCTCCCCTCTACTCCATTGACGGTTTTAAATATTATGTTGTTTTTGTTGACCATCACACTCGCTATACATGGATTTATCCACTTAAAAAGAAATCTGACACATCTCATATTTTCACCCGCTTTCGTGCCCTAGTTGAGAAATATTTCGACTTACCAATTATTCAAATTTTTTCCGACAATGGAGGGGAATACCTTAAACTCACTCCCACCATCACATCACACGGGATCACCCATCTCACCTCTCCCCCACACACACCTGAACATAACGGTCTAGCTGAGCGACGCCATCGTCATATTGTCGAAACTGGCCTCGCTCTCCTCACTCATGCCAATATTCCCACTACTTACTGGTCCTATGCATTTGTCACTGCGGTCTATTTAATAAACCGCATGCCCACCCCGACTCTTAAGAACATGTCCCCACTAACCCGGAACCACTTTCCGGTCCACCGGCCTCCGAGGCCGCTGCTTCACCCAACTCCGAGGTCGAGGCCTCTGCTCCTCTGACCTCCGGCCCTGCACCTCCTCCTCCTCTGTCTTCTCGTGTCATGACTCGGTCTATGAATAACATACGAGTCCCAAATCCTAAATATGCTTCTGTAGCCCAATTATCTACTTCCGCTGCTCCTCCTGTCACCCTTAAACTGGCACTTTCCGACCCCAATTGGCAGTCTGCCATGGATGCAGAGTTATCTGCTCTTCACAAAAATAACACTTGGACTCTTGTTCCATCTCACCCGTCATTTAATGTCGTAGGTTGTAAATGGGTCTTCCGTATCAAATACAATCCCGACAACTCTATCAATAAGTATAAGGCCCGTCTAGTTGCTAAGGGTTTTAATCAACGTCCTGGAGTTGACTACTCGGAAACCTTCAGTCCCGTCGTCAAGCCCGTGACAGTCCGTCTCATCCTCACCTTGGCCCTGACTCGTGGTTGGTCTCTGCGACAGCTTGACATTAACAATGCTTTTCTCCAAGGTAAGCTAACTGAAACTGTTTATATGCGTCAGCCTCCTGGTTTTCGTAGTTCTTCTCACCCCGATCATGTGTGCAAACTGTCTCGTGCTATCTACGGACTCAAACAGGCTCCCCGAGCCTGGTACACTGAACTAAAGACCTATCTTGTTTCTTATGGCTTTACTCAGTCTCAATCTGACCCCTCTAGCTCTATTCTTACTCCACCACTCTCAAAATCCGATTTACCTGTTAGTTTACGTCGATGACATTATTGTCACCGGGCCCTCCTCCACCTTTCTCACGAAATTTTTTGAGGATTTCTCTCGTCGCTTTTCTCTCAAGGACCTCGGTTTCCCGTCATATTTCTTGGGCATTGAAGTCACCCCTACCCCTACCGGTCTCACCCTTACTCAAACCAAATATGTCCACGACCTTCTCTCTCGCTTCTCTATGTTAGACAGCAAACCCGCTCTCACCCCTATGGTTGCCTATCCCCCTCTCTTGTCCTCCACCGGCCACTCCATTGTGAACCCCACGGATTATCGTACTATAGTCGGTAGTCTCCAATATCTCTCCCTAACCCGTCCCGACATTGCTTTTAGTGTCAACAGGCTTGCACAATTTATGCAGGATCCGCAAGAGTCTCATTGGACGGCCCTTAAACGATTGCTTCGTTATCTTAAAGGTACACTCCGAGTTGGTATTAACTTATTTAGTTCCACTAATCTGTCACTCCACGCCTTTTGTGATGCAGATTGGGCCGGTGACAAAAGCACCTATCTCTCGACAACTGGGTTTATTGTATATTTAGGTCGTAATCCTATATCATGGTCCTCCCGAAAGCAACAAGCTACTGCTCTTTCCACTACGGAAGCAGAATTTCGAGCTGTTGCTACGGTTACTACTGAACTGCTATGGCTACGGTCCTTACTTGTCGAGCTTTGGTGTGCTATTGCCCGTTCACCTGTTATATATTGTGATAATCTCGGTGCCACACACTATGCAGCTAATCCTGTTTTTCACTCTAAAATGAAACACGTAGCTCTTTCGTTCTATTTTGTTCGTGAACAGGTCCAACAAGGTCAACTTCGTGTCCAACATATCTCCAGCTCCGACCAGCTTGCTATACTCTCACCAAGCCTCTTTCACGCCCCACACTTGAGCCACTTCTGCGCAAGATCGGTCTTTCCTTTGGCAAGTCCGACTTGAGGGAGCGTATTGAGAATATACCAGAATCCTAACTCTCCTAAATTATAGATTGACTCTTTACTGTAATCTCTACTTGTTAGGCTAATATCTTGGATAGTAAACTGTATAGTTATTCTAGGTTACGGCTCTAGCTTTACTAATCTAACTCCATGTAATTGTATATATATACTGTTAGTAACTTAATACAATTTATCATTCCTTCATATAACTTTCACATATAAAACCTTGTAAGAAAGCCTATACATAGAGTACTCCTCCTCCTTTTCCCATGGTTCTTCAACCTCCTCAAACTTCTTCCTCCATATAAAATACCCAATTCCCGACAATATAATCAACAATAAACACAAAACGACAAGCAGTAAAATGAAAACCGCGCTCATCTTCTTCTTCTGAGCAAAACTAGGAGCTGTCGGAAGCTTTGTAAAATCAAAACTGGGAGCCAACCCAACCCGACTCCAACTCCACCCTAAGATGTAGTGAAAACTACCTCCAACTCCAGTAGAAGCAGAGAACCCGACATACATATCCTCAACAAAAACACCCGAAAGATCGAGATTTGTACTAGATAACAAATTTTTACTTGGTTTAGAATGTTCCTTCATCTTGTTATTAATATGAGTAGTTAGGGGGGCTAACGACACATTAATCGCCTTACTTTTCCCATCATAATCAATCCAAACTTGCATAGGTTTCCCACTGATAAGCTGCAAGGTCCTGTTAATCCCTGCAGCATCATCATAATACCCTGCAGAAACGGATTTATTCGACCTTAATCCGTTGATGTCGATTCCTACATGATTCCAATCAATGTCGTTGAAAATAGGATTTTGGACAGCGTCCAATTCTACAGCAAAAACATGGTTTGAACTTAACCCAATATTCGAAGTATTAAAAAGTCCTAGATATTCAGCTGGAAGTGCGTGCGAAAAGTCGACAGACGGTGTGATCACAAAGGCAGTGCCACTACCGCCACGGCCCGGGATATTAGAGTACATAGTGAAAATGAAAGTGGTTGAAATGATGAGTTTTTTGCACTGAAATTTATGGGTTTTGGGTAGAAAGCATGCCCACTTTTCAGCGTTATTGTTGAGTTTGTTAGTTGCAGAATGCCTTTTGAATCGATTCTTGCGAGCCCGTCTAGTTTCAGGTTTGATCCATGGAAGCCATTGTAGGTGAACTGTGTTTCATCTTCAGCAAAGATTACAACAACATTGAATAATATGAGAAGTACTAAGAATTTTGCCATGAAAAAAAGTCTTGTACTATAAAAAAAGCTTTTCCTTGGTTTTCTTAAAAGATTTGACTTGTATAAAAAAAAAGTTGAATTTGAGGGGAAATGAACGATTTGATCCAAGTTAAGCAAAATAAATGGTATGTTTTCCTGTAAGGAAATCAATGAGAAAGGGGAGTTTGTGGTCTATAGTTATACTGACATTTCAAACTTGCATACTTTTCTGCAATTGTTTTCTTGCAATATTTTCTTCCAAACTCCCAATAAAATTGACAGAGGATACTTTCCTTTTATAGTATCCTGATAGAGAATATCGTATTACTCCGTATTACTCAGGTTAGGAAAATTAAATTAAGAAATTATGCTCAATATTATTATTAGTTTGCTATGGTCCTGTTTGGTAAACAATGGAATGATATTAACAGAAGCAGCGTAAAATGATAAAAAAAAAAAAAAAAAAAAAAAAAAAGTAATCTGCTACCCAATATACTGCTAATATGCTGTTCCTAGCAACATATTGCAAAACATATTCAACACCAATATACTATTACAATCCGTCATTTATCAAACACTAATATCGACATATTTCTTTGTCAAACCCACTATTTGTTCTTAATATGTCAATTTTTGGCAGATCCGCCACTAAACAAATTAATCTCCGAATGATTCCCCGCTTCTTAAAACCCCAGAGCTTTGGATTTCTCCTTGATACATGATGAAGAGCTACTTCAAACAATTAAACACGAAAAAGAAACGTATGATGAATTTTTCATTATTGAGAAACTACAGTCTACTGTATATAATAAACGTATGTTCACTTTGTTCTGGTTATGACTATCTGTGTAAGTTCTACGAGGGCGCGCCTTGACCTTCTAACCTCCTCATCATCGTTCTCAGGCAGTGCATCGATGGCTTCAGCAGCTATGGTTGCATGCTTTTCCGCTAAGTCTTTCGCTCTCTGTATCCCTTGGCTTTTTCCGAGGTATTCGAGAGCCTGGCGACACAAATGAGAATATTAATATATACAAAACATCGAACAATATCTAGTACGAGTACTTCGTAAGCCATAGCATCTGCTTCAGCAATTGTGAAGGTCGAGAGAACGGAAAGAAAAATAAAATGAAATTGAATTAAAAAAACGACACTTGTAAAGTGTAGTTCAGTGCGGTAATCCTGTCATGAGACTATCTGATACGAGAATTTGTGGATGTATAAATATTACTGAAAATGTGTCGAAAGCATAACTTCCCCAGGCCAAGTAAGAGAATGTGTGAAATTCGGCCGTATACTTACAATATCAACATCTGCAGAATTTTCAAAGCCTCGTTGCACAACTTCAGATAATTGAGGAAACTCCTCGATCGCAAACAATAGAGGAGCTGTAACGATTCCCTGAAGAGAATAAAAACACCATTGAGTTCGAAGATATCATAGACACGTAAATACATACTCCCTCCGTCCCACTAAGATTGTCACGGTTCATTAAAATACTCCTCCCATATAATAGGGAAATTGGACAATCTAGGACGAAGGGAGTATTAACTATTGAAAGTAACAGAACATTATGTCAAATATAGCCAAGCCAGCACAAATGCAGCAAAAGTCTCCCTCGTAAAAACTTTTTTTTACAAAACCCTGTCACCATTTACAGTAACTACCGAAAACATTAGCATGTGGTTAAAAGAGCCTGATTGTAATAGTCAAGGGAGATCATTCGGAATAAAATATGATGACAGTAATATAACGAGAGAAGTGGGTGTCTAATACCGAGTAATATCAAATGGTTACCATGATTACAAATCTAGTTGCTAACATGAACATAATCAAATGGTTCACAAAGACCAGTAAACTTTTTTTTAAGGG
The DNA here is from genome assembly GCA_958450325.1 of Agrostemma githago. NCBI lineage: Eukaryota > Viridiplantae > Streptophyta > Magnoliopsida > Caryophyllales > Caryophyllaceae > Agrostemma > Agrostemma githago. Next base: position 74,591,114 of record OY288245.1, on the reverse strand, counting down.
AAATAAAGGTGATAGAAAGAGTAATGAATTACATGACGGATATCAGAAAGTGAACCCTTCCCCAGTGAGGCAGATGTGCCCGTGTAGTCAAGAACATCGTCTATCAACTGAAATGCCAATCCCTGGTACGACAAAATAAAACATAAGTGGTAATAATTTGAGGGTTTGAAGACTAAAACAACTAAGAACCCAATCTTCTTCTTCTCATCAAATAAATTTGTACCGATCCTGATATCTTCTATGATCAGAAAGGCCTCTCAGGTGGACTACTTAATACAACATATCATCATCGAATTTAAACGAACTTCAAAATTAACACTTACGAGATTTTTCCCATAGTCAAAAGCTAAGGTTGCCACTTCAGCTGTCTGTCCTGCGAGAAGAGCAATTGCTTTGCAACTATTTGAGATTAACGACGCAGTCTTGTAGTAGGTCTTTTCCATATAGTACTCCATGCTACAAAGGGAAATAAATACAAGTATCAGCCTGTTTATGTGCATAAAGCAATAATCCGCCTCACATCTTTTTATACCCATTTATATACTTGGCTGCATTAACAGACACTACTTACTCGACCAATAAACTGGAATGTCAGAAGAACTAGAATTACTTGACCCATGACACGAGAAGTAGAACGTTTGTTCTATATGCAATAATAACTGTGAATTGGTAACAACACTTGAAACACAAATTACCCTTCAGAAAAAACCACAGGAACTGCACCATAGATTATTAGTGTGTAGCTACAAGAAAAGAAAAACATACCTTAAACGCTGTTCAGATGTCGTTGTCATCTGCATTGTCTCACCCGTGACAAGATGTTCTACGACTCTAGCTAGTAAAGATACAACCTGCAAGATATATTTTTGAATCCCCAGAACAAATGATACTAGCAAACTAAAACTTAAAGCTGAACAAATTTGGTGTCTGAATTTGTGAAAAATTACCTCTGTGTTGTTTAAAGAAGCCAGAGCTACACAAGCGCGTGAGAGTAGGAAATCACCAGCTAAAACCGCTAACTGCACTGCACCAAAGATATAAAGTCAAGAAACATATGCGAACATGGCATTACAGGTTTTTTATGATACTTTATCCTTGATACCAGAAACAAGCCTAGACGACAAGAGATGAAATAATGTGCCTTATCTTTGACACCAGAAATGAGCCTTGTAAACAAGTGTTAAGGAACACAACTAAGGTCTATATATTAAGGACTATTTATCTGATATCAAGTACTCGAGAAGTATTTTTTCTTGAACATGTTGCTTTTGTGATATCTTTTCCACAGAGTAACTCCAACCGACTATCACCCAGGAATATTCTAATTAATGTACAGAACCATCCATCTAGCTTAAAGCTTTACTATTGGTTTGAGGAAACACCAGTACACCTGCTTGCATACAGGAGTATGGACTATTGTATAGGATAATAGCTTCACAGGCAGTTGGTGTGTCTGGTTTGAGAGAAGGCTTTTCATTCAAGGATGCATCATTCCTTACGATATACTAAAACATACTCGTAGCCCCGTAGGTACTATATGTATAAACAGATAATATAACAACAGATACCATTGATGTGTATTAATCCTATAACTTTCCATCAAACACCTTCCTCATGCTATACGAGACAACAAAGAACATTACCTTATTTCCCATGACCGAGTTTAACGAACTAATACCACGTCTAGTGTCAGCATCATCAAGCACATCATCATGCAGAAGACTGGCCACCTAATACAAGGGACAAAGAGATTTGAACACATTACATGATACAAGCCATAAAAGAAACTCTAGAATAGATCGAAGGAATCAAGACACTCAGTTCAATAATCTAGACTTCAATAGTGCATTTGACCGCAATTAATTTATGCATTATATGTTCCACAAACACTGATAGAGAATTCAGAGTTCACACAGCACCAGCACCAGTCCAAATGTAAACACAACGCACAACTTGAAGGTGGTCTATAGCTTTCAAAGAACAAAAGGTGAACATGAGGCCAAAAACTTTTGAAAGAAATGAATTTCAATAGTTTTGAAACCTTCCATCATAATCCTTAAGAAAAACTAAACTGAAGATATAAAAGGGAAATCTTCCACTGACATGTATCATCTCAGTTATCTCAGCGATGCACTGCTGTCTTATACGCAGTTCGGTTGCAATGTTATCAACAACTCGAGCAGTTGATAATCTTTCAACAGATGACATACGTACAGGCATGTTCAAAGCTGTAGCCATTAACAACAAAACCTGCAAGAAAGAAGCATTTAAGCACTTAGGAAACCAAGGAAAATAACAAATAATAACCGCAAGGGCATAAGTACAGCCACGTAGCAAGACACCACACCAAATACCCACCAAATACCAAAGTAGGAGTAATAGACAAGGACACAGGGCCCAAGTTGCAAAATTAACCCATGAAACATTTACTCAGCAGATGTCCTCTTACCAATGATCTGACATAAATGAATGCAAGAAATTTTAGCATTAAAAAGAGGCAGTGGGGAAGTTCTCCATACCGTCTTATAATAACAACTAGACAAACCCAGAATTTCTCATTATCCTCAGTCCTTACTTTTTTATTTTCTGATGCAGTGATTAAGTCAGTTTTTCTGACTCAATCATAGGCCTAAAAGACAGAGTTCATCAGCAATAGTTTGCCCTAGGTTGCCAGAGCCTCATCATAAAAGAAGAGTGTGGCTGTGTATATTCGATCCAACCCCTTGCGCAATCACAACATAACCCTTTCTAAGAGCATGACAGTTACAAAATGGCATTCAGATCAACAGTACGTAACAAAAAAGTACTTGAGAGTGTCAGTACAAGTCTGGATAAGCATCCCACACCACACACACACACACACACACACACTTATCCCTAACTCCGCCCCAACCGCTACCAACTTTGACCTGACCACCACCAACTCCCACCAGTCCAGCCTAAATAATCTCTAACCCAATCTAAATGCACAAACTACCTCTCGAATCACCATCAAACGAATACCAAACCTTCGACAACCCAAACCACCACCAAATCAACCTCAAATAATTGCAACCAAACACAAAACAGCCCATCAGCCCGATAAGAAAATAAAGGAGATAAGTCAGAATATGAAGGAGTAGCACAGACAAATAAGAATGGAAACACCATCAGATAGATAATCACTTGGAATTGATTATAGAATGGCTGAATGTCCTGATTTACTAAAAATTCTTGCAAAGAACAAACGGGCTACATAAATAAACATAAAGCGGTCCATTGAATACATACTGTAGGCCGAAATCTCTTTCCTTCAACTCCCATTTTGAAGAAATATTCAGCAGCAGATCCTAGCTTTGGTACCTGCAAGACATGATGTCGCTCGAGTGAATACCATATGCAGCATCATTCACTAATTAGACAGTTAGAGAAAACACGAACCTCCGCTATCACCATTGACCGCAATCTATTAGCTAGAATTGATAATTCATCAGCAACGAGGGAAAATGGATCTAATCTGTCCTGCATATAGGATCCAGAAAACTTTACATGAGAATCACTGAACCAAGTCACAAAATACATCGAGCAATGAAAAATAACAGCAGCGGACAAAGTCACACCTAACCTCAATTGTGGGCATTGCACCATGATGAATATGCCGTCTTGATTCGTGGAACACGGGAGAAATAGAGGAATTAATATCAGCACATCCCCGACCCTGCTGCAGAAAAAAATGTTAAAGAAAACGCAGATAAAGAAATAGATAAAGAAAAGAACGAAAAAAGAGTAATTCAGTGAAGCTGCCTGTAATGTAGTCATCATTGTCATGTCATGAATTATAACCTTCCCTCTCTTTTATGTCTCTCTTCTCAAATCTAATCCCACCTAGTGACTCACTCCACCTGACCACCTCAACCCCAGCAACACACATCAAACCACTCTGCCAACACCCCTAACAAGTAACAACCACCTTAACCGACCATGACCCCACCAACAGGATCGCCAGTGGCCGTGACCCACTTAGACCTACCCATCACCAACCACCTGACCACATCACTGCGCACCACACGAACCAACGGAGGAAAGGGTGCGCTCAGCCATGTCAGTCCATGCTGTCCCTTAACCTTCAATCACCGCAAACCCTGACTCTCTTGCACCCCTCAAAACAACAAATACACTGATCGATCAAACCACCAGACACAGCAACCACTCTACCCACACCTTGGCCTAACTTCATTCATTGGCAAGAGTTAAGAGTGAAAGGTGTTAGATTACCTTCGCCGCGATATCCCTACAAAATAATCGTTGATAAGCTGCATGGGTTACTGCAGGTGAACACGACTCACGCAACCGATGAATATTCAATCCGGCCCTTGAAATCCGATAAAACCCTCTCGGAAACATACTATCCGATTGTGCTCTACAAAATACATGAAAAAAATAATGTCAAAGACGGAAGAAGGTAATAGAGCAGCTAGTCAAACCAAGCCTATCTTCAAAAGGCTACTTTTTGTCCTTTGGGCTACTCGTAAACTACTAGTCTCCAATTCTACATAAAATAAAAAAATACTATGACGATTAACAGCTACTTCAACAATTACATTTTTCCTAACATCCTTCCAAAAGTAAGCATCAATCCCGTCATTTCTCTATCATTTCACTAGTATGATGCCGAGTCTATGGGAAACCTGGTGAAACTTTACTTCAAACTTAGGAGCTAATGACAAACTACTAGTCTGCACCTAGATAATAAATACAGAAGAATACCACAACGATTAACGGCTTCCACGACAGTTACAGTTTGCTTGTTGCCAAACATACTTAACACGACATTTCCCGCTTATTTCCTTGATCCAATGTCGATTCTCCGGATCATCTACTTTTGCAGCTAGCAAAACTCAACTCAACTCCAACCAATGCTATACGAAAACTAATGGAACTAACAACCACCTCAACATAATCACCGACAGTATCGGTCAGTCATTTCGCTGATACAACGCAGAGCTACTATGGCAGCTAGCTAGTACTCCCTCCGCTCTCTTAAATAATTGAGATTTTCATTTTACGATAAATTCAATATATTGATTGGAAAATTATACAAATTACGCGATAAAATTCTTTACAAAGAGAGTTATACATTTCTTCGAACAGTTGTACGAATACGACACTGATAGTAACGGCTACCTCATCATTTACAGCAGCGATAACTTCACAACTAACTCTAACTAACTTTGCGCGAAAAAAATTACAGTAACAAAAACAAACACACAATTGCAATCGCAATCGCAAATTCGCAATCACTAATTACATGAAATTATAACTTTACAGCACAAATTACAATCATCAATCATCAACGACCTACTAATTGCATGTTTATTGCTATCATCAAACAATGAGATGCTTCAATTTCCGAAAAATCACTGAGTCAACAGAGACTGATAAATCTGAAATGCGATTAAATTAAGCGAAGAATCAAACCTCAACTCCGATTCGGCGAGTTCCTCGGCGGCGGCGGCGCGTGCTCCGCGGCGGCGGAGGCGGTGACGAGGTTTTCGGCGGCGGTGGCGGTGGAGGAGAGGGGTTTAAGATGTGGAAAAAAAATTGAAGTAATTAAAGAAGGGAGAGGTGTGATTTGATGATCATAATAATAGTATAATAATAAGTGTAATTGTGTAATGTGTACTACTTACTCCATGTGTGATGTGTCTGTGTGTGTGTGCAAGTGCCAGCGTCGGGGGGGAAAATGCGTGGATGATTTTGAGTCAAAGCAGATGTTTGGTTTTGAAGAAGGTAGAAAACTTCAGTGCAGTTGCCAATTTGCCATGCGATTTGGGTTTTCTTTTCTTGCGCCCGCGGTTACTTTATAAATATGGACTTGGACTTGACTCCGCTTTGTATTTTGGGGGCCCGTATATTGTTATCATAGCATCATGTGATCATGATATGAAAATATTAGAGCTGGCAAACTGGGTTGGGCCCATCTCGGTGGCCCGGTCCAGCACGTTGATGACGTGGCGAAAAGTACGAGCAGGGTACGATCGGTCCCAAGTCGGGCCGCAACGCCAATTTGAAGAGGCACGGTTGGGCGGGCACGACTCTGCCTCGGCGCATGTTCTTAGAGTCAGGCACGGTCCGGCACGGCACGGTGGGCCTGCCATACACGACTAAGCCGGGCTGAACAGGCACGAAGTACGACTGGGCCGGCACGAAGCACGGCCTGACACGTCCGGGATGCCAGCTCTAGAAAATATTGATCGACAACCCGTTTCAAATTTATAACGGAGCATATAGGTCTGGTTCTTTTCAACTCTTTCAGCTCACTTTAGTTCAATTTGATCCAATTCAGTTCAGTTTAGTTCAGTTTTTTAGTCCAAAAGAACGTGGTTATGGTACCTAACTTACCTACGAGTTTAGAAGAGGGAGGTAAGTTCAAGGGGGTAAGATGTCTCTTACTTTGATCGAGAGATTGTGGGAGTTCGATTCTCACCTACGAATAATCACTATAAAATTGTATTTTGACTCATTGAATTTCGTATGGATCTACGTTTAATATACATGTAGTTTGGGAGCTAGACAATTAAGTTGACAACTCTTGATAGTCTAGATCGAGAACGTGATTATATCTTGTGTCTAGATGGTCATGATTGATTGCAAATGTTGTTCAAGCACGAGGGATCAACCAGGCTTTGCTTTGATTATCGCTTTGTCGTGAGGAGAAGGGTAGCGTGTTTTAGAAATAAAGAGATTCAGCAGCGATTACATATCGGAATTATTTTTTTCGAACGAAGGTTTTCTCAATCCGAACGTTTCCATTTATGACCTTACTTTATACAAACTCTCTAAATAATCCTTCTAATCTTTGATCTCTACCAAAAAATCTGATTAATCAATCGATCTCTTGTGAATTCGACTATGGATCTTAGTTCTCCAATTAATGATGAAGTAGTATTGCTTTAAGTTTTAACTTTTGTCTTTTTTAATCAATTTATTGTAAAGTTCTTCAATTAGGGTTTGGTGATTGATTTTAATTTTGGGGATTTTTGAGGGTTTGGTGATTGATTTTAATTTTAGTGATTTTTTTAGGGTTTATGAATCTTATTTTTTGATATTAGATTGATTAATCGATCGATTAAAGAAATGTTTTAAGATTTGTGTTTCATTGCACTCAAGAATCTCGAAGGTAACTAGTAACTTTGGAAATTAAGAAAAAAGAAAATGTTAATGTTCAATTTTGTTAGAGAGAAAATAAGACATCATTTTTTAGAATGCGAAGGAAATGACAAGGGCAAATTTGTAATATGCTGTTAGGATTAAGTAAAAGTTCGTTAGGAAAAAACACGACCCTATTTTTATATACTAATTAACTAAATTTCATTTGATTTTTTATATATATTCCGAACATTGGCGGTTTTATAATGGTGTAGTGCAGATGATTCTCTTTGGAGTGATTACATTATGTTTTCGTACCAGGGAAGATCTCGTTGACGATGACCATCCTTAATAGAGGTGATCAATTGACCCAAGCCCATAGACCCAGCCCGGCTCGGTCCACTTTTTTTTGAAGGGCTTGGCCCTTAAAAAGCCCATGAGTCGACTCTAAAAAGTCCGATGTATGTTTGGGCCAGGTACTCCTACTAAACATTTGTCTTGTTCTTGTTTTTCCATTTAAGCCTATTTATTAGTATATGAAATTTGATTCGATATAAATTACGGGTGTTATTTGATAAGGAATATTGTACATACAACTTTCAACTTTATTAAAATTATCATATCGATAGATAGATAGATGCAAGTTTGGGCATATTAGAGTAACAATTTTTTTCTTTCAGCAAATAAAAGCATCGGATTACATGTCGTTTTGGTTCTCGAAACCCATATTACAGCCTTTATCGAAAGATACTACATTATATTATAAAATCCATTTCTCCCAAGGTCCCATATCAAAAAATCTGCGTTTCTTGAGGTTAAGCAAGTAAACTCCATTTTCGGCAAATTTCCAAGTACAATGACGACCCCCGCAATCACCATCCTCAAAGGGTCGGTCACCTTCAAATGCGTTCATATCGGTTATACGACCGTGTTGATACCAAGTCACATTGCATTTATAGATCGTCTTTAAAACTGATGTCGTAAAATCAAATGAATAATTGCGACCCGGGAGTATATGTTGAGGCCCAAGATCATGTTTTACTTTATCATTCACAAGACGTTTGCACTGCATATCCAGTGGATCTTTGCTTAGCCCATTCACCATTACTATCCAATAACGGGGTGGTAGTAACCCGGATACAAATGGTTGATTTGTCACACACACAATCACTAATATCATCGCCAAAAACTTAAACATTGTTGTGGACTAGTCTGAGTTGAGACCGGAAATTAAATTCTATAAGATCGACTCTGGCGTAGTATTCTGAGATTGATGACAAGTTTGTAATATTGGTTTTATGTATGATTGCATACTTGCATGTATGAATGATTTTAATATTTATATTGTTTTTTTTAATGTATGTCTATAAAAATACGGATAATGTAGACAAGTTGGGATAATTTATGGATTAGCTGATTATCTCGACTTATCTCTATAATCCTATGTCCATTGGACAATAACTTTGAAAACCCGTTGTATATAAGGATTTTTCTAGTGTATGTCCGAGGAGTACATGTTAAAAGCTTAATAAAAGAACGATTTTTCTAACGTGTGACCACTAAGAACACGTTAATATGCTTATTAAGGAATAAATCACAATGATATTATTACAAAAAATTGAAATATTAACCCATATTTAACATACTTGGACAAAATCATTGTGATTTATTCCTTGATAAGCACATCAACGTTTATGTTTAAGGCTATGAGCCCAGGTATTTGAGGGCCCAATTCTGGAACCGATCAACTTAACCTAAAATGAACTAAATTAGGTCGGAGCTGAGAGTTGAGACGTGTCAACAAGAGAAGTAATATGATCAATCGGTTGACCTAAAATGAAACAAACTTGACTTAGACCTAACAGATGATTCAATTGAGTTGGATTCGGGACCGTCAGTTTATTTTCTGATTTACAAGAATCAGGTTATACTTGAGTCTTTTATTATCATTTTCGTCAGAATATCGGTTATTAAGTGCTACAGTGTAGAGTAATAATTCGGGTCTAAGTAAAGCCAAATTAACCTTGTAAACGGATCAAACTCGAGTCTGAATTTCCAGCGTAGACAAGGGACTAGGGGGTGTTCACCGGTTCAAAATCGGACCGGACCGAATTGACCCGCGGATCGGCAAACCCAAAAATCCAAACCCGCGGACCGGACCGGTTAAGAAAGAAATCCGGACCGGACGATAAAAGTACACTAAATTTGATTTTTCTTAAAGTGTGGACCGGACCGGTCACCAAGTTTTTAGAGACCCGTAAACTGGACCGGTATGTACCCTAGTTCAGACCGACCCAGACCTTACGGTCCAATCCGGTCCGATTTGTCGGTACGAACCATTTTTGAACAGCCCTACGGGACAATACTTAGAAACAAAAATTGGGATACGAAGCGCACTCAACCTCACTGTCTCGCGCGCCTCTTCTTCGTTCCCCCATCCTTCTCCTCCGACCTCCATTGTTGTCAAGCTCGCAACAGGTAACTTCTCGTTAACTATTTCATCTTTATATACAAACCTGAAACGTTGTTGTGCTACCCGAAGTCCCCGAACCAAACTGTCACTGTATGTTCTAACGGTTATGGAGGCGGGAGGTCCATAATCATCAATCAAACCCTAGGAATTTGTAATTACTTTGTTTAGTTATCGTAAGTTCTTTTGAATTTGTCGATGTAGTTCGTTTGTGAAGTTGTTTTATTGGTATATTGATTGGAATTTTTCATTGTTAGTTGGAAGCCATGGCTGAAGTTGGAGCTGAAACTCAAGCGCTGAAGAGCGAACCGGTGCTCGCATGGATGAGAAATCCAGTTAATATTAACCTCGTTGACGAACCTCCCCTCGCTCTTCTTCCTAGTCTTGACCGCAGGTATCCCCCAATTAAGCATTTGCTTCTTTTGGTTTTCGTTCTAAATTTCGAGGCATTGGGGTAATGTTGTTGTCGTTGTCGTTGTTGTTGTGTTTTTATCGTTAACCAGATTACAGCTAGTGTGATTAGTCTCCAATACAATTGCATTGTCTTTGGAATTTGGATATCACTATTTATGATTTTTTCTTTCTTTCTTTCTTTTGTTGGCAATCGGTGAACAGCGGTTTAATCATAAAAATGTCATTGCATTCATATTTGGATTTTAATCCGTTTGTATACCCCATTTCTCTCAATCACTTGTCTACTTTTGAGCAAGATAGCTCTTACTAACTTGTTTGATTGATCAATACAGTAGTTTTCTAGAATCGTCTAATTCGTTGGAATTAAGTTCCCTCATCTAATTCGGTAAAAGTCTTTGGTTGTCCATGTAGGAATCATATTCCGTAGGAATTTTAATAACCAGGAGAGTAGGAAATCCACAATTTCCACAGTTCCCAAAAAAATGTTATCCAAACATTTTTTTTTTCGGGGAAATTATGGGATTTTCATATATCTGTGTTTATGAAGTGGCAACCAAACGATACCGAAGAACAGAAAAGGTAAAAAAATGATTGTATGGAGGGTGTATGTGGTAGGAACATCATTGGTCGAGTTGGCTTTAGGACGCAGAAACTTTTGTTGAAATTTGAACTTGAGGTAATTATATATTTATGAGATTTGTTGAGGTTGATAGCTGGCATATCTAATACGTGCAGGTTGCAAGATGCTTTAAAGGAAAAGGGTTTCTCTTCGCTCTTCCCTGTGCAAGTAGCAGTTTGGCAGGAGACCATTGGTCCTGGGGCTTTTGAGCGAGACCTTTGTATAGATTCACCCACTGGTAGTGGGAAGACGTTAGCTTATGCTCTCCCTATTGTGCAAATGCTTGCAAGTCGTTCAGTAAAATGTCTACGTGCTCTAGTGGTGTTACCAACTCGTGATCTAGCTGTACAGGTTAACTTTCCACGATTTCCTAAAGCAAGTTTTTAAGACTTAACATCATTATCAGGACTTAGTTAAAAGGCATAGTGACATGCTGTCCCAAGTTGGACATGTGACATTTATCACGTCTCTTGCATAGTCGAGCAGCTGGAGTCTTTGCATAGCTCTCCTCAGCTGATCATTGAGTATATGACTTTTGCTTCTGATGGAAAACATTCATGAACTATTATTTTAATTGATATTTATTTTTGCTGTCCAAATAATTACCTCAAAATTTTCAGGTAAAGGAAGTTTTTGCCGCCCTTGCTCCATCCATGGGCTTGTCTGTTGGTTTGGCTGTAGGACAGTCCTCAATGGCAGATGAAATATCAACTCTAATTAGAAGTCCCAGATTTGAGGCGGGTTTCTGTTACGATCCAGATGATCATGCCCTAAGACTGGAGAGTGCGGTGGACATCTTGGTTGCTACGCCAGGGAGGCTTATGGACCATATTAATAGCACAAAGGGATTCACGCTTGAGCACCTGCGATATCTTGTAGGTAGCTTATCATTTTTTTCCCGAGTCTATTATCTGTTCTAGTACAGGTTATATGAAATATGGCCTACCAATTTTTTACTACAATTTTTTTGTTTGAGGTTTATGCTTTGTTCACGCTGGGTAACGACCTTAACTATCAAGGTCAAGGTTCTAGTATCATCACAGGTAGGATTTACTTTATGTGTATTTCACAAACCACGGCGAGACCATACCTTGTCTCTAGATTATGTTAAACCTTGTCTCTCGATTATGTTGATAGCCATGATTTACCTAGGAAGGAGTTTGTTTGATGGACCCCATTGTAAATGTAAGTTATGCAATAGTTAGTTGGCTAGTTTTTATCCTGTGGGTATTCGCTTATGTTATCCAGTTTTTATTTTGTGGGTACTTGCATATGTTAGCTTGTACTGTAGCTATTTTCGTATGGGTGTTGAATGTGTTTTGCTGGAAGTTGAGAAGAATATGTCTAGTTTCTCAGCTGTCTTTGGTCTAACGTTTTGGGAGCCTTTTAAACTTATATAGGAGTAAGTTTGAAGAACATCACATTTTGTGCAAATAAGGTCAATATAGGAGTAATTTTATTTTGGAGAGTGATAAAAAAGAGGGTCCTAGTCGATGAATACTTTTCTAAAAAGAAAAAGTCCATCCCTGTTAGGGGATCTGACATAATTTTGATTGTATTTATTCTTCATGCATGCGAGCCATGGATGTTCATATGTAAAATATTGCTTGAGAGTCCTGGCTGCTGAATCTGACGTAATTCTGATTGTTTATGTTTCACAATCTTTTATTTCAGGTCGTTGATGAAACAGACCGTTTACTCAGGGAGGCATATCAATCATGGTTGCCAAGTGTCCTTAAGCTGGTCCAATCAAGTGGCGATGTAACTGCTCCTCATATCGAAGCTTGTTCTACAGCTTTTGGTGGCTCCTTCAGAACAATCAGAAGAGTGTGAGTGTAACAATTATAACCCCCCCCCCCCCCCCCCGATAAGTTTGCTCTCAATGTTGGTTTTTTCATACTAACTTCTATGTTTCTCACTTTTATTTTTCATGACACTCTAATTTTTGCTACTTGCACGTCTTACAAATACTTTGAAATGAACCTTGATTTTACATGTCTGACATGGAGTACTTGTTTGTTCAAATCTCTTTTAGCTGTTGAATGCACTGCAAACACTCTATTTAGATGACTTTAATGCATCTGTCAATACTTGCCATCTTAATCAAACTTTAAAGGGTTTGTTATTAATGTGGCAGTGGTGTTGAAAGAGGATTTAAGGGGAACGGTAATCCCAGGCTTGTGAAAATGGTTCTTTCTGCAACGGTAACTCGGGATCCTAGCAAACTTTCTCAGCTTGAGCTTCACCGCCCTTTGTTCCTGACAACCGGCCGCTATCAAGTTCCCAAAACGCTGGTCTCTTACAAAGTGGTATGGCTACGTCATTCTCTCAACACAAGTTATGATTTTGCTTTTCGCTTTATATTTTGCAATTATAGGCTGTGTTGCTGTGATATAGATATACTTTTATGCAATCTGAACAAAGAACTGAGTTCTTTATTCTTTCATATGAAGAGAATAGGATCTTAATCAATCTTGTTAACTGCATCAGCCGATCAACCCATGTCAGTAGCACTCTAAGGCTTTGTCTGGATACCGAAGTAAGAGGAAAAGTGAGGGGGGGCGGAAGGAGGGAGGGAAGGGAGGTGGAATGGGGTGTGGTTGCTTGGATACAATTGCCCTCCAAATCTTTCTTATAGTGGAGGATCTTGATTTCTCTTGGAGGATGGAAAATGGATCTGTCCGAATCCCTTTCCCTCCACCCTTATTTTTATCCAAACAAGGGATTTTAAATTCCTTGCTCTTCGTCCCTGTTCTTTCTCTCAAAATATCTTCATCCAAACAAGCCCTAAATCATTGGAATTGATTCTGGTGATGAGGTATGAGTTATGAAAATGAATGTCCGACAAGCTGGTAATCTTTTTTGTTGTTGCTATCTGGGCAGGATTGGGAGTTAGTTTCATTTGGAATAGGGAATGGGAGCCACATCTAGTTATGTGCACCAACTAGATGCTAAGGCACTGATTATTAGTTATGAACATTGTTTCAATGGTTTGTGTAATGTGATCTGTAGGCACTGAACTGTGATTAATAGCCCATTCTAAAAAATGCTCTTTGTTACTCATTATATGATCTTGCTTCAGGTCATGTGACAGGATTTATTTGTTACTAGTATTACTACTCATTCGGTATGCAACATTGATCCCAAAGCAATATAAAATCATGGTTCTCTTTCTATATTATCTATGCAGATTTGTGGATCGAAAGATAAATCCCTGTACTTAGTAGCGCTGCTTCAGAAGTTAAAAGGGGAAAAATGTGTTATATTTACATCATCCGTGAAGACAGCCAATAGGCTATCGAGTCTGCTGAATTATTTTGGTGATTTGCAGCTACATACCAGAGTTTACTCAGGTGCTCAACGACAGGCTGTGAGAAGGTAGGAACAAAGTAACTCCCTCATGTTCATGAGTCACGTCCCTGAAATGATTGCCTTTTTTTTTGCTTTTCTTGTCTTCTTTAAGGTAGGTGCTTAATTCACAAAAATGTATCCCTTTTCTTTCTTTGCTGACTTTGCTTGTCGTGTTAAAATTCTGTCTGCAAGATCTAGTAGTGTTTAAGAATAGTAGTAAGTAGTTTGAGCCTCCTTGAAAATGGTTGTTAGGCAGTCCTTTTCTTTTACAACAATCATAAAGAATAAAAAGTGCTTCTAATTTTTGTGTGAAATGGAAGTTAAATGCGGTGAACGTTTGCTTATCTGATCTTCAACAATTCGACTGTATAGAAAGAAAAAATATGTGCGTTTTTTGGTTTTGGAAAGCATATTGAGAGGAATGAAATAGAGAAAAGCTATAAAGGGATGTATTATTCCAAGAAGGAGGGAGTACTGGTGAGAAACTGAATGTGAAGGTTTAATCATGGTATGAAATTGAGGTTGCCACATCACATCTCAATCGATGTGAAGGTTTTAAGGTCACTCCTAGTGCAATTTTGTGGTGCAATTTTGTGGTGCAATGCTCGAGCGAATAAAGTTTTGTTGTTGCTGTTACTAATGTTTTTTTATTTACCTTTACCTTTTTTTTGTTCTTTTCGTGTACCTTTACTGCACTGCGTTGTATATTGCTATTGCACATTTGTTTCCCTACATGTTTCATTTGTGTATGTATTGGCAATTCCATCTGATCTAATTAGACGTTTACCTTGGATTGCAGCAAGACACTGAAAGCATTTCGAAAAGGGGTATTGAAAGTGCTTGTTTGTTCTGATAACTTCACCAGAGGAATGGACGTCGAAGGAGTTAAAAATGTAATTAATTATGATGTTCCGCTATACATAAAAGCTTACATTCATCGGGCGGGACGGACAGCTAGAGCAGGTCAAGCTGGGTGCTGCTTCACATTGCTTCGGAAAGATGAAGTATGACGTTTTTTTTATGACATTGTTTTTAGCCTGAGTTCTTATTCGGCAAAATCCCGCCAGTAATTAAATTTTTAAGAAAGTCATCTGCCTTGTCCCATGATAAGATTGATTTCATCCTCTGTAAATGGAGGATACTGATTGTATTGCAATTTGCATTGCCTGATTACAGGACAACTGATTCGAGTAGATCTAGTGGATCGATGCAATTAAACTGAATTCTCCCGCTGTTACTAATAGCTTTGTCTCCACTTTACTATGACTTGTATATTTTGTTTAACATACATCTTCTCTAAAACTTTTGAAATTGTTTATGCGAAGATACTTGGATGACACGATTGCCTGCTCATGGAAGTAAACATCTATTTTTTTTTCTCTCAGGAGCCACGATTCAAAAAACTCTTGCAGAAAGCACCAAAATCAGTGGCCAGCTCATGCACTGTTTACCCTCTTCCTGCTGAGTCCATCGAGTCCCATCAGTCTGCGTACATCTCTGGTAATTTCTTTTCTTAACGGAACCTCTGATACACATTTGAGTATTTGACTGAAAACATTGGCAGCCTAGATGCTTCTTGATTTTTTACTCTGGAATTGTTTCTCCGCGTTTCATGTCTTCCTTCCTAGTCATATTAATGACCATTTGGAGAAACAATACGATTATTACTTACTCCGTATATTTTAGCAATTTCTTAGATCTACGTTGCAATCTGATATTACACTCCTTTAGTTCCATTTTCTCTTCGTAATATTTTATTTGTTACTATGATTTCTTTCCTTTTTTTTTCCTACCATTAACAGTATGAATGATAATTCATGCTTAGCGGATTGCAGAATTTTTGTTTTGTAGTAGATTGATGTTGCTGGCGAAATTCCTTGGTATCAAATTTCTGTTTGTCTTCATCTACTCGTATCAAATTTATTCTGTGGCTTTATTTTCTTAGGTTTTTGAAAGCCTATTTGACTGTTACTCTATCCAAATATATGTAGAGGTAGACTATCAAACTTGACGCATTTTGATCTATCGAAGAAGAATCTTAATATTTTCTTTTTTTTATCCCCAAGCTTTGGAGAAACTAAAAGAGAGTGTAGTATCGGAAGAATCTCGGAAACGCAAATCCTCCTATAAGCCTCCCAAGAACGAGGCGGCGAACAAAGAAGCTAAAGCTGACTGAACGGACTTGGAATGGAAGTCGTCCCCGAGACTCATGATACTCTGCTCTTTTCAAGTAAGTGATTCATTTGCTCTACAAGCAATTATTGTGTGATTCTTTATTTTAAGTAGCGTCGTTAACATTATTATCCAAACATATTGCATTCTTCCTGGAACCAAAGACTCATTAATTACTTGGTTTTGGATTATGATTTTTTTTTGGTGTCTAAGTTTTTTTGGTTTATGACAGAATAAAGCAAAATGACTCGCTAAATCACTGCTCTTCTTTTTATTGCGAAGTGGTAGCCATTCGCAATTATCGATGCAATTTTCATACTCGATGAGTCATTTGGAAATAATCTCTTTTTGTTGCTTACACAAATTTTGTTTGTTTTCTCATGTTCAAATGCATTTCTTTTTTCTTTTTTTTTCGAGGGAATAACATGCAATTCTTTTTATTTCTGAAGCTTTATTAAAAATTTCGTGAATACAACGGTTTATTTTCGTCTGCTTTACATTTTGTAAAAAATTGTCATCCTATCTCTCGACTTTTTATTCTTAATTTTGGCTTTTTACTACAACGATGAAACGACTTTAAACTTATGTGCTCCTTACTATAATTACCAGCTTTAAGCGGTATTTTTCCGACAAAATACAGTTTAAATTCCTGTTTAGCCAAGCAAGCATAAACACAATCGTATTTCAAGAAACAAAATACGAATACATTTTTATTATTCAAACAAAGCTGACAAACTTTGTTGTACAGTTACTAACAGTAGTCACCCCCAAAAAAACAGGTACTACTACAGTACTATTACAGTACATCACTAACAGTAATAACTCGGACCTTGACCAAAACTCGTTTGCTTAAACATTAAAAAACTAATATTCTAAGCAAAAGAAGGTAACGATATTTCTTATCCACTTCGACAGAAAAGTTTAGAATACACTTGAAGTGAAGACGACGACGGTGAAGAAGAAGAGGAAGAGAACGTGGATGATGCATTCTCAAATGCAGGAGCTCTGCTCTTAAAATTCGCAGGCATCGAACTCAAACTGCACTCTTTCTCTTGATCCTCATGTATGGTATCCAACATATTCAAACTTCTACGCTTCATGATTTTCACAAATTTCGGTGGTGCATTTTCAATCGCGATCCTTGCAATTCTTGCTGACGCCATTTTTGCTTCACTTGATTATTTCTACGTTTTTCGGGTTTTGTAGAAGATAGTAGCTAGATTTTGAAGAGAAGGAAGATAGATACTTAGTTGTGTTGTGTGTTTTGAGTTGTGAAGAAGCAAGTGAGATTTTTCGGAATTTATAGGCAGAAGAAGTCTACGTTGTACCCTCTCCATTCAATTCCAATCTTTCCTTATTCCCTTTCCAGACGTTCAAAGTCCGAGCTCCCTATTTTCATTTTAATCATTGTTTTAATATTAAATAAATACTTTAAACTCACTATTTACCTTATATTTAATATTAAACAAATATTTAACCTTCACACCTTTGTACTTTTAATAATAAACAAACCGAAAATGTTTTAGCCTAGTGGTTAAGGTCAGGTATTCTGGGACAGTAGTTTTCTGGTTCGAATTCCTTCTCTCCTATATATTATAATGTCTTAGCCTAGTGGTTAAGGTCAGTTGTTCTGGGACAGTAGTTCTCAGGTTCGAATTTTTCCTCCCCTATATTGTAATGCGACTAGGTGTGTTCTTCGTTGAATAAAAAAATAATAATAAACAATCGATTTCTTAAATGGGTAACTTCGACCTGAAAGGAAAGAGGGAGGAAGTGGGTGGTTGTCACGTCTATGTTAAAAATGCCGGCAATAATTTAGGAGGTTTTAAATGCGATAAATACAGACAAAAATATTTGTATGGTCGGCAAAATTGGCAAATTGCATTGGTTAATTTTGTATCTAAATGGATAGGTCTTCCATGTACGATTTTGTCTTCATCGAAGGCCGTCAGTTATTACCTTTTCTACGTGTTTGGTTGTAGAGTGCACCAGGTAGTCAGGTACTGTTACTGCCGTATACCCTAGTACGTTATTCCGTCCCCTTTTTATGTACTCGTACGAGTCCGGTCTGGTTTGGTTCAGTTCATATTTTAAAATAATTTTAACTTTGGTTTATTTTTTCGGTTCGGTCTGAACTCGGAAAAATTGGTCCTTGGGGGGTTCAGTTCGATTGTGTCCGGGTTCTTTTCTAACTGGTCTGGTCTTTGGGTTTGGATTTTTTGGGGTGGACGGTATTTTGGTCAATCCGGTACGGACTGATTTGGCGACACATCACCGTTCAATTGATAATTATGGTGATAAGTTATATGAGTGATTATGTGTCAGAAGGTAGTGACTTAATGGAACAGGAGATGACACGTATAATGGAGCAAAGGATCTGTACTTTCGTTACTTACGCATGGTCGTCATTCACTCATCATATGTTAGCCACTTTGGTTTATACTTTTCAGTCGTATAGGGTTATATTTTAAATGAAGTGAACTGAACGAGGTTGAATTATGGAAAGCTAAGCTGAATAAGGTTGAAACAATTAAAGATAAGATGAACTTAATGGATTACATCCACAAAATCCCCCACATGCACAAATGGACTCTAGGCAGCAATCAAAGGACAAATCCGAAGGCATGTACGACGATCTTGTCTCAATTGAAAGTCTCCAATTTTTCCCTTTTCCACGTCTTCCTTCGTACGATACTTCGTATTTCTTATCGGATTAGTTGGTCGTTCACTCGTTCTAAATACTTTTATTTTAAATGATTGTTTCGTTTAAATTTAATATTTCTTACATATATTCATAAAACGAGACAATTCTTTAAAATCGAGTGGAGTATTAATTTTGTTCAATTAGATAAATAATACTCGTTATCAACTTGCTTGTATAGTCGTATAGATTCATATATAGGTTTTTTTTACTAATAAAAATATAAAATACTCCGTAATTCTTATCTAGTTACACACTTGTACATTTTTTTATGCATCTTGGTTGTATACTTACATTAACAAATTTTTTTGATACGAGTATTTTATTTGGATCGAACTATCAAAACTTTTAATATTATTCAAGATTTTTGTTCCAATGACGACATTGCTTAGGTTGTATGCATGTGTAACTTAAAAATATGCGTGCAATTCAATTCATGCTTACATTTTTCTACCATTTTTTATGAGTTTTTTTGTCTACTTATCGTACAAATTTGTCTTATATTGTAAAAATTCGAAAATATTCTGTTTCGCAAAAACAATTTTCTAAGAATAGTGTTTTACAAAAAAAAAAATTATTAAAGGTGATGCATTTGACGAAAAAAAACCTTTTTTTAGAAGATTAAAATTATGGAGTACAAACTACTCCTTGAGTATGAAAGATAAGATAAAAGTGTCAAAATTATCATCGTGTTACTCCCTTTGTCTCATTTATCTATTTGCCTTTAGTACTATAAAAGGGGCACAAGGTTAATCACAATTGAATATCAAAGATGACATGAAAATAAGTACGATAAATAAAATAAGAATTACGAGTATAAAAGTAAATGAAGAATAGATTTCATTTCACAATAGTTCATGCGAAAATCATGACGCAATCTACTTTCAAAATTTACACGGTATAGGAATTTCATCAAAAAAAACAAAATTCCCAAAGACAAATGGACTCTACTAAACAATAATCAAAGCACAAATTTCAAACCCATTTGCCTAATAAACCAAATATTCTTTCTGTCTCGGTCATTTGTCCACTTCGATTAAATTACTCAGTCACAAATAATATAAAAAAAAGTAAACAAATAACCAAAGACTGGAAAAAGTATATACTCTCAAACGTTCGTAACTATTCTAAAAAAACATGAGAGTATTTGTTTGTTCCCTTCTCCCAAAATTTATTTTTTCTTTCAAGCGATAATGTTTTTATAAAAAACATAGTATAAAACCATCGACAAAAATACAGGAAGCGCAATAAAAATCCTCTTAGGTACAATCACGTCGTACTGCTGATGATCTTCTTCCAAAATCGTCTCTAACTTTGAGATTTTTGATTTTCTTTGCGGAGTGACAAAAACCGAAGGTGCAACCTCGACATAATTTCCTTTCACCATTCTCATTGTCATATTTGAAAGACGCGACGAAAATTATTATTATTATTATTATTATTATTATTGTTATTATTTTTCCTTGAGATTTTGGGTGTGGAAAAATGGGTGTTAATAGAAGGAGAAGGGTGTTTTATAATTTCCTCACGTCTTTAATTGGTGAGAAATGAATGAAATGAGGTTTATAAAGAAAAAGTTGGTGTACTAAAAATAGTAAGGCAAAACGAATGTTTCAATGTTTGTTGCGAAAAGTATGCAACATAGAGGAATTGACGGTGAATGAAGGTAATAAAAAACGTAAGTTGAGAATATCCATACGATTTCCAACTATACTTTACTTTTCTTAGCAACTATTTTTTCCATTTCCGTAATTTGTCTATCTTTTATATTATCGTTAATTCTTTAATGATTACGGTCTTACAGTAAATTTATTGTAAGATTTTTGTGTAACGGTGACTATAGACGGTGTCACGAAATATTTACTGTACTTAGATAGACATAGAAACTAGGTCAACTGGACATGGTCGGGTCGAGTCGAGTCAGATTGAGTGAAGCTAGTTATTTCACTGGGTAGGTTATTATGAACTTTCTTTTTTACCGGGATATCGGTTCGTATGCTTCAATCAAATTCCGGTCAGGTCGAGTTTGATCGGATCAGTTCGGAGTCCGAAGCAAATTCGAGTCTTCCGTTCAAAGGTTGGGTCGAGGATTATTTATTCGGTCAGGTTTACAGTTAGCCCAATATTCGGTCAGGTCGAGTATATTGCATGAATAAGTAATGGGCTGTACTGCCTGTACACAATCCGGTCAGGTCTACAGTTTGACAAACCTCTCTCGGTCCAAAACCTGATCAAATCCGGTCCAATCCAATCCGAAAATATTACGAACTGACTGAACCCAATCCGACCCATTCTAATTACGACTTTCAAGTTCCAGCCCAATACAAACCAATTTAGACTCAACACGGAACTTGATCCGATTGACCAGAGATGATTCGTAACTCAAGTCAACCTGATACCGGTTCAATCTGATCTGATCCGCACAAAATTGTTTAATGAAATACTAAATTCGTCAATTCTTTTTTTTTTTTTTTTAAAAAAATTTGATATGATCTGATCTCCTTTGTTATGTTAAATACTCCGTACCTAAAATTTTTACTACTTATCAAGCCGTAAGTCAATGACCACTGCTTTCAACGCGTCTCTTTAAATGATGATTCAAATTCAAAATAACACGCTTACAGAGTACTTATCCATAGAAAATCGATAGAAACAGTTACAATGTACACTTCTACACGAATTCTCGAATGAGACGGTTTCACAATAAATTTATTATATATGAGAGCATATATAGCTAAGTTATGTTTCATATTATCGTGTGAGACGGTCTCATACTCTCCTGACGTCTTTCTTAACATTCTATTATAGCTAATCATTGTTTGCTAATTTTCATTATGAACTATTATCAATCTTTTACTTATTTAGTTAGTTTGATTTAATTTACTAATTAAAGAACTATAATCACTCTTTTCCTCTAAATTGATTATTGCTTCCCCTTAATTCTCTCCACTTATCTCATTTTACTTATTTCATTTCACTTTTACAAATCCAAATTTACACATTAAATCAAGACAAAAACACGTTATATCACAGATGGGGCTAACTCAAGAATATTTCGACAAGAATAAACCAGGCGAGGGTTCGAACACTGAATCAAGCATCACTTCAAAATCACGAAGCGTGTCATTCCGTTCACATTACACAAACGCAGAAGAACTCGAACAAGTATTCAAGAAATTCGACGAGAACAATGATGGGAAAATATCGTCGTCTGAGCTAGGCGCGATGATGGGTAGTCTAGGGCAAAAGCTAAGTGTCGAAGAACTCGAGACCATGATGGCCGAGGTTGATGCAGACGGAGACGGATTCATAGACTTAAACGAGTTCATTGCGTTGAATACTAAGGGAATCGACTCAGATGAGATTCTACAGAACGTAAAAGAGGCGTTTTCTATATACGACGCAGATGGAAATGGGCAAATTACAGCTGAGGAGTTACAAAGGGTGATGAAAAGTTTAGGGGATGATTTTTCATTAAGTGAGTGTACAAAAATGATTAGAGGAGTTGATAGAGATGGTGATGGGACTATTAATTTTGAAGAATTTAGGGTTATGATGATGATGGGTGCTCGTTTAAACTCGATATCCAAAGCCTGATCAACGATTTTGTCTTTGTTGCAGAAGATATATTCGTCGTATTGGTTCAAATATTATCAATGAAAGAAATTAGAAACAAACGATTTAACAAATAATGTTGCGATGAATATATCTTTACAAATTAGGTTGGTCTGGTTCGTGAGTCGTGGCCTCTTGTCCTCGTTTTTTTGGATGAGCTAGGTACTCTGTTTGTTTTTTTTTTTTTTTTGAGAGTAGTTATTGTATGCCTTGAAATAAACGGTTTTGACAATTTTTTTTTTCGTGGAACCATATATATTGTACTATAAGTTCATTTCATCATTCAGTCATTTGGGATTCGTCGGATCAACAATAAGACATGACTCTTTACTTCATTTCTGTAAGGTAATCCCGAGGACATGTTTCAAGCTAAGGATCTTATTTCTTATTTCCCGGGCATATATGCCAACATAATTAGGGTTATTACTCGTAGAGAGTTATGGAGTATAGACGTATAGTGTTCCATCAACACTTTTACGAATGAATTTGTGATCTTATTTATAATGGAATATACTCTGTAAATGATTATCCAATGCAATTCTATTGATGGGTAACCTATCACTTGAGTATTGTTTACGAAGAATTGCATTTTGTATCCTATTTTTCTCCATTCGCATAGTAAACTAAATTTTAGCTAGAGTTGAGAGTTTTATCGAGATAATAAACATAAGTAGTGTACTTAATATAACGTGTTACGTATTTACGAATTTAGATTAAAAAAAAACAAAAATATTATTATTTCGTAGCAAACCGCTTTGTCATCATCTAACCAAATGCGTAGATATTTGACTCATTAACAATACAACAGATACCGGTCACAACTCACAAGAGAGACGGACTAATTTGTTTATTTCTCGAAAGTTCTTGCTTGGGCGAGAAGCCCCCAACAATAAAAGAGCAATACAAATATCAGTACTTCTTCCACTACCTTCTACAACTCCTTCATCATTTCCCAATCGAATAAACCCTCACCCTCATCAATCAAACTTCAAAGAAATCGCAACAATGGCGGACGAACTCTCACTTGACTTGGACGAACTCCGCCATCTCCATACTATTGCCAAACGACCTCGCATCGTTTCCCTCATTTCCTCCGAAATTCGCAATTTAGAGAAGGTACTCCTATTTTTTTAATTTCAAATTCTTGTTTTGAATAATGATATACGATTTTTAATTTGTTTGTTTTTATCGTATAATTGATGCAATTTGGAATTGAAATGGTTAGTTCTGATAGTATTATGCTAGGTTTTATGCCCAAACTCATGGTGAAATTGAATGTTAGGAGCCGATTCTTTGATTTTGAATTGAGTGATTGGAGTTTGGATTATCGTTTTTGAAGGCGACATGAAATCGATACGATAGGAGGATTCGGACTTGTGACCTAACTTTGAACTTAGGCGATGTTTAGTAATATGAATGGAATAAAGCATAAGGACACACCGTAGTTGTTACGAATTGGATGTCGAAAATATCGAACAAATTTGCATTTCCACGACTTGGATGAATAGCAGGAATGGCTAGCGTAGTATAAATAAGCAATGTGGAGCTTGAAGAACATTTTTAGCGGGAACAATTGATTTTCAGAATCAGATAGGGGTAGTTATTGACTTATTGGTGTCTCTGTTAGACTGTTACAGTATATAATTAATTCCAGTCGTCTTAAGGTTTTGGTGTTTTGGCAACGGGAATTTGTGCGAGGGGGCTTGTTAGAGTATATGATCAATTTTGGACCTCCAACCATCACCACAGGGTTTCGGTTACTCTCGTATTTTGTGTTTTTCTTGTCTCTGCAGTTTGCATTTTCTACTCGGAAGGCTGAACGAGAAATGAATGTTGTAGGAATGACACCCGTTGGTAGAGGTTTGATGGTTGCTAGGTATCGTTATAATTGTAAAACCCTGTTATTTCGAGCTGTGTGAGCTTAGTTCAGTTGAGAGCCCCATTCACTTCAGTTGGGTAAACCCCGTTTAGGTTAGTTCAGTCCAATCGATTATATTCACCATTTCCTCACCTTAATCAAGAGACATTCAGGTTTTAAGTCCATTTCAATTCGGGTCTTTGAGGGCGTTTGAATAGACCATTAATGATTTAGTGAACATTACAAATATAGTTTGGATGATCCTGATAGCGTGTATTGTGAAGAAAAAACACTAGGAAGAAGCAATTAGGTGAATAGTAAGACCTTGGAGCGAACCCGCCAATAAGGACCGTGAGAACTACGAGTATATTACACACCATTTACATCGAAGGAACTAATTACTGCCATAGTACATTACTATGTGAAGACGATTTGTGATGTTCTCATGTTCTTGAGATAGTGACATGGTATATGTGAAGACAATTTCTGATGTTCATCTGCCTGTTGTAAACATTAAGATTATTCCATTGAGGAAAAGCAGATTTGGGCCCAACCTTTGTATGTGTTATAATTGTGATCATATATGCCTTCTTGTGAGAAAATGGTACACATGGAACTTCTACTAATAGGGTTCTGCTTAAATTTTATCGATACATCTAGAAGGGGGTTCTTTTTGCATGAGAGTTAGTGAACAACATCTGATTTATGCACTCTGTTGCTTGGATGTAAAAAGCACATCTCAGGCACTCCTAATGCAAGATGAAATGGGGTGCTATTCTAAGCGCTCCGCTGATGCCTGATGGTATGCTTTGTACATGATGCAGCTGGCAAGGCACCGTTATTCAGTTCTTATTTTTTTCCCTCCTAGTCCGCTTTTATAATCCTTTCTGTAGAAGCTATTGTTTGCAAAAGCAATGGATCCTGCAGTTCGGATGGTGTAGTTTTTGTCGGAATGTAGACAGTTATAAACACCAAATTTTTATGACCTTGCTCTGCTTTTAATTCATTGTATATGCATCCTTTTTAGTAGAATCATACGGAGTATTGTTTAAAGTATGATGTTTTTGTTCGGTATTTTGTTGCTGGATTGGAAATGAGAATTCTGAAGTTGAGGGTTCTGATCGGCTTGCTGATTTTCTTCACAGTTATCAAAAGAAAATGGTTCTTCAAGTGCTCCTCAAAATCCTACTCCGAACGTTGTAGCTGCCAAGGTCCCTGCCAAACCAGCTGTTACTTACTCGACTCTTCCATCCTTCAGCTGGGATCAAGACAGCGATAAAATTAAGGTAATATGGATACTTTTTTTTTTGTTTGTGAGAGTTGGAATGATGCACGGAAGATCCTAATTCCATCGTTATGCAGATCTATCTTTCTCTAGAGGGAGTGCAGGAAGAGAAGATAGAGACAAATCTAAAGCCGAGGTCTGTGGAGTACAAGTTCCATGATGTTCAGGGAAAGAACTACCAATTTGCCATACCAAAACTGAACAAAGAGATTGTCCCGGAAAAATGCAAGGTTCTGGTGAAGCCCACTAGGGTCGTCATCACTTTGGTTAAAGAGTCAAAAGGAAACTGGCTAGATTTGCATTTCAAGGATGATAAGGTGATATTACTGTTTAACTTTATTTTCTCAGAGATTCCTGCTTTTTATACTCCCCCTCCCCAATAATTCTCAACACCCTGGTTCCACTTACGGAGTATCATTAGATTAGCAGCGAAGATGTTTCAATACTACAACATCACAACCTTAGTCCCAAAAAGATTTGGGGTCGGGTGACTTGAATCACTATCCGAAAATTTACGAGAAAGGATACACTTAGAAATAAGGTGATCAGGGAAAAAGGAAAAAAGTACGAGTGACCGGCCCCCATAGAAGATAATTGGTGGAGAATCGGTTAGTATTGTTTGGGCATGTGAGATAGAGGTCGATTATTGCGCAGATACGGAGACTTCATGAATGGAAAGAGCATAGGTTGGTGCGGGTAGATATCAATAAGACTGTAAATTTCATGCTCATATCATGAAGTAGGTGACGGGACAAAATTGTTGTAGTCAAGGTTGGAGTTGTAGCATGGCAATTTTTGAGTGTAAATTGCTGAATGCAGCGAATAGGAAACCACAAAAATTCGACTCGAAACTGTGTATATCACATTAAATCACCTTCGTTTTTGCTAACTGCCTTGTGATACCATTTGCAATTTCCCTTGTATTACGTAGATCAATCCATAAATGAATCCTGCATACATGGTTTCTCATTTGTTCATCTATGTTCTGGGGTTTGTGCAGCTGAAGCCGCCGAGCCTAGACAAGGAAAAGGACCCTATGGCCGGAATAATGGACCTGATGAAGGTACTCGTATTGTTTCTCTGTAGTTAATCCACTCTTCTTGGTATGAAGACTATTAAAAAGGCGTGTAGCGGTGTAGCAGTGTATGAACTGATTACTGAACCGATCGATATGTGTTGCAGAACATGTATGAAGAAGGTGATGACGAAATGAAGAAGACTATTGCAAAAGCGTGGACAGATGCTCGATCTGGGAAAACTGCAGACCCTTTAAAAGGATACCGTTAAGGTGCTCTCGCAATTCTGATGCGAAATACATGCTCTAATTGTCTTCTGTTTTGTGTATTTGAATTTCCCGTTCTTTAGTCTCAGCGTTTTTGTTCGGATTTTACGCTAGATATTTATGAATTTCATCCTTTTACGTACTAGTATACTAGCATTTCATGTTTGGTTAGTAAAGGCGGTCTAACGAAAAGGTTATGAAATCTACTCCCTATATAAATACGCATGTTAAACGTGTGTGCATCTTTGGGTATGTTTATAGCATTGTAGGTCGCTTTACCTTCCAATTGAGCACTTGTGAATCATGATTGAGTCGAACCCAAAAACTTCTGCTATAAGATGGTTTTTGTATACGGAGTACGAATTACTAGGATTACGCATGCATTTGGGCTTAATTTCCTATATTGTAGTAGTACAACTGTACAAGTGTTTCATCGTATGATAGAATTAAAAATTAGCAGTTTAATCTTATGATGGTTAATTTCCTATATTGAGCCGTTTTTTAATCTTATGACAGTTATAATCGTTTTAAGAGAGATCAAATGCTAATATAAGATGACTATTATCTAATCTAAAGTAGTTACGTTTTCATCGGTAGTTCACTTGTACTACGTACTACGAGTCTGCAATAATCGGTACACAATACAGAGTAATTACCGATAATTCGATAAATGATTTATAGACGATCTGGCTGGAAGTGGTATTATTGGATTGAGTCTTATTATTGCACAAGAAAAACAATCACAAGTACGGTTGAGAATGCCTCCTAAATCCAAGTAATCACATGTGTCCCACATGGAAAGATGAGAGAAAGATGATCCATCTTATAAAGCAATGGGTTACTCCTCTATTGCCAATTGGTTTTAGAGTGGAACCTCTTGTCTTGTGAGTGGACTCTTCCCGTCTCGGGTGTGGCCCACTCCCTTTAGAGTGGACTCCCGTTATGTAATTTTACAAGTACAATGGTGTAGGAGTGGGTCACAAGTGCAGGAGGACGAAGTCCTGTGCTTTTTCAGAAGACGCCAGACTTACAACTGTGCATGTTGGTGCTCGTGTGAAAGATGTCAATAATTCAGATACGGACTATATTTTGTTGCATATTTTTCGGCACAAATTCTTGGGAGAGACGGTCTCTCAATAACTTATTGAGAGACTACTCTTCAGTACCACTTTATGATCTATTCGTATCCTTAAATGGTAACTTTGTTTTGTACCTAGTACCCTCTTTATATTTATATACTCTTTTATGTTAATCGTACTACTTCTATTAGGTTTGGTACCACTGTTACTTTTATTTGTACTTTTATTTGTACTTAGTCTCTCAGTAAAATTAATGAGATACCGTCTTTCAGAATACCTACTCCTTTTTCAGATTCCTAGCTCATCACAACTACTCGTGAATTGAGATTGAGACTGAACTTTCATAGACTATAATGGTGACTAGTAGTGGAGTATTATTTTGGTTTTAAGTGGATTGTAGAGTGTCTTGTACGGAGTACGAAGACGACTTTACAAGAGATTTACTCGTATATCTGTTATGTGTTCTTTTTTAAGATGGATTTAAGACGATACTCTATATGTCCTGGGTAGTCAAATGCTACTTCTCACTTTATGCTCTTGTTTAATTCATACTCTATTGTCCAACCGTTACTAGGTTAAGACGGATATACTTGTTTTAAATTATTAAAGTTAAAACCTCGCAAAAGCATACTAGTATGATACGGAGTATATGATAAGAAAATAGAAAAATATGGAGAGGATTAACTCGTACTTTTCCCCGACATTTGCTCATTTTTACCCCTTCCATTCCAAAAAAAATGTTACATTCGCTTTAGCATACTAATCAAGGAATCTGTGTGATGATTGAGTATATAGCCAACAATTACTCCATTTATAAGGCCAGTCATTATGTATTTATGTTATGTGAGCTTGTGCGAGTTAATAAAATGGTAAATATGGTAGGGAATGAAGTTTTAAAAGTAGATAGACCAAAAATGAAAGTTGAAAATTTGGATAATCTTTGAATCTACCCGAAAAAATACGGGGTAATTTTAGTGGGACAGAGAAAGTACTTATTTACGATTACTCGATTGTTAAATAGTCCGGGCAATAAAGAATCGAGTTAAATGGACAAGACGACCCGTAAATAGATTCACGAAACACGAGGAGCATTAGTGAATAAAAACACGCACGCATCTGAATCAGCTGCACACAGACAGACGAAGAGTTGGAGAAGTGAAAGAGAGAGAAGAGAACGGAAAGCGGAGACAATCAATCAGATTTCATCTCCGCTCATCATCTCAATCTTCCTTCCTTCCTCACTCTCTAATGGCGGCCGACGAACCTTTCCTCACTCGTTGGAGCTTCCAGGTTTAATCCACTTCCTCAACTTCCTATTTTTCCGACATTTCTCGCATTTTAATCCCCGATAATTGTTACGTAATTAGTCAATTACTAGTTCATCACTGATTTTGACTGTTGATTCGAGAAGTTTCATCGTTTTACGATTTTTTCTGTGTTGTGTCGATTAGTCAAACTATCTGTTGTAATCATTGAGTGTTAACTGGATAATTTGATCATATTACTGATTGATTTTTGTTATTATTTCGATTAGTCAACTATTTGTTGTTATTACTGATTTTGAATGTTCGTAGTTTTTTTTTTCTTCGATCGTACTACAGATTTGTGTGCGTTTTTCGCAGTGATGATCGTGTTTACATGCGCATGTAATTTAGCAAGCATTGATCAATTAGTAGCGTAGTTAGTCTGGATTTGTTGATGATTTCGTAGTTGTAATTTAGCAAGCATTGATCAATTAGTAGCGTAGTTGATTTGGATTTGTCGTTTTGTGATTTCATCGCTGTAATTTAGCAAGCGTTGATCAATTAGTAGCGTAGTTAATCTGAATTTGTCGTTTGGCGATTTCATTGTTTTAATTTAGCAAGCGTTGATCAATTAGTAGCGTAGTTGATCTGGATTTGTCGTTTCGCGATTTCATCGCTGTAATTTAGCAAGCATTGATCAATTAGTAGCGTATTTAATCTGGATTTGTCGTTTGATGATTTCATCGTAGTAATTTAGCAAGCTTTGATCAATTAGTAGTGTAGTTAATCTGGATTTGTCGTTTCGCGATTGCATCGCTGTAATTTAGCTAGCCTTGATCAATTAGTAGCGTAGTTAATCTCAATTTGTCGTTACGCGATCTCATCGCTGTGATTTAGCAAGGATCAATTAGTAGCGTAGTTAATCTGGATTTGTCGTTTGGCGATTTCATCGATGTAATGTTATCTCCGGATTCTCCGGCAGTGTTAATTAATGAAATTATACACATTTTGATTTAGTAATTCGGTTATTATCTCGCATTTAGATTCGTTGCCTAATGTAGTTAGATATTTGATTTGGCGGTTGTTGATTATTTCACTTTGTCGTTGATCGTTGGTAAAAATTTCTTAGTTCTTTGATCATTGATGCTAATGTGTTGTAATGATCTTCATTTGATTCCTAAAGTGAAATAATCCATCAGTAAGGTGTTTTTTTAACGATTAGTTTTCCGTCTGATTGTACATTTGGATTGTTTGATCGCGGAATGAATTGTTATGTATGTGTGTTGGCGTGTTGCAAACTTACAATGACGTTTTTTGTCATCTTCAGTGCCGGCACACAAACACTCAATTGATTGGCGATTATGTTCAATTGATATTGAGGTTCATAAAATGGGATGTTTTGTTCAAATGATAGAAGAATTTAAACTTGTCAATTGATTGATGCATACGAATAAGTAATGTTAAGCTGTACACTGAAATAAAATGTCGGGGTGCTTGAAACTTTGAGAATTTGATTTTTTACTAGGATTTCTCGTTTTTTTATGATGCAAAGTTTGGAAGGAAGAGAGAGCCTAGTCCAGAAGACGACGTTGCTCCTCCGTCAGGAACTCAGAGCAATGGGGCAGCGAACGGTACTAGAAAACCTGAATTAGCTGTTTATGAACAGTACAGGAATCAGGTCAGTTTAATATCGACTGTTATTTCTGCAAGTTTTTATATTCATACGAGTATTTAACCCTTTTCGCCCCTGATATTTGATTTGCATCCTTTTATTTGGTTATGATAGAATGTAGCCACGTCAAATGGAGGCTTGGCGAATGGTAGCCATCATAATCCGTAAGATACTTATTTGAGTTTCGCTAATTATTTCTCATACCTGATACATTAATCTATATCTTCAAATGTTGTACTTCATTGAGTTGACATGATTGAGCAGAAGTATTGTAGTTTGGCAACTTATTCATGGGGGATCGTTTACTCTAAACCATGGTTAACGGATTTGCTGTGAATACGCTTTAACTGATTCATGATTTGCTCTTTTAGAGTTTAGAGTATATGTCATGTGTATTTTTAGTAAGCGAGATGATAGAATTCGCTTTTAACGATTCACGATTCCCTAGGTACCCGAGGGAATGTGGTAAGCATGCTCTATACTCTTATGAAGCCAAGCCGTGTGCTATTTTTGTAGTTCGGCAATCAAGTTACTTTCCTTATTTCCACTTGAAATTATATGAAACCGCTGATTGCACTAGAAAGCAGCATTAGTGTAGAGATAATGTCAATTCTTTTTATTTTTTAACTGAAAAATACTTAATCTAAATATATTCTGTTTATGTACAAATTTCATTTTTATTGACATACTCCACCTGTGTAAATTTACGTGATGCTCTTGTTGAGTTGTACTGCTGTGGACTCTTGTTTAATTTGACGAACGTGTACTTTCTAAAGCATTTTCTGTGAACGCATTTTGTTAACATAAGAAATTTATTTGCTGATTGGTATTTATTTGCCACTACCTTTTGTTTCATAGGCAGAAGCCCTTGCTGCCATCTTTTGAAGATGTCGAAACACGCAACTTAGCAGAAAGTCTGTGCAGGTAAACATTGTTTCACCGAGTGGTTGCTTGCTTCACACTAACTATCCATTATTTTCTCTTCTAATTTAATTTGTCATCCTTTCGTTCTTTTGTACCCTAAAACTTCTTTCCACCCTTGAGCAAGGGCGAGACTATGTCCCTTTGCCTTCTGCACAAGCCCTTGAGGCAATAGAGCCAACCTACAATCTAGAAAACAATAATTGAAACCGAAATATACTACTCCTCCATTCTTAAATAATTGATGTTTTCATTTTACGAGGCGAGCCTTTGAATTGAACTTGTACAAAAATGTATTAATTGGAGAACTATGAAAATAACACCATACAGTTCTTTATGAAGAGAGCTTTAATGTGAGTATACATTTCAATATATTTAGTTAAGTATTTTAAGAGATTTTTAAAAAAGAAGTGAGTGTCTTGAAAAGTGAGAATGACAATTAAAAGAGAACGGGGTAGTATTGACCTTCTATTCCATATTACATTACCATGGTCAAATGACTGTCAATTGCGATAAATTTATTAAAACAAAATGTAATTTGAAGTGATGAGCAATTTCAGACAATGTGATGAGCAACATTTTACTATTTGCTTACCAGAACTTTAACTAAGTTTACTCGTAACTGGCATTGCTTGATTCTTTGAATAGTGAGCTTCTTTGTCACGCGAATTGGGAACTTCTTTGTTATGGGAATTGTGAACTTCTTTGTAATTTTGATGCTATCCGTTTTTGACAGAGACATAATCCATTCCAACCAAGATGTAAAGTGGGAAAGTATCAAGGGTCTTGAGACTGCAAAACGTCTGGTCAAAGAAGCAGTTGTCATGCCCATCAAATACCCAAAGTAAGTCACGATAGTGATCACCCAAAGCACCCAAATCAAATTTATATGAAGGCTGTATAGTGCACCAGCCTTCACGAGAACTTGACTAATGAATGGTGCAAGTCATGTAATACTAGTATACCAATCCTTCTCTGTTTGCCTCTTCTCAAACTTCTCTGTTTTATCTCTTTCCATTCTGTCAGCAGTAAACAAACGTTTTCCTCAAAGCCCTCTACATCGCCTTTTTGGTTGTTAAGTAGAAAGCCCTACTACATTTCATTTCAAAGTGTGAAAGAAGATTACATAATGAGACATGTGGCTCGGACCATATAAAACGAGATGGCAGTTGCCTCAACTCGTGTACTCTGATAGTCTGATACGTGGTTTGAATTTTGCCGTGCCCTTTTTTGTTTGTTCTGTGCTGATGCTTCAATGCTTATTTTTAGGTATTTCACCGGACTACTCTCACCATGGAAAGGTATCCTGTTGTTTGGTCCTCCTGGAACAGGAAAGGTATGTTGGTATTCTGTATATGCTTCTTATTTGAAGATTTATCCATTATATGACTGTATCTCTGTGAATAGTGATGTCTAGACTCTAGAGTCTGCATGCGACAGATGCTCTATAAAAATCAAACTGGAACACGATACATGTGTTGACTGTGCAAGCATGCCTGTTCTATTTGAGAACTGAATTCTACTTGTATCTGTTTAAATTTGTGATTATTATCTAAGCAATATGGTTATTGAAGATTGTAGTGAACTAAGTGACCATTTCTTGTTCTCTATTCTCTCTTGTCTTTGTGACATAGTGTCTCTACCCGCTCTTGGGAGATCATGTCATTGCTTCTTTTAATTCGGTGTTTTATGTGGCAGACTATGCTGGCAAAGGCTGTTGCAACAGAGTGCAAGACCACATTTTTTAATATTTCAGCATCGTCTATCGTAAGCAAATGGAGAGGTACGTGAGTTATACAAAATTGCCAATGGCTTAATTGCCTACGACTACCTTTTTGACATGAACACCATCAATGATAAATAAGAGAATTTAGAAATAAAAAAAGTAACACACGAATAATTAAATAACAACACAAGGAAATAAAATTCCATGTAACAATGTATTTTCGTCCAAGCCTCTACGATCTCTCCCCCAACACCACACCTTTCTTATAAAGACATGCTTATGACTATTTTTAGCCTTGTTATCAAAACTTAGTGATAATACATTTTCACATCTCTATGAATACAGGTGACTCTGAGAAATTAGTGAGAGTACTTTTTGAGCTTGCTAGGCATCATGCCCCATCCACGGTTTTTATCGATGAAATCGATTCTCTCATAAGTCATCGTGGTGAAGGTCGTAGTGAACATGAGGCTAGTAGGCGATTGAAAACTGAGCTCTTGATACAGGTACATGTTCGCCTTTGGATAACAAGAAATCCAGTTTCTTGTTTATTTTTACCTTAGATGAAATATTTATCTATGATTAATACTGTATATTTTTGAAGTTACTGTAGTGTGTGATTTCACCTCAGTCAGTCAAATGATAATCATCAGTTTTGATAGATAATTACTCCGTACTTCTTTTTTCTACAATAGAGAATTACTTCTAATAGCTGTAATAATATTTCTAAGAATGATACTACTCCCTATCTAATAGGTTTTCTTCATTTTTGATCACTTCCCCTTTTTTTCTTTTTTCTCGACAGTCTTATATTTTTATTACTCCGTATCAGCCTGCCGTGATTTACTTTTTTCATCTTTCGACACTTATATTTCCTTTTCCTCATTTTCTCTCTCTGACATTGCGGTTCATAGGTTGATTCATGCTAGTAAGATGATCTGAGATCATTTTGGGAGTACATGCTTGTATTTGTTCTCTAATTTTGTTGCTGTAGATATTCTCTAGTTTCCTGATTGGTTTCACTGGTCCATAACAGATGGATGGTTTGAGTCGGAGCAAGGATCTTGTTTTTGTCTTGGCAGCCACAAATCTCCCATGGGAACTGGATGCAGCTATGCTTCGACGTCTTGAAAAGCGCGTATCCTTTACTGTCGTCTTTCTTATGCCATTGATTTACTCCGTATTTGCTATCAACAGTTGTTTTGTCTTACTAATTTCACTAACTGCACTTCTTAGTACTAGTGGTTAATTCCTTAAAATTGGGTTGGGATACCACATAAAGACCTACTCGTAAAAAGTTTCTCGAAGCTAGCTGTGATCTGCAATTTCAGACGGTATCGCATTTATGACACAATAGCCTAGATTAGACCACGATAATGAATATGAAAATCTCATCTAAAGTTAGATCGATACTCTTTTTAATTTAATGGAATAGTAAGCCATTCCATTGTTTAGCTTGCTATCCTGCTGATAATTGAGTGCGATACACGTGTTCTTGACACTCTCAAAGCAACTATTTTTCCTTGACGTGAATGAAAAAAGATCCTTGTGCCTCTCCCAGACCCGGAAGCAAGAAGAGCAATGTTTGAGGGCCTTCTGCCTCCGTCCCCTAGCGATGATCAACTTCCCTATGATTCGTTGGTGGAAAAAACAGAAGGCTACTCGGGATCAGATATAAGATTGGTGTGCAAGGAGGCTGCAATGCGGCCACTTAGACGTGTGATGGCAGTTCTCGAGCAGAAGCAAGAGCTTGTGCCTGAGGAGGGTATGTACCTTTCTCAACTTCATCCAATTTATTATCGTACACTTTCTTAAATACAACTTCATTTTACGTTTTTCTTGTGCGTTATTATTGCTTTATATGCATGCCTGCTACCGCAGAACCGTATTAATGCCAAGAATGTCTAAATAGTCACCAAAACTAAAACTTAAGAAGAAAAATAAATGATCATTGTTGTCTTTATCTTTTACCCCTCTATTCCATTATGCTCTTCCCATTTACGTACTTTTTTGGGTTAAAACTTAGTACAGTATAAACTTCGACCAATACTCCGTAATAGAGTACTCCATATACCCCGTAAAATATTATTCCCACCATTCCATTTGATTCTATACTTTTTTCTTAATATATGTGAGTATTAGTAGTATATACTAGTCCACCGTAACATGATTTTTACATAATTACGTATGTTACCAAAAGATAATTTATAAAATTATATTTTCAACAAAAAAATTAATACTCCAATGTATAGCCATTATAAACACGACGAAAGTAAAATCTCAAAGGTAAAAAATACTTAATTGATAAGAACATAGTGGAATACTCCCTCCGTCTCGGTCATTTGTTGTCCTTTTATATTACTCCGTATTTGTTAAGAGTATTTTACTTTAAGGATAACAAATGACAAAGACAAAGTATATAAGATTATTAGAATGAGAGTACTTTTTACGTTCATTTTGTGCGTGATAGAAATACTCGGTATTAGAATGAGAATAGGGTAATTGTGCTTCAGTTATAAAGTAGTCGTACTAGATTTTCACGCGCTCCCTCTCCCCTGTTTTCCTTGTTTTGAATTACGGAGTACTCGGTATGTTTCTATGGGTTGTACTTGAGATGGAAGTGGATACTCGACTTTACTTTAGTGCGTGACTGGTGAATGAATAATCCCTTCTTTAAGAGATGCATGTTTTCTGGTCGTACCTCAGAGACTCGGGTGTCAGTGACAGTGACTATAGATAGATAAGCAACCCAGAACCATTTCCATCTTACACAGTACACAGGCAGCACTACAGCAGTGTAACTGTGTAAAGTTCCAGAGTATAATCTGAACTAGATCCATTACATTCTAAACACTTATCCGTATCTAATTTCCTTAGTACCACCACAATCTTGATAACCAGATAAAGGTCACTGATTGTTAAGAGTAAACCTGACAAACGGGTTATTGTGTCGGATTCAAGTAGGTAAGAATCGATTCAAGGGGGGAACCGGATTTTTTTAGGATATTACTTTTATCTTAAAAAAACATTTTAATTTCTGGAGTAATTTTTTTCTCTGAACTAATATCTTAGAACGTTAAAAAAAAAAGGCAAATTAATTGGTTTGAATGAGAGTTTTTTTAATGATAAATAATACTCCCTCCGATTTTTTTTTATCTTCCCTATTTCCTTATTGGGCTGAAACACCATTTCTTCCCTATTTCCATTTTGGGTCATTAACATGTGGTCTAGAATCACCCTTACATTTCTCTCTCTTCCTTCTTTTATTTTGAACCACACATTCCTACACCCTTATTTTCTTCCCAAAACCAAAGGGAAGATAATAAAAAATCGGAGGGAGTACTATAGATTCCATTAAAATTTGCAGTGTTGTAAAACAAAAATAACAAGTTTGCAGCCACCAAGATTTGTTGCATATTTAAGATACACATAAAAATTTATTTCTTAGATTTTGTGGGGGCACTTCACTTGACCCCTAAATCCGCCAATGAAGTTTGGGTCGTGCTGGGACATGTTCGGGTCGTTTTCGGGTTAGGTCAGATCAAGCTTGTCAGGTCTGGTTAAGAGTCCTATTTTGCCTAATTTTTGCGTTGGCTTCCAAACATGTTCAAGTATTTTCGCTAATTTTTTTAGTGTTAAGTCAAGCGTTGGAGGTTATAAAATCATTAAAATGACGGTGGAACCGTAATTGAAATTTACTTGAAAAATCATAAGAGCATAAAATCTTTACTACAAAGAGTATAATACAATGTGTGTCTATTTTTGGGTTGCTATCACACACAGAACTGCCTCCTGTTGGACCGATTACATCTGAAGATATAGAGTTAGCGCTTAAGAATACTCGTCCATCCGCTCATCTTGTTGCCCATCGCTACGACAAATTCAATGAAGATTACGGAAGTCACATACTCGAATGAAATCTCTGCAGCCTCTCATTTATCTGATGCATTCCTGTGAGTTTTTCCTCATCCTCTGCTCATTATTAAGCACGTCTCGTTCCACACGGATCCATGTTAAATGGATCCAATAATTGTAGTCGTATTTCCTTTACATTCTCGATTTTTTGGATCGCTTGAAAATTTGAATATCCATTTGCTGTAGCTAGCCATTTCTTTTCTTTTCTGGTAAGAGTATACTTTTATAATCCCTCTATTTTAAACATTTAGCTCCTGGCGAGGATAATTTTTTTTCGTCTCCTTAATTGTTAATCTGTTTTCAATTAATTAGTACTTGCCGATTCACCATATTTAGTAAATGTCGTATTGGCCCGTCTTTGCATTCATCCATTTAGTCTTGAACTGTTAAAATTTCTTCGGCATAAGAACAAAAATTAGCTAAATTGATAAGAACTTTCTTACTCCAACCTGAGTCGAGGGTTCGATTCTTTTCCTCGACATAGTGTGTTCACTACAAGAATTTACTCAAGCACCGAGTCATTACTCATTAGTCATTACCCTTAAATTGGTAACATATGAAGTAGTTTTTTTTTTCGTTTTTTTTTTCAAATGAGCACGATAAAAAAATGAGTCAAGATATATAGCAAATGACATCTATTGGTCGAGTGGTCCGGCTAAAGGGATCCCTAGAATTTCCAGTATTTTTCAGAAAGAATAATGCAAATAAACAATGAATTGATCGAGGTCCGGTGAGAAGGGATCCCTCAAATTCGTGGTATTTTTCATAAACTATATATTTGACCAAGGTTCGGTTCGGTTCGGCTAGAAGGGATCCCTCGAGTTCCTTACGTCCTAATGATCTTATAAATAGAGAGCCTCGGTCGTGCTCTAGTCGACCCCATTGTCAATTTTATGTTGCCCTACCCATTAATAAATCAGACATGGGATACTTGTAGATCAGAGGGAATAGGATTCTAAGGAATATGTTGATCAACATAAAGGGCATTTCAATTCCAGGGCCATTTTGCATCAGTCCAACTAAACTGATGATTTCCTGCAACATTAGTACCAGATTCTCTCAAACAGCCACCGTTAGTTGTTTCAAAGTTTTGGGCCATACCGCACATTAGCATCTGATCCCTGGATGAAGCTTCCTCCCTGTAACTGGTATTCCCGTACCTAGGATGTTGAACAAACGGAACACCTTTCCACCAAAGCTTAAGTGCCTGCACATTCGGCATTTGAGACGAGGTTTAGTTTTAAACATTGAGACGAGGTTTAGTTTTAAACATCACGAGAAAAGTTTATCCACTGTGAGGACCGAACTGAAAAATTAGAAAGAAATAGTCGAGATAAAAAAATTTAGGGACAAACATGACACTAGCCTAAGACATCTTCGGTATATTGTTCAAGGAGGCTGAACTAAAATGTACTGGATGAGACGTGAACTTAATAAAATAAGCGGGAAACAACACGGCCTAAGAATCATGTGTTAAAGAATGCACTAAGATGATCTATGATCCCTGTGTAGAGCTCACACATCGGACAAATCGAGTTAGAAAGACATTATTTCTGACAAAAATTCAACAGTAACTAAATCTGTTTATGGGCATATAAAGATAGTATTTAAGTAGAAAAAGTAAAACAAAATCAGGGATTGGAGTAAGAAAAGTATTAACTTACATGCCAATATATCCACATAGCAACTTTGTGAGGCATGAGCCAGAAGTATAGCATATGATCCTGAGCAACAGAGGAATCCACTTTTTTGGCTTTTAAGATTGCACAGAAATGCTCACCAAAATCTGGATGCTGTACTGAAATCACTACAGACAGATCGTCGCCAGGCACAGATGCCTTAATTTTCCAATTTCCGAGCATATCCTGCACCATTCCAAACCCGATCAGATTTAGGAAAAATTAAGTAAATGTTCTTCAGGAGAGAAGTATCTATTTGAACAAGATCACGATACGTTATGATGTGAATTTCTTATACTTTCTTTCTAGATTCGATATTTCTTTTATTTTAACAAATAATTATTCAGAAATTCTAAATTAGACTCGGATATAAACTGTAAGCCGAATCAGAAAATAACAACTCATGCTTAAACCACTTCAACAGTTTCAACATTATACAGATTCCCTTATCCACCTTTCATGACCGTCTACTAGAAAAGAATGGGCATAGTATTACATTCATCATCGATGAACTAAAGTGAATCGGTTAAAGTAAATTACCATGAATGGACTGACATGCAATGCTTTTGCAACCAAATCAGAGCTCGGATTGAAAAGAAACGACACTTGCTCACCCCAGGGAGTATTAGTCACCTGGAGACGGAAAGGAAACAAAGCCATTAGGACCAGTTTTTCATATCACCTTTTGTGCCATAGTTTTACAACAAAGATTGGGACCATAAGTCCATAACCCCAGCAAGTTAAACATACGGAGAGAAAGGGTCCGAGTCGGGATCTCTTTAATATGGACCACTGTTTTTAGCAATAAAGTTATGAATGCTAAAATTGCCAGGAAACAAGATGATGTAAAAGTCATTAGCATAGCACTGAAGCATCTGAAGGGATTATAAAGCAGTATTCAACTATTCATGGGAACACACTCCACCCAAAAAGTGATGAAAAAAAAAAGTTACGAAAAGAACAATGAATCTGCAGAAACAAGATGCTAAAAGATTTTAGTGATGTAATTCCTCAAAATCTTTTTTTTTTTTTGCTTTTACATCCGAGATCCGTTAGTATGATGCTTATTCATCTCGCAAGTTCGAATGCTCTATAAAAGTACTGCTTTAAACTCGTAAACAAGCAGGGACCATAGCAGCAGAGCATTCTTGAGG
Source organism: Agrostemma githago (assembly GCA_958450325.1). Lineage (NCBI taxonomy): Eukaryota > Viridiplantae > Streptophyta > Magnoliopsida > Caryophyllales > Caryophyllaceae > Agrostemma > Agrostemma githago. The sequence goes on along the minus strand of OY288245.1, from coordinate 74,550,829 downwards.
TAGCATGTTGATAAAGAACTATGGACACCTTGGCCTAGAAATTACAGGACACTTACTAGACATTTCCGGAAATAATAAGTGAGCTTCAAACTGCTTTTAGGGTTTCAGAATAGGGGCAGTGAATCACTAAACCGTTACGTCATTAATATGTAATCATGCAACAATATCATCAATCAAGTTATTCGAATCTACAAAGTACTCCCTCCGTCCTTTATGTATCTTCCCGTTTTTTAAGATTTGTGAGGTGTATTATATTTAAACGGGAGGAAACATAAAGGACGGAGGGAGTAATGCACTTTGTCATTAGGAATCACAGTACTCGGTGCGAAAATGGAGAACGGAAGGTTATCCTCATGGATTTGTAGATTTGATTTCTACACACGAGGTTCTAAAACGAGGGCACATTGGAGGGTAAACCACAGTCACTTAAAGCGGCATAACTGTGTGGAGTGGATAACACCGGGAATCAAGTTTTTTGCTAGGTTGTAATCTATGTTGCTCTAACTCTTGTTATTCCATCATGTACCCGTGTCCGACACTCGACACCTAGACAAGGGTATGAGTGTATGACACTACGACACCTCATTTTGAGCCAAAATATGCACATTTTTCATAAAAATAGCCGAGTCCCACACTGTGTCGGGTACTTTAAAAGAGTCCAAGTAGCATAGGTTATAGCTTCAGTAGTTCAGTTCAAATGATTTCACAAAATTGATTGACAGAAAACAAACATTCAAAGAGAAGACTGACATCAAACTTACCTGTGCAATGCACTTTTTCAATATACTTTCAGAGCCTTCGGAATCATAGCAGTAATATACACTCAGCGGATTTTGCTCATACCCTACACTAGCCGGTATTGTGAGAAGCTGACTGCAATATAAGCAAAATAGCCAAATATTTAGACAATCAAACTCAGAGAAACATCATGTACAAACACGTTCAATAATATGTAGTAGACAAATTCAGTTGCATATCGAAACAATTCATCCAAATTGAAGCACTGCATTTTACAATTCAATCGTTATTAAAGCGCCTCTGCAATTCAATCAATACTAAAACCATTCGATTTCTCCAAAAATCCTATCAGAAAGAACAACATTAACAACATGCTGAAAGCTATATAGCGATCAACGCTTTCTGATTTCTCAACAACAACAACAATAGCGATAACAATAACAATAACAATGAAATGTAAGACGAACACAATTTGATTAGTATCAACTAAAGCTTGAATAATAGTACTTCGTATATAAGAGACAAATTCAGTCGTAAGTACAGATGCACTAGACGAGCATTTCGAAACAATTCATCCGAATTAGAGCTCTGCATCATACAATTCAATCATTAATTAATCGCCTCTGCAATTCGATTTCTTGAAAAATCCTATCTACAACAACAACGGCATGCTGATTGCTGAAAGCTACTATAGCAATCTTCGGTTTTCTGTTTTTTCAACATCAACAACAACAAAATGTAATACTAACTCAATTCAATTAGAATCAAACTATCAACTACAGCTTTCTCTATCGCAAATTCATCGTGAGACCGTCTCATGCGATACATTTTCGTCCTTACAACTACACTAGCAGTTTAATACACTAAATTTCAATACAAAAACACACAAAATTGAGCATTCGAGCAAAAAAATAACCTATATTGAATCAACAAAAACAGTAATCAACAAGAAATACTCACACAAGTCCAGAAGTACCGGCGATTTCACGAGCAGCATCAGCAGAAAGGTAATTCAACGAAGAACGAAGCTCCGAAGCGCGATCAAGATCAAAAAGAGCGTAACGAACATCGTAATGAAACGAGTGACGGACAGGACGGCGGCGTTCATGCCAAACGCCGCCTTCGTACAGCGTCACAGAGTGGCGGTCGGAAGAAAGCGACGGCCAAGCGCGGCGGAGGAGGAGGCGGAAGGGGAGGAGGAGAGAGAGCACGAACGATGTGACGGAGCCTGAGATAATTGAGAGTAATAGGAAGATTAACTCCATTGATTTGTTGACTAACTACTCATCAAAGTGGATAACGTCTTTTTTTCGGGGGAGGGGAAAATGGCGGGTTGGTCAAATTTGGTTGGGTGGTTCTGGATGAGCCACGTTGGTAGAGTGGAATCCGTGGATGATCGTGGTCAACTATGGTCACCAAACCGGTCTTCGCCTACTTTGTTCCGGTCGGGTTCATCAATTTTTAAGATTCCGGGCTCTGGTCCCGATCGGAAAGATCGGAATTATATTTATTTGATAAAAATTTCGGGCTAACCGGTCCAAAAGACTAGAAATTTCGACCGGAATTTCAAAAAAAATTGCAATTCTGGTCCAACCGGTCCGATCCCGGTCCATAGTTTCTAGATTCTGGTCCATTTTTTTTAAGATTCTGGTCTGGTCCAGTCCTAGACCAGTGTGCAACCCTAGTCACAAGTTTGTGAGGGATATATATATATATATATATATATATATATATATGTTTGTCACAAAAAAGAATATGTGATTTTTCATTAAGTTAAACTATTTGGCTTAGTTCGGATTCAAATTGAGTAGGATTTCAAGGTTGGTAAGTTCTATTAAGGGCGAGCATGACCTCTAATTAAAGTGAAAATAACCTTTTATCAATTGCTCTAAATGTTCATAGGAATGCTAACTTTTCAGGTTTCAGCACGTAGTTTTAACATTCTTAGTTGACAAAAAAAGAATTTTAACTGATTTTTCCAACTAGTTTATTTCCACATATTACGCTAAGCTGCTTTTTGTTTAAATGGCAAGTAACTTATTTACGAAATAAACTACCTGTCAAACACCTACATGCTAAACTACCTAAAATTTTGATTAGATAAAATAGCTAAAATATTACTCCGTAGGTAAAATATTTATGTGGGTTCCAAATAATAATAAGAAGAAGAGTAATGTTGGCATTGGTGCATGAGGCGCATGGTGCATCATTAGTTTTGTAGACATGTATAGTGGATCACTGGATCCTCCCTCAAAAACATTGGACCTCAAATTCTATAATTCCCGTGAGCTTCCTACTAATGAAGGACCTCACGCTATGTTTTACTTTTTCATTCCCGTTATTTGTTTACTTTTATATTATTCGTGAGTAATATTTCTATTAAAAGTAAATAAATGGTTCAAATTGAGGAGTAAATTATTTCGATACACACTTTCTCCCATTAACCGTGACCGTGTAATTAAGAGAAGAAGATTCAATTTTTGTGGTTATAGTTTCCTTACCCGATCAAGAGGTAGGATATTCGATTCTTCTTTACTATCCCCTCCGTTCAAGTCGAACCTTCACTTATTTCTTTTTGGAACGTTCAATTCCAAGTTTCCCTTTCCATTTTAGTAATTGTTTTAATACGGAGTATTAAACAAATACTTTAGTATATCCTCCGTATTTACATAAATGTCATTATCTACCCTACATTTAATATTAAACAAATACGAGTACTAACTTTTACTCATTTGTACCTTTAATAATAAACTATCGGTTCTTAGATTTTATACAAAAAGTAAAAGAAAAGGTTCGACTTGAACGAGGATAGTATAAGAAAGGTACACTCTTCTTTATACCATTTTTTTACGTGGCTATATATATATATATATATATAGTACTCCCTCTGTTCCAATGAATTGTTTGTCTATTTCATATTGGGACGTCTCAATGAATTGTTTGTCTTTCTATTTTATGAATGTTTTTTATATGTAATTTGATCATTCAGTTTAGCTCCACATGTCACTTTCTCATTAGATCTTTTACCCTTGGTGACAAAAATAAAGGCAAATAATTCATTTGAACGGAGGGAGTAATATTTAACTTTTTATACAATAAAAAACGAAATTACTTTTTCCTAACGCAACTTTACTCAATCCTAACGAATTTTTTTCAATATTTCCAAATTTATCTTTCTCATAAATCACAGTTCTCACAACCAAGAACAACTTTTCTCTCATTTACTAATTCAATTAGTGATGGAGTCATCACCGTTTTTCCTAAATTACTTGTTTGGTTACGGTAATTACTTTTTCTAATTACTCTTTAATTGAAATTGAAGGATTCGGTTTAGCTCCACATGTCACTTTCTCGTTAGATCTCTTACATTTGGTGTGAAAAATAAAGACAAATAATTCATTGGAATTGAGGGAGTAATATTTAATTTTTTATACAATTAAAAAAGGCTACTACTCCCTCCGTTCAAGTCCAGGCTTCCCTTTTGCTTTTTCACGTTTGCCAACGCGCATTTTGCATCGTTAATATCTTTCGTAATATATTAGTAAAAATTATGAAAATTGGATATTAATAATGTACTTTTAAAGACGAATCAAACCAGATCTCACATGAATATATTTTTTCTAATAGATTGTCGTGAATATCGAAAGTTATCCTTGATTGTAAATAGTGTCAAAACAAGGAGGGAAACTTGGACTTGAATGGAGGGAGTATAATATAGGGTAAGTAAAAGAAATTGACTTTTTATTAAGTTATTGATGGAGAAATAATAATATAATAATATAATAGTAGGAGTAATAAATAAAAGAGGGATAGATAGGGATTATTACTGATTATGATGGAAGTGTAGTAGATGAGTTGGATAAAGTGAGAGGACAAAAGTAACCGATAACGGCGGGAGAGGGAGAAGGAGACACAGTGCACATGGAAAGATGAAAGAGGCATGTGTATCATGTTGCTTTTATGTATCTCTCTGTAACAGATCCATGCCTCTATGTCTATTTGTCTATGTATTTATGGATCTCTTTACTCCCCTCCCTCCAATTATGCATTGCAACTTGGGGCGAATCCAGAGTCAAAATTTTGGGGTAGCGAGTTCATTATATTTGCTTACTATATACGAAAATTTGACCTTTTTACGAGTTATGGGTAGCAAAAGTAAATAATCTTAACCAAATTTTTTAAGTTTGGGGTAGCGAATGCTACCCTTTGCTACTAGCTAGATTCCCCTCTGATTGCAACGCGTTCTTACTCATCATCATCATCATCATCATCATACATACTCCCTCCCTACTCCTCTACCAAATAGATGAAAAAAACAAAACAAAACAAAAATTACGTAAAAGAAAATGTAAATTATTGACTGTTGCACCCCAAAAAAAAAATGGAGTATAAAATATTGACGGGGGCGAAGGGAGTATAATCAATATTCTCTCGGTAGTGAATAATAATCATATTTTGGTAGCGTTTGTGACTCTGGGGATCGAGTGGGAGACTACGTATTTAAGTTCAATAATTCTCGACATTTACAACATGTTGTAATAAAGGCATTTCGGGTTGAAATTGGTTAAAGTTAATATTTATACATTAGATAGATATGTCTTTTTTTTCCATGCTCATATCAAATGATTGTTTGGTTACCTTTAGAATAATGAATAAATTTTATTTCATGAAAATACAGTATTAGTATGGAGTATTTGGTAAGATAAAAGATCGTTTGGTTCACCGTGGGAAGATGGAGTTACCAGGAACTTAAATTCACATGAATTTGTATTTTGGGTGAATTACAAAAATATTTTTTTATTGTCATATGAGAAATTAATTCATGTGGGAAGTTGTACATATCGAGGGGGACTAGGTGAACAACTTCCCTCATTAGGCAGGAATTGAAGTTTCAGTTACAATTCCCATGAAATGGACAACCAAACATCCTATCTATTTCTTATGTTTTAAGAGGGCAACCAAACGACCCCAAATGTTTAGTTACTTCAGATGATTCCCATGTATTGAAATTCCTCTAGAATTACAATTCGTCTGTGATAACAAAGATAAAATGAGTACTTAATGTAAGTATTCTCGTACATATACGAGGATTATCAGGTAAGACCGTAAGAATGCTACCTAAATCAGAATTCTTTTATCCAAGCGAACGATATTTTCAAGATCTTACTTGAATATGATCGAGCCTATACATGTATCAAATTTGAGGCATGTAAATTGTCAACTTCCTACACGCAATTTCAAATCGTAGGTAAAAAATTGTGAATTATTGTATTACAGTGAGGGGGAGTATATAAATTTAGAAAATTAGGTGTGGGTGGTGAATGTATTTTGTCGATGTTTAAATGTTTTATGCAATGAATCCCATGGTATCCTATGCATCTTCTTTGGAAACGTCTATGTTCATCAATATTAATTTGACAATACAGCTAGCTATCCCTCATATATTACTAGTGTTTGTGTTTCCATGTTATTGACGCTCCATTCTTTTGTCTATTACTACTAACTTAGTCCCACACCTAAATTATCCTTCCTAATCCCTTTCATCCCCAAATTATTATCGACAAATTACCGTATAAAACAGTCCTATATAATAGAACTGGTCCATAACAACGTTCATATATACAAGAATAATTAGCCACCGATAATAACTCTCTTAGATTCACTATCGTTTTAGCTCGTCATATACTCCTTTTGGCTTGGTCATTTGTTTGCATATTTCATTCTAATTATAGTCTCGGCCATTTGTTTGCTTTCTATTTCAGAAATGTATTTTATGAGTAATTTGATCATCCACATGTCACACAATGGCAAACAAATGATCGGGACAGAGAAAGTACTTTAGAAGGGTCAGTGGCAGATCGTCTATGCTTGCTATTACAGGGTCTCGGAACTCATAACGCGTTTTTTTTTTTGTGTATTTATACAAACTTCTAAATTTTGTGGATCCTTCCCGGAAAACGGTCCCTCCAATTTTTCTAATTTGTATTATTATGATTCCATAACAAAAGATGATGAAGAAGAATTGATGATCAACTATCTCATCTAATCCACTACTATAGCTATCTATTTTGTTGAATTGTTGTTGTCCTTACAATTTTGTAATTTATTTAAGGGTAACGTTAAATACAGTCCATAGGATCGTATTTTAACATTTAAAACCTTCTAAACGGGATACAAACTTAAAAATTAAAGACTAAATTACACATTTATCGATGTAAATAGATAATTAATACATGTATTAACATTTTATTATCTTTTTTAACCCCTTAAATACAGTCTAAAAGATTGTATTTATCATTTTCCTTTATTTAATTAAATAATTAAATATATTTTAGGTGATTGAAAAGAAGCCAAGAAGCAATAAATAGAGTAAAAAGGGCCCAAGTCTTTAGTGGTATATGCTTAATTCGTTATATATCCTGCCTCAAACGTCACCTTCGCCCACCAATTATCATATATTTTTGAAGGCCACTTCCTTCCTTCCCAATTCACTAGCTCCAAAACTACCTAAAATGCTTTCGACTCTGGACCATAGAATCAATCAATTAACTCATTTTTGCAAGAAATCAAAAGAATATATACAAGTATCCTAACAATACGTTCTCATACAAGTAAACCCCTCATCATCATCATCATCATCATCACTCTTGCTTCATCTATCATTCTCTACCTAACTACTACATCCCCATGACAACAATTTGAATATTTTTTAGATTGGTAGATATATAGATCATGATCAAATATTATAAAACTATTGTTTGATTCCGAGTTCATTCGAAGTTATATTCATCGAGAGCTAATTACGAGGTTGATTGGACGATCGAGGTGTTTATAATACTCCCTCCCATCCATTCAATCCTTTTATGTGGGGGGTTTCACAACTTTTAAGAAAAGTGGTAAAAGTAGAGGTATTATTGGTAAATTAAATGGTTTTATGGGTCCACTAAACTTAAAGTAAGGAAAAAGTAGTAACATTTTGTGTAAATTGAGTAAAGATATAAGGATTATAAAGTAAAGTGTTTTGCCAAAAAGAAAATGTAAAGAATTGATTGGGTTGTCCATTTATAGTAAGTGTAAAGAATTGAATGGATGGGAGAGAGTAGAATATAAACGAGCCTCAACCATCACCTTAAATTTGAGATGGCACATTGACATGGCAGCCCCCAATATCTCGAGCGAGAGGGCGTAATAGAATATAAACGAGTCTCAACCATCATCTTAAGGTTTTGGTTGAGACTTGAGATGGTTCGTTAACATTTCTGTTTTTTTGCTACTCGATACATTTATCCCTTTTGTTGTACGTAGTAATTTTTATTTTAAATAATGGATGCAATATGAATTCTGAGAATCCAAACAACATGTAATCCAATGCTTTTCTCTAGTCGACAAAAAAACAAAAAAAAAATCAGTATTGTTTTGAGCTCGAAGTTAATTGAGAGCTAATTACGAGGTTGATTAGACGATCGGGACATTTATAACGTCAATTCGAACTGTTATGATTGTAATAACGGTGCAAAAATGACATTCGAAGTGTACGGATATGTAGAAAATGTCGAATAATAACAGAATTGACCGAATGTGGTAATAATAATTAGGTTAAAATAACTATAATAGTAGATCTAGAAAAGATTGTTCTAAGGACATACACATAATTTTGAGTAATAATAATTGATTATTCATATAATTGGTTGGGTGTATGTGAGTTTAAGTGGAATTAAGATTAAGAGTACGTGGTAATAGTTGGATTAGCTAATAAGAATACTCCAATTTTTAATTATCATTTAACAATAATTTGACTTTTTTAATCTTGTGGAGTAAAAAAGTCAATTTGATTTTAATTGAATAAAATAGATAAAGTACTTGAGATTTTTGGTGGGTGTCATAATACTAGTGGGGGAAGAATTAAGTGGACCTAGTGATATGTGAGAGTAATTAATTTGGTGGGTGGGCTAAATAATTTTTCTCTAATTAAAGTTACACTAATCCCACTTACAAGTTACAACCGTTGTACCGTATGAGAGGATAAAATTACAAATTTACGGTGATGAGTAACCATTTTATATTAGTTATAATTAATCGGTAATGTTAAATACAGCCCTAAGGGTTCTAAGGGTTGTATTTAAGCATTAAAAATTATCTAAATTTAGCATAAACTTATGGATTGAAGCAAAAATTACACAAATATCAATATTCATTAAAATATTATTTCCTTTTATGGTTTCTTGGATACAGCCCCAAGGGCTGTATTTATCATTTTCCATAATTAAATAATCATTTTTCAGTACAGTGATCATTACTTAGCTTAAAGCGGTTACTAATACCTTCTTTCATCTAATTCAAAGTTTTATACTTACGATACGGTAATCGAATAATCTCTTCCAAACCTTACATTCCTTAATTTTTTGATAAAAGACTATCGATTACAGAGTATAACATACCTATACTTCCTGTCTTCCTATGTCTCAATTATTTGTTTACCTTCAATTGAAATACCAAGAATACATTGTACTACACTACTACCAAATAACACAAAAAAATAAACAAATGACCGAAATAGAAAGTATAATTTTAGACAAAGTGTCATTACTTTTAGTCATTTTAATTTGGTATTATAAGACCTTATGAAGTAACCACAATCAGCTTCAGTTGCTGTTTTCGACATTTTGCTTTTTCTTTTCAAAATTTTCGGAATGATTTTGAATATCGATTCATTAGTAAAAAACCGTCTCCGACTTTTGAATTCTTGTTTTTCAAAAAATTTAGGTGATACCATGATAGATCAATTAAAAACTGTTTTCCCCTACTTGCTGCATCAAAAACTAAATCACAGAAATCAACAACTAAATTTCTTGAATTTATAATAGAATTGGTTAATGTTCCTGAATATCAAAAACGAAGGCCAGGATCTTTCGGAAAATGGATTCACTAACGAAGGTACTAGGAGCATTGCAACTTTCGCCAATTACAATACCCTTTCTTTTTACTATGTGAAAACCTCACTGTAAATTAGATTATATGAGAAATTTAATTTAAAATTAATCAATTTTTATCTCCCTTAATTATTGCACACATTTTTTGTTGAGAAAGTTGATTGTACACTTTAATTACTATACTCCTACTAGTATTAAAGTTAGTATTTTAAAAAAAAAATACAGTTTTAACTTTTCTAGTAACAATCCATGCTCTCAAACAACTAAGAAGTGGCCAAAGTAAAATTTCTTTCTCTATCCCCATATATAAACCTCTCACCATCATTTCACAAAACTAGAATTATATTCCCACTACTACTCTCTTCCCACCTCCCTCATTCTCCACTCCTCTCTACTTTCTTCACCTTCATTTTTCCCCCCTCTTCCAAAAAAAAAAAAAAAAAAAAAACTATCACCATTCTTCATACACACAAAATAAAACCCAAAAAAAAAATAAAAAAAATTCCAAAAATGGTATTGACACCTAAAATCATTGATGACAACATCATCATCATCTCGGACGACAACGTTAACAAATCCAGTATTCTGACCCAAACCCGACCAGACCAGCCTCAGACTCAGACTCAGACCCAGACTGCAACAGCAAAGGGGAATAGCAAGGAGGAGACCCTTCAAACACCGACAGCGGCCGAGAACAAGATCCCGACGGCCCAAAGCCCGCCACCGGCGCCCAAAAAGAGGCGGCGGGTCGGGTTGAAGTGTGTAAGGAAGCTGGAATTCATGGGGCAGCAAAGGAGTACACTTATTCCAGATGAACAAGCTACTTCAAAATTATTCTCCTCAGATTTTGATCATAATAATAATAATAATTCTGTCAAAATTTGCAAAAGGAGTACTTCTCTTGCATTTGATAGAATTAATTCTAGTAATGTTGTTGTTGCAATTTCCACCCAAATTGTGTGATTTAGTTATGTTTTTTTTTATATTTTAATTAGGGTGGAAATTAAAATTATTGGATGTTTTTTTTTTTTTTTAAATCTTTTAAATTAAATGAAAGTAATTATTAGTATCCTTATAATATAATGTTACTTTTACACGCATGACTATATTATGGATCACTAGTACAAGTATTTGATTACAATAATTAATAATAATAATAATAATAATAATAATAATAATAATAATAATTCCAGATCCATTTGTATGAATGTGTATGATGGATGTTTGGTATGAAATGTATGAATTGTTATGTGTAACAAAAAGTTGATGGTAATTTCCATTCATAAATCATCATCATTTCTAATTTTGTTTTACTTAAATCTACCGTAAATCTCATGTAAAACAGTCTCACGCAAGGTGAAAAAAATTCCGATAGTAATTAAATAATTTTTCTGACGTGGGTAAATTAAATTCAATAATACTCAGTTTTCTTGAGTTTAAATGGATAATACTCTGTCGTTTTTTTTAGTTCAACGAAACGCGTACTTGATTAAGACATCTTCGATTTTGTCGTTTATTTAGCGGTCTAATAAAAAGAGGGTGTGGAAAGAGAGGTGAATGAATAGGTGTGGTCGTCCTCCGAATAATGAAAAATTTAAGACTTTTTAGTTAAAGTTGTTCATAGCATAATTTTTTCTTTAGTTTTGCTTTAATATTATTCCACTAATTTTTGTTTCCTGGAAATTCCTCTTCTTCTATCAAAATTCTGGTTCCGACACTGTATAATGATATTTCCATTGTGATTATCCTACGTGGTTTTATTGGTCAATATTTCATCGTTAACCATTCATTTTTAAAGATAATATAAAAAAAAATATCTCTTACTTACTTTCGATTAAAAAAACTGAAAAAGATAATATAAATGTAAATAGAGACGGAATAAGTGCATCATAGTTATCTTGGTAAGTAAAATTGGCAAATAGTACGCGAGAGTAGAGTAAACATCAAGATCAATCGTAGTCGAAGTTAATATTGAGTGTTTGTTAGAACAAAATTGTCATCGTACATTTTTGCTACAAATAAATAGCCGTCGTATTCAGGATAATTCATTAATTGTACATTGCGATACCCAAGATATTTGAAAAAGAAAAGTAATCATTTTTTCCCTCCATCCCAATAATTGATTTACTTTAATCTAGTGATCCAAACATTATTTTAAAATTAACCTCATATCAATTCTTGTACGAAACAATCTCACAATAATCTTACATAATCCCACCTGCATAAAAGTAGTTAATTTTTTTACGAGCTGAGTCGAGCAAAACTTTTTTTTTTTTTTTTACATAATCTTACCTAATGAAAAATATGACGTACGTGAGCTTGTCTCACAATACTTGTACTCCCTCTATTCCAACCATTTGTATACGTTTGCTTTATCCACGTACGTCGATACTTGTTTTCTTTTGTCTATATCTTAATTTACGTGTTACTAAAAATTATAAATTTTTTATATTCATAATGTATTTTATTAGACGATTTAAACAAGATCCCACCTGACTATCTTTTATCTTACCGTATATATTAGAAGTTATATTGAAGATTCTCATTACTTATAAATAGTGTTAAAAAAGCAGATGTGTACAATTTGTTAGTTGGAACGGATGGAGTATAAATAAAACAATCTCACAATAATCTTACATAATCTCACCTGCATAAAAGTAATTAATTTTTTTTACGAGCTGAGTCGAGCTGAACAAATTTTATTTTTTTTTCCATCTAGAAAATAACGTCGGGATTTAGGACTAGTCCAATAGTTATTTTGAAGTCGACTGAGATCCGATCCGATCCGATTAAACAAGAGTACAAATGTACAATGCAAGACTAGGCAATCATGTCTAAAACGACAAAAATAAATAAAAATGACAGTGGGAGGAGGTAAAAGAATCTTATCCTATATATGAAATTCCGTATGAAAAAAGTAGTTGGAATGTATATTTTTACCGTGGGTAAAAAGGGAGAAGTGTGAATGTGTAGGGGGGAAATGGGAAAAGGGAGGACAGATGGGGTAGATCCGTAGAGGGAGTTTGGTAGGCTGCGTTGTAAAGAAGTTAAAAAAGAGATAAGCAAAGGACAAATGATTGAGTTGCATGACAGTGAGTTTACCCTTAACATTTAGCCTCCTTAGCCTCCTTAGCCTTTAGCCTTAGCCCCTTTCAATTTTCTTCCCTTCTATTTTGTGTTTATGCTAAACTTACTCTATTTTCTCCTCATCTATTTCCACCGTCCAAATTTCAACTTATTATCCTATTAAGTCTCAGCGCACTCTACTTATTTATCACTTTTTATAAAGCAGTTTGACGGTTTTACTTAAGTACGGAATTGTCCATTTCTATAAAAAGATAATTCATTTATTATCATTAACAAATGAGTGATCCTTTTATATAAAAGGACTGTTTCTGCGTTTCACGGTGTGAGTCTGTCTCGTACAATAACTAAGGATTATTGATAAGTGTTAGTGCACTCTAGTGAATTATGACTTTTTATGAATCATCCAGACGATTTTACGTATCAACGGTTAATTTCTGTAAAAAGATAATCATTTATTATTGATAAGATGAGTAATCTTAAAAAAAAATTCACGGCATGAGACTGTCTCATACAATAATTAATGAAAAATATAAATGGTATGGAGTTACTCTTATCATTTTTCCAATTTTATGAGGATGGTTGGCAGCCTTGGCTCGAAAATTAGTCTTGACTGATTTAAAACTAAGCTTACTTGGCCGAGTTGATTTTGAGTACTTTACGGATTATTGGTTCATATCATTGTCAGTCCTAGTCACTTGATTTTCAAAAAATTCTTATATATTTACGACGAGTACATACATACACACGTTATAAAACTATGACAGATCAAACACCAGTTATTTACGACTTTCTAAATATTGATATTTTTTTTGACTTATTTAATAATAAATGGATAATATTAAACCCGTGATACAACCTCCTTGGTTAAGGCGAAGTTAGGTGGTTAGGAAAGGAGGGGTGGGGAGGTTGATGTAGGTAGAGTAGTAGTTGTTGTGAAATCTACCTTGAAAATTGAAGCCATATGATGGAGTTGGAGTATATGGGGGTTTTGTAGTATTGAGTGAGTATTGACATGACTTTGGGATCTGATCTGCTCTTTCTTACTCATTTTTTACTTTACGAGTTTCATAAGAGAGAGAGAGAGTGAAAGATATGGTTTGGTATTGGGTTTGGTATTGGGTTTGGGTTTTGGTTTGGTGTGGGAGGAGTTTGTGCGGCATTCACGACAACAGACTGTAATGTCCTCTTTTCTTTAATTTTACATATTGTCTTTAATTGTCTACAGGACCACCTTCTCCTCCCTATTCCGTATATACCACATACGGCCTTCCGCCTTCAATTCCCATACCCAAATACTACCTCCATATCTACATGTTCGTCCACTTTCAATATAATACTCCACCCATATATTAAAAATAGTGGAGAAATATATAGATACGGAGGGAGTATCCTTTATTTTCTTATTCATAATTTAAATATTATTCCTTCCGTCTCACTAAGAGAAAATTACGGTGGGTAGAAATGTGTGGTGAAAAATAAAAGATTGAGAAAATATGTGGAGTCACAGCTAATACTTCCTCCGTTCCAATAGGTTCTTTACGTTTGCTTTTTGGACACTATTCATAAGTGGAGAGGATTGTCGATATAATTTCTAATATATAAGATAAAATATAGTCATGTGAGATCTTGTTTAAATTGTCTAATCGAGTATGTTATAAATATCAAATTTTTAATTTTTTTAGAAATATGTAACTAAAGATATGGACAAAAGAAAACGTGCATTGGCAAATGTGAAAAAGCAAACGTAAAGAATCAAATGGAACGGAGGGAGTAGTAAGTAGTTAGTAACCACACAAAACAAACAAAAAAAGAAATAGAGCACAATACGACTATTCTACAGAGACGGAGCGAGTATTCTTTTAAGGAAATGATAAGGGTGGTATATAAGAGGTTATAAAAGAAAATAATTATTTAATATAAGTATTAATTACATTGATATATGTGTAATTTAGGTTTCAATCTCTATGTTTTTACTAAGTATGAAATTTTTTAATTATTTAACATTACCGTTCTTTTAATTCTAAAATGACAAAAATATACGACTTTTTAAATGATGTTAATTTTTTCATATTTATTTAAATAATTCATATAATCATGCATATACTTCATATTTGATTTATTATGATAATACAGAGTATAACAGTAACAAATTGTATGGAGATACAGTCTCTCAATAAGTTATTGGGAGACTACTTTTCCAGTATCACTTATGTGTTATTCGTACCTATTTTATTATTAGCTGTCCTTTAAAATAACAATTTCATATTGTAGTTGTTTATACTGTAAATTGTGACCTTTTTTTTTTAATTATTATTAATATACTCTTTTATGATAAACGGTGTACCTATTTTTATTACTTTGGTTCTCAATAAATTTAATGAAAGACGATCTTTCAGTAGACCTACTTATATAATAGATATATCGGCGAGGAGGAAAATGAATGAATTGATGGGTTGATCAAGTCCCAAAGCTTACTAGAAGCAAGGATGCATCTTATAACTACAACACAGTTGCGCCATACGTGCACATGTACGTTATTGGGATTTTATTCAAGGTAGTATTAATTACTTGGACAATATTTTCCATATAGTTGTTTATATTTATGTAACAAATACAGTATATACACTACTCGACGGTCCACAAACAAAGTTGCATATAATGTCCTTCATTTATTATTTCGTATTTACTTTTTTAATAATTATAATTAGCTTAGTAGCAAATTCCAACTAATTTGACTGTTTGGTGTAGCTAATTTTCCCACCTATTTTAATTGTGATTATTACTACCTTTTAATTCTTGGTCATTAGTACATACGTTAATTAAGCACATGTTATTACAATATGATGAGTTAGATGGAATTAAGAGTATACAATTATTTACGTAATCAATGGAAATTTAAGTGTTTAACCAACCTTGTACTCGACTACTCGCTATCTCTCGGTCATTAGTTGCTCGTTTATATTTTTTGTGAAAAGTGTTTTAATTAAAGGACAACAAATGATCGAGACGGAAAGAGTAGTACATACCTACAGTTCCCCAATTCAACATTTGTTTTTAGTAGATTAGTAAAATGACAACAAAAAAAACGATCATTTTACAGCATCTGTAGTGTAAATCTACGTACTTTGATAGTACGATATTCATTTTGGAAATGAGACATGCATATATAACAAATTTGTGAGAGTTTGGTACAAAATGAATGTTGTCACGTACACACTATTATGGATTGTGAACACCGGCCATTGCAACCAAGGTTCAAAGAAAGCACTACGTTTTCGTACAACAACCATGCATATCTTTCTCTTTTGTCATTGTATATATATAGTTGACAAAAGTTAACTTAGCTGTTCTAAAAAAATCTTACGGAATAGAATTTGAAAACGTGAAACCAATTTCAATATACTCTGTACTTCGTATTATTTAGAATTGCATGCATTATTATCACAACACAAAAGTGATGAGTTTTAGGTTCGAGTTTTCTTCAACAATTAAATATGCGTTTCGTTGACAAAATATATATAAATATAAAAAGACGATGAGCTATATATATGGGCTATTAATGTATACTTTGTTTAACCACACATATATACATTGTCTTTAATTGTGTAGAGGACCACGTTATGGCCCTTCACTTAGTTCAAGTAGGAAAGTTATTAGTTATTACTAGTTGTACATAATTACGTCATACGTGCACATGTTACTGAGATTTTATTCAAGCTAATAATACTAATTACTTCGACTATATATGCATCTCTCTATCTGTCTCTTACTGTCAAATTTTATTTATTCATTCTTGCAACGAACGAATCTCATTACACAATCACGCCCCCACAAAAATCACACACGCTTCTACCATTTCGACCCAATGCTTAATCGTAGACGTGACAAATAATATAAAATGTAAACAAATGACTGATGAGAAGTATTACGAAAAATGAGTTCATGAACATAGGATTTAATTTGATGGAAACCCGAGGCTTGGGATATGCATGTACTTGGTCGCTCTCTAGGCCAACGACCTTGGCTTTGTTGCTAACCCGGCATTGATTGGTGAAGGATAGGTCGAGAGATCGCTCGATGGTGGGTGTTATTTGAACATGATATAGGCTCGTACGTCGTACGTTTGTAATTTTGAAATGTGAAGAGATGGAGTTTGTGCATTGTGTACGTAAAGTAGCATATTCATGATCACTGTGTACAAAAGAAATAACACTGCTCAATGTCATGCATACAAAGTTGCTTAAATTTTACTCTCGCTCTCGTAAGTAATAATGTGCTCTCAACAAATTTGTTGAATAAACAAACAACCGTTGATGATATATGATCTATTCCTTCTGTCTCAATGATTTGTTTACAGTCGATAATTAAACCACATAAACCATGCATGCTCGTCGACTCTTCGTCATCATTATTATCGACTAATAGATGATATCTACTAAAAATCTATCAAATCCACCCCCTATAAACTTGGAAGAGAGTAATGGTGTGTTTTGGAACTCGGATTTGAAATATTTTAGGCGTTTGACAATCTTGGGATTTGGATTTGAAATTGAGACCAAATCCAACCTAGTTGAAATTTGGCTATCTCAAATTCCTAGGGCATGGGTAGTCATTTCAATTCCGTCAATTATTGTTTTTTTATTTTTGCGCATAATCTTGTTAAATTTTTTTTTTTTTTGTTTTTTTTTTTTCTGTTTTTGAAAATTTACGCTTTTCTGATGAAAAATTTTCAAAAATAAAAATAAAAATTGGTGACCTTGACTCGACTCCACCCGCCCAAATTCCAATTCCAAGGGTACCCAAACACTATTTTGGATTTGGATTTGGATTTGAAATCTAGAATTTCAAATACAAGAATTGAAATCATGAAATTTAAATCAATTCCGAGTATCCAAACGCAACCTAAAGAGAATTATGTAAACAAGTCTAAGGTCTCGTTCCTTTCCTTTCCGTTTAGTTCAACTCAATTCAGTCTAGTCTATTAAGATCGTTTTGTTTCACAAACGCAGACAATTAATTATACTCCAATTCACTTTAGTTAAGCTCAATTCAACCGAAAAAATCAGAACGGAACGTAATAAGTAATAACTAGATCATAATATGAGTGAATACAAGAAAGACTACATAAAACACAAAGTGGTAGGAATTGAAGTTGCTTGATTTCTACTCCCAAGAGTAATAATCTACTCTGGATGGTGAATAGAAATGAGAATAAAGAAAGAGCATATCGCATGCATGATGATTACATCCAGATTGAGAGGAAGTTACGTTACCTATAAAGTAGATAATGTAATGTACATTAACATTAGAATGTCGTCTCTGATCCCGTGATTCGAATGTTACGGTGTGGGTTAGTTACCCTATACAGTACATTAGAGGCAACTACTTAGTACGACTCCATGTTTCACAACTTAAGATTCTTAACCATATATCCATCATCTCCTAGACGTGTTGAGGGATCTCCCTTATCGGATAAGATTACTAAAATTAATTACTCTTTTAAGTTACAAATAATCTCTCTAATTGCACATGTAATTATGCCTCATTAACTAATTAATTACCATGATCACAATAACATAACTTATCTTACTATATATAGTAGACTTTTGTCTACTAACGCCCTACGTTGTTACATGCATGTTGGACCTCTGTTGTTGTATCGGTGATTACTAATTACTGTACATGATAATACCGAGTATTTAGTATACTCACTTCGTTCCGATGAATTGTTTGTTTTACTTTTGGCATAAAGGGGAAGAGATTCAATGATGAGGTGACATGTGGAGCCAAACTCATGAGGAGAGTCAAATTAAATATAAAAAACATTTCTAAAATAGAAAGACAAACAATTCATTGAGACACCGTAATATACAGTACTCCCTCCGTCCCAATGAATTGTTTGTCTATTCCATATTGGGACAACGTCTCAATGAATTGTTTGTCTTTCTATTTTAGGAATGCTTTTTATATATAATTTGACCCTTCACTCCACATGTCACCTTCTAATTGGATCTCTTACCCTTGGTGTCAAAAGCAACGACAAACAATTCATTGGAACAGAGGGAGTATGGAATAGGCAAAGAATTCATATTGGGACGGGGGAGTATATGGTAGTGTTTGTTATGAGCTAAATAATGAACTCGTCGGATTTAGACATGTTCTTTACCAACTGGGTTTAGGGATTGTTCGGTCTTTCTAGGTAATGATTTTCTCGCTTTGAGCTAAGAACTCATCAGATTTATGTCCAATTCAGATTACTTTAGTTCAGAAATGAACTAATGCAACTACAAAAAACTCATAAAAATGTACTTGATCAATTTTGGACATTATTAGTGTATGTATAATTGTATATTTAGATTTGTTTTGGTAATCTCATAATAATCTAGGACGACAATTTTAAATTCGATTTAAAACTCAATCCTTAATGTTCATTTCCACAAACACTCATATGTACATACTCCGTATTACACAACTATTACTCAACCTCCACATTTTTCAACTAAAATTGCGTAAATAAGCCGATCATGTTAAATTTAACACAAGTCAGGTATCGGATCGAGCCCTGACCTCATTCACCCTTTCCGAATCCCTTAAATATGCTAATTTTCACAAACACACACAAGTACATGATACACAACTACAGAGTATTACTCAATCTCCACATTTTTCAACTAAAATCGCGTAAAATTAAACATGTCACATACTAAATCAAACTAACATTCAACCAGGGTAAATTTATAAATTGAAAAACGGTTTTTTTAACGTGTGTCCACTAAGATGTTAATTATAGAAGGAATCTCATTATTGATGTTATTTAAGTATGGTAATTATTACTCCCTCCGTCCATAATTTATCGTCCCGCTTTCCTTTTTGGGTAGGTTATTATTTATTACCTCATTCCCTCACTTTCCTTTTTCATCCTATCTTTTTTACCAAACTATCCTTATTGTTTTTTCTTATTTACAAAAATATCATTGAATTAAACTTACAATACTACATTTAATCTCTAATATTTTATTTATGTATTCACCATTAATTATGGCCCACCATCATTTCTTTAATATTATATACTTCCTCCAATTTCTTTTTATCTTCCCAATTTCTTTTTTTGGCCACTTTTTTTTTATCTTCCCATTTCATTTCTTTCCATTTTAGTCCATAATTTTTACGATACTACCCTTACTATTTACAACACTTTATACCTTTATTCTTTCCTATTTACACACATTTTACCCTTCTACTCTCAATATTTACTAAATTTATCATTTTATATTCATTACAAATTTTTTTTTTCTTATTAGAGAATGGAGGAAGTATATTTTTCTTATTTTTTTGTGCATAAAGCAATGGGGCAATAAATTATGGAAGGAGGGAGTAGTTAATATTTCAATTTCTCTTGATAAGATCATTGTAATTCTTTCTCTTATTAGCATCTTAACGTGTGACCACGTTAGAAAAAAAAAACCGATTTAAAAATGTATTTAATCAATTTTGAACATTAATAATGTATACATCTATTTGGATTTGTTTTGAAGATCTGATAATAAATAGACTCGATTCTGAGCCCGTCTTTATTCAATTTAAAACAAAATCCCAAAAAAAAATCCTCCCACCCTTTTCCAAAAATCCCATAAATATGCCCCCCCTTATTCTCACACAATCACACATGAGTACATACATAACATACTACATAAACTCCAACTACTAACCCAACCTCCACATTCTCCATCCTTCTCTACTTTCTTATCATCATGAAACAAATAATGGCTAAGGAACATGATTCTTCTTCTACCAAACCCATCAAAGGAACAACAATGAAGAGGAAAAACCAAGAGGACGAAAACCCGACAACGCCAATGTCGGACGAGAACAAGATCCCGGCCCCACGTAGCCCACCCCCGGCCCCACGCAAGCGAAGGCGAGTGGTGGGGGCAATGCAGTGTGTCAGGAAACTCGAGTTTGCGATTTCACCGGTTGATGCTGAACAACAGCATAAATACAGAGTTCAACAGTTTATAGCGTCGTCGTCGTCGCCTTTTGATCGGATTAGTTCATGTGATAATGTTTGTAAACGAAGGGCGGCTTCTCTTGCTTTTGATCTCATTAATGTTACCATTGCCTCTCAATTAATCTAATTTTATTTGATTAGATTAAATTAAATTAAATTAAATGTGTGTGATTCAATGTTTTTATTATGAACTTTTTAGTTAGCTTGTGTACGTATATACAACGTTCGATTTTTAACGCTTAGCTGCAGATGTCAACTAGTTTAATTAGTTAATTATGCGTTGAATCTTCGATACAAATTCTCGCCTTTTGAATACAAATCCTAGTTACATCGCTACTTGTAGATAAGTTCAATTTGCGATTATTGAATTTATTATGGCTCGATTTAGTTCAGTTTAATCCAAATTAGTGGTTAATATGTAAGTTGTAACTTCATGTTTGAAAGTAGTTGACCAATTTAGAGGATGAAAGAAATGCATGAGCGAAGACCGGGACCCGCGTTGCATGTAACGTGGTGCATTTCATGTGATATCGAAATAAAACGAATCAATTTATTTGTAGATTTCAATTAGAGAGATTAGTGGCTTTTTAATTGGTAAGGGAAATAAGACCAAAACCAACAAACAAGGGAACGAATAAAAAATTATAGAAAGTGTTGAGTTCTCTTCATTCTCATATAATGCGTGTGATGAAGTATTGTCTTATATCGTTAGAAGTAGGGTGGTTAGATTACTTTATAAACTAGTGGGCTGATCCTCCTATCACCAATTGGTTTTAGGATGCAATCTCGCTCACTTGTTTGTGGACTGGTTAAGCGTCCGAGACTTCAGATTGACCAGTTATATTTTGGATTATGTCATTATGTGTCGAGTCGAGCTATCGAGATAACCATGTTAAAGAAACTCGGCAAGTAAGTTGTACCCTCTCCCAATCATTGAATTCTTTACACTTATTATAGATGAACAATCCAATCAATTATTTACATCTCCTTTTTGACAAAAGATTTTACCTTATCATCCTCATATTATTCTTCTATTAATACAAAATATCACTACATTTTCAATGAAACAGAGGATCTGCACGGTTAAAATAATCATGTTGGAGAGTGAGTATGTAGGTATGTATGTGAGTACGTGGGTATCTTGTTTGACACAAAAGGAAATTTCGTGATGGTTGACAAATTGCACCTAATTTATTTTAGATTTAGTGATACATGCTGTAATTCAAAATTGACACATTTGCATCATGTGGTTTTGGCACTCTTTGTGTTAGAATAACACGTAAAGTTGTAAGAACTGAGAAGAGTGTCATTGTGTCATTAATGTCTTCCCTACTTGACAATTACTCGATTAAATTAAACTTGTACCCTCTCCGTCTCGATCATCTGTTGTTCTTTGATTAAAATATTTCTCATAAATCATAATTAATATAAAAAAAATAATGAATGATCGAGACGAAAAAAGTAAAAAAAATAAAATAAATAAATGCGAGTATCTGACTGACAGTAACAGTTAGTTTACAGGTACAGTAAATTTCCAAATTTAAAGGCACGCACAGTAGATTCTTGAGTTGACAGTAGTTTTTACTATCTTCTGACTACTACCGACGCAGAACCTCTTAGTTGCTGCAATTTATATCTTGACAATGTTACTACTACTACGTGTTTGTTTGTTAGATTTCTGAATTTTCTGATGAAAAGTAAACCTGAAAAGTCAGAGGGTAACACTGTGTTGTTGTTTACTTAAAGTTAAAACAAGAAACATTAGGACGACAAAAGATTGCGTTTTGTTGCAGTAACTTTGATGCTTCTTTCTGCTTTCACTCTTTCTCTATAATCACTTCATTAAAACAAACAAATTGTACCTAAGTATACCACGGTTGCACGCGTGAGACGATCTATTTTTTTTTTTTTTTTTTTTTTGAAGTGAAGATCAATTTCATTAATAATTAGCCATCCGACATCTACAAACGATGTCAAATTGAACTGAATACATATTTGTAAAAAATAAATAAAGAACACCTTTGAGACAAAGATCGTTATTAGAGTAATGCGCTTCTGCATAGCCTTCTATATATCGCTTTTTATTGACACAGCCTCTCGCGAAGGAATATATAGATCTGATTAAAAAGTCTTCAAAGGGATGAACTTTCTCTATTTCGACAAATAGTAGACCGAGATCTGACCTCAACTGTATCACCGAACGTAGAAATTTCATTGCTCTCATGATCTTCCACATAAATCTTGTACCTCTCCCAAAGAGGGAGCAAACCCACCGAAAACATAGGAGCAGACCCATCAATTGATGGGGGAAAAACCTCCCAAGGAGGAGGCAAGAGTTATTCATAATTATCTAAAAACTAAATAAGATTAATAATAATACTGTAATAGAGATTAAAATTTGGGCTTACCACTACCGAAATTGGTAGATGGCAACCCCGAACAAAGAATTTTTTCTTTTTCTTTTTTAGGGTTTTGGGAGGAAGAGGAGGCTATTGATAAATTACCCAAATTTTTGTATGGAGATTATTTTACTACTTTGATTCTCTGAAACCGTTGCATGTTTTAAGATTTGTAGAATATTTTATTGAAATGTAGCAATTTAAAAGAATCAGAGAAAATACTACTTTCTCCAAATCATTAAGATTCTCCCCATTTATTATTAAAATGTCTTACATTTTGAATAAAAGTACTTTGAAAAAAGATTTTTGTGTCATGGCAACTTGAAGAAATTTCATTTTGTGATCCGAGTGGTTTTATTTGAGTTTTAGTCACGGAAAAAAAATATTGGTTATAGTATAATTATAGTACAGTATATATTAGACATTTCATCGAAAATATCGAACTAATATGTTTATATATATATAAAAAAAATGCTTATTTTTTAGCCTTCATTCGTTCCAGTTAATGGTTAATGTTTGAAATCTCCACCAACTCTCCTATAAGACCATCTCACGGTAATTTTATCATGAGACCTCTCACGTAAGAAATAGTTACAAATTTTAGTAACCAAATATGTGAGAGGTCTCACGGTATATTATCGTGAGACGGTCTCATATAAGTTTTTATGAAATCTAAATTCATTTATTTTAAAAACCGATATTATTCCCTCTACTTTACCATAAAATTATGTCATTATTACTCTTTTAAAAATCCCAATAAAATTACTCCCTCTGTTTCTTTGATATTTTCCACATTTTCTTTTTCAATCATTTCTTTGATTTCTTCCACCTTCCTTTTTTTCTATCATACTTCTCTCTTATCTAGGTGGTCCACTTACTTTACTCTCTATCTACTTTTACTTATTTTATTGTTTTTCTTAAGAAATGTGCCACTTTTAAGGTGGAAGAAATTATAGAAACGGAGGGAGTAATTTAAATCCGTAATTAATTTGTGTTACCTCGTTGTTAGAAAAGAAGGAGTTAATTGATTGTGTTGATTTGGGGATTAGGCAAATTGTGGGATTCGATAACATGCATTATCGCGTCGATCAACCTAGAATCTTGAGAGAGTTGACATGGTTTTGGGGATCACTCTTTAAATTTTTACCTGTTTCAGCAATAAATGTATTAAAATAAATAAGTCGACAGCAATTACTCCAATGTGTCCTTTCTTTAATTGGGTTTGTCTTTAATTAGCAACATCACCACGTTATGCATGCATCATCATCACCTTTCTTTTAATACAAAATTAAAATAATATTCTCGAAATAAGAGATGTCTTAACCTAATTAAGTAATAATTGTGTCAATAAATAGCGATATATAGAAGGCTAGCTAGACAGAAACGCTTTATTCTAATAGTAATCTTTGTCTCAAGGATGTTATTTATTTATTTTTTACAAATCTGTATTCAATTCAATTTGACATTATTTGTAGATGCTGGATTGACTTATTATTAATGATATTTATCTTCACTTTCAAAAAAAAAAAACTAATGGTTACGAGTAAGCACTATGGACAACAGACCCCTTTATATTGTAATGCGATTAGTGTGCCCTTCGTTGAAACAAAAAAAAAATAGTCTTCGTGAAACTCTCTCACATGTTTCTAATACACTAAAAAGTAGAGTAAGAAAAATACAACCCTTAATTCTGTATATAAGAGACCATAAGAGGAAATAATTTTTCAGAACACATGCATTGATTGCATCGATGGGTGCAATCTGGGCTTCAAATTCTATGTTTATGTTGTACTCCCTCTGAGTTTCTAAGATAGAAACATTTATTTATTGGTTGAAAAATAAAAAAGGGGAAAATGAGTGGCTTAAAAAAGAGAGAGAAATGAGTGGGTAAATGTGAACCACACATTTATGACCCAAAAATGGAAAGTGGACAGCCTAAAAAAAATACGTGTCAATGTTTGGAATTCAGAGGGAATACTAAATCTAGAAGATTTTAATGCTTTACATACAAACCATAGGGTTGTGTTTAAAATAACCCAGTAAAAAATACTCATCATGTGAGATGTCTCGTAATAAATTTATTTTGAGTCACATGAGTTTTCTTGAAAAAAAAAAAAAAAAAAAACTCTCGAACTGTTGTACCATACGATACAGATAAAAATTAATAATTTCTTATAAAAAAATACTTATATTATTTTAGGTTAAATAATGAATTAAACTGTGGTCATTATTTAATTTAAAATGATCATTTTTTCTTCAGTTATGCTGCATGGAGGTCGTAAACAATAATCACAAATTATACTATACAACCGTTGTACCGTACGACGGACTGAATTTATGGTAAAAAGTTACCACTTTAAGTTTTTTTTTTGAGGAGATCACTTTAGGTTATTTAGTAACCACTTTAGGTTAAATAGTGACCATTATTTTATACGAAAAAGTGGTTACTATCTATCTGAAAGTGGTAACTAGCTAACCTAAAATAGTCACTTTTTATTATAAATTACAAATTTTATTATTGTCGCACGGTACAACGGTTGTACATTATAATTACAGAACAATAATTACGGTTGTTTTAGTGTTTTAATTTATGGAACTAAAACTGTACTCTCTCAGATTTTGCCTATTAATTATTCTACACTTAATTAATTAACTACATTAATATTCACTCTGGACACACTTAATTAGCCTTTATTACATGTGTACCACCGCTACTCACATTATTAATTACACAAGCTTTATCATATTTTTCAATCCGTCCATATCCACATCCACCGGGCGAAAAGGGAAGCAGTTCGATAATTTCGTCCTCAAATTTAATTAAAAGACGTAATTAAAACGCTTAATTAAAATGTCGATACGAATAAATCAAATGGGATAATAAATCGTTCAACGAAGCGTTTTGCACATCGTGATGAACTGGTGGCTAATGAAGGTCGTCAATGAATATGGAGGCCACATATATAGGCCCACCTCAATAAATAATGTCGTAATTTTTACATACATTTGGGAACGAGAGTGAAATAAATATTAAAAGACGGAGAGAGTATATGATAAAATAATTTAGTGGTGTTACTATGATAAATTTGGGCAGTATTTATTACTCACAATCCATTGTGATATGTACAGTGATAGTAGTATTTCACATGCAGTGCAGTGCAGAGGTAGTAAGAAGTGCAGAATAATAATGTACCGTCGATTTATACAAGTGTGTTGAGGTCCTTTTCATTTTGGGACAGTCTACATCAACAGTAACATTCCTTGATTTCGTAAAAATATTTAACCGTTTTACCCTTTTTTGACCATCCAAAATATCGGTATTATTATGAAAAAAAAGTACTGTAAGTTTCTTTCGAGACAGTCTCACGGTAATTTTACTGTAGACCTCTTAGAAAGAGAGTGTTTCTAATTTTAACAACCAGATTGTATAGGAAATGTCTCACTGTAAAATTAAATACCGTGAAATTGTCTCATAGAAGTTTTTGCGTTAAAATGAATTTTGTAGATTAACTATGGAACTATATACGTTTCACAAAATTTTTTAGAGATACGGTTTATCAATAACGTTATTGAAAGATTTTTCTCACATAATAGGGGGAGAGAGTTATTTAGTTTGCATTTTCTACGTTATGTCTCCCACTAATTTACTGGTAGACAATCTCTTCGTATATCTACTCTCTGAAAAAGATAAATAAAAAATTTACCCAAAAAATACTATAAATGAACCCCGTACGTATGTACAATGGTCCAAGTAGGGTACGTAGCTGGTGAATCGATTTCCTCGTGGCTCTTATCTTTTAAAGAAACCATCTTCTCCGATTTTTATTCTGATTTACTACTTGGTATAATTTACTCATCATTGGCATTGGGTCACCCTTATGACAAATGTTTCCGTCTTAAACATAAAATAAATCAAATGGACTTCATTTAGATACGAGTAAATACGGCAAGCACTTCACATAATGATAAGAGCGAGGATTGTTTGGATTTAAATGAAGTCTTTTAAAATCAATAAGATTGTCTTTAGAGATATGTCGGAATCCGTCAAAACAAGTTCTACAATGAATTTTATATCGTGTCTAAGGGTTTTAATAATCGTTATTAGGTATTTTATTCCTATCGACAAATTTTCGTCAAAAAAACATACAGTCTCGCATTAGAACAAATTTCATTGCTGTCAAAAATAGCTGAAAACGACAGAATTTGAAGGTTATTATCCACGTTTTTTAATCTTTTGGGTCCCGGAATAAGATGGTTCCAAAATCGCGTTGAACAAACTTCACACCAAATATAATGCCCGGTGTAATATGAGGTTCATTAGGAAGTAAATGGAGTCTTTTAAAACCAATAATATTGTCTTTTGAGACGTGTCGAAATCCGATGAAAAAAGATCTATATTCAATTTTATATCATGTATGAGGGTTTTAATAATCGTTATTAGACATTCTATTCTTATCGACAAGTTTTCGTCAGAAAACGTTCGCATTTTTTGACAAATTTCACCGCTATCAAAAATTGCTAAAAATGACCGATTTTGAAGGTTATTATCCACGTTTTTTTCTCATTTTGGGTCCCGGAATAAAATTGTTATATAATCGCGCTAGACAAACTCCACACCAAATATAATGCCCCGGTGTAATATAAGGTTCATTAGGAATGAAATGGAGCCTTTTAAAACCAATAATATTGTCTTTTGAGACGTGTCGAAATCCGTCGTAACAAGATTTATATTCCATTTTATATCGTGTATGAGGGTTCTAATAATCGTTATCAGGCATTCTATTCGTATCGACATGTTTTCGTCGGAAAACGTTCGCATTTTTCGACAAATTTGACCGCCGTCAAAAATCGCTAAAAATGATCGATTTTGAAGGTTATTATTCACGTTTTTTTTGGGATTTTAGGTCCCGAAATTAAATGGTTTCATAATCGCGCTGGACAAACTCCACATCAAGTATAATGCCCCGGTGTAATATATGGCTCATTAAGAATTAAATGGAGCCTTTTAAAACCAATAATATTGTTTTTTGAGACGTGTCGAAATCCGTCTAAACAAGTTCTAATTTCCATTTTATATCGTGGATGAGGGTTCTAATAATCGTTTGTAGACATTCTATTGTTATCGACAAGTTTTCGTTAAAAAATCTTCGTTTTTTTGACAAATTTCACCGCCATAAAAAATCGCTAAAAATGACCGATTTTGAAGGTTATTATCCACGTTTTTTTGGCATGTTGGGTCCCGGAATAAAATGGTTTCATAATCGCTCTGGACAAACACCGTACCAAATATAATGCCCCGGTGTAATATGAGGTTCATTTGGAATTAAATGGAGCGTTTTAAAACCAATAATATTGTCTTTTGAGATGCGTCGAAATCCGATGAAACAAGATATATATTCCATTTTATATCGTGTCTGCGGGTTCTAATATTCGTTATTAGGTATTATTTTCGTATCGACAAGTTTTCGTTAAAAAATATTCGCTTTTTTTGACAAATTTCACCGCCATAAAAAATCGCTAAAAATGACGATTTTGAAGGTTATTATCCACGTTTTTTTGGCATTTTGGGTCCCGGAATAAAATGGTTTCATAATCGCGCTAGACAAACTCCATACCAAATATAATGCCCCGGTGTAATATGAGGTTCATTTGGAATTAAATGGAGCCTTTTAAAACCAATAATATTGTTTTTTGAGACGTGTCGAAATCCGTCTAAACAAGTTCTAATTTCCATTTTATATCGTGGATGAGGGTTCTAATAATCGTTTGTAGACATTCTATTGTTATCGACAAGTTTTCGTCAGAAAACGTTCGCATTTTTTGACAAATTTAACCGCTATCAAAAATTGCTAAAAATGACCGATTTTGAAGGTTATTATCCACGTTTTTTTGGCATTTTGGGTCCCGGAATAAAATTGTTTTATAATCGCGCTAGACAAACTCCACACCAAATATAATGCCCCGATGTAATATAAGGTTCATTAGGAATGAAATGGAGCTTTTTAAAACCAATAATATTGTCTTTTGAGACGTGTCGAAATTCGTCGTAACAAGATCTATATTCCATTTTGTATCGTGTATGAGGGTTCTAATAATCATTATCAGGCATTCTATTCGTATCGACATGTTTTCGTAGGAAAACGTTCGCATTTTTTGACAAATTTGACCGCTGTCAAAAATCGCTAAAAATGATCGATTTTGAAGGTTATTATTCACGTTTTTTTTGGGATTTTGGGTACCGGAATTAAATGGTTTCATAATCGCGCTGGACAAACTCCACATCAAGTATAATACGCCGGTGTAATATATGGTTCATTAAGAATTAAATTGAGCCTTTTAAAACCAATAATATTGTGTTTTGACATGTGTCGAAATCCGTCGAAACAAGATCTATATTCCATTTTATATCGTGTCTGAGGTTTCTAATAATCATTATTAGGTATTATATTCCTATCGACAAGTTTTCGTTAGAAAATGTTCGCATTTTTGACAAATTTCACCACCATCAAAAATCGCTAAAAATGACCGATTTTGAAGGTTATTATCCACGTTTTTTTGTCATTTTGGGTCCCGGAATAAAATGGTTTCGTAACCGTGCTAGACAAACTACATACTAAAATAATGCCCCCGGTGTAATATGAGGTTCATTTGGAATTAAATGGAGCGTTTTAAAACCAATAATATTGTCTTTTGAGATGCGTCGAAATCCGATGAAACAAGATATATATTCCATTTTTTATCGTGTCTGCGGGTTCTAATATTCGTTATTAGGTATTATTTTCGTATCGACAAGTTTTCTTTAAAAAACATTCGTTTTTTTTGACAAATTTCACCGCCATAAAAAATCGCTAAAAATGACCGATTTTGAAGGTTATTATCCACGTTTTTTTGGCATTTTGGGTCCCGGAATAAAATGGTTTCATAATCGCGCTGGACAAACTCCATACCAAATATAATGCCCCGGTGTAATGTGAGGTTCATTTGGAATTAAATGGAGCCTTTTAAAACCAATAATATTGTTTTTTGAGACGTGTCGAAATCCGTCTAAACAAGTTCTAATTTCCATTTTATATCGTGGATGAGGGTTCTAATAATCGTTTGTAGACATTCTATTGTTATCGACAAGTTTTCGTCAGAAAACGTTCGCATTTTTTGAAAAATTTCACCGCCATAAAAAATCGCTAAAAATGAGCGATTTTGAAGGTTATTATCCACGTTTTTTGGCATTTTGGGTCTCGGAATAAAATGGTTTCATAATCGCGCTGGACAAACACCATACCAAATATAATGCCCCGGTGTAATATGAGGTTCATTTGAAATTAAATGGAGCCTTTTAAAACCAATAATATTGTCTTTTGAGATGCATCGAAATCCGATGAAACAAGATATATATTCCATTTTATATCGTGTCTGCGTGATCTAATATTTGTTATTGGGTATTATATACCTATCGACAAGTTTTCGTTAGAAAATTTTCGCATTTTTTGACAAATTTCACAACCATCAAAAATCGCTTAAAAATGATCGATTTTGAAGGTTATTATCCACGTTTTTTTGTCATTTTAGGTCCCGGAATAAAACGGTTTCATAATCGTGTTGGACAAACTCCATACTAAATATAATGCTCCGGTGTAATATGAGGTTCATTTGAAATTAAATGGAGCCTTTTAAAACCAATAATATTGTCTTTTAAGACGTGTCGAAATCCGTCGAAATAAGATCTATATTCCATTTTATATCTTGTCTGAGGGTTCTATTAATCGTTACTAGGTATTATATTCCTATCGACAAGTTTCCGTTAGAAATTCTTCGCTTTTTTTTGACAAATTTAACCGCCATCAAAAATCGCTAAAAATGACCGATTTTGAAGGTTATTTATCCACGTTTTTTTTGGCATTTTGGGTCCCGGAATAAAATGGTTTCATAATCACGCTGGACAAACTCCATAGTAAATATAATGTCCCGGTGTAGTATGGGGTTCATTTGGAATTAAATGAATCCTTTTAAAATCAATAATATTGTTTTGAGACGTGTCGAAATCCGTCAAAACAAGATATATATTCCATTTTATATCATGTCCGCGGGTTCTAATATTCGCTATTAGGTATTATATTGCTATCGACAAGTTTCCGTTAAAAAATCTTCACTTTTTTTGACAAATTTCACCGCCATCAAAACTCGCTAAAAATGACCGATTTTGAAGGTTATTATCCACACTTTTTTGTCATTTTGAGTCTCGGAATTAAATGGTTTCATAATCGCGCTGGACAAATTCCACACCAAATATAATTCTCCGGTGTAATATGATGTTCATTAGGAATTAAATGAAGCCTTTTAAAACCAATAATATTGTCTTTTGAGACGTGTCGAAATCCGTTGAAACAAGTTCTAATTTCCATTTTATATCGTGTCTGAGATTTCTAATAATCGTTATTAGGTATTATATTTTTATCGACAAGTTTTCGTTAGAAAATCTTTGCTTTTTTTGACAAATTTCACCGCCATCAAAAATCGCTAAAAATGACCGATTTTGAAGGTTATTATCCACATTTTTTTTGCATTTTGGGTTCCGGAATAAAATTATTTCATAATCGCGCTGAACAAACTTCATACCAAATATAATGCTCCGGTGTAATATGAGGTTCATTTGGAATTAAATGGAGACTTTTAAAACCAATAATATTGTCTTTTGAGACGTGTCGAAATCCGATGAAACAAAATCTATATTCCATTTTATATTGTGTCTGCGGGTTCTAATATTCGTTATTAGGTATTTTATTCTTATCGACAAGTTTTCGTTAAAAAGCCTTCGGTTTTTTTTTTGACAAACTTCATTGCCATCAAAATTCGCTAAAAATGACCGGTTTTGAAGGCTATTATCCACGTTTTTTTGTCATTTTAGGTCCCGAAATAAAATGGTGTCATAATCGAGCTGGACAAATCCATACTTAATATAATGCCCCGGTGTAATATGAGGTTCATTTGGAATTAATCGGAGCCTTTTAAAACCAATAATATTGTCTTTTGAGACGTGTCAAAATCAGTTGAAACAAGTTCTATATTCCATTTTATATCGTGGATGAGGGTTATAATAATCGTTATTAGACATTTTATTCCTATTGACAAGTTTTCGTCAAAATACATTCACATTTTTTGACAAATTTCACCACCATCAAAAATCGCTAAAAATGACCAATTTTGAAGGTTATTATCCATGTTTTTTCGTCATTTTGGGTGTCGGGATAAAATGGTTCCATAATCACGTTGAATGAACTCCACACCAAATACAATACCCGGTATAATATGACGTTTATTTGGATTTAGATGAGAGGTCTTTTAAAACCAACAAGATTGTCTAATGAGATGTTATCTTTTAGCTAAGTGATTTTTCCCATGATGATGGAGTTTTATTTAATTTCTATTTGTCAAGTTATGTCTCTCACTAATTTAGTGGGATACGATCTCTCAAGAGACTTACTCAACCATTTATTTCGACTCCTTCACCACATTCGACATGTTTTACGTTTAAGACGGCAATATCTCATCTTAAGGAACATATCAATTTACCTACTAACTTTACTTATTAACCCCACTTTTTCTCTAACACCTAAAACCTATACATGGACATGTTACCATCAATTGGACCGGAAATAATACAAAGTACAAAGCCTATAAACAAGGCCAAAAGCATTGAGGTCCTTGGCACAAACATAAATGATGGTACCTATTTCTACATTTTGGACAAAAATAAATAAGTGAAGTCCTTGGCTAAACATAAATAAAGGTCCCTATAGCTATTTCTTATGATAGTTTTGGTCATTTTAGGGGGGCTAACTCTAAGATGTTTTATTTGCCACGGAAAAAGTATCGAATTACATGTTTGTTTCCACTCTCGAAATCCATATTACATTCTTTATTTAACATAATAACAAAACAAAACAAAACAAAAAAACTAAAAGTAAAGCCATAAGGTAGAAACGTCGTTTTCAATACTCTTAAGGCAAAAATCAAACTCGACACAACGTAATATTTTTCATTTTGATTATTTATGAGTAATACTCCGTATTTTTTTTTTGAATGTCCCCCAATTAAAAAAAAAAAATTATAGTATCCATCGAAAGAATCAAAGAAAGAAACCAAGGGTACATAGTAATATTTATGAGTAATATTTTGATTAAAGGTAAACAAGGTTAAATGACGAAGACGAAGGGAATACCAATTGTTGTAACGTTGACAAAATAAGAAGAGCAGGATTCCATGCTACAAGTGTGCCAAAGGGAACAAATTCCGTGACAAGAAATCGATCATACAAAACCAAATGTAACAATGACTATTCCCCAAAAAAATATATGCTCATACCACATGGATAAGCATTCAAGGAACCTACGAAAACAACCAAAAAAATAAAATATTATTGTATGCAAGTCAATTATTACCCCCAAAAGATGCTTACTCTTTCCGTCTCACCCTTTTATATTACTGTGAGACATATTTTAATCAAAGGTAAACACAAACCAGACGCAGGGAGTATCTTTGAAGGTCTACGCCGCTTTTATAAATACTAGGGTTCCTCAAACCTTCTTAGGCATCTCTTGCTAAATTAGCGAATAAACCGTGAGATGCTCTAAGATAGAACAAATCTCGTAATCAAAAATTC
The DNA here is from genome assembly GCA_958450325.1 of Agrostemma githago. Taxonomy (NCBI): domain Eukaryota; kingdom Viridiplantae; phylum Streptophyta; class Magnoliopsida; order Caryophyllales; family Caryophyllaceae; genus Agrostemma; species Agrostemma githago. The sequence continues at coordinate 74,517,010 of OY288245.1, read as the reverse complement.
AAAAGCAAAGACGAATTCAAAATTCTAGCTACAACTACTACTCATTCTTTCATTACCTTCAATGCTGAGGGAGTTTGTAACAAACAGAAATGATGAGGACAACGAAAGGATCGTTTGGTTGAGGTGCCCTTGGGTTGGTAGTCGTTAGCCCCACTTCATGTCGACATCTGCAATCAATTTCTCAACAATTCTCACCCAAAACGACAAGCATATTTTACAAGGGAGAAAATAACTTCCATTGCCAATCGGCACATCAACCAAACATTTCGTAGCCCTATTCATTTCTTATCCTTCTTATCCTTCCCTCTTTCAACATAGTTTTCGGATTTCTACGGTTAAAAAGAGAATCATAACACAACTCCTGATTTTCTATACATAGTTACCGATATTGATAATGTTTTTGAAATTTCACCAGTTACACTTTTCCAAAACTCTGACCAATAATTCAACATGTTGGCGAGGCAATGACTACCACTAGACCGCTTTCAGCTATATGCAGAAGTGGCGAAAACATCCAATAACCTTATCCTCGCCTCAAGGACTCGGTGGATTAAAAGCTATTGAAGAAATAACAAAACCTTTCCCATAACACACTTTTGAGTGACATAAATTTCTTTGTTTAAATAGTTTCTTACGAAGAAACATTAAATCTAAAACCCATCCTTACCCAAACTCGACATCTTAAGAATATATAACCAAGACATTCAAAGATCGGTTGCATCGGCATCATTCAAAGATCCACAAATCGAAAATTCAAACCATTATTCACAAATTCACCACAATTAGAAAGCTCTATAGAAAACTTACAAGACAAACCAAACATGTCAAGACCAGAACTTGACAAGGGCGTCAGCAAAAGATTTGAAGATTGCAAGCACAGGATTAGGTTGTCGCTTCGAAGCCACTTTTTCCCAAGATTGTCTAGTGTAAAGAAGAGAGGCAAAAAAAATAAAATAGAATTAGATTATTCTAATATAGAAGTCATTCAATGCAATTTTTCACTCAGTTCCCATCATGGGTGATCGAGAGATTAGCCTCTTTGTGATGTTAATACACAGTACACTCCTGTTATCATCGATTTAAAGGAATCCCTTGAACTACTTTATGTCAGGGTAGTTGTTTATAAAGAATACTTACAGGTTGATTCTGTCAACAGGTGGGGAACTTGCAGCTGCAGCTTTATCTTCCCTACGATGATTATTTCCACTAACAGACAAGAAAGGAGTATCTGTTTCATTGTTCTTGCTTCTTCTCTCCTCCGACCATGTTGCTCCTTTTGGAGCAGTCTTTGACTACAAATGGTCGCCAATAGAAACGATTAGAAAGGCGGAATAGCTTAATTTGAAAGTATCGAAGTCCGATGGATCACGGGGTTGCAATCTATATATTATTCAAAAGCACCAATTTGATACTGTCGATGAAAATGTTTTCTAAACCAAAAAATCACAAATCTACAGCCTTACAGCTGAAATTTAGTACAGCCTAGAATCCAAATTTCATAACAACAGCAAGCACATTTTTCAAAAATTTTGAAGAACCATCATTCTGATTATAAACATATGAATTAGAAAAGCAAGTTACAATAAGATAAATTCACATCATTTTGATTTTTTTTTTTAAAAAAAAACAGGGGAAAAAACTAACATTTGAAATTTCATCCTCCTTTATTATTCTACAGTACAAAATAGCCACTCTATACGTACAAGACGCAGCCAAGAAAAGAGGGTCCATGTTAACAAGGCGCAAGGCACGTGGAAAGGCTCCCGGCCTTCTGCCTCAGACACAATACACATGAGCCTTTCACCTGAGGCAATCCTAGGTGTGTATGCCTCAGACACAATACGCATGAGCCTTTCACCTGAGGCAATCCTAGGTGTGTTTTTTAAACTAAGTTATAGTATAAGCCTAGACCATGCAAATAATCTTACCTAAATGTCAACAGGTTAAGCATTGGTTGTAACATTGGTATCTTGAACTAAGCAGGAAGGAGTTGTTGCTTCTAGCAAGCAGTGAAAAGCTTACAGCATACGCATCGGAAACATATAATTTTAAACACACACATGAACAACATTATGTTGGGATTCATAATTACACATGAACATTATGTGGAAAGTTTCTGCACTTCAAACTTCAGAGGTTCAAAATTTGTCATAGGACTAGTTTTGAGCCTTTACTCATGATCGCATAATTCAGCTGGCCAATCATCAGGCCAGAGATGCAAACTAAGTAGATCTAAGTCTCCGTAGTTCACGACCAAATGGGTGAGACCAATAAATTATTGATGGGAGAAGATGGAAATTTTAGTTTATAACTAAACAAAAGAAGCACAATAAACAGCTATTTCGCTTTGCTCCACCACAATCCAAATCCTAAGATAGCCAATAAAAAAACTAAACGGACCTGATCGGCAAGCTGTTCGGTGGTCTTTAATATTACCGCATTTGGTGAAGATATTTGTTCCACAGGATCATGAAGGACCAAACTGTCTTCGTTGATCTCAGGTGACTCCGTGAAATCAGATGCTTCACTTATTTGATTGAACTCCGTATGCGGAACTACTTCGCTCACCTGTATATTATTAGACTCGATACTAGGATATCTTTCTGTTACTGACAATGGAGAGCCATTTGTTCCCTTCGTTGTTACATCACTCTCATGATCAGTTGTGCTGACACTTGAGCTGATTTCGTCCATACACGGTCTGCCATCCGGTTTTCCTTCCAAATCGTTCCAAGTACCATTTACAATTCCAGAATCAGTAGACAGCATGCCCAAGCCATCAGTATCCTTTTCTACGGGTAATGGAAACGTCTCCACGGATACCTCTTCTGTTGGAAGTCTTACTTGAGCTTTACACTCCTCGGTTAATGTAAACTCTTTATCTGTTTCAAAGCTTTCCGATACTAGAGATTCTGCAGCTTGCAGTGTATTCGTTTCATCAAATAATCCATTAATTTGACTACCATCCATATCTATGTTTATTCCATTCACGTCAACGCACTTACCACCATGTATGGTATCATCAAAACCATCGCCTATTTTATCAATTTGAATCTCACTAGCAGACTCAGCGGAACCTATGTGTTCATGATTGTTATAATGCTCCTTATTATCCAATAAAAGCTCCATGAATCTTTCTTCCTGATGAATATGAACATCACTCTGCTCATTTCTTGGGTGGGAAAATGAAATTTGAGGTTCTACGGCAATTGATCCCAATGGATATTGGGCATCAACATTTTCCTCATGGTCCAATTCGGGACTAAATCGAGCAGGACCCAAAACTCTGTTCTCTTGAATAATCTCTCTTACAATTTCTCGAACAATATAGAAAGAACCACCAACTTCTTTATGTGTAAGGCTCAAGGAAGGAAAACTACCATTGTTTGAACCCTGATATCTGCGAAGCATATACGTAGTATAAATTTAGGCAGAGTCCTTTACTTTTAACTAATCAACAACTGTATTACACACGGCTAGTATTAAAACCTTAACATTTTCCAACTAACCATGTAACGGAAGGAAAAACATGAACAAGAACCTTGTCATAGGGAAATTTCCAATCAGAACTACAGAATTGAGATTGTAATGTACAGCTGATTTCCCAATACATACAAGGTAGAATGCCCCAACAAGTTCAACCACATAAATATCAGTGATCTCTCCGTCCCACCACAATATGTACTGTCATCTATAAACCCGTAAATGTCATTAGCTTTCTACAGGGTTGACAATAGTAGCAAAGCCTGCCTGTAAAAAATCTAAGGGCGTGGTTGGACTGAGATTTGGAGGGAAATGGAGGTCAGAGGGAAGGAGAGCAAGAATATAATACCACCTTGTTCGGTTAACAATTATGGATAAAGGGGAATGGAGGGATCCATAAGATCGAAATCCCTTCACCATAAGAAAGTTACTCGGTATTATAGAGGGAAATCGTATTCAAATACACATGCTCCATTCTCCTTTCCCTTCGATTTTGCTATCCAAACACACCTTAAAGGGTTTTCCAACACTCTAATTACAATTTTCACAATAATTAAGGTCAGTAGTTATCAACTAATCGCTTTAAATCTATGTTACTCCGGCACTTCACTCACTTTCAACACTCGGGAATTGGGACACTTCCAACCCAACACGACATTCCGACACTTCACATATTTCCCACAAAATAACTTGTAGCAGAATCCGAATAACACAGGTTTAAAATACATGAATACTAGGAGTACCTTTTAATAAAAGTTTCAATCATGGATTTTCTCTCCTCCTTGGATCGCCTAACTCTCGTCTTCTTTGGTGACGAATCACTGGAAGTAGCCAAGGCGAATGTCTGCCCAATCCATCTACCCTTTACAGCATACATTATCCTGAATATATACGCAGTTCGATAGTTCGAGCAAGCAAGCATTCCCACCTATATAATATCTATCTATTCCTCTAACATAAAATCATCGAAATTCTGCGAAAAGTAACAGTCAAATTACGCTCAAAAATTGAAATTCATCTGGAACAAATGCAAATTGAATCAGCAAAAACAAGTAGGTCTCCTGAGAGACCGTCAATTAGCGTAACAAATAACGAAGAAATTCAAAATTAAATAACTAAAACCCTCAATTAAGTGCAATTGGGAGACCGTCGATTTTAGGTTTAACAAAATTGGGGAAGAAAAGACATTTATGTACTGAGAAGATTAAGGGATTACCAGCGATTGATTGATGAAACGATTTCGAATTGTAAGGTTGGATTCCCAAATTGGGGGTCGATTTTTCTAGGGTTTTTGGTTGGATTTTGTCAGGGTTTGTGAAGTGATGGAGAGTGAAGTGAGAAGGGCTAAAACCCTATGCCACCTCTACACCAATCTTGGGTTCATACTTAACGTATTCGCGTCGGATACATGTTTGATAGACCGATACATGGCAAGCCGTGTCAGACATCTAACAACAATTTCAGTCGTCGAGGAGGTCCTAACATGCAATGTCTCGTTTTTCTTCTGATTTCTTATCACGTATCTCTGTGAACTCTTCACGATATTCATAGTCAATTTCAGAGTCAAATAACGAGTAGTAGACGTCCATTTTGCACGAGTTTTCGATTTTTAGATGACGCGAGTTTATCGATTTCATATACATAGTTCTCCTCCACTGGTCCTAAAAATTTGGGAGGACGTGTTATCTGATCTAAGAAATAGGTTAGTCAATTTTCGGAAAGTTTTGTTCCGGGGTCCCGGATCTCCGAAAACTGTGTATTATATATATATACTACAATTAAAGTTGTCCAAGAAGTCCTACCGGACAATGTCTCAATTACTTCCAATTTCTGACCACGTCTCCACGGTCTTTTCAGGATATTACAAGTTCAATTCAAGGCTCAGATAACACATACACGTTCATTTTACACGAGTTTTTGAATATTAGCTAACGCGAGTTTATCGCTTTCCTACACACAGTTCTCTCTATTGATATTAAACATGCATATGGGAGGATGAGTTGTCTGACCTACGGAATAGGTTAGTCGATTTTCGGCAAGTTTTGTTTTGGGGTCCCGGATCTCCGAAAAACTGTGTATTATATATACTACGATTAGAGCCGTGTAGAAGGTCCTACCCGACAATATATCATTTTCTTCCGGTTTTCTTACCACGTCGCCAGGGACACAAGTGTTTTCAGTCTTTTCACTAATTTATAAGATTTCTAAATCGTTCATATTGTGATAAATTTGAAACTTTCGACATTACTTAACATTCTCTCTATAAAATATCATACATCCGCACATGATCTAAACTACTCCGTACTATAATACTCCCTTTGTCCCGATAATTAGTTTACCTATTCCGTTTTAAGGTATTTAAGTATGAGTAATTTGTTTATCTTTCTATTTTAGAATTGTTTTTGTTGAGTAATTTGATCATCGAAGTCACCATAGTCCATTTGTCATCAAATAACAATAACCATAAATGACCCTTACTTCGTCTCTCTTATTTGTGTCAAAACGAAAGTTAAACAAATGATCAGGAGAGAGTATAAAATAACGACTTAATTTTTCTTTTTTTAGGAAAAAAAGTATAAATAAAAAGGGCAATTAATTAATTAATGTTATTCCAAGTGATGAAAATTAATACTCTAAGAAGATAGGCATAACATGATAATAGGACAAGTTTGTTGCAAGTGTATGTATACATTTATTAGTTTCTCAAACACCAATTTCTTTTGATATATTATTAACTGCTACCAAAATTAGGTTTTTTTTACCTTCATTAATTGTGACAATCAATCTATAATTTTTTATCATCAAACCAGTAATTCTTTGGCATATCAATAATGGTGAACAAAGGTAATTTGGTTCATATTAATTGTTTACATGCTTTGAATAATTGTATGCATTTGTGGGTGTTAATTTGGTTCTGTATGTGTTAGTCTCTTGAAAGACGTTATTCAATAAATACCCAATTATAGTTCATTTTAATGATTTGTTTTTTAGATTCTCGATTTAGCAGAAATCGATTTAATATAATACCCAGTTTAGGAGCTTGTATTAATTAATTAATTAATTATCTATTTATTTTTGTAATTGTGAATGAATGTGATCCAAAGTTAATGGAGTGACAATGTTTTATGTCCCAGGTTTCATTCACATAAAATTTGTTGAATAATGAATGAAAATATAAAGAATTATTTGTTTATATTTTATATTATTTGTATTATTGAAAATATTTTAATCAAAGAAATACTCCGTATGTAATATATTACTCGTATCACTTACGTTCAATTTCTATTGGAGTAATTCGTACTTCAATCTCACTCATAAAGTCATAATGCATTAATACTTCACCAAATTTATACTTTAAGTTTTCGTTTTTGTATATATTGTGCTAATGAGTATATATTTTTCTTGGATTGAAATAGCTTATTATCGATTTACACAACAAAGACTTTCGGCTTGTAAACCTGTCATGAGACCGGCATGTGTGAGTACCAATTCAAAATATCAACTACTTATCGTTATTATTGGTTAATATCGTGCAATTATTTCTCGTTTAAGTCATTTATTACTCCATTTTTTTTATAAATAACATAAAAAGTAAATAAATTACGAGACAGAAAAAATACATTTTAATGATTTATTATTCGCAACACAGGTTATCACCATACTCATTGTATTGGGCGTTATTTCCATTCCAGTTGGACTTACCATTTTACGTACTTCTGAAAGTGTAATTACCATTTTTCTTAATAATATATTTACTTAATACGGTTTTTCTAACATGTACATACTGAAGACATGTTAATACTTATCGTCTTTTAACATACACTACTTTTGTGTGGATTTATAAGTGTAGGTGATTGAAGTTGTTGATCGTTATGATGTTGAGTGCATTCCTTCTCAATATTTAAACAACAAAGAGGGTTATATCAAAGATGATTCCATACCAAAGAATTGTACTCGAATTCTAAAGGTACGTAACCTCCATCTTCTTCTTTTTTACGTACATGCATGCATGCATGCAGCATGTATAAGTGAAACACTGCTAATTGAACTTCATTCTACAATATAATGTAGGTTCCAAAACAAATGAAAGCCCCGGTTTATATATATTATGAACTCGATAACTTCTACCAGAATCATCGACGGTGAGTAGCCAATCTTAAATTTCTCTTTATTTCCTCTGTCTCGATAATTTGTTTAGCTTTTTTATCCTCTGTATATTAGCATTATTAGTTTAATCAAAGGTAAACAAATGAAATGATCGAGATAGAGCGAATATTTTTTTGTTTTCTCATATTGTTTATTTCATGACGAAAACTAGACCGAATATATGTCCAAGGGTTTGAGCTTATTTAATTTATCTTGAGATACAAGGAAAAATAGTGGTAAACTATTTTGACATACTAAATTATGATATATTAATTTTATTAACACAAATAATTATATTACGAGACGTTGAGACCTCTCGATTATGGAACAAACTCAAGCTAGAGATTTTGGGGCTTGACAGAGTTCGAACTCGTGATGACTGGCTCTGATACCATGTTGTGGAACTAACTAAACTAAAAACCTTAATTATCGTGATTTAATGTGATACCATATTATAAATTTTATACCAACCTATCATCTGAGATGTTTTATGATATAATTATCGTGAAACCGTCTCATATGAGATTTATTTACTGTTTCAGATACGTGAAGAGTAGGTGCGACAAACAATTAATGGATGGGCTAGGGCATGGTGTGACAAGTACATGCAGACCAGAAGAGACTAGTCACGACATGGTTATAGTTCCATGTGGTTTGATTGCATGGAGTTTGTTCAACGATTCTTATAGCTTTTCTCGTGGAACAACCAAGTTGAAAGTGGATCGCAAAAACATTGCATGGAAAAGTGACAAAGACTTCAAATTTGGAAACAATGTCTTCCCCTTCAATTTTCAGAATAGCTCTCTTATTGGTGGTGCAAAGCTTGATCCAAATCTACCCGTAACAACAACTACTACTAACTCTTTATTCTTTACTAATTATATACTTTTATTTTCCATAATTAATTAAAAAGAAAGTAAAAAATGGTTACGTGTGTCGTGACGGGACCAAACATAAGGGAGTCCAATCAGGTCTGACCAAACCAAGCCAGATTTCACAGCCTAACCCATTTTCGGTTCAGGTTAGTGCGCGCACCAGTGCTGTTTGATAGTCACCTCGCTCTAAGAGCTCTAAGGTCGTGTTCTTCTTAGTTGAACATGTCTGAATTGAACCGAATAGAGTATTTCACAACCTGACCCGTTTTTGGCTTAGGTTAGTGCGTGCACCAGTGTTGTTTGATAGTCAGATCACCTCGCTCTAAGAGCTCTAATGTCGTGTTTTTCTCATTTGAACGTGCCTGAATTGAACCAAATGAAGCTAAACACTTAACTTAACATAACATAAAGGAGTCCAACCAGAAATCTGACCGGTTTCAGCTCGGGTCAGCGTGCACCAACCTTGCCTTAATGGCCACCTCGCTCTAAGAACTCTAGGTCCAGCTATTTCCCGTTGAACATGCATCGAAGCTAATTTAACTGAACTGAATTTAACTGAACTGAATGATTTGTTTTCGTGACGTGCATGTATGATTGTTGTTCAGCTAAGTGAGCAAGAGGATCTAATAGTATGGATGCGAACGGCAGCCCTACCGAAATTTCGAAAGTTGTATGGAAAAATAGAAGAAGACATAAATGGAGGAGATAAAATAGTGGTGGAGATGATGAACAATTACAACACATACACATTTGGAGGAGCAAAGAAGTTAGTAATATCAACAAGTAATTGGTTAGGGCACAAGAACGAGTTCCTTGGTGTTGCTTACATTTCTGTTGGTTCTTTTACCTTCATCCTTTCTCTCATCCTCATTATCCTACACCTCAGAAATCCCAGGTAAACTCTTCATATTAATAATTTATTTATTTTTCTAACATCTTTTTATTGCTTTTAAATTTATTAAACTCTTCATTTATAATTATTACTATTATTGTAATTTATTACTAAAATAGTACTCTGATTAATTGTAATTGCATGTTTTTTTTGGTCAATAACTCGTGTGATTTCTGGAAAATGGACCCCAAATCATTGGAAAAAAAAACATGTATTATACACTTCATTTTCAGTGATTCATGGTTCGAAATAAAAATGGACAAAAATTGCTCAAATTGTACGTATGTTAAGTTCAAAGGAACTCACAAAATAGTAGGTACAACGACCAACTATTGAGGGTGCCGGTATGTGTGATACATGCTGAATTAATAACCCCAGACACATGACATAAAATTCAGGTCAATATGAATCAAGATCCATTCTGACCTCCGGAACATTTCGAATGTAGTGTATAAATATATAATATGCGATTTTTAGTGATTCGGGGTCCGAGATAAAAATAGATCAAAACTTGCAAGGGTATAGTTATATCATCGTCGTCTGAAAATAGTTTAATCATATAAAAAGCGACGAAAGCTTAGCATATTGGTGTGAATCGTGAAATCGAGCAGAATACATCATGAAATGATATAATGAGCACATTTGTAATTAAAAAAAAAAGGAATAATTCAATATGCAGTTTTATTTTGTTGAGCTAGGGTTATGTGTGAATACTGGTATTATAATACCGTATTCGTGTAGCTTAACAAATACGGAGTATAATTTAAAAGAGTTTATGATACGGAGTATAATACTGAAATATTAAGATAAAGAAAAGTTAATGACATGTATATATTTTGCATAATATTTCAGGCCATATGGAGACCTAAATTTGTTATCTTGGAATCTACAGAGTAATTCAACATGAAAAGCTGTAGATCGAGGAAGAACAAGTACAGTATATATTACCAGGCTTCACAGGAATCCAAATACTGTATCCAAGTATTCAAGTTTGTGCAATGGTAAAAATGTAGTAGTACTGTAATTAAATTCCCGCCCCGACTACGGTCAGTATATATTTACAACATTTACGATAAAACAAGTACACAAAATATTATCTAGAATAGTCACCTTAATAACCTACTATGAATTTCGTATATTGTTGTCATTAAACGAGTGTATAAGTTCTTACGAGGTTCTTGTACTCATTTTCATGCGGATTTCCGATTCTTGATCCAGTATATCAGAGGTCCGCTCATGTAGCCGTGTGCTAGCAGTCTAGCACAACGGACCATTAAGATCCGCCTCTGAACTAGCTGACATCTAAAGTTACCTCCTATAGATGAGTTAGGTCATGAATCACGACTGTCTACTCATGGGACGGTGCTGTAAAATGAAGATTTTATCATTCCAGGAAAATACAATGCTACTGTCAAACAAACGGGTCGAATTGAATTAATGAAATACAGAGCATATCAGAGAGAAAAAATTCTCTGCGATCCTCTTTACTGTGTCTACCAACGAGTATCAAGTCCCGTCAAACTACCAGCAAAAGTAGTACGGAATAACTACTTAAATAAAAAAGAAAACACACGGAATGTCGCAGATAAAATAGTACAATTCAGAAACCGAAAATAGGTCTCTACGAGGAACTGTGTACAACAGAACATTCAATAGTAACGCGTGCAGAAGAAGGTGAGTTAGTTCGATACCCCTTTGTTACTTGTGAACGATAGAACACTGAAATGCAGTCACAATTCCATCGGCCCAAAGGTATCCTCGGTGAAGTGAGACTCGTCGAGGATCGTATTGATGCCAGGTGTGACTGTTGGGTTCGCACCAGGGACCTGCCAGAAGGAATCCGATAGCACATAGAATATGTAAAAGGCTATCGCTGAGAACAAAATCAAAGCCCCTAGAACCGAGTAAATCTGCCACTCTGCAATGAAAAACAACACATGGAGTTCGTCAAAGACAGAGCAATAACTTATTGGAAGGAGTTGAATAGTCAATAAATGGAGAAAGAAGAATGAACCTTTCCAGTCTGCAGGAACTGATAGCTTTGTCACCTTAGCACCCCATTCTTTAGTTGTTGTAAGTACTACCCTGGAGATGGAATATCAAAAGTTCGACTGTATGTCATACCATCCAAATGTAGAATAAACAACATGTTAAGAAAAAGTCGTACTAAATGTAGAATTTGTCGGTGTCATGTTTCAAAAATTCCCTACAAGTCAACACGATAGTATATGTCCACGTGTTAACTCGTCTCAGACAGTTATCTGTGAAATTAAATGATTTTTTTTTGCGAAAGAAAATTACAAAATTATTACGAGTATTATCATTAGGCTTTGGAGTATAAAATAACGAAAACGAAGTTACCTCTCACTGGGACAGAACTCCAGAGAGCCGATAAAGGTACCAGGGTGCAGCCTCTTACTCCAGTGGGTAACACACATCTTCTTCACATCAACTACACAGAAATCACCGTCTTTACTTCCCCTGTCAAGAAAGCAAAATCAAATTTAAAAGTATGACTAGGAAGTCCATGAACAGATGAAGCAATCCCAAATAAACATCCCAACAAATCCAAAAATATACTCCGTATAATGTAGTGCCAAGTTTCTATCATCTTCCCTTTTGATTTGGTAAAGGAATGGATGGAGTTTTTTTTTTTTTTTTTTTCTATGTATACAGTCACAGGATCGCAACAGAATAGGTTGCTCCACTTTCTAATTTCGATTAAATTACAAAAATCAGAAAAAGAAAGAAAAGGCGAAAGCTATGCAGCATTCAAGCAGATCAAAATAGAAATTGATCCCAGCAAAAGGGGAAATCTGTATATAACACATGCAGTTTATCCACAAGAAAGCAAAAATGGATGCAAGGGGAAAGTAGAAAAAAGTCGAGGTATTTTACAGAGCAAGGTATTTCCCATCTTGACTGGTCGATATTATGGATGCAGGTTTCGGAAGCAGTTGTTTATGCCCAATCTTCTTCCAAGTACTCATATCCCAAACACCAACAACTGGTTTCGCCTTAGCTAAAAAAAGGACATCCGATAAACGAGTTAGAAATTTATGAAACAAGAGCTCAAAAATGACCGAGCACTAGCAGATCAATTCCCACCTTTCTGCACAGTGCAGAATAAAAACGGCCTCGTTCCATCCTTTGAGAAACAGCATAATTCAATAGTTTCATCCTGCGAGGATAACCAAAATGATCAGATGACTGCAAAGATTACTACATGCTTAAGAAATTTGTAGACTTTTCAATCAAAAAAATAAATACCGGTTTGCGTGTTATTGTAGTTACAGGAACTCCTTCATTTACATTCCAAACTCTTGCTGAGCCACTTGTAGAAGTAGAAGCTAAGAACTCCGAGTCTAGGCTGAAAAGACAAAAGATTACTCCGTACAATTTATTATTGCATAATGTTTCCAAGATTCCAGTAAGAGCACGGAAAATTAAATAAGCATAAGTGCAAATGACTGAACAAGAGAAACCAACTAAGAACGATATTGGCTTTCATTCAATATGAAGAAAGAGACAGATTAAAAATAAAACACTGGTCAGCGTGAACTGCCTTTTTTTTTCGAATATATATTTGGTCATTTCCTCATAGGATGCATTTACGACATTAAATGTCCACAATGGCTCACGTTCCATCACAAAGTATTGACCATTCAGAAGAGCACGCAGAAACTGACAATGGGAAACAAAGAAAATGTGATCTATTCTTACCTGAAATCCATAAAACGGAAGGATTTGTGAGCTTTTGGTTCATCTATAATAACACGCATGCTAGGCCACTCAAAGATTCTAAGATGGCCATCCTACATCACAGGAAAAAAAAAATCCATAAATTACATTGCATTAAAAAGTCGATGTCCTTTTAAATGACGATTTTGCAATTGTGGAGTAACTGGAGGTAGATCGGAAGAAACATATTTTAAATAAACTACAATAATACAGAAAATAAAAGATCTTACTTGTCCACCAATGGCAAGTTTTGATCCATCGACACTAAAAGCAACACAATTTTGTAGTCCAACATCTTGTAGAGCTGCTACTTTCCTGACCGACAACTTTGCAGATGTTTCTTGAAAGGATAATTCAAATACGCTGCAGTTTCCCAAAAAAAACAAGTTTAGTAATTTCTGTGAACCGATTAATGATAACTGTTATTTTGAAATATTATGTTAGACTCGCAAGACAGTTCAAATACGAACAAAAGGACAGAATGACTGCTTATGCTTATAACCAATGCTACTCAGACTCTTCTACGAGGTGTCATGGAGTGTCGAACACGGCTATTTTGGGCCTGATTTTTTTGGTCTAGTTTGAAGTATGCTGGTGTCGGACACGCGACATGGCACCCAAGTGAAGTGTCGGAGTAACGTAGCTTATAACACCAATGATCTAGGTTGTAGGATTGAAAACATTTCACCGTAACATGATACATTATCACCTCAGTTTTTGTTTCGTTCACCGTGGAAGTTGACATTACCTACAAATTTATACTCCATATTTCACACGAAATTTTAAGTTACAAGTTGTTGTCAATACTTGTTTGTTCTTAGGATGGAAATAGAAGTTTCCTCAAGGGACAAGGGACTCTCACTTACCTAGGATGTTAGGTAAGCAACTTCCCCAATTAGATGTAAGATGGCATACAAAAAAGGAGTATTATTAAGTGAATTCCCAAATCAAACATATGTAATACAGGTATTTAATAAAAATAAAATGCAACCGAAGATATCTTAGCCCAGTGGTTAAGACTAGGTGTTCTGGAACAGTAATGCGACTAAGTGCGTTCTTCGATGAACAAAAAAAAAATGCAACCCAAGGAAAACCCTCTAATTCTCAAATCAAATACGGAGTACTCCGTATAAATTACGGACATTATTTGAATAAAATGTGATACATTAATGTTTCGATTTAGTTTAAACTCCGTAGAAGTTTACTACTCTATCATCTACTCCGTACCTATCATGTCGATTGAGTCACAACTATTTTCATGGTTTCCAATTACAAAAAAATAGTCTTGCTAGTTTACTACCAAATCATTTGTGGATTACAGATTTGTTGTTGCTAATTAATGTTATCATGTGGTACAATACTCATACATAAATGCACTTATACCCGTCACAAGTCTATGATGGGTCAAACCTACTTATTAGAAGGGTAGATAAGACGAAAATTAGAATGACTCGAGGAATATCAAAGGACTCAGTTTATCCATGACGGAATACTCGTCAAAAACAAGAATTTGAGTAAAGTTAATACCCATATCTACAATTCCAGATATATCCAAAATTAAATTATTCCATATATGATGGACTAACCAATTAATTAATACACAAAATTAGCAACAATCTAACCAAAAAAAAAAAGCTAATTAAAAATTAAAACAACAAAATCTGAATATAAAATGAACCCAGAAAAAAACAAAATTAGTAATAAGAAATTGGCATACTTGCAGTGACCAGAGGTGGTTGAGCAAACAATTTCTTCACAATTTGGATGAACAGCAATAGTAACTATATTCCCATCATCAACCTCATGTGATACCTACAATCAAAAATAATCAATCAAAACCCACCAATTTAATTATTAAACTCAAAAATCACACAAAATTAATCAACAATTCAGTGAATCATGGTTTACCAAGGGAGATGAAGATAGAGAGCAAGTGGTGGAATCAAAGGGGAAAATCTCGAGAATTGATGATTTATTTGAAGAAGATGAAGAAGAAGAAGAAGAGAGGGATTTGGATAAAACAACAAGGTTAACGTTTTCTGGGCGTTTGATCCATCTCCCACAACTCACAGCACCTTCCATGGTTGATGATTATAGCACCAAATTGTATGAAAATGGTGGATTTTTGATGCAATTTTTTTAATTTTTTTGGGGTTTTAAGGGTTTGGAAAAGTGCAGAAGAAGTTGAGAGGTGGGAGTGTTTGAGGGAGAAGAAGAAGATGTTGTTGTTATTAGTAAGTGTGAAAGTCAACTGATGAGGTTAGTGTTAGTACTCGTAGTTGTGTAGCGGTACGGTGGATATTCTCCGTATAATCCTCCAAGCAAGTGAGTATATTATACTGTACACCTCTGTCCTCTACTACCCGTCACGCGTAAGTAACTGACTTTCCATTTCTGGTATGGAACGGGTCTCACCCATAAAGGTTCGGTTTCACAAACGGTAAAAATAAATGCACACGGTTTTATTGTCGAGTTTTAATAACACGATATAATTTTTTAAGAGTAGATCTCCTTAGAGATGGTCTCTCATTAATCTTACTAAGTACAAATGGAAGAAACAGTGGTACTAAACCGTAAGTACGATTAACCTAAAAGAGTATACAAATATAAAGAGGTACACTTGTTATAAAAACAGGTACAAAACAAAGTTGTCATTTAAGGGTACGAATAGAATATAGAGTGGTACATAAGAGTGGTCTCTCAATAACTTGTTATTGAGAGACCGTCTCTTCCAAGATTTTGTGATTTTTAAAATGCAAAAATAATACTATTATTTGCAAAAATAATCGGAAGGGCAAAGTCGTCATTTACTTAATTAATGTTGACGGTAAAAGGTAGCCCCCTAAAACCGTTTTTTTAGAGTTTCAACGTAACAATTTTAGCAATTAATTATTTAAATTAGTTGATAATATATAATTAAGAATTTTAATGTAATTATGTAATCAAATACGAGTACTATTTAATTCACCTAATTTATCGTATCTGGAAACTCGAGAATTAGAAGAAAGAAAGAAAAAAACTTCATCACTCGAGTGGCCCAGTCGAGGATGGAGCCATCACTAGTAGTTCACTAATTCTCAAATGAGACGGTCTCACAATAAGTCCATTTAATTGAAGGATTCTCGTATGCCAATGGTTTGAACATCGAGTAAGGATGTGTTGGAAAACCCTTTAATCGAACCCTTAACCCTGCCCGCACTTAAGCGGCTACTACTACTCCCTCCCATCCAATCAATGTTTTACATGGGGGGTTTCACAAATTTTAAGAAAAGTGGTAAAAATAAGGGTATTATTGGTAAATCAAATGGTTTTATGGGTCCACCAAATTTAAAGTAAGGAAAAAGTAGTGGTATTTTGTGTAAATAGAGGAAAGATATGAGGTTATATGGTAAAGTCTTTTGCCAAAAAGGGAATGTAAAGAATTGATTGGATTGTCCATTTATAGTAAGTGTAAAGAATTGAATGGATGGGAGGGAGTATATAGTTTGAATGTAAACTACACGATAAGCAGGCGGAGTACAACCAGCTTAGACAATATTTTGCAAAATACAGGAAATAGAATAAGAATACATACATACATACATACAGAATGTCAGAATGTCATACAGTATAGATACAATATGAAAATACAGACAGATTACAGACGATGAACATCAAAGTGTACTGATCACATAGGCAAGCTGTGGCGCCACTGTCGGAGCACGGTGCTGAGCAACCAACGAAACAACTAACGACAAGGCTCTTAAAAAAATGCATAGTCTACTTCTAATAAGCTTAGTAGAATCACGGATAAGAGTCTCGATAGTTACAGAACAAGAAAAGAAAGAAAACCTTTGCGTGTGAGGTAAAGCACAAGCACCGGTCGCACCAAAGCTACAAAGCGAAACACATATATGCAGTTATCATGGTTACTAGAGGGACTGACAGGTTATCATCTATCACTTTTTCAAAGGGGAGAGACTCGATAACCGATGCTATGAACGAAATTACAGCAACCATTTTCATGGTTGACCCCCAATCTAACTGGAAGTACCCCAGAGAAGAAAAGTAGTACAGCATCCTGTGGCGGCATTAGAAAGAAATTCATCAAGCGACAATACACGTACATATGCTTACATCGTCATAGAGTTGAGATGAAAACAGGTTAAAATGTTAAATGCAAATTGAACGAACTCAATATGATGTTACGGAGTACTATAAATATCGGGATTATAGATTTCTTACATTTTCATTCACTAATGTTCTTTCCGGCTGAAGTGGGCTTAACTAAAGTGAAGTGAAGTGGATTTAACTGAATTGAATTGAAGTGTGATGTGAATTGGCTGAGCAAAATGAACTTAACTTAATGGAGCTGAACTGAAAGAAGCGAGCCAAAAAGAAAATGGCCGAAATGATATATATGTGAGGACTTGAGTAATTTATTGAGTATAAATAACTAGATTGTGAAGCAACAAAATCGCAAATCGAAGGAGTATTTTTCATGGACCTAATATTTTTTAACATCTCTTAGCTCAACGAAGTTCAAAGTCAGCGAGATGATTAGTAAGTAGGAAATTGCGGAAAACATACCCGAGAGAAGTTAAGAAACCAAATGTAAACATTGAAATGCTACCAGCCCAGCTCTTTTTCTTGTTATAAGGTATTTTTACAGTTCCGAAGTTCCTCCCTATAATATCCGCAACTCCTGCAAGTCACGATATCATCGTCAGGGAAAACAGGAAGTAATTAAGAAATTCTGGATTTATTGAGGAGTTTCTTAAGTTACCAACTTACCATCACCACCAGACATCATGGACAGTGATATCAACCCAACTGGAGAATCACGCCAGAAGAAAACAGCGCAGAATGCTAAAATCAGAACATAGTATAGAGGACCCTGCAATAGTTCCCTGCAGTTGATATCAGTAAGGTTGAGACCAACTAAAGACGTAGTGCAATTCAGTGATTTTACAGAGAATGGAATTGGAGACCATTACTCTGGTTTTCCTTCTCGGGTGACTGATTTTACAAGCCCTTTATCAGTCACAAGGGAAAGCCCATATACGACCAGTCTTAAGCCATTTGCAAGTGGTACAATAGATGCAAAATATCGAGCGGCCGATGACGTGCTATTCTAGGAACACAACATTAGGCTGCAATTAGACCAATCTGAAGTTCAAGATGATAAATTTGTCATAGTCACAGAGATTGATCGAGTAATACCTAAATAGAGGCCAGGATACCATGAAAAAGAGCCCTGATAAGATATGGACTAACTTTCTACTCAATTTCTGCACACGTTGATGAAAGACAATACATCGAAAGATTATCATCCTCAGTATAATTTTGTTTCCATACCTTTTTGTTATCAAACAAGCTAAAGGTTTCTTCTCTAGTTGTACAAACACACATGCATGTTTACAAAGAGTAAGAACATTACTACGTATCATTTATGTTGCCATTATTAACATTGGATATATCATATGTACTCCGTACATAGTAACTACAAACTGTAAGCATTATTGATATTCATATTTGTATATTCGAAAATTAATTAGATATGCCTTTTATGGATCTCAAATTCTCAAACACAACACTCTATGAAACGAGATTTCAGATGTATTGCGGATACGGAGTATATATTTTTTCAACAGTTGGGTAAAAAAATGATCCGTCGCAAATTTGTGACGGATATGTTTGTCATAAACAAAAATTTGTGATTTTTCAATGCATAAACAAAAATGATACTCCGCATTTCATAACATTCGGCAAAGCATCACAAGAATCCTATGTAATTTGTAGATAATCGCAAAGAAAGAACTATTTCAAGCAGCGTGTTGCATGCCTCAGAACATTGTTTGCAATAATCAATCATACATAGGGAAAAGGCTCCACTCAAAGTCCTTTTGTACAATTGTACTCCACTTTTTGAGTGAAGGTAAATGTTCCAAACAAGGTAGGGAATTTGTGTAGACCACAAGTATGTAGTATCATCTCAGCACCAATAAGCTAGAGGTACCTAGACTCAATCGATCAACGAATTTCTACTTACTCTCTTTATTAAATACAGTCATCCTGGAGTGGTAACATACAACTACTCTACTGTGGAACATCTTGATGTGGTCGTTGAAGAATAAGTGAACGACATTACCGACCTGAAAAAAAAAAAAGCGGTCTATGACACCATAGCTCATCCTCACCAACGTTGTCCTAAACGGCTAAACATCACTCTTGGATGAGTACAAGAGTTGGCTCAAGTGCTACTCCAATCATGAGGTCGGGGGTTTGATTATTCTCATTTGGGACTTAGTGTGCGCTTTTTTAGACAAAAAAATCATTCTTGGCTGAAAGGCTATTAAAGATTTATGCCATTGACCTCAAAACATGGAATCACCATTGATGAAGCTCGCTAAGCTTAAAGCAGAGAAAAAATCCAAAGAAATAAATAGAGAAACGTTCCTAGATAGACCGAGTTATAATTAATTACATAAATGAGATTTTGTATTGAATCAAAGTGGATTAATAGTAACATTATTGTTGAAATTCCTGTTTATACACAAGTTGAGATTGAGCCATAACAAACTAACAAACTTCCAACAACCTTATAACAAATTTTGTAACTGACTATATATATATATATATATATATATATATATATATATATATATATATATATATATATATATATATATATATATAGGTACACTTGCAATGAAAGAGAACTAATGCATGCATCAGAATGAGGGTCCTATATCACAAGCAATTATCAAAGTTTTGAAGGTATTCATATCTCAAAATGAGGCGATAATGGCCGCATTTGTGCTAATGCTAATACACAAATGGAGAGATAGTCTCTCAATAAGTTATTGTAACATTTTATATGTTATTCGTACCTATTTTATTATATTAGATGTCCCTCGATCTAAACGATAATTTCATTTTGTCCTTTTTTTAAAACCAAGTGTACCTCTTTTATACGGAGTATTTGTTTACTCTTTTAGTTTAAACCTACCTATTTTTATGCTAGTAACCTCAAAATGAAGCGATATTTAGCCGCATTTATGCTAATAACCTCAAAATGAAGCGATATTAATTTGGCCGCATTTATGCTAATAACCTCAAAATGAAGCGATATTTAACCGCATTTATGCTAATAACCTCAAAATGAAGCGATATTAATTTGGCCGCATTATTTATGCTAATAACCGCAAAATGAAGCAATAATTGGCCGCATTTATGCTAGTATAACCTAGAAATGAAGGGATATGTAATTATGTAGCCGCATTTATGCTAACAACCCCAAAATGAAGCGATATTTGGCCGCATTTGTGCTAGTGTAACCTAAAAATGAAGCGATACTACTATACTAGCCACATCTATTACACATTTGACCTGAAACTGAGGCAATATCGGCCGCATTTACTGTGCAAATAACAAGCAGCAATGCACAGAGTATCATTCAATCAATCAAACGAACACCTTCATAGTTCAAATCTGCAATCAACGCATAAAAATCAAGAAGATCGAACACATTAAGAATCGAAACGAAGAGAAAACCGAATTAATTAACCTGTGGAACGACGTGATTCCGAGTAAGATACTCAAACACCGAAACCAAACCATAACCACCTCCAAGAACCACCACCGTAACCGCAGCATCCTGAACTAACGCACCGTCACCGAAAACCACCGCGCGCGGCGGCGCAACCGTCATCTTCCGCCGAATCGAAGTTTTCCGGCGAGGAGTAAGGATAGCGAAGTTCGAATTACGAAGAAATCGGTGTGAATTGGAGTTAAAATCAAGGATCTGGAGACGTGGAGAGCATGCAGGTAGAGAAATCTCCATTGGAGGTGGTTCGTCGAAGCTTTTTCTCTCTCTAGACTCTAGGTAGTTAAGAGTAGGAGCAGTGGTGAAAGAAAAAGGAATGTAAAATGTTGGGGTTGAGGATAAGTGTCACTTGTCAGTCCTTTGTGTATGACACTATCACTGTAGATGTGGCAGTAATTTCAGTAAAAAGTACCATGAAATTTTCATCACACACAGTAATTTTTTTCCACAAATTCTCGCTTGACACGGTTTCACACTACAATTATTGGGAGGCCTCTCAGATGAAAGAAAGTTATTAAAATAATAAAATATTACTATGTGAGCGATTTCAAATAATCGTATTATGAGACGGTCTAACAAGAAACTAACTAAAAATTTTGTACTGTACATGCCAGTTTTTGCTGCTCCATAAATGTACAATTGTACATTTGTACATTACCAAATTGGTCCCATATTACTGTATCATTTTATCTCCGTGTCACATGTCCAAATTAATCGAGTAAGTCTTCATGGTTACGGGTATATCCGTTATAAATTGGTAACGAGTCAAATAATATTATTTACTATTAGCAAATTGTTTGTCTTTATCTACTCAAGTACGCGTCAATGTTATTTGAGTCGTCATAAGTTTGCAACGGATATTCTCGTCACAAATAAGAATTCGACAAATTATTGCTACACTATTTTAGTTAAAAAGTAGTACCGGAGGAATCGAACACGTGATTTTATTTCAACTTTATTTTATTCACTGCACACTCCTTGTTAAAGTCTAGAAACTTTATGCATATTGAGGTCTTTCACCTGCTCCTCCCATCCATTCAATTCTTTACCCTTATTATAAATGGACACCCGATCAATTGTTTACTTCTTCTTTTGACAAAAGACTTTGGACAAATGGTAATCATGACTTTCGAGATCCTTCATGTGATTTCCTTTTATGTTAAAAAAAATTAAGTACTTCGTAACTTATATTCTCTCTAATTTTACGTCACTAGTAGTGCCGACCAGGGCAGCCGCCGACCGTCGTACTTTGGCTAAACTTTTGGGTGTTAGTCATCCCACTCGTCATGCCTCGGGTCATGTCATGCCAAGGCACGAGTTTATTTGCTTTCTCACATCGTGGCTGGCTTGGGTCGTGTCGTGCCCATTCCACCTCATTCACCCATGCTCATGTCAGATGGTTCCCGGGGTCAGGCCATGTCGTGCTGCCATCGGGTCGTTGGCATGAATTGACAGCTCTAGTTTCAAGGCTATTAATGAAAATCCAATAAATGTATGACAAGTGGGGTCTGAAAAGAACTTTATTAAAAAAAAAAAAAAATCCATTTAGAAAAACTTTTGACTTTTAAAACCGTATAGTAGTACATAGTACTACTACGTACAGTTTTTAAATCACTAAATTTCACTACTTCAACACGTCTCGTAATATTTCACGTCTTTAAGCCAAAAGGTGTCAGGTTCGATTTTCAACAAACACATTTACAGTAACTTTCTTTCTTGAACGGTCTTACAGTACAAAATAACAATAAGCGAGGTCATCGCTTTTGGAAGTTGAGGTACTTGATGCCATATGCAAAGACGATTAAGAAGAGGAAAACCCAACCCAAATGAGCTACAACAACAATAGGGAGGAAGTCGTAACGATAACCCATATATTCCTTCAAGAATTCCTTCGCGAACTGATTGCTAGCTCCAGGCACCTCTATTTCTATGTCTTTGTCACCCACTTGTGAAGTCACTAGCCCGTATAATGTCCATGCAACTGGGGAACCCCAGTAGTACCATCGCCACCATATCGGTATTTGCTGCAAAAATCAGCCGAATTCACTTAATAATTCAATTCATAAGAATCGGAGGTGGGGTGGGGGGTGGGGGGGAGTCGAACATATATGAAAAATCGATGCCAGGGTAAGTGATGTACCGGTCGAGGAATTAGGAAACCAGAAAAGAGATTCCACAGGCTAACGAAAAAACTCATCAGAACAGCGGCGAATTCATAAGCAGGGGTCAGAGAAACAAGCATCATTCCATACATGGTGAAGTATAGGAAAGACATCAATATAAAGTAGTAGAAGTACAGGAATTTCCCGATCTTCCATTCAAATCCAATCATAGAGTAAATCAGCAGGACGTACACAAGTGCTTGAATGGCAATGTATATTGCTTCAACAGCTATCTGTAGAAAAATTATACACAGTAGCTTATTAACGAGACAATAGATGGACACATCCGTGTTAAGATTAAAACGTGTCAATAACACCCTACTTAATAGAAGGGACAGGTTTTTCTAACTCCACAATTTGTATGAGTCTTTTAGGGAATATTGATTTTGCTGTTAATTAATACGGAGTAGTATTTCTTCCTTTTCACTAGAATGTTCCTCCTTTCCGATTTCGAGCATGTTCATTATAATGTTCTTTTTTCCATTTCGAAACAAGATGTATGGCTAACTCACATGGCTTTTCTCAAATAAGAAATGCGTAAATTTCCTTCCTAAAACATTGTGCCCAAAAATAAAGAAAAATCGTAGTGAAATGGAAGTAGTAGTTCCTTCACCTGAGCTAATGCATAAGCCAAAGCTGAATACATCCCTGCAGCTTTTTCGCGGTACAAAACAGTTCTCTCAATGGCAACTATTGGTTGAACAGACGAAGCATTATTGGCTCCTAGGAACAGAATGATACAATACATGGCTCCGAAAATGTTCATTAGATCTTGCTCTTTGGACCTGTTAACAAAATTATCGAGTAAGACGATTATTATCTATTTTGATTAATTTGGTTGCCCTTAAAAAGAAGGAATTTCAGTTCATGGAAATCCATATTTAATACTGTCGACACTCAATATATCTTGGGTCAATTTAGTAGAAATTGGGCTAAGCCCGGGTGTAAGAGTAACACGGGCGGATCCAGGGGTACGCACAGCACCCCAAGTGCGCACCCTGCGGTTTTAATTTTAAAAAAATCTGCAGTCCAGTTGTTATACTATTGTAACGAAGGTAGAACATGTAAATAGACAATGACGACTTAATGGTGAATTACAATGGCTATGGTGGAGAGACTGGGGTTCAATTCACCATCTCCTCACACATTTCTATTTTATTTTTTTTCCTTTATCATGAGCCATGACTACCAGTTCCAAAACTCTACGGACTATTCATTCTTTCATAATCTATTTTCTCCGGCATAAATCTCAATTTTGTAGTCTAGTTTTTGAATTTCAAGTTCTTTTTTTATGTTAATTTTGAAATTTTTAATTGTAAAGTTTAAGTTCTACTTTCCCCACCAAAATTATCTTCGGATATATAGTTGGTTATTTGAGGTCAAAATTTTAACAATTTTGACCATAAGTAAGTGTTAATATTATACGGAGTATAAATTACTCGTATAATATAGTAGTAAAATTGTTTATCTTTTGTAACCGGTGCGCCGGTGCGCACTAACCACTCTTCAAGCCCAAAGGGCATTCGAGTGAGGGGGCGTAATAGAATATAACGGGCCTCAACCATCGCCTTAAGGTTTTGGTTGAGGCCCGTTATATTCTATTATAATTGTGCACCCCCACCCTTGAGTTGTTCCTGGTCCGCCACAGCAATAAGCCAATAACATCACAGATTAGGCTGCGGCCCACCTAACCAACTAAAAATGACACACAACTACACGTCTACACAAGTATATAGGCATCAAACATACAGTATCTTGTAGAAGTGGGTATCTATGTTTATGGAATACTTCATTAATTTGTTACTGAAGTGAATGTGAATTAAGTACTTTCTGACAGGTACTACTTGGTCACACATCTACTGTGATGATCGCTTCTTATTGTTTATCTTTTGTAACTTATTACACAGGCCTCTCGCTACTCTCCCATGCTCGGCTACCATTACCTTCTTCTAGCCTTATGTGTGCCATCGCTACCTACCTTAGTTAACTGCTTACCCACCCGGCCTTGCAAAAACTCTTCAAAAATCCCCCAACTTCGACAAACTCCTGAGCTTTGGGTGCAAGTTAAAGGGAACGGAGATTAATACTTTGGGTGCAACCGGTACCAGGGACGTGATGGAAACTAAGATTAATACTGTG
Source organism: Agrostemma githago (assembly GCA_958450325.1). Classification (NCBI taxonomy): domain Eukaryota; kingdom Viridiplantae; phylum Streptophyta; class Magnoliopsida; order Caryophyllales; family Caryophyllaceae; genus Agrostemma; species Agrostemma githago. The sequence goes on along the minus strand of OY288245.1, from coordinate 74,491,984 downwards.
ACTGACATTACTATACACTTTATAGCATACAATGAATCAGCAAAAAAGGAATTTAGATCTAGCAGAAACTTGCACCAAAGTATATCTAAGCTGATTTAACACATAAAGCACCCAGGACTACGTGACTCATAAAGATCATTTTGAAATTTGAATCTAATAGGATATAAATATAATAGTTGGGTTTTAACCACCATCTTAAGATTTTGGTTGAGAATTTGAAATGGTTCATCTAACATGATACCAAACTACCAGAGCCATCGTGACAAGGTTTTGGTTGAGATGGTTCATCTAACATGATATCAAACTATCAGAGCCATCGTGACAAGGTTTTGGTTGAGATGGTTGATCTACCAGAATCATTTAAGGGAAATTAGAGTAACCGAGGGCCGAGGCATATAAAGCGTCTAATATTCAATACTATCAATGGAAAATATAGGATCTGTGCTTTTAGGAAAAGCATTACAAGTATAATGCATCTACTAATAACGCAATGATTGAACTATTATGCAAGAAGATAGGGATGAGTAAGGGATGATGACGACTTACAGTTGACCTCCTTTTTGCCAAAATATAACGCCAAAGAGAATGCCAATGGGGATGGTTACAACGAATCTAATAAGATTGTATTCAGGATTCTGCCAATAAGACCAATACTGCTTCCAAAAACAAGCCTTGAACTGAACTAGAAAGGGCTGAGCGTATTCAGTTGGGAAATAAAGATCACTAGAACCATAAACGGGGCTGCTAAGTTCTGTAATCAGTTCTTGATTCTTCCTGCAACATGTAGCATATGCGTATATCAGTATTCTCAAAGCATTTTTAAAGGGAATAACAGTATAATATTATATTAGACTTTACATACTGGTAGACCGATGATTTGGCATAAAGTTCTGCAAAATCGACATTTAGTTGAGACTCTACTTGTGGGGTAGTAACATCAAGCATCCAAGTCGCAGGATTATAACCATGCTTGATCTTAGGCACTCCTGAAATGGCCTGAAAGTAACCACAAGGTTCACGCCGTTACAAATAATAAACATGCAGAGCATATCTAGGAACATCAATACAATAACCATTTTTTCAAGTAACCTTAAGGCAGTTCTAACTGTATATGAAACTTCTCAAATACAACCAAAGATACTGGTCAATCCCAGGTGAATGAACCACTTACTTCAAAGTACTCGACAAGATTTTGGGAGTGGTGACCGAGGGGTCCTGCATAAACAACTTGCCCGCCTCTCTTCATCAACAAAAGCTGTAGAAAAAGCACAAACGTCTTACTATCCATGAATAAGCTTCCGTATTTCCGTTTTGTACAGTCCATGAACAAACTTCTCATTCAGATTTTCTCCCCTTCTTTTCTTATGTTATGTGTTGGCTATGTCACTCCCACATTTCACTTGGGTGCTGTGTCGCGTGTACGACCCAGACACGACACTTTGATACTTCAATTTAGACCAAAAAAGTTGAAAATCTTGCCCAAAATAAGCATGTCTGACACTTCAACACCTCGTTGAAGAGTCCGAATAGCACAGATTTGTGGTCATTATTTACGGTCTGCGACTGAATATCTTTCATCAACTAGCAATACACCAGCCACATCTTACTATGTCCCTTAAATACTGGCAAAACAAACAAACCCATATGAAGTATTCCTCAATTTTTGTGAAAACAAACAGGAAGTGTATTCATGTACCAAGGGAGTACTTTTTTTTCCCTTTTTATTAACGAAAAGAGCCATACAGCATCTCTAAACAGTATAAGGTTGAACTGAATACAAACTTGAAAGAAATAAAAGAATTACGCTCTCCCCAAAATAGAGGCCATCATTAGAATAACAAACTTCTGCGTCATCAAATGTATCAAGGGAGTAATTTAAGACAGAGAAACAAACAATACAGTTTAAACATGTACCTCATCGAAAGCTTCAAAGATATGTATACTGGGCTGATGAATTGTGCATACAACAGTTCTTCCAGTGTCCACTGTATTTCTCACGGTACGCATAACAATAGCTGCAGCTCTAGCATCAAGCCCAGATGTTGGTTCGTCCATAAAGATAATGGAAGGATTGGCAACCAATTCTACAGCAATTGTCAATCTCTTTCTCTGTTCTGTTGAAAGCCCAGTTACACCAGGAAGCCCAACAACAGCATCCCTTATTGCATTGAGCTCAATCAGCTCCATAACTTCGTCAATAAACTTCTGTAATTTAGAAAATACTATGAAGAACATATCTTGTAATACCATAAATACTAGGCACTATTTGATTTTTTTTTTTTTTTAAAAAAAAAAGGTAGTTCTCCCCCACAAAATGAGGTAAATGGTAGGTAGTGTCTGCCAAAATGCTCTAATATGTGTGAGTATATGGTAAGAGACTACATTGTTAAACCACCTAAATAAAATAGAGTGAATGGGGTCGATGGAGTAAAACAATAAAGTACAAGATTGTAAATAAGCATGTAGCAGTCCAATAACATAAATTTTGTATTATAGGATATATGAGATAAAAACATGTAGATGAGATTAAAAAAAAAACGAATGTGTACGGATTAGCAAAAAGTTTCTCTCATCTATCCATGTACTCCGTAGTTGTTAATTGCCCCATTTTTTAGGCTTAAGACGGATATGTGCATGTGCATCTTAAGAGAGGCTAACCAGTCAAAAAAAGGTGTAGCAATTTAACCTTTCGCGTGTTTGCATCAACATCAGGAGAAAGACGAAGCCATGCGGAGTAGACAAGAGATTCATAGACAGTAACATGTGGTGAATGAATATCATTTTGTTCACAATAACCACTAATCCGAGCAAATGTTGATTGGTTCTTTGGATAACCGGAAATGGTGATGGTACCATCAATGTAACCTCCTGTTTTTCTTCCGGCCAATACATCCATCAAGGTGGTTTTCCCAGCACCACTTACGCCCACAAGTGCAGTCAATATTCTAGGCCTAAATGCACCGCTAACATCTCGTAGAAGTTGTAGACGATCATCTTTATAACCTTGGCTTTTCATTTCCTGAGAGAGAATAAAAAGTACTTTCAGAATTTGACTCAGAATCTGACTTTACTGCTTGCTTACATGTATTAACCTAAAATGGTCATTTTTTTATGTTTCGCAATAAAATGGTCACTTTTTCATCCGTCACATCATACAACGGTTGTAAAGCACTCCATAATTTGTCTACGGTCTCACACTTTGAGACAGTTCTGTTGTGTGCTAATAAATGAGTGATGTTTTTACAGTTCGAGACTGTTTTACATTTGGTTGGTCCTATGTCCAAAAGCAGGGCGTAAAAGATAGATCACTTACAGCAGGTGTATCAATATAATAGTTGATATGGCGGAAAGCAAGTGAAAGAGGCTGGAAAGGTAAAATCATTCCTCTACCAGCAGGCACGGTTGAACTGTTGTTTCTTGAATGACTTATGGTAGCCATTGCGACACCATTGTTATCAACTCCTTCCTCAAAAGAAACACTGTTCATCTTTTTTGTTTCATCATCATCATCTAGTGATGGTTTCGAATCATGGACAGCTGAAAAAGCATAGAAGAAAAAAAAAAGACAATGGGGTCTTAATTAGCTCTCATTTACTCTTCAAGTCTTGAAGCCAAAAGGCAAAAGAAGATGTGTCCTTACGATTAAGGTACGTCAGTGATAAAATGTAGAGCAGATTGAAGATGAGAGAAAACCCCAGTAGAGCGCCAATGCAGATCCAAAACCAATATTGTTGTTCAAAGAAGCCTCTTGAAGAAAGGAGGACCTTACCGACTGTGGATTCATCAATTCTCTTGTCTGTATTAGGCTGCATTAGTATGTTGAGTTATTATTGTTAATTTAAACAACGGAAATTATATTCGATATTAGGATGACTTTTTCTTCCAAGTTAATTTGATTTTCAATACCTACCTAGTACTATTATTATCATTTCAATATTTCTCATTTTATTTTATCTGTTTAGCCGGTTGTCGATGGTCTCAAAAAATGATTAATGTTATCTGACCCACTGATATTGCTATTGAGAAACAAGGAATACACACTAGCAAGTCGGAAACCAAACAAATCCGAAGAATAAAAAAAAGAAAGAACATGGCAGACATGAGCTTACAGTACTCCAACGTTCGTCAAGAAACTCATTGATCACTATAGCATTTTGGCCGTACATCATTGGTGAAAGGTAGTAACCCCATATCATCCAGGGTCCAATATCGTCTACACAAATCCAAGGCATAGAAGAGGTAAGATGTATCGAATTTAAATCCAAGATCATCAAATATACAACATTATTTCGAACTTGATGGAGTAAGTTAATTTCTTTGGTGTAAAAGTAATCCAAGGGCAATTCTGATGTTGACGAGTTTCAAACCCATGTCATAAGTACCACCGCTTAATGGCTAGACTATCTACCTTAGTTCAATATGCTTTCGCGATATTGAATAAAGAGAAGACATAAAGATGCATACCTTTAGCAATGATGAAACCTCCAAGAACAAAAATTGACAGCAATGTACAGATACCAACACTGGTAGCAACCACCATAGTTCTTCCCACGGCACCAATGAAACGAAAGAGGGATAACGCCATTTGATGGATACAGAAGAATGCTAGCCATTGACAGAAAAACCTAATGGAATGACATAATAAACACAAGATATAAAGATCAATAGAAAAGTTCTTAGACGCTAGGTGCTAGGCTGCTAGCTACCGTCAAACAATGCATGAGCAGTAACTACTATGTATGATGTCACAAGTAAAATTCTAAAGTCTCACCTAGATGCAGCCGGAGCATAGCCAACAGTGTAATATGTAAGAATAACCCAGATTGCGGATTCCATGAACGATAATGGTATCCGGAGGACCCAAACCGGAATTGCATAAGCCCAAGCAGGGTAAAATAGGAAATCTCTCTGTTTATAGAAAACCGGAAGTCGAAGGACTGTCATGGCAAGTTCTGCCATCCCATTAAACATCAGATTTATGAGACTAAAAAATAGAACTCCAAGGAATTTGCCACCATCTGCAACTGTTTTGTGATGCATTTTTGTCTTAGGGAAGACGGTGATCGCGATTAATGACATTATTGTTATTTGAGTCGTCTTAAAGATATAGAAAAAAGAGTTGCGCTTTATTAGCACCCATTCTCTCCAGAAACAAGCCCTAAGTAACTCCCAGCTGGATATACCATACTTTTGTTTCACCAAAGCAGCAGGATGAGCTAGGGATTTATTGAAAGGAACATCTAGCTGTGAAGCTAACCTTTCTCCAGTTTCGAAAGATTTGAAAGCTCGAGTAAATTCAGGGACTGATATATATCTATAAGGTCGGTCCTTCCTACACCAATATTGTTCCTGATCTTTCTTAGAAGTCACTTCTTGAAGAAAGTCCGCTACTCCTTTTCGGTCTGGACACTCAAATCCCATGTATCCAAAGAACTCGAGCACATCCTTGCGCGGGCCTTGATAAACAATTTGCCCTTCGGATAGAAGGATGACGTCATCGAAAAGATCAAACGTCTCAGGAGCTGGTTGCAGGAGAGAGATGACCATTGCTACACCCATTATATGAACTAACTGACTCATATACTTGCATATCAGAAAAGTGGTTGAACTATCCAACCCTGATGAAATTTCATCCATGAGCAGCACTTTTGCTGGTCCAACCAGCATCTCACCTGCATGGTTCAAATCAAACAATGCCGTGATTTTAGATAACACTTGCTTGCTTGATCTATAATCGATATATATCGGGCAGAAAGAAAGTCCTTCCGGGGGGGGGGGGGGGGATACCAGTCGTTACACGCTTCTTTTGCCCTCCGGAGATCCCTCTTCTCATTTGATCACCAACAATGACATCACCACATATATCCAATCCAAGTAACTGTTGATATAAAACAATGCATTTATCCAAGGCCGTCGATTAGCAAGTTCAAAGGTTCTAAGAACCAGGGCATGAAATTTTGTGGCTCAATTATATGTCTAAAAAATACGGAGTAATAATGAAAAAATTTAGGTCAAAAAACGCAGCACTGCCAAATTTACTTATTTGAGTCCCAAAATGATCTCTCAAATTTATCTGACGGCCCTGCATTTATCATAGTATAACATATTTGGGGGGAAAACGTGTGATAACCTTGAGTATATAATCAGTAAGCAAACTAGTTTGTTGGCCTGGCATGGCTATCGCCTTCATGAAGGCATCGCTTATATCATGGTCTTGCTTAATTCCTTCCTGCTTCTCTCGCCTGGACAACTCTACGAACTGCTCGTACCTACTCCCAACCCCTAAGCATCGGCCTGAAAAATCTAATGTCTCTCTTACAGTCATTTCTCCGTCATGAAGATCATTCTGACTAATATATGCACATGTTCTCTGGGGAACGAATTCTGTTAGCTCATGACCACAGTAAGTTACCTTTCCATCAACCTGTTCAAATCCAAACGTAAGTTACTGTTTGATACTGGGACACCCAACAGTTCCAAATCATCTACTTAACAACAGTAAGTTTCCACGCGGTGCTGCAGCATAAGTAGTTAAGCACTTGTACAGAACATGAAATGCAGATTATGTTAGCCAATTTCATACCGTGATACGTTTATTGACTCAGTATACATTTTCTGGTGAATAATTTTAAGTCAAATCCATAAATATTTATACTAAATTGAGGGAAAGAAACCTTCAAATTTTTATCAAGCCTTCCAGCAAGTGCCAATAACAAAGTAGTTTTTCCTGCTCCCGGAGGTCCCAAAAGTAACGTCATCCTGAAATTAATTAACTCATCAACAACCCACATTGAAAACCAAAGATATCTTAGCCCCAGCCCAGGTACCCTGCAGGTCTCGGTTTTGAATCCAGACTACGTGCGCTCTTCATTAAACCAAAAAAATCAAACCACATTGAAATGAAACCCCACTACTTAACCCTCCAATAGGACTGCCCTATAACATAATCGTGCGTAGGGGTAGCATTAGCTACCCTTTCTCAACTATAATACGGTATAGGTGCCCATGCCAAGTAGCTTATTTGGTAAGCTCACGAAAGGCGGCACTCATTGTCTCAGGTCTGAATCTCGTCAACATCATAATCGCTCTAATGGCTCTTCTGAATTTCGAGTGAGTTCGGTTCAGTTAAGCCAATTCAACCGGAAAGAACAAGACCTAAGCGAGACGGCATTACGGAAAGGGTGTGGCTATTTCCTAAGAACAAACACTCCTTCTAGTAGTGTTACAGTATCTATAGGACATGGAAGTTGAGGTAAGAGAAAGCAGGAATACGAATACCTAGAAGGAGTGACAATTCCACTGACATTTTCAAGTATCTTTATGCTCCTCTTCTTTGGAGCTGCTAATCCAATCATCCCTACAATTGCCTGCCATCATCATATATTGATGAAATTAGTAATTAATCGTATCGAATTGAAACCCTAATTCCTTCTCCAGCAATCGTCAGAAATCAGCGATGAAGGAATTTGAATTCCAATCGCCGGCGGCTGAGCGGAAAAAGGAATTGGGGTTTCAATTTCAATTTCCGGCGCCGGAAATTGAATTGAAACCCCAATTCCTTTTTCCGCAATCCGCAATCGTCGATGAACGAGTACACATGACATTTTGAATGCCATTGGAGGGACATCGAAGGTCGAAACCGGATTATAGGGGTGGATTGGGTCGCACTCATATCGAGTTGACTCGAGTCATGGTTCATTTTAGGTCAGATTCGTATTCAGGTCTATTCTCGGTTTACTCGACTCATTCCCACGTCTAAGATACCACGACTCAAATTTAATCGCACTGGAATCCTTAAAGTAAGGCTTTTTTAGGTGTAAATCATACCGATTTCGCAAATGGGGTACACGAGATTTTGAAACTTTTTTCAGGTGTGGATCAGACCGGACATGAGACCATAGGAAAATTATTTTCTATTTAACTCATTACAAATTTGTGACAGATATGCCATCACACGCAAAAATACGTTTAAATCGAAACAAAACAAATTAAAAATTACCTCAACATAGTTCAGAGTGGAGTTAAACAACGTGGGAACTGCCCTACGTCCAATATACACATCCGCTTCCACGGAAAGCTGCTCATATCGAACTTCTACTTGTGGAACTTCAATACCCACCCTGTGTATCACATTTTTTTTATTATGATTTCAGCTAGAATAATTTATTGTGAAATCATCTCATACAAGAATTTTTACAATTAATTTAATATAGATAAATATAATCATACTAAAATAATACTCCCTCCGTCCACTATTTTTCGCCCCACCCATTAAAATACTCCTCACATATATTCATGAAGTGGGTCAATAAATAGTGGACGGAGGGAGTACTCTAACAAAAACAAGGGATGATCTTCTTGTGAATTGTGATAGCTCATCAACACAAGTTATAATTAAAGCGATAATTTTTATTTCGGTCAAATCAAAAAATTCTTGCAAACGATATATTAACAGAAAAAACCCATCATTTTTGATTCTGATATCTATAAGTTATATATCGTAACGTCAATAATATTTTGACCACAAGGCGTCATGTACACCAAACAAAATGAAAAAAAAAAAAAAAAAAAATAGAGCATCATGCGTATTATCCCTAAAAGGAAAAACTTCATATAATAGTCGTAAAATATAATTTCACAAGAAGAAATGTAACAACGGTTTATTTGTCGAGTGAGTTAAGATTTCAATTTATAAATTTACCTATGTGATCTTCTTCTAATTAAATAACTTATCGATATATTTTTTAAACACACTTAGATACACGTTAGAAAGAAAAATCGAAAAAAAAAGTAGTGATGTTGAGAAGAAGGAACCTACTGATCGAGGCGATGCCTGAGACCGGTAAGAAAAGCTTCATTATCGTGATCAACTACACTGAGTAACCTCTGAACCAACACCTTCTTCTTCTCCAATGTCGGCAGCTGCTCTATATCCGCCCATCTCGTCTCCATCTCCATCTCCGTCTCCATTCCAAACGCATCGTTTTCGTTTTTCGTAATAACTTCCATCTTATTATTATCTATCTTCGAAAGCCAAGTTTCATTTCATGCACATGTGCATGTATTTTAATGCATTAATTATTTTGTTATTCACTCATGACTTCAGTAATACCAGTACTTCGACCCTCCATTCAATTCTTTATGTGGGGACTGTTTTTGTAAGGGGAAATACTGGACCTAACTAGGTAAAAAATTGAATGGATGGGAGGGAATAGTTGGTTATATACGTATATATATATAGAGTGCCTAGCTAGCTACGTACCAGTAAGGATCATCTATCTCATTTTTTATGCATGCATAGTTGTGTGTCGGTAAAATATAATCGTTATATAACAAATATTATAAATAATGGGTTGATATGATGTGTCAGACGAAAGTGCATGCATGTGTTTTTTAGGTGAGAATCGAACCTCCAATTCCTCTCGATTAGAGTAAAAAGGAGACTTTTCTTTTCTGAAAAGTGTATGTATGTAATGTTACACAGAATGGGACATCAAATGAGAAGGAGCATCACTACCATTCAAGGGGGAATTTAGCTAGTAGCAAAGGGTAGCACTCGCTACCGGCCCCAAACTTGAAAAGAGTGGTTAAAATTATCGACTTTAACTACCCCAAACCTCGTAAAACTGACACCATTTTATATATAATAAGCAAATATGATTAATTCGCTACCCCCAAAATTTCGATTCTGGATTCGCCCCCGCCCCGCTACCACTTGGGACGTACTCTTAAGGTTAAACGTATGGACATCCTTGATTACGTAAAATACTGAGTACGTAGCAAGTAGTACGAGCTAGTAGCTAGTGAAGTAGATGGGTTTATTTAACGCTAAGAAAAGGACCAATCTCTGTATATTGATTTTTTTTTTTCAATTAAAGACATTAATAATAATAATAATAATAATAATAATAATAATAATAATAATAATAATAACTATCCGTGTTTATACTTTATAGGTAAGGACTCCGAAAAAAAAAAAAAATCTAGACGCAAAACGTAAATCCATGAAATTAATATTGATCTCTTATTACAATTACTTAGATATAAAATTAGAATGGTAAAATATGTTGTTATTAGTATTAGATTAAATTACATCAGTATTATATTTTTTAATAATCACTTTTTTAAAATTGTTGTACGATTTATGGTAAAAAGTACTTCATAATCATTTGATGTTAGTTAATTAACATTACTATTTTCAGATAAATAATTACCACGTTTTCGTATTAAAAATTAATTACTCCTGCTATTTAACTTATGGTTACTATAAATAATCTGATGTAATTTTTTTTGAGGGAAAAACAAGGGTCATTATATTAAGGGTTTTTCTAAGAGTGTAAGTATGGTAAGATTTGAACAATATATAATGAAAAATTGATAACTAAACCCATAATTACCCATTAATCTTGCAAATCTTACTGTACTTACACTCTTAAAATGTGTTCATTGGACATATTTTAGAAAAATCCTTATATTAAATCAACTTCCGACAACCCAATGACCGTTTGCAGGAAGTTTGAATCGAGTACAATATCGTCATCCATGTTGCTACAAACCCTACAGTATCTAGCCATCCAACGAGTCACTAAATAATCTGATGTACTCCCTCCGAGTTCCTATTATTGTCTCACTTTCCTTTTTGGGCTGAGTTTGATTTTTGTCCCTCTTTGTTTTTTAGGTCATGTGGTTCACAATTACTCTCTCATTTCTCTCTCTTCCCCTTCTTTTTTCAACCACTCATTTCCCATCCTTATTTTTTTACCCCAAAACCTTATGGGACAATAGTAGAAACTCGGAGGGAGTAATTTTTTAGCTTTTTACCATAAATTTTTATTTTTAAGGTGTACCGTAAGATAAGAATGGTTATATAATACTTGTGGTAAAAGAAAGGCACGCAATAGTGGAAGTCCTTCTCTTGTTGTTAAGTCGAAGTTAATGATTGCCGACCATTAAATGGCATGCATTTATAAGAGACGACAACGTTTGATCAGATCACCTGCATTTTCATCTTCAGTATTTTTGTTGACTTTATTTACAGTTTTACTTTTACCCACAACAATAGCCTACCAATAAATAGATACGAATTACCATCTTCGATTCATTTGTAATAAAAATTAAATAAAAAGAAGCGACCTAAAATAAAGAAAAATACTCCGTATCTTTTTTAAAAGGAATACTAGTATATACTATATTTTTAAGTGCTACGGAGTAATAAGGAAGATATTTTTAAAAAACCTTATACTAAAACTAACTTTAAAATAAATAAAAAGTACGGAGTATATTGCGTTGAAAGTTTTTTTTTTTGCAAAGTAATATTTTTTTTTAAAAGGAAAAAATTATTTAAAAACAATGGATATTACTCTGTATTAGATTACAAACTCAATAAGTATTTTTTTAAATATTTAGAAAATTTCTAAACTTTAGATAACAATATATAACACATAATCTCTTTCTTTCTTTATTTATTTTTTGGTATGACTTGTTTACATATATATATAGATTTTTAATTTGTTTATCCAAAGAAATAATTATAAAGTTTCCATTTTCTCATTTGATTGAATTTTTATTCTTAATTTATACGAGTAATAATAATAATTTTCGTTTTTTTGTATCAAAAATAATTAATTTATTTTTCAAATCGCAATAAACATACTATATCAGGTTTTCTAACGTGTCCCCAGTGAACCCATGTTAATATTTTTATCGTGGAAGAGACCACTATTATATTGTACGGGGTATAATTATGGTAAATAAGAGTTGGTATCCAATTTCACCTCATTTAATTAACATATTAATGTGTTTTACTTACGTTAGAAAAAACGAATTAAAATGTGCACATGTATATATATATATATAACCTAGAAGTAAAGTTACATACAATTTCACAAAAAAAAAAAAAAAAAAAAAAAAAAAGTGTTATTTGCGAATAAGGAAAGTGACGAAAAACAACACCGAAACGACTTAGCGCTTTCCTAATAGAACAATTCGACCCTTATTTCAGTGCAGGGTTGTACCGAATTTTCTACTGAGATATGACGGTGTTCCTCTGAGTTTGCACTGAAAACAGAGATATAACTATGTCGTATTTTTGTGCAGATTTTTTTTTTTTGTTCTCGTTTACGGATTTGATCAAACCTCTATGATATAGAGTTTGAAGGAGAAGGGATACGAGTTTGAAGAGTTGTGACTCTTCATGAATTCCCACCAAAATCTGTTGAACAGATTTTGGCGCCAAAATTCGCCATAGTGTACCGTATGAACCTGGTACCGTGAATTCGCAATTAATTATATATAAGCGTACACTCCGTACGTCCTCCGAACCTATATTATATTATATTGAATTCACACATCCGTAAACCAAACCCGAGTACGCTAAAATGAAACGGTATTTACACTTAAATCACCAACAAAAAGTACATACTTGACAATAAGTCAATAATCAATGACTCAAAAACTTGTTGTGTTATTGCTTCTTGTTGACATAATAATAAGCAATGGATTCACAATAACGTTCCTGTTGACATTAATAACAAAAAAAAAAAAAAATAACTATCCTTGTATAAGAGGTCTCACAATAACGTTATTGTGAGACCGTCTCATACGAGTTTTTGTGATGGACTCACAATGAAAATGATACCAATCGACTCACCATATCATTCAAAGAAAAAATTTGACCTTGACTTCTTTACAATCCCCGTCTATCAAGTTCTAAGCAATTATTTCGTAACAGACCTACTCATCGGCGGTGATAATACTAACCCTCGATATGTGGTCCTGGACACGGGCTCCCCGTTAACTTGGGTTCAATGCGAAGGATGTAACCCTTGTTTCCAGATAAGATACAGAAACTTTGATTACAAAACGTCCCCCAACTTTCTCGCGAATGCAAATTCATGACAGAAATTGCGGCTTACCGATGCATCCGTTCCTTGAGTACGATGGGTCATGCATGCGGTTTTCATACAAAGTACGGGGGACCTGCGTCCACGAAGGGGTTCGTTGGATACGACAATTTCCATTTTTGGAACCCTCGGACGGCTCAAATGGACGTGTACCCAAAATTATTCTTTGGTTGCGGTATGGAATTGGAAGGCTTATGGAACTTCGGATATAACAATGGACCCAAAAACGTTATTGGTGGCATATACGGGTTAGCTCCGGATCCAAGTTCGTTTCTCAGTCAATTAGAAAGGTATACTCTAAATAGATTTTCCTATTGTCTAACCCATCAAAGCGGTCAATTTTCCAAGTCGACAGTGTTTTTTTGGTAATGACGTAGAAATACGTGGTGACGCGAGTAGGCAAGTAGTAACAATTTCCATGAATACAGAATTTACTTATAATTTGTACTTGACCGGAATTAGTGTAGACGGAAATCGACTACCCATTGACCCATCAATTTTTGAATTCGACCCGGATGAAACTAAGGGTTTCATAATTGATACGGGTTGTCCGTACATTTTATTAGCCAGAAGTGCGCACGATCTTTTGATCAATGCCGCAGCAGAATTCTTTCAAAGGAAGTTCAATTGGAGGCCAAGACATCCCATTGATAGATTTAGATTTCAGTTATGTTACCAGCAACATTTTTCGGAGGATGAAGACGACTTCCCTACAGTTGTTTTTCATTTTGCGATGTTACAACAACCGGGTGAACGAGACACGGTTTTAAAAAGGGATAATATGTTTGCGAGAAGGGATGACGGGTTTCGTATGATGGTGATTCCTCAAGATGCTCCTCGGCCTTCGTTTTTCGGAGCGTTTCAGCAATCGAATTTTAGAATTCTGACTGATATTCCGTCTAGCTAATTAACACCTTAAGCTTCGTACCTGAGATATGTGCAGCAAATTAATGGTATTGCATGATTTGCGTTTGAAATCTTTATTACTTTGTACTAAAACTGAAGATTTAAATAATTTACGATGATCTTTCCAATATGTAGTTTCAAATTTCAAATACGCTCGAGATCTTTAAACATGAGTAAGAAACTAAAAAAAGTAAATGAGCAGAGCAACATTCTCGTGGAGGGTACAGTACATGTTATGGCACTAAGGATAAGTTGATCTTGGCAGAACCAAGTAGTGTGAGCGAGGTTGGGAATGGGTGTGGGTTTTTTGTCAGTTTTGGTGGCAGTTGGGGTGATCGTTTCTGGTGGTGATGGCAGAGAGCCATCGATGAAGGCAAATAACCCGTACCCCATAAGGAGAGGAGTAAGCTGAAATTGTCAGGTGCGGTATGCGTTGGGCTTAAGTTCAACGCAGTGATTGGTGTGGACAGAAATGATGGGTTTAGAGGGTTCAGCGGAATTTGGGATGGTCGCACTAGAGGATGGCATGGGTATATTGAGAAGTATGTAGTGTAGCGGAGGTAATGATCAAGATCGTGAGGATTCCTGATACCATGTAAGATTTTTTGCGATACTGTTTACTTAATTCTATTGACGAATAATTATATAACAATATATACAGAGGAGGAGGAGCCTTTGTCGTCGGTTTGTGAGAATTGATTGGCTACTTAATTATGCTAGTTACTCTAATTACGAGCCTGGGATTGATTCGTGATATAATATCTTTTTCGATACCTTTTTGAATCAACCGCGCACAACCTTAATTTTTTTGTATAACGTATAACCTATAAGTAAGTTATAGGCTTATAGCAAGTGAGATAGATGAATTATAATTATTGATAGAACTATTACTTGTATTATTGTTACTATTAAATTATCGTAGAATGAAGATACATAATAGAAACGATCATCTTAAGTTACGTATAACTGGTTGTATAATCCTCTAATTGATCATTTAATTTAATGGGTTGCAAAACAAATCCGTCCACTTGAAAATTTATGAAAATCATACGCCCACAAAACATTTTTAAACATCATGCAACACACGGGCATCAACCTAGTGGACTATATTACAAATTTACAATGTGATAATCGATTGAGATATTATCCTTAATATTAAGCCGGATTATTCATCTGCATTATCCTTAGGTTGATCTGATCTATCTTCCCGACTTTTCTTGATCAACTCGTGATTTATTGCCACACGGGCATCAACCTAGTGGACTATATTACAAATTTACAATGTGATAATCGATTGAGATATTATCCTTAATATTAAGTCGGATTATTCATCTGCATCCTTAGGTTGATCTGATCTATCTTCCCGACTTTTCTTGATCAACTCATGATGTATTGCCACAAGCTGACCTAGATTCTGCACAATTCAAAGACAAAACACATGAAAACGCGTACTACTCTCTTTTATCCATTGATTTCCTGTCTCAAGGCGGAAATAGGAGTACCTTATATGAAAATCTACGGAAAGAATGATCAAGGCCCGAAGAACTTTCGGCTTTAATAACCTGTTGATCAGAACCCTCGATTCCCTAAAACAAATTAAAAGTTCACATTATATTAAAGTTCCAATCCACATAAAAATTCCAGTTAAACGAAAGCCGACTGGATTATTCTTACTTGTCGATAAGATCCTGTGCCTCGTAACTCATATCTTCTGGAACACTCGGCCATGGAATGTTGCGTTCGAGAATATTTCGAAAGATTAACTGCAAAAACAAATACAATAAATAAGCATCAAACAAACAAGATAGTTTCATCAGTTAATTCTTTCAGAGTTATTAAGGTGTAAATAGGATGAATTACATGTGCTTTTTCGGCATTAAAACATTTAAAAGTAGGGATGCCAACAATCAGCTCGAACAATGTAACATCATCAGCAGCTCCTGCACGAAAGAGGATCATAATGTGTTTGCAAATATTCGATTTTTCAAGTAGGTGGACTCGGGGTACGTATATATATGACGAATAAAAACTATATTTGTAAGTGTTTTTATTTATTCGTGCTAATTAATTACTCCATAAGTAAGGATATGATGATCTTAATTAATCTCTTATATAATTTGAAAATTTTGTGAAGTACTCTGGAGGAGAGTACGTAGTAGGGTGTACTCAGTTTAATTTTGTAGTTGAAAATTGATGTTTGAGCAGAAGATATATACTCCCTCTGATTCACAAAGATCTTCCCATTTGATTAAAATATACCTCACATATATTAAAAAAGGGGAACATCTTTGTAAATCGGAGAGAAGAGTACGTAGTAGGGTGTACTCAGTTTAATTTTGTAGTTGAAAATTGATGTTTGAGCAGAAGATATATACTCCCTCTGATTCACAAAGATCTTCTCATTTGATTAAAATATACCTCACATATATTAAAAAAGGGAACATCTTTGTAAATCGGAGAGAGTATACAGTATTTGAGAGGGAGACTGCATGCAGAGTAGATGTGGCATTGACTCATTGGTGAATGACTGAATGGTGACCACTATCACTTTTACGTACGATGGATCGTTTGTTAAGAAGGGTCGATATGCCAAGCAATTTTAAATACCCTCCGTCCAAGTCGAACCTTTTCTTTTGTTTTTTGCACAAGTTTTAAGAAATTGATTACGAGTATTTTATTATTAAAGGTACAAATGAGTAAAAAATTAAATACAGTATTTATTTATTAAATGTAGGGTAAATATGTAAGGTTTAAAGTACAATATTTGTTTAATATTAAAACATTGACAAAAATGAAAATGGGAAAGTTGGACTTGAAGGTCCAAAAAAGAATAAGGGAATGCTCGACTTGAATGGAGGGAGTAATACTCTATACTTTGTATTATACTGTACTATTTATGTGGAGCATATTCCGTGTTTTGGTAAAAAATTTACCGGGTCTACGATGTCGGTTGCGGGTCAAAGCGATCGTCCTATAACTACGGGTCGACGAAAACGAATAATTCTAGCAAACAAGAGACAATGAAAGGAAAAGGGACGACACACAAAGTTTGGTGACGCGGAAACCCAATGTGGGAAAAACCGCGGGGGGAGTTGGAATCCCACCAAAGTTTTACTATGAATGGAGGAAGAATGAGGAAGAGAATACAAATATAAGTTATTTTTTGCTATAGCTTAGACTATGATTGCTTGCTATTACGTTTACTTTGAGATGGTGTGCTTGAATGACCCCTCCTTCTCCTTCTCCCCCCCCTTTTATACTGTTGTTGACCGTTGTCCATTTATGGTTGGAAATCTTGGCATTTATCCCCCTTTTACTCCTGATATCTTGGCATTTATTCTCCTTTACTCCTGATCTCTTGGCCGTTACTTTCCTCCTCTGCAGTTATATCCTTCTCCTGGATTCTCTCCTGATCTGCAGGAGGGTTTCCTGATTTGTAGGTGTGGCAGTTGCCTCCTCTCTTCTGGTGTGGGCTGAGTTTTATCTTTCAGGTGTTGGGCCTTCTTGATTAGTCGGCCCATTGTTTCATTTTACTTCATGCTTCATTTGACCCATCATTATGTGTCGTCCCGGGTTTGCTTGACTTGACGTCCTTCGATTATTTTGACTTCCGTCTTTTATCCTTTGACTTTGACTTTTATCCGTAGACTGTGACCTTTTGTTATTGACCTTTGACTTCTGACCTTTTGACCGTCCTCTCGTATTTTGCCACGTGGTACTCCGAAGGTGCAAATTTTTGGCCCAAACAACTGCCCCCAAATTTCCGACTAAGCTCATCTTAGGCGGGAATTTTCGTTTGCTTCAGTTGTAGGCAGTTGGTTCTGCTTCAGCTGGCCTCGTTGGTTCTAGGAGAAGGTGTAGTCCGTCCTCTCTCTCAGAAATTACTCCTGCAGAAAGTGAACCTCTGGTGGCATATCTTTCTGAGTCTCACTCTTATTCTGCCCCCAGATCCGTTGATGACGTTTCTGCTGGAGTGGTGCTCAAATTTCCTGAAGGATTCGGCAAGTCTGCAGAGGATATGACTTTTCTGGATCATCTGCTACTTCCTGGTCTTAGGTCTGTGCTAGAAAAGGGTTCTCTGAAGGAGTTGGACTTGATTTGCGGGGTGCAGATCTGGTGGAGGCAAGGAGTGAGCTTGCCCAGGCCCTGAATGCCAATTCTTTCCTGTAGGGGAAGAATGCTGAGCTGAAGAAGACCCTGAGGGATGCTCTCTCCGACGTGGAAGCGGAGGATCTGGAGGAGTTTGTTGACTATTCTGTTGTTGATCAGGAGACTGATAGGCAAGAGAGTGTGGACCAGGAGGATGTTGCTGATGATCCCGGGAGAGGTTCTGCCGTTGTTCACCATAGACTCAGGTTCCTGCAGAAGGATCTGCTACAGTTCCGCCTCCACCAGAGGAGAATGTCCAGGCTGTGGACCAAGTTCTGTTGGAGTGATGTTACTCCTCCTTTGTTTTCGGCTTGTGAATCCTGCATGGCATGAACTTCCGATTTGTTAGTGTTTGCAGAAAATTCAGTAATGACTTCGCCTTTGCTCAGGGGAGCGAAGTGTGTTAGTATTTTGTGGCACTTCGTGCCTTAACAGAAGATCGTAACCGTTTGCTTTTGATCGTGGTTGTTTGCGTTTGATTGTAATCGTTTGTTGTAGTTTTGTCTAACTACCTTCTGTTGTATGCATGCCTTATGTTTGTATGGTCGACCTTTGATATAGTGGTGGCCTGGGGTTTAGTTCGCCCACTCAGTCGGAGGTGCCACGCTTTGCGTGGGTGCTAAGTGGCGCAGGAGACTGTAATGTCCCGGTTGTAGGCACTTAGTCACAGACGCACGCCCTCTGTAGAAATTGTACACTCCACCAGATTAGTCACCAGCACTCAGTTTGAGAAAACTGACAAAAATTTGGCCAAGATAGAGAACACAATATTTGAAGACATATGTGGAAGCAAAAAATCGAATTTCGAAAATATATGGAGAGAGAAAATTAAATTTCAAAAATGTGCGCAATAAGAAAATCAAACCTTAATGCCAAAGAAAATTGAATTTTGACGACACACGTTAAAAGGAAATCAAAATTTTATCTGATTTAAATATGCGGAAAAAATTTGAATTTTGCTAAAAGCCAGAAAAGAGAACAGAAGAATGATAGGAAAATTTAAATACGTGTTTGCGAGGTTTGAAAAGATCACACCTGGGTTCTGGTGGAGGTGCACCTGGCAGAATAGATGCCACGTTTCTGGCGGCTGTGGCCCGGATTGCTGGCGGCTGTGGCCTACTCAGAAGAAGTATTTCTTCAGGTGTACGATGTTCCATGGATTTTGGATGATTTTCCCCTCCATGGTCATAAGTCGGTAGGCTCCATTCCCAACTACCTTCTCCACTTGGTAGGGTCCTTCCCAGTTGTAGGCGAACTTTCCTGCTCGTTGGTTCCTTGTGTTCTGGAAGACTTTTCTGAGAACTAGGTCTCCTTCCTGCAGGATTCTGACTCTGACATTCTTGTTGTAACTTCTGGCGACTGTTTGTTGATAACTCCGTTATTGACCGCTTTTCTACACCCTTTTGACGTTTATTTAGCCTCGATTAATCGTATTTTCTTTGGCACTCCGGCTCGTTTCGCCTATATTTTGCATTACACGGGTTTTTGCGTTTGTTGTTCGTTTTTAGGCATTTCCGTGACGAAAACGATGAAACTTGAGCATGCCCGGGTAAAAGGAGGTACATGACCCGAGTTCGAGCCTAAACAAGCGCATAGAAGACAAGAAACGGGAAAATGGGCATAGGAAGAGAATAGCACGGTCGACCGTGCGATTCTCAAGTCAGAAGGTTGGCACCGTGCGATTCTTACCGTGCGAAACGCATGTTTCGTGCGTTACTCCGGTTTTGCCATTTCACTTCGTTTTTCGACCGGTTCTCTATGTAACCTAATTAGAAGTATAAATACCCAAATTCTTATTTTTTTGCCTCTTAAGTTTTCCATTACACAAGATTTTATTTTGAATTCTTTGAGGGTTTTAGAGAGGTTTGTAATCCTTTGAAGATCTTCATCTTCCCATTGTCAAAGATTGAAGCTTTTATGATTATTATTTCTTCTTCTTAATTAATCTTTCCATCCTCCTTAAGTGGGTAATTTTTACTTCCTTCTTTGTCTTAATTTCATCTTGTTATCTTTTCTTTTTCTTAGCTTAACTTAGTTCTTGTTATCTTTGTTTGTTACTCTAGTTTGCAATTAGTTTAGTTTTCTCTCACTTTGTTAATATCTATGAATTTCATGTTAGTATTAGAAATCTCCAATTAGATTCTTCCAATTTGACCACTTTCACATAATTGGTAGTATAATTCAATTTACAAGAATGTTCATAATTAAAGACTCCACCTTTATACTTAATTCCACTAATTTAGCCATGATTAGTGAGTAGTCCTCTTCTAGGGTGCGATTTGGCCCCGATATGCCTAAATTGTGTGTTTGAATACTATTTTTAGATTGTTGAGGATTGATGGGAATTGGTTAGTTTTGGGCTTTGTGGATTGACTTGTCTTGTGGGTTGTGTTTGAACCCTTAACCCTTGTCCACCGATGGGAGTCGGTTAGGTTTAGGAAGTAGACCTCGCCCTTAGACTCGCTTTACCCCACCAAGTTGAACATGGGAGTGGGAACTTGGTAGGGTACCCAAGCTTTCGGTTTGAACTCTTTGCCTTGGGAAAGGGAGGAGGAAGAGTCGGGAATAGACGCGGTCTTAAAGAATCGACTCACGAACCCGGGAGGGAGGTGGCCGGTTTTAGCTTAGTCGGATTACGAACCCGGGAGGGAGGTAACCGACCCTTAGAGGCGTTCCACTCTTCTCACCGTCCATAGCAATCCAATACCCGGTATTCTTTACTCATGATTATGGTATATCGGAGGTTAAGTCGGACCCTAGGTTTTTCCCTATTTGAGTAATCGTAAATTTTAGTATTTGCTTGTTTTATCTTTAGTTTTTCACCTTCTTTAGTTTCATTTCTTTCTCTAGTCTATCATTCGTCATTGTAGTCGTAGTTCACCATTTCCCCCTTATTAGACTTAGATAAACATTTAGAATTAAAACAATTAGGAACCGTCCCGCTCCTTGTGGATCGACCCTCTATTGTGCTACGATTACGTCGTGCGCTTGCGAGGCATTAAAACCCCAACATTTGTCTGTAGGAGGCCATCCTTATTTGAGCATCGGTCCTGAGCTCATCTATAGTATCCAAGCTGCTTGCCATCTCCATCTGGTTCCTGTCTTCTGTTATGCAACCGTATCTGTGGGTAGGCACTCTTACTTCTGAAGGGATGACCGCCTCAGCACCAAAGACCAAACTGAAAGGTGTTTGTCCTGTAGCCACCTTGGGTGTAGTTCTGTCAGACCACAGCACCAAGGGGAGTTCTTCTGCCCATCTGCCCCCTGCCTCCTCCAGCCTTCTCTTCAGGTTGTCTATCACAATTTTGTTGCTAGACTCCGCCTGACCATTGGACTGAGGGTTTCTGGGGGTAGACTTGCTTAGTGTGATGTTCCATCTGGCGCAGTAGGCCTCCATCTTGTTGCCAATAAACTGGGATCCGTTGTCGCAGACGATCTCTGAAGGAATGCCAAACCTGCAGATAATGTTACGTTTTATGAAGGATATAACCTGCTTCTCAGTCACCTGAGGGAATGATTCTGCCTCTATCCACTTGGAGAAGTAGTCTGTCATGGCCAACATGAAGACTTTGTTTCCTGGAGCTCTTGGTAACTTGCCAACAATATCCATTCCCCACTTCATGAAGGGCCAGGGAGAAATTACTGGGTGCAATGGTTCTGCTGGCTGGTGGTTGACCGGTGCGTGTCTCTGGCAGGCGTCACACTTCTTAACGTACTCTCTGGTGTCTTTGCGCATTGTCGGCCAATAGTAACCCTGACGGAGTGCTTTGTTGGATAGACTCTTGCCCCCTGCATGATTTCCACACTCACCGCTGTGGAGGTCATGCATAACCACCTCTGCCTCCTGCCGACTCAGGCACCTCAAGTATGGTCCAGCGGCTGATCTTTTGAACATGACACCATCAATGAGGGTGTACCTGGACGCTTTCATCCTAAAACTCCGGGCTTCCTTCTTGTCTGCTGGCAGAATATCGTTTTGCAGCCACTCTTTGTAGGGTTTTCTCCAGTCAGGAATTTCTTCTTGTTCTGCTGAGGTGCTGCAGACTCTTGCTTCCTGCAGCCAATGCAACCCCTGGTCTGGTGAATTTTCCTCCTCTCCAGGCACCTTGTGCTCCTGTGTACCCTTCCAAACTGCTGGCTCCAGGACATGAACAATGGGTATGGTGGAAACTACGCCTGGTTTGAAGGTTGCCCCCAGAGTTGCTAAGGCGTCTGCTTCCACATTTTGGTCCCTTGGAACTTGGCTAATTGAGAATTCTGTGAACCTTAGGGAGAGATCCTTTGCCACCTCAAGGTAAGACACCATCTTGGAGTCCTTAGCTACATACGAGCCATTCATGTGGTTGACTATTAGCTGGGAATCGCTGCATGCCTCCAGGCGCTTGATTTTGAGGTCCAGAGCCAGCTGGAGACCCAAGATTAGAGCTTCATACTCTGCCTCGTTGTTCGTTGTTCGGAACTCGCACCGTACTGCTTGGACTATAAGATCCCCCTGAGGAGACTTCAGAACTAATCCTGCTCCAGATCCTCGCATGTTGGAAGCGCCATCTACATTTAGCTTCCACACCTGTTCGCCTTTGTCCTCCTCAAGGAGGAGGATGTCTTTCTCTGCCTGTGTCTGCAGTGCTGGGCTGAAGTCGGATACGAAGTCTGCTAACGCCTGGGATTTTATTGCTGTTCTGGGAACAAATTTCAGGTCAAAGCCGCTCAAGTGTATAGACCACTTGGCCATTTTCCCTGATAACTCAGGTTTTCTCATAATAGTTTTTAGTGGATAATTTGTTATTACGGAAATAGTATGCGATTCAAAATAAGGTCGAAGCTTATAAGATGCTGTAACGAGTGCAAGTACAAGTTTTTCAAGGGATGTGTACCTGGTCTCTGCAGGGAGCAGAGACTTACTGACATAATATACCGGGTACTGTGCTCCTTCGTGTTCCTTCACCAGTACTGCACTAACGGCTACCTCAGTTACTGGCAGGTATAGGAAGAGCTGCTCTCCAGGTTCCGGTTTTGACAGAAGAGGTGGAGTGCTGAGGTAGTGCTTCAGGTCGCTGAATGCCTTCTCGTGCTCTGTTGTCCAATCGAACCTTTGGGCCTTCTTCAGGATATCATAGAACAGCCGGCATCTATCTGAAGACCTGGAGATAAATCTGCTCAGAGCAGCAATTCTTCCAGTCAGCTTCTGCACGTCTTTTGGCTTCTGTGGGGATTCCAGCTGGAGGATGGCTTTGATCTGCTCTGTGCTAGCTTCAATTCCTCTCTGGGTCACCATGTATCCCAGAAACTTCCCACACGACACTCCAAATGTGCATTTTGAAGGATTTAACTTCATTTTGTACTCCCTCAAGGTGTTGAAGGTATCCTCCAAATGTGTAGTATGTTGCGAAGCTTGCTTGGATTTGACGACCATGTCGTCAATATATACCTCCATCGTGTCCCCAATTTGTCTCTTGAACATCTTGTTGACTAGTCTCTGGTAGGTGGAACCTGCATTCTTCAGACCAAAAAGGCATTACGTTGTAACAATATATACCTCTTTCAGATCTGAAAGCTGTCTTTTCCTGGTCTGCTGGGTGCATCTTGATTTGGTTGTATCCACTCCATGCATCAAGAAAGGTTAGCATCTCGTGTCCTGCTGTAGCATCCACCATGGCATCTATGTGTGGTAGGGGGAATGGATCTTTCGGGCATGCTTTGTTCAAATCGGTGAAGTCAACGCACACCCTCCACTTACCATTCTTCTTTGGGACCACCACCACATTAGACAGCCACTCCGGATATTTCACCTCCCTGATTTTCCCAGCAGCCAGCAGATTGTCCACCTCCTGATTTATGACTTGATTTCTCTCTGGGGCAAATTTCCTTCTCTTCTGCTGGACTGGTTTGTAGCTTGGGTCCACACTTAGCTTGTGGGTGATAACACTTGGATCTATACCTACCATGTCATCATGCGACCAAGCAAAACAATCCATGTTAGTTTTTAATAATTCAATGAGGTTTTGGCGGATATTACCTGTGCATTCTGATCCGATTAACACTTTTCGCTCTGGATGTTGCTTGTCCAAGCTGACTTCATCCAACTCCGCCTGAGGTGGCTCTACGTACTCCTGCAGGGGCAGATGTAGGCTCTTTAATTGCTATGCTGGAGGACTTGCAGTTTTCTTGAGGGCCACCTTATAGCAGTCTTTCGCCTCCTCCTGATCTCCACTGATCTTCTGCACTCCCCAGGGCGTAGGGAACTTCAGGCATTGGTGGTAGGTCGAGGTAATTGCCTTCATCTCATGGATCCAAGGTCTCCCCAGAATCACGTTGTAGGTGGAGGGTCCATCGATGACGAGGTACCGTACTTGTTTGTTCACTCCTTCGGCATAGGTGGGAATGGTAATCTCTCCCAGAGAATGCTTGGTCTCACCACTAAAACCTACTAAGGGAACCGCCTTCTTCGTTAGATCCTTCTCACTAAACCCCATGTTCTGGAGAGTTTCTAACATGATGAGGTTGACTGAACTCCCGGTGTCCACCAGAATCTTTTTTACGGTGCAATTCCCTATGGAGAGAGTGATTATTAACGCGTCATGGTGCATTTCTGGAGTAGATTCTACGTCGGTTTCGTCAAAGGTGACAGCTGGAAGATCTCTGCAGCTGATTCTGCAGGAGTGCTCTGGTCTGTCTCCTCTAGTCTGGGAAGCATGCCTCTTGGCTGCTGAGTAGGTCAGTCCGCACAATTCTGATCCTCCTGTGATTACGTTGACAATTCTGGTACATATTGGAGGTGGAGAAGGCAATACTTGTTCTGCTGCATTTATCCTGCTGGAGTTTCTGGACCTGAGGTGATCCAGATTCCCCTGATCATACTGGAACTTAACCTCCCTCCTGAGCTGGACGCACTCATCGGTATGGTGTCCAATGTCGTCGTGGAATTCGCACCTCCTGCTGGCATCTCTTCGGTCATTGGTGTACTCCTGTCTCCTGGGCCACCTGACCCTGCGCCCTAACTCCCTTAGAGCCTCAAGTACCCCGGCAAGGTTGGTAGAGAACCCATACTCACTTACTTTGGGTGGCAATCTTGGATTGTCCTTCCAGTCTTTCTCCTCAGAAACCTTGCTCACGTTCCTGTCATAGGGTTTTGATCTTTCACCCCTCTTTTCTGCTGGCGCCTTTCTGGCGACATGTTCATAACCATATGTAGCCCTTCTGGGACCCGAATCTTCCTCTAATCTGATGGCTGCCATTGCCTTAGTTTGAACATCTTCGAATGTGGCACACGGATATTTAGTAAGATCCTTGTAAAGATCCGAATCCTGGAGGAGCCCTTGACGGAAGGCTTCTATGGCGGTGGCTACGTCACATCTGGGGATAGTCACCTTCTCCCTGTTGAATCTGTTGAGGAAATCTCGCGTAGGCTCCTCGAATTTCTGCACCACCCGGTATAGGTCGCTAGTCTGTTTCTCCGGCTTTCTGCTGCTGGCGAACTGTTGGTTGAAGGCATTGACTAGATCTGCAAAGGAGGTGATGCTTCTGTTTGGCAGACCAACGAACCAGTGAAGGGCTGCTCCTGAGAGGGTGGAACCAAACCCCTTGCACATGCAAGCTTCCTTCAGAGGTCCCGTAGCTGTTACCACCATCATCTTTTGCTTGTATTGGTTGATGTGGTCCAGAGGGTCTGCAGTGCCATCATAGAGCGTCATGGCTGGTGGCACAAAACCCTTGGGCACGGCAACACAAGCCAGATCATCAGTGAAGGGTGAATCTGCGTAGCTGTCCCTAGCTGCTCTCTCCAGGGGGCGTGGCATTCCAGGGATCTTGTTGATTAAGTCCCTCAATTCCCTCAGCTCCTGGCGTTGCTGATCTGCTGTGCTGATTGTTACTGCAAGAGGGTTAGAGACAGGAGGAGAAAAGTTGAAAGGAATACTTCCTGCATAAGGTCCTCCAAGGTGTTGGCTATTAGGAGGAGGAAGTAAAGATGTTGCTGCTGTCATGGATCTGGGCTGCCACTCTGGTGCCTGCCGGCTTGGGGTGACTGTTGTCCACACTCCTCCAGAGGACTGGTGGCTGGATAAGGTGGTCACCTCTGGTGTCTGGTGGACATGAGTACCTGCGAAAGATAACGAGTTAGTTTCCCGATTTTCGATGCTGGAGAGAAGGTTACCTGTAGTACGAGATCTGCCAGATGTAGGGTCATAGGTCAGGTAACCCAACCCCTGGGGTTCGATGACGGGGCCTGGTGAAGCCAATCCTAGCTCTAGTCTGGTGACCAATTCAGAGGGAACTTCTCTGCTGGTCCTCTTGCCAACTACTGATTCCCTACGAGTGCTGGGTTCTCCCCTAGGGATCAAGGGCTGCATCTCTGGTGATATCTGGAGCGATGCAACTGGAGTCTGGTCTGCTGCCGAGATCCGAGCCTTGATATCTTGATTGTCCTTCTGCAGACTTTCTACTGCCTGGCGAAGAGCATTGATTCCCTGAAGCATACTCTGCATCAGGTCTGGTGACCCTGCGCCACTGGAAGCTTCTCCCACGGATCCTCCTGGAGTCAAGGTTCTGGTTGGTACGCTTTCCTTCCTGGCTTTGGAGGAGCTGGTGACCCCAGAGGTTTTAGGCGTCGGAGGGGGCCTAGACACCGGCAATGTGGGTTTCACCGCTTGGCTGGTGGGAATACCCAAGGTGAGGGGCGTGAAAACCTGCTCTGCTGATCCTGGGGACAACCTTCCTCCAATGGGCTGAGTTGATGCTCCTTGACTGCTAGACAAATTTTGGCCGGATCCGGTCATGGTGACACGAGTTTGCTTTACGGTAGGATTTGGCTTACAGGAAATGATCACTTTGCCCCACGGTGGGCGCCAAATTGTTTTGGTAAAAAATTTACCGGGTCTACGATGTCGGTTGCGGGTCAAAGCGATCGTCCTATAACTACGGGTCGACGAAAACGAATAATTCTAGCAAACAAGGGACAATGAAAGGAAAAGGGACGACACACAAAGTTTGGTGACGCGGAAACCCAATGTGGGAAAAACCGCGGGGGGAGTTGGAATCCCACCAAAGTTTTACTATGAATGGAGGAAGAATGAGGAAGAGAATACAAATATAAGTTATTTTTTGCTATAGCTTAGACTATGATTGCTTGCTATTACGTTTACTTTGAGATGGTGTGCTTGAATGACCCCTCCTTCTCCTTCTCCCCCCCCCCCCCCCCCCCCCCCCCTTTATACTGTTGTTGACCGTTGTCCATTTATGGTTGAAAATCTTGGCATTTATCCCCCTTTTACTCCTGATATTTTGGCATTTATTCTCCTTTACTCCTGATCTCTTGGCCGTTACTTTCCTCCTCTGCAGTTATATCCTTCTCCTGGATTCTCTCCTGATCTGCAGGAGGGTTTCCTGATTTGTAGGTGTGGCAGTTGCCTCCTCTCTTCTGGTGTGGGCTGAGTTTTATCTTTCAGGTGTTGGGCCTTCTTGATTAGTCGGCCCATTGTTTCATTTTACTTCATGCTTCATTTGACCCATCATTATGTGTCGTCCCGGGTTTGCTTGACTTGACGTCCTTCGATTATTTTGACTTCCGTCTTTTATCCTTTGACTTTGACTTTTATCCGTAGACTGTGACCTTTTGTTATTGACCTTTGACTTCTGACCTTTTGACCGTCCTCTCGTATTTTGCCACGTGGTACTCCGAAGGTGCAAATTTTTGGCCCAAACATTCCGTATTTGTTAAAGGTAAACAAATTATCAAGATAGAGGTAGTAAATATTCACTAGAGTACCCTTGTACCAGTAATAGTGTAATTTATCATTATTCAATTACTAATATTTTCTCTCTTATCCATTTGTTCTTATAAATAATACGGAGTACTCCGTAGGATAAATTACAAATTATTAGTAATAAATAAATAAATAAGGAAAATTTTCATTAATACCATCTTAGTTTTGGGTTTTTCAATGATAAACAATTGCTTATAAAATTCTCAGTGATACCACTATAATTTAACTTATTCCTAAAAATCTAATTTAATCAATTATACCACTATAAAACAACTTTCCGGAAGATTTTTGGCCATTTTATTTTGGACCCAAGAATCTTGTAAAAACGTGTATAATACATTTCAATTTCAACCGTTTTGGAGGTCCATTACCGCATCATTTTATCTTCTCCCGATTTTTATATCATGTATCATGGGTCGCTTCACGATGTAAATTGTTCCATTTCATGCCATACAACTAGTACACGTAGCTTTTGCGCAAATAACAGATGTTCAACCGACGTTGGTTTATTGTGTACCGTCGCCCTCAAATGTTATTTTTTTATTTTTTTTGTAAAGAAAGGAAGGGTTTTTTCGTTTAATGAGATAGACGTTAGTTTATTTAACCCAACAAGTAGATTTTTATAAATCAGTTAAACTAATTATTAATAACAATTGAACTAAGTTTTTTTTTTTTTTTGAAACATGAACTAAGTTTTCTTTGGTCGAACTTTTAATGTGTTAACTAGTTTAATATACATGGTATATCACGGGGTTGAATGATCACGGGATAATGAGTCTCACTAATAAAGTAAAATATTATCCTTAACAAAAACCTATCCATTATAGAAATGTGAAAATTCTAGTGAAACTATCCTAAAAGAAATATGTTGCAATATTAAAGAATCGGAATGAGTACTACGGAGTATTAAGTAACGACAAATTCTTGTTCACAATCTTGTGACGAGTCCTTTTATACTGTTGAGTGTCTGAGTGAGACTTTTGCATTCTACCCATGTGTGGGTAATATCTGACCCGTCACAAGACTATGAACAAGAATTTGTCATTACTTAATACTCCGTAATACTCAATTTCTTTTATGGTAGTTTCACTAGAATTATCACATTTCTATAATGAATAAGTATGTTTTTGTTAGTGATGATGTTTTACTTTATTAGCAATATACTCACTATTCACATTCACAATCTTATTCCACGTTTAAAAATCAACCGTTACGATTCAAAAAAACCAAAGGGGGGAGTCCTATTGGCTTCAACAAGTGAACAAGCAACCACTAGTCTCATTACTGCTGACATTTATTTGACTGGAAGGAGTTAACTTGTATTCATATTAAGGCAATCAAATAGTGACTAACCTATTTGATAGGGCTAACTAATTTGGTGAAAGGACTGAAATCTGAGGTTTGTGCCCACTAAACTCTACTTATACAAGTGACTAAAGCATCAAGAATAAGTATAAACTAAATTGAAAGAAAAAGAAAAATTATCCTTCCGAGTTTCTATCATTGATACGTATTTTTTTTTTGACTGAGTTTGATCTTCTATTTATTTTTCGTTTTCGATCATAAATGTGTGTAATAGAATATAAACGAGTCTCAATAACCATTACCTTAAGATTTTGGTTGGAATGGTTTCGTAACATGGTATCAGAGGCAGAGGTGATGAGTTCGAACCCTAGTAGCCCCTAATATTTCGAACTCTCTAGTGGAATCTCAGCACACGACATTCGAGTACAATGTGGTTCACATTTACCTACTCATTTCTTTCTCTTCCTTTTTTCTTTTTGAACCAATCATTTCTCCTTCCTTATTTTTTACCCAAAAATAAATGGGTTAATCATAGAAACGGAATTACGACCCTTCTTAACAAACGGTCAATCGTACCATTCACCAAAGAGTCAATGCATGCCACATCTACTACTCCTTTCACTATATTTTGTACTGTAGGACTTCCACTGCACTTTCTTGTGTCCTATAAATATATCAACTCTGCATGCATGCAGTACGTCTCTCAAATATATCTTCAGCTCAAACATCAATTTTCAACTACTCTATAAATTAAACTGAGTACACTCTACTAACTACTCTTCTCCAAAGTACTACTCCCTCCGAGTTCCTATTATTGTCCCACATTTCTTTTTGGGCTGAGTTTGATTTTTGTCCCACTTTCCTTTTAAGGCCATCAATATGTGGTTCACAATTACTCTCCAATTTTTCTCTCTTCCCCTTCCTTTTTTCAACCACTCATTTCCCCTTCCTTATTTTTCACCCCAAAACCTTTTTGGACAATAATAGGAACTCGGAGGGAGTACTTAATTAGCACGAATTAAAAACGCTTACAAATATAATTTCTCCAATCTATCTACTCACATTTCACTCAAAAAAAAAACACAGCTTGTAAGATCGGGGCATCATTTTGGGTTCAAGCTATACATTTCGGTGCATCTTTTTTGGGAACTAACAACTAACAAGTTCATCAGTAGTAAGTCAGATCACCCTCGTATTTTTAGCTCGCTCAGCTTTCAGTTTTGTTAGGTCTAACTAGTGATATACGTACTACATAGATTGTTAGTTATTTTGTCCAAATCTTTAAATTTTACAATAGTAAGTATTTTTAGTTGCAATATCACACAGGTAAAAGATTATACAATGGAAAGCAGCAGTTATTGGAACGATGAGTGGGTTGGGGGAGGAGATGAGGAGTCCTCGATGCAGCCTAGTCCACTTTTAAAGCTACAACACAGCTGGAGTAGAACACCTCAGGTTATGTTCAATTCAATTTTAGGATTGTAGTATTTAAGACGTTAAAATCTTCTGTATTTAGTATAAAGATAAAATTTGAAGCCTAAATTACACATATATTCATTCAATTAATACATGTTTTGAAAAAATTATTTACTCTGTTAACACTAGTTGTCTCTTAATTCTTAAATTACGACCGTTAGGGTTGTATATATCATTGTCCTTTATTTTAATATGATTGAAATGATTTGCTTACAAACAAGAAATAATGAGTAAATATAGTTGATGAAAGGTTTTTCATATTAATATATGAATAAAAATCATTTTAGATTGACTTTAATATGATATTTATGTTCATGCAATTAATACATGTTTTTGAAAAAATTATTTATTCTTATCATCTCTTAAATTACGACTGTTAGGGTTGTATATACAGTACTCCGTATCATTTTTCTTTATTTTAATATAATTGAAATGATTTGCTTACAAACAAGAAATAATGAGTAAATATAGTTGATGAAAGGTTTTTCATATTAATATATGAATAAAAATAATTTTAGATTGACTTTAATATTTACGTCATAAAAATATTAACTATTAAGAGAGTTATACAATTGATTGTATGTAATATCCAAACTTTTCGATGGGGTTGATAACAAAAAAAAAATCAAAGCTGATGAAAAATGTACTGCACTCTTTTTAAAAAAAGAAGATATTATAATAAAAATGACTATTAAACGATTAATAATATGTTCATGTACTTAAAACTGAGTAGGATGTATCGAGGATGATCGAGAATGGCCTTAAAAAGGTAAGGCGTGAAGTAACCGATAGTTTGAGGTTTTTTTTGAATCAAATGGATGTAAATCTAAACGAAAGCGTCGAAGAACATCCAGAGTGGCAAGAGCCACTAACATTTTTGAAGCATGTAGCAGAAGCGTGTGTTCGCGTATCGGCTGACCAATTTTGGGTGCAATGTGACGAGATCATGGACGAGGTTGACAAAAGACGGCGTGTTTTACCTCAAGGAATGGTAAGAGAACATCATATGCGCATGATGTTCTTGCTAGCGAGGTGTACCCGCCTTTGGCGATTCCGCAAGGAATCTGGGGTTGCTGACGACAACCACCTTGGTCGTCTAAGCGAGCAACCCACAATCCTGGAGTCGGTGAGAAAAGGGATCAGTGTTTTGAATGACGAAGATAAGATGATCCCGGTCGCTGTGAAGTCTAGTAGAGAAGAGATGGAGATTGAGATTGAGATTGCATCTTCTTGATTGTATTCATGAAATGTATACTCATTTGAAACTCTTTTCATAAAGAATTTTATGGTATAATTTTTAAAAATTTTGAACTAATATATTTACATGAAAATTAAAGTCAAAGACTAATCACCTCGAAAAGTCAAAACGTCGTATATATTGTACGGAGGGAGTAATCTCTTATCTAGAGTAACTAGAGTAACTAGCACAGTTAAGTAGTCAATCAATCCTCACAAATGAGGTGAAGATCACGGCTAAACAGAGAACAAAGGCTCCTCCTCCTCTGTATATATTGCTATACAATTCGTCAATAAAATTAAGTAAACAGTATGGCAAAATTTTTACAAGGTATCAGGAATCCTTACGATCTTGAATCTTGATCATTACCACCGCTGCACTACGTCTCGATATACCCATGGCATCCTCCAGTGCAACCATCCCAAATTCCGCTTACTCGAAACTGCACCTGGCGATTTCAGCTCACTCGTCTCCTTATGGGGTACGGGTTATTCGCCTTCATCGATGGCTACTGTATGAATTGTGTTATCATCGTTAAATGAGGTGTACAAGCTATCAGGATTTAGAACCGAGGCTTACAGTGTAGCCACAATTCTTTGTACACGCTTCGTCTTGCTTGCTCGAAACTTGTTGGACTCCTTCTATCCTGTCATTTGTTAATCGACCCCATTCGTCTAAATTGATAAGATTTGACCCGTTTTAACTATAAAACGGATACTTATATGTTAACCAAATTTTCCTGTTGTTATTGTTAAGTGAGTGAGTGTATGTATGTCCAATTGTGTTTGTATAGAAGACTGCAACTTGGTTATCTTTGAGTGATTTAGCCCTTAGTACTACTAACATTCAAACATTGTGATAACCCGCTATTTTACCGGTTTTTGCCCCATATTTCTACTCTTATTCGATCAATTTTATAACTCGATTTGCTAGTAATTAGTCATTTTACGTTTAATTTTGATTATTAGTCGAGTCTAGCTTAATAATATTGTTTTAGCATATTTCTCGGAATTTTGGTACTGCTCGAGTTATTTTGATATTGTAGGTACCGACCCGGGAAGAATCGAGACGAGAAAGACGGGTCAAACCCGACTTTGACCAAGACCTTCACTCCTCTCTCACCAATCCAACATCATCCTCCACCATCATCACCAATTAAATTTACCTAATCCATCTCCAATCAATTTCTTCTTCCATCATCATCGTCCATCTATTAATCATCAATCACCATTCTAACCATCAATTACTCCGGCGAACCTCCGTCAACGGTCCACCCCCGGCGACTCAATTGAGTCGATTTCAATCACACCATCTCGCCGGACCGCCACCTTCATCTCCACCGTCGCGCTTCGTCCTGCTCCGACCACGGCCGCTGCGACGACATCATCGCCACCAACTCGCCGCCGTTCGTCCTCCATCTCAGGCGAGCTACCGCGAGCACCTCCGACATCCACCACCTCGCGCAGGACAACCCTCGCACGCCCCTGCTCCGATATCAGCCGCCAACTCCTCTCCGGCGATCCGTCGTGGAGCCAGCTCCGGCGAAGCCAAGCAGCAAACCTCGATTGTCCTTTCAATTGAATTGGGTGTTTCTTTTTGGATAGCAATTGACGATTTAACCCTTTCTTTTATTCCTCTTTATTCCATTTAAATGAAGTGTAGTTTAGTCTTTGTCTTTATTTCATGGGTAGAGCTGATCAAATGGCCCAAGTCCGACGGCCCAACCCGACCCGGCCCGATTTTTTCAAGGGCTTGGGCCATCGTGTTGGCCCAAAAAAGCCCGAAGCCCGACCCGGTCTTAGCCCGATACAAATTTTGGACCGGGTATGAGCCGACCTTAAAGCCCGAATTTTGGCCCGGCCCGACCCGAATTTTAAAAAAAAATATAACATGATTTATGTTTTAAAACTTTTAAACTTCTTTTAAGTGGAAATTCATGTGTTTTTTATCACAATTTTTTTTAACAAAAAAAAGTCGTGCAATTTTTGTATGGAATTTTATGTTTTTTTATGTGTTCATGGTTATTATACACGGACACTAATACTCCCTCCCATCCAAACAATCCTTTACATGGGGTTTCACAATTTTTAAGAAAAGTGGTAAAAGTAAGGGTATTATTGGTAAATCAAATGATTTTATGGGTCCACCAAATTTAAAGTAAGGAAAAAGTTGTGGTATTTTGTGTAAATAGAGGAAAGATATGAGGGTTATATGGTAAAGTCTTTTGCCAAAAAAAGAATGTAA
Organism: Agrostemma githago; assembly: GCA_958450325.1. Classification (NCBI taxonomy): domain Eukaryota; kingdom Viridiplantae; phylum Streptophyta; class Magnoliopsida; order Caryophyllales; family Caryophyllaceae; genus Agrostemma; species Agrostemma githago. The sequence goes on along the minus strand of OY288245.1, from coordinate 74,458,004 downwards.
AGAATTGATTGGATTGTCCATTTATAGTAAGTGTAAAGAATTGAATGGATGGGAGGGAGTACCGTATATATGTGTGTGCGTGTGCGCGTGTGTGTATTTGTACTGTGATATGTTAGTGTGACACGTAATAATACGAAAAATTGTCCAACACCAAAACGGAGTATTAATATATCATTATGTACTCTAGTCGTCTGATTAATTTCGAGTAAGTTTTAGTAAAAAAAAGGTTTGTTTATTAGTCGGGTCGACTGCGAGCAAAACACTCGATTAAATGTCGGTTAATTTGTGGTAATAAATATTTTTTTTAAGGTGACGAAAAAAAAAATTTAACTTAATTCCGAACAATCGTTGTGACCAGATTGGGCCCGAAAAGCCCGCAAGCCCGAAAAAGCCCGAACGGGTTGGGCTTGGGCCTTACAAATTGGTCAGTTTGGGGGGGGCCAGCCCGACCCGACCCGCTAGATGGGCTGTAATTTTATGGTGAAGCCCGGCCCAAACCCAGCCCAACCCGGCCCATGATCACCTCTATTCATGGGATGTACTCTGTAGTACTCCCTCCACTTCTTTTATATCTTCCTCCACATTGGGTTTGGGAAGATATTTAAGAAGGATGAAATATGTGGATGAAAATGAAGTTAGGAAAAGAAGGTGGGATCACAAAGAATAAAAATCACAAAAGATGTGGAAGATAATAAAGAAGTTATTCAAATAGGAAATGTGGAAAATTATAGAGAAGTGGAGGGAGTATATATTACTAAACCCTCATTTTGAACAAGAGGACTGTTAGAGTAGAATTTTTGGAGGGTTTAGGGAGTAGCAGTGAACGAAGCAGCAGCCTCTTCCCCCCTTTCTTTCTTAATTTTCTCGTTTCTTTTAATTTGTTTTAATTAATTTAATCCTTCCGTTCTTCAACTTCGGACTCCTTTAATTCCATCATTTTTTTTGGTATAATTCTTATCTCTTCTCCTTTACTATTTTTATTTATGTTTAGTTTTATGTTTGTGATATATTTAGTTAGTAATTAGTTTAAAGATATAATCTTTATCGTTAATTGTGTGTTGTAATGTTATTTTATAATTATCTTGTTTGTTTGTATATAGTTTATGTTAGGATTAATGAAAGTTTCCTCCTTTTTATTTCTTTATGCCTAGTATTAGACTTAGAGTAATTAGTATTAGTATTTTCATTAGTATAATTATGTTTAGTGGGTAGTGTCTTTTCTAGAGACCGATTTGACCCCGACATATTTATATTGTGGGTCTGAGTCCCGTATTTGGTTTGTTTGGGATATACGGAGGAGGATAGTTTGGGATTCGGGAATCGACTCGTATTTTGGTTTGTGTTTGAACCTTTGACTCTTGCTCACCGACGGGAGTCGGTTAGGTCTAGGTAGTAAAACTCGCCCCTTGACTTGCCTTGTCCCGCCTAGTTGAACACGGGAGTGAGAATTAGTTAGGATACCCTAACTATCGGTCTAGACTCTTCACCTTGGGAGAGGGAAGAGAAAGGAACAGGATTAGACGCGTACTTAGTGACCTAGGACCTTGCTTGGATTGGGTACCATGGGAGTGGGCTCACTCGATTGACCTAGGAATCCGACTCACGAGCCCGGGAGGGAAGTGATCGGATTTTACTTAGTTGGACTACGAACCCGGGAGGGAGGTAGTCGACCCTTAGAGGCGTTCCACTCATCCTAATATCCCTAGCAACTCATTATCGGTGTTTCTTACTCATAATTATGATATGTTGGTGGTTAAGTCGGACCCTAGACCTTTAATTATTATTATATCGTTATTCTTATTACTCGATTGTTTTAGTTTATTAGTTTGTTTATGCTTTTGTTAGTTATCTTAAACTAGTATAATTTCACCTTTGATAATTGATTTGTGTAGCTAATTCATAGTCCGAGACCGAACTAGTACTCATTCCCGATCTCTCTGAGGATTCGACCCGAGCTATTCTAGTTTAGGTTAGTTGGTTTGTTTGATGGTAAGATTGACGACAAATCTCGAATATCACCATACAAGGGGCCTCAAACTCGAGACTCGAACTGGTCTATTAAGACGCCCCTGATTACGAGTAGTTAGGAATGAACGTACGTGTTGAGCAACTTTATAAGCTGTTGAGTAGGAAAGAGGTCTATTGCGAAATGAATAATGCAATGCTCAATGGAACGATTGTGTTATTTCAATGGGGAAGCAGTGTTTTCAACTACGACCGTGATTAAGTAATAAAAGGGTTTATAGTTTCACGGCGCCGTCTAATACAACCATAAATCCTTTTTTGTCTTGTTTAAGGTGTCATTCCCCCGTAAATCCGTAATATAACATCTTTGTTTTGTTAATTCATCAAAGACTGATCATTGTCCATCATTGTTATACTGTGACGTCGTTATTGCAAAGACATTGATTTATCAAAGTAACATATGTTTAACTTTACCGTGATAATTATATAGTACTCCGTAATTCATTTATTATATATCTAATGTAATAAATAGTTGTTGATAAATGTTAATTGTAACACTTTTACCTATTTTGACACAACGGTCGGTTATTAGCTCAAATGGTAGAGCATTGTACTAATGTACAAGATGTGGGTTCAAGTCCTACATACATAGACGAACTAATAGAATATAATAACACCAATGTATTGTGTTTCAATCACAAAGGTTATACTAGCAACCAGGGACAAAAATAAATAAGTGACTTTTATCAATGTTAGGGACTTCGGGTAACAACATTACTATAACATTGTGACAGTGATTAACTAGGTCTAAATGATAACTAGTGTTACTGTATTAGTGATTTAACTGGTTTGAGTGTACGTGTAACAAGTTACTCAAAAACTCGTTGTTTTCTGACTCCTTGTACAGTAGTTGTACACATAATAATCATATCCATATATCCCACGTTGCAATAAGCCAACAAGCCAGGGATTCACAACATCTGAACATAATACCCCATCATTTAACTTCACAAGAGATAGATCAATATGGGGTCAACATATCTCTTTCGAGAGCCCACAATATCATTCAAAGAGAAAACTCGATCTTGAACTTGAACTTGACTTCTTTTAATATGTCTGGCCTCGACAATTACTACGTGACATCCCTATTCATTGAGGACAATGTGGTACGTGATCATGGATACCGGGTCTTCGTTCACTTGAATGTAGACGGAAATCGACTACATACCAATTTGACCCGAGTTTTACTAAAGGTTACATAATTGAGGAGTGCGCGTAATGTAGGTTTTGGTCGATGTCGTAGCCCAATTCTTTAAAAGGAAGTTCGATTGGAGGCCAAAAAGTCCCGGCCCCAGATCGACATTTGAATTATGTTACAGGCAGGCAAGATTTTTTTGGAGGATTTAATTTCCCTTCCATTGTTCTTCATCATTTTTCGATGTTACAGTCAATATTAGTTTTCAGTTTTCGTCTTAAGGTAGTGAAGCGGGATTATCGTCTGAATCTTTAGGACTAGGTTGATTATCATCTTCCCGACTTTTCTTGATCAAATCAAGATTCATGGCCACGAGCTGGGGTAGATTCTGCACGTACAATTCAAAGGCAAAAAAGACATGAAATCATACATACTACATTGTACTATAATGTACTACTCCGTATACTGCTTGAAAGTTTTTACTCCGTATTTATTTATTTTTTGCAAAGTACTTTCTATGATTAACCTAATTATATGAAGCTAACAAATTAACTAAAAGTGTGAAATTATTATCCAAGTCTTAAACTAATCATCTAAGGTTAAATAAAAATTAACACGTGGCAACATGCGATTAGCACTACAACAAATATTGGAATATGTAACGCAAGATAGAGAACAGTTTAGTTGCTTAAGCGTTTTCTAGAACTAAAGAGAACGCCTTTCCAAGGAAACAGTTATTTAGAAAAGAATAGATAGCACCTTTGTAAGACAAACGTTATTTAAAAAAGAATAGAGAATGCCCTGCTAAGATCACAGTTATTATTTGGAATATGTATAGATAACACCTCTACAAAAAGGCGTCTTCCACTTTTGGTTCAAACAACAACCGTAGATAACCTTTTAATCCAAAGATCATTTATTTGCCATGTCATCAATCCTCCTCATCTATCCAACTATCCACCGTAGTGTATTTCTTCTTTTCCCCTCTGCTTTTTGTTTATCTTCTTCCATCATCCCCTTTATACTATGTTTTCCAATCAAAGGTTTTATATTTATTTGATTAAAATCACCTCAAAATCCATAAAATCAACTCCATTATCTCCTCTATACTCAGTGATTAAACCGATTAATGCAAGTCCAATTAGCGAGTCGATTAGAATATCACATTCAAATTTCGCAAGTCTAAAGAACATATCGTAGATTTGTAACCAAAATCGACAACTTAATCATCGTTATCGCCGGAGTTTATCACGTCGCCGCCATTGTTAGAGACAGATTTCTTACCGCCAAACTTGCTGTGGTCTGCAACATCACCTGGAACTGAGAAAGTGATGAGGACGACCAAGGACGAGATGGAAGACGGAGCATAGGAATCGCCATTACCTGTTGAATGCTTCAAGATCTAGTCATAGAATGTCGCCTCGATTCTTAAATCCCAGCGATAAAAAGCAACAACATCAGTTGGCGCAGGAGAAGTTACATTTGTTTTAGGGGAATATTAAAGGAAGACAACTTATATTGTATTCTGTATTAGTCAATTTAATCTTGTATTAGCCTGATATTATTTGTAATACAAGATTACAAGGTATGTTGATTTATTATATATGTAATCAGTTGTGTATAAACATAGTATAGTTATGATTAATAATTGTACTTAAATTGGCGTTGGTTTTAATATCAACAACGATTTAGTATAAGTAATTTAATTTTGTATAGGTATTTTAAATCAGGTAGTGGTATTTTGATAAATTGTAGTGGTATTTTTTAATTTAAATAATTCTACATAAAAGTTACAGAACAGTGGTCTTCCCCATGGTTCTGTATAGTATGGGAAATTATAACTGCAATTAAAGATAGGCGTTATCTATAGTATAGGAAAAGAGAATGTCCAACTAACATAAGTGTTATCTATACCTATAGTAAAGATAACACCTCTTTGACTAAGGCGTAATCTATCTTGTCACTTATAAAACGCATCCACCAACCATTCTCTATATAATAGAGAACACTGAGTTAGAAAATGGTCCTAAGGCGTTATCTAAGACATATTTCAACAGTTCTCTAATCCTATTTTTGTAGTAGTGTAGTTGTGTATGGAAATCTCATACATATATATTGCGTAAGTGTAACCTTTTCGACAATTTCATTTAACAAAAACAATTTGACACGTTATCGAAATAATTTAATATCTGTCTATCTGAGATATGTATCAATATATTAAAATAAACGAAAATCTATATATCCATTATCCATGTCCATATGTAAATATAATCCATGTACATACATACCTATATCTATATATCTATATATATATATATATATATATATCTAAAGCTAGAAGTAAAGTAACATATCATTCAAAAAAATAAATATAAAGGTACATACTTGACAATAAGTCAATAACCAATGACTCATAAACTTGTTTTCTTGCTTCTTGTTGACATAATAATAAGCAACTAGTATAGACCCCGTGCAATGCACGGTATTTAAAATAATTTTATCTTATAAAATATTTCATTTAAAGATTTAAAATAAGAAATTCATTATTTTATATTAACTATTTATCAATAGTGTACTTTAGATACATAATTTTTTTTTAATAGCAAAACTAATCAAAATACTTATAATGTCTTAAAATGCGTTAAATAAAGTGTAATTAATGACAATGTTGCTTATATAAATCATAAATAATGTTTAATATAATTAGAATATTAAGGATTTTAAAATTGTTTTCTTGATATATTTTTTGAAAACTATGTTGATATAATGTTAGAATATTAAGGACAATATTTGTAAAAATTGGTTTCTTGATAAATTTTTTGAAAACTATGTTAATATAATTAAAATATTAGACAATATTTTTAAAGTTGGTTGGAACTGTCTTATTAGTCTATACCTGAAAGATACTTGTATCTTGAGATTCTATGAAAAGTTAAATCATAAGATAAGTTAATGTGTAGTAGAGCCGGAAAAAATTAACACGACACGAAAACACGACACGAACCCGACACGAAATTAACGGGTTTGGGTTGAGGGTTAATGACCCGTTTAAGTATGTGGGTCGACACGAACACGACACAAATATTAAATGGGTCGGGTTAGGGTTGACATATCAAAACACGAAACCGACACGGATAACCCGTTTATTTAAATGGGTTCACATCAGGTCAAGTTGACACGATTAACCCGATTAACCCAACAACATATTATTCTTAATTCTTATCGGGCCTCACAAAACACATTTTTTGGGTTAAACAGGTCTCATGGGTTATTCGGGTTGAATGGGTTAGAAAAATACCTGCTCTTTGATAAATGGGTTATACAGATCAGGTCGGGTTGTGCAAAATACTAACAGATCAGGTTCATGTCATGTGAACTGACCCGTTTAATTAAACAGGTCAGGTTCAGGTTAGAGGTTTACTGACCCGTTTATATGCGACACGAACATGAACCCGACACGACACGATCTGTTTGCCAGTCTAATGTGTAGGGAAGGTTCGAAAATATACGTGCTGAATACGTGTTGTATTTAATTTAATACATTCTCATCAAGTAGGATCATTTCAATTCGACTAAATTCATTTGGATTATTATTCCAAGCCGGTACGGAATACATCCTAATGACTCTTACCCTGATTCTCCATGTTTCCTTGGTGTCATTAATGTCACTGACCATATTGAAACGTCGGGATTGAGAGACAACCATTTTTTGGGTATAGTGTAAATAAAATTAGAAGATTAGAAAATTAAAAGATTATTACGTATACTATAGAAGATAAGCTAGAATAATGCTTGTATGTGAAATGTGTATTGTAGTTATATAGAAGATTATAAAATTAAAAGATTATTACGTACGGAACTAAATACTCCGGGTGTATTGTACTAAGGGTGTTTCAGCCCAATAAAGAAATAGGGAAGATAGATAAAAATCGGAGGGAGTATGAGTTAGGTCACTTTCAATTATATGACATATAATCAATCTAATCAATCAATTAATTGCACAATTTAATCAATCAATCAATTAATTAGAACGATATATAGAATAAGATTGTACTCCGTATATGATATATGGAATAAGATTGTGCATATCATAATAGTATGACATATCATAACAATATAGAGAAATAATTATTATAATATCTTCTAGTATATACTCAAATAACAAAAATGTATCTAGACGGAAGCTAATTTTATGACAATATGTACCCAATTAATGACAATATAAATGTTATGTACCCAATTATAACAATAGTATTCCGTATTATTCTATATATCATACTAATCAAATATACGGTTTATCAATCAATTAACAATATATACTAATTAATTATACTAATCAAATATATTGTTAATAATCTAATCAATCAATTAATTGCACAATTAATTGCACAATTAATTAGTATAATATATAGAATAAGATTGTATATGATATATGGAATAAAGATGGTGCATATCATAATAATATGACATAATTATATTATTAACAAATACGGTATACCTAATATGATTATGTTAGATATTAGTATACCTAATATAGAATATAAAAATAATTATAATCATATCTTCTAGTATTTGACTATGATTACACTGTAATAATTATAATAAGATTATTCTACTCTGTTAATTATACTATTTTATGTAAGTATCTTTTAAACGTATAGAATATGATTACAATTAATATGCACGGATAATTTCGATATAAGCCCAACCAAATTATATAAGCCCAAAAATAGGCCCATATGATAGTAGGCGGGAAATTTTGTAGAATTGTTATTTGTTAGTGGAAAGGGGAGGTAAAATATTGTACGGGATAGTGCAATCTCCTATTAACAAAAACAATGCAACTATATGGTTAAAATGGAATACAATATGTTTATACTTTTTTTAAAAAAATTGATCATATATTCCATAGTAAATATTGTATGTGATATATTATATTTAAAACATGTGATCTTCGTAATTAATGTAATCAATCAGATTTCTTTAATTACATACTTTCTGTGGTGTATAGCTTTATATGTGATGTAGTGATAATGTGATATTTAAATCAGTAAGATGTTTAATTGTAGTTGGAGATGAGAAGGATCACACACATGAGGTCTAGGGTTCAATTCACATCTAGCTCATGTTTAAGTGTAGTTGGAGATGAGAAGGATCACACACATGAGGTCTAGGGTTCAATTCACATCTAGCTCATTTGGTTTTTTTTTTTTTTTTTTTTGTTATGGATAGCTTTAGGCGGGAAAATATATGAATTGTGTTATTTGGTTAGTGGAAAGGGGGATGGATTCACGATGAAAATGATACCAATCGACTCACCTCATTTGAATATACTACCCAATCATTTAATTTCACAAGAGACGGAACAGTATCGGATCAACATATCTCTTTCGAGATCACACAATATAATTCAAAGAAAAAACTTGAAATTGACTTCTTTTGTGATCCCCGCCTATCAAGTTGTAAACAATTTTTACGTGACAACCCTAACATTGGCGGTAACACTAATAATCACCGCCAATACGCGATGATAGACACGGGCGAGTCGTTCACTTGGGTTCAATGCGAAGGATGTAACCCTTGTCTCCCGACAAAATCCCAAAACTTCGATTACAAAACCTCCCCAATTAACTTTCTCTCGAATGCAAGTTCCCGACGGAAACTGCTTACCCTACCTTGTGTACGACGGGTCATGTGGTTTTCATGCACAGTACGTGGAAACTTCGTCCGTGAGAGGGTTCGTTGGATACGACAATTTTCACTTTTGGAACCGTCGGACGGCTCAAATGGACGTGTACCCAAAATTATTCTTTGGGTGCGGTATGAAAATGAAAGGTCCATGGAACTTTGGAGAACCCGATAACGTTATTGGTGGCGTATACGGGTTAGGTCCGGGTCCAAATTCGTTTCTCAATCAATTAAAAAGGGTATACTCTAAATAAATTTTCCTATTGACTTGCCCAACGGACCGACGGTCAATTTTCCATGTCGACAATATTTTTTGGTAATGACGCAGAAATACGTGGTCACGCGAGTAGGCAAGTAGTAACAATTTCCATGAACCCACAACATTATTATAATTTGTAAACTGGAATTAGTGTAGACGGAAATCGACTACCCATTGACCCGTCAATTTTTGAATTCGACCCGGGTTTTACTAAGGGTTTCATAATTGACACGGGTTATCCGTACACTGCATTAGCCGGGGGTGCGCACGATATTTTGGTCAATGCCGTGGACGTATTCTTTGTAAGGAGGTTCAATTGGAAGGCGAAACTTGCTATTGACAGAAAAAGATTTCAGTTATGTTACAGGCAACAATTTTCGGAGGATGAAGACGACTTTCCTACCATTGTTTTTCATTTTGCGATGTTACAACAACCGGGGGAACGAGACATGGTTTTTAAAAGGGATAATATGTTTAAAAGAGTCGATGACGGGTTTTGTATTATAATGGGTTGATGTGTCGGAAAATGTATGCATATGTTTTTACATAAAGTGTAGGAGGACCTTCAATTAAAATGATGTGTCGGAAAATACATTTAAGAATCGAACCTTCAATTTATTGACCAGAGTGTAGGAGGACTCTTACCACTATATTACATAAATCGGGCTTGAAAAAAATGAAACTTTGCCCAATTTAAATAGAAGTCCAATTGTACATTGTCCATCATACCATAATCAAAAAATTCAAGGATTATTATCTATCAATTTTACCCATTACCAACACTGAAAAAAAAAGTTGTAACATACTCCGTAATAAGAAAAAAGTTATTTCATCTATGAAACGGGTCGGATGAGTAAGGTAATACTCCAATTGAGAGAAATGTTTACAATACTACGAAACGAGTTTAAATATCGAGAATGTGCGTACACAAGATATTACAAAACCACAAGGTAACACTCTCTATCCCAAACGTACAAAAAATAATTAAAATAATACCTAAATTCGTAAAAATAAGGCATTTTCATATATATACTCCGTAGCAAGCAAATATAACGAACTCGTTGGCCCAAAATTTCGATTCTAGATTTGCCCCTCTGGTAGTACTATAGTACCACGCACGTCCTAATGCAATCAAAGGTTGCCTCTAATAATCAACAATAATTACGAGTAGTTTATTAACCTACAAATTCAATTGAAATTACACAAATAAATTAAAACTTTCGGACCCTCTATTCCACTCTTGTGCCCCATATTTTGTGTATCACTTCATATACTAAATGACACATCATCGCCTCTTGCATAAATAAAATATGCAACAATTATCCTAATATGTTATGTGTCATATAGTGATATAGTGTACGAAGGGGCACACAGACGAGTGACAAAAATGGAACAGAGGATCTGCATTGCCTGCGTGCGTAAACTAAGTTCTGAAGCATATTGGAAGTTTGGAACTGTATTGGAAAGATTATCGTAAATTATTTAAATCTTGGGTTATACGAGTAATAAATAAAGATTTCAAACGTAAATCATGCAATTTTGCACGGTTAACCGTTAACCGGCCCTAATGTTGACACATCTCAGGCACGAAGCTTAAGGACATAGACGGAATATCGTACAGAACCCTAAAATTCGTGTGCTGAAACGCTCCAAGTAACGAAGGCCGAGGAGTATCTTGAGGAAGGATCGCCATACAAAACTTTTGGTTATTATCAACTCTTTTAAACATATTATCCCTTCTTAAAACCATATTCATTTCCGCCGATTGTTGTAAATTCGCGAAATGAAAAACAACGGTAGGGAAATCGTCTTCATCCTCCGAGTAATGTTGCCGGTAACATAATTGAAAGAACGATCTTAGACCGGGACGCAGTGGCTTCCAATTGAACCTACTTTTAAAGAAATGTTTTACGGCATCGTACAAAACATCATGGGCACTCGCAGCTAATAAGGTGTACGGACAACCCGAGTCAATTGCGAAACCCTTACTCAAATACGGGTCGAATTCAAAAATTGACGGGTCAATGGGTAGTCGATTTCCGTCTACACTAATTCCGGTCAAGTACAAATGATACGTAATTTGTGTATTCATGGAAATTGTTACTACCTGTCTAGTCGCGTCACCACGTATTTGTGCGTTCTCACCAAAGTACAGGGTCGACGTGGAAAATTGACCGTTACCCCAATTTGGTATACAATAGGAAAATTTATTTAGAGTATACCTTTTTAATTGATTGAGAAACGTTCTTGGACCCGGACCTAACCCGTATACGCCACTAATAAGGTCTTCGGGTCCACTGTTATCTCCGAGTGACCATTCACCTCCCGATTCCAGACCGCAACCAAAGAATAATTTTTTGTACGCGTCCATTTGACCCGTCTGAGAGTTCCGAAAATAGAAATTGTCGCGTCCAATGAACCCTCTCATGGACGAAAGTCCCATATTACTTTCCTGAAAACCGCATGACCCGTGATACTGAAGTCGCGGTACGCAATTTTTGTCCGAAAATGACATTCGCGAGAAAGTTGGGGACTCTTGGTAAACGAAGTTTTGGTATTTTGTCGGGAAACAAGGGTTACAACCTTCGCATTGAACCCAAGTGAACGAGGCGCCCGTGTCCAGGAGCACGTATCGATGGTCAGAACCGATGAATAGGGATGTCACGTAATAATTGCTTTGAACTTCTTGAATGGGCATATTAAAAGAAGTCAAGTTCAAGTTCAAGATCGAGTTTTTTCTTTGAATAACATTATAGGCTCTCGAAAGAGATATGTTGACCCGATATTGGTCCATCTCTTGTGAAGTTAAATGATTGGGTATTAGGTTCAAATGTGGTGAGTCGATTGGTATCATTTTCATTGTGAATCCATTGCTTATCGAAACGTGGATTATGAATATGAATATCATAATAATAATAATGAGTTTTCGAGTCATTGGTTATCGACTTATTGGCAAGTATGAGTTAGGTTTGAACTATCTTTACTTCTAGATGTTGATGTACTTAAGTATGGGCTTTTGTGATCAAATTAAGACAAAAATGATTCGACACAATACTGAAAAAAAATTGTAATCTTCAAATATGCATTGCGTATCTATATATTTAATTACTGTATATGGATTTTTGTGATCAAATTAAGGTCGTAAAAAATTATTTATTGTATTAAATCACTTTTGTTTAATGAAAATGTTTCTTAACATGTTTAAGAGAGTGTAAATAACAATTTTGATTAAACAAAAATAATTTGACACAATATTGAAAAAAATTGTAATAATCTTCGGATATGCATTGCGTATCAATATATTTAATTACTTTATATGGATTTTTGTGATCAAATCAAAGATTGAAAAATTTGATTTATTTCGACTGGATCTTGTTGTAATTTATACAAGGAAATACCTACATTAAAAAATTCAAAACTCAGTACACTTACAATGTATTCTCTTAAAATATATTGATAGGTTTGTTAGAGATTAAAATCCTTGGAATCACAACCTCCACCCTCACTCCATGATTCTAAGGGCTCGTTTGGTTACTATGGGAAGATGGAGTTACCGGAAACTTAAATTCACGTAAATTTGTATTTCATGGAAATTACAAAAAATATTGTTTGGTTGTCAGGTGATAAATAACTTCATGCGGGAAGTTCTACACACCAAGGGGGCTTGGTGAGTAACTTCCCCGTTATGGAGGAAGTGACAGTTCCTAGTAAGTGGCAATTCCCGGAAAGTGGGCAATCAAACAGCATATCAATTTATCAATTCACATGATTTAAGAAAGTTTGGATATTTAACTCCAATTCTTCATGAAATCACACTCCATTCCAATACTTTGAACCAAACGCCGCCATAATAGTTTACACTTTCTCTTTATGGGTGTATCATCCAATAATTTACATTTCGATTTTTGACAGATTTATGCTCTCTACTTTATCCTTTATAATAATATTTAAAAATAATCTTCCCCTTACCGTTTGTTTACAAAAAAAAATTATTTTTCATACCCAAACCTCAAACCCAAGTGAGGAGATGAATTTGAGATTGATTCCATGGTATCAATTAAATTAGATAAAGCTTTCATTTTTCATTTTTATCATTGTTATACAAAAATCAAATAGTAATAGGCAAGGTGTCGCTTTTTTCATTGTAAAATAATTAAATAATTTTTACAAGATATTAAACACAAAAATCGAAAGAAACCTAATAAGTACTCCCTCCGGACACTATTTTTCGCCCCACTAGCCCAATATATGTGAGGAGTATTTTAATGAAGTGGGGCAAAAAATAGTGTCCGGAGGGAGTAGAAAATACTTGCATCAAGAATAGAGTTCTCAACCCAATACCACTCTGGCCTGCTATGATTTCTTATTTTATATCGATACCTTTTTGAACAAACCGCGCGCAACCTTAATTTTTTTGTATAATGTATAACCTATAAGTAAGTTATAGCAGGTGAGATTTTTTTTTTAGAGGTAAAAACGTGGCTTATATTAAATCAACTTCCGCCAAATTCAAGGCGGTCTGCGGAAAGTTCGAGTCAAAAACAATCTCCGAACCCACGACAGTACAGAGTCTAGCTGTCCAATGGGCTACGGTGTTCCCACCACGTTTAGTATGTCTACAATTAACTGACATAAAACAACTTAACAGAAAACGTAAGTCATCCAAACAAACTCCAATCGGGGTGCGCCATTCACGTTCTTGCATAATGGCCTGGATAACGGTAAGAGAATCGCTTTCCAAGATGATGTTATCAAGTCCACAGGCGAAAGCCTTTCGGAGTCCAAAGCAGGCTGCTTGTGCTTCCGCTACCTCAGGGGTCCACCTCGCCTCAATTCTCGTGCTGCCTAGCCCGATGATCTGGCCATCACCGTCCCGATACACGAATCCAAGTCCAACTTCTCCGTCATTCCAAATTCCAAATTGCTTATTGAGACGTGGATTATGAATATTAATATGAATATGAATATGAATATGACGTACTTAATATGAATTTTTGTGATCAAATTAAGACAAAAATGATTCGAATGAAAAAATTTGTAATCTTCAGATATGCATTACGTATCAATATATTTAATTATTGTATATGGATTTTTGTGATCAAATTAAGGTTGTAAAAAATTATTTATTTTATCAAATCATTTTTGTTAATAAAGTGTTTCTTAGTTTCTTACAATTTTTAGGGTGTAAATAACAATTTTGATTAAATTAAACAAATGATTCGACACAATATTGAAAAAAAATTGTAATCTTCGGATATGCATTGCGCATCAATATATTTAATTACTGTATATGGATTTTTGGGATCAAATTAAGGTTCTAAAAAATTATTTATTTTATCAAATCACTTTTGTTTGATGAAAGTGTTTCTTACCATGTTCAGAGAGTGTAAATAACAATTTTGATTAAACAAAAATGATTCGACACAATATTGAATTTTTTTTTGTAATCTTCGGATATGCATTGCGTATCAATATATTTAATTACTGTATATGGATTTTTGTGATTAAATCAAAGATTGAAAATTTTGATTTATTTCGACTCGGGTCTTGTTGTAATTTATACAAGGAAATACATACATAAAAAAAAATTCAAAACTAGGTACACTTACGATGTATTCTCATAAAATGTATTGATACTTATGTCAGGGATTAAATCATTTTTGTCTGACCAAATCAAATCACTTTTGTATTCCACGAGCATGAATACTACTCGTAATATTAACACACAATTGGACTATGCAGTTATAAGTTATACTCCCTCCGTCTCACTAAAATTGTCATATTTCATTAATACGCACACATAATGTGACAATATTATAATGTGGATAATATAATATCATGAGACATTATCCTTAATATGAAGTCGGATTATTCATCTACATCTTTGGGTTGATCTGATCTATCTTCCCGACTTTTCTTGATCAACTCATGGTTTATTGCTACAAGCTGAGCAAGATTCTGCACAATTCAAAGGCAAAAACACATGAAAACGCGTACTCTCTCTTATTCGTTGAATTCCAGTCTCAAGGGGGAAATAGGAGTACCTTATATGAAAATCTACGGAAAGAACGATCAAGGCCACCCGAAGAACTTTCTGCTTCAACCAGCTGATCAGAACCCTCGATTCCCTAAAACAAATTAGAAGTTCACACTATATTAATAAAGTCGATATCAAAGAGAAAATACATACAAACGACGACCAAAGAGTTCATTCCAATGTAAACTAACATACCGGCTCAAGCTCTAGCTCATTGGAGTCGTTCAAAGCGGAACGACTACTGAAGTAACTTGTATCAAGTTCACTTTCAGTAGTAGGAACAAAAGCTGGCTGTGACTACAAATCCATCAACCAAAATTGTCAAATTTACACGGGTAACATTTGTTTCGAGTGTAACAGAAGAGAGATTGAGATTGAGATTGAGATTGAGATTGCACGTACCTTTTGGGCTTGAACGGTGTCCCAATCAATCTCATCGAAGAATGGATGAGCCTTCACCTCCGCCGCTCCACCAGATCCAAGCCTCAGCTCGGGATCTTCAGTCAACAACCTGAAGTAATGCAGAGGTTAGTTTTCATTAGGTCCGGTCCAATCCAACTAATAATTTCAGTTAAACGAAAGCGGACTGAATTCTTACTTGTTGATAAGATCCTGTGCCTCGTAGCTCATATCTTTTGGAACATCCGGCCATGGAATGTTGCGTTCGAGGATATTTTGAAAGATTATCTGCAAAAACAAATACAATAAGCATCAAACAAACAAGATAGTTTCATCAGTTTCTTTCAGAGTTATCAAGGTGTAAATTAGAGTAGGTTTAGAAAAGATGAATTACCTGTGGTTTTTCGGCATTAAAAGGAGGGATGCCAACCATCAGCTCGAACAATGTGACGCCAACAGACCACCAGTCGACAGCAGCTCCTGCACGAAAGAGGATCATAATGTGTTTGCAAATATTCAATATGAGGACCCAGGATATGTATATATGACGAACCGTGTTCCTTTGCCAAGAGTATCTCAGGAGCCAAATAGTCCGGAGTTCCGAGAATGGAAGAAGATGATTGAGGTTGAGGTCGAGGTTGATCTTCTTCAAACAATGCGGTATCTGTGACTCTGGATACCTCATACGCTTGGTTGATGAGACCAACTTTCGACAGCCCAAAATCCGTCAACTGCCCAACAATAAGCATTACGTATTCATTATTAGTCACTTTTTCAGTCTAAAAATCAATGAATTGACAGCGGAAATGATACTTGTCGAGTTAGACCTATAACTCCACAAAGACGATCGAACCCAAGACCTATTGAGGACGACCAAGTTAACATCCAAATACGCGTTTGAATAAAAACAGAAAGTATATTGCTAATCAAGTAAATAACGTTTGAATTGTAAATTAATCTCTGAATGCTTTACTCCTCTTCCAACAAGGCTTTATATAGCCTACAACAAAGAAGGATAATTAACGTAGGAAATAACTTCTAATTGTAACAGCTAAATCGACTTAATTAGCCAATTATAGCCCTAATTAAACTACTTTATTCCATATTCCTCTAAGGATTAATTAAGCAGATAAATCATCTTGTAACAGCTGATCACCCCTCGCCTTCAATGCTCGAGCTACATTATTCGAACAAACACGTAACCAAACATACACTTTGATGCACGAGTTCCCCAAGCCAATTGACCTGTTTTGCCAGCAATTGAGCACGATTAACATCTTGGTTCGGGGCCTTCACAGCCCAGTTGCCCACTAACTCCTCGACGTTATCGATACTCGTATCATCCCCTCTCCCTTGAAACGGAATTGACCTCAATTCAGAAATGCCATCATCATCGATATATGGAGCAAGGTCACCAACGTTAAACGTAGCGTGAACGCCATAGTCGCCCGGGAGTTCGAGTTTATAAGCATTATCATTGATTCTCGCAACCACCTTGTAAGGGCCCTCCGCACGAGGCATTAACTTATTCTTGCGCTTGCTTGGAAATCTCTCCTTCCTCAAGTGCACCCAAACCAAATCACCTTCGTTGAAAACTCTAGGCTTACGATTCTTGTTCGACTTACGCTTGTAAGCTTCATTGATGGACTCGATCTTGGCTCGAACTTGTTCGTGCAATTTCATCATTGACTTGAGTTTAGAATCAGCATCTTTGTGAACTAGTTCATCCCTTGGTAATGGAATCAGGTCCAAGGGTAAGAACGGGTTCAACCCATAAACGACCTCAAAAGGTGAATGGTCAGTAGCATGTGTAGGGGACCTATTGTAAGCGAATTCAGCATGAGCCAGCTTTAAGTCCCAATCCCTTTGAGTCTTGCTGACGAGTCCACGCAATAACGTGCCCAAGGTTCGGTTCGTTACCTCCGTTTGCCCATCAGTTTGAGGGTGGTGAGACGTACTAAATAGTAGCTTGGTACCCACCTTCCTCCATAACGTGTTCCAAAAATAGCTTAGGAACTTGGAATCCCGGTCGGACACAATAGTTTTCGGAATTCCATGCAAACGAACCACCTCCCGATAATATAAGTCGGCTACATTACTTGCATCGTCGGTTTTGTGACATGCTATAAAGTGAGCCATTTTAGAAAAACGATCCACCACAACCATTATCGCATCCTTACCCCTTTGAGTACGAGGCAAAGCTACGATGAAATCCATCGATACATCCTCCCATGGCCTGTTTGGAATTGGCAGAGGCGTATATTCCCCGGGTTTGAACGAACTTTTGGACAAATGACAAGTGACACATTTCCGAATCACGTTTTGCACATCTGCTTGCATCCGAGGCCAATGAAAATGCTCTTTTAGAACTTCAACGGTCTTAGCAACGCCAAAGTGACCAGCGAGTCCGCCCCCATGAGCCTCACGAACCAGTAGCTCACGAACGGGATGCTTAGGAACACACAAACGATTCCCTTTGAATAAGAAACCGTCTTGTAATACGAATTCACCTTTAGCTCCTGCTTGACATTCAATGAACAACTCACCAAACTCCAAGTCATTTTCATAATAATCTTTAAGAGTTTCAAAACCCAGTAAACGAACATCAAGTATTGACAGCAACGAATAACGTCGGGACAGGGCATCTGCTACAATATTGCTCTTCCCATCTTTGTATTTAGAAGAAAAATAAAAAGATTGAAGGAACTCTACCCATTTAGCATGCCTTGGGTTGAGTTTGGACTGACCGTGGATATGCTTTAAGGATTCGTGATCCGAGTGCAAAATAAAATGACTCGGACGAAGATAATGACTCCAATGATCTAGAGCTCGTACAATAGCATAGAATTCCTTGTCGTAAGTAGAATAATTAAGCCTAGCACCGCCCAATTTCTCCGAAAAATAGGCAATAGGCCGTTTCCCTTGTACAAGTACAGCACCTATCCCTATCCCGCTCGCGTCGCACTCCACCTCAAAGGGTTGTGTGAAATCTGGGAGTGCCAATACGGGTGCCTCACATAACTTACTAACAATCAGGTCAAATGCTCTTTGTGCAGCCTCGGTCCACTTAAATGAACCCTTCTTCAAACACTCGGTAATAGGACTCGTAATTGTGCTAAAATCTTTAATGAACCTTCGATAAAAAGAAGCAAGTCCATGAAATGATCGTACCTCCGTGGCTGTCTTGGGAACAGGCCACGACTTAATCGCTTCGATCTTAGCCTGATCAACCGAAACCCCTTCTTTAGACACCACATAGCCAAGGAAAACAACACTCTCCACTAAGAATGAACACTTCTCCCTTTTGCCATAAAGTTTCTGCTCACGGAGTGTAGTGAACACTTTTCGAAGATGCTCAAAATGTTCCTCGAAACTGCGACTATATATCAAAATATCATCGAGATAAACAACCACAAATCGACCTAGAAAGGGTTTGAGTACCTCGTTCATAAGCCGCATAAAAGTGCTCGGAGCATTGGTGAGACCAAACGGCATAACCATCCATTCGTATAATCCATGCTTTGTCTTGAAGGCGGTCTTCCATTCATCCCCTTCCCTCATACGAATTTGGTGATAGCCACTCCTTAAATCAATTTTTGAAAACACCACCGAACCATGTAACTCATCCAACATGTCGTCCAACCTCGGAATAGGAAATCGGTATTTGACGGTGATATTATTGACTGCCCTACTATCGATGCACATCCTCCAAGTACCGTCTTTTTTTGGAACTAATAAAGTTGGAACTGCACAAGGGCTCATACTCTCACGAACATAACCGCGATCCATCAACTCCTCAATCTGGCGTTGCAATTCTTTTGTTTCTATTGGGTTACAACGATACGCGGCTTTGTTGGGTAGGGAAGCTCCGGGCATGAGATCGATTTGGTGTTCAATTCCACGAATAGGTGGCAAGCCAGGGGGTAAGTCATCGGGGAAGACATCCTGGTATTCCTTCAATAGCCCTGCAACCTGCTCATTAAAAATATCACCACTACGTACCTCTTTAGCCACCATTACATACACATGATTACCATCAATAATAGCATTTTCTACCTCCTTCTCACTGGCAAACATGGACAACTTTGACGTCTTACCACGATTGACGTTCATGGACCGAATGGCAGTAGGCGACATAGGTTTCAGAATGAGCTTCTTACCTTTGTCCAACAACTCATATTCGTTGCTTCGACCGTGGTGTATCACACTACGGTCAAATTGCCACGGTCGTCCTAAAAGGACATGACACGCATCCATCGGGACGACATCACACAAAACCTCGTCACCATATGAACCCATGGTTAAAGCTAATCGCACCTGCTTTGTCACTTTCAACTTATTTCCGTCATCCAACCAGTGTAAAGCATAAGGTTGAGGATGAGGTGTCGTGACCAAGCCCAATTTGTTAACCATTTCACTTGACGCTGCATTAGTACAACTACCTCCGTCAATGATTAGACTATACCATTTATCTTTCACTTGGCATTTGGTGTGAAAAATTTGGTCTCTCTGTTCGGAATCGACAGGTGGGGTCTGAACTTGGAGCGTCCGAAGAACTAACGCACAATCATAACTAGGAGCTATATAAGACTCAACATCAGGACCGCTCTCTTCCTCCCCATATTCCCTTAAGTCAAATATATCTCCTATTCGTTCCTCTTCGTCTAATAACTCATCACGATATTCTACGGCCTCCCTTAAAGTAACCACTCGTTTATTGGGGCAGGCGTTTTGATAGTGCCCAAAACCTTGACATTTGAAGCATCTCACTTTGGAAAGACTCGTTTCTTTGGTCGTACTAGGCGATTTCATGGTAGTAGAGGTGGAAATAGGGTTAGAGCTGGTGCTAGGTGATGTAATTTTTGACGGGGTTTCGGGTTTAGACCAAGTCTTTGTTTTAGAATCTGTACTGGTCCCACCCCCATATTTGGACTTGCTCTGGGTTTCGAGTTTTAAACAAAGCCCACAAAGGGTATCAAAATCTGAATAGGGGTACAGTTCTACTGCATTAGCAATATTAGAATTTAACCCACGTAAAAACCTCGACATCTTCTGCTCCTCTATTTCCTCTAATTCACCCATCAAAGACAAACCCTCGAATTCATCGATGTACTCCCCAACACTCAGTTTCCCTTGTCTAAACTCAGCAATTTTGCGATAGATAGCAATTTTATGGGTTGTTGGTACGTACCTTTTACGGAGTTTGCGTTTTAGGGATTCCCAAGAAGCTATTTTGTCTTTCCCAGCCCGGGTACGTCGGTTTTTCAATCCTTCGAACCATAGTGACGCTCCTTTGCCCAACCTCAAGACTGCGTATTTGCACCTCTTCTCGTCGTTCAGATCCTTGAAATCGAACATACGTTCGATTTTTCTTTCCCACTCCAGATATTCTTCCGGATCAGTACCTCCGGTGAACTCGGGAAGTTCCGTCACCTTAAACTCATCAGGCTTGGAACGCGGACCAGTTCGCACGCCTGTGCGCAACAAGTCTCGTAAATGAGAAAGTGACATATCGTCATCAAAATCGGCCATATTTTGGGATATGTAATTTTTTTTTTTTTTTTTTTTGGTATATGAAAAACAGAGGAAACACAGGGACCGTCTCGATTTATTGAAAACGAGAACCGGAGCTCTGATACCACTAATGATACGAATTGACAGCGGAAATGATACTTGTCGAGTTAGACCTATAACTCCACAAAGACGATCGAACCCAAGACCTATTGAGGACGACCAAGTTAATATCCAAATACGCGTTTGAATAAAAACAGAAAGTATATTGCTAATCAAGCAAATAACGTTTGAATTGTAAATTAATCTCTGAATGCTTTACTCCTCTTCCAACAAGGCTTTATATAGCCTACAACAAAGAAGGATAATTAACGTAGGAAATAACTTCTAATTGTAACAGCTAAATCGACTTAATTAGCCAATTATAGCCCTAATTAAACTACTTTATTCCATATTCCTCTAAGGATTAATTAAGCAGATAAATCATCTTGTAACAGCTGATCACCCCTCGCCTTCAATGCTCGAGCTACATTATTCGAACAAACACGTAACCAAACATACACTTTGATGCACGAGTTCCCCAAGCCAATTGACCTGTTTTGCCAGCAATTGAGCACGATTAACATCTTGGTTCGGGGTCTTCACAGCCCAGTTGCCCACTAACTCCTCGACGTTATCGATACTCGTATCAGAATGGAAGAAGATGATTGAGGTTGAGGTCGAGGTTGATCTTCTTCAAACAATGCGGTATCTGTGACTCTGGATACCTCATACGCTTGGTTGATGAGACCAACTTTCGACAGCCCAAAATCCGTCAACTGCCCAACAATAAGCATTACGTATTCATTATTAGTCACTTTTTCAGTCTAAAAATCAATGAAAAATTGCAGGATGTTTTGATTTTTGAAGGATCGATGAAACGCAAAATTACCTTAATATGGCCATCTTGCCCGATCAAGATGTTATCCGGCTTGATATCACGATGGATGACATCACGCGAGTGCAAGTACTCGAGGGCAACAACCTGCAAACCAATCAAGGCCGATAAGTAGTTATGATCGAGATACTGATCGAATACAGTAGAGTATATTAAGAAAAGCGAATAAAAATACTTACTAATTCGGCCATGTACCCACGCGCAAATTCTTCATCCAATCTGACTAAATACTTCGCCAGAGAGTACAAATCTCCTCCATTCAAATACTCCATCACCAGATACAAGTAGTCGATTGAAGTAAATGAATAAAAGAACCTCACCTGATGAGATGAATTGAAGCAAACAGTACATAGTATAATCAGTTACTTGTTTACGGCCGGGTACGTTTTTAAAGAAGAAGAAAACTTAATTAGCTCACCACGAAAGGATTCTGAACGTCACTTAGGATATCGCGTTCAGTTTGTATTCTCTCTACGAAGTTTTTGCGGATGATATAGTCCTTTTTCATTGCCTACATAACACATTGCTCAGTCATTAGGAATACTACATTTTATTTCTAAACACGAAAAGCTTATAATACAGAGTATAAATTTCGTAGTTGACACTTGGAAAGTTATACCTTAATGGCAAAGATATCTCCTGTCGTCTTCTTCTTAGCCAAGATGACTTGCCCGCAAGCGCCACGACTTATATGTTTAATTATTTCAAAGTCGTCAATGGTCACTCGCTCTCGACCAACAGTTTGATCTTCGACCAGCTCGTGAAGATGTCGATGCTTCTCGCTGCATGCACAGTACAGAAAATAATGCATTAATCATGATGTATGCTAACTTAGTAACTAATTAACCGTGGAATTTTGCACTATATAAAATTTGTAGATATAGAAACCTAATGAGCTTCTTGATGCGGACTCCAAACGTCTCTACGCTGAGAGCATCAAGAGTTCCTTCTTCAATGGCATCTTCCAAGTCCTCGAGGCACTTGGAAAGTTCATCTTCCGATGCAGAATGAGCTGAACTTCGCGCAATCTCGCTTAGTTTGCCCATCTATGTCACAACAACATTAAAAAAATTAACTATCAAGGTATTGTTAATGAAATTTTAAAGAATAGTTTTCAAGAAGCGAAGATTCAGAAGCATATACATACCAGCTCATAATCGTCCACTTCGGATGTATAATCCTTGTCTGACGTTCCCAACGTCAAATGATCTAGAGCGTTACTTAATTCCAACAAACGCTCGTCGACAGTTCCCTTGCTGTCGCATTTTGCAGCAATTGAACATACGTATGAATGGAATTGAAGCAACACATCCTCGATCTCTGTTTCACATATTCGACACATGATTAGCCTCGTCTCTACAGTGATCGGGATTGTAGTCAAGGCAGAGAAATATGGACGTGAGCCGTCGAAATTTAAATATTCTTCTGTGGGAGGCTTTACGACAGTAGCGACCGGGACCACCTTACTTTCGTCATTCAAACCACTAATCCTTCTAATCACCGACTCCAGGATTGTGGGTAGCTCGCTTAGACGACCAGCAAGGTGGTCAGCAACCCCAGATTCCTTCCGGAATTGCCAAAGGCGGCTGCACCTCGTCAGCAAGAACATCATGCGCGTATGATGTTGTTTTACCATTCCTTGAGGTAAAACACGCCGCCTTTTGTCAACCTCGTCTATAACCTCGTCACATTGCGACCAAAACTGGTTAGCCGATGCGCTAGCACAAGCTTCTGCTACGTGCTTCAAAAATGTTAGTGGCTCTTGCCACTCAGGACGTTCTTTGACGCTTTCGTTTAGATTCACGTCCATTTGATTAGAAAAAAACCTCAAACTATCGGTTACTTCACGCCTTGTCTTTTCAAGGCCGTTCTCTATCATCCTTGATACATCCTACTCAGTTTTAAGTACATGAACATATTATTAATTGTGTAATAGTCATTTTTATTATAATATTTATATAAAAAAAAAATAATAAAAAAAAAAATTTATCATTGTATTTTATTAATATTGTAATACATACTCCGTACTACTACATAGTAAAATATTTTATGACATAAATATCATATTAAAGTCAATCCAAAATGATTTTTATTCATATATTAATATGAAAAACCTTTTCATGAACTATATTTACTCATTATTTCTTGTTTGTAAGCAAATCATTTCAATCATATTAAAATAAACGAAAATGATATATACAGTACAACCCTAAAGTCGTATTGCATGAATATATATGTGTGATTTGGGCTTCAACTTCTATGTTTATACTAAATACGGAAGATTTTAACGTCTTAAATAAAATCCTGAGACTGAATTTAACATAACCTGAGGTGTTCTACTCCAGCTTTGTTGTAGCTTTAAAAGTGGAGTAGCAGGCAGCATCAAGGACGACTCCTCATCTCTTCCACAAATCGACTCATCGTTCCAATAACTGCTACTTTCCATTGTACAGTATAATCTTTTACCTGTGTGATATTGCAATTAAAAATAATTACTGTAAAATTTAAAGATTTGGACCTAACAAAACTGAAAGCTGATCGAGCAAACTAAAGATCCGAGGGTGACTTATTACTGATGCATTTGTTGGTTGTTACCCAACAAATTAAACATCTATACAATGTAACCTAAAAACAATACAGTATAATTAACCGAACTAATTGAAAAATAATAACGTACCGAAATATATAGCTTGAACCCAAAATGATTCTTCGATCTTACAATCTATGCTCTTTTTTTTTTTTTTTTTTTTTTTTTGGTGAAATGTGAATAGACAGACTTTACAAAGGGAAACTATATCTGTAAGTGTTTTTATTCGTGCTATAATAATTAAGTACAGTAGTACTTTGGAGAAGAGTACTTAGCAGAGTGTAGTCAGTTTAATTTTGTAGTTGAAAATTGATGTTTGAGCAGAAGATGTATTTGAGAGACGTACTGCATGCATGCAGAGTTGATATATTTATAGGACACAAGAAAGTGCAGTGGAAGTCCTACAGTACAAAATATAGTGAAAGGAGTAGTAGATGTGGCATGCATTGACTCTTTGGTGAATGGTACGATTGACCGTTTGTTAAGAAGGGTCGATATGCCAACCACTTTTAAGTAATCCTCCATACTTATTACTTCCGAGTTTCTATGGTTGACCCATTTATTGTAAAATTTAAAGATTTGGACAAAATAGCTAATAATATATGCAGTACGTAGTCTAAGAGCAAAGTGTACGTAAATTAATAACGTACCCAAAATGGTTTGAACCTGAAATGATCTGACTCGACACGAGCATAATTAGCTAGCTTGACTTGTTTTCCGGCTGAACTAATATAATGCTAGCCTTATGATTTGAAATATTGTAAGTTTGGAGAAGCTAAGAGTGAAGAATAACTTAAGCTTAGTTATAGCTAGAGTCAGAGTGAGTACTTAAAATGTTGTAGGATATGAGAGAGTGTAGAACAAATAACCTGAAGAGTGAAAGGAGAGTAGTACTACTCGTATTTATTCCCTCAATTTCATACATTTAATTGGTTAATATGCATTATTCATAGGTGAGAAGAATCATTGATATAACTTTTGGTATATGCATGCGATAAAATATAGTAATGTGAATTTTTTTTAAAATTTTCTTTATTAATTAAAGGTAAACAATTGACTGAGCCGAATTGAGTATTACTCACTCCCATCTCAATCAATTGTTGTTTTTTCTATTTTAGGATTACATTTGATAAACAATTTGATCTTTCGCACCGGGACTTAGAGAGTACTCCCTCCTCCCCACATTGATGTTCCCATTTCAATATGACACATTGATTAAGAAATCGATAATGAATGGTGGTAAATTGTTTGGTGGGGTTCAAGAAGTCAAATCACAAAAAGTAACCAATAGAAAGAGAGTAAATTGGATGAATAAGAAAACTTTTAAAGTGGGAAAATCATAGTGGTGTTTCCTTATTAGGAAAGTGGGAAAATCATAGTGGGGTGGAGGGAGTACTACATCAAATGTAAAGCCAAAAGAAGGATGAGCAGGATGCTTTAAAGTCTAATAAATACCCTTAAGTATCTGCTTTCACCAAATTAGTTCACTCTATCAAATACCCCTGTCATTGTTTTGAATGCTTAAAATGGTTAAAAGTTAACACCGGTAAATCTAATTAACTAATAGAAGGAGTTACGATTAATATAAAAGAGTATACAATTATAAAAAAGATACGCTTGTTATAAAAACAGGTAGAAAACAATGTTGTTATTTAAGGGTATGAACAGTACTTCCTCCATTTTCTTTTTATCTTCCCATTTACTTTTGGCACACTTTTTTTTGTAATGAATATAAAATAATAAATTTAAAAAATAGTGAGGGTAGAATGGTAAGTGTGGGTAAATAGGAAATAATAAAGATGGAAAGTGTTGTAAATAGTAAGGGTAGTATGGTAAAAATTATGGACCAAAAAGGAAAGAAATGAAATGGGAAGATAAAAAAAAAGTGGACCGAAAAAAAAATTGGGAATATATAAAGAAAATGGAGGAAGTACGTAAAATGGTACTCCTACTGAAGAGTGATTTCTCAATAAGTTATTAAGAGATCGTGTCTTCCGAGATTTTGTGTAGGTTAAAACATTTTCAATAAGAACACAATGATTTATAGTTTAATAAATACTCCCTCCGTTTCTATGATTTCTTCCACCTTAAAAGTGGCACATTTCTTAAGAAAAACAATAAAATAAGTAAAAGTAGAGAGGGAGTAAAGTAAGTGGGTCACCTAGGTAAGAGAGAAGTGTGATAGAAAAAAAGGAAAGTGGAAGAAATCAAAGAAATGGTTGAAAAAGGAAATGTGAAAGATATCAAAGAAACAGAGGGAGTACGAGTAATTGTTGGTTCTTGAGGCCAATTGTGTTTATCTATAGTAAATTTGTAATAAGTTAAACAGTAATTATTGTGTACAACCGTTGTACCATGCGACAGTAGTAAAAGTTTGCAACTTAGGATAAAAAGTGATCATTTTAAGTTAGTTAGTTACCACTTTTAGATCAATAGTTACCACTTTTTCATACTAAAATGTGGTCACTATTTAACTTAAAGTGGTCACTAAATAACGTAAAGTGGTAACTTTTTACCATAAATTAGATCCGTCGTACGATACAACGGTTGTATAGTTTGTGTAAGTTAAATATCTCTCACGTGGAAAATTAATATGGATTTGTCAGTATTTAATCATGTGACTGTTTGTGATTGTGAAATGTATTTGTCCTCACTTAAATGCAATGTTTCCTTTTTTGTAAGACTACTTGTGTTTTTTTCCCTCTTTAATTAGCTTGTGGTGAATCCAACTATTTACAACAACAAAAAAAAGAAATTACAACTTTTTTAAATTTTTTGTCTATTTTTATGATACACGAAAATGTGTGTATAATTTGAATTTTAAAGTAATTTTCTTATTAATCTATTATCACTTAGGTGTCAATTTTTTCACCTATATAACATTTTTGCCCAATAAACCTAATCTCTTATAACTTCATCAAACAAAGACAAACTCATGATAATTTTATCGTGAGACTCTCGCATAGAGTTAGTTACTAATTTAATATTAACCTCTTATGTGAGAGGTCTCACGATAAAATTATCAGTGAGACCGTCTCGTAAAAAGTTTTTGTGGTGTTTGATTTGAGACCATTATTAATTCCAAATTTTTGTTTGCCCCTTGACCCCGGTGAGGAGGAAATTTGAGTTATAGTTACCCATTTTTAGAAATATGTAACAAAAATATGGACAAAAAAAATGTACATTATATTATACGTATATAAAGCAAATGTTTGAAATTGATTAGAACAGAGGGACACTTGACTTTGTGACAATGAGAGATTAATTAAGGAGCAATAAGAAATTAAGAAGGGGGTAGTTGGTTCAATGAATTAGGGTATCACGTGTTGTCAAT
Source organism: Agrostemma githago (assembly GCA_958450325.1). Classification (NCBI taxonomy): domain Eukaryota; kingdom Viridiplantae; phylum Streptophyta; class Magnoliopsida; order Caryophyllales; family Caryophyllaceae; genus Agrostemma; species Agrostemma githago. The sequence continues at coordinate 74,430,092 of OY288245.1, read as the reverse complement.
TATCAACTAACATGGATATCGTCCAAGACAAATTATAGTATACAACCGTTGTACCGTATGACGGCCTAATTTATGGTAAAAAGTTATCACTTTATGTTAATTAGTTACCACTTTAAGTTAAATAGTGACCACATTTTCGTATGAAAAAGTGGTAACTATTTATTTGAAAGTGGTAACTAACTAACCTAAAATGATCACTTTTTATCATAAGTTGCAAACTTTTACTATTGTCGCATGGTACAACGGTTGCACACAATAATTGCTAATCATCCAAAACCTTATTTTTACTGTATATCATTATTCGATACCGAAGATGTCTTAGCCTAGTAGTTAAGGCTAGATGCTCTGGGACAGTAGGTTCCAGATTCGAATCCCCCCTCCCCTATATTGTAATGCGATTAAGTGCGCTCTTCGATGAACCAAAATAAAAAATTATTCGATACAGTTTTTCCATATACCCAGTATTCCTTTCTACATTTCACTTGATCACTTACGATTTTCAAATTCTGTAAAAAATAAATAAATACTCCGTAAATGAATCAATAGAAATGACAGCTTGTGTATTGCTATTTTAAAATTAAGGTGAAATTAAATAAAATCAATGAACAAAATTAACTTACGGTTAGTTGAACCATTATTCAAGCATCAACTTGGTGTGATTTTGTGATTTTATTGTTACTAAAAGTAACTCCGTAATGAATACCGTCTATCCAATATTTGCCTAATATCTAGGCATACTTCAACTACGAATCTTTTTTTAAATGTCTTCGTATACATGGTACCCTTGTAATTTACTAAAAGTTTTTTTGGTACCCCTAAACTTTATTATTATCTTTATTGGTAACCCTAAACTTTTTTTTTCCGTCAAGTTTTGGCAACAAATTACCTTTTTATGTTCAAAATTAAAAGTTAAACATCATTTAACATACCTAATTAACCGATAATTGAACTTAAACTAACAATTTTGTACGTATTTGCAGTTATACTCCGAATCTAAACTTATTATATTTTTGACATTATATTGTCAAATCAAATGATAGCACTTAAATTAAACTCAATTACTTGTTAATTATTTAAGTTAAATGATATTGAAGTCTTAATTCTAAGCTAAAAACATAATCTAACGACAAAACTTGATGGAAAAAAACATTCAGGGCGCTAGTTAAACTAATACTCCCTCCGGACACTATTTTTTGCCCCATTACCCCATTATTTGTGAGGAGTATTTTAATGAAATGGGGCAAAAAATAGTGTCCGGAGGGAGTAGTAAACTTCAAGGGTACCATGTATAGATATAGAAAAGGTAGGGGTACCATGTAAAAAAGTGAAAAACATAGGGGTACCGCGTAGAAAATCCCTTATACTTATGTGATACACACAGATTAAAATTACGTGTAATTATTACAATTATCTACTACACCCTCCATTCAACTCTAGTACTCCACTTGTGACTTATTCGGAAAATAGGATTATACACCTTGTTGTACAATAGCATTGTACAACCAAGGTAAAGTTTTTGAGTTTTTGTGTATATTTATTGAATTTATAAAAGTTTTTGAGCTGAGTTGTAAGTTTTTGAGCTTGAACATTCATGTGATTTAAATCGACAACTCTACACTAAAACTCAGAAAGTTTACAGCAAAACTCGAAATTTTTGTGATAAAGCTCGAAATCTTAAAATCAGTTGTACATGGAGCTATGTACAACTGGCTGTATAATCCTCTAGTTGGACTTATTCTCTCCATTTCAATCAATTCCATACGTTTGTTTTTGTTCATATCTTCAGTTACATATTTCTAAAATTATAAAAATTTGATATTCATAACACATTCGATTAAACAATTTAAACAAGATCTTGCATGATCATATTTTATCTTATACGAAGTATATTATGAGTAAGAGTTATACATCGAAAATTCTTCTCACTTATGAATAATGTTCAAAACCAGATGTATGGAATGGATTGGGACGGGAATGATGTATGATTTTTCAACTACTTTATGTTTATTTATAAATTCTCTCCATTACCTCCTCTACATTATTACTACTTCTATACTCGTATTACTTATTAACAGTCTAGATAAGTATTATTCTGCAATGATACAACAATTCTTAATTTTCTACTCGTACTACTTTAATCATCTAAAATGGATAAAAACTACTCCGTAACAAAAAGAATATAACGAGTTGATAAGTCGTGATTTTACCTATTTTTGTCTCACATTATGACTCTTATTTAGTCGATTCTATTAGCCGTTTTATGTTTATTTAGCTTATTAGTCGAGTCTAGCTTAATTAATATTCCCTCCATTCAAATCCAAAGTGCACATTTCTTTTTTTGATACTATTCACAACTAAAGGGAATCTTCAATATTCTGGACAATCTATAAGAGAAAATATAGTGATGTGAGATCTTGTTTGAATCATCTCTGTAAGTTGATTATGAATATCAATTTTTTTATATTTTTTGCTAATGTAAAATGAAAGATATCGATGTTGCAAAACGTGTTTCGACAAATGTGCAAAAGAGAAATGTGTAGTTTGGATTTGAATGGAGGGAGTATATATTTATGTTATTTCTCGAGATTTTGGTATTACGTGTCCATGTTTCTACTTATAGGTACCGGGAAGGATCGAATTGGCTAAAACCAAGACACGTCGAGACAGGTCAAGGCTTAAAAAGAAGTTGTTCAAGTTGACCTTTTGACCCAACCCACATCCAAACTTCCCCTGCGGCCATTCCCAATTTCCCATCCTCCTCTTTACTCCATCACCGTAATCAAACTCACCTCTAAGCCTCCATTATCCATCATCTTCAATCCTTCATCCTCCATTTCCAACTCAGTTCATCTACAATCAAACTCCAATCAATCATCATCCATTTAATACCATAAAAAGTAACGCACGGGTTATTTCCAAAAGAAAAAAGTGTCAATTATATACTTAAACGAAGGGAATAATTTTATAAGTAACTAAACAATTTGTATAAAGAAAAATTAGTGAATTGAATAACCATGCGTAGGAACGAGTTTTGTACTAGTAGCCAATGATTCAAAAACGCGTTGTTTTCTTGCTCCTTGTAGACATAATAATCATATTCATATATCCCACGTTGCAATTATTAACTTCACAGGAGACAGATCAATATTGGGTCAACATATCTCTTTCGAGAGCCCACAATATCATTCAAAGAGAAAACTCGATCTTGAACTTGAACTTGACTTCTTTTAATATGTCTGGCCTTGACAATTGAGGACAATGTGGTACGTGATCATGGATACCGGGTCTTCGTTCACTTGAATGTAGACGGAAATCGACTACATACCACTTTGACCCGAGTTTTACTAATGGTTACATAATTGAGGAGTGCGCGTAATGTAGGTTTTGGTCGATGTCGTAGCCCAATTCTTTAGAAGGAAGTTCGATTGGAACCCAAAAAGTCCCGGTCCCAGATCGACATTTGAATTATGTTACAGGCAAGATTTTTTTTGGAGGATTTCCCTTCCATTTTTCTTCATCATTTTGCGATGTTACAGTCGATATTAGTTTTCAGTTAAACCAAGCAATTTCAGGAGACGAAGAAGTTTCCCCGTGTTTGATGAGGATCGTAGAGGCTTAAGGTAGTGAGGCCGGATTATCGTCTGAAGCTTTAGGACTAGGTTGATCATCTTCCCGACATTTTTTTATCAAATCAAGATTCATGGCCACGAGCTGGGGTAGATTCTGCACAATTCAAAGGCAAAAAAGACATGAAATCATACATACTACATTGCACTCCCTCCGTCCCTGAATGATTGTCAAGATCGACAGAGTACCTTGGATGGAAATCTACTGAAAGGATCATCCGGGGCCGAAGAACTTTCAGCTTCAACAGGCTCCGAACCCTCGTTTTTCTGATGCATAAGATCACATTATATTATTATAAGTTATAACTTCTTGATGGACTAAAGTTGATATATCAACAGGTTGTATCGACTTCATTCTCAGTATCAGGAATAAACGCCGCCTCCGACTACACAGTAACATACATACAGCAGTGTAACAATCACAGAATCACTTATGTATGTACTGTCTAGTAGAAGACGAACATTTTGTACCTTTTGGGCAAGAACGATGTTCCAATCGATGTCTTTGAAGAATGGGTGACCCTTCACCTCGGCTGCTCCACCACTACCAGATCCCAGCCTCAGATTGGGATCTTCGTTCAACAATCTGAAATACAGTAACAAAAAAGTTAGACAAACAAAAAAAATGAAGTTAAACGAAAGCGGATGGACTTAATCCTGTATTATTCTTACTTGTCGATAAGATCCTTTGCTTCGTAACTCATTTCTCCTGGAATCTGCGGCCATGGAATGTCACGTTCGAGAATCTTTTCAAAGATTATCTGCAAAAACAAATACAATAAGCATGACATACATTACATTTATTATCAAGGTGTAAATTAGATTATGTATGTTTAGATCGAGAAAAGATGAATGAATTACATCGGGTTCCGTGGCATTGAAAGGAGGGATGCCAACAAGTAGCTCGAACAACGTAATACCAACAGCCCACCAGTCAGCAGCAGCTCCTGCACAAATTAAAAGAGGATCAGAATTTGTTTGCGAAGATTCGATTTTCCAATTAGGAGGACTAAGGGTATTTATGTGACGAACCGTATTGTTTTCCCATTAGTATCTCAGGAGCCATGTAGTCTGGAGTTCCCATACGTTGAGTTCGAGGTTTATCTTCTTCAGACACTGCAGTGCTCGTGCTCGTGCTCGTGCTCGTGCTTGTGCTTGGTTTTGTGACTCTGCATACAGCATCAGCTTTGTTGATGAGTCCAATTTTCGACAGCCCAAAATCCGTCAACTGCATGCCCAACAATCATCACTCATTAGTCGTCATTACTTATCTTTGGTGAAATGTTTTGAAGGGTTGGAACACAAAATGACATACATACATACCTTAAGATGACCGTCAGGCGCGATCAGGAGGTTATCGGGCTTAATATCATGATGAATGATATTAATCGAGTGCAAGTACTCGAGGGCAAGAACCTGCAAACCAATTAAGGTCGAAAGTTAGTAGATATATACTGTACATACTCGACCGACTCCATAGTTTATTTGGGTGATCGAATAGAAATACTTACTAGTTCGGCCATGTACACGCGCGCAGTTTCTTCATCCAAGCTTTCTAAATTGTTCTTCAGAGAAAACAAGTCTCCTCCATTCAAGTACTCCATCACCAAATACAAGCACTTGTACGAATTAAATGAATAAAAGAACTTCACTACAAAAGGATTTTGAGCGACACTTAGTATGTCGCGTTCGGCCTGTATTCGCTCCATGAGGTTTTTGGTGACGATATCTTTCTTTTTCAATTGCTGCATACATCACTCAATCATTAGTTATACATTGTTCGTATTGGTGCTCGACGACACTTTGACAGTTTTACCTTAACAGCAAAGATATCGCCAGTAGTGCGCTTCTTGGCCAAAACGACCTTCCCGTAAGCCCCACGACTTATTGGTTTGATTATCTCAAAGTCGTATATTGTCATCCTGCCCTCTTCAACCGACTCATGAAGATGCCGAAGTTTCTCCCTTCACAGAATGTAACATGTCAACTGACTGGAATTTTTGCATATATAGAAATTAAAGACACATACAGACACGAAAAAGATGACAAACTTAATCAGCTTCTTTATACGGGCTGCGAAAGTATGTACACTGAGAGCATCTAACGTCCGTTCCTCAACGGCTTCCTTTAAGTCCTCTATGCAGTTCGAAAGATCATCGTCTGATATCGCACGTGCTGACCTTTGTGCAATCTCTATTAGTTTGGACATCTATGTATCACAAGTTAAAGTTAAAAACTTAAGAATTGTTTACGAAATTTTGAAGAAGTAATTTTCAACAAGCTAAGCATGAATGTACATACATACCGGCTCATGATCTTCCTCTTCGTTTTCATAATCCTCATCCGAAGGTTTCATTATCAACTCTTGCAGAGCGTTACTTAATGCTATCAAACGCTCGTTGATAGTACCCTTGTTGTCGCATTGTGCCGCTCGTGAGCACACATATGAATGAGATTCCAATAAAATAGCCTCAAAGTTTGTTTCACATATCCGACACATGATTGAACTCCTCTCTTCACTATGGCCGGTTGCGGTTATGAGTCTGTAAGAATAAACTTGATTTGAAGCTTCAGCAATTGTGTTTGGTTCTTCATCGTAGTCATCTTCGTAGTCATCAAACTCAAACAATAATGAGCCTTCGTTGGGAGGCTTCTTAACGACCGAGACGACCACCTTATCTTTTTTCAGCGACTCCACAATCGTGGGTTGCTGGCTCGGACGATCGAGGTGGTCGGCAATCCCGCTTTCCTTGCGGAATTGCCAGAGCCGGTTACACCTCGACAACAAAAAAATAAGGCGCGTGTGATGTTGTTTTACCATTCCTTGAGGTAAAACACGCCGCCTTCTATCTACTTCATCGATAACCTCGTTACATTGTATCCATAAATGGTTATGTGATATGCGGGTAAGAGCTTGTGCTACCCACTTCAAAAATGTCAGTGGCTCTAGCCACTCTGGATGATCTTCGACGTTTTCATTTAGATTTAAGTCCATTTGAGTCGAAAAGAACGTCAGACTACTGACTACTTCAGAGGCTGCCTTTTCAAGGCCATCCTCGACCATCCTTGCTAGTACATCCTAGGGCAGTTTTTTAAGTACATAACATATTATTATTACATCCTATATATTCAAACATCTTGAATAATGAACTTTGCCATTATTCTAAAGTCGTTCATACAGAGTAATAATCTTGGTCACGATAGCATAATAAGGAACTTAATTTAGGTTGGAATGAAAGAAGTCGTCCAAGACACCGTTGCATGCACAATCGATTCAAGACAAAGGTCAAAGACGACATTGTAGTCCTAAACATATATACTCGAAGCACAACAACATTACTTGACAAAGGTCGTCAAAGACAATGTTGGTGTTCTTTGTGTAGATTTCGGACCAGGATGTCGTCGATCTTTAGCCATTTCCTAGAATCGACCATTATGCAACGGCCGAGTCTAGGATTGCCTTCTTTCCAACCTTGCTACTCCCTCCTAGTTTTTTTTATCTTCCCTCTTTCCATTTTTGAGTTGTACTCTAATCAATTTTTTTATTGTTCCTTCAATTCATTATTTTTTTCCTTTACCCACAAACCCTACATATTTCTACTTTATACCCACGTTTTCTTACTTTAATCAATTCTTTATTTTCTTCTTAATATTTATGCAAAAAAAAAAAGAGAGAAGATATAAACAACCAGGAGGGAGCTGAGTACGTGATACGTCCCTCCCTTTCATATTACAAGTCGATTATGTTAGTAAATAAAAAAAAACATTTTTAGACAAACTAAACATTAATCAAAGTAGCACTAAAAAAACATTTTATACATTTTATTTATTGCTCCCTCCATCCCTTTCATATTATAAGTCCATTATTTAAAGATTATTTTTCTTAAAAAAATCATTTTTAAGGTGGAAGAAATCATTGAAACATAGACGGTAATACTTTTGAATTATTTGAAGATTATATAATTACATGTATGTATTTATCTCATCTCCTTTTACACTCAAATTTAGCTAGTACTTTAGAGTAATAATAATAGTGTAATTATTATACGACTATACGAGTAAGAATTTTTTAATGTAATTTCAAACTAAATGTCAAATTTTCAAGTTTTAACGTTTCTTTACATGTGAAAAAAAGCCATTAATAAAATGGTTAATATTAATGTAAGTTTTTTATTTAAAAAGAGAGAAATATCCCTAACAATACACGTGTTCGGAGAATTTTCACGGGTTAGTACACTAGTTCCTGACTAATGTCAAGACACTGGATAATGAATAAATATTGTAAGTTTAAGCTATGAAAATGAACAAGGACAATTGATTTCTTAGTCCAATAGTACAAGTCTTTGGATTCCTCCCTTTCAAAGAAAACAACAAAATAAAAAGTCTTTGGATTTTGTATTTAGATTTTAGATAGTACGAGTAGTAAGTTATTTGCCTCAAATATGTATCATAATATAAAGTAATTTGTCCTATATTCCTGTTTTACTTCCATTTCAGGAAACGTATTTAATTCTTATTTACAATCATATACCGAGTATTTAACATCACCTAAATTTTATACTCATATTCTTTTTTTATGATGAATTGAATTGTTTGATGTTCATTTTTATGTTAATATTTATATATATAAAAAAGAAAGTATAATTATCATACATTTTCATTATCTCTGCTTTTTTTATCATTAACCCTTTGAGAATGAACGTAACTTAAATATATTTAGTTTTGAAATAAATTACAAAATACTCCCAAATCTTTTTTATGTCTAATTTTAGAAGCTCATCTCTTTTTTTCAATCACATTTCTTTTTATTAGTAATTTTGTATTTTTGTTTCCTAGGTAATTCTACCAAAATCTCATTTTCGTCAAAATAAAACATACGGAGTAATACTCTCTTTAATTTGTCAGTAGTGATTCTTATGAATGTTTATTCTCTTTTATCAAATGTTATTTATGAAAGAAAAAAAAAGATGAAAAATCATTACGACTACATTATACTCGTACTTATTACCGAGTATTTCTTAAATTTGTTGTAAATTGCACGGAATAATTAATAAGCAAATCATTTCGTTAAAGTAAAAAAAATCAAACTATATCTAAGGGCACGCAATGATACACTAACTTTTACAGTTTTACGTTGAAATAAAAGAAATTAAATTCCGTACAATATTATTTATGGTGGTTCAGTTAATTAATCATCATATGAAATTCAATTTTTTTATTTACTTCTCCGTACGTTAATATCATCACATCACATCACATTATTCACTATGTATAACTAAATAACATTATTACATGAAGTTTATGTATATTCTAATGATACTCGCTCCCTCTGTCCTAATGAATTCTTTACGTTTGTTTTTTCACACTTGTCGAGGTACATTTCATTTCATTCATGTTAAAAATTCTAAAAATTTGATAATCTTAATGTACTTATTAAGACCATTCAAAAAAGATTTCACATGATTATCTTTTAGCTTATATATTACTGTAGAAATTATATTCGAGATCATTCTATCTCATAAATAGTGCCAAAAAACAAACGTAAAGAATTCACTGGGACGGAGGGAATAGTTACTATGAATTATTTTGATAAAAAAAAAATTAAAAATCATAAAAAAATTCTTGTATCAAAATCTTAGATAAATTATACGGAATACTTGACTAAATTGAATTAAGATGATTTGGGCGTTATAATATTGTTCGAAAAAATCAAATGAACGAGACGGAGGGAGTATAATTGTTGGAAAACAAGACAATGCAAATAAAAGAGTCAAATTAATCACAAAAACTTGTATGAGACCGTCTCACGATAATTTATCGTGAGACAACTCATATAAGAGGTGGTTATGAGGTGGTTACTAAATTTGTAACCACATCCTATGTGTCCAGGTAAGAAGTCTCACAATAAAATTATCGTGAGACGGTCTCACATGAAAATTACTGGAAATTAATTAGGGTTAGAGATAAAGCATAAACAAACAAACTTGAGGTCGTCGTCTATTATTATTGGAGCCTCGAAGCTTTAGAATTGGACTAGCAGCAGCAGCAGCAGCAGCTGCTTCTCCCGAACTTGTTGACTCCTCTTCATTCCAATAATAATTTTCCATTATGCTCGCTCGCTCTGTCATATATTATTGCAAAAATACATAATACACTTAATTAGCAGCTTCTACTTAATTACAATCCAAACTCAAAATTAATTGGTGGCTTCTTATACAGGTCGAGTTTATACAGATTTCGGATTATTATCAGAATATCAGGTCGAGTCATTTCATGTTCAATGGCAGATTTACAGTGGCCATTATTTTGGGAAAAAATTGAGTAAGTTGGTTACAAAAAAAAAAAAATAAAAAAAAATAAACTACACAAACACACCTACATTGAAACAAAATCTTCATAATCTTCAAAGCTTTAAGAGATAAGCATTAGTGGTATACAGTGCGATTTTAGCATTGACGGAAATTGATTTAATATAACCCACTTTTCACTCAAAAAAAAGTATACTCCTACTTTATTATTATTATTATTATTATTATTATTATTAACTTCAAGATCCCTAATATTATAAATTTATTAGAATCTGAGATGTTCTTGCTTAAATAGATTAGTATATTGATTACTGAATCTGAATTTCTAGTTGAAGTTTGGGTTGAATTCAGCTTGTTTATTTGAATTTTTTTGTAGATAACTTGATTATTAATGTGTGAGAATGGGGAATATATAGTAGTAGAGATTTCTGGGATTTTTTATGGACTTGCAGTGGCAGAACTGGTAGGTGTACTTTTGGATTTTGGATGTAGTACATGATAGAAATTGAGAAAATTTTCTTGTTTTCCAATTCTTTTTGTTTTGTTTTTGATGCACTATACTTAATTCCTACTAGTATTTTGGTTAATATTTACTTTAGTCAATTAAGACGGACTTAATATTTATTTTTTTACGTCTAACTGATTTGAATTGAACCGATTTGAATCAATTTGAACCTAACTTATAAGAAAGATTACACGACAAAAAATACTACTGCGTACAAATTCTCTGAGATAATATAGGTTCATCTTTGATACAGTAGAAAATTACATAGTCTAAGAGCAAAGGGTAAATTAATTGTAGTGTCTTATCCTCAGAGAGTAGCTAGATAGATGTAACAATGTAACATACACACAATATAACCAAACAAATGATTTGTAAAATAACGTACCCGAAATGGTTTGAATAATCTGAAATGATCTGACTCGACACGAGCGTAAATTAGCTTGACTCGTTTTCCGGCTGATTTGAACTAAAACCCGAGGTTATTGTGCTAATTAATTAATTAAGAATATAATATAATGCTAGCTGGCTATTATGATTTGAACTATTGTAAGTTTGGAGAAGCTAAGAGTAAAGAATAACTTAAGCTAAGAGTGAAGAATAACTTAAGCTTAGTTATAGCTAGAGTCAGAGTGAGTACTTAAAATGTTGTGGAGTAGGATAATATGAGAGAGTGTAGAACAAATAACTTGAAGAGTGGAAGGAGAGTAGTATAAATAAGCTAAGGAATTTTTGTACTGTAATTGAAACTTTGTTGAGAAGGGTAGATGTGCCTAAACCCATTAAAAAAATCACAGTAAATTATTTACTCCATCCGTTCTAATCAATTTTATATATTTGGTTAATGTGCATTATTCATGGGTGAGAAGAATTATCTATATAACTTAGGGTATATGCGATAAAATATAGTCACATCTACCCTATAAATTTGTCTTATAAAAGCAGCTATAAATTTAAGTAAAATTATCCCATATCGAGAAATTATAATAAAGTGATAGAATTCCACTATATAAATACGGAGCAAAAACAATCATTCGTCTTTAGATATCAACGAGAAATCTGTGATAGTGTCACAGTAAAATAGTTGTGGTACTGTAATAGTGTTATCTTATTGTAACAGTAAGATTATATATGATGAAGATGACGCTGAATCTTAGCCATTCATGTGATTTGATCATGTGGCTGTGATTCGCGGGACGGACTCATTTAAAATGGAGAGACTCACGAGATGTAATTCCTATATATATATATATATATATATATATATATATATATATATATATATATATATATATATATATATATATATATATATATCCGTACTTCCTATAGAAATAAAATATTAATGTATATTAAAAATATACGTATTAAATTATATCATTAAGAATAAGATTTTATTTATGATTAAAAAAAAATAAAGAAAATTAATGTTTTTAAAGTGGGTCAATAACCCGTATTTGACCCGAAGCCTCCAATATATAATTGTCTTCCTCTAATAATCCCCATATATCATACTCCCTCCGGACACTATTTTTCGCCCCACTAGCTTAATATATGTGAGGAGTATTTGAATGAAGTGGGACAAAAAATAGTGTTTGGAGGGAGTATTCCCTACACTTAATTAGGACCTTTCAAGGTACAGCGTCTAAATTCCTCATGATTCCATATTTGGCCATACTTACCAATCAACACCGTACCTTGCTGAGGCGCAACTCTTTGTTATTAATGATTCTCCATGCATTCTTTAATTAATTTGCTAAAAGAGCTTGATTAGTCATGGCAATAAATTTAATAGACCTTCAATGCAACGCTCTCCCCGCCCACTAGAAATGAACTAATAAAGCATTTACTTTATTAGCCAACACTTATCAGAATTTTAAAAACCGATAGAAAAAAAAACTTTCATTACGCTCTCCAATGTTGATGAGTGATGAATAATGCCGAAGAATTAGTAATACGGTGGTTAAGTTCCAATGTTGATGAATGATGAATGATGAAGGGTTAGTTTAGGTAATTTACTTAGATGTTAAGTCATTAATAAAAATTAAAGATTACACGACGATTGTCTAATTAATTATCCTTAAAAGAGTTTTTGGAGATACCATGACTGGTAAGGTTGAAATAGCTAGTACTCTCCTTTACTTTGCAGTTGATGATCTTAATAGCTCTCTTTTACTTTTAACAAGTGGTTTTCTTTCCCTAAAAAAACAAATGGCTACCGAAAATGTCTTAGCCTAGTGGTTAAGGCTAGGTGCTCTGGGACAGTAGGTCTCAGGTTCGAATCCCCTCCCCTAATATTAATTGTAATGCGACTAAGTGCGCTCTTCGATGAACCAAAAAAAAAAAAAAAAAAACAAGTGGCTTGGTTCTCTAATCTTGCAATCAATCTCTAATTTCGTCATAAATAAGAATTTGTCTATTTAACATAACCTTAACTAAGCATATCCATGACCATTTGGAGCAATCATGAAGGTGTAACCTTAACTAAGCATATCCATGACCATTTGGAGCAATCATGAAGGTTGTTTTAATTTAATACAGTAAGAGATTTTGAGTTTGAATCATCTGAACAAAGCAATGTTAAAATTTATGTGATCATACCCTGCTCGATCCGAACTATACTGGTTAGTTTACACCAAAAAAACTAACCATAAACTAAAACATTAAATTAAGGGTGTGTTTAGGTACATAGGGGAATTGAAAGAAAGGGAGGGAGATGTTATCCTTTATTTCCCTCCTCACTTGACAATTTTCTATCCAAACACCAAAACACACCATAATCTATATAATAATAATAACAATAATAATAATAATAACCGGTTTAGCTCGGTTTAAGGAGTGGGGGCTCATATAGTATCTTGGCTTCCCTCTAACTTCTTGTAATTTATTCTGATATTTAATGCAAGTTCCGTTTTAATAAAAATAAAAATAATAACGTAAGATCAACCTCCTTTGAGCGCCACATAACACAAGTTAATACGGAGTATGTAATAATCTCATAATAATCATTTGTTTCTTTTATGCACTCCAAATGTCTTCAATGCAATTTTGAAATAATTAAAAATTCAAATTACTTTACTTTGTTAAAAAAACTTAAAATTTAGTCACAAAATTTTTCATCTCCCCTCTCAAATTTGGGTGAGTATACATATATGTCTCCATTTTTTCTATTTTCTCCTATTTAACCCAAATTGACGGTTTCGAAAAATTATTCGTGTTAACTAATAACAGATCATTTTGTGACTAAGCCTCTCTCTAATATTGTTGTTGTACTTTATTTGTCACTAATAGAGTAATAAGTGTGCTTTTTATCATTAATTATTTGTTTTATTTGTTTTCTTATATTCTTGGAGTACTTTTCTACTCGTATTTATTATTTCCAGCTTAAGTTTTAATTTAAGACCTACTTTTCTTTAAAATGACCACCTCAATTATTTCATATATGTTTAAAAAAAACTCTCGATAAATGTACCTTAATCAGTTACTCGATTTCATTTATTTATTTACCTTTTATATTTTTAATGAGTCTTAATCAGTGATAATCAAATGTTTATATCGCGGGTAACAAAACTAGTTATTGTATAGAGTAATTATTAGTTAACATGAATTAGTCATATTTAAAACAATTTAACGTCCAGGCAATATTCTACGTCCTCTGTTTCATCAATTGTTTGTCTTTTATATTCATTGTGATGAGCATTTTAATCAAAGACAAACAATTGAATGGAACGGAGGGAGTATACGAGGATAATATACCCGTCACAAGTCTGTAACGGGCCAAATACTACTCATATGGTAGATAAGACAAAACATGAATAGTATTTGACCTGTCGCATACTTACCACGGATATGACCGTCACAATTTACTATGTAATTTACAATAGAGTTCAAGTGCAATGTGTTACAGTGGTTAAGACTTCAGATATGAGGTCTAGATTCTAGAGTTGTCCACTACCTATTGGCTCTTGATCCCACTATCAACAACTCAACCGTTTTCTGTTTCGTTTTTTTTCTGTTTTTGTTTAGCATGCGATACTAGCATTTACTGTAAGATTTTACAGCAAGTCTTACTACCAGTAGTATGTAACGTAAAGAGTGGCTGTAATACGAGTAACTTTTTGGGTTTTTTACCCTTAGTTTATGATATCATAAATTTTACTTGTAAATTCTAATGACTTATTTCTTCCGATTCATTTGTTTATTTACGTTCGCTTTTTGGTACTATTTATGAGTGGGTAGAATATCTAATATAATTTTTAATCTATAAAATAAAACATAGTCACGTGGGATCTTTTTAAAATTATCTTAATAAATACATTAAGAGTATCAAATTTTTAGGATTTTTAATAATGTGTAAATAAAGATAAAAATGAAACAAAATGTGCATCGACAAGTGTGATAAAACAAACTTATAAAATCAAATGAATCAGTGGGGTAGTATATAGTATATTTTTAACACAAATTCTTGTTTGAGACGGGTAAACCCGTCGCAACTTGTAACGGACTAAGTAGTTTAGATAAAACAAAAAGTATAGTGCCAAGTGGGTAGTACATGGTCTTTTATCATTCATCCAAGTGAATGATATTTGACCCGTTGTAACCTTGTCCGTCACAAGGGAGACTTGCTCTATTTTTTTTTTCACATTTTTTTATGCAAACCGTCAATTGGTAGTGTTTGATAACCTACATTAAAGTTAAGATAATGTTTCATAAAAAATAAAATATTAGGTAGTTCTTCACAAATAAGATTAAATGTTGGATAGTGTTTCGCAAATTAGTCATGGGTGGACTAGAAATTAGTTGCATGTAGTGAATGATTCACAATATTTGTATCATGAGGATAATCCCATTTATTTATTTATTTTTTCTTAAAATTTATTTCCTCCATTTTTTTATTAGTCCCATATCACCATATGAGTTTGACACATTAAAAAATTTCGTCACAAGTTTTATCTAGTACAATACTCCGTACTAGTAGTCTAAAGTTCGTGTTTATATATATTGATTTTTTAATAAAAAATTGTTTTTGAAAAATATTTAGTTATTAACATAATACAATTGTAATGTTATCAAAATACGTAAAATTATTATAGCGAATATATTACAATCGTTACAATATTTTTTACTTCTTCATCAAATATGAAATATTTGACTATGAAGATCAATAAAAGCATTTTAGTTAAAATAATTAATTTAATTTATCAAGATTGAACTAATTTGAAATGAATAAAATAAAATACAACGTAAATTATTCGAAATAAAGTTGAATTTAACGGACTAAATTAGATTAAGTTTTACTCCCTCGACATTAAATAATAAAGTAAATTAAACCGAACCGGGTTAACAGAAAATGGAAAATGCAAAATGGATTCCAATTGGATAAAGGTGGCAACAACCAAAATCGATTGATTAATTGATTCGTCATCTTCTTCACGTAACTCCAGATAATATTAACAATACAAACATCAATCATCGCCACAGGCACGCAAACCTACGATTTCATACACATTACTAGTACTCCATTACACTGCACCTCTCAATTTCAAAAATTCCCAAATCAATTTGATTTTTTTGATTGATTTCCTCCATTAATCAAGAACTCAATTCAATTCAATGGCGAGCAAGAGAATTCTGCAGTATGCTGCCGGACGGGTGAGGGGAAGGAGGTGTTATGGCGCGCTTCCACAGGGGAAAACTTCGTCTTCATCTTCGTCTTCGTCTTCGTCTTCTGAACAGCTTATTAACATGGAGTATCAATACAGTGCACATAAGTTAGCTTTCATGGCTTCTTCTTCCCTTTCATAATTGATTTCCTTCGTATTTCGCGAATTCGCGTGTTTGGTGATTGAATTTCGTTATTGGTTGTGAATTGTATCGTTTCGGTGCAATTTTGATTTTAATTGATCAATTTTGTGGGTTTTCATGTTTTTTTTGGACGTGGTATGGTGATGATACTGAATTATTGACAGTAGTGATCACAGATTATAGAGTAAGACGGTTTATACGCTTGTTATATGACATCGTTGGATTAGCCTAGTTGATGGAGTCGTGAATTGTTGAATTATAAGACGGTTTGTACGCTTATCGAAGATGTTTTGATCTAATGGTGGAAACGGACATATTGTGGTTTCGATTCCCCCTTCCCTTATTGTAATGTGACAGAGTGTTCAACAAAAAAGACACATGATTATGGGTAATTGCGGTGTACTAAGGTATATTGCTCAATTTAGAACCAGTAACATATTGGAGTAGTATGAATTATTGGGTTATCATCGTTAAATGAGGTGTATAAGCTGTCAGGATTTAGAATCGAGGCTTACAGAAGAAAAAAGGTAGCCACAATTCTTTGGACACCCTTCGTCTTTCTTGCTCGAAACTTGTTGTACTCCTTCTATCCTGTCATTTGTTAATCGACCCCATTCGTCTAAATTGGTAGGATTTGACATGTTTTAAGTATAAAACGGATACTTCTATGTTAACCAAATTTCCGTGTTGTTAAGTGAGTGTATGTATGTATGTATGACCTGATTGGTTTTGTATAAGATGGTGCTTTAGCCCTTAAGAACATTCAAACATTGAGTGACCCTTAGAGTAACATGTTTTAAGCTTAATACTTGGATCCATAATATTGATTGTAAAATCCGCGATAAGAACTAAATTGCGTAATACTCGTAATGTTAAGCTTAATGCTAGCACCTACTAATTATGTACGGAGTTATTGACATCCTGGTATGTTTAGAATATCTGAAATTGTCGTAGACTTGTGGCGTTTAGTGTTGTTTGATGATACTCCGAGTTACTTGACTGCTAGGTACATTAGCTGATCTTCATTACTGATGAATGCAGTTACCATCCGATTCCTATGGTATTTTCTCATGCGAAAGGATCATCTATTTGGGATCCAGAGGGTAACAAATATATCGATTTTCTTTCTGCGTACTCCGCTGTTAACCAGGTAAGGATTGAATATCTTTTCCTGTTTGTTGTATTTTTTTTTTACGTAACATATGTAGAGATTTTATAATGCTTGGTTTCCATGAACAATGGGAATGTAATAGTCGTGATGATGTAAAAAGTTAAGAAGTGTTCCTTTGTGATGAAAATTCATTCATTTTGATTTATTGGTCGACCGAAGTATTTAAGGTGCAGTGCTAATTGCTTGTGGCATTTACTTATGTAGGGACATTGTCATCCTAAGATTACGAAAGCATTGGTTGATCAGACAGAAAAGCTTACCCTTAGCTCTAGAGCCTTCTATAATGATAGATTTCCTCTATTTGCTGAGCGAATAACTAGCATGTTTGGATACGATATGGTGCTACCAATGAATACTGGGGCTGAAGGTGTTGAAACGGCTCTTAAGCTGGCAAGAAAATGGGGTTATGAAAAGAAAAAGATTCCTAAAAATGAGGTAAGAATTATTTTGTCTTCCGTGATTTGATTATTTCTTAGTTCAATGAGATTGTAAAGGTGATTTGATTATTCCTAAACAATATCTTTATTACACATCGTTGTCCCAGTCTCTCAAGGTGATAAGAGGAAGTAGTTAGAGATGGGTGGTCTGATCTATAAGAGCTACTCAATCCTATCCTACCCTTATGATTTCTGTTGGATCGTCTTTTGTTTGTGAGTTAAAATTTGCATTCCATATGTAGGCTATTATTGTTTCATGCTGTGGTTGCTTTCATGGACGTACACTTGGTGTTATTTCTATGAGTTGTGATAATGAAGCTACTCGGGGTTTTGGTCCATTGTTACCAGGCCATGTAAAGGTTGATTTTGGTGATGAACTTGCCCTTGAGAATCTATTCAGAGGTATGAAGTCTGTCATATGAATGTTCTTATTACTTGTTATGTAGTGAGGAAACTCTCCACTTTCAAGAAGTACTTGA
This sequence comes from Agrostemma githago, assembly GCA_958450325.1. Lineage (NCBI taxonomy): Eukaryota > Viridiplantae > Streptophyta > Magnoliopsida > Caryophyllales > Caryophyllaceae > Agrostemma > Agrostemma githago. Next base: position 74,411,764 of record OY288245.1, on the reverse strand, counting down.
AGCTTCTTTCTTTTTTATATGAAATGCCTTCAGTAGTTTGGCATTTGCACAGCATTGTAGTGGAAAGTAACTTGATGTAAAAGAAAGCATAACTTAAGATATGTTAGCATCAAACTCCCAAACTGATGGATTAATTATTGACTAGCTAGATGTTGTACTGGTAACTGTACGAATGAAGGTTTCAACTCGTATTTTTCATAATGGTAAGTAGCTGTGGTTATTGACGACTTTCCCACTTGCACGAATATACTGAACTCCACCTGGAAACTCTTTGATTATTGCAGCATATCATCAAATACTACCCCTGTTTGCAGATCTGAGATGATTCCAAATTCGAAGTCAATTCTTCATGTGTAGTGATTTTACTTTGTTATGCTATGTGCACTGCAGAGAAAGGAGATTCTATAGCTGGATTCTTATTTGAGCCCATACAAGGCGAGGCAGGGGTATGTTTCAGTTTTGTACTTCAGTCATCGTTTTTGAGATTGTTCTGTGAATTTGGGTAGTCTTTTATGTATCAGTAATTGTTATGTCATCGATGATTGTTATGACGAAGATGATGACGACTATAATAGTAGAAGTGACAATATGTCAGCAACAGCTGTGTAATTTCATGTCATTACCAACTTTCAGTTTTACTTTTATTTAATTTTTGTCCATATCAAGTACTCCGTATACAGTAGGCAAGCATTCAGGGGTCCCTTTATTCCCTTCCATTTTTTAATCACATCTTGTAAATTAATCGCCCACGACGAGTGTAGCAAGTCCAAGCTATAGGGTAAAGTTCATTGTCATTTCTTGCAGGTTGTTATCCCTAAAGAAGGCTACTTAAAAGCTGTCAGGGATTTGTGCACAAAATATAATGTCTTGATGATTGCTGATGAGATACAATCTGGCTTGGGGAGATCTGGAAAAATGTTAGCTTGTGACTGGGAAGACGTTCACCCTGATGTTGTTGTAAGACATTCATGTTCATTACGGCGTATTATTTTCTCAATTAGTGCTTATATTCTTGGTTGTCAATAAACCTTTCCTCGTCTAATGTTTCTTTGTAGATAAAACTATTAACTTATAATATCCCTCTGCTTAAGTATTTGTCACTAGAAACGGTTTACTGATTGAAATACTTGATTGTAGAAATCAGAATGTCCATATGATCTATTTCAACAAACTATAATCTGACTTGGTGTATCTATTATTGTGCATTTTACAAGTACGGAATATAAATTTTTATTATAACCTACGGAGTAAAAGATTTTGTTGTACATTGTAACTAGTAATGATTAGAGTGTAAGTACAATGGTTGCTGCACACATTCTGGTTTCTGAATGAAACAAAGTGTTTTTCATGATTAATAATGCCTCTGAGATGGGAAAATTTGATTGTGTTTAGATTCTTGGCAAAGCTTTGGGTGGTGGAGTTATACCTGTAAGTGCAGTTCTTGCTGACAAAGATGTAATGCAATGTATTCAACCTGGAGAGCATGGAAGGTTTGTGCTTGTGATACTCTAATTAGCTGTGCTCTGAATATTCTTTCGAGCGATCATTAAACAAGTTTTACCCGTTTCAAATTCTCTGCACACTAGTGAAGGTCCTCTAATTTATTCTGCCCAAATCGCATACTCCGTATATATGTCTGCGACAAGCAAACTTTGCGCCCTTCATTTAGTTAAAACCTTTCTTTGTTACATCTTTTAAACCAGTTAATGTCATGGTAAGGCTATAAGAGGGCCTATTGAGATATAATCTGCCGAAGATAGTTTTCCAAGCATTTCGCTGCTTGCCTAAGCGGAAACTTCTTGGTGCTGAAGTAATGATGAATGATAATGAGATGACGAGGAATCTCTCAAGTCTGCACATGAATATGTGCCTTTTTTGTGGAACACACTTAATTTTGGGTCTTCTGTGTTATCTAGTGCTCACATTGTCGTATCATGCTTCGTAATTTCAGCACTTTTGGTGGAAATCCATTGGCGAGTGCCGTTGCTGTTGCATCACTTGATGTTCTCAGAGAGGAAGGACTTGTTGAGAGGTAATCAGAGTCTCTAAAGTGCGCCGACTCTTCAAGTAAAATAATGCAAATAAATACTACTTGTAGTAAATACTCCCTCTGTTCTCCCCATTTGACTTTTGTAGGTCGAAGTTTGGAAAGTTTGACCGTGAATAAGTAGCAAAATACGAAACATTAAGTTATGATACAAAAATATATTCAGATTTGTTGCAAAACGATGTTTCACAAATACTCCAGTTATATTTCCGACAAAAAAAATATAAATGCAAAAATTTATGGTCGAAGTGTAAAGTGTTACATATGAAACTGAAAAAAGTCAGATGGGAAGAACATATAATTACAGAGGGAGTAACTTTTATTTTTGCTACTTTTTTACTCACTTCACTATATTCATATACGAAAACTATATTATATGCACGGATTAAAAGTTGGGGAAGAAGAGTGCTTGCTAATTATGTTTCTACATACTTCATCCGACCTTATTTTGTGTTAAATCTGAGCTGTGATTTTGTTTCCGTATTGTATATATATGGTTCATGCAGGTCTGATAAGTCTGGAGTAGAACTAAGGCAGTTGTTATCAGAGGTTAAAAGTCGGTTCCCTGAGTTCATAAAAGAAGTACGTGGAAAGGGTCTCTTTAACGCAGTGGAGCTCAACAGCAATGCACTCTTACCTGTTTCAGCATACGACATTTGCCTCAAGTTAAAGGAGCGAGGGGTTCTTGCTAAGCCTACCCACAACACAATCATTCGCTTAACTCCTCCCCTTTCAATAAGGTAAATGTAAATACGAGTATTATTTTTTATTTTACCGTAATTGTGAAAATACAATGTTCACTTAATTGAGAAAGGTGCTCAAGACCCGATGCAAGTTTTTTTTTTTTTTTTCGCCTTTCTTTTCCAGTCAAAATGACTGAATGATGTATTGATGTTCACTTGAGAAAGATGCTGAACAATGAGTCTTTCGTGTAAACTTAAACTCAAGAAATCTGTTACGTTTTGGATAATTTGCAGTTCGGACGAGCTTAAACACGGAGCAGAGGCACTAACTGAAGTATTTGAGTCTGATCTGCCGAAGCTGCAGAAAGAAAAACCTAAGCAATCAGCTTCAACCGAGTCTACTACATGTGATCGTTGTGGCAGAAATTTGTAAGCACGGTAACGATCTACTCGCTGTGTCGTTAAATGAATCCTTATATCAATAGAACCGTATCATCCATCATGTACTGTACTTACTCATGTAGAGTCACGTCCCACGAAATTTCCAATTATGTATACTCGCTAGAAATTACAGTTACTCGACTCTTGAAATTATATATACCAGCTAGAAATTACGGGTATAGTATATCCTGTTTCACGACTTCTCGGGTCCGAAGTTTACATGGTACTGCTTATTAACTAGACTTGACAACAAATCAACCGGATCGGTTCAATAGAAATCGGATCTAGTTCGGTTTGAGTTAGGTCATTTTGGATTGAGATCATTTTCAACCTGTTTCGTATCTGATTGAATCTGTTCGGATTAATTCGGGTTACAGGTCAAACTAAGAGTAGTTCGTATCTTTATTTTGGAGTCGCAAATTACTGAAAGAAGGGTTGTTGATAACTATTGTACGCGTTTACAAGTGCAAATCTGCAATTGATTTTTTCAAGCTTTTAGTTTGTGACTTCTCATCCTCTTTGCCTTTTGATTTCTTTATTCTCTGAACAAGTCTCCCTTGTGACGGATATATTTGTCCTAAGTTTACGACAGATCAAATATTACTTCATGATTGGCTAAAGACAAGCAACCCATGTGTTAGCCCCCCACACGTCTTTTGTCTTATCTCTTGTATTTGATCCGTCAAAAACGTGTTCTTACTACAACAAACCTATTAAGATAATTTTTCTGTTCTTACGAAAAGTGTCTTGATAACGTTATTAAGATAACATCGTATCAAGTTTTTGTGTTCAATTAAATAATTTTCTATGGCTATCAACAACAATCCACTTGGATTCTGTTACACCATCATAATCTTTACTTAAAAAAAAAAAAAAAAAAAAAAAAAAAAAAAAAAAAGCTTATCCTTACAATTGCAGGCATTACCCAAATTAGTCAAGTACGAGTGGAGTATTATAGTAGATCATGATGCAATTACTTAACTTTATATCGTCAAATGGCACCCAAATGACCCAATCCTCTCATATCCACAAAAGAAATAAAATCATCTATATACATTATATATTACTATTAATATAATTTTCGGTTTGATATAGGACGAGTTAAGTGTAAAAAATTGGACGGTTAACAAGTGGATAACCAAGTTTAGGATGAGTTCATGGATTGACCCTTTACCGTCAACCCGAACCGACTGATTCAATGGGTTGTCTCACTCATGAACACCTTCTACCGTCCATACACAAATCATTCACATCTATAATAACACGAAATACATATCGAAAATGTTACAAACCGTCGAATCATTTACTTCTCTTTAATACGTTACGTGACTTCCTTATTTTCTTATAAATTCGTAAATTTTATTTTTTCAAAAATGTTTTAGGAAAAAAAAATTATTCCAATGTTCCAATGATTTTTCTAACATGTGTCCACTGGACACACGTTAATAAAGTGATAATATCATTGTGATTTAGTATTTGTTAATGAAAATATTAACGTGTGTCTAGTGGGTACACGTTGGAAAAACCGATTTTCCAATGATATACAGTACAAGACTACAAGTATTGGATTAGCTAGCTAGCTTTGTTGTTAGTGGCTCCTTTACTCTCCACATCTTCCCTTCCTCCCAATCAATCCTTATCTCTCCCTTCCTTCCTTCCTTCTTCACTCCTCTCACTTTCTTCCCCCCAATCCAAAATCCCCAATTTCTAGGGTTTCATCCAATTCCCCACCCAATGGATCCCCTACTCTCAGATCCAAGCCCGACCCGAATCCATCCTGACCCAATTCCACCCGACCCGCCCGAGATCGACCACTTCGACGCCATCCCCGACTCCCTCCTCATGCTCATCTTCAACAAAATCAACGACATCAAGGCTCTCGGCCGATGCGGCGTCGTTTCAAGGAGGTTTCACTCTTTGGTCCCTCAGGTCGAAAACGTCGTCGTTCGTGTCGATTGCGTCATCTCCGACGACGATCCGACGTCACCATCGTCCGCCACGTCGTCCTCGTACAAGCCTAGGTCTCATCTCGCCAACCTCGTACGCGCTGTTTTTGGGAATTTTCTTTACAAGCCGATTCAAACCCTAACCCAGCTCATCGGCGGAAAGCGGCTCTCTCTGCCGCCTTCGACGGCGGTCAACGCCGGAGACGGTGAATCCGATGTGGGTGTCACGCACCACTCGCCGACTCAGGTGCTCAAGAACTTCACCGAGATTAAGTTTCTCCGAATCGAGCTTCCGAGTGGTGAATTAGGGATCGATGATGGTGTTTTGTTGAAATGGAGGGCGGATTTCGGGTCCACGCTCGATAATTGTGTGATTCTTGGCGCTTCTGAAGTAATTACATCGAGAACCGAATCGAGCGAAGTTAACAATGTGCAAGGTGATGAAGTCGTCAATGTAGCCGGTAATGGCGGTGGTGTCGGTGGCGTTGATAATGGGAGTATACCGGAATCGTTTTACACGAACGGAGGGTTGAAATTGAGGGTAGTATGGACAATTAGCTCGTTGATAGCTGCGTCAGCGAGGCATTACTTACTACAACCGATAATTTCGGAGCATAAGACGCTGGATAGTTTGATGCTGACCGATGCGAACGGGCAGGGTGTGTTGTGTATGAATAGGGATCAGTTGGAGGAGTTGAGGGTGAAGCCATTGTCGGCTTCGACCGCGGCCAAGAGAACCATGGTTCCTGCGTTGAACATGAGGTTGTGGTATGCGCCCCATTTGGAGTTGCCTGATGGGGTTGTGCTCAAGGGTGCTACATTGGTGGCGATCCGGCCCAGCGAGCAGTCAGCCGCTGCTGCTGGTGCTGCTGGTGGCGGTGGTGGGAAGGAGGGTTCGGAAATGTCGTGGGTTTCGAGTGCGTTTGAGGAGCCGTATGGGACAGCTGCTAAGATGTTGGTTAAGAGACGGACTTATTGTCTTGAGATGAACTCCTTTTGAGGCGGTTTTTACTGCAGGTAATGATTGTTTCTTCTTATTGGGTTTTGTTTGTTCTGCGTGTGTTCCATTGTTGTTGATGATGATTCATTGTTGTTTGGTTATAGATATTATAACGGAATAAAGCAAAATGGTGAACTTGACTTGTAGCGGTTTTATTGGGATTGTGCAATGTGTAGTTTGCATTTCCATTAGCGGAGATGAATTGTTGTTGTTGTTGTTGTTGTTGTTGTTGTTGTTGTTGCGGTTTCATTGGGATTGTGCAATGTGTAGTTTGCATTTCCATTAACGGAGATTTATCGTTGTTATTTTGTTACAAATATGATTGAATAAAGCAAACTAAACTAATCGTGATTCTTTTCAAAATGAGATTATGATTATTGCTATTCTTCGTGAAGTTCTTGTCATGGGTTATTGGAAAACTGCTTCTACATGTTTTAGACTTATGGACATAGGAGCAAACCATGTTGTTTTGGGAGCCGTTGAGACATTAGGATAATGTCGTTGTTGATAGAAATGTTTAGCTAATTGGTGACTGTGAAGTGCATTTATTTTTAGATAATTGTACTGCAACGAATGATGTCAAATCTTGGTTTCTTAGTAACGTTGATAGACACACATCTTATCTTAATATAAATATAAATGCATGGCATCTTTGATCCTGGTCGAATGGAAATGACGGAGGTTTATCCTTATAAAAGGTGGAAGCATTGGAGAAGGAGATTTCGTAAATGGAAATTTCCAGTTTAAGACGTGATATGATTGATCTAATGGAAATTTCTGTTGTTGGAGTGATAAATTGTAGGTAGTACAATTCGGAAGCTTCTTCTTCTTCTTCTTCTTTTTTTTTTTTTTTTTAAAAATCAAATGTTGTGCTACTCTGACCATCTTTTTCATGTATGATTAAATTTCGTATTGAGTCATTGGAAAAATATGCAATTTAATGAATGCTTGTTGGCATAATTGCCAACCACAAATGATTCGGCCCACAACTCCTGGTTGATGAGATGCCAGCTTGATTAGTACTTGTTGATTCTGTGTGGGCTGTGGTTGTTGAGTGACTTGATGGTTTTTTCTGATTTGAGGGAAATATCAACTACTTCTTACATTCTTAGCCTATTCCTTGCTTCAACAAATCGTCATCTATTACTCCATTCCATTTATTTTTGTCTCCATTCCTCTTTGTTTCGGTTTACTTTGGAATAAATTGAACCCTTTTCATACACATGTACCAAAAGAAAATTGTCGACTTTTGTGTTGTCCCTAGTTAAAGCCACGAAATGGAAATAAGGATTGTGGTGTCTTTGGCATACAAGTGTAAGTGAACGGGTAATAATGATTCTTAATCACAAATCGTAAATATGAAATCTAGTTAACTGGATACAATATAGATGGATGAAGGGGGTATATCAAAGCAATCTTTTTATTCGAATTTGGTGTAAGGGTTTGTAGATTTCACTTTTGTACCCCTACTTCGCTATATTTAGGAGCATTCAAGGCAGTTGAAATGGATTTGTTACTGTAATGGTTAGTTTTCATGGTTAATCTGGCTAGGTATTACAGATTTGCAGACAGCTATATTATTGTGTACTTGCTAGTATTATCTTGAAACAGTTTCTCACTTGTGTCTGTTTGCTAGACAGTTAATCGACCTTCTTGGAGTCTTGAATAAAAAGTTTGTTGAGATGGCAGAGTTATTTTCCATTCCGGTTTATAAATAATGGCAGAGTTAGTTACAACTTACAAAGGAGTATTACTTTCAAGTTAAGAAACATAGTAAGACTTGGGTATGAGCTTGAAATGAGTAAACGATTTGGGGTTCCGAAATTTATTTACCTCAAAAAGGAAGGGATTCCAAGCGGGAGATTCATTTACGACCATCTTAAAAATGAATCTAAGAAGTTTACTCATGAACAGAGTAGATAGAACTTGCATTGCTTTGTATCTTTTGGACTTTGTAATTGTCGTGCTTATTGATCTCATCATAATATGCTACTCCCTCCGTTTTTTAATGTTTGCCCCATTTTAATAAAATATTCCTCACATGTATTGAGAAAATAGGGCAAACATTAAAAAAACGTTACATCTAACTTCTTCATCAAATTTTCAGTGGATGTGATTTGTGGTCCTATAAAGCTAGTTGTGGTTCATCTATTGTGAATTAGATGTCGTTCAATGCAACTCTCGACGTTATTTTCAGTGGATGTGATTTCTGGTGGATCAAAACAAAGTGACTCATTAATCTAGTTATGTGACATGAATGTTCTTCACTGCAATTCTCGACACAGGAATACAAATTGTGCGAGCTAGGAAAACTTTAGCTTCACAGTCCTGATGATATTTGCGTATTTATTTTCAGACTTGACGAGACGAGATGAGAAGACGAGAAGTTGAATGAAGCAAGAGGGAAACTGAGCTGAGGAGGGCGGGCGGGGTTGTGAAAGCAGCAGAATTACTACTACAGTACAATTTTGGTTGCACATAAACTTGTAAGAAAGTGCAGAGTGCAGACCGACTACTACCAAGTTGACGATGAAAGTTTGTCGAGAGCTTTAACGAGTCTGTGGAACGAACGCTTAATAATTGTGAATCAATCAAATGAATGAATGAATGAATCAATCAAATCTTTATATTATTGTGAATAGTTATTTGTAGGTATTGAGATGGATGGATGAGAGCATGTTATTCTTAATTTCAATGTAACTTGTAATGTCATCAAAACTTATTCGACTACTCCTTTCAACTTTGTTAGTTCTAACTTCTTCATCAAATTCACTTTGCTTTTAAACCTAGGATTTTTTTTTTTCCAAAACCTAGGATTCACTTTGCTTTTGCTCAATTACAACGTGATTAGAAATGCAATCGAATGTCTTTTAAATGTGTTTATATGAGAATTTGGAGACATTTGATTTCGGGGTCAAATCATGCCAAAAAACGTGGATAATAACCTTCAAAATTGTCTGTTTTTGATGATTTCTCGAAAAAGATGAGATATTTGGCCGGCTATTTCAGCCAATCTCATATGCCACAAAATGAGTGTCGGTTGTTAAAAAAATATTAAAAGAATTTAGATTCATGTATATATATATTGGTTTTTTTTGCCCGATTTCAACGTGATTAGAGACGTAGTCGAATATCTTTTAAACGTGTTTATATGATACCGTAAGTATTTTCTGTTACTCCCGGACATTTACACAAAGAATGAAATAATTACGGTGCGAATTTTGAGACATTTAATTTCGGGACCAAATGATGCCGAAAAACGTGGATAATAACCTTCAAAATCGCCCGTTTTTGATGATTTTTCGAAAAAGATGAGATATTTGGCCGGCTATTTCAGTAAGTCTCATTTGCCATAAAATGAGTGTCGGTTGTTAAAAAAACACTAAAAGAATTTAGATTCGTGTATATATATTGGTGTTTTCGCCTGATTACAAAGTGATTTGAAACGTAGTCGAATGTCTTTTAAATGTGTTTATATGATACCGCATGTACTTTCTGTTACTCCCGGATATTTCTACAATGTATAAAATAGTTATTGTGTGAATTTGAAGACATTTAATTTCGGAGCCAAATCATGCCGAAAAACGTGGTTAATAACCTTCAAATTGTCCCTTTTTGATGATTTTTCGAAAAAGATGAGATATTTGGTCGGCTATTTCAGTAAGTCTCATATGCCATAAAATGAGTGCCGATTGTTAAAAAAACACTAAAAGACTTTAGATTCGTGTATATATATTGGTATTTTCGCCCGATTTCAACGTGATTAGAAATGTAGTCGAATGTCTTTTAAATGTGTTTATATGATACCGTATGTACTTTCTGTTACTCCCGGATATTTCTACAACGTATGAAATAGTTACGATACGAATTTGGAGACATTTAATTTCGGGGTCAAATCATGCCGAAAAACGTGGATAATAACCTTCAAAATTGTCCCTTTTTGATGATTTTTCGAAAAAGATGAGATATTTGGTCGGCTATTTCAGTAAGTCTCATATGTCATAAAATGAGTGTCGGTTGTTAAAAAAACACTAAAAGAATTTAGATTCGTGTATATATATTGGTGTTTTCGCCCGATTTCAACGTGATTAGAAATGTAGTCGAATGTCTTTTAAATGTGTTTATATGATACCGTCCGTATTTTTTGTTGCTCTCGGACATTTTTACAATACATGAAATAGCTAATGAGCGAATTTGGAGACATTTAATTTCGGGGTCAAATATTGCCGAAAAACGTGGATAATAACCTTCAAAATCGCCCATTTTTTTTATGATTTTTCGAAAAAGTTGAGATATTTGGCTAGCTATTTCAGTAAGTCTCATATGCCTTTAAATGACTGTCGGTTGTTAAAAAAACACTATAAGAATTTAGATTCGTGTATATTATTGGTGTTTTCGTCCAATTATAACGTGATTAGAAACGTAGTCGAATGTCTTTTAGATGTGTTTATATGATATCGTATGTACTTTCTGTTACTCCCGGATATTTCTACAACGTATGTATTAGTTACTGTGCGAATTTGGAGACATTTAATTTCGGGGCTAAATCATCTCGAAAAACGTGGATAATAACCTTCAAAATTGCCCGTTTTTGATGATTTTTCGAAAAAGATGAGATATTTGGCATGCTATTTCAGTAAGTCTCATATGCCATAAAATGAGTGGCGGTTGTTAAAAAAACACTAAAATAATTTAGATTCGTGTATATATATGGTTGTTTTCGCCCGGTTACAACGTGATTAGAAACGTAGTCGAATGTCTTTTAAATGTGTTTATATTTTTTACCATATGGACTTTCTGTTACTCCCGGATATTTCTACAATGTATGAAATAGTTAATGTACGAATTTTGAGACATTTGATTTCGGGGACAAATTATGCCGAAAAACGTGGATAGTAACCTTTAAAATTGCCCCCTTTTGATGATTTTTCGAAAAAGATGAGATATTTGGCAGGCTATTTCAGTAAATGTCATATGCCATAAAATGAGTGACGGTTGTTAAAAAAATATTAAAAGAATTTAGATTCATGTATATATATATATTGGTTTTTTTGCCCGATTTCAACGTGATTAGAGACGTAGTCGAATATCTTTTAAACGTGTTTATATGATACCGTAAGTATTTTCTATTACTCCCGGACATTTACACAAAGAATGAAATAATTACGGTGCGAATTTTGAGACATTTAATTTCGGGGTCAAATCTTGCCGAAAAACGTGGATAATAATCTTCAAAATCGCCCATTTTTTATGATTTTTCGAAAAAGATGACATATTTGGCGGGCTATTTCAGTAAGTCTCATATGCCATAAAATGAGTGTCGGTTGTTAAAAAAAACACTAAAAGATTTTAGATTCGTGTATATATTGGTGTTTTCGCCCGATTACAACGTGGTTAGAGAAGCAGTCGAATGTCTTTTAAACGTGTTTATATGATACAGTACATACTTTTTGTTACTCTGGGACATTTTTACAATACATAAAATAGTTAATGAGCGAATTTGGAAACATTTAATTTCGGGGTCAAATCTTGCCGAAAAACGTGGATAATAACCTTCAAAATCGCCCATTTTTTATGATTTTTCGAAAAAGATGAGATATTTGGCTTGCTATTTCTGTGAGTCTCATATGCCATTAAATGACTGTCGGTTGTTAAAAAAAACACTAAATGGTATGTTTGGGAACTTGAATTTGGATTTGAAATTCGGATTTGAAATATTTTAAGCGTTTGGTAACCTTGGAATTTGGATTTGAAATTCGGACCAAATCCAACCTAGTTCAAATTTGGCTCATTCAAATTCTTAGTATATGGTAGTCATTTCAAATTCCTCACCTATTTTTTTTAGTTTTTTCCGCATAATCTTGTTAGAATATATTTTTTTCTTTCATTTTTTTCTCGTATTTGAAATTTTATATTTTTCTAATGATAAAGTTTTTTTTTAAAAATTGATGACCCTGACTCGATTCTACCCGCCCAAATTCCAAATCCAAATCCAAGGGTACCCAACATAATTTTGGATTTTGAATTTGGATTTGAATTCTAGAAATTCAAATACAAGAATTGAATTCATGATATTCAAATCAATTCCGAGTACCCAAACGCAACCTGAAAGAATTTAGATTCGTGTATATATATTGGTGTTTTCGCCCGATTTCAACGTGATTAGAAATGTAGTCGAATGTCTTTTAAATGTGTTTATATGATACCGTACGTATTTTCTGTTACTTTCGGACATTTTTACAACGTATGAAATAGTTATTGTGCGAATTTAGAGAAATTTAATTTCGGGGCTAAATCATCCCGAAAAACGTGGATAATAACCTTCAAAATTGTCCGTTTTTTTGATGATTTTTCGAAAAAAAAATGAGATATTTGGCTGACTATTTCAGTAAGTCTCATATGCCATAAAATGAGTGCCGGTTGTTAAAAAAACACTAAAAGAATTTAGATTCGTCTATATACATTGGTGTTTTCGCCCGATTTCAGCGTGATTAGAAATGTAGTCGAATGTCTTTTAAATGGGTTTATATAATACCGTACGTATTTTCTGTTACTCTCGGATTTTTTTACAATATATGAAATAGTTAATGAGCAAATTTGGAGACATTTATTTTCGAAAATCTTGTCGAAAAACGTGGATAATAACCTTCAAAATCGTCCACTTTTTATGATTTTTCGAAAAAGATAGAGATATTTGGCCGGCTACTTCAGTAAGTCTCATATGCCATAACATGAGTGTCGGTTGTCATATCGATGGCATGAAGCCACAATAAATCAACAAAATAAACTTGTTCGATGTCAACTTATCACATTGAGTTTAAAATGGAAACCAAAACACAATTCAAGATCAGAAATGAAGTCATACATTTGATGAACTCTGCTCTTGCATTCACATCTTTCCATCACTGTAAACCTGCAACAAAAAAAAAAGTAGGATTCGAATCGTTAGAGATAAATGAAAGAAAATTGAGACACAAAGAAATGGATCGATTTGCCTTTATGAAATCGTGAAATCGTCTCATAAAAAAGTTGATACAAAGACATACTTTAGTTCTTTCCTTCACTACCCTTGTTGCGATCACTGTAATACAGATTCAACCCCGTCGAGTTAAACTGCTGCTGATGGTCGTGGCTGTGGTCGTGGTCGTGCTGATTGTCGACAACAACAGAAGAAATTGGCTGCGTACCTCCAAGGAAGAAAGGCAAACTACTACTACTACTACTTGAGCCTTCCAACAACATCATAGACGACGACTGTGACACGTAATTGGACTGAAGGGTCCCCCTATTGAACCCACCACCTCTCAAGGCGGCCATTGTCGCCGCTTGTCCCAGGTGTTGCTGGTTCTGCGGTGGAATCAAAAGCGAAAAATGTTGTTCGTTCTGGCTCTGGCTCTGGTCGATGTCCATGAGCCCGTTTCCAAAGTAATCAGACGACGACATTATCCCTTTGGACCCGATGGCCAATAACTGAGTAAAAGACGACGTGTTTTCCAAACCAGCACTAGTCCTCGCCCTCGCCCTCGCCTTAACCCGACTACTACTACTCTCGCTCTTCATCAACCCCTTACTCGTCTGCGAGTTATTATTATTTGTAGGAGTTTGTAGGAGTGCAGGAGGGAAATTGGCGGGGTCTAAAGAAGGAAGGTGGTTAATAGAATCAGAAGCATGATTAATGAGCCACTCGACCGCCTTACTAGGCTGGTCGAACCCAAGCCGGTCCTGTAAATCGTAGAATTGGATGGCTGTAGGGACCGACAGTCGAACCCTGCGGTCCCTAGGACCCTTAGCCGTCCACACCTTGCTGTGTCTGTCTTTCCCACCCGACCCTCCTGAAACCCTAATTATCCTCGACGAATTTGAATTCGAATTCAAATTCATCATACGGCCGCAACCACCAACGCTGCCTCCGCTGATGGCGGGGGCAGTGGTGGTTTCTGTGGCGGCCGTAGAGTAGTTTGAAGCTGGCTGTTGCACTTCCATACTATACCAGCATTCCAGTTTCACCAATCACTCAGATTTTTTCAATGAGATTGTTTTTATTTATTTTTCAGTTAAAATGTCATGTGATTTGGTTTGAATATATATATTGATATTGATGATGGTGATGTATCGATGTAGGATGAGAGAGTAAAATGGGTTTTATTTTGTGACTAACAAACAGTCGTGAATTTGTGACGGGTCAAATAATAAAGTCGACAGCTTATTTGCTACTCCGTACTATTCTATAAAACATTGTGATTTTGTCGATGTAGTACCAATTTGTGAGAAATATATCTGTTACAAAGGAGACTTGGTGAAGTCGGAGGATAATGTGTAAGTGAGTAGAGGAGGATGGAGTAGGACAAGGTGATTATTACAGTAGTGTCATACTGTAATAATTTGTGTTTCAGTAGTACTGGTAGGAGGAGGGGTATGTTTTTTGTGCAGTGATAATTAATTAATACAGTAAGTAAATCAAATACAGTAATTAAACCAAAACTGAATCACAACATAACACTTGCAGGCAAAGGCAAAGGCAAAGGCAACCACCATAAACTTACTCAATTAACTTGCTAGTATTTTAATTAACACAATCATTGTATTGTGAGACGGTCTCACAAGAGATTTATTGTTATTTAAATTACCCGCTTGATTAGTTATTGAGCTTGAAGATGAATCCTGCATCAATGTTTTTGAGCTGTAGTACTTTCTCCGTTCCATTTGATTGTTTGTGTCTGATTTTTCACACTTGACAACGCACGTTTTCTTTTGTCTATATCTTTAGTTACGTATTTCTAAAAATTATAAAAATTTGATATTTATAACGTATTCGAATAGACAATTTAAACAAGATCCCACGTGACTATGTTTTATCTTATATATTAGAAGTTACATTGACGATTTCACTCACCTGTGAATAGTGCCCAAAAAGCAAATGCAAACAACCAAATGAAACGGAGGGAGTATCAACTAACTGCGTTTATACTCTTAATTAATTACACTCTTTATTTACTCCATTTATTTACATTCAGGATGTTTTTGAGCTGTAAATAAATGGAGTAAATAAAGAGTGTAATTAATTAAGAGGATAAACGCGGTTAGTTGATATACTACAAAATTAAAGCATAATGAATGAATAGTTTGAGGCCTACCTGCAGCTGCAGGTGGCCTGGAGTAATAAGGGTGAGTGTGTATTGGATCTACAAAGTAATTAATATCATATTAATGGGGGTAATTAAGAGAGGGGTGAGGTGCAATTAGAGGATTATACCACCGGTTGTACATAGCTCTATGTACAACCGATTTTAAGATTGTGAGTTTTATCAGAAAGATTTCGAGTTTTGCTGTAAATTTTCTGAGTTTTAATGTAAAGTTGTCGAGTTAAATCACATAAATGTTCAAGCTCAAAAACTTATAATTCAGCTCAGAAACTTTTATAAGCTCAATAAATATACACAAAAGCTCGACAAATTTGTCTTGGTTGTACAATGCTATTATAAGGTGTGTAATCCTATTTTCCGGGTGAGGTGGGATTATATTTGGAGTAGGAATTACTATTGAATAACATTAAAATAATGAGATATTTCGTTGTCTAGGAGGTGCTCACAACGTTTTTAAATAATTGACGTTTTTATTTCTTAAGAAAAACTTTTAAAATCCAATTTTTTTTAAAAAAAATATTGGTGGGAATATGGAAAAGGGAAATGATATCCCGGAAAAATTAGAACGATACTCCTTAATCACAAACTGAAGGAAATAATACCGAGTAGTATTATACGAGTAAATAATGACTAGTGAGTTATATTTTGTAATAAAATGTCTTAATTAATTATTCTTTTTATCTCGATCAATTGTTTACTTTTCAAATTATTTACGTAGTAGTATTAGTAACTAAATGTAAACGAAAGACGGATATTTATTACATTTATTGATTGAAAATGAATGCCCTAATTAAACAAGAAGGGTTGGCAATTGTTATATTCGTATCAATTACTCTTCCTTGTGACGAAGCAACTAATTTATCTAGCTAAGGACATAAGACAAAATTGTACGAGCGGTTTTGAGTCGTCCACAAATTGTATCATACTCGTAGTTAAAACTTGAAAATCAACCGCTCCTGAGTCCTGAGCCGGGAACTAATGTTGAACCAATCCCTCAAAAATATTCTGTAAAAACCGTCTCTATAGAGATTTTGTGATGACTCAAAAGAACGTGAAATCATTCTCAAAAGAGTTCATCAAACATCAACTCAAAACAAGTTTCAGCAGCCATTTTCATGGAGCTAACAAAACTGCAACGGAATCAAAGGAGAAAAAAGCAAGCACCAGTTTTGCAAGAAGGCATCTCACCAAAATGTCAAAAGCCGAAACAAAACACAGGAAAAGTAGAGTAGAAACTCGATATTAGAAAGCAGTCGAACATCCATTTACAGGTTTTACAGGATTACCACAAAAACATCCAACTCCACATTACGAGTACAATTCTTTTTCTGCATTTACATTACATAACATCACGAGTCAGGGATCAGGAATCAGCAGCTGAAAGTCTGAAACCATTGATAAGTGGCTATCCAAAACATCCCATAGCATCGAATAATACATACATGTAGGAGGTCAGCACTGGAATACTACACCTGAGACAAGTTAGAAAACAAGGTCTACTTCATAAACGTTTAGGATACACAACGGTAATTAACATGAGACTGTGTGATCTCCCCGGTATACATCACTTTAACCACCTGTCCCTTCTCAAGTCCATAATAACAGGAAATGGCATCTTTTACTGACATTCGGGGAAGCTGAAAGGAAAGATGACAACTGAGTGAGGAGAACAGAGAAATTGATCAAAGTAGAGATTTACAAGTCGTAGGCAAGAGTTCCAACTAGCCGTGGTAAACGGGTCAAGTGGGTCGGGTCAATTTAACTTTTTTAGGGATAACGATTCGTATCTTGTAATAACATTCGGGTTAAGGGTCAAACAGACTTGGGTGTAAAGTTCGGGGTAGGTCAGTTTTGACAGTTCCGGACTTTAAAAAGAAGCACCTCTAACAGATAACATGCATCTAGGTAGAAACAAAATTTTGTACTGATCCTGATTTTTGCATTTTCAAACTTCAATAGTAATTTATGAACTCGATAAAATGGCTGGGTAAACTGAATAGGGTTTCATTATGAAGTAGAAGCTGAGAGTTGAACATAACCTATGTTACCGGTTTCTTAAGAGTATTTATGACCCAAGAGTAACAATCCGACAAACAAATGACATATGATGCTGTTGGATCATCAACACAGGATATAGCTCCTATGTTACTCCGTCATGACATTTCACTTTAGACCCAACAAAATTAAAAGAACACAAAATACTTGCTGAAACTTAATATGGAGAATACAAATACCAATGTAGAAAACACGACTACGAATATAGTTTTCCTGAAAGAAGAATGCAATAGTGACGTAATAGGAAAGTTAATTGCTGAAACATGATATGGACAAAACAAAATAACGCATAAATACCTGCTTCTCTTCCAAATTGTATTTCTTTAAAAGCTTCTCTTTCTCCATGGCAGTCAACACACGGTGTCGAGGCTTCAGAATATGCTTCGTGATATTCACAAGCAAATCAGTTATCTGAAGACATGGAAAACATATGAGTATTCCTTCAACAAAGACAAAGACGGAAAAATATGGACTTTACAAAAACAGTTGAAGAAGTAGGTCAGAACTCACTTGAAATGTCTCAACTTTCGAATGAAGCAATTCTAAAGATTTCGAAGCTTGCCCTGTTAACCTGTTCTCCACTATCAGAATAACGCCGCTCAAACTCTCCCTGCCAACAATTTGGGAAGCAATCATCCGTACTGTTGTTACTTTCACCAGCTGAGGACCGCAGAATATCACCAGAATCTGCATACATTGGTTAAAGTACCCTGTTAAGATGAGTTTGGGAAATTTTCAAATTAACATTACTAACCACCTCCTTTGTGAGAGGTCTTATAATACAATTACCGTGAGACCGTCTCACACGACACCTAATGATTTGGTCCTCATTTATCACAAAACACTCTAAAAAAATTATCTGGAAATTTTCTTAGCACCAAAAATCCAATTGGCACATGTAAATTAACTACAAACCATGAAAGATCAAACACACAAATTTCCCTCCTCATAAAAACAAAAAACCAACAAGGACACTGAAAATCCTTTACCCAAAATTTCAAGAATCCAAAATATCGTCTCACGGGAGAATTTGTAATGAATTTAATCACGCAACAATCATTTACAAGAAAAAAATTCATACGGTCAAATTAGGCAGAAGTAATACATAAAAACACCCAATCAACAAAACCCCCTCTAACAACAAATCAACACCCAATCAACAAAACCCCCTCTAACAGCAAATCAACACCCAATCAACAATCACAGAAACTTAAAAAACATAGAGAAGAAAGAGGGGAGAGAAAGGATGAACCTTCTTAGAGGGGTCAGAGACAAGGGCAGTGGTGACACGAAGACGGTCAACATCTGGTTTAGGTCCGTACAGATCACGGAATTGGGGAAGAGTGAGTTGGATTTCGGAATTAGGGACGGCATAGCCCCTGTCCTTGAGCATTTCTAAGACGGTTTTGCGAGCAAGGTAGTACCTGTGGCTTTCCACGCTGCCGTCGTCTACCAAGCTACTTAGGCATTGTCCTACCGCTTCTCCGTTTATCTCTCCCTCTACATCCATGGCGGTTGGCTGAAGCCTGAAGGAGAGAAAGACTGTTTCAGTCTTCGAATATTGTATATTACTGATACGGAAAGAGTAGAATTCAATCGAATACAAAACCCTAAACATCAAATTAAGCAGAAATAATACATACTCGAAAATTCCCACCAAACCGTGAAACGCTACGAAAACCCTAACCTTTGAACCTAACATCTCAAAGCAATCACATATACTTAATATAAAAGGAAACAAATTACTGAGACGGAAAGAGTAGAATTCAATCAGATACAAAACCCTAAACATCAAATTAAGCAGAAATAATACATAATTCGAAAATTCCCACCAACCCGTGAAACGCGACGAAAACCCTAACCTCTGAAATCAATCACATAATCAGCATTGAAAGCAAGTTATAAACACCATAGCCATAACCATTGTAATGATAGTACACGAACGAGAAGACGGCAAAATCAGGCGGCAGTTGAGCATATATTTCCTCAATAATGAAATTTTGGGAAGAAGAAATTACAGTAAAAAAAAAACAAAAATCTGATACAATTAGAAATGAGATCATCAATGGAAAATTACTTACAGAGTAAATTGAAATGGAGGCGAAGTGAGGGAGGAAGAACAGGGGCTTTGGTGTGAGGAAGAAGAAGAGAAGATGAAGCAGATACAGTAACACGAGGTTTAAACCGTTGACACCTCGTTTTTACTTTTTAGAAATTAGACTGAATTCTTAATATCCGTTGTAAACTCGTGAAGGATTAATCTCCCTTCTTCTTCTTTTTCCCTTCTCATTTGCTTTTTCACGGTTCCCAAGACGTTATTTTAACCGTATTCGACAGGTAAATGAAACTCTTTCTTGACGATATTTATATTTTATGAAAAATAATTTTGATAATAAATGTGAAGTTTTGAGTTTTATGTATAAATTAATATTGATGGTCAAAGTTTGCTAATTTTGTACTCCCTCCGTTTCGATTCCACTTAAAAAAGGACACATTTTTAAGGATAATAATAAAATATTTAAAAGTAGATAGGGGGTTAAGTAGGTGGGTTACCTAGGTAAGAGGGAAAAAGTTATACCAAAAAAGAAAGTGGAAACTATCAAAGAAATTTACAAAAAAGGAAAAGTGGAAGATTTCAATGAAACGGAGGAGTATATTATTTGATTTTCTCTTGTCGAAGTTTGCCGTAAATAATGATGTATATTATTCGATCTATCATCGATAGGGAATCCAAATTTGTTGTCATTGTCCTCATCGTGGATTTATCTTAAGACACAAAAAATCACATAAGACGGTGTCACAATAAGTTCATTAGATTATATTTTTATTTTTTATTTTTCCCACTTTTTAGTATATCTACTATGAGACGATCCCAAAAGAGACTGATTAATCTCGGGGCTTGGTGAGGAAGATTTAAGTGTAATGAGTAATGAGGTTATGTCTTGTGCCTCGCAACATACGGTTGTAAACTCGTAAATGTGTTTTTTAAAAGAAAGTAATGAGGTTATTTCACAAATAAAAGCATGAGTGCGGTTTCGAGTTGTCCACAAATTGTATCGTACTTGTAGTTAAAACTTAAAACTCAACAGCTCCTTTCGCGGCAAGCCAGCAACTAGTGTTGAACCCATCCCACAAAATAGTTCGTAAAAACTGTCTCTTCAGAGATTTTGTGATGACTCAAAAGAACACGAGATCATTCTCAACAGAGTTGGTTCATCAAACATCAACTCAAAACAAGTTTCAGCAGCCATTATCATACAGCTAACAAGACAGCGACGGAATCAGTTGAGAAAAATCAAGCACCAGTTTTGCAAGAAGGCGTCTCACCAAAGTGTCGAAAGCCAAAACGAAACAAAACACAACAAAAGAAGAGTCGAAACTAGAAAGCAGTCAAACATCCATGTATAGGTTTTACAGGATTAGCACAACAACATCCAACTCCACGTAACGAAAAAAAAAAACAATCCTTTTTCTGCATTTACATTACATAAAATCAGGAATCGGCAGCTGAAAGGCCTGAAACCATTGATAAGTGGAATGTAACAGGAAAAAAAGCATTCCAATATCATACTATTAAAAATAATTACAACATTCACAGTTACTCACTTAGTTTGCTGGATATATATTGAATTAATCGACACAAAATGAAGCTTAAAAGAAAGTAAAGATATACGAAGTAGTAGTATATAACATGTCAACCTTTCCGTCTCCAAAATATAGGAAGAAAATTTGGGTGATTTTATTTCTTTTCTGTAGTAACACCCACAACAACATTACTGACCTGCAAAATGTATGCATATAAATAATTATCAGTCGGTGACTGCTCAAAGAGGATATATCATATATGTCGTGCGGGGAACTTATCGGGGAAAAGAAAGAAAATTACCAATTTGCCACTTCCATCGAAAGACATAGGGTTCTCGACGACCACAGTTTGACTATGGGAATCTGAGTGTCCCTGCATAAAATATTATGTAAGAGAAATAGTTTATCAAGGAAACGACGAACACAAAGAGCAGTTGTCCACCTCATGGACTTAAAAAAACAAGGTCATAAACTACTACTCCAACACCAACAATAAGGTGTTGAACTGTCGATCTCAAAATTATTGGTCATTAGCATAATCATTGTTTAAATTCATCCATATAAGATAACGATAAGTCTATAGTTTTACCCCCATGTCCTAAAGTCTCTCGCCTGGAGCAAAGTAACGGGGTTGGGGTTATGAAGTGTTTATTTATCCCAGGGTAGAAATCCAAAAGACTACCGGTTAACTCACAATGAAAATTACATCACAATTAGCATCAAACAACTGGTAATTCAAAGAAGAAGCACAAAATTTGTAGTATATAAAAACAATGATGATAAAACATTTTGTGACATATGACACTCTGCTGCTTCTTCTGCAACTTGCCGGATGTAAGATGTCGACACAAGTTGAAGATTAAGCAGAGCAACATTTAAAAGACGGGCTTCTTTGAGGAAGAAATTGGGACTAAGTTAGCCACACTGTCACAGTTGTGCTCCTACTACTTACTGTTGCGGTTGATGAGGTAGCTACACCATTTGATCCGTCAATGATATTAGGTAAACTCCCATTGGCAGTCTGAAGGAACATCATAAAAAGGGTATGTTGAAAAAATTTTGCACGAATATTATTAGTAGATGAAAAAGGTTTTAAAGTGAGAAGTACATGTCAACATTAACACAACAATTTAGAAAGTTGTTGAGGGTCAAGGACCAATGCCAAGAATAAAGTATGTCAATGATCCAGAGCTCAAGCCGTCCACGTTATTTGAAAACAATTTTTTTTTGAAAAAAACAGAGCATTTATAGAGCTTAAACTGTCCGAAAGGGGAAGCTAGTATGTTAATGGTCAAGGATTCAAGGACTAGATATCATTTCACCATCACATACCTTCTCCGTTGTACCTACCTTAACACTTTTAGTTGCTAGAGTGTCCTAAGGGAAAGCCTAATCAAATTAGTTGTGGTTTCATGGATCCAGAACAACTGACAATATCAATATGTTTTCAACGTTAATGCCGACTTGAAAATTACAACAATTCTATTAGTTGGTCGTAAATTTCAAAACATTGACATATCAATCAGCAGTTCTGAGCAGTTAATGAGAAGAAAGGCAGAATGAAATTATCCACGACTTTTAGAGTTTCATGTTCTTCATGAAATACAGAGGTGATATGATTTTTTGTGCATGAACTGTCTAGCATACAACACTTCAACAAATAGTTCAGCAAGTTAGCCAAGGTCATGTTATAGAATCGTTCCTTCATACAATATGGTACATGAGACACAGTAAGAGCAAAATTTGGGGTGTAGAAGTCACTTATTGCACAGAAAAGAGGAATCTAGATCCTAAACATGAAAGAGTCCAAAAGGTCCTTAAATTAACAATCTTCAATATAGTGCAAGAAGAACGTCAAGTCCAAGGTAAAATTATCGATGAATTTTTTTCAATTTACGTCACCTGGAAATAATTTCTCTATATTGCTAACATGGGGCAATACTGCATACATTTGAAACCCCCTTGCCCCAAAATTTGTGAAACCATGAGGCACTAGTGTAATGTTTTTGTTGTAGTACGAGAACAATGAACTTACCCCAACATTAGTGATATACTGACAAACAGCACACTTGACTGATGGAGCTCCAAACGGATACATAAGGGTCATTTGGCATCCTCCACAACGAACAGTCGCTACCTGGTTGGGGACTATTAACAAACACAGAAAGAAAAGATTATCAGCAAGAATCTAACATGTATAACAAAGTGAGTATTATAATACCATGTAATACTAAAAGACCTTGCAAAATCATACTTCGTACATCTGAAATGAATGGGGAAAAGAAAATTGTCTACCAAAAACATCTCCAACTGCTAGTGTGCTAAACTGTATGAGACTATGAGTGTATGGTGTCACAAAGCTTACAGGCATGACTATTTTAGTATTTGGCCCACAAGAAAATTTTGCTATGGTATCACAAATTTACGAATCGCTAACCCCTTTCTAGAACTCTCCACACAAGTACAAAGTCATAACTCATTCAAATATTCACAATGCTTATTACAACCAACACTGATAAAAAGTACAGCATGCAGCAACACTCAACATAAAGTGCTTGCTAATTGTGAAATATATGGGTAGGTATGAGCAAACAGAAATTACAGCATATGTCCAAATCATCTATAAGAAGTAAGCTCAAGCTCAGAAGCCTGATGACAGACGTGTTCACACTTCACAGGAGCGGCAAGGGGAAAAGGGTAAAAGAATCAAATATAGGACAGCTAAATATTTTCATGCAGAAGAGTTAGATTTGATAGTACCATACTACCATAGTGACACTATTGTGGTGATCGAAAGGCCTCATGGGCAGAACTACGAATTTTATAACCTTAAGATGCTTTTTCTCCTCATAAATTGCTTGGCAACACTCTTAAACTAAAGAGACCAAACAGCCATTTAATTGTCTATAGCAAGAGATAAATTTCATATAGTTATAGTATACATGGCAGTAATCTGAACACAGAATATTCCTCCATATTCTGATCTACGTTTTTATAAACCGTTGAGTGTACAGGATGTACGTTCTCATTTCCATAAAACCTAGACGAAAGCAATTTCTTGCATTTATGTAACAGAATTCATTGTGGAGAGCTAAAATAGTGTAGGAATGAAATAGAGAACAAGCAATAATAATAAAACAGGAAAGAGAGATTTGTACCTGGTGAAGGAGCGACATTTGTTAGATTCACTGTGTGGCAGCACAAACAACGAACACTAGTTGCCCCACGTGTGTACACTAGTAAAGTATGACAGCGCCCACATATGATCTGGTCCATATCCAATCCTGTAATTATGAAACCATTAAAAAACAGTTCGGGATGTAACATTCACCAAAGGACAATAAAATTGAAGACACCACTGTGATGTCATGCTATGCAAAAAATAAAATGCTCAGCAGGCAGAAATAAAAAAACGGGAACTGCAATAACAAGCCAAGGACTACTGATCCAAACATTCAAAGCCATGATCGATTATGACGCTACAATATGTGTTATCCAACAGATAATGAATGGCTGAACTTTCAATAAAATCTACGAATATTGTATTGAACCAACGTATCATGAAAGGAGTATGTAGGTAAGTTTATTTGAAATGTAGAAAACAAAAAATGACAGTAAAATAAACTGCCTACAAATGGGAGAGCACATGTAGCCTCTTCAGGAATAAGAAACGCACAATAACCCACAATATGTACTAGTTAATCATGTTTACTCTGATAGATAAACGCATAAATTATTGCGGAGTACTTTGTATAATTGTAACTTCCACTCTTGCAACAGTTGAAAGTGTCAGATTTTGTGTTGTGCGATATCAGACATTGCAGCAACACAACAAAAGTTTACCCAGTTGCTCAAAGGCTCTCGCAAATTGCTGGATAAAAGAGAGTTGTATACACACGGGCATGACTATTAAGTGAAACAAATCATATATCTAGCTTAAAAATGAAATGGTGTGGCATGACACGACAAACCCTTCACGTGATGTGAAGCACATTGCCTCTCGAAATGCAGACGATGAAGAATATAGATTTACAGAAGCAGTAAGCTGAATGGCTCAATCCCTTCAGTTAACCATTCTAACATATCAAGATAGTTTAAAAAAGGAAGAACTTCAGATATATCATGTCACAGCAAAATCACGGCAACAATAAGCAAAGCAAAAACCAGAAAACAAAGAAAAAGAATATACCAGTAGGTTGGACAGGAGTAATGGTATTACAGACGGCACAACGAACATTTGACGCTCCTCTAGGATACATAAGGATCGTCCTGCAGCCATGACAAACCACCTGGCTCTGCATATTCTCAGCTACTGCATCATTCCAAGATAACATCAAGTGAAAAACATGGTTAAACCCTAGATAAATCCTCATAACAGCATTCTCAACTTCAATTGCTCAATTCAAACACAATTAATCACCTTTCAATATTCTTAATCAACTAAAACCTATCCCAATCTTACACCAAAATACATGTTCTAATACTCCGTATATCTAAGTTACCTTTATCATGAGATTACGAGAATAAGATATGGGGTATATATATATATATATATATATATATATATATATATATATATATATATATATATATATATATATATATATATATATATATATATATATATATATATATATATATATTAGCGGATAAACCTAGGATTAATAAGATTACAAGATATTCGGCTTAGATTATTGGTAGACTATATATACGTGAATGTATTGTGTTATCATTCACGAATCAATAATAAGAGTTTATGAATTATTCCTCCCTCCTAAATTTCTATCATGCCATCGGAGCCAATGTGACCAAAGGTCGCATGCTCAAATCCCGAGAACCTCCAAAAATCTAACAAGTGGAATTTCAACTAGTAGAGGGGATCGAATATTAATAACAGTTGGGCCACAACCATCACGACGTCTATGTGTTCTTCCCATATTTCGCTTCCGTGAATACTATGAATCTCACAGAAACATATGCAACTCTATGAGCAGGTAATTGATTCTCTTGACTCAATTCAACCGCGAATTCCGCAATCAATTTACCTTTGAATCTTCCTAATCACTACAAATTATCAAAGGACAGATAGCATCGTTCCGAAATACTAGGAAATTCAATCATCTTCCTCGTTTTCTGATTGATACACCAATATTCATGTAAAATAATATCAAATGAGAAACAATTATATCAAAACAAATGCAATAATCCGCCATGGATACTACAGACCACATGAATCAATTTCTGCATCGTTTTTCCAATTAAACCCCTTCATAATCAATTAACTAACCGTCGTAAAACAAGAATCATACACACAGCAATAATCACGTAAAAAAAAACATCAAAATTACTCGAATAATTAAGAAACCAATGTAATTACCTCGATTCCAAGCTTTTCGAAGGACGATCAATAAGCACTACGCTGCACAAATTGATTAAATTGATTGAAATTGTCTTGGAGATCCTCTGATCTCCAAGAACGAGGATTGATAGAAGAATTAATAAGAAAATGTGTGAATATATTGATTAAATTGGTAATTAAAAGGAAGTAAATTCAAGGAAAATCAAAGGGTTAAAGGAAAAGATGAAATTGCAGGAAGAAGGGGGGAAAAGGGGGAAGATGATAGAGATAGGGTTCCTGGTTTTTAAATATTCGTTGCCAAATTTTGTCAAACTAATACTGTTGGATAAAAATTGTTTAATAATTCCTACCAAAACTTGTTGACATATTACCTCTCCTTTTCGATGGGTCTTCACGTAACGGTAAAATGAATTAAATAAAAAATTGAATTTTTTAAGTGTGTGTCCAGTGCCTATACGTTAATAAGCTAATAAAAGCAACGTTAATCGTAAATAATATGGGGCCAGATATGTCGTGGCTCGGGAGTTGGAACTTGTCAACCAGATCATGAATCGGCTTATGAAGGTGGTCGGTCAGGTTGGACGGTTGATGGTTGGCTCAAACCCGACCCAACACTATTTTTTTTTAGTATTTTTTATTTTAATTTGGTAGGTCTGAGCGGGTTGAGTTGTCTTTCAAGAATCCGGATGCAACCCAGGCCATCGGTGGGTTGATGCGAACTAGGGGTAGGTCGGCCAAATCCGAACCTGCGAACTGGTATAGGCGCAACCGGCCTATTTGGTTGACCATAACTAAATTGGGGATAAACTCGTTATTTTTTGTGCATTTGCTTTTATTAAATCTTACGAGAACATTATAGAAGTACTATTTAATCCGTTATAACTTTAAGACAAATATGTTCGTCTTGAACGAGAATCTCAACGCTTTTAGTCTTCTACTCGGTATTAAATAATGAAGCTAACATACCTTTAACATACGAACTTATAAGAGACGGTTTATCCATATATGAATAATGAAGTACGGAGTACTCCCTAATAGTCAAAACCCACCCGCGATTCAGCGAATCTTCCGAGGTTTGATTTGTTGAGTTGACGACTAATCGGTAGTAGTGTAGTACTCCGTACATCTTCTAGAATGTAGTAAAACTTAAAAGGTTGCTTACTCAACTAATAAATCTGGTATATGGTATACACTTTAAAAGCGATTAAGAGCCGATTTTAAGGTTAATGCTCCTCAACTAAAACAACACCGCTGGCAAAAAAAAAAAAAAAAAAAAAAAACTAGAACACTGAATGCAATTTTTGCTAAGTAAAACGGTTTCACACAGAATAATAACTCTCGTACTAAAACGAATCAGTCATACTTGTAGTTATCTTCCCTTTTTCCCCTACTGTTGGTGAGATCGCCCAGTAGGAATCAACCCTCAAATACGCAACAATAATTCAATAACTAAGTAGCAAGGTAAAATAAAATAAAATAAAAAATACATGAAATTAAAATACAGTTAATAACAATAATTCCAAATACATGGAGGAAAAAACACCACTTCGTTCGGATAAAAAAAGTGGGAGGACGAGGAAAGGAAATGAAAGGGGGAGAGAGACGAGTCCTCGAAAAACCTTCTATATATTTCCAATGTTAAAGAGAGACGGTAATCTAGCCACTTTTACTACTCCGGCAAAGAAAACTTATGTCCCTCGGACCCTCCCTCCCTTCCTTCGCATTCCTTCCTCTGCGAATCATTTCATCCAAACCAAGGGATACCATCTACGTACATAATTGGAATATAAACTACGAATATAAATTGAGGTTGCTGTACAGCATCGAGCAGAGCAGGGAAACGATATGTCACCTGTGTGTTTGTTTAACTTGCAGCGACAAACATGTCTGCCAGTGTAAGTAATGTAAGGGGTATAAATAACTTCTACGCGAGGTAATTGTATATTTGAGGGTTGTTTTTGTCTCTCTCCAAGTATTCTCGGTCAATTAGGCTCTCGATTCTCTTCTTCAAGTCGGCGGGTTTTACTGGAAATTTCAGCTGTTTCATAAAAAAAACGCGCAATTTAGTTTTAACGACGCTGATCTTGTATCTATCCTACAAGTTGTCTTCATGGACTAAGGAAATTTGAACACGAAGTAAAAGGTACAACAGGAAGTGGGAACCGAAAGCTAATTTTTTACTGAAGGGTGAAATGGGGAGTTCAATATTTTTTACTTACTATATCTGGAAAGGGGGCAATTAATCGGGATGAAGAAATAAGGAAACGGGGACATTGAGATGGAGGGAGTAGTTCACAATAATGAAACTTCACCTGTTGAAAGAGTTCTGTTATCAGAAGGGTATGACTGAGCACCTTTCTTGTCTTCATAATACGAACAATAGCAGCATCAACCTACGGTTTTAAGAGAAGAGATGGTGAATGTTCCATAGTGGGGTCTACACTCTACACAACGGACGTTAGTGGGAGAAGGGGGGGGGGATAGGATACCTGATATTGACGGTCCTGGAATACCCTTTCGGTGGTACTCGTGTTCTCTTCCACCGTCTCCTTCATTTGGATCGCATTCACCTGTAAATCCAACCAATACAAAGCTCATGAGAAGATGAATTCGGGAATGAATACCAGGTAAGACATAACCAGGGGGTGACAGGTGACCCTTGTACAAAAAAAGACAACCTATGTATGTACAAAGAGACACGGATCGGGACTAATACCAGGTAAGACGTAGTACAAATTAGAAAAAGACACGGATGGGGTGATTGATAGTCGTCATATACAAAAGAATAATAAGATTAAGCTCGTTGCTACGTTATTTGAACTTTCAAAATCATGCATTTATAGCAGGCAAGGCCTCCCAACTTGTTACTTTCATAGTCTCATTCCTTCTCACATTATTCAAGTACGAATGCCATAAGTTGCAATACTCCATACTCCGTACTATTTCGTACTACAATATTATTTAAATATGTTTCCTCTTCTCCAATTTTCATTACTTTCCATATCTTTATGTTTTAAGAATGGTATAATCACTTGTCAAACATGAAGAAGCACAAAAAATATAACACTTACAGTTTTAAAAAAATAATGATAATAATAAATAGAGTCAAATACAAAAAATCTATGGAAAATTTAACGTGATTGATACTAGGAGCCTAATTTTATTAGCTCACGGCACCCCAAAAATATCACAGACGACTCGCATTAGTTATGCATCAAATTGCCTTCAAATAAGGTCATATGCCATTTTCAACCAGTTTTACTTTTCAGTACAAACATTACCCTAGTGCAGTAGTGCCTAAAGGACTCTGCAAATCGCGAGGTAAGAGGGGGTCGGATATATGCACCTTTACCCTTGTGTAAGCAACACAAGGAGGCTGCTTTCGAATGACCAGTTATGAAAATTGCGGTGAGAAGTGCATCAAACGACTCATACTTCACAATAAACAGGAGGGCAGCCTAGTGAGTCATTTTTCTTTATTCAATCGTAATCAATAACCAAAGAATAAGTCTTTGGTTTCCCACCGTACTTTCCACTATCTTCAAAAAAAATCATGTTATTGTGGTGAATCTGGTGATTCCCTGAGTTTCGACGACTCTCCGACACGTGTCGGATAGGACTATTTTGTGCGGAACTTACAATGTTTTGGTTAAAAGTGAAGTGTCGTGTCGGAGACGACACATATCTGAGTCATCTGACACGCTACACAGCGTCTATGTGAAGTGGCGGAGTAATAGTGGTGATTCCAACTGACTAGAGAGAGTACAAAAATAATTAATTAGCCATAGAAAGAATGATCTGGCTATTAGACTACTGTATATGTGTAAGTGCAAACACATCTGGAAGGAAACAAAATTTACCTTTATACGATAAAGTGGTGCGGTAAATCCTTCATTGAACACAAAGGAGTCATGATCCTCCACATCTCTTCCTTTCGGGTCCTATCCACATTCAAACAAAAATGTTACGGAGTAATAGATTGCAGTTGAAAATCAATGGACAAAGAGAGTCTCGAAGATAACATCCATTGTTGGCTAATACCTTCAGAAGTACACGAACTTTTCCACATGCAAGGGATTGGAGAGTTCTTCGAAGCTCTTTATCCTCAATAGCAGTGGCATCCTTAATGTCTTGGAAACTTAATGCTTCAGCGTCATTAAATAGCATCAGAACCACTGCCTGAGGTACACAACCATATAAATGAAAGACAATGATGCTCTTTTAATTTATCGTTTAAATAGTGAACAAAAGCTGCTTTGGGCATGTGCGGTCTGATCTGTTTTTGGTGTAGCTAGGTTGAACTAAACTCACATTTTTGGGATTATATGGTAAATGGGTGTTACTTAAAGCTGCACTCTAGGCGGCATGTAGGTTTAGGGGAATCCCAATAGCTTTCCTATAAATGAATTGGAAAGACCCGTGATAGCTAATAACCTAATTTTCAAACTGAGATTACTGTCCTCTACAGCCTCACATTCACTGTAAAAATCTATATGCCAGGCCCATGCAAAGTAGAAAAGCAGTAAGAAAATACAAACCTGAAAGAGTGAAACTGCCAGCTCCTTTTTACCTTTAGGGAAGTTGACTTTCAAAACACAGTGACCCAATGAATTTTGCCACATTAACCGTCTGCCATTGTATTTACTAAGGTAGAACTCTTTAAATATATCCTGCACGTCATGTACTAATCAGAATTAATCTGTAACAAGCTAACAGCAGCCATAAGTACCGATGCACGTTATGTTACTTAAGTTATGTCTAACCTGGTACACATTTAACTCATGTGGAAGCCGCACATTCATAGGGAGGTATGTTGGCCAATACCTGCAACCAATCAAAGAAAATTCTTACAGCTGAAACACACGAGGCGGGAAGAAAATGTTTATATTACTTCATTCAAAAGAAAACTAGAAATAAACCCTACCCAGTAGTTAAAACATGAACACTCATCTCAATTCCTGAGGGGAGCTTAGTCCTAGCCTGGGAAGACTGCCTGAAGGATTCGTTTATTTCTTTCGATAGTTCAATGTCCTGCAAATTTCAAGGGAGACATTGAAATACATTATAATAGGAATGAATGTGCATAAGATAATCATCTTGAGCAATTGCATCATGAGAGTATAATTATTCTAGGAAAATGGGGAAAAGGGGCCCCCATCCTAAATTTATTATCCCCATTTAAATTTGGTGGTCAGCAAATGCAAAGCTGTGACAATTTATTTCTCCAACTCTATGTAGAGACGCGGTATAAAATTCATCATGGTTGGTTTGGTAAAACAACTATTTTTCCATGCTACTCGTATCATGTATATCAAGTTGTCAATATTGCTGTATGTTGTAAGAAAACAGATCCCAAATTTGACAACCATTGACCACCGAAGTCAAATCGGGAGAAAATAAATTAGAGGGAAGGAGCGTATAATATTCTAATACAATAAGAAATCCTTCAACAAGGGAAGCCCAACGTTGCTTAGCTTTTTAGGACCAACCTAGCATACAATGGCTAGAACCTTAAAAGGAAGGGAAGGAGATATGTTAACTCTATAAGATAACACAGGGATTGTTCTGACAGATGCAGAAATCAATGGGACAGCCGCATATCAAAAGACTAATTTACACCCGCAAAAGATTGAGGTTCCAATAATTGATCAAAATATAGGCGCTTGACCCCAAGTTCTCTTGAGAAAATATAAATTCGAAAGTACCATAAATCACACCAATTGAGAGCAAGGACAAACTATATAACACATGACAAATCCACTAACAAGAAATAAAAGACTCTTTCCGTGAAATACTCCCTCCGATTCAGTCAATACTCAATAGTTTCTAAATAAAAGAAAAATGGGTGATTGGGTGATTTTGGACCACACAAAACTCAACTACCCCACGTATACATAAAAAAAAGATTCACAATTCCCAACCAAATCCAACCCTTTGCCAAATCTTTAATCCAACCCTTTGCCAAATCTACTTACAAGTAAGGTTACATGTCACCACAGGCACTACAAATTCCCAACCCACCCCAAGACCACTACCCATTTCGCCACCCACCACCCAAGCACCCTTTTCACCACCCAAATTCCACCATCCAATACCACTTTCAACATCATCCATCAAAGAGTTCACCTCCACTATTTTCGCCGTCCGCCCAAACCCCAAGATTGTTTTGCTAGCCTCCATCCACATCTCACCTCCACCCCATCCACTGACATTCATTTAGTGACCTCAATGACACCATGTCAAATTGTCAACCACCAGAAGAATTCAGTTTTTCACATTTGGATGGAAGTCACGGTGATGATGGTTGTGCAAATAGGTCACGTGAAGGTGGAGTAAAGAGGTTACGGTGCAACGGTGTAAAGTGCGGAGGTGGGATTGTGTAAGGAGGTTGA
Organism: Agrostemma githago; assembly: GCA_958450325.1. Lineage (NCBI taxonomy): Eukaryota > Viridiplantae > Streptophyta > Magnoliopsida > Caryophyllales > Caryophyllaceae > Agrostemma > Agrostemma githago. The sequence continues at coordinate 74,379,113 of OY288245.1, read as the reverse complement.
GGTGGTGGTGGGACAAGAAGACTGATAAGGATTGTGATGGCGGTTTCAAAATGGTAAGTGTGGAGGTATGAAGGTAGGTGATAGTGGCGGTGGTGGCGGCAGTGGAGTAAGGTGGCAGGTGGGTAGTGCAGGAATCTGGAGGTTGGGTGAGGAAAGACATTGCGGGGGCTGAGTAGGGTAGTCTTAAGTGGGCACAATTTTAAGGGTATTATGGTAAGTTCACGTGTGGGCCACCTTTTTTACTCTTCTTATAGTTCCAAAATCAAATGTACAGAGGACGTAAGTGAATGTGAGAGGAGCACAAGTAAACCTCTAGCATGAAACAAGGCAAGTCAAGATGCAAGGATGCACAAAGGGGGAAGAGAGCATCTTTAAACTGGCTCCCTCTAACCAAGGACAAGAAGGCGGACCAGAGGGTTAGATGTGTAAAATAGTGTATAGTGATGAGTTCGGGTTAGAGGTAAGAAATTAAAAAATGGAATAATGGATGTAGGCCATACTGTAATGCCATGAATGGTGGATTATATACATTAGAAGAAGTAAAGAACCATGTAACCCAATTAGATTACTACTTCACTAAGAAAGAAAAATGACGTGTTGAAAACAAAGAACATGCATTAAAAGGAACTCAATAGATAGTGATTTCATATAGTGAAGGTTCATACCTTGAACATTCCTTCAAGTTTATTGGTGAATTGACTACCGCATTCAGTTTTCAACTGTAGAGAGTAAAAAGCAACTTGTTTAATAAACAAAATGGCTTAAAAAATGCAGCAGGGGATTGAATTCAAAGTTTAACCTTTGAGATCATAGACTTCTCAGCATCTATTGATGCACTCTTTCCCAACAGAAGTCTCTTAGCAAGATCCTTTTTATAGAAGGCTTCAAACACATCCTTTCCCTAATTTAACATAACATGGAAAATCAGCTCATTAGTTTGGATGATCGACATGATAAGACAATAACTTATTGCAAAATATAAAAACCTAGAAATAGAAAGAAAAAAATCACAGGCTCAGTGTGATAAATGGGACAACTGCATAGCAAGCATTCACTGTCATAGAAAAGAAAGCTCTACAGACATTAGTCACTAGAAATCTAAAAACTAAAGCGGCAAGCTACCTGTATAAATCGAAATAAGACCAAGACTTTGTCAAGGGTGCCTTCCAATTCCTCTTCAGATGTTCCTTTATTGCCAGCACGGAGCTTTTCATCCAGAAACTTTGCAATCAGCTCGGCAGGACGGTTCTAGTCACATGAGCATAATTTGTCATCCAGCTGCAGTAATGGGATACAGAAGAAAAACTAGCAGACGCCTGTGGCGTCTAAATGCAGACCCATCATCAATATAATAAGCGCTAGTATCAGAATCTAGCATACTGCTAGTTCCTCCATCTAACGCGGTCAATAGTTTAAACTTTCCTTTTTTGGGTGCGTAAGTCAATTGTTTACGTTTCTATTTTAGGTAGATTTACTCTCTACTTTATCGTTTAATAATGATATTTGTGTATAAAGCAAACATAAATTACCTAGTGGGACGGAGGGAGTACATACTACAGCCGAAAACTGTATAAAGTATAAACAAGTACTCCCTCCGGTTTGTATTTATTGCCACATCAATGTATGTGAGGAGTATTGTATTGAAATGGGACAATAAATAAAAACCGGAGGGAGTATTATTTTTCAGAATCTAGCTTACTACGAGTACTAGTTACTAGCAAACTTATTGGACGCAAAACAGATGTTTTTTTTTTCGCAGGATTGATTTATAGCGCACTCTTTAACATTTTTTGCATCAAATTTGATCATTTTGATATATGCTCGCTTGGACATGGGTGTAATGTGAAACTAGGCACACTGAAAATTTAATCGCTATGTATCAAATAATGGATGTACCACTCAAACAATTTTTTTCCTAAAGTGAGCAGTGAGTTCAAGAACCCATAAAGTCAAAATAAATAAATAAACCAAGATATTTTCAATATATATAACTGAGTAATGGGTAATATAAGGACCTTAATTATCTTCTTTTTTTTCAGTTTTAGGGCCTCAACTATCTGAGTTTACAGGTAAGGACCTCACTGCAAAAATCTATTATCATTTGCATTAAATCTTATTAATTTGACTGAAGAATAAAAAATTATTTTATAGATCTTTTTACACAAATCATAAGTTTAACCTTGGAAACAGTAGGTAAAAGGTGTATGATAGATGGAAGTTTTTTGCCAATTGATGATTAAATGTAAAGAATGTGTAATTTGGTTGTGTTACGACAACAATCAGGGTTACGAGAAAATTAAGATGCTTACTTGACGTAGATTGATGAGATACTCAAATGAATCCTTGATAGTATTGCTGAAGGACTCATTCATCGAGAAACTTTCTTCCCATATTTTATCCAGAGTTACCTTGAACTCCAAGAGGCAAGAAACCATATTACTGTCTTTTTCTTCATCCATAACAACTGCCTGACCACTTTTACGAATGTAAGAGCTTAACGCTTGCCTCAACATTTCTAGGGTATTAACCCTAGCAAACAAATCGTACATTCGGTGAAGATCTTTAATTCGGCTTCCATCCATAAGCATCATGAAGCCCTACCCCAGAAAAAGAAGGTAATTTCAGTAAATTAATTAGAAATAGAGAAAAGATACTGAAAGCTCAAAAGAACCCACACCTTATCGAGTATAGCAGATATATGGCGCTCAAGAAGTTGTTTCTCGGCAGTTGAGATGAGGGGTTTTCTGGTAGTTGCGTCCAAGTATAGTACGCATCTCTCTTGTTCTTCATGCAACCTTGTCTGTGAAAAAGTAACAGTTCAAATTTGTAATAGCAAAACCAATGCTACAAAGGTGAGCACGGGTTGCCTAAAACCGACCAAAGCCTGGAAAGCACACCCTTGGAATGAGCAACAAATGAACAAAGCATGTTCACAACATTATCATTTTTACTGCTTTGATTTTTTTAGGCAGATCCATGCCTTAAGGGAAGAGCAAATATATTCACACTAACCAGTGCCACTCATGGGCCTATGGAGCGGTTTGCACAGGCCAGTAATATTGACTCACAATTCACAAAGTCACAAACCAGTCGACGTAAGCCCGTCAAGTGGCAAACTCTACTACTTGGGATAGTGATACCAGGTACTATCTTACACATGGTAAGATATCTGGAATACTGAAGAAAGACATTTAAGTAAACAAAGGACGTCAAGAGAATGCATGGATGTGTTACAGCTTCATAAACATACTTCTACATGCTTCAAGTAATCTGGAACGTCAGACAGCTGCATGTATTTAACACCCTCTGCAGCATAGAATTCATCAGTGCAAGTAAGAAATGGCTTTTCAAAGCTTTCCTGGTATATTCCAAGAGCAGTAAACATCTTCAAAAGATGGTTGAGAAGTGTCCTATCCACGGCTTCCCCTAATCTGAAATATCAATGATAAATGGAAGACACTCAAGGTAAAGCATTAAGAGGATGTCCAGAGACTAACATAAAATACAAATCAAATTCAAGCTGCAAAAATATTTACTATAATTGTTCTCCAATGGCATTTCCAAATTATTCATACAAGTAATCCAATTGCATACTCGTAAATTGTAGCTAGAAATTGCATTGCAACATCACAATGAAAGCAGCGTAGAAAATGTAATGCAATAAACCGATCAAAATAGGGGGAAGAGGTAGTGAGACAATTAGAATGCGCACAAAAAACACACGCCTACTCGACAGTAACAAGGGAAAGTTAGGTCAATACTGCACGCCTAAATGATTAAATCCTAGCTAGATAGAAATAACTAATGCGAACAATACAAGCAATGAGCATACCAAATTACCTTTCTTTTTCAATCATTCTCAGAAGACCAGTGACGGTTTTGTGCTCAACTTCAAGGCATAAAGAGAGATGCTTGCGATAAAGCTGTAAACCCATGTCCCACAATGACTTCACATGTGGGGTTTGTTTTACATACGTTCTATCAAGATACAAAGCAATGCCACGAATCATAAGCATCTGATCACAGAGATCCTGCCAACATTTCTCGACAAGTGATAGAAACACCACTAGATCAGGGCTTTGTCCAAGCAAAGAATGCACCACCGCAGATATATTTGCTTCGAATTCCTTTTCAATTCGTGAATAAAGACTTCCCCCCATCTTGTGCAGACAAAGATCGTTAACAGCCTGAAACAATTAGCATTTTATGCCACTATCAAAAAAAAATTGTATATACCAACATGCAGACATCTTGTCCTCCTGGCAGCATCACGGAGCTGCCTATTTACCTGATAAAGTTTCTCCAAGTCACATGAATCAGGTTGCTTTTTGAATATAGCGTTTATGGCAGACTTTAATGTTGCCCAAGTATCTTCCTCGAAATTAGGAGGTAATCTTGGTTTAGCTGTTCCATAGTAAAAGCGGTAGCGTAATTAGAGTTTTGTATAAAGAAGCGTAAAACCACAAGAAGGTATGAAACCACTTTCAGGGTTTTAGTTCAAAAACACTGACGAGCTAGTCTTAATAGAGGCTTATAAAACTTCAATAATATATGGGTTATTAATTACATCTACTAGAAAACCGTCTTGTCCGATTAGTGCAAGACGACGAACTGATAAGAAAGACATGGTAAAGCTGTAAACACCATTGTTCAACCTATTTGGGTCTTTGCGAAATGCAGTAAAAATGTAGGTACACCTGTGCCAGTGCACAGAGCGTAGAGAAAGAGAGGGGTATATGGTGCGAATATATAATATGATTCTGGACTATTCTAAGACATGATACCTTATGTCTCAAAACATATTTCATATTTTAAAGTAATGTTTTTGTTTCCGAGAGATGCTCACATACGCATATGGTCAATCAAGGACAAGGTCATTGCCTCATCAGGTCCAATAAGTTAAGTTATGGAGAGTTTGATACTTGGATATATAGGCATTTTGATACACACTCAGTTTGAGCATCATAGATTCATAGCAGCCAAGTGTAACCAAATGAACTAAATCATGCCCATACCACAGCCATAACGACAATTGCTAGAGTGCCTTACAGGATTTAGCGTGCAGAGCAAAAGAGATGACACCCCCCCCCCCCCACCACCACCACCACCACCACACACACACACACATTTATGTGTTCCTCCCTTTTTCTTTTGGCAGAACTCTTTGAGAACACCAATTAAAATAGTGTAAAGTAGTGGCAAGTGCGGTAATTACTATAGTAAAGTGCTCACAAGTGACGTCCTAGTTACCAATTAAAATAATGTAAATTAGAGACAAAGCGGGTAGTATGGAGGAATAAAAAAAATATGTACAAAAAAAGAATATGGGAGAAACAAATAGACATGGAGATAGCATGGCTTATGAAACCTTACCTTTAGGTGCCACTCAAAGCAAAGATATGTTTATGGATGACCCATGATCTTATTCAAAAAACCACGCCTAAATGCAAGACACACTCAGAGGCTCACGAGCACCATAGAACAAGGAGTAACTACTGAGGCGCACTCAAGTCAAGGTACATTACTCTGCAGTTCCATTTTGTTTTTACTAAAAAAAATCTGATATACTTTTTTCTTCTTCTCCTTATCCTTAATTTTCACTTATTTACATGTTTGGCTCTTCAAAAACAAAAAAGAAGCTATAGTTAAACAAAATATTATTTTAAAATGAGATATTCACTGAAAATTCAGTTCACGCGTGCTCATATGGCGTGTGCCCTTGCCTCGCACCTTGTGACCTATGTTACTTTGACACTTCATACGAACTCACATACCCCGGATACTTCAACTCAGACCAAAAATTTGTCGATTTTTTCATAAAATAGCCGAGTCTAACACTTGGGTATGCATCAGTGCCCGACTCTTCAAACCGGGTCTAAGTAAAATAGCTTCTGACCCTAACACCTCATTTCACCTTGCGCCTTTTAAAACTAAACGCGTGATGAAAGTTGTGCAGTTGCATCAATGCACATACAGAGTACAAATTAGCATGATAAGTACAGAAAAAAAAAATACATTTAACTTTACTCCATTCGTTTCCGAAATAGTTTCCACAATCATATTTACACAAGACTTAAGAAACCATAATAGGAATCATTTCTAGTTCTGGTGTTTTAGTTCATTGTTTAGACAAGAGTACCAGATAATTGTCTCCTAACCCATTTCAGTTTCACATGTGAGGTCTCATGTTGACAAAATAGGCAAAACTTTTCCTACTCCACCTATTTGATTATTCTATTGCCTCGGCCATTTATCTACCCATTCCAATTTCGACATCACATTCATTTGCACATTCATTTGTTTATCTTTTCATTTGTTTACCCGTTCCATAATTGGCGTCTCAATCATTTGTCTAACTTTCTATAATGGGAATGTTTTTTATGGGTAATTTGATCACTCACGACTCACGAGCACTACGATTTACTTGTCATCCAATAGCAATAGCAACCTATGGTCTTCCCCTTTCTCATCGGTCGCTGTGGTAAAAGCAGAGGTAAACAAATGAACACAACGGAGAGGGTAAATCGTCTTTCTCAAAAGCGTTAAAAATCGAGGCAAATTAGAGCTCTAACCATTGACAATCAATAACCAGTCTAACCAAATGAATCGCAACATAAAAACAAGACAAAATATCGATAAACAGCTTCAATCAAATTCTCTAATCAAACCCTAATCCAACAAAAATCAAATGCTGAACAAAATAGAGCAAATTAGAGCTCAACCTTTGACAAGCTTGATAACGAGCTTCTTGGAAGAAGGATTAGGAAGGCTAGCCTTTTTCCGAGACAAATTAGCAGCAACGCCATCACTAATCCGACCGCGGGAATTCGAATTCGAATTCGAATTCGGATTCGGAGTCGAAGCGAGAGCGTCGTTGGAGTCGAGATCCTCGCCGAAGATCATCGAACCGGGTTCGTCGGAGTTGAAAATGGCGTCGAGAGGGGAGGAGAGGGACGGAGACTTGGTTTTCTTCATCGCCGGAGGAGTGGCGGCGGCGGAGGCGGAGGAGGCGGCGGCGGCGGAGGGAGAGGATAGGCTGGGGTTAGAGGTGGGAGGGCGCTTGTTGGGGTTGGGGAGAGACATGAAATGAAGGGGTGAAGTGAGACTTGGGCATGGTAATGGTAAGCAATGGGGGAAAGGGGATATCCAAGAAGGGGGGTTGTGTTTTTTTTTTTTTTTTTTTTTTTGTGAATTTTGATGGTTTTGTTACATGTTTTTTTCTTTTTTTTTGGAAACCCGATTGGCTAAGTGCATTAACCTTGGCTCCTGACTCGTGATTCATGACTCGTAATTTTATTTTATTTTTTCAACGAAGAATGCACTTCGCATTACAATATAGGGGAAGGGGTTTCGAATCTGACACCTACTGTCCCAGAGCACATAGTCTTAGCCACTAGGCTAAAGCTAAGACATCTTCGGTTCTTGACTCGTGAGTCGTGATCCATCTTGATCCTTCCTCTCGCTCCCCTCGTCTTGCCCACTTCAATTTCATCCATCACATCACAGACTTTTACAAAATCCTCCCAACTTCACCATGACCTCCCTCAAAAATCACCTAATTTCAAACTACTTAAATCGCCCAACGTCCCACCATAATCCAATCATACTCCATCAATCACGACTCTTACATTTGTTGTTAGAGCATCCCGAACCACCAAACAATAAAAATACACTCTTGCACGAAGGACACACGACATCCTAGATCTACATTTGTTGTCAAAGCATTGTTGCACAACTTCTAGAAGAAGAGTTTGACCCGGGGCTAGACTAGGACTTTCCACAACTTATTTCGCAACCATTTCTTCTGTTCCCAATCCAACGTGTCACTAAAGCTCGCATTAGCCCTACTAGCATGTATGGAGGACCTGACGAAATAACTTCCATCTCGCTTCCCACTTCAAAAATATAGGTCATCCTCCACGTAACGTCCCACTAAGTCGAATATTTTGCACCCTCTCGCATTCAAAAGGCAACAACACCTGGCTCAACTTTCCAAGGCGTTACCATCCTTGGAGAATGAGGCACCAAACATCGTCACTTGCAATAATGAAAACCTAACATACATAGCTGAATTCGATAAACTATGATTACAAGTTTAGGAACACAAGGGTAATCACTAATCACCATCAAACTATAGTGGAAGTCTCAAAGGGAACCTAAATAACGAGGAATCAATTGCACTCAATCCCAACTTCATACACACAACCATGCTAAAATAAATATTAACCTACACTTCGCACTTCTCCAAAAAAGAATTTGAAAATGTCAATTGGATCATCACATGTTCACCAAGGGAATTAGGTAGATACCTTAAAACACACAATATCTGTAAGTTGAAGAGAGTGATATTCAAGATCAGCGTAATGTCAAAACCAAAAGGACATAATATGACTTTGACAAACACAACTTATGACCTCAAAATTGTCACCCTAGTACATCACCCCACACATCACGTCAATGCAATGGATGACACATGTAGAGTACGAAGTATTTTGTGTTTTTATAATCAAAAGATTCTTCGATTGAATTTTTATACTTCCTCCATTTTCTTTATATCTTTCCATCCTAATATAATACCCTACCCATATATTAAGGGGATGAAAAGATATAAAGAAAATGGAGAAAGTATCAAAAATATCTATTTCCGACTTAGTCATTCATTTACTTTTATTCGTAAAAAATATTTTAATTAAAAATAAATAATGACTCGGTTTAAATTAAGTTCCCATAATATGAACACGTTAATATCGTTCTTAAAAAAAAGCTTTAGATTTTCAACAAGGCGACATCAGCAAACAATATGCAAACACTCCGTAGTCCGTATTTGGTATCCACGCTGAAACGCGGGTGCAGTAGGTGACCGGCAACTTGGTAATTAGTTGTTACGATTACCAGTACAACTTTACAAAAAAGTCTCCCATTCACTTCACGTTTCGTTTCCTGGACGACAGCGACACTTCACCTGTCATCAAACCGTCAACACTCACTCCACTCACTCCCTCACCAATGGCGGCCGCCGACGACGGCGATGACAGAGAAACAACCACCACTTCCGCCGCCGCCTCTCTCCAGAAACTCCTCCGCAAAATGCTTCCTCCTGGTGCACCATTCCTCGACGAAGAGCACCTCGATTACTCCTTCGCTGTGGATTGCGACGCCGATTCTTCTCTCTCTGCTTCTCCGTCCTCCGCCGCCGCGATTCCGAAGACTCCGGTGCCGGCGGCGGCGACGACAGCGGAAAGAGCGAATGTTAGGTTTCGCCGAAATGAGAGTGTTCTTCATTCTACTTCTTATGGCAGTAGTTACTGTACTATTGAGGATTCCGAAACTAACACCACCACCACTACTACTACAAATACATCTAATTCTAATGCGAAGTCTAATTCATTGTTCAGTGATAGTTCGGAACATCGCCGAGAGGAAATTCGGCAAAATCGGAGCTCCATTGATGATGTGATTGATAATGTGGATGAGAATGAAGATTCTACGAGGAAAAACGAGTCGAAAGGAGCAATTGGAGTGACGTTTAGCTCAAATAGCGAGGATAATGCTGTTGTTGATGGCGACGATGTGGAGGAGGAGGAGGAGGATGGCTCGTCTCGATGTTTTAGTGCACCCGAGGAGGAAGAGGAAGAGGAGGAGGAGGATGTTGAGGAAGAGGTCGTTTCGCCGGTTGTGAGGGGAGAGAAGAGAGTATGGAAGAAGAGAGGGGAGTGTAGCAGGTGTAGTAGGGGAAATAGGTTGAGTAGGAGAGAAATGTGTGTTGTATGCGACGCTAAGTACTGTAAGAACTGTGTATTGAAGGCAATGGGATCAATGCCTGAAGGAAGGAAGTGTGTGAGTTGTATTGGTAAAGCTGTTGATGACTCAAAACGTGCTTATTTAGGCAAATTTTCGAGGATTTTATGGAAGGTTTGTAGTGATTTGGAGGTTAAACAGATAATTAAGGCGGAGAAGGAGTGTTCTGCGAATCAGCTTAGACCGGAGCAGATAGTTGTGAGTGGGAGGCAGTTGATGATGGAGGAATTGGTGGAGTTGTTTGGTTGTTCGCAGCCTCCTCGGAATTTGAAGCCAGGGAGGTATTGGTATGATAAAGATTCTGGATTTTGGGGAAAGGTGAATTTCTGATGTTTTTTGGATTGTGATTTGTTGATGTATGAACCGTCTTACATGACATTCTAACTACTACTGTTTATGAATTGGTGTTAGAAGATTGTAATGTGGTTTTCTGTATGTTTGTGTTTTTTGTGTGTTAGGTAGGGGAAAAACCAGATAGAATCATATCAGCGAAATTGAATGTTGGCGACAAGCTTCCGGCTGATGCTAGTAATGGAAACACAAAGGTTTTCATCAATGGGCGTGAGATCACCAAGGTCGAGCTGAGGGTGTTAAAGGTATAATGGGTTCTTATAGAAACAGGATTTCTGTGTATATAGTTCGCTGTATGGTTAAGGCGTTGATGTTTCAGCTGTTTGTTTACCTGTGTTGTTAATTGATGTTAGTTTTGGTACTGTGGCTTAAGCCCCTAACTAAACAAAGAAGGTGCTTGTACAACAAACAAAAAATGTTGAGGATTTGCCGTCATCTATGTTTTAATGATAATGCTGTCTCTTAGGAGTTGATTTTACGAGTTTGTTGATCCCTACTCCCTTTCTAATACACAAAGAGGAGTGTGAATAACATTCTTGTTGGTTTTGTGTAGTGTTTGATGTTTGTTGGCTTCTGTAGTCTTCCTTGTTTCTGTAGTTCTGTAATGTGAAGCGATGCACTGCCTTTGCATTCTTCTTAGATGGTGATATTGTTTCTCTAACGGAATCTAAGTCGATAGTGGTTGTCTTGAAAATGGTATTTTTGAGGTCGAGATGCTTACTTTTCTCTGCTTTTCTAGTTCTGTTTTACTCTTGGTATCTTAGGTATGTCTTATTGCAACAATGCAACTGATCAAACATATATCCATGTGTTTTGTACATGGTTTCCAGATAGCATAATGAGTGCGACTTCTCACATTGATTTCTTCAAGCTGTAAAACATTGTTATGGAAAAATCGTCACTCGTTCCATATTCTATTGCAGCTAGCCAAAGTGCAGTGTCCCCAGGATACCCATTTTTGGTTGTATGATGATGGTTCATATGAGGAGGAAGGCCAAAATAATATAAAGGGGAACATATGGGCAAAGGTTTGTATTATGTTAATTTGTTTGGTTGATTTTTCATTTCATTTACTGCCTCATATATGGAGTTTATAATTTAATTACAGTTGTATAAGAACAACATTTCTAACACCATGGGGTAAAATCCTAGAAGTCTAGAACCAATGACATTTTGGATGCGAGTCATGTGACACTTAACTGTATCATATGCGATTTATTTAGTTCATTTTGTGACTTTTAGAAAGTAGAAACTCACAGACTATCTGTTATCTCCCCATTAGTTAATTTTTCCATGATAATACTATCTTAGAATTTGATGTGGTGTTTTTTTGCTAGACAGGCTTCCACTCGTGCTCTCTGTTCATTACTCTCATTGCCTGTACCTCCTGGAAAGATTGATGGTTCAAAATACGATTCCACAACAAATTCTAATGCAGTAGTCCCGGATTATCTTGAACACTGGAAGACTTCTAAACTTCTTTTGTTCGGGCTTGGAGGATCGGGGACAAGCACTATTTTTAAACAGGTATACGACATTGTGTTCTTCAAATTCGGATCAAAGTTTTATTGGCTTTATGTCAATGTACAATAGTTTAGCCAGCTATTGTTTGTGCTTGTACTCCCCAGTAATCTGTCTTGTTTGGCAAAAACTCCTGTTTTAATGTTTCTTTCAAATGATCAGGTCAAGTTTGTACATGGCAGCAAGTATACACAAGAAGAGCTACAGAACATCAAACTGAAGATACAGAGTAATTTGTACAAATATCTTGGCGTTCTCCTTGAGGGAAGAGAGAAGTTTGAAGACGAGGCTCTACTTGAGGAACAAAATACCGAACATGGTACTGCTGATGCAAAGTCTCATACAGGTTTGTGAGAATCTATTGTTTCTGATATCATTTTTGTTATGGGTTGTGCATCCTTCTCATTATTATGTATTTTAATGTACTACTCATATGCTCCACTATTATGGTTGTTCTCTTTTGTATACTCCGTCGCATGTTCTCCTTTGTATACTCCTTTTGACAATGTTCTAATGGGTCTGCACTCCTTTTCACGTTGTTCTTTTTTGGGCTTTTGTTTACCGTAATGATATTGCGTTTTAGACCCTTTGCTTTCTGACTTATTTTCTGTAATTCTGCGCATTTAACTTCAGTTTAATTCAGCCCCATTCAATTCAATACTTCAACCCCATTTAACATATTTTGTGTCCCAGGTGACATCTCAATTGACAGGGGGAATCACTGCATCTATTCAATCAATCCGAGGCTTAAAAAACATGCAGACTGGCTGCTACAAATTATGGCCACGGGAGACATGGACGCATTCTTTCCAGCTGCAACACGAGAGTATTCACCTCTTGTTGAAGAGCTTTGGAAAGATACCGCCATACAAGAAACCTACAAGAGAAAAGAAGAATTGAATTTTCTACCTGATACTACAAAATATTTTCTAGATCGGGTAAGCGATGACTGTACTCTGATATTGGGCATACCTCTACTCTTGTTTTCTACATTTAGATTCACAGCCGACATCTTTAAATTCCTGGGTTCTCTTATATTGGAATGACAATTTTGCTGTCTCAATTGCAAACACGGCTTCGCTTCTGTGTCTCATTCCTCATTCCTCATTTTCACAGGTGATTGAAATCTCTAGCAATGATTATGAACCCTCGGAGAAGGATGTCCTATATGCTGAAGGGGTCACTCAGAGCAATGGTCTTGCATCTGTGGAATTTTTACTTGATAGCAAAAGTCCCCTATGCACTTCTTACAACGAGAATCGTGAACATCCACCTCCATCAACAAAGTAAGTTTCCTTATGTCCATGTTTTTCTTTTCCTTTTGTCGATGTGGTTCCATCCATCCTGCTATCAGCTGTTTTTTCTTGCTTTATTCATGCATTGCTTTATTCATTTCCTTGTTTTCCTATTTATTTGTCTTTTTAAAAAAAAAAAACTTGGATAACGGTTTTAAAAGATGCTTTATGAATCTCCCAAGTTAATTCCGGTTTCTTACGGAGTATGGTTTTTCTCCTGCAGGTACCAACTAATTCGTATCAATTCTAGCGGTCTACAAGACGGATTCAAATGGCTCGAAATGTTTGAAGACGTTAGAGCAGTGATATACTGTGTGGCGTTGAGTGACTACGACGCATTATGGGAACACAGTATAGACTCCTTGACCAACAAGATGTTGGCAAGCAAGCAAATGTTCGAAACCCTGCTGAAACACCCTTCACTTAAAGACATCCCCTTTGTGTTACTACTGAACAAATACGACGTTTTCGAAGCAAAGATAACCAAAGTACCTTTGACTGCTTGCAACTGGTTCCAAGACTTCTGCCCTGTTAACCCCAATGCAAACAATCAGTCTCTTGCACAACAAGCCTACTACTATGTGGCCGTCAAATTTAAGCAACTTTATGCCGACATTAGAGGTCAGAAATTATATATTTGGCCGACAAAAGCGCTCGACCGTTCCTCAGTTGACGAGGCGTTTAAATTTGTTCATGAAGTCTTCAAGTGGGATGACGTGAAAGAAGAACACATCGATGATATCAATGGAGATGAATCCTTCTTCAGTACCGAATTCAGTTCTTACGATGCAAAGGTAAGTTCCTCATGATGCAAATGGAGATGAATCCACATGGGATGTTCATGTTCATGTTCATGTTCATAGACCTCACAAAATTGGACCTAATCAACAAACCGTAATATGATTGGAAACTAGGATTGACCCGATTCAACCTAAATTCTGCTAGCCAACCAAACTCCGCTCCACCCCTGAATAGTTTTACATTTGCTTTAACCGATCTAGATGCATATAAACGATGAGGGTCCTCCCGGTAGTGACGATAAATCTGAGATCACGTACATAAAAGGCTTCGAAGTCTCTGCTTGACGGAATTTTGTAATATTGTAAGAACATGGGTATCGAGTTTTGCAGTTGGCTAGGTTATAGAAGGGTGAAACATAGCCACAGTAGGCCTGTTTTATCTGGCCTCTTTTACAAACATTTGTAGTTCATTCGTGTAAATTTCGTTGTAACCATTACTCCCTTGCCTAGTCCATCTGTTAGTTTTGTGCAGCAAGGGGAAGGGAACACTGTTACGACTTCAGTTGGTTGATAAATGCTAATTCTTGCTTACTGTCAACTGCATTATAGCAGTTCATATCGTGCTTCTATGGGAAATGTAGCTCTCATGATCACAGAGCAAATCGAGTTTTTGGTGATGGGTACTAGTTTCACAAAATTCTTAAACCGAGAAATAAAGGTTAGCTCAGGTGGTAAGAACTTGTATGTTGTTTGCCGACAGATAAAAGAAAAACAAAAACAAAATGACATCTACATAAATCGATGGCATTTATTTTTTTGGCAGCTGGTACTTGTTTTATTTATAATAATATACGGTTACACATTATCGAATTTGTATTCTACTACATTACTAAATCGATGACATTAGATAATCTAAGAGACGCTATACAGATGAACACATTTTTTGAAGGGTACCCATTCTACTTAAACACACGAATGGCTCAAAGTAATGTGTCGGAAACCACCAGGGTGACCTTGTATATGTGCATCTTTACAATTACTACTACATTTTAGACAATTTAGAGTCACCGACATGAAGATACAAAAGCTTCTAAAACAGCCAATGCTTTTTCCGGGGTAGTCTTGTTGGGACATCTGTGATGCAACATAGTACGTAAATCCGTGGTCGACTGCCACATTAACAACGAAGAAATATGATAAGAAATACAGATAAAAGGCGTTTTTTTTGTACCTCCACTGTCATATAATGAATTATAGTGCACTTCACTCCAGAAGCTCAGCCAAATTTCTGAACAAATTCAGGTCTTAAGACAGGTGCACCAACAAAATATACAGGAAAGCAAAACTGGAAAAGACCTAAGAAGTTTTGTGGCATGCTAGTTGAACAAATCCAGGATAACGTAGGCCAATTGTATTCTCAAAATAATACTCGCCGCACAAATAAGCAGCAACGTGTAAAAGAAACGAAGAAGAATTGCTGATCAGTGGTGCATTGAACTATTGAAGTGATATACTACAAGGAAACGAATTTTGTTCAATTGATCCCCGAGATTCATTGAGATCATTTGATACAAAAAGACTTTCTCTATAAACATTATACGAAGCGAAACATTCAACAATAGTTGGTGTGAACTTACTTCGGACAGAATGAAAAAGCGGGAAAGTGAAGCATTCAAAAGAAAACAGGGCAACAATGATAAGATATGTCTACCTTTGGAGAACTTCTTGTCATAGGGCAAGATTTCAATATAACAAGTCTCTCGGAAAGAGGTCACCAGGCATATTTTAGCTTCAAACTGCCAAAAAAAAAGCGACAAGAGACAGACATAATGTATCATACGGAGTATTAATCTAGTTCCGAAAACAAACTATTAAGTAAAAGTAAACATACAGAACAGCCACCAGAGTTACTTACGCGATCTGCAGCTGCTTGCAAGGTGACATGGTCTCCCCACTCCCCAGTTCTGCAAATGAAATTCAGTAATGATGAACAACCAGGGATACGACCACACTTTCAGTATATATATAAAAATCACAGGAGCACAGTGAATCAACCTCTTCATCTTTTTCAAGTAATCTCCATACTTCATTGGTACATAGCTTTCGTAAAGCTTTCTAAAGTTCTTTAGCTGAAAATCAAATATAGTGAAAAATATATAAAGATAAGAAAAACGAAATTGCATACTTCTATTATCAATGATTCAACGTCTAAATTCCCAGGAGCATTCCGATTCCTTTTAGTATCTCAATGTTAATTGAAGATGATTGAAAGGATATTTATCAATTGCAAAAGAACTGTTAGAAGACTTCTGATTTTTTCTTTGATCAATCCTATTTGATCTACAAAGTTCAGCTATGACCAATTATGAATTCGGCCTCATGCACTTAATTGGAATCAATTCCTAGATACTGTATTACGGAGTAGTAATATATATAAAGTTGCACTAATTACCTGTTTCACAACCTGCTTTCTCACATGCCGATGATATTCTGGATTCTGGAACAACTGATCTGCTAATGCTCGAAACTATAGAGCATATAAAACAAACTGTCAGAAACTATGAAAATTTTCACTATGCTGGCTTCCTTTACAATTAGTGTTCATTCTGTTACGAAAAAAAAGAGAAAAAAAAAAGTGGTATTAAACAAACAAGATTGATTTTAGACCAAAATATTGAAAATTCCACACAAAATCACCGACACATATCGTGTCGGATACTTGCAGACAAGCAAGGGTAACATAGCTATTTACAGTCTAAAAAAGACCGTCAAGTTAGACTTAATTTTGGATATTCTAGTGCATTTCACATTAATTTTCAGCCTAATGAACATATCAAGCACCATCTAAGTTAAAGATGAGTCCATTATCATAAGAATTTTTTTACCATGTACCCTACATATATTCGCTGAAATTTAACAGTTGAACTTAAAAAGCATTGACCTCAAAAGCGAAATATGGACAATAAATTTGGGATGGAGGCCGTATTTGACTATCTGTGGTCAGTTAATTTTGTTATATTTTCGAGCCAAATAATTCATTAGGGTCAGTTGCTCTTTAAAAAAATCATTAGGGTCAGTACTTGGAAAGAGAGAAAAGACGCATGCTTTAAAAAAAATAAAGTAAGTGATCGTATAACCTGGCAATTACCATCCCCCTCGATCTGTAGTTCTGCCAAACCGTATGTAGTCAATCTGAACTACAAGAAATTCAATAGGTGGTCAAAGAAAAAAAAACATATAAATATGTAATATATCCTCTCCATTCAATCAAACAATTTTCACAAAAAAGAATTGCCAGATGGTTCAGGAAAACAAAACAACCGATCAAAAACATCAATAGCACCACAAAGTTTTACCTTATACTCCCTCCATTTTTTTTCTTACTACTTCTCTATTATATAGGTGGAGTATTTTAATGAAGTGGGAAGAAAATAGGAAAATGGAGGTAGTAAATGAAGAGTAATATGTACGGAAATGAAAGGGAAAGTACTAGATCCGTCACTGCCAGAGCATGCGTGTAGGGGTTAAACCTAATTATACCTAGAAACATAATTGCCTAAGAACATGTGTGAAAATGCGAGTGTCGGTACATTGTCATTGCCCAAAATCTTGGATTTTTTAGGGTGGGGGTTATAACAATAAATCAACACAACAGCCTGGAATTCCATTACATAGCTCGTTACATGACATAATGCCTATAGGTATAATCATACTAGGGCTTTTGCTATCATTCGTGCCAATAATATTAGGGTTGCAAATGTATCAAGTTTCAGCTCAGAGCTGACAATGCAGCACTGTTGCAGCGATTTTGTTCCTCTTCTGCTTAAACCACCATCACTTACATTTTCCTTCCCACTTCGTTACAGAAGATATATACATAAATCTAAGCACCAATAAAGTTCATGCACTCAAAACTAAGAAATATGATTTCAGAAACAGTGAAGTAACCACAACCTTTCTGCTAGCCGATTATGGTCAAAGGTTGCATCATTCGAATTAGGTATGTCATTGATGACTCGAGGAGTGTGCTGCACAAGAAAAGAAAAGCGGAAAGTAAAAACCAAGACTATTTAACAATGACTACGTAACAGTGCAAGAAAGTAAAAAACCACACCCCTTCCAACTGCACCGTGTCATTTATAAGCTAACATTGTTTCAAGTAAGGACTAATCAACTTTTAGCATCATTTATGCACCCTCCTTGGAGACCACTGGGAGAGGCTTCCACACCCCACACCCCACATCCGAACACAATCCCTTCTTCCAATTCCGCAATCCAAACAAGGCTTTGGAGGCTAAATCACAGCAACAAGATGACGAATCTCAACTTTTTCGTCCACGTTTATTTCATTTTCGTGTGTGCATCATTGGAATGCCATTTACAAACACCATAAGCATCTAAGAACAAGATTTAGCTAAAGTGGTAAGAGCTATCTTCCTTCAAACATGAGTTCGAGTTTCCCTCATTTAACCTAAAAAAACATCATATTCATCTAAAAAACGGCTGCACGTTGTATGTGAATTTGATGTATACTTAGGCCCCGTTCTTTGTGGCAGAGTGGGAACTGAACTAAACTAAACTAAAGTAGACCCAACTAACCGAGACAAAATGAACCCAATGAGGCTAAACCAAAGTGAGCTAAGAATAAGTCGTAAAGAACAAGGCCTCTAAAACAAGCATAAGACCTGGCACTAAAATACTGTAATAAATGTTGTTGTAGTAGTATTGACCAGGTGCCCAAATTGTTCCCATCACCCAATAAAATCGCTGTGATACTCATGACCTGAGTTCAAATCCCATCAACACCAAATTCGTTCATGTGACTCCCATTACACCCAAAAAAACACACAAAACAGAATAAAAACAAAAATACAGTATAAAATTCTTGTGATTTAGTCAACATATTTAATTAAACAAGGCCCAAAATTCAACACAAAATTCCCACATTTAAAAAAAAAAAAACTACTTACCCAATAAAATTCTTGTGATTTAGTCACTATATTTAATCAAACAATGCCCAAAATTCAACACAAAATTCCCACATTTCAATATAAAAAAACTACTAGTAATACCCAATAAAATTCATGTGATTTAGTCATTATATTTAATTAAACAATGCCCAAAATTCAACATAAAATTCCCACATTTCAATTAAAAAAAACTACTAGTAATACCCAAAAAAAAAATCTTGTGATTTTGTCATTACTGTGTTTAATTAAACAATGCCCAAAATTCAACATAAAATTCCCACATTTCAATTAAAAAAAAAAAAAAAGAGAAATAATTACCGGGATAGAATCCAAATGAGAGAGCCGCCGACCAAAATGATTACCAGTTTCTAAGTTATGATCATTAGCCAACATTTGAGCAATTGTTTGATCATCTTCAATGTCAGACAAGCTAGTTGTATGCGCACTCGAACTCGAACTCGCACTAAAATTACTCGAATTACTACTCTGATGATTACCACCAGCAGCAGCAGCCGCCGCCGCCATTAATTCGATTGATATCACCTGCAATTACAAAAGTATGTGTGCCCAATTGGGTGAATTAGGGTTTGATAGAAGGAGGAAAAAGGGGGCTGAAACTTGAAATTGGGGATATTCCAAATTGATTAGTTCCAGTTTCGTGTGTGAGTTGAAGAAGAAGAAGATCAAAGTTGGGGGGTTTTGGGAAGGAATATTGGGACGAGTATATCTGTCACAAAGTTATACCGCGGTTTAAATAATTAGCTACTTGACTACGTAAAGAGTAAAAAGTGAAACCGAAATGTCTTGCTCTAATAGTTTCATCATAACGGTTACTGTAACGGGTCAAATACTCTTCATTTATGTAGAAAAGATAACTCGGAGTAGTACTCAGTATGCTTTTGTAGTAGTATTTTGTATTTTCTATGTAAACGGATCGTATTTGACCCGTTATAAGTTTGTGACGGATAATTTCATCACAAACAAGAATTCGTGTCACTATAATTGTCACATTTCTATAATGGGTACTCGTATATTTTTGTTGTGAGGATGTATCCACTGCCCATACTCAGAGAAATCTTATGCCTTGTGTAAAAAGTAAATGTTGTAATTTCAAAGAACCGGATGAAGTACTGCTTATCATGGACAATAAATCGCAGCTTTGAATCTTCTCCTCTATATTGTAGTAATGCGACTAGGTTGCAAGTGAATATATATATGTTAAGTTGGATTTTAGAACTTTTACTCGGTTCTAAAGGTGTTAATTAGAAAGTGATATATTTCCGCTTCTTTTTTTTAATGGTTTTTGTTTGAATATATGGAATAAAATGATAGAAGATGTAGTTCTCCAAATTCATTACTAAGTACAATGTACAAGTATATTTTTTATTGGCAACATAACTATAATCATAAATTTCTCAAAGTATTTGATTATATTAAATATTTTCCAATATCATACTTATATAAATACAATATTTAAACCGATCCTATAAATAAATACATATCGATTCTCAACACCAAAACATCGTTCATTCAACTATTTTACATAAAAACAAATAAATATATGAAAATGCAAGGTCGTTCCTCAACCATCGTCTTACTTTTCCTATTTCTCGTGTTCATCGTTGCTAGTGTCTCACATATAGAAGCTCGTACAACAAAAGTTGACATCGATGATCTATCCGGTGGATGGAAACCCGTTAAAAACGTTTTCGACCCCACCATCATCGAGATTGCTCAATTTGCCGTGTCAGAATATAATCATGACAATAACCTATCGTTTAAACTGGTGAAAATCGTGAAGGGTGAAATTCAAGTTCAAAGTGATAGTACCAAGTATCATCTTTACATTGTCGTCGAAAATGAGGATGTTAAATATGATTACGGGATATTCGTCCAAGTAATTAACTCGACTAAAACTCTTATTAGCTTTTTCCCCGGTGGCGGTGATTAATTAGTGATTTATTGTAACTTGTCTAGCGAAAGATTATCTTATTAAGAACTTAAAATCGAATAAAACAATAAATTTCTTTTTTTCGTATTAAAGAAGAGTCTAATCTCCATGATTTTTCACGGATGTTGCACTAGTGGAATTATAAATCGAAAAGACTAATTTAACCTCGTTATTCAATGCCATTATGCTGCTATGAATCACTATTTTTTGTCTCATCTATAAATAAAGTTAAAAGGGTTGTTTATGCATTTAATTTTTTGCCACGTGGCGGGCATTAAATGCTTGAGCAACCTTTCGTTATTATTATTATTATTATTATTATTATTATTATTATTATTATTATTATTATTTATAATTTCATTCCTATTGTCAATTTAGTCTTACTGAATTTTTCCCTCATATACGTATGTGTCACCAAGTTTTGCCTTTACACAGTTGCAAGTTTTGTCTTCTTAAAAGATTTTCCGTTCTATTTTCAAAATATTCTCCTCAGTTGTATACTCACTCTTTGTTCGTTCTAATTTTAGTGCTAATTTTTTTTCGTGCATTTGTTGTTGTTTAGTGAACTTATGTGAATCCACTAATCAAGTCTGGAATTCCTCGCTTTTCAGGTATAATAGTTTTATTTTAGTTGATTATTTATATAGATATATTTGAAGTTAACTTTAAATATAATAGATTTGGTGTTCATAAGAGTGTACTTTTATTTATATTCAAACTTGAAGAAATTTACACAATATGATTAAAAAGAGGTTACAACTGTTTTTGGTTTTCAGTTTCTTGCATTCGGCTCTGATTTTTCAATTTAGTATTACTGATTTTTCCCCTCATATATACGTGTCACCAAGTTTCGCCTTTACACAATGGCAAATTTTGTCTTATTAAAAAAGTTCCCGTTCTATTTTAAAAATATTCTCCTCAGTTGTATACTTGCTCTTTGTTGATTCTAATTTTAGTCCTAATTTTTTTTCGTGCATTTGTTGTTGTTTACTGAACTTATGTGAAGCCACTAATCAAGTCTGGAATTCCTCGCTTTTCAGGTATAATAATTTTATTTTAATTGATTATTTATATAGATATATTTTAAGTTAACTTTAAATATAATGAATTTTGTGTTCATGAGAGTGTACTTTTATATATATTCAAACTTGAATAAATTTACAAAATATAATTAAGAAGAAGTTACAACTGTTTTGTTTTTCAGTTTCTTGCATTCGGCTCTGATTTATTCTTATTGCATTTTGTTTTGTTGCTTATATATGTATTGTTTTTTCATGATTATAGATAGATGCATTTCCGTTCTGTTTTTAAAATATTCTCTTCAGTTGTACAATTGTTCTTCCTTGATTCTAATTTTAGTGTTGATTTAATCTTTTTGCATTTGTTTTTGTTTAGTAAAATCATGCGAAGCCAATAATCAAGTCTGCAATTTTTCATTTCCCAGGTATAATAATTTTATTCTAATTGATTATTTATATAAATATATTTCAAGTTCACTTTAAATATCACGGATATTGGGTTCATAAGAGTGTGCTTTTATTTATATTCAAGCTTAAGAAATTTACAAAATATGATTAAGAAGTTGTTTGTCCTTTTACAATTTCTTGCATTCGGCTCTAATTTACCCTTATTGCATTTTGTTTGTTGCTTACATATATGTATTCTTTTTTCATAATTTTAGAGTTGTTATAAAGTTTTCGCTTTATTATTAAACTTATATATACATAGACAAAATATTAGATAAAATTTTTAGAAAGATTGTGATTAAAATAATGTACGTGATAATAAATGTACTAACAAAATGAATCATCTTTGTTGGAAAGTATAAAAATAAAATAAAATAATGGAGTAAGTTAAATCAAATGAAATTTTCATTCTTTATCAATGAATATTAATTTTCTACTCATTATTATAACAGATAATAATTAAATAAGGGTAAATGGAAAGATTTTGGTCAATTACTAATGTAATTAATTACATTTAATAAAAAAAAACTTAATATCACATATAATAATACAACAGCTTATTAAAAAAAGTTTTAGAAAAGATTGTGATTTTCGAAAATGTAGTTCGTAATAAATTTATTAATGAAAACAATTTGCAGTGATTTTTACATCCACAAATAAAAATTCTTATTGCTATAAAAGATAGTATTAGATTGTGATTAAAATTATGTACGTGATAACAAATGCACTAAGAAAATGACTCATCTTTGTTGAAAAGCATAAAAATAAAATAAAATAATGGAGTAAGTTAGGTCAAATGAAATTTACATTCCTTATCAATGAATATTAATTTTCTACTCATTATTATAACAAATAATAATTAAATAAGGGTAAATGAAAAGGTTTTGGTCAATTACTAATGTAATTAATTACATTTAATGGAAAAAAACTTAATATCACATATAATAATACAGCAAATTATTAAATAAAAGTTTTAGAAAAGAGTGTGATTTCTGAAAATGCAGGTCATAATAAATTTGATAGTGAAAACAAATAAATTTATTAATGAAAACAATTTGCATTGATTTTTACATTCACAAATGAAAATTCTTATTGCTATAAAAGGTAGTATTACACAATTTACTATTTTCGATTAAAAAAAATGGTACACTCTTATGAACACAAAACTCATGATAGATAAATTTAACTTGAAATATATTTATATAAATAATCAATGAATTATAACAAATAATAATTAAATAAGGGTAAATGAAAAGGTTTTGGTCAATTACTAATGTAATTAATTACATTTAATATAATAAAAAGAACTTAATATCACATATAATAATACAACAAGTTATTAAATAAAAGTTTTAGAAAAGATTGTGATTTCTGAAAATGTAGGTCATAGTAAATTTATTAATGAAAATAATTTGCATTGATTTTTACATTCACAAATGAAAATTCTTATTGCTATAAAAGGTAGTATTACACAATTTACTATTTTCGATTAATAAAAAAAAAGTACACTCTTATGAACACAAAACCCATGATATTTAAATATATTATACCTGAAAAATGAGAACTTTCAGACATGATTATTGGCTTTACATAAGTTCACTAAACAAAAACAAAATCCGAAAAGTAATATTCGTAATACATTTATTATCGCTTAAATTTTTAAATCACATATTTTTCTCCACCTTTTTTATATCTAATTCTCCGTCCGGACTAATTTGTTATGTTATTAGTATGTTGTATTAATTTATGCTTTTATTAGATTCCTTATTAATTTTATTATTATCTATCTATCTATCTACATATAAAGTTAAAAAGGTTATTTGAGTATTTATTTTTTTGCCGCGTGGCAGATATTAAATGCTCAAACAATACTTTATTATTATTGTTGTTGTTGTTGTTGTTGTTGTTGTTGTTATTAATTTCTTCCCTTTGTCAATTTAGTCTTATTAAATTTTTCCCCCATATATATATGTGTCATCAAGTTTTGGCTTTATACAATGGCAAATTTTTTCTTATTAAATTTTTTTTTCGTTCTATTTATAAAATACTCTCTTCAGTTGTATAATTGTTCTCCGTTGATTCTAATTTTAGTGCTAATTTTATCTTTTTGTATCTAATGTTAGTTAACTTATGCGAAGCCAATAATCAAGTCTGGAATTTCTCACTTTTCAGGTATAATAATTTTATTTAAATTGATTATTTATATAGATATATTTCAAGTTATCTTTAAATATTACTCCCTCCATCCAAATTTAAACTTCATGGGGGAGTAGACACAAAAATTAAGGGTGGAGTGTAGTGTGTGGTGGAAAATGAAAGTTGAGAGAAAATGTGGGGTCAGAAATGATATGAACCACAAAAATTAACCAAAAGAAGAAATATTGTGAGTAGGAAGTTTAAAGATGGACAATCCAAAAAGGAAAGTAGGAAGATTAAAAATGGATAGAGGGAGTATGAATTTTGTGTTTATAAGAGTGTGCTTTTATTTATATTCAAACTTGAAGAAATTTACAAAATATGATTAAGAAGAAGTTACAACTGTTTTTGTTTTTTCAATTTCTTGCATTCGGCTCTAATTTATTCTTATTGCATTTTGTTTTGTTGCTTATATATGTATTGTTACTTCATAATTATAGATATGTTTCCGTTCTATTTTTAAAATACTCTCTTCAGTTGTATAATTGTTCTTCGTTGATTCTAATTTTAGTGCTAATTTAATATTTTTGCATTTGTTTTTGTTTAGTGAACTTATGCGAAGCCAATAATCAAGTCTGAAATTTCTTATTTTTCAGGTATAATAATTTTATTTTAATTGATTATTTATATAAATATATTTCAAGTTAACTTTAAATATCATTGATTTTGTGTTCATAAGAGTGTACTTTTATTTATATTCAAACTTGAAGAAATTTACAAAATATGATTAAGAAGAAGCTACAACTGTTTGTGTTTTTAAAATTTCTTGCATTCGACTCTAATTTATTCTTATTGCATTTTGTTTTGTTGCTTATATATATGTATTGTTTTTTCATAATTATAGATATGTTATAAAGTTTTCACTTTATTATTAAACTTCTCGGTTGGCCTTGGTAATTGGTTATATATAGTACTGAATTTTTAATAATTTGCAATAATATAGTACTGAATAATTTGCAATAATATAGTACTAAATATTTTTAATAATATAGTACCGAATTTTTAATTATTATATGTGATGTTAAGTATTCTATTTATTAAATTTGGAAAACCTTTTCGGTTACCCTTATTTAATTAATTAATTAATTATTATTATTATAATAATCAAATAGAAAATTAATATTCATCCGTAAATAATAAAAGATTTCAAATTTCATTGCGTTTAAGTTAATCCATTTCTTAACTTTATTTTTTGACTTCTCGACAAATATGATTCATTTTATTACATTTATTATCACTTAAATTTTTTTAATCACATATTTTTCTACAACTTATATCTAATACACCGTAAAGACTAATTTGTTATGTTATTAGTATGTGGTATTAATTTATGCTTTTATTAGATTCCTTATTAATTTTATTATTAATTGATTGAAACCTTTTCGTTTACCCTTATTTTATTATTTGTTATAACAATCAATACAAACTTAATATTCATTGATAAAGAATGACAAATACTTTACAACAAAGATGATTCATTTCTCTTAGGTAACTTTTGTCAGCTCTAATTACAACTTTATGCACCATCATTATTGCAATCGAAACTACATTTTAACTATGTTTAATTCCATTAAACACGAAATCGATTCACATGTAATTTCAAACAACTACTCTGTATATACATTCGCCAAACGACTTGGTGGATGATTTACAAAAACCAACGCACATAATTTTTAAGCGGATAATCCCGTGAATTTCACGGGTGACGTACCTAGTTTCATTAAAAAAAATCTCGCCAACTTAGTTATCCACGCGATCAAGTACAGAGTACAGTAGTAATTAAATTAATATAATATTATCGTCTCTCAGAAAAGTCATCGGAAAAGGCAGGAGGATCACTTGAACACATTTCCATAAGTTGAGGGCAAACAAGCCTTTTCGACCGGGTAAACCCGATCTTAATGAGCTCGTCCCTATACGGATCAATAGTCTCCTGAGGCGTGAGCACGACCTGCTGGAATGCTGAATCAATACTACATGACTGTAAAGTCCGTTTCCTTCCATCGACTTGCAAGAGTTTCTGAAATCAAATTCCATAATATAAGCATTGGTCGCAAGTCGCAACACGATGACAGGATGTCGCACAGGCATATTTGGTGGGAGAAATACATGTTTTTGGTCTAAATTGAAGCGTCAAAGTGAAAATTGGACACGCGATAAGGCAACCAAGCATAGTTCTGGGTATCTTCTTCAGATTGCAGATTAATCGGAGTTGTTGTACAAACATTTCCTCAGAATTTTCAGACTTTAGCCAGAAAACTAGAATGATCATTGATCAGTTGCGCGATTAACATTTCGATTAAACTCAAAATCACATAAATTCCAAAAAAAAAACATCATAATTTGTCCATCATTTTGAAGTTTGAACCCGCAAAAGATCAGATGTACGCAACCTTACCCTATTTCAGCTAGAGTTACCACTCGAACCAACCATGGCAACCACCGTTCCCAAAAGACAAGAAAGCATCACCACAAGCCTACTGAATATGTTCATTTGAACCCGCAAAAGATCAGATGTACGCAACCTTACTACCTTAATCTTTCAACTCGAGTTACCACTCCAACCACACAAGCTTAACACCAATCCCAAAAGACTAGAAAGCATCAACACAAGCATGCTGAATTTGCGTATTTGAACCCGCAAAAGATCAGATGTACGCAGCCTTACCCTTTCAACTCGAGCAACCTAACACCAATCTCAAAACACAAGAAAGCATCACCACAAGTCCACAAGAATCGTAGATTTGCGTATTTGAACCCGCAAAAGATCAGATGCACGCAACCTTAACCCTTTCAACTCCAGCAACCACGAAAGATCAAAGATCAGATGTACGCAACCTTACCCTTTCAACTCGAGCAAGCTAACACCAATCTCAAAACACAAGAAAGCATCACTACAAGTCTAAAAACACAGTAAATTTGCGAATTTGCACCCGCAAAAGATCAAATGTACACAACCTTAACCCCATTCAACTCGATCAAGCTAACACCAATCTCAAAACACAAGAAAGCATAGTAAATTCGTTTATTTGAACCCGCGAAAGATCAGATCAGATCAGATGTAGGCAACCTTACTTACCCATTAAACTCGAACGATTTCCGACTCAAACCAGACAATGTAACACCAATCTCAAAAGACAAGAAAGCATCAACACAAGCATATTGAACCTGTCTATGACTCAATCGAAATTCATCCCATTTACTCATAGTAATCCTCTTAGGTTTATTCACATTAAATCCCAAAACAACTCTACACAACTCCTTAATCCCAATCGTATTACCCCTATGACTAAACCCAGGAACCCTAATTTCTCTAGCAAATTCCCCCAAATCAACCACATTCACAACTTCAATACCGTAATCAACCAACAACCTCTCAACATCTTTCCGAATCCCAACACCAACATAAGTAATATCTCGATTACCCAGTAACTCGATCAATGGCGTCGGAAGCGGTTTAGGGGAATGAATCAATTGAACGATCAAGCAAGTGTATGAAGTTGAATTGGGTAATTTGGTGCAGAGTTGGAGAGTTGCAGCTGGGTTTTCGCCGCGGTTTTTGATGAAGTTTGGACGCCATTCGACGTCGAGGCCGATGTAATTGGGTGGGGAAGAGGAGGAGAGGAGTGATGTGATCCATGAAACGATGATTTGGGGTTCGAATGTTAGGGTTGTTGTGATTAGGGTTGTGTTGCTGAATGTTATGTCGTAATGGTGGTTGTTGATTTTGGTAATTGTTATTGGTGGTATTGGGAGTGGTGGTTGCGGTTGCGGTTGCGATGTTGATGGTGTTGTGGTTGGTGGCGGTGGTTGTTGCGGTGGTGTTTGAGTTGCCATTTTGGGGGGTGGGGGGAAGAGGGGATGAATGTAAACAATGAATTAGGGTTGAACCGGATTGATTTTTATATTTACGTGAGACGGTATTATGTAATTACGGAATAATTTATTATATCTCGAAAAGTAATTATGTTGCGAAAGTTCTCGTTTGGTTTTTTAAGTTTTAACCCCGCTTCAGTTTTAATCTAGTTCAATTCAATACTCCGAAGATCATTTTGTCTCAATTATTTCACGTCAATTCAGTCCAAAAGATCAAAAGTACATGACTGGCCGGACACATACGAGTCCCGTCTCCAATTCTCCACAATTGGTGGCCAGTCTCCGGTTTGGTTCAAAATTTAATAAAATTTCAAATTTAGTCTATTTCTGTGATCTGATACAAATCCTCTTCTAACATATCCGGTCTACAGTTTTGGGTTTTTTTTGATAACTGGTCTTTAGTCCAATCCAATCCAAATAACTATGGCTTTGAGTATATTAATATCGGTCGGATTTGGAGCATACTGTTTCGAGGTTGGGTCACTGATAGAATCGGTAAAAATGTGCCCAAAGGAACAGGAACAATATAAGACGATCTCATAGTGATACGATAGTTTGAGACCCTTCACTATCTCATGAATCCTGATTTCCTGAGTCATCTTTCCTCTTCCCATACTGGGGAAAATGGAAGCATTCAGAATACAAAATCAACTTAAAAAAAAAACCAGGAGTATGTTCATAACTTTAAAACAGAACACAGGAGTTGGTACTTAATGTGAGTGAGCAATCGAACTGAAATAAAAAAAAAATCGGAAACCGTATGAGAGACCATATAAAATCTGGAAAAGAAAAATTATTTACAGATGTAGAATATGGCATCCAGGATGAACTACATACTACCTAGTTTCAAGGAGGATCACTTAAAGCAGTTCATCAGTTGAGAGCAAACTGGCATCTTGTTTCAACATAGCTCTCGACGTCCCACAGGAAAGACCCAAAAGTGACCGCCTCCAAAACAAGCCTTTTCAGACCGGTAAACCCAATTTTAATGAGTTCGTCCCTGGACGGATCAATGGTTCCTTGAGGTGTGAGCACTACCTCCGGTTTCCCAAACAATGCTTCTGTGTGTTTCTCGATGATTGTAACTGCTTCCTTTGATCGAATTGTGGCGTATCTTGCTAGAGTTTCCGAATCAAAACCCATCACATAGCTTCTTAGACGAGAGGGTTTGAGATCTGATCCGAACCCTCCTGGGCTAACTCCCCCGGCCCATGTAGAAACCTCAGGGTGTGCCTGTGGGCCCACTTCTTCTACCACGTTTTGTTCAATAACTTCGTTTTCTCTCTCTGAGGCCCGTTCGGGGAGCACCTTCATGGCCTTCTCGAGTTGAAACCTCTGGTCGACCCGTTTCAGGAAGTAGCCGTACATTACTGAAGCGGCATACACTTGTCCAACTCGAAGCTTGCTGATTTGTGCTATTGATGAGGAGTCATCCAACCGGTTTCCGAGGATAAGAGCAAGATGGTTTTCGATCATTTCATATGCCTCGGGAGAGTGAACTTGTTCTAGACTGGTGTTGACACTAGGCCACGTGTCAACACGACCGGTAGGATGAGTTGAGGGCGAATTGATTGAAGGGATTAACGATATATTTGCAGACATGAACTTCTGCACGACCAATGTGTATAGGATTTCTTCCAATGCTTTTCTCCTTTCGTTGGCCTTAATCTCTGCAATCCTCCTGATGACAGTATCGAAACATCAGAAACCAGGAATTATCCTATGACAAAAAAGAACTCGGTCTTTTCATTTGGATTTCCGAGGACTGGAAGTAAAAGTAAAAATAAGTGGTGGACAGCAGAAGTCACAAACTTTTTTTGTAAATTCATAATGAAAGTTGTACCGAGGATGAAATTTTGACAAATAACTCACTTGTAAAGCACTAGCTCAGTGCCAGCGGCAGATTGGTCTTCCTTATTTTTTTCAGCTTCAAGGTCGGTCTGCAACTGCTCCAGCTGCTGATCTACGGCAGCAGGTAAGAGATGTGGATGACTTGCCAAAATCTGAGACAAGAATTGTCCAACTGGAGATTCCAGCTGAAGGGGTGCAATTGGTGCCTCAGACTCGGACGATGATGCCCTTACTATGAAGCTCCTCCTGCTACGTAAGGACGCTCTTCCAACGCCAATCTTTGCATGAAGTGGAGAGGTTGACTTCACAATGTAAAAAAAACAATTACAACAATCAGTTTCACGAGCTTAAGTGCAGCGTAGCAGTAAACACCCAAAGTTCACATAGAAACCAAAAACAAACTGAAACATGACAACCTTCATCCATTTCCTCTAGAAACTACTGTAACATTTATCAGCTCACTAGAAATGTTTTGCAACTTCACATTTTTCGTGACACTGATACTCATACAAAATTAATACGTATTCTGTAGAAGACAAAATGACGAAATCTCGACACATCATTTTAGGCCAAAAACAAAGAATATATACGAGTATATTTTTTCATATAATAGTGTCATGTTTCACACAGTCACATTCGACAACATAGACTGATGCAGCATGCTCTAAAAGGCAACAACATATAACTCATTCCCACCTGTCGAAATTAACAACTCTAACCAAAATGAAAGAACGGAAAATCAATGAATCATGTTCCGAAATTACTAATTTAACACGATGACACATAAGTAACAGTAAGAAACAAGTCCACTAGTTATTCTCCCATCAGTTCCCTCTTTACTCCAACAT
Organism: Agrostemma githago; assembly: GCA_958450325.1. Classification (NCBI taxonomy): domain Eukaryota; kingdom Viridiplantae; phylum Streptophyta; class Magnoliopsida; order Caryophyllales; family Caryophyllaceae; genus Agrostemma; species Agrostemma githago. The sequence continues at coordinate 74,348,250 of OY288245.1, read as the reverse complement.
AGAGTTGATCATCAACGAAACTGCAACATTTACGATGAATTCCATGGCTAGCTCAACATAGTCTCATGCACATCACATGGAAATATTGTGTCTACTTAAGTCGTAAATAACGATACTCCTCACCAGATAATCAAATCTCCCCCTACAAAAATTCATGGGTAGTATTTTCATTCATTTACGAACATTTAATTGCATTAAAAAACTACCGACAAGAAACTCCACATCGATGAAAATCTTCAGCTCCCCTTGCGAATTTCAGTAATTAACGGTCTCACATCGTGAATCAAGTCACTTTATATAAAAAGATCCCTCATTCATCAAACAAAGATGGACAGTCTAACGTGAGATCGTCTTACTCTATAATTTGTGCATGAATTTAATCACAATCTCAAGCGATATCTTCATATCTCACAAATACAAACATGATTTGGGAATTTTAACGAACACTTGGCGGACTTCAAAAGTTTCATTTTCAATACAGCTTTACGAATCGAAATTCATCGTCTTGAATATAATTAACAGTTCAACTGTATACTGTGTAATACTCTTACTAATTCCAAAATTCATGAAGAACAACAATCAGAAACAACCACCAATCATCAAAATACAAAGGTAAAACTGCTTAGATCTAACAAAAACATCAAATCAAACAAAAAAAAACCTAAATTATTAAGAAAAATTCACCTTCAATTTGCGATAATTATCACTTAAACGAACCAAATTGTTTCCATTAGAAACTGAAATTGAAGGTCTCGATGCAAAATTGCTCGAACTTGCAACAGTAATCGGCAATCTGAGCACAGTTGCAGCCTCCATCACAGATCGAAACCTAATCAAAACCTATAAATTCGTCAGATTATCGTCGACGATTCAATCGATTCGAAAATAACAAGATTAATCGGTGAAAACTGGGGAAATCGTGGAGTTTACCTGAGAAAATGAAGAATCGAATTCGGAAAACCCTAATCCCCAAATCGAAATAATTGGAAGAAACGCGTCGAAGATGAGGAAGGCAAATTGAGTTAGCAGTAAGCCGATTTTTTTATATTTTTTTTCTTTTTCTTTTTCTTTTTCTTTTTCTTTTTTGACAAGTGGAAATAATGGTAGCAAATGATTTGGCACACGAGTTATAGGAGGAAAGTATTAGACGAAATTACCGATGTGTCCTTGGAGTTGCTTTAAAATTGCAACAATGCCAAGATAAGTTATTTTCACGATCGTGTAGGCTATATTCATCTTAACATTAGTTCGATCCCACGAACATGTAGGCCGTAGCTATTGAGACGAAAGTTTAGTTCTAGACATTTAGTGGTACAAGTTTTTTTTTCACGATTAAGACTTAAGAGATTGAGGGTTTGATTATCATATACGACTAAATACGTTATTCGTTAATCTAAAAATACAAACCTCAACCTACTAGGTGTATTTACTGTACAAGCTTTAAGGAATATGAATATGAGATAGTTCTGCGATAACTTCACGTAAAGGTAATTTTTTTTCTTATTTTATACTCGTATTTTTTTTTTTTTAAGATTTCTAATATATCGAAAGTATGTCGATGAATAGTTGATCTCTCAAAAGATTTAGGTAAATTTTTGGCCGTGATAGAAATATCCATCTTTAAGTTTATGACAGGTTAATTACTCAGGATAAGATAAACTTACATGCCTAAATAGTACAGTAGATTTTTTGTGCCATGTTCTTCCCAATTGGCATATATTTGATCCACTTTAATATTATGACGAATATATCCGTCGTAAATAAGAGCAGCCGAAAGATTGATGGAGGAGCAATGGACAAATTGAGAATGAGGAAATGAATGTGAGTCGGTCAGTGAGTTTGTGGGAGCACACGCTTGAATTAAATGGTCAATTTTGAAGGAAGGGGGGGTAGTTAGGTAATTTGACAAGTGAGGAGTGGGTGCATAAAAAGAGCGGATTAGGATGACTCTACAAGTGAGACCACGTCGTCGTCTTAGTGGATGTATAGGCTAACCAATACCTCCCACAAGTTAGCATTTGCAGGGGCTTGAACTTGAGATCCTTGAACCAATGACCACAAGTTTTAACCACTAGGCAACACCTTTATAAGACTTCTTGTCCATTTTTATTTACAAGTCTACTTAAAATAATTATTTATAATCTATGTTATCGACATTACTTATACTATTAGATCGTTTTAAAACATAATTTTATTTGCGTTAAAAGAAAATAAACGAGAATGGAGAGAAAAAAGAACGGAGAAGAATATGATGGTATGGGAGTTGGTGAACCACAGGCGTTGGATGTACGTAGTACGTACTCCCTCCGAGTTCCTATTATTGTCCCAAAAGCTTTTGGGGTGGAAAATAAGGAAGAGGAAACGAGTGGTTCAAAAAAGAAGGAGGAGGAGAGAGAAATGGAAGAGTAATTGTGAACCACATTGATAGCCACAAAAAGAAAGTGGGACAAAAATCAAACTCAGCCCAAAAAGAAAAGTGGGACAATAATAGGAACTCGGAGGGTGGTATGTTTTTTGTCATACAGAGTCTGATATGTGTGATTGTGGGTCACGGGAGTTGAGTTGGGGGACTAGGACTAGTATGTGGCCTCAGCTGTCTTACGTGTTTACTCTCCTCTTCCTCATTGGTATCTCGTGTCCCATGCGGCCATGCCCCTCTGTCCCCACTCTTTCATCTCGTGACGAGAATATCCGTTATATATATTTTTTTTATGTCAATAATAAATAAAGATAAATCATTTACTCGTATTATTTTCTGAGCGTGCATTCTAAAAGTCTCTAACATTATTTACTTACAATCTAGAGTAACTTGTAATTTTGTAAATGATACTCTCTCCGAGTTTCTATTATTGTCCAAAAGCTTTTGGAATGAAAAATAAGAAAGGAGAAATGAATGAGTAGCTCAAAAAAAGGAGGAAGAGAGTGAAATAAGAGAGTAATTGTGAACCACACATTGATAGTTTTAAAAGGAAAGTGGGAAAAAAAATCAAACTCAACCCAAAAAGAAAAGTGGGACAATAATAGGAACTCGGAGGGAGTATTTGACGCGTCACAAGTGAGATGGACACGTCTTCCATCCACTGTCTTTCATTTCTTGCAATGCAGTGTTTATTTTGTGGACTGCGATTGATTTCTCTGACAATTCATTACAACCTCTAATTTACAATGCTGCAGGTGAACGTACAACCCCAGATCATGTTATTAATCCTAATAATTTTAGAAAATAAACTGCTGTAGTTGACATCTGAATCATATTTTAAACTTTAAATAAGTCAAATAATTGTACTCCTTTGGAACATTGAAAGAGTTAGAGACAATATTTTTGTTACTGCTTCAAATATTCGGCTTTTATCTCATCGCTTTATTTTATTCGTTTTAAGTTTGAAGTGGATATACACGACTAAATCTAGAATTTGTGATATTGATATGAGATTATGAGCTGTTGATTACATCAACCTTGAAAAAATCGCTACGACATTTGGTCTTTATTGATCTCGTATTCAGATATATCTGCGTTGGTGCCCGGAGTTTTCAAATGCAGGTAATTAGAGAGCATTACCGACTGTTCATAACCGTTTTGGGTGTTTAAGGTGGTGTTCATAGATTCCGATGTTTGTACAGTACTATCGCGACCATGTCACATAACTTTCGAGCAAAGTCAGGGAAGAAAATTGCAAAACCAAAACGAGTTCATGAAGAGAATAGCTAGTATGTTTTGCCAAAATCTTTATAAGACAAAACGCAAACCGTTGTTTCGAAGAGAAAAAAAAATTCATATATATTCAGTAAAATCGAGTTTGAGGTAAATGAAGTTCATGAAGATGACAGTTCTTCACCACTGCTCTTTTATCCGAACAAAGGGTGAATCTCGATCAATCAACTTGGAGTCATCGCTCGCTCTTTGCTTAGTAATCCTTGTTTTATATTGGGATTCGCTTGTGCAATCTACCATTAATGCTGCTAATGTAATATACTACTAATACCCTCGACAAAGCAACCAGAAAGGCCGATCAAGATACTAACGCAGGCACAAAAGACGGTGGGTGTCTCTCTATATAATCGAACAAGTGACAGTAAAATGGAGCTTTACTACTTCCAGTAAATAACATGATGGAAGTAGTGTACAGTCTATGCTGAAATTTTCCGACATCCCTTTTCTGTTGTTGCTACTTCTATCGAACAAAACAAAACCGTTGTTTCATGTGGAGACGTGTTCATCTGAAGTGATGCGGAGCAGCTGTTTAGTCTGTGCAGATACGTGCTCAGATTCCTGTACCCTGATGTTTCACTCTTTGTTTTCTTGAGCCGTGAAACCAAGTGACCGGTTTCACCGTTGTTGATCTTTGGAGAGACTGTCTTTCTGTTGCTCGAAAGCCTGGTTTCAGTTTGAGAAAAGCGTGGGGATTGTAAGTAGTAGAGCAATGACATAGCTTGCTGCGAAAAGCGTGGAGTTGATGCAGCATCGATTGCGTATTTGTCGATTGTGAGTCGTTGAACAAGCAAGTCCAAAGCTTCTTTCATCCATATATGTGGGCATAGTCGTTGAGCATCGTTCACCATGACCTATATATATACATATAAACACAAACCGATTAGATGATCATAACTCGAACATGCTTCAGCTTCAGCACATATGCATTATGCTACAGACGGATTAGATTATCGTAGAAAGAACATGCTTCAGCTTCAGCACATATGCATTATGCTACAGACGGGTTAGATTATCGTACAAAAGAACATGCTTCAGCTTCAGCAGATATGCATAATGCTACAGACAGGTTAGATTATCGTAGCTAGAACATGCTTCAGCAAATATGCATTATGCTACAGATTAGAGCATGTATCAGCTTCAGCAGATATGCATTATACCACACACAGATTAGATTATCGTAGTTAGAACATGCTTCAGCTTCAGCACATATGCATATGCATTATGCCTAAGCTTGTTATAAATACAGACCGATTAGGTTATCATAACTACAACATGCTTCAGCTTCAGCAGATATGCATTATGCCACAGACGGATTAGATTATCGCAACTAGAACATGCTTCAGCAGATATGCATTATGCCACAGACGGATTAGATTATCGTAGCTAGAACATGTTTCAGCAGATATGCATTATGCCTAAGCTTGTTATGAATATAGACGGATTAGATTGAAACAAAAGATGCACACGCAGTTAAGGCTAATGAGTCGATTTGAGTGCATACCCATTTGCGCTGGCGCGAATCTTTCTCAGGCCAATAGTCCAATTCCTCTTCGACGAGCAACGGAAACATATACCCATCATGAAGTATATCTTGGTTTTTGCTCTTATAAGTCCATTGTCCCAATCCATTCTGCATTCAAATTAACACCATAACCACACTTAGCCACATTCACTAAGCGATGCAGAGAACGAACCAATTCAACCAAAACCAAACCCCGTCATTTATTTACCTGAATGCTACCAATAACACCAGCTTCTTCTAAGCTCTCGCGTACAGCGGCTTCTTGCATCGATTCATCCGTCTCCCAACCTCCCTACACAATCAAAATCATACAAAATTAATTCCCAATTCAATCACCTATGCAATGAAGGCCACCAATTCTTGTCTGTGACGAGAATATCCGTCAAATAATAGTTGTACCTTAGGAAACATCATGGCATCACCCTTTTGTGAGCTAACCATAAGAACTTGGAGTTCATCATAAATGGAGGTGGAGAAATTATCCAGCAATCTGTATGGTATGCATCTGCAATCATCATGTAAATCAAAACCCATTTCCAGTTAGCTAAAAATATAAAGTCAAATCGACCCAAACTTTAAAACGGGTCAAATAATACAAACTATGAAAAATCAGAAAACAAATTATCATGTAACACGGTCCCACCTCAATCAAATATCTCACGATAATCATATCATGAGATTCAATAATCGACTTTTTTTAATCTTAAGACGAATATAAATGTATTAATTCAATAATAAAACTTTTTTTTATCATTATACAAAGAGATTGATTTATGTAAGACGGATTTATAAATTTATTCAATCAAATAATTTGATTTTTTTTCATGAATAATGACAGAAATGTAACGCCATTTCTGGGTTTTTTCAAGACGATTTTACACGTGAAACGGTTTTACAAGATCCACAAAGTTATTAAGAACAAAACGGATCAAAAACCCAGTAATTATTTCGTCAAATTCCTTCATTCAAAACTAAAAAATACCCAAATTAAATTAATTTTTTTTTACAAGATCCAAAGTTATTAAGAACAAAATGAATCAAAAACCCAGTAATTATTTCGTCAAATTCCTTCATTCAAAACTAAAAAATACCCAAATTAAATTAATTTTTTTTTACAAGATCCAAAGTTATTAAGAACAAAATGAATCAAAAACCCAGAAATTATTTCATCAAATTCCTTCAATCAAAACCAAAAAATACCCAAATTAAATCAAAAAAATCGATAAAAAAAGATGAATTGAATCATATACCCGACAACTTGACGACGACCCAAATGGTAGCGCTGCAATTCACGGCCAATACGAGAAGGAACATGAACAAGCTTCTTAATCATCTCAGTTTCCATGATGATTATTAGTATGAACGAACAAACACCCTTGAATTTGGTACCAAAAAGATAATTTATAATGATAAGGTACAGCAAATGAAGGAGTGGATTATAACTATTTATGGAGGAAGTTGATAATTAGGATGAAATTGAAGAAAATTGGGTGTACAATACTCTCCAATGCTTAATTTGGTAATTGGGAATTGGATTGTTTTTTCATGATTTGGAATTGATTATATATAGAGACTACTCTAGCAGCTTTTCGTCTTGTGGATATATCCGTCATAAAATGATCGAATACGGAGTACTCGTATTAGATAGATAAAACAAGTTAGACCGTTATGAATCAAATATCACGTAGATAAAACAAAGTCATATTTCGTAAAACTTTTCGAAAGACGGTCTCTCATTAATTTTAGCTAGATACCACTTTTCCAGTAATTTTTTTTGTATTATTCGTATCTTTTTTTATATCAGATATCTCTCAAACAGATCATTTCATTTTGTACGGAGTTTTTTTTTTTACCAAACCGACCCTTTTTATTGTAGATGGTGACTATTTTCATCCGTGTACTCATGAAAACTAGATATTTTATGACTTTTATTACCATTATTACATTACTTTATAATAATTAATTTCAATAATTTAATGAGATACCGTCTCTAATCTATTCAAACGAAATTAGACTGTACGGGTCATATATTAACTAAATTAAACAAAATTAGAATGTTCAGGTAATAGTTAATGCCTTTACTTATCTACTCATTTGGATGAGATTTTTTTTTCTTTTGGTTCAACAAAAATTGTATCTAGTCGCATTACAATACAGGGGATTTGAGATTTGAAACTATTGTTCACTAGGTCAGACATCTTCGATTTCAAATGAGGATATCTAACTGACCATAAGTTTATGACTAATATATCCGTGACGAAAAAGAAATTTGGATTATACTCCCTCCGTCTCAGTCAATATATAGTTCACACTTGTCTCTTTTGAATATTTCAGTCAATAGTTCACATTTTTTATTTTTGGATAGGTTTTTGCCCTCTACTTTTTTTTTCTTTTTTTTTTATAAAAAAATACTCCCTCCGATTTTTTATTATCTTCTCTATTTTCTTATTGGACTGAGACACTATTTATTCCCTATTTCCATTTTGGGTCATCAACATGTGGTCTAGAATCACCCTTACATTTCTCTCTATTCCTTCTTTTATTTTGAACCACACATTCCTACACCCTTATTTTCTTCCCCAAAACCAAAGGGAGAAGATAATAAAAAATCGAAGGGAGTATTAATTATTTTCTCACTATCTTACATTTTGTTTATAAAGTGAACATGAAGTTTCAATTAAGATCGAGTATTTGTGGTATATTCGAGATAAGTTAAAAGTCAACGTGGGGGGTGTTTTGGCAATAAAGAAGAGATGTGTGATGTGTGGAGGTGAGAGATAGGAAGGTTAGCAATCGTTTACTTAGGCGTATGTAATACGCGGGGCGGGGGTTGTTTGTATTGTCTCACTACAGCAACAGCAGCAGCAGCATCACGCATCAGTTCTTTGAATTATTTTACGCGATAATATGCTTCAACTTGAATGTATGTAATGCTGCTGATGATTTATTTATTATTATATTCGACTGCATGCACGACTTATGAATGTCTTCTTACATCATACTCCGTACGTCTATTTCTCTCCACATTCACCTAACGTATATTCGAAGAAGAAAAAATGTAAAGCTCGGAAATATATGAGATTATGATTTTTAGCTGAGATGGATAGAGTGTGGATCAGTAAAGATCGATATTTGTATGTAGGTTGATATTTTCGTCTCAAAGTCTTGCTGGACCCCGATCAACAGTTGGGAAACATGTTTTGTGATACTGTTTAACTGTATAAGTGTATAACAATATGAAAAATATATAGATAATAAGAATTGTCAGAAGAATTAGCTACATACATTTTCATAGGTTCCACATACACTTCTCAGGACTCCACGTACACTTTTAAGAAGGACAAAATTACAAAGAGGGGGGGGGGACATTTTGGGTGGTGCTGACGGTTTCTTATTGAACTCTCCATTGGTTTTCACGAGATTTCAACCCTATGTATATATCTTAAACGTGTTCATATTATGTCTATATAATGACAAAGATGTCTTAAACTAATAATTTTAATAATTATTGTTATGATTTTGAAACCGTAACTGCCTCAAAAATCTAACCTAACCAACTTTTTGAACATCCCAACATAAATATGAAATGTGATTATGAATTACTTTCATATGATAATTAAAACATTTTATTTTCTAGAAATATAAGGGGATCTCAAGACCCATAATCTATTTACACACTTTTTGTATAGATTAAATTAGGTCAATTCTACTCATGTTATAACAATAAAAATCATTGACTTAAATTAATTTAAAAATGTAAGTTCATCACACATTAATCATTATTCTAGACGTTTAATACTATTCCAACTAACTAAAGTCGTTAATGTGTCAAATACATATATAGTTATATAAAAAACGTCATGCTGAGATCATAATATTTACTTTCTAGACTTGTAACCCAACATTTAACGATGAGTCGGGTCAAATGGTAATCAAATACTAATAAGTTACTGTGACAGTAAATCTTAAGAGTCTGTGTTCCAAAGAACTCCATATTGCGGCTGCACCACTACTACTACTACTTGGTCTTTGAGCTTTGTATTTATCTACATGAACATATCAGCCGCATTATCGCAAGGTGCAGCTAGCGTCATACAATGACATTTTCTCTACGTTTGTCTCTAGGGAGTGATGAGAGGTTCACGTCTATTGTTTGTCACGAGTATATCTGTTATAAATATTTTAACGATCAAATATCATACATATAGATTGATGATCTAGGTGATATATCTGTTAAAAAGGAAGACCAACTCTTTAATATAATACGGAGTATAACTGTATAAGGTTACGATGTTCTAGAATGGAAAATCAATTTGGATTTCTAGGATGGTTAAAATCGGTCATACATTCTCAAGTGGGACAGTCTTACAATAAAATATTGTAAGATCGTCTCTTTTGATAGAATAGTTAGTTATCTAAGGTTGTCATGGGAGGCTATTTGTTATACTTCGTAATTTCGTATAGGATAATTCTTGAATTAGCCTCACTACTATTTTTTTTTGTGAGGAAAAAAGCGAATCCATAGAGCTAATTCAAGAAGGAAGGAGCAATAAAGATCGTGTGTTAGCGCATTACAAAGTGTTTTTGGTGATAGGCGAGGGTATTTTGGTGGGTGTGGATTATGGAATGTGTCGGGGTAGGTAACGGTATCATATGGCCGAGTTCATTATAAAATTTCTAAATGAAGTCATGATATGAAGAGGAGAAAAAGAAAGAGGAAAATGGTGTTTGAGTTTCCAAAAGTGAAATGTAAAAGAAGATTAAAAGAATACTTTGTAACGTGGAAGGAATGTGTTAAGACTTGAGATATGTAAGGAATCAACTACTCGTAGGAATTACTCGTAGAAAACTATGCTAAAGATAAATTAATAAGCCAAAAAAGACTTGCTCAAAATGATGATTCTTGTCCGTTTGTTGTATTTAATTTTACGTTAACGAACCAACACTTAATAGGTCTTAATCTAGGGGTTAGGTACAGATATCGAATACTAGGTCCTACTATTCCGTATTCCCTTTCCACCCTTTCGAGCTCATCGTATTGTCGACTAACCAGTCTTACCCACCTACTAATTAGTAATTAGATCGTCCACAAGCAGGTCCACGGAGAGACCGTCTCTCACTAAGTAAGCGAGAGACATAAGTAAACAAAAAAAAAAATAGGTAGGACCCACCATTATGTGAGAGGTCTCTCGTCAACATGAGAGAGACCGTCTCTTCCTAGTTTTCTCTCGTTAACATGAGAGAGACCGTCTCTTCCTAGTTTTTGTGATCTGGGGACAGCAGATCATGTTAATTAATAATTATTGTACAAATGACGTGAAGAAGGGGGTTACAATCTAACAAACACAATGCATACACTGGAAGCAAAGATAATGTACAATTGATACACAGAAACACGTCATTAGTGACTGACTGACTAATCAATCCATTAATGGTTGGTTTATTATTAGCTGTTGTTTAATTCATCCTGCAGGAGAATCTCATAAATGTCTGTTCTCAGATTTAGCTCCTTCTCCCGCATTACTTCCTGCAGATCTGACAGCTCTTTCGCACTCAGAATCTTGTTCAGCTTCTGAAAACCGTCTAGCCATAGCGTCTTCGACCTGAGAGATCGATCATGATTGTCACGTTAGAACGCTTGATGCACAAGGGTAAGAAAAGAGAACGCGTACAAGGTCTAAATAGGTTAGTCGCGTAAATTATAGTATTAACATGATATCGTCTCTCAAGAAACCAGTATATGAAGTCGTAATCGCATTGCGTTTGTGACCTGGATACAGAACTGGTGCAGTCTTCACAAGTTTTAAACAGTATATGAAGTCGTAACCACATTTACTACCAGAAGTCTGAGATCAGTAACCTCATTTGCCACAGGAGTGGCAACATTGTGGAACCTTCGCCAAATGCAATTGTAACCAAGAATCACGATAATCAATGATTATGAAATATGAATAGCTCGGATAAAAAAAAAACTGCAAATCCTTCACAAAATCCACTGATAATTGAGCTTAAGATCTATACCATCAATCCATCATACATAGCCCAGGTATTTACGACTGGGTTGAATTGAGCTTTACGAAGATGGAAAGACATATTGCAAAAGTGCACTGCATTTTTACTATTCGGTCAAGTAATTTGACTTACTATGTTCAGAAAGGGACACTTCATTTGGGATGTACAAATAAGGAAAGGGCGACGATAAAATCGGGATGGAGGGAGTAGTAATAATACAAATAGAGGGTATTAAATTAAGGATAACTAAAAGAAAGCATCACTCTCCATTGACCAATAGAAATATAGAATGATTCCTCCTGTCTAGAATCGAAAAATATATCACACTTCTAATATTTATTCATTTCAAAGAATTTGAACATGCATATCAACAAGACGATCAATCAATGATAACAAATGTGAGCAGCATTTGAAGATTTTAAATGAAACACATTAGTGATTGGCCTATGTAATATTTTGCCTGACAGACAAACACACGTTAGCCTTATTACATGATCACTAGGGTCAAGCAGTTTGACAAACAAGAATCGTGTTCTTGAATGTCATGACTCAGTCGAAGCTTTAAATAACAGAGACCTAACAGAACACTCAACTCTACTAGTTAAGACGGTTGAGAGCCTAAGGTAACTACAGAAATTAAGGCAGTCAAACAATCTCGTATTCTATTTGCAGCACAAATCAACATTTTCCAGTTATTTCATATTCAGAGCTTTTAGCAATATGATAATCCATTATACGATAAATATAAATACATAACCAAACAGACTTGAAACAATAGAAACATTTTTAACAATTCTGAAAACAATATTGAAAGCAATTTAACTGTCTTACCATGGACATGCATGGATGGCCCGGAAAAAGACTCGTCTTGCAGCAGATACGTTCCCCATATCAATCTCATATGCAATATACCGCCGCCAAAGAAAGACAGACATGCGTAGCCTATCATTTGTCAGCGCTCTCTCAAACAATCTATGGATCCTATGCTGAGAGCCACCTTTACTCAGTTCATATGACAGGGCAAACAATGAAAGTATGACCGATGGTTTCCTGTGGACAACAATTCTTTAAAATAAGTACATGCAGTAACCGTGATCAAATGAAAATATAATACGGAGTATAATTCATTGTATCAGTATCCTGAAAATTACAAAGCTAGCCAAATCATATTCTAGATTTACCATACCGGGCGGGTCAAGCAAAAAAACAAGAAAAAAAATCACTTGTAGGCGAAGTCGAACATTACAAAAGATGACGAGTGACTCTAACTGAATCAAAACAAAAGACACACAGCTCCAACTAGGAAACTCTTTTCAAACTACATACCATATTGGATTGGGGTGTTCAAATTTTCTAGTTCCCTACAATGGTTATCTTCTTACCACAACCACGTTGATTCAGTTTCATCAGTGTCCTCTAAGAGTGTTTTAAACTACACCTCATGGAAGTCGGAATATTCCTGGCCACCATTTCCACCTCCTGAGACGAAAACCTCGGAAAATACTTTCCCCCACCTTGAAGAAAAATTATCCTTATCTCCAACAATTTCACATGTTTGCCTCAGTCGACTCATTATGGGCTAGCCTCCTAAAGCACCGCTATAATTGCATCCTCCACTGTCAAGCTATTAGCCATAATAATCTGATCTCATTATCGCCGCGGCCAAACCCAAGCTGCTCTTCTAACAGTGACAAATTTGGCAATCACATATAACCAATCAACGATCACTTATCTACATCACCCTAGGGCCTAGGCATATCCCATGACTTCTTCATGCTTTGGCCTTGAACAAACACAGCCACTACATTATCCCTCACAAATTCCCTAAATCTAAATAACATTCTTAAGATTAGATTGAACATTGACCAACCTTTTAGACCCACATGCCATCACTTCACTGCAAAATCAACCCGCTGATTATCCGATGAATCTAAAACATCCCATATCTACCTTGCCATATTCAATGACACTAGGACAATAGGCAGTTCCTTGAACGTGAGCTAGAAGGGGGTGGCCGGGGAGATCGGCTATATGCCTACAAGTGCCAAAAGTAGAAAATTGGCTCCCCTGGGAATGGTAAGGGGATCACCTTCCCAGCTCTCCTTCAACCAATATTACAACTAAGCATATAGGAAGTAAATGGGTAGCAATTCAATGTTCTAAAAGACAGACAATGACTCTTTTAAAAGTAAAAGATGGGACATTAATGATACGGAGTACATATTTACACGAATATAACTCTCTTTATCCAAATAGGAATTAAAGATCGTTCAAGAGGATCTTACTTGTGCCATAGGTCATCAAAGATCCAACGGAGTTTGTTGGTTACAGTATGCAGATGGCCAAGATGCACCAGGGAGCAAAAAAGTTCTGGATTAAAGGGATATATTTGCAGCCCTGATAATACAGATTGTACAAGTTTTGACATTGTTGCTTCTCCATGATGCTTTTGAAGCATCCTCACTTGGTAGTTGAGCAGATTTTCAAGTTGATAGCTTTTTCTCTTTTTCTCTACAACAATAATCAGGAATGCAGCTAATTAAGATAATAACTCTCCATAAACGACTTAACAATTGCTATACAAAAAAAAATGCAGAACTCGATGTTCTGATTGGCTCCGTCAGCGGTTCAAAGTTGCAAATACAAAAACCATAACCACAAAGCAATCCCAGAGCCATAAGGGCTCATGGAGGTAGGATGTACACGGCCTTATTCATGAGTTGTTACCTTAGAGAGGTAGTTTCCTACCTGATGACCCGTAATAAAAGTTGTTTCGAGAACTCATCAAATGACGCTCCTAGTTAGTTCAAAATGAAAATATATATGCAGCGAATTTCATGGACCATTTTACTTAATTATTGATAATCCACAACCAAAAAATGAGCAAGTCTTTGGCTCTATCACAAATGGAAACTACAGCCTCGTTGCCCGTACAAAAAAAAAGGATTATATAATGCCTCTAAATGGGCCGATGATGACAACATGTTCCATATACTAGCATTGTAGTTGAAATGAGAAAATGAGGAAAAAAAAATTAAAATTGTGGAAGGTTCTTTGGCCATTTTCTCAGCGCTAAATGAGGTTATGTGAAATAAAATGATATTGGTTTATCAAAGGGAACTCCAGTATCCCTTTATCTAACGAAATACAGGAAGTTAACCCATCTAACTGTAATTCAGGGTTCAGACCGGTTAATTCAGGAGGTCAACTGATCTTTATTAAGGATCTTTTAGGGAAGACACGGCCACTTAGGAAGTAAGGACCACTCCTTATTTGGGAGTAGCCAGTAGGTACCCCCCTATTCAGAAGTTATTTCCTTGATTTTGGTAAAACGAGTAGAGAAGGTGGATCCAATTTTAAAATTTGTTCGAGCCTTTCCCATTGTCAAAGCCTCAAAGGTAGGTTTTAAGAGGAGTGTTTTTAAAATTGATGACGTAAGATGATATGTCAATGGTAGGGCCCAATAATAAGCTCCTACCATTGTGGCTGCCCAAACGGAAATGGCCTTGAAAGAAACAAGCAGAAAAGGAGATATAAGATGATTGAATATAAATATCACTAATCATTAGCGAGAGCATGTATACACGAAAGTGATACCTGGAAGCACCATAGAAAGAGCATCAGAGAGAATTTTGACTCCAGCAGCCCATCCAGCTGTCAACTGTTCAAACAGGGCAGCTGAACAGACAAGAGCAACAGAACCATCACTCACAAGCTCGCGTGCCCATGAGGATCTCACGGCATTTATGTGCTCTTTGAAACCTTGGTGTGCCCTGAGCAGTAGAGTGCCTGGTGGTCGCCCTTTATATGGGATGTATGCAGTGCCACTCCCTAAGCAAGATAATATGTGCATTGCACGTGAGGTAGACTCTGAATCACTACTAAGGCTACCAGCAAGTTCCATTTCTGAGTACCAGAGATAAAGCAGCGGGGTATATTGATTTTCCTGTTTGGCAAAAAATGGAAGCATAATGCTAGTCGTTAGGAAAGGCCCACAAGGCTAAGTTAAGATTACTTGAGATAAGTACAATGATGGTGTGAAAGTGATTAACACAGCCTGCAATATGAACAATGACATGATAAGTTCACACTCTCTCTGAATCAAAAGATTCTTTACAAAGGACTATTAAGTGTAAAGAATCAGTTGAACCGAAGGGAGTACCAATGTACAACAATAGTTTAAATTTTTTTAATGCTAGTGTGGTTTGTTTCCCATTATTGGCTAACTTGATACAGTATTTTTTTTTTTAAAGTATGAACCAGACAGATAAACCGACAATAAAAGAGAAAGATAGGAAAGAGCGAGGTTCCAGATAAAACATGATACCGTGTGCAATCCACTTATTGATGACAGTGCCATGTCAAACACTTTTCTGGCAAGGTCAATATTCCCAAAAGCAGCCTCCCTTCGTGCATAAACTCCACATAATAAGACATCCTAGTAAACATATGTGCCAGCTTTAGGAATATGAAGAAACATATGAGGTCCTTCAAAATACGGAGTAAATAGTTCTCTTTTGTCCAAATCTTTGGAATTCTTAATCATGGTTTTTAAGTAATTATCTTTCAAAAAAGTAACATGATCGAAAATCAAAATCACCTGCCGATCACTTTTTAAAAGGTTCTTCGCTAAAGCGCGAGAAGGCATAACTGTTTGTTGCAATGTATTAATTCCTACTTTAGCCTTTTCTTCAGCACATAGAATAGCCTCTTCTAACTTGGGATTCCGCGGGAAGACTTTTAAACAAAGGAGAGATGCATTACGCAGAAAATTCATTATCTCTCTCCCTGCAGGGCTATCTGGACTTTGCAATACAGAATCCAGGCTGAGAGTGCTTGAGCCACTTTCTAGTTTTCCAGCACCATTCAAATTTCCAATATACTTTAAAATAGAGTCAGGTAGTGTCTCCAAGCTTAGAATTTTCTCATTCCAACTTGTAGAGTTTGTGCCACTGCTGCAATACAGAGATAGATTTATAAGCCAACCACTTTATGAAGAGATACAAATGGTAGAAGTGGAGAGCAAAGGACTGGGCTGACTACATCAAGAAACACAAAACATAAGCTTCCTATGGGCAGCTTTCCAAACAGCAGCATCATGACTCCACTGCCGCAAGGACTCCCACAAATGGTAGAGGCATGGGGAGTCGGGCATAGGCAATCTTATCCCAATGATAACAATACTAAAGCAAAAATGTTTCTAAATGGTCAATCAGAAAAATTGCATCAAGAATCACATGAATTACTGCTACTTGATACTGATGTGGAGAAAGCGCGAAAACATCAAATTAAAACAAGCCCTCAAAATCAAGAAGCAGATGTCAACAAAATCACAAAATGAAACGGGTCATTCCACAAATGTGACACTAGAAACACAAAATCCTTACAAGCTGAAATTTAGGTTCTAATAGAGTTGAATGGTTTATTTCTTCAGTATATACCTATGTTACTTACTCTGATACTTCATGTAGCTGCCATGTCACGTATCCGATACGGCACAACACTTCATTTTAGACCAAATTTTTTGAAATTTTCACAGAGAACATATGTAGCCAATAATCCGACACCGTGTCATGGAGACCAATCAGACTATCAGAGTAACATAGATATATATACAGCCAGATAGACAGTGACACGATCCGCCACACTAGCAAGCATACATTTTCTCCACCCTCCTTTTACAGGCCACGAGAACATCTTAACTCTTTAAGTTTGAACCAAAACCATTCCAAAGGAGGAGAGAGAAACAAGCCACTAAGATAGCACCAAAGTCCAAGGGACAAAAGACCAAGAGATGATCAAAAGGTTCTCTCTCAAAGCACAAACTACATCGAGTTCTTTCCAACATATCCCTAGTAGGACTTATCTTCAAAAGCAGAAAAAAAAGAACTACTCCCATCATCATTCCAATCATTCCAAGGCATCACATCCTCTTTACCATGTTCGACCTTCATTCTTGAATTGTCCTTAAAATCCCCATAGATAGCTTAATACTCAAACATTAATACAAAACATTGTGCAACACAATTTCCATATTGATAATCTGTTCCAATGTTTTCCATATTAACTCATGTCTTAGAGTAAACACATTTTCATTGTACAAAACTAAAAACAAATACTTCAAAGCGCTTCTAAGATTTTAAAGCGCTTCTGCCAACAAACAACTGCGTTAAGATTTCAAAGCGCTTCTATCACCAAATAGTTAGACTTACTGGCAAATAGCAATTTTGACAGCATAAGAAAAAAAAGATTTGAGCGTGAATACTAACCATTGCGATATGTCCACACCAAAGAAATCGATGAACTCCATAACAAGTGATAAACGAGCCTCAGCGGAGCTCAATGAGAAAAGATAGTCACTAATGTCCTCATAGAATACGACTCTAGAAAACTGCTCATCTGCTTCTACCATTTCCTCACCACTAGGGGAAACCTCTGCAATTTGGTAAAAGCATAAAGAATCCCCAACCTCATTTACATAGTTTTTTGTGATAAACAAGTGAACAAAAGAATAATGCACGAGCACATGTGAATAGAAATGGAAAAACAAAACAGTGAAAGGTAGGAAGAGTTACCAGAGTTCCCACGAACAGGCATCCATTGATCGCGATCTTTCAATGACTCCGCCTCTGACCATCTAACCCATGTTGTCGGGTCATGGACTTCACCGTTAGTCTCAGCATCAGCATCAATACCCAGCATTCTAAGCAAAGAAGCATCATCCTCTTCAAGATCTGCGTCCCCGTTCTCTTTTTCTACTTCCATGCCGTCTACAGCCATATCAGAATCGTCTACTTTGTCTGACTGGGCTGAATTGTCCTTGTCATTAGATGAAGGTGCAAACCACCCACTCCACCCCCCTTGTTCATCCTCCTCTAAAGATGTTTTCCGAAGAAGATTTTGTCTTGTCTCTTCCTCCTTCTCTAACCAGTTAGACCAGCCAAGTGCACCATCTTCTCCAAGTCGTGCACCATTACCATTCCAGAAATGCTCAAACAAACGTTTCTTGCTCTGCTCAGTGAGATGTAGAGGAGGAGAAAACAAACAATATTCTATTTCGGCCTGAAACAATGCAGTTGCTAACTCGTGATAGCCTGCTTGCCACTCAAACCTACATAGACTGAGAAAGATATCAACAATACCGTGTTCAATGTCAATGTCCACTTGGTCTACACAAGAAGGTGCCTCAGCTGGATGACCCTGCACAAGTACCAAGACGAAATAATCAACTAGCTGGGACATATAGAGTCGCTATGATCCTACTTCCATAAATACATCAGTAGAGACAGTTAAAGCTCAAACAGGTCCTCTTATTCGTGTTGGGAAGGCATTTGATTCAACTTTTACAGGGGTCAAACTACGGAATGAGGAATACAACAACATTATTCCAGTTTCTCAAGGGCACCCATGAAGTGCAAGCTAACAGGAAGTCTGATGTATGCAACCTTATCCTTGTTTTAGCAAGGGAAAATGAAGGATTTCAAATCCTAAATCTATTACGTGGATTCGCCATTACCCCACCGACATTGACAAGCACCAACTTCCCCACTAACATCACTCCCAAAAAGATCACTTATACTACAATCATAAAGTGAGACCACCATGACCACGTCGCCTCCAAATCCCTTCACCATCCAACACTCATCCATGGCGGACAGTGGTTATCATCTGGTGATGTGTGTTGTGTAAGAGACATAGGGGAGAGAGTAGGACAAAGAGCTTGTTATCAATACCGCCAAGTGATAACGAAAGCTAGTAAATGTTACTTTGTCCTTTTCTGTGATTGCTACCACTTCCAGTATGGCACCATTCTTTTAAAAAAAATACTCCGTACTACAACACAAACGTAGAGGGGAGAAAAAAGTAGATGGGCCACTTGCATGACAGGGAGGTGATACTAAAAAGTGAGAATGGAAGGAATTAAGGAAATGGATCAAAAGGAAGTGTGAAATTAATTAATTAATTAAATCTTCGATGCCTAAAGAAGGAAGTTATGGCTCTTAGCAGCCTCACTGCTCTAATCATTCATCTAAATTTTCTATTTCAAGAACAATAATAAACAATAGCTGTATGGAGTCATCTGTATCATCAAACAACGTAGGAATATGAGGAAGGAAACCTCATTTGTTCCCTTGCCTCGTTGTCGCTCCCTCTCCATCTCTCTCCCCTCCATTTCCATTATCTTTTTGTATTCAAAGTCCAAACACACCCTCGAAGACTTTATTACTTTCATTTTAGTAGTCGAGTGATAGCCAATTATGAATACAAATACCTTGAGAACCAACATCCAATAAAACAATACACCTCTGGAGTCCACAAAAATAAAACAAGACAAAACTGGAAATGTGAAAATTGAACAAAACAAAACAGGGAAACCAGCACAACCAACTCACTGAGCATCTACATTCAAATCTGTAGATTAAGCCGAGAGTAAGAACCTGCCTATGCTTCTTGCTAGATGCAGCAGAGAGAGCTTGAATTGCGTGTACAAACATTTTCCGGAGCTCGGAGACTTTGAAACTGGAGAAGTCTCCCTGAACCACGTGTAAAAACTCCCTCCACAACTTGTGACTTCCAGAGTGTTGCATAAGGACCTTTTCCCATCTACCTATAAGAACATCTGCACTATCCTTGGTCCCATAAGCTTTCAGAAGACAGATTACCAGATCTTCATCTTCTGGATTGAGTTCAACCGCTTTCTCCAATATGCTAATCTTTTTCTCAAGTGTCTGCAAGCGTGCACCCTTCTGGGGTTGCCTACTTGCTACCTTGTCTTGGAACTCTGCGAAATCTAGCCATGCTTTAACGTTATAGGGATGTTCTCTAGTCATTTTGTTGAAATCCCTGGTTTTTCGCAATACCTCATCCTCCCAGGACTCCTCAATCACAAGAGGTCCAGAATAGGAGACGCTATTTTCAACTTCCTCAAATAATGGAATGAAATCATCAAACATTATCTGCACATGTTTCCTTGGTGCAACAACCCGAATATGCTTAAAGTTCCTATCTCGCTCTAGAGCTGAATATTTGGTGGACCAATAGCGCCCACTAGACTTCGTTTGTGCATCCAGTCTATCCACATCAAGCTCTCCTCTTAAAAGCAAACTTTGATGGCTCAATCGAGAATATATTTGAAGATCACTCGTCAATCTTGTGGAATCTTCATGCTTATACCGCACAATGTCCATCCTATATAAGCAAAAAGTGAATATATATCCCTACGCAGTACTCATATATATCAAGTGGACAAACGCAACACGGCAACCTACATTTCAGTTACCTTCCCTCTTTCAATATCAACCTATACACCTAAAACCTAAATTGAAATAACCTTGCATGGACAAATATATAAACTAGTCACCCTAAATTGATACAACGATAGCGTTCATCTTTTCTCTGAATTCACGAGCATTTCCACATTTACTAACTCATTGCAGTCTAAATTCAACGCTCCAATACTAAATTTAGTTGATTGAAGTGTTCATACAGCCAAAAAAAATCAAAGGTTGTATCAAATCATCAACTCAAACCAGTACAAACCAGAACTCCATGTAATCAACACCCCGTATTGACAAATGTGCTTCATAAGTCATCACTCTAAATTCGATACAACAATGGCCTTCATCCACTCGTCAGTATAATTTATCGACAAACATCTCCACATTTAGTAAAACCTCTCTAAACTCAATGCTCCAGCACTAAAATTAGTCATTCGAAGTATCCGTGTAAACAACAAAGCAAAGGCAGTATCAAATCATCAGCTCAAATTAGTTCGAAATGGGGTGTTCTATCTAATCAGCAATTCAATTCAATCAATGGCGTTCATTAATTACTCGATATTCATGGCACTAAACTCAATTGAAATACAATTTGATGCTAAGTACAATCATAGTCCATGAAATTAGTCAATTGAGGTGTTCATATAAGCAACAAATCAAAAGCGGCATCAAATTATCAACTCAAACTAGCACAAATCGGCGTAAAATCATCGAAGCTGCGTGTAAAAACTGGAAATCCATACCTATACAGGCAACCAAAGGCCAAATTATCAGGATCGCCCCGAGAATCAAAGTAATAATCCTTCGTCGGTTT
Organism: Agrostemma githago; assembly: GCA_958450325.1. Classification (NCBI taxonomy): domain Eukaryota; kingdom Viridiplantae; phylum Streptophyta; class Magnoliopsida; order Caryophyllales; family Caryophyllaceae; genus Agrostemma; species Agrostemma githago. Next base: position 74,326,912 of record OY288245.1, on the reverse strand, counting down.
ATTGTGAGAATCATCCCAAGCACGAACACCAGATTTCCTCGAACCGTACGAAAACCGCGCAATATCATCATCATCATCATTTCTCTTCCGTTTCTCCTTCTTCTTCCTCTTCGTATGCTTCCTTCGATTATCACTTCTCTCTTCCTCGGAAGATTCCAGAAGCTCATAAGACGACTTCGGTTTCGGTTTCGGTAACGGTTCGGGTTCCGAATCGATGTCGTCGTCAGCGACGGCGGTGGCGGGGGCGGTGGAGATGGTGGAGAGGTCGGTGGTGAAGCTGGAGTTGTGGAGCCATTGAGGTGTGACGGTTGCGACGGCGGTGGCGGAAATGGGGAATAGAGGTGGCGGGGTGGTGGACGCGGCGGCGGCGGTGGTGGTGGAGACGGGGAAGAGGGACGGTGGTGTTGAAGAGGGAATTTTTGGTTCGTCCATACGAGTCAGTGATACTGTGATACGGATTATTACTTGCGAAAATACGGGTTGAGACTTTTAGAGTGAAGGGCTGGTCGTATTTCTCTTGGGTTGACCCGGTTTTTTTAAGGGTTTGTTTTTGGCAATTGGCCCAAGGCTTCTAAACCGGAGGCCCACATCGGTCCATACACATCCAAGTAGTATCCAACCGAAGGTTTTAATCATCTTTTTTTTTCCAACAAAAAGCGCACTTAGTCGTGTTTTTTTCAACTTATTTTCAGCTAATTCCAATTCAGTTCAGTTAGCCTCAGGACTCCAGGAGACTCATTTTGTCTCACTACTTCAGTTAAGTTCAGTTCAGCTTACTTCAGTCCGAAAGAGCAAAGTCTTAGTCGTATTACAACGTAGGTGGAGGAGATTCGAACCTAATACCTATGGTCAAGGTACTTAGTCTTAGGCAGTCATGACTGCTATGCTAGGAGATCTTCGGCATGTTATAATCATCCTTTGGGTGACAATTAGTTGTCCGTTCTCGAATTGGGTGACAATTCAAAGACTCATAATGACTTTTAACTAATAAATCAAATCAGATGTAAATGTGACGAGATTTTTCAAGATATCCCCAACGAATGAACCACTAAGTCCTTTTAGGAAATTTGTATTTGCAATGTGGTTGAAAAGGTGATAGTCATGTAGATACGCGGATACGCCTCTAGATTATTGTATGAGAGTTAGCCTCTGGAGAACGAAACAACCTGAACCTTGGGGCAAGCCATATGGCGAAAGGAAACGTTTATAATTTTAGAATTTTTTTTGAATGATTCAAATAAGTTAGCCCCATACTTCATACTGTACCATGTAACAAACGTTTGTATTTTTTTACCGAATAATGTGTAAAAAGATCAACGAAACATGGTCTCCTTGTACGTAATTTATGAAAATGAACTAGTTAACAACTTTTCATTCAAAATCACACGCGTTTGTTTACCTTGACATAATTCCGCACCCTAAATTGTAACACCCCGGCCCAATCCTAGGACCGAAAATGTTAACCGCGGTAGCCCGCTAGACTTTGTACTGGTCCAATAGACCAACACGAGTCCTAACCTTCTAAGACTACTTCGGAAACCTTCCCAGAAGATCATCCATCCCAAGACTACTTCGAAAATCCCTATAAGGTCACTCATCCTAAACTACTTTCAATCAAACACGCTTAACTGTGAAGTTCTTATTGCAACACTAATACAACTCTCCCCTCGCTTAATAATATTCGATAAACGCGTCTCATATTAGGTTCATAGCACGTACCCAAACCCCACTCACAATCCAAATTAGAAACACCACTGTCACATGATTTATCTCGTTTTACGTCCATGCAACAACACCGCGTTCAAAAACAAATTCAGAGCACGTAACTAACTTTCACTCTCGTCCATAATTAGTAACATATCTTACGATTTATCTCACTTTATGTTCACCCAATCGTCTCCAAGACGATCTCCCTTTCCCAACCAGCAAGTCTCGTGTAAGACCGTCTCACAATAAGTCTAGTATGAGACATACTCTATAGCTCACCATATTCCAAAATAATATCTACCTCTATCCGATAGGTCTCACACTAGACTTACGATGAAACCGTCGTTATCCTATCCAAAATGACCTCGACTCGACTTGACCCAACCCAAGAATCCATATATTGGGCCACACCACAAGGCAACACAAGACACACCCAATTGGTTCTTTTATATATACACTCACTCTACCAACATCTCCAAGTCTCTCCACTTTCTTCTCCTTTTTCTTTCTTTTTTCAATCAACTTTTGTTTTCTTTTCTCTCTCCACACTCTCTGCTGTGTTTCATCACGGCGTCCATTTACTTTACTTTTTGAAGAAAACCCTCTTTCACTTCTCCGGTGGGTGATAACCCTAATTTCTGCTCAATCTTCTTACTATTTTCTGCACTTTTATCCCTAGATCTGCGATTATCACTCTTTCGATTTTCCCCTTTTCGTATTTTTTTTCGTGTTTTATGATTTTTTTTTTATGATTGTTTCGATTGTTTGCTAGATCGTTCGTCTTTTTGTCATGTTTTTGTGAATGTTTCAGTGTTTCAGAGTAATTTGAACTTGAATTCGGGGTTTTGTGTGCTTTTGTTGGTGGTTTTTTTGTTCGTGTTGCAGTTAGGGTTTGTCGATAATCGGTTGTATATCACTTTTCAGTTGATTTTTTTGATTGATTGCTGAAATTGTTTGATATTGTTCATGTAATTCACCATTGTTGAACAATTATTGATGGAATCCGACTTGACGTTGTGCATTATATTCGTGTTTATTTTTATAAATTGTGCAGAATGGTCTCACATTGGTTGTTAATGTTCTGCATTCACCTCTTTCGTCGTAAATCGTGTGTGTTTTACCATTTTTTTTGGTTCTGTGTGTATTTCGTTGTATTTTTGCTATAATATGGCTTGTTTTTCATCTTGCAACTTCTATGTTTTAGTTACTCGTTTCGATGGTAGAATGTCGTTGTTCTGTTGAGCGTGGCTGGTGTTGTTGTCGAAGGTTGTCTACTTTTCATCACCTGTCTTTACAGCGAGGGTTTTATTTTGTGTTTGATTGTCGTTCGCTTAGTTTGTTTGCTTGATTTTAAGTACATTTGATGCAATGTATGGTTCACACCCTGATTTTATAATTTACCGATAGTTGTTTTTCTTAAAATTGTGTTACAAGTTTGGAAGGTGCTGAAATTCGACTTCGTTGTGTTCTCAGTGTTAATTTTGTTGAGTGATGTTACTGGCGTTGATTTTGTTGTTTTACATTTGATGTATGTTCTCCACCTTACGCATTCCCCCATTTTTGTGATGTTTGTCGTAACAGTTGATTCAATATGGTGAGGAAAAAGAGAAGTGATCAATCTGGGGAAGGAGAGGGTTCTAACCCTCATCAAGCTGGTGGTAATGCTGGAAGAGGTGGTGGTGGTCAACAAGCGCCACCGCAACAAGCTGCTGGAGGTCCTGGTGGGAGAGGCGGTGGTCAGCCTATGCATCCGCAACAAGCTGCTGGTGGCAGAGGCGGTGGTCAGCCTATGCCACAACAATATGCTGGCGGGAGAGGCGGTGGTCAACCTATGCCTCAACAATATGCTGGCGGGAGAGGCGGAGGTCAACCTATGCCTCCACAACAAACTGGCGGGAGAGGCGGTGGTCAGCCTATGCCTCCGCAACAAGCTGGCGGGAGAGGCGGTGGTCAGCCTATGCCTCAACAACAAGCTGTTGGAGGTCAACAAGGCGGAGGAAGAGGATGGTCTCCACAACAGGGTCCTCCTCAAGGAGGCCGTGGGGGACGCGGTGGTGGACAGCGTGGTGGCATGGTGCCTCAGCAGCAGTATGGTGGACCTGCCCCAGAGTTTCAAGGCGGCAGAGGTGGAGGCCAGCCTCAACGTCGCGGTGGTAGCAACGTTGGCGGCGGTCGTGGTGGTAGCGGTGGTGGTCCCATGGCTGGGCAATTCCGTCCTCCAGTTCCCGAGCAGCACCAAGCTTCCCCTGCTCCCTTTCAACCTGGGGGGATGCCACCTCAACCAATGACTGTTCCACCTGCGGAACCGGCTGATGTCAGCCCTCCTGTGCCTCCTGTGCAGGCTGGACCTTCACAGATTCAGCAGCCGATGCAGCAACTGTCGCTCCAAGAAGGCCCATCTTCTCAGGCTGTGCAGCCTTTGCCTGTCAGTAGCAAGTCAGTGAGGTTTCCTCTCCGACCTGGGAAGGGGAGCGCTGGATCTCCAATCATGGTGAAAGCAAATCACTTTTTCGCTCAGTTACCTGATAAGGATCTTCACCAATACGACGTAATTTCTCCCAACTTAATATCTCTTTCAGTGTTACTTACAATTTGTTGAAATTTCATCGGTTTTTTGGTGCTGAAGTGATTGTTTAATTGATCTGGATCCGGATCATCTTAGTCCCATTTAAGTTATTCTCTAATTACTTTTTACAGGTTTCTATTACTCCCGAGGTGACATCACGGGGTGTCAATCGTGCTGTCATGGGGCAATTGGTGAAGCTGTATAGGGAATCTCATCTTGGGAAGAGACTGCCTGCATATGATGGAAGAAAAAGTCTGTATACAGCTGGCCCACTCCCATTTACTATTAAAGAGTTCAAGATAACTCTAGTTGACGAGGATGATGGGTCCGGGGCACCAAGGTATTGTCCCTTCATACTTTTCATTACGATAGCATGAGTTAATCTGTTGTTTAATATTGTTGAACACTTTGTTTTATTAGGAGAGAACGTGATTTTAAGGTGGTGATCAAACTTGCTGCGCGGGTGGACTTGCATCACCTAGGCATGTTCTTATCAGGCCGTCAGGCAGATGCTCCTCAAGAAGCTCTTCAGGTGCTTGATATTGTACTGCGTGAATTGCCCACCACTCGGTATGTTTTTGTTCATTTCTACTAGTATTTTTTGCCTTGGTCCTTTTTCATCTTTCATTCGCTCATGCTTTTATTCTTTTGTTTCTGAATCTGCAGATTTTCACCTGTTGGTCGGTCATTCTATTCACCTCATCTAGGGCGGAGAGAGCCACTGGGAGATGGTCTTGAGAGCTGGCGTGGATTCTATCAGAGTATCCGACCGACCCAAATGGGGCTGTCTCTGAATATTGGTAATTTTTCTGAATGCTTTTATGCTTCTTTCTTGCTTGGTCAATCTGATTAATGCTTGGATGTCATATTTTTACTCCATGTTCTTTAACCAATTTGTTTGTCTTCTGATGTAGATATGTCTTCCACGGCTTTCATTGAGCCATTGCCTGTAATTGACTTTGTTTGTCAGCTACTTAATAGAGATCTGACTTCTAGACCGTTGCATGATTCTGATCGAGTGAAGGTAAGCTTTAAAGCCTTTGTATTTGTAGCCTTTATCTAGTTCTTGTTCATTAATTGTTTCATGGCTAATGTAGAGTGCTGGTTGGATTGTGTTGAAAATTAGGTGGAAAAACTATGTATTATGAATTATTCTCAATGAATCGATGTTGTGACTTTTGTTTAAATATGATTTCTCCTTTATTTCTCGTCAGTTGCGATTTATGATTGATGTTTATACATCAAATAGCTGGTGCTGTGATTGGGTTTTCCTTTAAACAGGGAAAGCTGTCACGTGTGTGCTTCTGTCTGTGTTTTAACTCTTCCTCATCATTTATCTTTCCTCTGTGGTCTAACAGATTAAGAAGGCGTTGAGAGGCGTTAAAGTTGAAGTAACTCACCGAGGAAATATGCGCAGAAAATACAGGATTTCTGGGTTAACTTCACAGGCTACTAGGGAGCTCACGTAAGGCTTGGATGTTATTTTATGTGTGTTTTGCATGCTAATGTAAGCTGACAAAGGAATTCACTTGATTTTTTTTGTGTGGTCCAGGTTCCCTGTTGATGAAAATGGCACTATGAAGTCTGTTGTGGATTACTTCTATGAGACTTATGGATTTAACATCGTGCACACGCAGTGGCCATGTCTACAAGTTGGCAACCAGCAAAGACCGAACTATTTGCCTATGGAGGTTATCGACTGTGATATTAACATTGTTGGTGTAGAAGCAGTGCTGAATTTTTCATTCATTGAAATGTGTGTTGGTTCATCAAATTTGCAGGTGTGCAAGATCGTGGAGGGGCAGAGATACTCTAAAAGATTGAATGAAAGACAAATTACTGCCTTGTTGAAGGTGACATGTCAGCGTCCCCAAGAACGCGAGCGAGATATTGTACAGGTTTGTCTAACTCTGAGGCTTCTTATTTAAGTTTTTAAGGCTGTGTATACATTTTTGATTTGATTTCATCTCCTATGCTATGCTTTGCATCTACTTCTGTATTATCTTGATTTCATCAGATATTTATTTTGACACTTGAGGTTGTGAATGGAACCCAAGACTTTTCACTTGAAAAGCGTAAAAAGTAATATTTTAACAAGGTTGTGACTGTCTCTTGTTTTTTTATTTCTATTTCTATGCGGTTTCAGTTGGTCTTATGCTTGTTCATATTGATTTTCTGTAGTCGGTCTCCAACTTCCTGTATTTGCTATGGCCGACAATCTCAATCCTGTTTTAGTTGCGATTTTTCTTATTCTCATATCTTGTGAGGTTATAGAACTCTTGGTTTAATTTTATGTGGTGCTGGTGAAGTTTGATTACCATGTCTGAAACTCTAAACTATATTGGGTGATTATGTTTGTTACATTTTGGAGTAAATTGGAGTTGTACTGCAGAAGTATTGTGTACTCTGGTCTCACTTATACTGTTTTTTTTCCAGACTGTACATCATAATGCATATCATGCTGACCCATATGCGCAAGAGTTTGGAATCAAAATTGATGAGAAGCTTGCCAATGTTGAAGCACGTGTTCTACCTGCACCGTGGGTATGTTTGTTTTCCTTTTGCTCGTGTTATGTTGATGACTTGAGTCAAATTAATTAGTAAGATATGCAATATAAGGGAGTTATATGCTATCTTAAATTCGGGGGTCGAAATGTATGCCCCAAGTCATGCTTTGTGATTTCCAAAAGGGGATACATTATTGCGAACTTGCTATATCAATTTGCGAATCGCTTGTGCTTTAAGCATTCTTCTGGAGGTGAATGTTGTTTGTAAACATTCTCTTGATGAAAGAGTTGCACTACCTGCATTTTGACCTTGACTGTATTTTTTACAGCTGAAATATCATGATACTGGTAGGGAGAAGAATGTTCTACCTCAAGTTGGTCAATGGAACATGATGAATAAGGTACATTGCATACAAATTCTTACTAGTGACATGTCTAATTTGGAAGTCATATTGCAGGTGTATCATCTCTGAATTCGTTTCTGCAAATTTTTAATTTTAATAGCTGATGTGTGGGACTTCATTTAATTGTTGAATATTCAAATGAATCTGGGATTAGTTGTGTCTAGTTCGTGTATCACCTCAAAAACTTCATTTGTAAACTAATGTTATTTGATTCTATCCTTACCTCTTGACGGCAAAACAAAATTATGATGCCGTTTCACTATTGAGTTATCTACCTTTTGCCTGAATTGTGGATAGATAGTTAAATTGTTTTACAGTGTTTTTTAAAATTTTATTTTACTTGTTCTTTGTGCACGTCACCACGTTCCTTTTTTCGGAGCTCATATCTACTTTACTTCCTCATCTGTTGGTAACTCTTTCAAATGTTGCATTATTTTTAGTTGATATTCATGCATAATTGTTGATATCCTTCATTATTGATATTTAAACATTAGATGTAACGGGAGTAGCAGGAAAACCTTTGGTTAGCCAGGGAAGCATATAACTTCCATGTCTGCTGACATTGCTTGCTTGCTTGCTTTTTAATAGTTAAATCACTCGTGGGTTTTGGTCTTTTGCTAAAAGAACTGCAAATGGCTCAGAGTACTTGTTAAAATGAAAGATGTTTGTCATTGAACCCCTATCCCATGTCTACTATTTTGTGATGTTTATTCTTGTCTGGTTATCTGTCTTTTTCATAGCCTAGCTTTGTCGTATAGGCATTTGTCTCAGTTGTTCCTAATTTCTTCACCTCATTTGCAGAAAATGGTTAACGGGGGAAAGGTTGCTCACTGGATATGCATTAACTTTTCACGTAATGTGCAAGATAATGTTGCTCGCAGTTTCTGCTCTGAGCTTGCACAAATGTGCCAAATATCTGGAATGGTATGTAACCTCACGGTCCTTATGTTACTTATTCTGGATAATGTTGATTCATGTTTTTTAAATATTGCTGGGTGTGTTGAAATAATTTTTAATGTAACCGAGTCTTCTAATCCTCTCTTTTGATGTATTCTAGGTATTTAATCCTGACCCGGTTCTCCCAGTCTCCTCAGCACAACGTCCAGATCAGGTGGAGAAGGCTTTAAAAACCCGTTACCACGACGCTATGACCAAACTGCAGCAGAAGGAGCTAGATCTACTTATTGTGATTCTTCCAGATAACAATGGCTCTCTCTACGGTAATTCTGTCTTTAGTGGAATATTATATTCTTGGTGTTATAATGTTCTAACGTTGTTTTTCTTTCTGCTCCAGTTTGCATCAAACTATATCACCTTTGGTTTCTTATATTTTCACCTTGTGTTTGCTATCCACACTTGTCTCACTTTTTTTTGACTCCTTTGCACCTATCGACACTGTGCAGCTCTTAATGTCCTCATTTTTTTAAATAAAATTTCTGTTAGATTAATTTCTGCTTATTTGACTCTTTTGCACCTTCCAAGATTTTCCTTCACTTTTCGTCTTTTCTTTTCCTTTATCGTATCACATTAGCAGTCACATTACTTGCATAAGAGTATTTGATGATTCATGTTAGCTGAACTAAATGAGGCATGTTTTTGTTTATCAGGTGACATCAAAAGAATTTGTGAAACAGAACTTGGAATTGTCTCACAGTGCTGCTTGACGAAACATGTTTTTAAAATGAGCAAGCAATATCTTGCTAATGTTTCATTGAAGATAAATGTGAAAGTGGGTGGAAGAAATACAGTGCTTGTTGATGCGATATCGAGGCGGATTCCTCTTGTTAGTGATAGGCCAACTATTATCTTTGGCGCTGATGTTACACATCCTCATCCTGGAGAGGATTCTAGTCCATCCATTGCTGCTGTATGTACCTTTTTCTGCTCTTATATTCTGCTACTTCTGATTTAGTTACGGAGTATTTTATATGCTTAGCTTACACATAACACATTGGTAGTCATATACTCCTATGTTTAGCGCCGTGGGGCCGTGGATCCCTGGACTCTAGTAAACTAGTTTGTTTTATGTATTGCCTAGTTTCTTTGGTAAATGACTAGATTGTAAACTGAGGTGAAAGTGTTGCTGAAATGTTTTTAACGGAATAGGTGGTTGCTTCTCAAGATTGGCCAGAAGTCACAAAATATGCTGGTCTTGTTTGTGCTCAAACACATCGTCAGGAATTGATTCAGGATCTATATAAATCCTGGCAAGATCCCAACAGAGGCCAAGTTTCTGGAGGAATGATAAAGTATGTCATATATATTTTGTTTTTCACATTTCATCTTTCACTTACTTATTGTAAGCTGAAACAACTGTTCTTTCTTTATTCTTGAAAAACAGGGAGCTCCTTATATCCTTCCGTAGGTCTACTGGTCATAAGCCACAACGCATAATATTTTACAGGTTCTCCCTCTCTCTATATTCTTTTTACGATTGTGTTTTTTACTGGTGCTTATGGTTTCCCTTTTCTTAATCCTCTCTTTTATGTGAAGGGATGGCGTGAGTGAGGGGCAGTTTTATCAAGTGTTGTTTTATGAGCTCGATGCTATCAGGAAGGTATAAGTGCTTTTACGATTAGTTTTCTTGCAGCTTGGCTTTATCTGTCCTTAATATTTCTCATCCATGTGTAACATGTCACCTCTTTGCTTGATTAGGCCTGTGCTGCATTGGAACCAAACTACCAACCTCCTGTGACATTCGTTGTTGTTCAGAAACGACACCATACCAGGCTGTTTGCCAACAACCATCGCGATCGAAATTCGGTTGATAGGAGTGGAAATATATTGCCAGGTCAGTATTTCAGAAGCAACTGTTTTACTGTATGGTTGATGTCTTTAATGAATAGTACTAATTATTGTAGACCATGTAGTATCCTTTTCTATTTACTTACTGCAAACCATGTTCGATTTGTTTTAACAGGTACTGTGGTTGATTCCAAGATTTGCCATCCTACTGAATTTGACTTCTATCTCTGCAGCCATGCTGGAATTCAGGTTTGTTTTCTTTTCCTTTGTGTTATGATTCATGTTCCGGTTTGTGCATCGTCCCTTCATTTTTACTCTTTTTAGCTCTGTTTTATATGTGAAACTTTTATTGGAACAACAGGGCACGAGCAGACCGGCTCATTACCATGTGTTGTGGGATGAGAACAATTTCACAGCCGATGAGTTGCAGTCCCTTACCAACAACCTTTGCTACACGTAAGTTTCTGGTTATTTTTGGTGGAAACTGGACGACTTCTTTCTTTAGATGTGAAAGCGATAACATATTCATGTAGTCATGTGGGTGATATTTTTCTCTGGTCCTTTCTCTGTGCAGGTATGCTAGATGTACTCGCTCCGTGTCAATCGGTAAGTCCTAGTTGCCTAATTTTCAGCTTTTTGTTAATCAAAATTTTCATTCAACTTGAAGCAAACCTTTTATTTTTGTCTGTTAAACAGTTCCACCAGCATATTATGCCCATCTGGCTGCATTCCGTGCGCGATTCTACATGGAGCCAGAAACATCAGACAGTGGTTCTATGATGAGTGGTGCTGTGAGCGGCCGAGGAGGTATGGCGGCTGGTGGGCGTAGTACCAGGGCACCCCCTCCCAATGCTGCTGTTCGCCCACTTCCCGCTCTGAAAGAGAATGTCAAGAAGGTTATGTTCTACTGTTGAGAGTTAATTCCAAGAATGTTGCTTGTCCTGAATAACTTCAATAATTTATAAACCCGCGTCACCTGAAAACGCTTTTCTACTGGTTTGTTGTGTGTTTACTTTGACATGGATGCATGTATTCCGTTAGCTACACTTTCTTCTGTTCCGTGATGAAGGCTACTGTGTCCATCACACTGTCTAGATTTCTATAACATCGTGAATCTCAACTTTGGGGAATCAGTATTGTGTGTGTTGTAGAGACGTTCTTTTTTACTGTTTTGCAATTTGATGATCAGTCTTTCGACTTGTGATGACTCGAAGAATAATAATATGCGATATGCGGTCTTGGATCGCGAGTTTTCTTGCAATCTTGTAAATGTGGTACGTGTTATCGCAGAAACGTCCAACTGTCTAACACCTTGTGTCGAGAGCAGATAGAGCTTCGACATTGGGTTGATTTAGTGCAAAACCGTGCCTCCTATTTTCGTTAACTGCCATTGATCTCTTTGAAAGATGAACATGTACCGTAACTTGGTCTATGAAGTCGAGAATAAACTTGGTCTCTGAGTCTCGCCTCGACATCTTAATGCAAGCACACAAGAAAAAAGGATCATTAAACCGAAAACAAGAAGTTCATAACATTTTATTTAAAACCAACCTAAATGCCTCTTACCAAGATTCCGAAATTATTACATTAAAATGAAACACAAACAAAAGTTTACAAACCCATAATTAAAAGAACCAAACAAAACACATACAACCAACGAACCCATCTCTACTCGACATCGAACCACTTAGTAATCTTCCGGTGCCAGTGGTTGGTGACCATGAGTCATCGGCTCATGAGTCGGAATCACAACAAACTCGTAAATTAACCCTGCAAGTGCACCTCCGATCAACGGTCCAATCCAATATATCCAGTGATTCCTCCACCTGTTTCCGATCAAGGCCGGTCCAAATGCTCTTGCCGGGTTCATTGAGGCTCCGTCGAATGGGCCACCCACTAAGATGTTCGCACCCACGACAAAGGCGATGGCTAGAGGTGCTATGGTTCCTAAACTGCCTCTCTTGGGATCGATGGCTGTCGCGTACACAGTGTATACCAGACTGAATGTCATTACTATTTCGAGGATTAGGGCGTTCATGTTGCCTTCTCCATACGCCACTCCCAGTCCAACCGGCCTCTGCAATAACACGATAAATATAAAAGACAAACAAATGAATGAAATGGATGAGTACTGGCAAGGGTGCTGACCATGCCATCCGTAGACAGCTTCAAGATCAAGGTAGCGACGATGGAACCCAAGAGTTGAGCAATGACATAAAGGAATGCACGAATAATGGAGATTCGGCCTCCGACGAGAGCACCAAAGGTAACAGCCGGATTAACGTGTCCACCTGATACGTTTAAACTCGCGGCTACTGCTGCGAACAGTCCGAATGCATGCGCCAATGCTATCATTATCAATGATGATGCACCCGTCGGGGTTTCCACTCCGTATAGTTTCCCTGCATCATTCGTTATTATTACATGCACACTTTTATACCATGAAAAAAGAAAACAGAACATTATACAACCAAGGCAAAGTTGTTGAGCTTTTGTGTACATTTATTGAACTTATAAAAGTTTCTGAGGTTAAACATTTATGTGATTTAAATCGACAACTTTAAACTAAAACTACTTAAAAGTTTAGAGCAAAAATTCGAAATCTTTGTAATAAAGATTAAAATCTTAAAATCAGTTATACATAACTCTATGTACAACTGGTTATATATTCCTCTAATTGAACGACAACACAGACAGACAGACATGCAAGAAAGCAAATTAGTAATAATAATAATAATGGGAAGAAGGCGTGACATACTAAGAGCGAGCTGACAGCCTTCGCCAGCAAAGACGAAGATGAAAGTGGAGACGAACTCGGCCAAAGTAGCTCGCATGGAGTCAGGGTGAGTCGCTTCCTCAGGCCTTCCAAACTCATATCGACGAGGAGGTGCCATGTATACCCTTACCTTACACTTTTATGCCTTCAACTACCTTACTTTTCTTCTACCAAAACTACTTGAGCTAGCTGCTGCTTTGTTATACTTGCGAGTATGTATGGTATGGTATGTAAAACTTGAGCAAAATGGTTTGACTAATGGTGTACGTTTTGAGACAAACAAAAACTGGGTTGATCAAATAATGAGAGACAGACACTAACAATATGAGTGAGTATATGGTGCATGCATGAAATATAGTACATAGAAATGAGAGAGTTGGTGTTTTAAAAGGGACACTTGGGAGAAGCCATGCATGCAGTAACACTGACACGTTTCTGGCTTGAGCTTGTGACACACTCTTCACTTGATGATACATGGCTTTTGCTTATTTGCAATCTGTATGTCTACGTTCTATGCTAACTCGTATCTATCTGTAACACTCGAAATTTCGTTGCTATACACATACATACATACATGCAACAACATTCACGGGTCTCGTGTGAAACGAGCCTCAATGGACGGACGGACGGACTCATCTACCTGTAAACTGTGGGATTTTGGTTTCAAAGTCGTAGATTAGAGTCGAACCCGATTGATTAGAACCAAACTCGACTTTATGGATAGAGTAAGAAGAGAATTGTCTAGTCTCTTCTATCCAAACGATTCTACCTACTTAGGTCCTGTTCTTTTCGGCTGAAACAAGGCTGAGCTGAGCTGAGCTGGACTGATAAGAGCTGAGATGAATTTATAGAAGCTAAAACTAATAATTTCTTATATAAATTATCTAATAATTTTAAGAAAAATGTTAGAACTGAGCTGGGCTGAGCTGATAAAAGTTGAACTGATTTGAAACAGGCTGAAATTAAATCGAAAAGAACAGGGCCTTACATTTTGAGGTCACGTCAAAAAGTTTAAAACTTTGAACAGATTGAAAATTAAAAACTATGGATTTGTTATGAAAAAGTATGTCATAAAATTTTGTTTAAAAAAATTATATATAAGTGGAGAAAAAGGCGGTCAAATATATAGTTTCATAAATAGCCAAAAGTAAGTGGGTATATATAATCATTTGAAGAGCAAATTCACCTATTTTTTTCTAATTACCAGAAAAAATAATAAGAATATGATAATTATTGATTAAAGACCAAAAAGAACCCATTCTGGTTTTAATTATCAAGAGATAATGACAGTAGGATGCTGCTTTCTGATGAATCTCTTTATATTCCCTTCTTGTTAAGGAATTTTGTAAGCTCCCTCCAAATTTAGAGTCGATCTCTGGTAAAACTGTCTCACTTAAAACTTATTGTCAAACCATCTCGTATAAAAATTAGCGCTCAATTTAACAGTACTGTATATACTAGCATTACATAAGCACTTCAAAAAAAAAAAAAAAAAAAAAAAAAAAAAAAAAAAGAGCTCCTTAAATAAGAGAATTTTTTTAGTTGGCCAATTCTACAGGAAGATGTAGTTAAAACTTAAGAGAACCTTACAAGTTTACAACAACTATAACGTTATTACTGTATAATGTAACAACAAATGAGCATGCTACTACAGAAGGGACAAAGAATATATGGTGAAACCGTAAAACTAATCCTCGCTATCGGAACTTTCATAAGCCAAACCTAGCAACGATTTGGCACTGTCGTGAGTTTTGCTTGAATCTTGTACATTTGAACTTTTTTCCGTATGTTTAGCTTCATCAACCTTGTGGTTTGACAGCTGAGATGTCGAAGGAGGTTCAGGAGTATGACTAGTATCGGATGGGATTGACAATTTCGGTCTCTTTGGTTTTATTTCTACAACTTTCTTCAGCAAATCCTGCTGCCTGTGGAAAAGCACATGAATGATGAATCTAATGTTCACCTTCTTCTTTGATGTTTAAACGATATATATAACAAAGTGAGTGAATAATATATACCTTATCCCACTCTTTGGCTTTGGCTCGACACGTAGAGGTAACGGCGCTGGTGCAGGTGAAGAATCAGCCAAATTTGCAGCTCTGTATTATCTTATTAAGGATATCAATAGTTCAGTTACTGAACCGCCCTGTGAACGGGTTCATTTTGTGGTAAAAGAGAGAAATTTATGATGACAAATTACAGAATAATTTGTCAAAATCATATGCAATTGCATGAAATTATAATCGTGAGACAAATTCCACATAACTGTTTATCAACACAAGGTGTAGTTTAAAAGATCATCAAAAGGATATTTTGAAGGCAGCAAATGCTCGTTTTTCAGTGCGTCGTAATAGACGCTCAGCATCCTGTTCGGCTTCCATTTGCTCCTTTAGATAGAGAAGATCGTCACTGTCCAAAGCTGCATCACAGTACTTGAAAAAAATTTAGAAGATAAACCAAGTAAAGAGTTTTGTACACAACGGTAAGATATCATCAGTGACAGCAGTAGATAAAAGATGAGAGAAGTTACCGCCTCTCCCATGCAGATAGCCTCCACGTTCTCCAGCAACCTCTTGCATCTGCTTGGTCAATCACCCGAAGAGAAAAGCCAGAATCCCTGTCAGGGCATGTTATAAGAAAACTATATTTTTTTCCCGAGTATATATGAAGAAAAGATACTGCACCGAGCTTGTTGCCAAGTTAACCCATGAATACGTAATATTGCGAGATATGCAGTAGCATTGACGAAAAATCAGGAGAATAGAAATTTGTAGCATTATGAAAAAAAAACAGATTTAAAACTTAAAATCATATAATTACGTGTAACTTTCTTGCGCCTATGATCTTTTCATCAAAATCTCACCAACTTCCAATCAACAACCAGAAACGATACACTGCAATCTTTCTATGTTCTAATCTCACCCACTAAGTGACCTTCATAACTCCAAACACCCATCTCCTCCCCTCTTCCGTCCTTGAATCCGTTTCGGATATCCAAACACAGCCCAAAGGTTTGTTTCGTTAAAGTTCGTTGTTTGGTCAGTTAGGGTGGATTTGGATGGATAATGCTAACTCCAAGGCAAATCAAAATCTCGTGAACATATGAGAGGTTTCGAGGGGAACTATATACAAACACCCATTTTCCACTCCACCTTCATTCCCTTCACCTCGTATTTTGCTATCGAAAAAGCCCTAAGCCAATGCAACATTCAACTTCCAAACAATTTTAAAATCAAGAAAAGCAAATCAATATATCTCCGTAACATATGAAATATATTTCCGGCCTTCACCTCGTATTTTGCCGTCCAACAATCCCTAAGCCAATGCAACATTCAACTTCCGGACAATTTAAAAATCAAGCAAAGCAAAATCAAAGTATCTCCCAACATATGAAAGATTTCGAGCGAAACTAATCCAAACACCCACTTTCCATTCCACCTCCCCTCCCTTCACCTCGTATTTCGCCATCCAAACAACCTTAAGCCAATGCAACATCCAACCTCCAAGCAATTTAAAAATCAAGCAAAGCAAATCAATATCTCCCAAAATATGAAAGATTTCGAGCGAAACTATATCGAAACACCCACTTTCCATTCCACCTCCCGTCCCTTAACCTCGTATTTCGAGGTCCAACAACCCCTGAGCCAATGTAACATCCAACCTCCAAACAATGTAAAAATCAAGCAAAGCGAATCAAAATATCTCCCAATATATGAAAGATTTCAAGCGAAAACACCCACTTTCCATTCCACCTCCCCTCCCTTGAGCTCGTTTTTCGCCATCGAAAACCCCTTTGTAAGCCAATGCAACATCATTCATTCAAACTTCCAAACAAAACGCAAATCATGATGACATACACAAACCAACATTCAAGTTCATATCAATCAATACCTAAATAAATCATGATATCCGACTTAATCCACAATATCCCAACTACAAGCTCTTCACTACCAACATTCAACAAGATGATACGAGTACTATTCAATCAAAAGCGATGAACTGAAGAAGATAAAGAAAAGTTAATGGAGAGGGAGAGGAGATACGACCAGCTAACCTTGGCGACCATGCGTTGAAAAGTGATATCTTCATCGTCAATTTTATCCTTGCCTTTACCCAACTTTTTATCTGCAACAACACAAACAACTCCAAAATCAATTGAATTGAATTGAATTGAATTGAATTGAAGAAACAATCAGAATTGGTAATTAGAAGAAGAAGAAGAAAACCCTAGAATTGAATTGAAGAAAGTAATCACCTTTAGGGTCAGATAGATTTGTGTATTCTCGTACTTCTCTTCCCGACATTGTTATTGCTTCTTCTTCTTCTTCTTCTGCTTGTGTTTGTGTTTCTAGGTCGCCTTCTTCTTCTTCCTCTCGCTGCACAATCCGCCACTTTCAACAGATAAATAAATACAGAGTGCTCCGTCGTCCCTACTAGTTATCGGGTCGGGTTTCAATTTGACTTGAATTACGTTTTAGAATATATCTGGCCCGGTTTCACGTCCAGTATAGCCTATAGCCTATTTGACTTGTATAGGTCGCTTCTGCATGATTAACCGATTTTCTATCGATGATGCTATAACACATGTCGTCGGCTCATTGCATTCAACTGACCCGACGAGTATTCTGACCATTTTTGTTTCGGACTCTGAATTGCTGAAAATTACCATTCAAAGTAAGTTTGCCTTGAATTATGGTTGTGTTACTTGTATTGCCACCCTAAAAAGTTGTCGGTTGCTTCTCATATTTTGTGAGGTCATTTTGATGACCGGATAAACAATTCGTGCAATTTTTGGTTATTTTTATTTCGGAGTCCAAATCGCTAAAAATCGTGTATTGTACACTTTAAATCGAACTGTTTGGGAGGTTGTAGCGGACCAAGTCGTTTCAATTTGACCCGAGCTTCATATCATGTGTTTGGGATCTCTTCAAGATGTACCCTACACGATTTCACACCCAAACAACAGGTATACGTTACTTTTACACGATTAACCGATTTTCGAAATATCAGAATATCAAATCAATACGCTGACATATTTACGAAATTAAGGGAATTACTTTATGAAACTAATCCAACCAATAACCTTAAGATTTCCCTTGAAAGTTCGAGATATCGATGATTACCAGGATTCGAACTCGTGACCTCACTCCGATACTATATTACATAATCAGTCCAACCAAAACGTTAATAAGTTCATGATTCAAATCCGTCTAGATTCTATTAATTACATTTAAGTTACACACTCTGTTAGCTTGATTGATATAATTATCACAAAAACTTGTATGAGACCGTCTCACGATAATTTGTCGTGAGACGGCTCATATAAGAGGTGGTTACTAAATTTGTAACCACCCCTTATGTGCCCATATGAGAGAATTATTGTGAGACGGTCTCACATGAGAGTTACTTCCTTTGTTTCTTTAATATCTTACCCATTTCCTTTTTCAATCATTTCTTTGATTTCTTCCACTTTCTTTTTTTTCTATCACACTTCTCTCCTACTGAGTGGCCCACTTACTTTACTCCCTCACTACTTTTACTTATTTTATTATTTTTCTTAAGAAATGTGCCACTTTAAGGGAGAAGATATCGTAGAAACGGATGGAGTACTTTATAGTAATTATTACTCCCTGAAAATATAGTAGGGAGCTTAGTATGAAGGAGAGTGATGAGTCATTAATTAGTGATAAGCATGTTATGTGGCAATGCAGGAAGAAGTGATTCATTAGTGATTGAGTGCATGAAAATGAACGTGTCAGTTTAGTACAGTATATGGCTTTAGGGTAGTTGGCCTGTTGATCATCAGTTCATCAGATCATATACGTACTCCATAACCTTGGTTACTATACTTTGCTGTGTTATTATTGAAGATAGTGAGTAATTTAATAATGGTGATCAGTGAAACAGCAAGGTTACATGAAGCCTCAACCCAACGCCTGCCTTGTACCTTTGCATCTCGCTACGTCACCACCTCCCTCCCCAGGTTACCTACTTCTACTTCTACTTACTACTTCTTTCATTTACGATGTGTACGTGTTATTATTTGATCCGTCACGTACTGCTTTTAGGGCTTTAATCATTGTTTTAAAGTTTTGGTCTAGATATTCATCATCTAGCGTGGTAGCTAGCTAGGGGTTTTCAAAAAGTGACCCGCACTGGATGGATCGTAAGGTTCCCGTCGGTCCAAACCGGTTCGGTTTCCGGGTCACAAAAAACTTGACCTATCCGGTCCACAATTTCAAAAAAATATCAAATTTAGTATATTTTTATGCTTCGATCCGGTCTTAAGAGAGTCCAGTCCCGGTTTCTTTCTTTGTTAACCCGTCTTAGTCCGGGTTTGAATTTTTGGGGTTGCCGGTCCGGGGTCAATCCGGTTCAGGTTTGGACCGATGAACACCCCTACTTGATTGGTAGCGTAACCAAAGATTACGAGTTCGAATCTTCACAGATAGGCTATCATAGATAGGTAGCATGTGCATTAACCACTCTTCAGCAAGCCTAATGGACATTTGTGTGAGGGGCGACTGGGCTTTTGGACTAAATGATCTTGGTTTAGTCCTGATTCGAGTCGGACTAATTAAATAAGTGACATATATTATTAGGATGTTGTTAATTATTATGTGAAGGTTGAAGATGCCCGATGATTCGATACCAAAGGAGGCAGCATACCAGATTATACACGACGAACTGATGCTAGACGGAAACCCGAGATTAAATCTCGCATCATTTGTGACCACCTGGATGGAACCCGAGTGTGATAAACTCATCATGGATTCCATTAACAAAAACTACGTCGACATGGACGAGTACCCTGTCACCACTGAACTTCAGGTCACTACTTTCTTCGTCCCAATGATAAACAAATGACTGAGACGGGAATAATGAATGTTTGTTGTATAAATAATGAATGTTCTGACAGAATCGATGTGTGAACATGATTGCGCACCTTTTCAATGCGCCTGTCGGAGAAGACGAAACTGCAGTCGGTGTAGGAACTGTTGGATCATCAGAGGCTATCATGTTGGCTGGTTTGGCGTTCAAAAGAAAATGGCAGAAAAAGCGTCGAGAGCAGGGCAAACCTGTCGACAAGCCTAATATCGTTACAGGTGCCAACGTGCAGGTAATTACTTCCTCTCATCCATTCAATTCTTTATGTGGGCCCCCTTTCATCCATTCAACTTTTTACGTGTGAGGAGAAATGGTGGGCTGGTAAAGAATTGAATGGATGGGAGCAACTGTTAATGCGCAAATTAGGAAAAGAATGAAAATAATACTGAGTCGACTTTGCTTTCCTAATATATGGGGGCAGGTGTGCTGGGAGAAGTTTGCGAGGTACTTCGAAGTAGACCTAAAAGAGGTGAAACTGACTGAAGGGTGTTACGTGATGGATCCGGAGAAAGCAGTAGAACTGGTAGACGAGAACACCATTTGTGTGGCAGCCATTCTCGGGTCTACATTGACCGGGGAGTTTGAGGATGTGAAGAAACTAAGCGAACTCTTGACTGACAAGAATAAGGAGACGGGGTGGGATACGCCTATTCATGTGGATGCTGCTAGTGGAGGATTTGTAGCTCCGTTTATTTATCCTGAAATTGAGTGGGATTTCCGGTTGCCTTTAGTTAAGAGCATTAATGTCAGTGGACATAAGTATGGACTTGTTTATGCCGGAGTTGGTTGGATTATTTGGAGGAGTAAAGACGATCTTCCTGAAGAACTCGTCTTTCATATCAATTATCTTGGTGCTGATCAACCTACTTTTACTCTTAATTTCTCCAAAGGTATCAACTTTATTCGGTTTTGTTTATCGTTTGATGAACTGCATTGTAGTCAGATCAATTCTCCACACAAAAAAGATGTGTTTTTAACTGATTTTGTTTCACAGGTTCAAGTCAGATCATAGCACAGTACTATCAGTTGATCCGGCTTGGCTTCGAGGTGAAACATGCATGCCTTCGATTTTTGCGCCTTAACAGTTGGTTTCCCTTTTGACGGGTCAAATACCACCCACGTGCATGTAATGTGGGTAATATTTGTCCGTCAGAAACAAGAATTTGTGTCTGTCTAATGCCGTGTTTCAATTCTCTGAGAATGCATGCAGGGTTACAAGAACATCATGGAAAATTGCAGGGACAATGCAAGTGTTCTGAAAGAAGGAATAGAAAGAACAGGACGTTTCGAAGTGGTTTCAAAAGACGTTGGGGTCCCACTGGTGGCGTTCTCCTTAAAAGACAACAACAGCGGCAAATACAGCGTGTTTGGTATTTCTGAGAGCCTACGACGGTTTGGATGGATAGTCCCGGCGTACACAATGCCTCCGAATGCTGAGCATATTGCGGTTCTGAGGGTGGTGGTCAGGGAGGATTTCAGTAGAGGGTTGGCTGAAAGACTTGTTTCGGATATTCAGAGGGTGTTGCGTGAGATGGACGCTCACTCGACTGTGGTGCCTACTAAAGCTGTCCAAATGAGGGTTGGGGAAGACGGGATGAAGGACCGTAACACTGTTGCTGCCAAGAATGGGGGGACCGATGCTCGGAAGGATATAACTAGGTTCTGGAGAAGGCTCGTGGACCGGAATAAGACGAGTGGAGTCTGCTAGAAGTGTCGTACCCTTAGCTTTTACTACTCCCTAACATTTTGTGTTTAGGGAGTTTGCACTTATGGATTTTATGGAGTACTCTATCTCTTAATAAGAATCTAACACTGTAATTTGGTCCTGATTGAGGATTTCTGGATTTTTGCTTATGGTTAGTTCATAATCAAGCTTGCAAGCTAAAATAGCACGAGCTTCAGGCAGCGATCAAGCTTATACTGTATAAGACAGTTTTAGGCATGACTCGCTTCTACAAGAGAGTTGCTCAAAAATTGCCTCGACATAGTTAGATTACTCGTTCGATATAAAATTAAATCTAAATGAACGGACGAAGGAGTTATAATGACCAAGATCAAGATAGGATCAAACAAATTGTTGTATGAGACGATTCTATTTGATACGACTGATCAATTAAAACAATTACCCGTAGTTGAGCATGATCTACTTTCTTCTTGAAAAGATAACTAACCCTTTCAAGTTGGGTTCTTACTCTTTTGCGTCACCCTGTAGTATACTATGGGTCATAAACCTGACAAACAGGTCAATCGGGACAGGTTTAGATCCAGACTTTCAAATCGAAATCGGGTCACTAACAGGTTAAAAAATTTAGGATGATTTTGGGTCGACCCAAGTCATATTGGGTTCAGATCATTTTTTGGTTTTGGTATTTTTAACTGCTTTATGGCTAATAATATTCGGGTCATTTTTTGTTACGGGTCAGGTCTAAAATAGGAGGATTCTATATTATAAAACGGTCTTATATATAGGAGACTTGGAGCATTAAGAATGGGCTTTTCTTCAAGTTAGGTAAGCCCATAGTCCAAGTGATACATTGGCGCCAAAACTTCCCGCCAAAATCCCACCTTTTAACTTCATAAACCGATAAGCCGCTACACTTAGCCAAAAAAACCCTCACTTTGAAGAAGAAAAGCTTGACAACAATGGCGTCCTCGGATAACGGCAATGGCAACTCCGCCGAAAATATCCCCACCACCCCGGATTCTCCGACGTCCGCCGGCTTCCTCACCGACCAACTCCCTCCCAACACCGACAACTACTCCGACGAGGAAGAAGCCGAGGTCGATCACCGTGTCATCATGGACGAGCCCGATGATCTCGAAGAGGAAGGCGAGGGTGAAGATTTGTTCAACGAGGATTTCATCAAGTATGATACTCTCCCTTTCCATTATTTGTTGATTTTTTTGTAAAAATGTTTGATTAGGGTTAGGGTTAGGGTTTGGCAATTTGTTTGATTAGGGTTTATAAGCTGTTTAATTGATTGATTAATCGGTTAATTGTTGATTAGGGTTGGGTCTGGGCTCGCTTTCCCCCAATTCTTCGATTTTTTTTTGTACTGAGTTTACCGTATTTCATTACTTGTTTGCGGCTGATTTGATTTCAAATCCTGGATATGCTACTGTGTTGTGTGATGTAGTGATTATCGAGAATTGGGAGAACATGATCAGTATGAGCAGGAAGGACTGAATGATTCGATGGAAGATGATAGGAGTTTGGATCAGATGATACAGGATCGTAGAGCTGCTGAAATAGAGCTTGAATCTCGTGAAGTTCGTGTTCCGAATAATCGGAGAATGCCTGAGCTTCTTCATGATCAGGGTAACTCGCACATAATTCCTTAATCATGGATTCTTGCTTTTATTGTAAAATTTTGAAACGAAATGCAGCATTTTATGTCATTTGTGGTTGGTTTTGCTCAACATTTCCATGTAATTAAGACGGCAAAATGGCGAACGGATAGAGAAGTTTGCTGTGATTTTGTAACATGTCTGCGAAGATTACATGAATAGAGACGGCTTTAATCTGTCGTAAAAGAGAGGATTACCCTTCTATAAACACGATTTCAATTTTTCTCAAGTCTTTCATACATTAGATTGATTGTTAGGAACTAGATTGATCACATTTTTACTCGTTTATATATCTTGCCTATCTCTAAAACTGTTTTCCCCTTGCATATTTCTTGATTAGACCCCGACTCTTCTCGTACTGCGTAATTGTTTAGATGGTATTACGAGTATTTCTTATTGCAAAAGCCGAACGGTTTTCAAAGTTATGTTTTAGTAGAACTTGCTCCTCCACTCCATTTATTTGTTCATTACTGCATTTGATTAAATTATGTCTACTTTACTTTTGTTACATTGTCTACAACTTGTCTATAAATCATACTGTATATGTTACAAGTTTAAAATGTTTGACCATGAAAGTCGAGTTGGGAAATTTAGGTAGTCTTTTGGTTGGGAGGGCTATTTTTATATAATGTTCATGTTTGCTATGAGAGCAGTCTAAGCCTTCGAGGTTTTATATGCAGACACAGATGAGGATAATTATAGGCCTCCGAAGAGGTCTAGAGGTGGTCGGGGTCCTGTAAGCCAGGATGATACTGATGCTGAACAGAGCTCACCTGGGAGATCACAGCCTGCGCACTCGAGGGAGGATGTTCCGATGACTCCAACAGATGATGAAGCGTATGAGGTATTTTATTTGAATATGATAGTCAATGCCGTATGATTTTAGCCTATTAAACCATCACATAAGAAGTACTCCCTCCGAATCTTAATGTTCTCCTTTCAATAAAATACTTCTCACGTATACTAGAGAAAAAGTAAGAACATTAAGATAGTAGCAGTAACATTTTTTTCGTGAGATCGCTATATATACCCACAAATACTTTTGATTTAAGGCCTGTTAATTGTACGTGTCACAAATATAGTAGTTGAAAGTCGAGACAATTGCTATGAAGACTAACTATCCGTCCAAATGGTGTTTTTGTAGGATGATGATGAGGAAGCTGAGTTTGAGATGTACAAGATTCAGGGAACTCTAAGAGAGTGGGTTACTAGAGATGAAGTACGCCGGTTTATTGGTAGAAAATTCAAAGATTTCCTAGTAAGCTTTGTGAGTGACAAGAAAAGAGAAGGAGATTATGAATATGTCAAGTTGATCAATGAGATGGTGTCAGGTACAGTCTTTAGAGAAAGCTTATCTATCTAATAAGTTGGTTTAGTATCCTTCCAGTTTGTAAATTTTACGCTATTTAAATTGAATTATGTATTAAGCTCTCAGAAATATTTGTCTCATTTCAGTATGAAATTTTACTTTTCCTCTGAATTTGCTATGGTGTAGCCAACAAATGTAGCTTGGAGATCGATTACAAACAATTCATTTTTGTTCTCCCAAATATTGCAATTTGGCTCGCTGATGCTCCTCAGTCCGTCTTGGAGGTCATGGAAGAGGTTGCTAAAAAGGTTGTCTTTGATCTGCATCCTAACTACAAAAATATACAGCAAAAGATATATGTGCGTATTACCAACTTACCAGTTTATGATCAGATTCGCAATATCAGGTATGAAAAGGGTTTATGCTAATGTCATTTACTATTGCTTCTATACTACGGAGTACTATATTGGTTGATTATTTTGTTTATGTTGATGATACAGACAGATTCACCTGAGCACAATGATCCGTATCGGGGGAGTTGTGACTCGTCGCTCTGGGGTCTTTCCTCAATTACAACAGGTGAAATATGATTGCAATAAATGTGGAGCAGTTCTTGGACCTTTCTTTCAAAACTCTTATGCCGAGGTTAAGGTTGGCTCTTGCCCAGAATGCCAGTCAAAAGGACCTTTTACTGTGAACGTTGAGCAGGTAATATTCTTTTTAAATGAGGGTTTGTTTTTACTAGCTGCCACTCCCTTCATCCTATTTTGTTCCGATGTCTCCATTTAAGTTTGGTGGTTAAATGATGTCACGTTTGACTGATAAATTAGGGAGGTTGTATTTATGAGCATAGTCTCACCATACTATGTTGCAGACTATTTACAGAAATTATCAGAAACTGACTCTCCAAGAAAGCCCGGGAATTGTTCCAGCAGGCCGACTTCCAAGATACAAGGAAGTAATATTGCTAAACGATCTCATCGATTGTGCTCGTCCTGGGGAAGAAATTGTAAGTTGCTGTTTGTTTAAACTGTGTCCTGATCTTTTGATATTGGGAGGGCTCTTGTGTTTTTAGGTCAGAACTATTTACGAAATTTTGATTTTGATTTGTATCTTGTGTTTCAGGAAGTCACAGGAATATATACAAACAATTTTGATTTGTCATTGAACACGAAGAATGGTTTTCCAGTCTTTGCGACTGTAATTGAGGCAAATTATGTAACAAAAAAGCAAGATCTATTCTCTGCTTACAAGCTGACTCAGGAAGATAAAGAAGAAATTGAGAAGTTGGCCAAAGATCCTAGAATAGGCGAAAGGGTATGCCATCTAACATCTCTGCTAATGCCTTACTCTTAGCAATCCATACGTCCATACTTTCATGGCGACATTTTTTTTTCTTCAGATCTTCAAGTCTATTGCTCCATCAATCTATGGGCATGAAGATATTAAGACTGCTATATCATTAGCAATGTTTGGCGGCCAAGAAAAAAATGTTGACGGCAAGCATCGTCTCAGAGGAGATATAAATGTGCTTCTTCTTGGTGATCCGGGCACAGCAAAGTCGCAATTTCTCAAGTGAGTGTTTCACCACAAATATCTTAGTTGGTATAATAACTTCTTTGTGATCTAATGAACATTTAAACTATATGAATACTTGAATAGGTATGTTGAGAAAACTGGGCAGAGAGCTGTCTATACCACGGGTAAAGGAGCATCCGCTGTAGGTCTCACAGCTGCAGTGCACAAGGATCCTGTCACTAGGGAATGGACTCTAGAAGGTGGTGCCCTTGTTTTGGCCGATAGAGGCATATGCCTTATCGATGAGTTTGACAAGATGAATGACCAGGACAGGTCAGGAAACCCGCTATTATTTTCTTTTGACAAATAAACAGTGCCATCGATGTTCTGTAATCTGTATTCATTAATTTTTGGACAACAGGGTGAGTATCCATGAAGCAATGGAACAGCAGAGTATAAGCATATCAAAAGCTGGAATTGTAACTTCGCTCCAGGCTCGTTGTTCTGTTATTGCAGCTGCAAATCCAATTGGAGGAAGGTAAGTAGGCTTTGACGCTTTGTACGCTAGTCGTGCATGAACCACACTTTTCTTTTCATTCTCCTCTGCTGTTACTATAAGTCTATAACCCTATGCGATTTTCTGTTGTTTCTTGCAGATATGATTCTTCCAAAACTTTTGCTCAGAATGTTGAATTAACAGATCCAATTTTATCTCGGTTTGACATCCTATGTGTCGTTAAGGTAGTCAATCACCCAACTATTTCTTCAATCTTCAATACAGTATTGCCACCATATTAGATGTTTACCTATACATATTTTTGGAATGTAGGATGTGGTTGATCCTATTACCGATGAAATGCTGGCAAGATTTGTTGTCGATAGCCATTTCAGATCAAAACCTAGTGGCTTCACCATAGATGACAAGTCAATGGGCAATTCTCAAGAAGATGCTGACCATTTGGCGAAACAAATTGATCCCGAGGTTCTGAACCTGGAATTCTACCTGTTTAAATTATCTGCTAAGCTGTGCATGACATTAAACAAGTTTCTTGGTGTCCTTTTTCAGATTATTCCTCAGGATTTATTGAAGAAATACATCACATATGCCAAATTGAATGTATTCCCGAGATTGCATGACGCTGACTTGGATAAGTTTACACATGTCTACGCCGAATTGCGAAGGGAGTCATCTGTAAGTTGACGATGTGATTTCATTTTCAATTTTTCATCCATCAGCGATCTTGTATGAGACTGTGTCTCACATGTGAGACAAGCCCAAATCCATGGTTTCTCAATTTGGTTCATAATCTAGTTGTGACTTCTTGCAGCACGGACAAGGTGTTCCAATTGCAGTTCGTCACATTGAGTCGATGATCCGAATGTCTGAAGCACATGCTAGGATTCATCTGAGACACCATGTTACACAGGAGGATGTTGATATGGCTATCCATGTCTTGCTCGGTTCATTCATCTCAACCCAGAAATTTGGGGTTCAGAAGGCTTTGCAAAAGGTAAAATGAGATTTTGATTAATTGTACCGTACCTCCTAACGCTTGCGCGTGTTCTAACCATCATGAAATGTGTTGAATAAACTACAGAGTTTTGGGCAACAATTTTATCATTGGAAGTTCATCAGTCTAATTAGACGACGACAGTTAAATGTGTAACATAACTTAACAGTTGCTTAAAAGAAAACACATTTTCTTCAAATGTTTCTTAATGATTTACTTTGTTTGCAGTCCTTCAAGAAGTACATGACTTTCAAGAAGGATTACAATGAGCTGCTCTTGCATCTTCTCCGTGGAATTGTGAAGGATGCCCTACATTTTGAGGAAATGGTGACTGGTTCTATCTCTGTGCGCGATCACATTGATGTGAAAGTGGAAGAGTTGCAACACAAGGTACAGCGCATAAAAACTTATATGAAACGGTTTTCATATGTCAGACCAACTCATCGATCCTTTAAATACAAGAGCACAGGACCCTATAACGTTTTTTTTTTGGTGTAATTTTTCGTGCAGGCTCAGGACTACGAGATATATGATCTTAGACCCTTTTTCACCAGTAGTCAGTTTGAGAAAGCCCATTTCGAGCTTGATGAGGCAAACAAAATAATCAGGCACAATCTTGTGAGATGATTTTTTGTTCATAGACCGTGTTTTATGCGTGGCGTAAAATTTATTAACTATTAGATGCCAGTAACTTATGTTCAGTAGCTGTTCTTCAGGCATTTAGGAAGCAGTGCACAATTTATTTTAATCTTCTAAAGATTATAAGTTTAAGCTTGTGTGACTAATTTACATTGATGCACTAATTGTTTTATGGAACATATTTTCGAAATCACACGATTTGGTATGCATCACTTGTCGGAAAACATTTTGAGAGTTGGAATCGAAGAATGCTAGGAATTTTTACCCCTAATCTGGTACATCGATGATTGATCAGCTGTGGTGTTTCAGTGTTCACGACTATGTGATGTATCTGCTGTTCAAAATAATCGTTGTTTGGCCACTTTATTTGTAGAATTGAGTATAACAAAAGTTTCGCTCTTAAGCTACAACGGTTTTGATGGCATATCATCGAAACTCTATTACAATTACAACCAAAAAATACAAAAAAATGTTTTTTTTTGCCAAGCTGAAATCAATTGAATCACATGTATTCTTCTCACATTGCGAATATAGCTACTCTGAAGCACCGATACTGGTGATTTTTTTTGTTTTGCTATTTCCACCCACTTGAAAGATCAACTCGAAAAAGAAATGTCTAAACAATGGTTCCGTTGGTACTTTGAGCAGTCCTCCGACAGCATTGGTTTTGTTAGGTAAGCTGGAGATGAGTGTTTATTTGGGCATGTGAATCACGCAGCGGAGACACTTTCCTTCTGTCATTAGTTTAAATGCTTGGTTGATATCCCCAAACGGAAGATTATGCGTGATGAATTCATCCAACGGAATTTCCTGTCAGAATTTCAAACATCAGAAGTTGAGGGCACTATTGCATTGAATGATGCTAACAAATAGTACAGCAACGAGCTCTACGAACAGCAAATGAAACAAGATTCATCGACTGTCTAAGACACCATTATGCGTGGTACTTCTAGACAACATCTTTCTAAATTCCCTTACGAGAAGAAAGGTAAAACTTGCATCATAAAATTTCAATCAAATATCATCACATGTGATATATGATCAGTATTTTCATGAAAATATCAAACATGTCAATAACAACAGTAGTATGGGGATTAGTTCAACGATAATTTGAATCTCACCTTGTTCATGTACATGTCGATTAGTTTAGGAAGCTCAGATTTAGGCTTCCATCCTCCATAGAGAGTTCCTTTCAATGTCTTCCCAGAAAGAAATTGTGCATAGTGGGCTTTCACTTCAGGATTCACTTTAGGCACACCGAGTGTAACAGTCAAACCCCATCCCTGTTACGAGTAGAAAACAATGAATTGCTCAACTTCCAGAGTCGCAATACTACAATATAAAGTATAAACCAATGCCTATGAAATAAGACTATAAGATTAATGAATATTGCATGAGAGATTTACATCAGAGCATGATTGTAAAGCAGTTGTCACAGTTGCAGTATCACCAACACACTCAAATGCAAAATCTGCTCCTCCGCCAGTCATACCCTTGATGACCTGCAAAATGACAAATAGTCTTACAAATAGTCGGAAGACAACCGGAATACTGGCGTCCCTCCCATAACTTTTCAGAGATAAAAATATTCACAAGTAGTGGTGTTTACATAGGGACTCTTGTATTGCAGTTTGTAAGAGTATTAATTCGCGCACTTGACATACCATTCGATTCCCCTCAAAATATATGGATTCTCAATGTAGTTCAATATTATACGAGATTCATTCATTAAATTTCTATCAGTAGGATGGGGATCAAGATACAATTAAATATAAAATTAATTAATTAATATACCTGTTGTATAGGTTCATCATAGTCGGAAGGATTCAAAAACTTTGTTACTCCAAATGCCTTAGCTGTACCACGGAAACATCAATGTAATTAGTTTTTCTAGCGTTTAAGAATCGAAACGCAAGCAAGGGGGGGAAACCTGTATATGAACCTTTTGATACCTTGCTCAATCTTGTCGGGATTTGTGTCAACTCCAATTATTTGAGAAGCTCCCCTAAGTTTGGCACCTAAAACAATCTATTTTAACAAGAGTTACATATATAAGAAAGCTGTGCAATCCTTTTGCAATGATAGTATAAGATTTGGGAAGATGATGGTCTACTACTTACAGAGAGTCCGACAGTTCCAAGGCCAAAAATTACTACTGTTGATTGCTCCGATATATCAGCAACCTTCCAAGCCGCACCAAGGCCTGGATAGTCATTTGCAAACTCTAATCATAAATCGCGTATGCATCAATATGAAGAACAGCTGAAACACTATGCCCACATTAACATCCATCAAATTCATATCTTAGGCATCTCAATGAAAATTGCTATCTCCTTTATGATTTACCTGCAGCAACTCCACAGCTTAAAAGACATAATTTCTCTAAAGGAGCATCGGCTCTTACTTTGACAGCACACCCTGAGTGAACAACAGTGTACTCGCTAAAACTTGAAACTGCACAATAATGATAAATAGGCTTTCCTTTGATTGAAAAACGTGTCTTTTGATCACTGTGCATTACACCTCTTCTCTCTAGGCCAAGAACCTGACACATATTGCTTTTACTAGATGTGCAATGTCTGCATGCCGTACACTCTCCAGTAAATAGCGTGAGTACGTGATCACCCTCCTGGAATTCTGTCACCCCCTCTCCCACACTCTCAACAATCCTGCATAATTGTGGCTTAAGTTGAGTATTACATACTTTCAATGCTAGAAGTAGAAAAACAAGGGTCGAAAAGAAGCAGATATTTCAGAAAATAAGAGGCTCCATTTTCAGTTCTGTATCACTATCTATATCATGGATATGAAAATAACTACACAGTAAACACTATCACAATCAAGGAGACATATCTATCGACTTATACTAGCATGAAAATATCAGATTAAGCAAGTAGTAAAATTCATATCTTGCTGTTAGATGGTACACTGAAATCCCTGGGGAAGGGAACAGTAAAAGCAATCCAGATTCAAAGATGATGGGGATGCATAAAGCAGCCTCTACTCGAGTGTCTATTAACCACACAAAAATAGAGAGAATATTGATTTTCCAGTTGCTAGAGACTGCACTGTTTTAGGGTATTGTGTGAAAACAAAAACTCAAGACACGTGACTACGTGAGGGAAGCTGGCTACAGAGACCTCAGAAACTTTGTAAGCCTACTTCTCTATACATAGTCAACTCAGAGTTACAAGGCAATAGATATAAATGAACAGCCTTCAAATCAGAAGCTGATATGAAGTTGATCAATAAGACACGTTTCTTTCTAAGTGAGTTCACAAACTGTGATTTATCCTCCATGCACCATGGTCCATGGCACCATGCTATCAGCAAGACACTAAACCAAGAACTGCAGAAGTATAAATATCGAATACGCAATATGCAAGAATAAAAGTGAGGAAGCAATCACCCTGATGCTTCATGGCCAAGTATTCGAGGAAAAATCGGTGGA
This sequence comes from Agrostemma githago, assembly GCA_958450325.1. Lineage (NCBI taxonomy): Eukaryota > Viridiplantae > Streptophyta > Magnoliopsida > Caryophyllales > Caryophyllaceae > Agrostemma > Agrostemma githago. The sequence goes on along the minus strand of OY288245.1, from coordinate 74,295,543 downwards.
GTTGCCTGCACATACAATCTTCAACAATTAGAGTTCGATCTTGACTTTTTAAAGATGTTTATGCAAGGTTCCTTCACAATGAAACCACATAAAAGCTCACATCATACTAGTGTATCCATAATTATATATTGTACTTCACAAAGCACTCGGTCATGTTATGTATACTCATTTCATAAGCGAGGTCAATGACTTGTTGAACTCGGATTTACGCAAGATCTATTGCTCAATGTTTTAGCCATAGATTGAGAATTCTTTCAATGTTAAACCCTTTTTGATCATATGATTCATGGAGCGAGATCCTGTCGTAGTTAGGGCCTCAACCTCGAATTCACCACTCCACCAGGCTAAAACCCTCATTAGACTCATCACAATACAGTAATTTCGCACAATGGCAGCAATAAAATGCACACCTGAGATTGCCAAGCAACAAGATCACTTCGACAAAGAGAGGTGCAAACGACTTTAATCCGAATCTCCATGGGTTGTGGTGGACTCACTTCCACCTCCTCCATTACCAGCTCCTCCCCAGGTCCCCATGCCACTGCCGCTGTATATTACAATCACAACAACTTTAATCCCTAACTAATTGCCTCCAATCAATCAAAACACGCCCACAAAACACATGAATCAAGAGGGAAAAAAGTTTGTAAGCGGGATCTGCTCTACACCATATTTTCAAGACCTTCTAACGAATTTGAGATGTACGGTTTCATAGCTGATTGTACTCGAACTTGACATTGAGCTAACAAATATTAACAGATTCTAGGGTTGGGATCCGGCTTTGAAAACCTTTTGAACATGTTATCAGACGACCTTTCATATATTTGTATAAAATCGTGTTCCAAGGAAACTAATTGATCAAAATATCAACATAGATCATTGAATACAGCAAAATTGAGTAGAATGGATTGAAAATCGGAAAGAATTCAATCCATTCCAATGTCTATTTCGAGCATTTCGGAATCTCATACTCATCTCTGTCACCAAGTTTCTAACTCCATTCCACCCAATTACTACTACAACTCTCAGAATCGGACACTCGAACCAAACAAGCATAAATTTAGAAATTTTGGATAAAATGTAGGCAATCTCACTCCTAACATAGATACTACGAGGAGTCGAGGACGATTATGATGCTGACGGGTTTGAACCCAGACCATGAGTACTGCATTTCAGCTAGTTGGCATCTACTAATCGAATTATTAAGAAAAGATAGAGTAATTGAAATGATACAAGGAATTGAAAGAGAGAGGGAAATTACCATTGCAAGTGATGATTTGAGGCGACATTTTTTGAAGAAGATGAAATAATGCAAAATGAGGAGCAGAGAGCAAAATATGGAGGTGAAATGGTGGAATTGAGCTGTAGAATATAGCAGCAATGGAGAGTAGTAGGTAAGCTTGGTGGTAGGTGACAATGGTGGTGCGGGTGTCATCGTGCTCATCGTCAAGGTCAACTGCACTAATCTAATCTAAATCTAAATCTAAATATAATAATTACTCTTTCCGTCTCACTTTATAATACACTCCAATTTCGGCAGCTTGGGAGGTTGGAAAGCGTAACGTTTAATCTTCTCCTGATTTTTGGCTCGCTTCACGATCTAACTCGTCCGATTTCAGACCAACAAAACCAAGTACACGTAGCTTTTGCACAACTAAAAGATTGTCGATCACACTGATTTATTGCGTACCGGTAGCGTATAATGTTCTCTTTTGTTGCTAAAATTTTGTGCGAACGTATTATATGACCCGAATAGCACCCACGAATTTTTTTGGCCAATTTTATTCCGGACCCCCGAATCTCACAAAAGCATGTATAAAACACTTCAATTTCGGCCGTTTGGGAGGTCGAATAACGCAACGTTTTATTTTCTCCCGATTTTTGTATCATGTGTCATTGGTCGCTTCACGATCTAACTCGTTCGATTTCAAGCTCAAACAACAAGTACACATAATTTTTACGCGACTAAAAAAATTGTTGTCCGACTGCAGATTTATTGCGTATTGACACCCTCTAATGTTCTCTTTTACTGCTAAAATTTTGTGGGAGACATATTATATGACCTGGATAACACCCACGGACAATTTCAGCCAATATTATTTCGGACCCCCGAATCTCAAGTAAACGTGTATAATACACTTCACTTTCGGTCATTTGGAAGGTTAAATAGCACAACGTTTTCTCTTCCCCAAATTTTCAACCACGTATCATATGATTAACTTCACGATGTAAGTCATGTAACTCTTCGATTGCGAACCAAAAACCAAGTACACGTACCTTTTGCGTGACTAAAATATTGTCGACCGTTGCATGTTTATTGCGTACTGACACCATCTAACGTTCTCTTTTTGCGCTTAAACCTTGTGACGGCGTATTACATGAACCGAATGAGGGTTTTACATCGTAAAAACGTTTGTACGTTTGAGTAAAAAAGTGCGTACTCATTTACTCTCAGTCAAATACTCGCATAAATGATTGTCTAAAATCCGTGTTATCAACGTTAATGTGTGTAAACTTGTCGTCCTTCCCGCCATTAACACTCAAACCAAAACCTCGAAGAAACTGTACCAGTGTATCAATGGTGAAAGAGAAGAAAACTAAGAAACCCAACAACAAAAACAAAAACAAAAACAAAAACGCAGAAACCCAACAAAACCCAGAAACAGATGAACGAAATAGACTCAAATCACTTGCTCACACCAACCAACTCATCTCTGAAACCCCTGCTAAACCCTCATCTTCACTTCTCCCTTCCAACACCCTCATCAAACACCATGGTTCCGACATTGTTAAGAAATCCCAGAGAAAAACTCGGTATCTTTTCTCCTTTGACGGTCTTCTTGCCCCCATTTCTGGTGGTAAAATGGGTGAGCTCACTGATTTACGATCCAAAAATCCCATCCTTTATCTCGAGTTTCCTCAGGTGATTTCTTGTTTTTCTAATGATTTTGTTTCTGGGTTTTGATTGAATTGATTTTTGGGTGTCAATTTGAATTGGGTTTCTTAGGGTTTGTGGGTTTTCCTGTCCGAAATTGATAAATAGCTCGATTAGCTGTGCTATTGGTTGACTACAATTAATATGTCGGATTTAATATCGTTTTCTTAATTGAGTTATTAATGCAGCTTATTTTTGGCATTTTCCCCCAATTATTGTGGTTTTAGGGTTTGATTGTGTTGAAATGTGATTATTTAGGGAAGAATGAAGCTGCTTGGAACGATTGTATACCCGAAGAATCGCTACTTGACTTTGCAATTCTCTAGAGGTGGAAGGAATGTGATATGTGAAGATTGCTTTGATACCATGGTGAGCTTTTGTTTAGCCCTATCTGCTTATCCTATGAACGTCCCGAGTTAATCTGTTAACAGCTTGTTATCATTGCACTAGCTTCATAGAGTGAAATCACGTTTGGTTTATGTTGCTAACATAAGGAGGAAGGCCGTCTGTGAATTCGTGTTTGTAGTTTACTTTGTGTGGTTACTAGAATCTATTAGGTGTTTGTGACTTGGATTCTGATGCTCCCAGAGTGTCAGCTTGTAGTACGAGCTCAACAAGCGATTATACTGATCCATGATGATCGAGGGTTGTACTTATTACATGTCATCATTTTTTGCGAAACAATTATGAGTATTAGGCCCTGTTCTTTCACGGCAGTTCACTTCATGCCCATTGCTCAATTCAGTTAAGTTCAGTCCCGTCCAATTTAGTTTAGTGCAGTCTCATCCAGTTCATTTCAGTTGAGTTAAGCCGCCTCGTTCAAAGTTTAGTCGGTTCACTTCTTTCAACCCTATTCAATTCAACCTCATTCAGCTCATTTTAGCTACTTTCAGATGGGAAGAACAAGGCCTAAGACCTAATAATTTGCTTAGGAAGTCTGGTATGAGAGAGTCTCGCATGTTTCTCGATGATTCTGAGAATCATCTTTGTACCCTCCAGTCAGTTTGTGAGGCTGGTTGAAAACTTGGTATGAGTTTTGACTTCTGCCTGTTGGTTTTTGGTTACCATATCTCTGTTTTCTGCAGATTGTATTTTCTGATGGATATTGGGTAGGGAGTAAAGAGGAGAACCCGGATGAAGCTAGACTGGATTTCCCAAAAGAACTATACGAGGTTTGCAATCTTTCTGAACCATATTCATAACGTTTATAATTTGTGCTATCGCCCAGTACATGCAATATATAAGTAACTATAGTGCTCTTCTGATATCAGAAGAAACAGTCTGAGGTTGATTTTCAAGGCGGGGCTGGTGCAACAGTGATGCAAAACAAAGTTGTTAAGAAAGCAGTTACAAAACCCATCAACGAAGAACCCCCATCCGACTCGGCTACAAAACCCATCAACGAAGAACCCCCATCTGATTCGGCTACAAAACCCATCAACGAAGAACCCTCATCTGACTCGGCACGTGATGATATGGAAACTGATTCACCGGAGAGACAAGTCAATCCGAAAGAGATAGAATATACTACACCAGTACGACAATCAGGGAGAATTGCTGGCAAGAAATTTAAGTATGTAGCATGTTGAGCTGATATCTATACCCAAGTAACCTTAAGCCCTCATCAACTTGATGGTCCACTCACTGCTACATGTGCACTATTGAATTATGGTTGACTTGTGCCTCTAATTCTTTGCTTCCATCTCTATTTTATGAGCTTTGGTTTTGCATTCCTGCTGAAATTGAACCAAGTGAAATATGCCTGTCTTCCTCAGCTATATCATTGCTGTATTTAGTTTCATGATTAGATCTACTGATATGAAATTACCTATCCAGCTTCGACCTCTGGTATCAGGTTTTTTTAAAAATGTTTTTTGTTATTAACTGATACGGAGTACTTCATACAGTATATGTCAATCATAATTCATGGTTTATTGCTGGCATTTGCAAGCATAAACTCTGGAATTATGAATTAAGAAGCTAAATAGGCCCTAGTATCGTGACTTGCACTTGTGCATTTATCTCTCGTGTGGGTTAGGGGTATATTGACGGGTTCTCAAGAATCTTCTTTTGGAAATTGAAATTTATGGGGGGATGATTTTGTTTTTTTTGGGTACTTAATCCTTGTATCTCGCCAAAGGTTTATGCCAATACAAGTTTAGGTTATTCTATGTCACAATTCAGTCTGAGCTTTGTTCTATGACAGTGAATGCTACTTCAACTTATGGTTTTTGTGATGCAATTCCAATTGAGCTTTGTTTATGCAGGGTTATCATACATGGCAATCCTAGTGGTGTCAAATATTTTGTGCCAGTGTTAATAGCAGTTTTGATAGTTTGAGAAAACTATATGGGAAAAATGAGTTTGATGTTACTGCTTCCTTTCTTTCCAGGTTCGTTGACGATTCTCCTGAAGATGATAGTCCTGAAAGTCTTAGTGATGCGTCTGATGAGGCTGCTGATATCCTTACTGTTTCCTTTAGTATTTTTCTGCCTCGCTTTTTAAAATGAATTTTATTTTCCTGATTTCTGTCTTGTGTCAAATTTCCCGATTTTGCTGCTGTCTCAGAGTCTAAAACATGGTCAGCATATAGATATTTTAATGGTGTCCAGTGTTCTTGATCTTATTTATTTAGTTTAACGATGATGAGAAAACTGTGAACAGGTTGATTGAAAACTGAATATAATACTACTCCTATGTCACGGACTTCGTATATTTTTGGTTCTATAATAATTGTTTGCTCATGCGCTTACACCTTGTGGAAAAATGTTTATTTTCATGACGATTGGCTTTAATCGGCCATATCTCTAATCTTTTAACCTTTGTAGTAAGTTTTTATGGTTTTGAGTACGAATACATGTCCACCTTGACCATTATACACAAACTGACCAGAATCTAGGCATATCAACAGCAGCTAAGGTACACAGCTCAGAAGATACTCAACTGCCCACTGTGCAAGTGCCTCCACCATCCACTTTAAGTTCTGGGGAACGGAAATCATCTCGTAGTGCTCTTGTTCAACCCACTATATCAACACTCTTCAAGAAAGCCGAAGAAAAGGTACAGAACATGAATTCATTGCTGTTGATAAGCTATTATGCTCTATCGTAGCAAATATAGGAACCCTCAAGACTGTCTGTTACTGCATTATACCCCTTCCCATGGTACTGTTCACCTGCCGATGGTAAAGATGTTCTCGGCAGATATTTGACCGATAAACCCGACCCTAGGAATCTAAAAACTGATACTAGGCCGATATGGCAGATTGAATTATAGAAAACGCATAACCAGGCCATTATCTACACCAGATCACCACCGTGTCAAAGTATGTTACCACTACTTGATTTTTCAGTTTACTTGTCCTGACTCGTGAATGTGACTATTGTGACGCTTTACCTGTACATTTCTTGTACATCAATCATCAATCAGAATTCTTATCAAACGACTGTTTGCAGAATGCAGCTGAAGATGCGGTGAAGATAGATCCAAAAAAAGGTTTTTTCACTTAGCCATAATCGTGGACATATTTGAAACTGATGGATATACCTTCAGGAAGGGAGTCATCTTTCTTATTTTTCAGCTTCTAAGAAGATTGCACAGCCGAATAGCTCAAAATCAAAGGGCAAAAGTCTGACGGTGAGTGTACTAGAACTACTAATGTCCATTGTCAAATTTGATCCCATTATATTCCCACCTGAAACAATTAAGTGACCGTACTTTTGCACAATAATTAGAAGAAGGCGGTTCCAGAGGCCCCTGAACTGCCAACACAGGAAAAAGTTTCCCAAGTCAGAAAAGAAGGTAAATGTTCTTCCTTTTAGGTATCTATGGCATAGTTTCCCTTTCTTACCAATTCTATTGTATGAGCCTAGTGTCTTTATCAAGGGTTTGGCCTTTGATGGGGTTTGCAAGTGTTTCCTGCTGTTAGATAAATGGTCTATTCAACAAAATGCTTCTTTTAGACGGATTCTTACTCACTTAACTGTAGTTGGTGTGAAAAGTTTAGATTCTTGAGAAGCATAAGGACAACAAAGCTGTAGTTCCGAAATAACATGAAATTTCTAAAAACCATGCCTTCAAATAATGTATCATTTTAGAATGTGAGTAGAAGATAGTTTCAAATTTTGGTGCTTCAATTTATTTGATCCCAAGATAATTAAGATGTTTTAGATTAGTAAACAGATATGAGGCTTAAAACTTAAAAGCACGTGGTATTAGGAATGAAGTTCCACCCTGTTGTGCATCATGTTTTTCTCTCCCTCTATCTCTGGGACATTAGTCGTTCTTGTGAAACACTCTTTAGTATTCCGTGTCTTTAATAAGCTGCTGTCTTCTTATACTTATAATATACTCGGGCTTTAACATTTGCAGGGACAAGAGCTAACAGAAAGAAGGGCAAGTTGGAGGTAGTTGAGGTAATCTAATTTACAGGTTTCTTACAGTGTATGTTGTATAAAATTCCTCTGCGACACATAGTTCCCTTGTTTCTTATTGGCTCAAGGCGTGCTACACTGCTACCTAGCGTTAGAAAGCTAAGAACTTATGCTTTCATCTCCAGTTGACATTGCGTCGATCAGAGCTCTGTACTTGAGATATTACCTGTTGAAATTGACACTTGTGAGACCGAGACTTCAACTCTTCATTCTGGTCTTGTTTTTGCATGCCAGGGCTTCAAACTTGATTATACACCACAACTCAGGCTTGAACCTTATAGTTACTTGAGTGATGGGTGTCGGATACCATTGACCTTAACTCGTGTTGAAGTTGGTTAAACCTGCCTTGATTTCTCTCCAAAACCATCACTAACTCCGACTAAATCATCACTCAACTTTTTACAACACACGCCTTCATTATCTAATCAATAATTCCTCATTATTACACACTTCAAACTAAATCATGGTTGAGCTAATACAGCCTCAAAAGTGTGTAATCAATGCTCCTATACTCATACAAATATCTTCTCATAAGTAATTTGAGTAGAATATTTACTTTTCCACAATATTTTTGTTCCGGAAACATCCTCCCTGAGTTACTGTGTTTCTTGCTTTACAGAATTGCAACTTGTCTAACCAGATAGTATCGTGGTGCATTAACCAAAAGACTCTTTCTGACTCTTTCTTCGCCTTATATAGGTTGATGATGATAGTGAAGAATCCATCTCTTCGAAGACATCTGATGCTAGTGAAGAAATCTCGACTCCATCGGTAAAGTCATTTTCCTCTTTTCATTCTCTTTTCCCAACACTGCATCTCAGATATATGACACTTCAATGTCACCCATTCGGGGGTCGTATGAAGTCATGTTTAGTTTTATCCTGATTTTCCAACCATACGTTCATGGATGCTTCTAGAGGTTTCTAGGTCGATTTCGTGCCCAAATATCAAGCGCACGTGACCTTTTCACACCTAATCGATTTCTTGCTAACACTAGTTTTCTATACTCTAGGACCCCAAAATATTCTCCGTTGCCGTTCAATTTTTGTGTGGTCATTTGAACCAACCCTGGCAACACCTTGCACAGTTTTTGGCCATTTTTTTTTCGGACCTCCAAATCACAGGAAATCGTGTATATTATATACTTCAATTTCGGTCTTTCCGGGGTCGTATGAGGTCATATTTCATTTTGTCCCGATTTTCTTACCATATGTTCATTGATGCTTCTAGACGTTCCCAGGTCAATTTCGTGCCCAAATATCAAGCGCACGTGACCTTTTCACACCTAATCGATTTCTTGGTAACACTAGTTTTCTACCCTCTAGGACCCCAAAATATTCTCCATTGCCGTTCAATTTTTCTGTCGTCATTTGAACTGACCCTGGGAAAACCTCGCACAGTTTTCGGCTATTTTTATCTCGGACCTTCAAATCACCGAAAATCGTGTATTATACACTTCAATTTCGGTCGTTCGGGGGTCGTATGAGGTCATGTTTCATTTTGTCTTGATTTTCCTACCATATGTTCATGGATGCCTCCAGAGGTTCCCAGGTCAATTTCGTGCCCAGATATCAAGCGCACATGACCTTTTCGCGCCTAATCGATTTCTTACTATCACTAGTTTTCTACCCTCTAGGACCCCAAAATGTTCTCAGTTGTCGTTCAATTTTTGTGTGGTCATTTGAACCGACCCTGGGAACACCTTGCACAGTTTTCGGCCATTTTTATTTCGGACCTCCAAATCATCGAAAATCGTGTATTATATACTTCAATTTCGGTCGTTCGGGGGTCGTTTGAGGTCATGTTTCATTTTGTCCCGATTTTCCTACCATATGTTCATGGATGCTTCTAGAGGTTCCCAGGTCAATTTCGTGCCCAAATATCAAGCACGCATAATCTTTTCGCGCCTAATCGATTTCTTGCTATCACTAGTTTTCTACCCTCTAGGACCCCAAAATGTTCCCCGTTGCCGTTCATTTTTTGTGTGGTCTTTTGAACCGACCTTAGGAATACCTCGCACAGTTTTCGGCCATTTTTATTTCGGGCCTCCATGTCACCGAAAATCGTATATTATACACTTCAATTTCGGTCATTCGGAAGTCGTATGAGGTCATTTTTCATTTTGTCCCGATTTTCCCACCATATGTTCGTGGATGCTTCCAGAGGTTCCCAGGTCGATTTCGTGCCCAAATATCAAGCGCACGTGTCCTTTTCGTACCTAATCGATTTCTTGGTAACACTAGTTTTCTACCCTCTAGGACCCCAAAATATTCTCCGTTGCCGTTCAATTTTTGTGTTGTCATTTGAACCGACCCTAAAAATACCTCGCACAGTTTTCGGCCTTTTTTATCTCGGACCTCCAAATCACCGAATATCGTGTATTATACCCTTCAATTTCGGTTGTTCGGGGGTCGTATGAGGCTATGTTTCATTTTGTCCCGATTTTCCTACCATATGTTCATGGATGCTTCTAGAGGTTCTCAGGTCAATTTCGTGCCCAAATATCAAGCGCACGTGACCTTTTCGCACCTAATCGATTTCCTGCTCACACTAGTTTTCTACCCTCTAGGACCCCAAAATATTCTCCGCTGCCGTTCAATTTTTGTGTGGTCATTTGAACCGACCTTGGGAACTCCTCGCACAGTTTTCGGCCATTTTTATTTCGGACCTTCAAATCACCGAAAATCGTGTATTATACACTTCAATTTCGGCCGTTCGGGGGTCGTATGAGGTCATGTTTTATTTTGTCCCGATTTTCCTACCATATGTTCATGGATGCTTCCAGAGGTTCCCAGGTCGATTTCGTGCCTAAATATCAAGTGCACGTGACCTTTTCGCATTTAATCGATTTCTTGGTAACACTAGTTTTCTACCCTCTAGGACCCCAAAATATTCTCCGTTGCCGTTCAATTTTTGTGTTATCTTTTGAACCGACCCTAAAAACACCTCGCACAGTTTTCGACCATTTTTATTTCGGATCTCCAAATCACCGAAAATCGTGTATTATACACTTCAATTTCGGCCGTTCGGGGGTCGTATGAGGCCATGTTTCATTTTTTCCCGATTATTCTACTATATGTTCATGGATGCTTCTAGAGGTTCCCAGGTCGATTTCGTCCCCAAATATCAAGCGCACATGACCTTTTCGCGCCTAATCGATTTCTTGCTGTCACTAGTTTTCTACCCTCTAGGACCCCAAAATGTTCTTTGTTGCCGTTCAATTTTTGTGTGGTCTTTCGAACCGACCTTAGGAACACCTCGCACAGTTTTCGACCATTTTTATTTCGGGCCTCTATATCACTAAAAATCGTGTATTATACACTTCAATTTCGATCATTCGGAAGTCGTATGAGGTCATTTTTCATTTTGTCCCGATTTTCCCACCATATGTTCATGGATGCTTCCAGAGGTTCCCAGGTCAATTTCGTGCCCAAATATCTAGCGCACGTGACCTTTTCGTACCTAATCGATTTCTTGGTAACACTTATTTTCTACCCTCTAGGACCCCAAAATGTTCTCCGTTGCCGTTTAATTTTTGTGTGGTCTTTTGAACCGACCTTAGGAACACCTCGCATAGTTTTCGGCCATTTTTATTTCGGACCTCCATATCACAGAAAATCGTGTATTTATACACTCCAATTTCGGTCATTCGGAAGTCGTACGAAGTCATGTTTCATTTTGTCCTGATTTTCCCACCATATGTTCATGGATGCTTCCGGAGGTTCCCAGGTCGATTTCGTGCCCAAATATCAAGCGCACGTGACCTTTTATGCGCCTAATCGATTTCTTGCTAACACTAGTTTTCTACCTTCTAGGACCCCAAATGTTCTCCATTGTCGTTCAATTTTTGTATGGTCATTTGAACCGACCCTGGGTACACCTCGCACAGTTTTCAGCCATTTTTATTTCGGACACCTAAATCACTGAATATCGTGTACTCCTCCCCACCACAATGATCTTCCCACTCCATAATGGCACATGGATTAAGAAATGGGTAATGAAAGGTGGTAAATTGTTGGGTGGGGTCCAAGATGTCAAATCACAAAAAGTAACCAATAGAAAGAGAGTATAATGGATGAATAAGGAAAGTTTTGAAATGGAAAAATCTTAGTGGAGTTTCCTTTTAAGGAATGTGGGAAAATCTTAGTGGTGGGGAGGGAGTATTATACACTTCAATTTCGGCCGTTCGGGGGTCGTATGAGGCCATGTTTCGTTTTGTCCCGATTTTCCTACCATATGTTCATCAATGCTTCTAAAGGTTCGATTTCGTGCCCAAATATCAAGCACACGTGACCTTTTCACACCTAATCGATTTCTTGCTAACACTAGTTTTCTACCCTCTAGGACCCCAAAATATTCTCCGTTGCCATTTAATTTTTGTGTGGTCATTTGAACCGACCCTAAAAACACCTCGCACAGTTTTCGACTATTTTTATTTCGGACCTCCAAATCACCGAAAATCGTGTATACACTTCAATTTCGGTCGTTCGGGGGTCGTATGAGGAAATGTTTGATTTTCTCCCGATTCTCCTACCATGTGTTCATGGATGCTTCTAGAGGTTCCCAGGTTAATTTCGTGCCCAAATATCAAGCGCACGTGACCATTTCGCACCTAATCGATTTCTTGGTAACACTAGTTTTCTACCCTCTAGGACCCCAAAATATTCTCCGTTGCCGTTCAATTTTTGTGTCGTCATTTGAATGGGAACTCCTCGCACAGTTTTCGACCATTTTTATTTCGGATCTCCAAATCACCGAAAATCGTGTATTATACACTTCAATTTCGGCCGTTCGGGGGTCGTATGAGGCCATGTTTCATTTTTTCCCGATTATTCTACTATATGTTCATGGATGCTTCTAGAGGTTCCCAGGTCGATTTCGTGCCCAAATATCAAGCGCACATGACCTTTTCGCGCCTAATCGATTTCTTGCTGTCACTAGTTTTCTACCCTCTAGGACCCCAAAATGTTCTTTGTTGCCATTCAATTTTTGTGTGGTCTTTTGAACCGACCTTAGGAACACCTCGCACAGTTTTCGGCCATTTTTATTTCGGGCCTCTATATCACTAAAAATCGTGTATTATACACTTCAATTTCGATCATTCGGAAGTCGTATGAGGTCATTTTTCATTTTGTCCCGATTTTCCCACCATATGTTCATGGATGCTTCCAGAGGTTCCCAGGTCAATTTCGTGCCCAAATATCTAGCGCACGTGACCTTTTCGTACCTAATCGATTTCTTGGTAACACTTATTTTCTACCCTCTAGGACCCCAAAATGTTCTCCGTTGCCGTTTAATTTTTGTGTGGTCTTTTGAACCGACCTTAGGAACACCTCGCATAGTTTTCGGCCATTTTTATTTCGGACCTCCATATCACAGAAAATCGTGTATTTATACACTCCAATTTCGGTCATTCGGAAGTCGTACGAAGTCATGTTTCATTTTGTCCTGATTTTCCCACCATATGTTCATGGATGCTTCCGGAGGTTCCCAGGTCGATTTCGTGCCCAAATATCAAGCGCACGTGACCTTTTATGCGCCTAATCGATTTCTTGCTAACACTAGTTTTCTACCTTCTAGGACCCCAAATGTTCTCCATTGTCGTTCAATTTTTGTATGGTCATTTGAACCGACCCTGGGTACACCTCGCACAGTTTTCAGCCATTTTTATTTCGGACACCTAAATCACTGAATATCGTGTACTCCTCCCCACCACAATGATCTTCCCACTCCATAATGGCACATGGATTAAGAAATGGGTAATGAAAGGTGGTAAATTGTTGGGTGGGGTCCAAGATGTCAAATCACAAAAAGTAACCAATAGAAAGAGAGTATAATGGATGAATAAGGAAAGTTTTGAAATGGAAAAATCTTAGTGGAGTTTCCTTTTAAGGAATGTGGGAAAATCTTAGTGGTGGGGAGGGAGTATTATACACTTCAATTTCGGCCGTTCGGGGGTCGTATGAGGCCATGTTTCGTTTTGTCCCGATTTTCCTACCATATGTTCATCAATGCTTCTAAAGGTTCGATTTCGTGCCCAAATATCAAGCACACGTGACCTTTTCACACCTAATCGATTTCTTGCTAACACTAGTTTTCTACCCTCTAGGACCCCAAAATATTCTCCGTTGCCATTTAATTTTTGTGTGGTCATTTGAACCGACCCTAAAAACACCTCGCACAGTTTTCGACTATTTTTATTTCGGACCTCCAAATCACCGAAAATCGTGTATACACTTCAATTTCGGTCGTTCGGGGGTCGTATGAGGAAATGTTTGATTTTCTCCCGATTCTCCTACCATGTGTTCATGGATGCTTCTAGAGGTTCCCAGGTTAATTTCGTGCCCAAATATCAAGCGCACGTGACCATTTCGCACCTAATCGATTTCTTGGTAACACTAGTTTTCTACCCTCTAGGACCCCAAAATATTCTCCGTTGCCGTTCAATTTTTGTGTCGTCATTTGAATGGGAACTCCTCGCACAGTTTTCGACCATTTTTATTTCGGATCTCCAAATCACCGAAAATCGTGTATTATACACTTCAATTTCGGCCGTTCGGGGGTCGTATGAGGCCATGTTTCATTTTTTCCCGATTATTCTACTATATGTTCATGGATGCTTCTAGAGGTTCCCAGGTCGATTTCGTGCCCAAATATCAAGCGCACGTGACCTTTTCGCACCTAATCGATTTCTTGTTAACACTAGTTTTCTATACTCTAGGACCCCAAAATATTCTCCGTTGCCGTTCAATTTTTGTGTGGTCATTTGAACCAACCCTGGTAACATCTTGCACAGTTTTTGGCCATTTTTTTTTCGGACCTCCAAATCACCGGAAATCGTGTATTATATACTTCAATTTCGGTCGTTCGGGGGTCGTGTGAGGTCATGTTTCATTTTGTCCCGATTTTCCTACCATATGTTCATGGATGCTTCTAGAGGTTCCCAGGTCATATTCATGTTCAAATATCAAGCGCACGTGACCTTTTATGTGCCTAATCGATTTCTTGCTAACACTAGATTTCTACCCTCTAGGACCCCAAAATATTTTCCATTGCCATTTAATTTTTGTGTGGTCATTTGAACCGACCCCAAATACATCTCGCACAGTTTTCGACAATTTTTATTTCGGACCTCCGAATCACCGAAAATCGTGTATTATACACTTTAATTTCGGTCATTCGGAGGTCGTATGAGGTCATGTTTCATTTTGTCCCGATTTTTCTACTATATGTTCATGGATGCTTCCAGAGGTTCCCAGGTCGATTTCGTGTCCAAATATCAAGCTCACGTGACCTTTTTTGCGTCAAATCGGTTTCTTGCTAACACTGCTGTTTTACCCCCAGCACCCCCAAATGGTCCCTGTTGTTGCTCAATTTTTGCATGGTCATTCTAAATGACCCTGTGAACACCTCGTACAGTTTTCGGACTTTTTTATTTTGGACTTTTAAATCGCCAAAAATCGTGTATTACGTCATGTTTCATTTTGTCTCGATTTTCCTTCCATGTGTTCATTGACGCTTCAAGAAGTGGCTATTTGATTTCGTGCCCAAATGCTGATTTTATTCTTGAAGATGAAGTTGGCTGGAACATTTTTGTCTAGGATATCATTATATTGAATGGTAGGATGAGATAATTAAATGTATGCTTCAGCTCAACTTATTGGCTTTGATGCAGGTTGGGGATGACAGTGACGACGATTGGCGGTCTTGATATAATACAGGTCCATTGTCTACAAGAACAATATCAAAACTGATACTCCAATTCATGACCTTCTGAGTTATGATTCATATACGGCTTTCCTGAAAGAAGGTAAGAGGCAAACTAAATATACGAATACTGTAGGCGCATCGAATGATGAATTTATTCTTCTCATATAGCATGGTTACATTTCGAAATTTAGAAAGGGATACATCCTGAGAAGTGAGAACTCGTGTGTTTCGAAGGGATACTGTCTGTAAAATCGAATGATTGTATTATTTTTGTTCCTGCTATAGCTTCAGAAATTGAGTTTACTTCACTGAGAGGCCTGTAGATCTTATAAACATTCTTTCGATCAGTTTTACAGACAGTTTTGAGAGGCCTGTAGATCTTATTGACATTCTTTCGATCAGTTTTACAGACTGTTTTCAGTGGCAAGTTCTTATAGTTCTTGTAGACATTCCGAGTTCTTATAGCGTAGAGGTGGCAAATATATTAAGGGTCGGGTTATGACAATCAAATTTTACTATATGGTTTTGCTTTTTTTTTTTTGGGTTAGTATCATTCTTCGGGTCACGTTTGGGTTGGGTAATCTAAACTAAACGAAGACAAATACCCAACCCAAACTAAATCGAATACAAAATGATTCTATATTTTTCCTTTGCAGTTGAGTTTAATTCGTAGTACCAAATTCAAAGTTGTTAATTACCTTCTCCGTCAAACAAAGACAAAACATAAAAGTCGTCCACATCATTCTTTCGATTGTTTACAAAAATGAATCTATAAAGAAACGATTTTCTAACGTGTACTAATCGGACACTCATTAACGTGCTAAATAAAGCAAGATTTATAATGACATTGTAATGAGAATTGTAATTTCGTTGCTCGTATAAATAAGGGTATTCTTCATTGTCAAGAATATAGCTTTTTTTAGTGTAAATGTGATCCTGCAACAATAAAAGAGTTCAAGAGTGAAAATCCGCATCAAATTAAATTTAGTGATCATAGTATCATCCTGTAACTTCGGTTCACCACACCGCCTTTACAGTTGGCTATAGTTTAATCACGGCCGAGCCAAATTCTCATGTCGGGACATTAATCGTCAACTCGAAACCCACCATCGTTCACTGCACCATTATAACCGCATTTGCGATCACCAAACTTTTAAAGGGCTAATTCATTCAAATCACATGATAACCAGACTACTTACAAATGAAGGGCATGTATTGCCAACTGCATTAGGGTACATGACACCCTGGCCAATAAATAAACTATACAGACAAACAAGAAAACTGATGGAAAATAGCACATGGTGTGAACAATTGAGATGGAAATTACAAAGTTTGTGGAAACATTTGAAACTGTAAAAATACTCTTTTTTTTTTTTTGTAGTATAGGAGGAACAAATTTCAACAATGCTTAAAAATACAGTTAACCTAGATTATTACCATCAAAGATAAGAATGTATCTCACACTAATCTTCACTGTATAAGAACATCATCCTATATCCCACAAATATTACAACACAACCTGCAGACAGATACGATGTCTTAGCATTCAGGCACAACGACGCTGCAACATTACGTATACAGATGAAACGAGTATATAGCAGATTAATATCGGAAGAGACTAAAAGGAATTGACTCAAACATTAGAATGTTTCACAGAAAATGGTTTGCAAGAAAGTACCATCTCAAATACCAAGTTTAAAGCCTTGAAGGGCTTCGGGATTGGTATTGTGTTCTGATGCACAAGCAGCATCAGGTGGCGTACACCAGAAAACATTCACCGAACTAGCTCTAATTTCTAGTTGATACATGCTATTTAAAATGTTCTTAAGCAACACAGACAAAACTTAGGCGAACAATAAATTGAACGAGAGTAATCCCTCCAGCTAAGAACTTCATGCGTACTTACCTACTTGGGCATATATTAAAAAAAAAAAGCGTTGGATGTGAAGGAAAATGCATATTGACAGAAGTGGAGTCGGAGAATCACAATAACTAGAAGTACACAAAATGGAGATGTTTAAAGTGAAGTGAAAATACATTCGAAGGATGAGCATCAATTTAATCTTTCCTCATCTCCCACAGTTTAAGGGCGATGTTTCGACTCAAGAGGGTGCCCCCGGGGATTACCAGAAAACCTGAAACCCCAATAAGGCTTTATTTTGTGCTAAAAACATTTAAACATTCAAACAGTTGAAGCGCAATAAACCAATCCCTAAACGACTGAAAAAAAAAAAAAAAAGCGCAGGTTGTAACATTTTGGGTAGTTGCATATGTTAGTATCCATGTGCAGAACCTGAAGCTGTCTTTCAGTGCACAGACAAGCGATCAGCTCCATAATCAACCAAAGGCATGAGCATGACACAATCACAAGATTCACATTAAATGCTTCAATACAACGTCCTCCAAAACTCCAGATAAGAACTTTACTTTAAAACGCTTCAAGATTCACATTAAGACCCTACCATTTGTTTTCCTTTTCACAAGCATGAAAGTGTTATTTTTCAAGTAAGAACTTTACTCCAGATACCATTCAATGGTTGTATTTTTGTTTAGCACAAACATATATGGCGTACAACAGAAATAAATCATCTTAACCAAAAAGGGGGAGCTTATTTATTGACTAAGAGACAGTCTCCATCAGATTTTTTTTTTGAGCGGACTTGGATTTTCAGCTGATTTTCAGAAAATTAGTTGCTTAGTCTCGAGAGGTGTGCGGCACATCAAAGGAATAAGGGCCTGCGACAACGAGACGCAAGGCATGAGATCAAGCCCTTTTTTTATATAGAGTTCCGTGCAACAAAAAAAGAGGGAAGTAATACACGTCAATACAAACCTAAATTGCATATCAGTGCACCTTGCTACTTGTACCTTGTCCATATGGTGCACCTAAGGCAATCCAAGATTTTATTGTTAAGGCCTCTCCAACCTTCGCCTCGTGCCTCAAGAGTGCTTCTTTGGACAGGAGTTAGTTGTGAGTTTTGGCAAACATAATTTAAAGTGGAGCCATATGGGCAGAGGATAAAATACTAAAACTAACAAAAAGAACTTTTCACTTCTCTAGTTTGGTTGGCCTGAAAATTTCTCCAAAATTCCAAATTAGTACAATAGAAACGAACTCCTCACTTACCACGTAAATCTACAAAATACTCCATAGAGTCCAATTCAAATAAATCTCCAATAAAAGACCAAGCCTCCAAAGTAAGGGATAACCAAAATGATATGGATGTGCAGTGATTTTTAGGCCATTATTCTATTTCCCTTTTTGTTTCTCTTTATGCTCCATTCCAATCATTCCTTATGTTTCACTGTAACGTTTTGACTAGTGCTTCTAGAGGTTCCTAGGTCGATTTTGTGCCCTAATATCAAGCGCACTTGACCTTTTCGCGCCTAATCGATTTCTTGCTAACACTAGTTTTCTATCTTCTAGGACCCCCAAATGTTCTCCGTTGCCGTTCAATTTTTGTGTGGTCATTTTAACCGACCCTGGAAACACCTCACACAGTTTTCGGCCATTTTTTATTTCGGACCTCCAAATCACCGAAAATCGTGTATAATACACTTCAATTTCGGTCTTTCGGGGGTCGTATGAGGTCATGTTTCATTTTGTCCCCATTTTCCTGCCATATGTTCATGGATGCTTCTAGAGGTTACCAAGTCGATTTCGTGCCTAAATATCAAGCGCACGTGACCTTTTCGTGCCTAATCGATTTCTTGCTAACACTAGTTTTCTACCCTCTAGGACCCCCAAATGTTCTCCGTTGTCGTTCAATTTTTGTGTGGTCATTTCAACCAACCCTGGGAACACCTCGCACAGTTTTCGAACATTTTTATTCCGGACCTCCAAATCACCGAAAATCGTGTATTTATACACTTCAATTTCGGTCGTTTGGGGGTCGTATGAGGTCATGTTTCATTTTGTCCCCATTTTCCTACCATATGTTCATGGATGCTTCTAGAGCTTCCCAGGTCCATTTCGTTCCCAAATATCAAGCGCACGTGACCTTTTCGCGCCTAATCGATTTCTTGCTAGCACTAGTTTTCTACCTTCTAGGGTTCTCCGTTGCTGTTCAATTTTTGTGTGGTCATTTTAACCGAACCTGGGAACACCTCGCACAGTTTTCGGCCATTTTTATTTCGAACCTCCAAATCACCAAAAATCGTGTATTATACACTTCAATTTCGGTCGTTCGGGGATCGTATGAGGTCATATTTCATTTTGTCCCGATTTTCCTACCATACACTTCATGTTTCATTTTCGTTTTGGGGTCGAATAATGGCACTAGTTCACACTTTCCTTTCTGGTAAGTTTTACCCTCTACTTTTTAATAAACAAACATTAATTATTCTCACTACCTTAAATTTTGAAAGCATATGTGAATTATCTATTGAGACGGAGGGAGTACCATTCAATGATCCATGAGATATAAAAATCTTTTAACTTGTATACTCTATGAATTGTTATTCCCTACATGAAATTATGTAACTAGGTGCATACTATATATATCTAGTTTATAGATAGAGCACAGAAGGATTATAGAAAAAGCCTCTGCTAAAACGATAATTGATAGCCTAATTCAAAAAGGTGACAAATTGCCAGCTACAGGACATGGAAAAACAGTGCTCAAAAACATTTACTCCCCCATCCCATTGTTATTAACCTACTTTTTTGAAATGATTCAAGACAGTCATATTATAACAACTTATGCCCTTAATCTAATGAAAATGGAGACAATATTTGTTATGGAGGGAGTAAAAACCACTCTTATGAAATACATGATAAAACATTGCTCCCAAGATGTATTCATAGCAGTGTCATAACTGTAATGAAATACAATACGGAGTAGAAGTTATAGAGTACACAAACAAGAATTTTTTTTCATCAAACTGCACACATACAATTAATCATACATCACATTAATTCATACAGAAATCAGCTGGCACAAAGTAATAGTGTGTAATGATGTAAGACTAGTGTACTGTAACTCTGTAAGAAGGGTCTTCATGAAACCTAAATGAACCCATTCAACAATAGATTATGTTGTAACAATCAAACACGAAAACAAGTTGACATAACCATCAAATTTTCACCATAACTAGAGGGAATATGCCAATGGAACTTATATATGACCTTAAATCAACATTGGTACAGGTTATTATTTGTTCTCTATTTCTAGTTAAGAGAATCTTAAGGAAAAGTTTTTTTCCAACCGAGCTACAGGAAATATGTTGATTGAAGCCTCTAGTAAACTAAAGTCATCATTTAATAGCCATTTTGCCCCGCTTTCTTTATTAAAAAAAGATGAAGATTTAGTTACGATTAGAAACCTGTTTTTATATCTTATCCATGTATTTCTTACTTATATTCATTCAATTGGAAATTAGGGGTCCAATTTTTTAAGTAAGAATTTCAGGCTTAAATGAAGCCAAAAATATATATAAACTTTTTCATAATTTTTTACGGATCATCTAATTTTTTTACGCCCAGCAATCTTTACAAATAGCTGAACTATACACCGACCAACTTTTACAAGTTTGCGCAACTCCAAGCAAGTCTATATCCAATGCAAAACTATTTATAATGCTGAAGGCAAGAAAAAGTTCAGAGAACAAGTAATCCTCAAAACTTCAGCAAGAAAGCAAGACAGTCAAGCCTGCCAACTACAGTATCAAGCACCTATTGAACCTAGACAGGACATTGTGCATGCACAACTGAAAGTTTGACTAATCAGAAAATAAGGAAGGCAATATTCATTTCAGATGTGGCATCTCTTCACTTAACCTAAACTTACTTCACTGTTACGGTCAACGCTAAAAGATGTCTACCCATAATATTTTCCTGAGGCTATATTCTAGAGGTCATCACAACTCTGATTCCCAATACTACCAACCTTTTTTTCTCTATCTTCTCCAATATTCTCATAATAACATTGCCAACAACTTCCCCTACCATCTCCTAAAGTCCTAATCAACATAGCCTATGATAAACTAACTATTCAAACCAACCATTCACCTTTTCGTAGATCAGATAAGCCAGGATAACACAACAACAAATATTAACTCCAACATAGACGATTGAAACAAAATAAAATGCAGTACATCACACATTAGAAGAAAGAGACGGAAAATTACTTTGAACACAAACACCGTGAAGCAAAAGTCATCAATCAAGGTCTTCCTGCCTGGTTTCCGATTCAAAATTAGGATTCTCTCCACCATCACCTCCCCCTCGAAATGGCATTAAAGGTAACGAAATCTGAAACCGCCTCTCGGCCACTCGATCACCACCTCCACCACCAGCATCAGCACCCGAACTCTCTGCTTCCCCACCCTCCACCACACCACGAGACCGCTGCTCATAATCAGGATCATCAGTCGGAAGCTCATACCGACAAACTGGACATGAATTATGCAGCTCCAGCCAAGGAACAATACAGTCCTTATGATAAACATGCTTGCACGGCAACTGCTTTGCCTGTGCACCAAGCTCAAACTCATCCATACACACTGCACACTGCGAGGAATCCGACCGCAACATTTCCTCCGTCACGTCCACCGTCGGGAGCCCCTCCACCGCCGACTTAGCGGCCGGTGGAGTCCCATACCTACATTAGCCAACATCAACTCAAAATTCTAATTCCAAGGGTCCAAAATCCAAACTAGTAAAGCAATAGACTAATTAAAAAAACATAAAATAACGATATGGCCACAAGACGAATGACTAAAGCAACAGAAATACTACCGTACATGATCAAAGATATCTTTGTCTCTAATCAAATGCATCCCGTGGAAAAAGATATCGTCATGTAATTATCACACATTCAAACCCCCAACAATAGAAGCAGGCTAACTAGTAATGCAACAAAATATCTAGGTACACAAAACAATAATGCAGTACAATAATGGTAAATGTCTGACAACCCCTGATAGCCCTCCTCGCTCGCTCGCTCGTGTATCCCATAAAACACCTGAACTGGCCAATACTGACTCAAAATTCAATTCTAAGGTGGGGTGAACCAATAGAATAATGAATGAACTAAGTCACAAGAAGATGACTACTACTTAATATGATGAAGTAGTCTGTATTGCCTATCAAATGCATCCCGTGGAAGATGCGATTTTCCCTGTGGAATTATCACTCCAAAATTTGAGGCAAGCGAACTAGTAATGCATAACAATATCTAGGTACACAAATTCCTCAAACGCGATTTTAAGGGAGCCATTACAACTAGTAAAGCAATACGGAGTAGAATATTTAGGCACGCAAATTCCTCGAAGTTTGATTCTAAAGGGAGGGCAAACTAGTAATGCAATAGAACATCTAGGCATGCATATTCTCCGGAGATGAAATTTATCAGGAAGGCAAACTAGTAATGCAATAAAATATCTAGGTTCGCAAATTCCTCAGAACTCGATTTTAAGGGGCCATTGCAAATATTGATGCAATAGAATACCAGGCATGCAAATTCCCCAGAACTCAAATTTAAGGGAAGGGCGAAGTAGTAATGCAATAGAATATCTAGGTAAGCAAATTCCTCATAAATCATAACTCAATTCTAAGGGGCCATTAAAACTAGTAAAGCAGTAGAATATCTGGGTACCCAAGCTCCTGAAAATTTGATTCGATGGGGAGGGCGAACTATTAATGCAATGGAATATCTAGGTAAGCAAATTCCTCAGAACTTGATTCTAAGGGGCCATTGAAACTAGGAAAGCAATAGTATATCTAGGTACTCAAATTCCTTAAAACTCGATTAGAAGGGGAGGGTGAACTAGTAATCCAATAGAATATCTAGGTAAGCAAATTCCCCGGAACTCGGTTCTAAGGGGCCATTGATAGTTTGATACTAGTAAAGCAATAGAATATCTAGGGGGACCCAAATTACTCAAAAGTCCATTAGAAGGAGAGGGCAAACTAGTAATGCAATAGAATATCTAGGCAAGCAAATTACTCAGAACTCGATTCTAATGGCTCATTGAAACTAGGAAAGCAATAGAATATCTAAATAACCAAATTCCTCAAAACTCGATTAGAAGGGGAGGGCGAACTAGTAATGCAATAGAATATCTAGGTAAGCAGATTCCTCATAACTCGGTTCTAAGGGGCCATTCCATTGAAACTAGTAAGGCAATAGAATATCTGGTACCCAAACTCCCAAAAACTCGATCACAAGGGGAGGGCGAACTAGTAATGCAATAAAATATCTAGGTAAGCAAATTACTCAGAACTCGATTCTAAGGGGGAATTGAAACTAGTATAGCAATATAATACTCCGTATCTGGGTACCCAAATTCCTGAAAACTCGATCACAAGGGAAGGGCGACTTAGTAATGCAATAGAATATCTAGGTACGCAAATCCTCAAAACTCGATTCAAAGGGAATGGCGAACAAGTAGTGCAATAGAATATCTAGGTCAGCAAATTCCCATAACTCGATTCTAAGTGGCCATTCCATTGAAACTAGTAGAATATTTAGGAACGCAAATTCCTCAAAACTCGATTCTAGGGGGGGAAGGGGGACGAACTAGTAATGCAATAGAATAACGGGAACGATGACCTATTAGGATCGTTTTCGGCGAGCTGCTGGATGAGCTGCTCCAACCCGGGCCCGAAAAAGTAATCACCGAGGTTAGCGGCAGGGATACGGATACCAGGCGGCGAACCGGCTTCACCGGAGTTCTGGAGAACGAACTGGACGTTAGCGCCGCCGGAGCGCATAGAGTGGAGGTAGTTATGTAGAAAGGTGAAAGGATCAAACACATCAGCAGCGGCGGCGGAGGCGGCGGTGGCGGAGGTGGGGGACGGGGAGAAGAGGGAGGAGAGGTCGACGGGGTTGAAAGGGGCGAAATCGGAAGACGAAGAAGAAGAGAGGAAAGGGAAAGGGTGGAGAGGGGGAGGGGAAGAAGGGAGGTTGACTTGCTCGAGAAATCCGCCATTGCAGCGAGGGCAAGAGAGGTCGGAGGAAGGTACGATGGAGATTGTGCGGTTGCATTGGTGGCAGTAGTAGTATTCTTCTTCTTCGTCTTGGGGATGGAGTTGGAGTTGCGGCGGCGGTGGTATGGGTGGTGGTGGTGGTGGCGGCGGCGGTGGTGGGGGTGCGGTGGTTTGATCGGAGGACATTGTTGTTGATTGATTTAATTGACTTGGGGGAAAATGGTGAATCTGGGGACGACGCCCTCGTTGTTGGTAAGAATAGAATCAATTGGATTTGGGATTTTAGGCGTCCAATTCGGTGGGTGTCGGAGTCCGGGATGGAGTGGGCCCTCAACACATAATTACAATTCGCAAATTATACTATAAGACGGTCTGATTTCATAAACAGTTGGTCTATCTTGTGACGGATATTATTTGACGGGTCAAATAAATACCATTTGAGGGGAGAAGAACAAAGCTCCCACCAACCTCACTTTTATCTTTTCCCCTCAAATGGTATCTACTTGGTCCGTCATAAACATAGGGGAATCTAGCTAGTAGCAAGGGGTGCTACCCCAAATTTACGAAAAACTGATAAAATTATCAATTTTTGCAACCCCAAAGTTCGTAAATACGAGACCTTAATATAAATATAGAACAAAACATGCAAACTCTCTACCCCAAGATTTTCGTTCTAGATTCGCCCCTTGTCATAAACAACAATGTTGATTTTTTTTTTTTTATGTTTAATGCAAATTTTAATTACCAATAATATCTTAATTAAAGGGAAATTAGTTTGATTTTCGTCGTGAGACTGATTTTATTAGTATTTTTTTACGATTGAATTTCTTTCTACGAGGAGTACACTACTTTCCTGATTTCGCTTTGTATGGGAAGCTATTAACATCATTTGTGTATTTTTCGGATGTAGGTGTTATTTAACGAAACAATCTGACAAAATAGTTTTAGATTGCAGCCCCTCCATCTCTATCATTGTCATTTGTTTATCTTTGATTAAAATACTCTGCACAAGTAATATAAAAGTAAATGCATTACCGAGATGGGAAAATGTATTTCACGCATTTCTAGGCATTTTAATGTTTTGACTAGTTTTTGGCAAAGTAGTATGAATGAGCCGAAAGTCGAGTTACGACACATCAACTTCACGCAAATTCTAACAATGGTTAATAGTGGAGTAGCATCAACTACATCTCTAGGACTGTCGACGAATCTTGCGATTTCTCATCCCAAGAACACAGGCACTGTTAATCACTAGTCGTCGAAGAAGCACTGCATTTTTGAGCAAATATCGAGCTAATTCCTCCTCTGTTCCCTTCTTTGTAGGACCAACAATTTCCACTTCTTTCAAATGGAGATGCCGGCGGTCTGAGCATTCTGTTTGCGGACTCTCTTTGACGTTACCCTGTTCGTCCAACTGTTACAGTAGAACAAACAGACTATGATATAATACAGTTTACGAAGGTGAAAATGTAATAATCGATGTACAATCGGGACAACAGATATTGGAACTATAACACGAATGAATACTCGAGGATGAATTGAAGCCCGTAAATTGAGCTAGCTAAGATAGCTAGTGACGAATGTACCTTTAAATGTAATGTCTCAAGAAACGGACACACGTTTATGATATGAGCAATGATCGCGATCATGTCCAAGCCAGTCGAGCGAGTATAAAAATAGACTTCCAACTGCTTCAGACGACAAATCGTAGGGATCAACTGTACCCGCACATCAGATAAACATACATACACAAATTACAAATCGTAGGGATCAAGTGATCAACTATACATACTCTGACAGTACAGTACAGTACAGTACAGTACAGCAATCACTCACCGTATGAGCAGGAACGACAACAGACAAGGCTTGAAGGTTTGGAGCATTTCGTGTGAGGGCGCCAAAGTTCTCTGAAAAGTACTTGGGGTCGGATATCCACCCGATATTTACTTTTCTCAAAAGAGGCATATCTGAACATTTCAAACACTTTCCAGAGTATTGTCTAGCGTCAAATATCTCGAGATTAGGACAGTTGAGTACGACATCACCTCCATCTGCAAGGACTAGTTTCTTTAACTTGGGTAGCTCAATGTTCATAGGCCGCCGTGGGTGTGATGATGAGTTCCAGATAATGTAGCTGTGAATTAAGCGAAGCGAGGTCAGGTTTACAGCACTAGACAGAATGCACTCCATCTCATCCTGCTCTATATGTACGAAATACATGTCGAGTGTAGTTAATCGACTTATCCAACTCGTACTACTATGCCCAACTGACAACGTAAGCCTACAGTTATGTAGTCTTAAACACTCCAAGTAAGATGTGTGTCCAGAGTAAAGAAGACTACTCGACAACACATATCTCGGATTTATGATGTTAAATTGGTAGAGCTCAAGATCCTTCACTCTCATCCTAACAAAACTTCGAACCCACCCATCAATACGTGAAGAAGGTGTTACATTGTCAACATTGAAGCGTATCTTAACCTCGTCGACATTATTCAAACCTGTCCATACTTGGATAAAGCGATCAACAACTCCTGCATATTTCGACTGATGCTTTAATACGTCCGTCTGGTTTGCTATTGGAAACCCTAATATATTAACAGCATCATCGAAGTGGAGAACTGAGCGGGAATCAGAGAGATGTCTCCACCTGCGAGATAGTAGACTAGTTCTAACCGAATCTCTTATTGTCAAATACGAGAGTATGTGTCCGAGAAGTTCGTCAGGTAAACCACTTATACGGTCGATGATTCTTTGTTGCGCTTTGACGACACTGCAACGATGGATACCAACCGTCGTCTTAGACATAGTTGTGTACTATATAATGCTTTTAAAACCGTGGTTTATGATAGATTTTGTAGGAGAAATTAAACATTAAATAGATGTGGAGAAATTAATCATTAAATAGATGTTTTTATCCTACCAAATACCTTAGCTAACTTGATCGTATTAGGTAATGCGTGATGTTTGTACTCATTACCTTATTTCCTCCTACTTTTTAAATCTTATTATTTTATACTCAATGAATATTCAGTGGGTAGATATTAGAAAGTTGTAGGAAATATTATAATCGTATTATTATATAGAGTTTTAGTATCTTATTATTATCATATTAGTATATTGTTTGATAATAGTGGGGGTGTTTGGTTATCGGCGAATCCGCCAAAAAAGAGTATATTTGGATGGATTAGCATGTTTGACCACGAAATCCGCCAATATAGGTGTTTGGTAAACAGTAGTTTGAAATGGCATATTCGAATCCAATCCGCCAATTTGCAATATGCTGCTAATAGGAGCATATTCACTTAGCAGATTGTATTTTTTTTTTTTACGTCCTTACCCCCTTTACCAATCAAATCCTACCAATCAATTAATTAAACTATGTCCTTTTTTGTCATTTTACAAATCAATTAATCAATCCGCTAATCTATAACAGCTAATTACCAAACACTATTAAAACAATTCTGCTAATTAAATCTGCTGGTCAAAACTGTCAATTGATTCTGCTAGTCAAATCTGCTTTTTAAATCTGCTTATGCCAATATCAATCCGCTGTTTATATATCAAACAGGGCCAGTATCAAATAATAATGTTTTGTTTAGAATTTTTATAAAATATTTTAATAGTCTCTCCGTTCCAACGAACTGTATACATTTGCTTTAAAACTATTCAGAAGTAGGATGAATATTTAATATAACTTCTAATATACTCTCTCCGATTGTCTATTTTCTTCCCTTCCTTTTGAGGAGGAAAATAAGGAGAGAATATTATATTAGTAAAATATGGAAGGTGGAATGGAAAAAAAAAAGTAAAAGAGAAATATTATATTAATTAAATGAGAAAAAGTGTGGTGGAAAAGTTGGAGAGAAGAATATTATATTAATTAAATGATTAAATGAGAAAAAGTAGGAGACGGGAATATTATATTATTAATGAGTAGGGGAAAACTTTCATTAAATGGAAAGAGAGAAAAAAATCAAACTCAGCCCAATAAAGAAATAGGGAAGAAAATAGGCAATCGGAGGAGTATATATAATATAAAAGATATTCATGTGAGATTTTGTTTAAATCGTCTAATCAAATACCTTATGAATATCATTTTTTTTATAACTTTTAGTAATACGTAACTAAAGATATAGACAAAAGAAAACGAGCATCGACATACATGCATAAAGCAACGGAAAGAGTACTCTTTCGGTTCTTAATGATGGCCAAATTCCATCATTATATGTGAGGATCGAGGAGTATTGTTTTGATGATTTTTTTTTTGGGTTATTTCATAACAATAATACCAACTATGAGGGTGCTTCTTATATTAATACCAACTATACGTAATCCCGTTTTAATACTCCCCTCATTAATCTCTCTTTAGAACAAGTTACCGGCTACCTGATGAGCCGGTTTCCTTTTCCTTTTAATTTCTTTTTGAATTAAAGTCCTCCTCCCACCATACTCTATACACTTCCTTTCTCGTTACTACGTACTCTTCCCTCGCTATTGTTGAACTCGACATCTCCTCTCGCCATTACTTTTCTTAAATTTTTTGAAATTGTGGTAAATAAATTGGAGCATTTGACGTTTGCAAAAAAAATCTGACATTTGAAGGATACGAATTAGAGGAGGATCCAGATGAATAACCACATCTCATTGTGTCAATGAGGGTTTTGAAGGTCGATAATGAATGATGACTTTTAATTTGATGAATATAAAGGGGAAGAAGAAGAGGTGCGCCAAAACCTAGCAGGTCACAATTACCGGTTTTACAGGTAAAAAAAGGCATTGGTTATAAAGAGAGATTAATGAGAGGATAGTTCATATTAAAACGGGATTACGTATAGTTTGTATTAATATAAGAAGCACCCCCATAGTTAGTATTATTGTTATGAAATAACCTTTTTTTTTTTTTTTCTTTTCATACTCGTATTTGATAGTATTAATTTAATGAAGGAACAATATATACTTTTGATTGTGTTTTTAGGAGGTCGTATATTTAATTAGAACAATGGATCTCGATTAAAATTGTGATTAATAACCGATAAACGAATATATGATCAATGACAAGTGCAGTGACCACCATACCTTATATTAAGGTTTATCTATTTATGTATATGAGATAAAAAATTTATTAGAATTTGGTTAAGAATTTTTTTTTCACTGATTTATAAAAATTAATTTAGGCAACTAAAATAATTTTTATAAAATATTATTATATATTGATTGATGATATACATTATAAAGTTGAGGTTTATTTTACGAATTGAATTTTGTTATTGGATCCATGTATTGAGAATAACTTTGAGCGAGAAAATTTTGCTTGCGGTGTTGACACTTTATCACTTTTCAAGAGCCTCTTAGACCATGTTTTACCATGGAGAGAAAACTCTCCATGTAAGGTGATGGAGAGAAGAGCCATTTTTTACAATGGAGAGTGTCTCCATGTTGGTGGAGAATGGGGAAATTCTCCATCACCTTGGAGAATTTCATGGAGAATTTTGGTGGACCATGTGAGA
The DNA here is from genome assembly GCA_958450325.1 of Agrostemma githago. NCBI lineage: Eukaryota > Viridiplantae > Streptophyta > Magnoliopsida > Caryophyllales > Caryophyllaceae > Agrostemma > Agrostemma githago. Next base: position 74,266,023 of record OY288245.1, on the reverse strand, counting down.
GTTTTGGTGGGTCATGGGTTGGGAAAGTTGATTGAAAATGAGTGGGTAGATAGATAAAAAATGAGTTGGGAAAATTGTGGGTTCCATGATGGAGAAAAAAATGTATCCATGGTAATTAGGAATTTTTTGATGAAGAAAAAAATGTGGAGAATAGTGATGGAGAAAAAAATATGGAGAAAAAATCGTCCATTGTAAAACATGCTCTTATCCCCTTCTCTTCCCAAAAGGAATTGATTAAAGGTAAGGAAAGTTGACTGTAGAGTGAAAAAATGAGTCTGTGTTGAAAGAAACTAAATACGTAAAGGCTATGGTTTGATATCACGGTGCACTATAACAGGACGACAATCAAAGTGGAGGTATGCCAATCCCTGAGCCGTCCCAAGTGCTATCTTATACCGTGCACCCAAGGCAACACCGAATTATTTGCACTTGTTGGTCCATGAAGGATATCGTAAAGGCTTCCATTTTCCATGTATTCATACAATATCAAACCGTAATCCTTGCTAAACCAAAAATCGCATGCATAACTTGACCAGATTTCGGTGTCTAACCTTTCCCAATGTCTCAATTTCTCTAACCATGCTATCATTTCCTGTTCTTTGATCACCAAGTGAAAGCTTTTTGACTGCGTAGGTTTCGTCTGGGCCTAAACAAGCCTTGTAGACGATTCCATGTCCCCCTTTCCCGATCATGTAATTTTCACTCAGATTCTCGGTGGCTTGTACTATTTCATTCAAAAAGAATGACGAACCTTGTTGGACTGAAATCTCAGCATCGTGTCTTTTGCCTCTTTGGCGTTTCAGAGAGACATAACAGACAATGCAAATAGAACAAGAAATACAACAAAAAATGTTCTATTACACTTGTCACTAACTAAACCCACTATTTGCTTTATCACACTTGTCGAGACGCATTTTACACTAACGATATTTTCTATCGATCTTTGCTATTATTAATATACTTGTAGAAATGAATCAAACAAGATGCTATTATGTGTCTATTTCATACACGTAAACAAAATAATTATTATTTTCTCTTTTTTTTCGAGCATTTGTAAAGTTTGTTACTCCGTATTTCATAATTTAAAAAGTATAATACAAAAATACATTAAGTCTAGTATAAAAATATATTGAGTTAACTATAGACAACAAAATTTTATAATATTTCAATATCTATTTATGAATAATATCTTTAGTATTTAGAGATAATTATCAATAAATATTGTGATAATATCCTAGGATACTCTAGAATCATTTTAATAAAATGATTTAGTGAGTGAGTCCATACTCGTAGAAAAATTAAGTGGTATGTAAAAGGAATTTTGAGTGACATTATCAATGTGTACGTATCAGGCTTTGAAGCTTATGGTAAATGGGTAAATCATTAGCGTTCGTAGACCCGAGCATAAGAGATTCATGTGTGAGCCATGAAGTGATGAGATGTGTTCATTTGGGTTTATTATGTGTCGAAGAAGCTGTCGAAGCGAGACCAACAATGGTCACAGTCGTTCTAACGTTGGAGAGTAGTAATACGATTATGTGATCTGACTAACACAACTCTAATAATTAAGAACCGTGTAAACGTTATAATCCCCGTAATAGTCTTGTGAAAATTAAATTCACATAGAATTGTAATTGTTTAATTGAGAAGCTTGGTTAAGTATTCAAGTCCGGTCCTGATTGGATATGCCCTCTTGTGTTCAGATCATTTCCACATATGTTATTATCAACTAAGTTATGGATAACGATTTAAATGTAAAAATAAATGCTCGTATTAATATCGATCAGACGATCAGGCCAGTTCGAATTACAGTTCAAACTCGGATCTCCCACTAATTATCATGTCCAATCAATTTTCTCCTTTCTACACATAACCCATTTGACCCGTTTACACCCTCTTTAGTCTTCACCGTACATGTAATTTTCACATTGACTTAAGGTCAACACAAATGCATGTATGACAAACAACTTTGAACATTAAGCATTATTGCGTTTAAATATAATCAAGCTTCCATGATTAATTATGCATCAATTTTACAACATCTTAATAAAAAAAATGTGGCTCTTAAACAAACCAACAAATATGATTAAAATCCTCTTTTTTCTTCAAATTTTTGCATACTTAACCACTAATACAACTGCCCAAACAACGTTTAATGCCCGAGTTTGTCAAGACACATTCGGAAATTACACCTTAGGTAGTTCATTTCAATCCAATCTCAACACACTTCTATATAATAAAATAACATCTAACACAAAAATCGACTATGGTTTCTATAATGTATCGGTTGGAAAAGACTTGGATATTGTTAATGGCATTGGCCTTTGTCGACCTGATATTCTGGTCGACAAATGTCGCCAATGCCTAAGTGAAGCATCTGAGGAAATCGTCGAGCAATGTCCTACCGAAAAAGATGCAATTGGGTGGTACGACGAATGTATGATAAGGTAAATTTGTTATATATACTGCTTTCGTCTCACCTTATAAATTGCGAAAGTTGTGATTAGCCTCCTTAATTTTCATCAATTGTGAGATTAACCACCTTAAGCCTCATAATTTTGGGTAGAAGCTAAGTAATTAAGCCTCATAATTGGATAAAATGGAAATTCAATCCAAGTTTTTTATTTATACATTTTGTCAGTATACAATAAAATAATTACGTGTATATATTTATAAAGTATATGCAATTTTTACATATTTTGGAAAAAAAAAAATATCGGAATGGATTACATAAAATCGAAAATTTGTAAAAGTAATCTCATGGATTATATGAATTACAGAGTATATTAAAATTATTAAAAAATTCTAAAAATTATGTTAATAAATTATTTAATTATTTTTAAAATATTAATAATTATTCAGTGTACAATTAGTTAAAAAAAATTGAATCGAATTTCACTTCTATTCAAAGTTATGGGGTCTAATTACAATATTTGAAACCTATGAGGTTCAACCTCACAATTGTCCAAACTGAAGGGGTTAATTATCACTTTTACGGTAACAAATTATGTACAAGCTGAGTTGTGGTACCATCTTATGTCTATTGACATACCTATTATATCCACCGATAATGAAGCACGTAAATCTCTGTGTTTTGTGTTTGCATGATTTATCTTTGTTACGCATTTGTCATAACACAAACTGTATTTATTATTGTTTACTATAAGGTACTCGGACCGTTACATTTTTGATAAGATGGAGCTAGGGCCTTGGTACCACCTAGAGTCCCCGGCGTTTGGTGTCGACATAGCCCAGTTCAACCACACGGCCGCCACGTTGCTAGCCAATTTGCAAACCAAGGCCGCTTCGGGTGATTCTCGACGTAAATATGGAGCAGGGACGGCTAATGTCACGAGTTCCTACACGATCTACGGCCTTGCACAATGCACACCGGACTTGAATTACTTTGATTGTTACACTTGCCTTGATAACGCTATTGAATTTGCCCTAAACGATTTATATGGTAACGTAAGCAGAGTTTTTTTCACTAGCTGTAACATTCGATTTGGAAGTAACCCGTTTTACGATTCCACGAATTTGATCACGATTAATCCGCCTCTGCCTCCGTCACCATCACCACCCTCAACCGCTCCAAGCGCTAAAGGTACCTTTAAAAAATATCGAAATTCCATATCTTTTTACGTACATATCTATTTTTATTACTTTTGGACTCTGATACCAATTTATCGTGAGACCGACTCTAAGAAGACTTATTCTGGAAAAAATTGCTGTTATTTTTTGCAGGAAGAAATACAAAATCGAAGGTTCTAATCATGATTCTTGTTTTAGTTGTAACGTTCACTTTATCAGTCGTGGCTTTCCTTGCCTGCTATTTAGTGAGGACAAGGACAAAGACAAGCATGCAAATTATAGGTACTTACTTTAATTTAATTAAATAGTTGGTTTTAATTTGTGACTGGTAAAATATAATGTATCGCTCGTAATTCACATCATACTAATAATATTTATTTTACTCCGTATAAGAGTATAACAAGAAGTCAAGAATGGGCCCGTTGGACCGTCTTGTTAGGGCACATAAGTATTTTTTTTATTTTATTTTTTTCGAGTTTTTGTGTTTATTAAAATACAACCTACATGGCAACATTGCTTGGAAACGGCCTAATGATGTTACCCACTTACCCGTGGTTTGGGTTCCATGAGCAAATTTAAAAAAATATTATCCTCGTCTTAAGCAAGATTACCTTTAATGTATTTTATTTTATTTTCAATCCGATTGGATATGATGCAGGGGAAGATCAAATAATAAGAAACAATGGAGAGGCTTCGCATGCACAAATGGATTTCGACACAAAAATGGTGTCAAATAATAATCTTGGTCGTGACGTTGCAAATTCAATCGAATCTTACAATGTGGTCTCGGTTTCCGAACTTGGTCCTCGATAGATAAATAAAAGGGTCTCAAGAATCATTATGTATACGAGTTCACAATCTTATACGGAGTATTATGGAATGGATAGAGGGAGTATCTATTTCGATAATAATGCATAGTTTGTATGTATATAATTTAGACTTTGTTTGGTAATTAGTAGATTATATTACTTTTATCCTAACCAAATTGTTAAAGCATATATATTGCAAATCAAAATTAATTAATTGCGAATTAGAGGATTATTCTCTTCTTTTTTAAAATTGAAATTCAATATAACTAATACGAGTAATTAAGGAGAAGTTATAGACTATAGACTCGGGGTGGATGCTCATAGGTTCTCCCACTAATTAGTGAAAGAATAACATGTAAATCGAAATTAAATATATCTCTCCCCTCGTTGAGTGTACTTATCGTGTAAGAGGTATCTCAATAACGCTATTGAGAGATATTTTCTCTAAAAAAAATTACGAGTTACAAGCAAATAGTCAAAATTTCATCTCGTGATAATATAACGATTTATGTTTAAACACGTACTGTACTAAAGTGATGGAAATAAGATACTAGTGTAAATCATGCAACTTAATGTTATCCTACTACTACTTTCTTGTAAACCTTGATTTTATCTTAATGAAAACGGGGTATTTTGTTTAAAATGTTGAGTAGGAGTATTATTTTGTAACAAATCTTTTTTAATGCATGTTAAGATAGATAAGATCCACTCATGTACACATCTAAAGTTAAGTCATTTTACAAATTAAGGTGAAACTGTACCAAGACGACCAGATCATAATCCAATTTTTTCTTTTGATAAATTCAATATTCCTGACAATTCGACGATCCTAAATAAAATTCGAACGTATCTCCATTCCTAATGCACAATTCAACTCAGATCACTCAACGTAGATAAAACCCTAAACCCGTCAACCACGACAACAACTAACAAGTCAAGCAATTTATAAGAGAGAGTTTTCAATGATAACAAGTGTTACCTTTCTTCAAGTCTTGATCGACTAAAATTCAACGTCAATCCCAAATGTATGTACCGTGTTTGCAACTTCTATATAATTTACGTCTCGTCTTATCTGTATAAAGCAAATTTATGGAGTAGAACACAAAAGACGTTTCAATGAAAACAAATTTTGTATATTTGTGTTTGTCTTATTGGTTGACTACAAGTCTCCTACTTAAAGTCAAGCCCAAACTTAACGTTGATTAACCCATAATTATCACATCGATCAATGTAAGTTCCCTTGACTTGTTTATAATGACCGGACGACCTTTAAGCTCCACAAAAATGTACTTCGTACAGTTTATAGACATGTCAAACAACTTGAATTAGTCTGATGAATACAAAATACAGAGCGAGTGAGCGACAAGTCGTGTTAATTATGAGTTCATTTATACGGGTTATGCGGTTATTGGTCAAATTACGAGTAGATGATGTGTCATTGTGTCGTCAAAATAATTAAATGAATATAATTTAAATATTTAGATGATGAGTATATTTGAAATAATAATTAAAAAACGTAAAAAAAAAAAAAAAAAAAAAAAAAAACTATTTTATTATTATTATTATTATTATTATTATTATTATTATTATTTTCTTTTGCGGAAAAAATATTTTATTACTCGTATTAAGGATATAGAAGTGTGTAAAATTGTTTTTTTTAAAAAAAAATTTAAAGTATTAAAATTATTAATTTTTTGAATTATTATCTCAAATATAATGCGTACATATTAGTAATAAATCGATAATTTTGACGACACTTCATTGATTATCCAACGGGTCGACACATCATTAAAAATGTTTGAACGAAAAATCCGCTTTATTTTCCTGTAATATATATATTTCATTAAAACATAGGAAATCATTAATGTATTTTCTGTATATTTTAATATTTTTCTCGTAAATTGAGGTGTCCCCTAGACCAAAGAAGACGACGTTGTTACTGTCTTCAAAGACCTCTCAAGTCTCAAGTCAAGTCAAGTCATCCCCAACTCGTCATTCACTATTCACTAACTATACATAGAATCATGCATTCACATTAGCCACACGTTATAAAAAAGAACTTTTTTGTTCTTCAAAAAAAACTCCGTAGATTTATACAACAAAAGGTATTATTCGTTTAAAAAATCCTTAAAAACTCAACTATTCAAATGAACTCCGTAAAACACAACATATTGCTCAATATTCTCACCATACTTCTCCTTTATACTACTCGTACAATTTGCCAACCTCAATTCCGAGATTATAATTGTGACAGTAGTCCCGATGGAGGTGAGGTTGGTACCTACACAAGTACGAGTCCATTCAAGAAAAACCTAGACGTTCTATTAACTTCGATGACCTCAAACACAAACGTAAACTACGGTTTCTACAATCGTTCAGTCGGCCAAAACCTGGACATTGTCAACGGCGTGGCTCTATGTAGGGGCGACGTTCCTACGTTGGCATGCAAGACATGCATCGCTAACGCCTCAGCCAAAATCACGTCGGTTTGTCCGAATCAAACTAGTGCTATAGTATGGTACGATACTTGCATGTTAAGGTATGTACTAATAATATACTCCGATCCCTCCTATTCATTTTAGTATTTACGTTTGCTTTTTCACAGTTATCAATGCATTTTGTTATTAGGATTATTTCATGGAAATAATCTAAACTATGCGTGTGTTTCTTAAAATAATCTAAACTATATGTAATCTCATTTTAATATGAGTTATGCATTCATTAATCTCGCTTTGCTATATATGAAATGATAACCTGCTATTACTGGTTGTAGTGACTTGTTCTAAGGTTTTATTAGGTTCGTTGCGGTCATCGTGAAAGTTAAAATTACAATAAAAAACATTTTTTTTTCATAACTTCTATAAGACTAATTTAAAAAAAAAAAATTGAAGATGCATGAATTTTGGGATTTTTGTTTTTTTATCAATTATCGAAAATGAACCCGAAATGTACGTGAATCAGAAGAAGAGTAAGAGAAAGAGTTGAATAAGGGAGCTTCAACAAGTAGATAGCTGGTCATCCATAGCAAAGCGAGGTTATATTAAAATGAGATTACGTATAGTTTGGATTAATTTAAAAAGCACACGAAATCTGTTTTTTCTATCATTTGTCAAACAAAGCCATAATATCTGATCTGTATAGTGTATACCCTCTTATACTATTAGGTACTCGAGTGAGAGGATATTCAAGGGCGAGATGTCCCACCCTCGTTACAACCGAGTCACGGGTGGGTCCTCAACGGACCCCGTGAAGTTCAACCAGACCGTGTCAAGTTTGATGACACGGCTAGCGAATGAGGCGGCGCTGGGCGATTCTCGTAGGAAATTTGCGACCGGAGTAGCGAATTTTAGTAGGAGTAGCGTTAGGGTTTATGGATTGGCACAATGTGTACCGGATTTGGAGGACTATGATTGTCTTAATTGTCTTACACTTATCACCAATTATACACTTGCTGATTGTTGTTATGGTAAGCTTGGGGTTGAGGCTGCTGGTGCAACCTGTGGTATTAGGTTTGGTAACCAATTGTTTTTTGGCTCGGCCGTAGCGCTACCACCGTTGCCTCCTTCCCCACCGTCATCACCACCTTCACTGCCGCCATCACTGTCGCCTCCTTCTCCAATGACCGTGACAAGGGAAACAGGTACGACTATTTAACGACGGTTTTTCTAACGTTAATAAGCTAATTATATTAAAGAACATTTACATAGATATCGTCTAAGTATGCTAAATAGAATTTAATATTTCAATTTATCAGGATAATATTCATGTAATTTTTGTTTTAATTGGCTTATTAACATTGTTTTAAATTGGCTTATTATCGTCTAAGTATTGTTTTAATTGGCACACGTTAGAAAACCCGATTTAACAATAGAGGTGGCCACGGCTGGACTTGGTGCGGGTTGGGTCTGGCTTGTGGCACCAGGCCAATCCCAACCTTGAGAAGAGGTCCAGCCAGGCTCTAGTTATATTCTCTCATCCAATCCAAAGTTTACATCAGTTTTTTCCATTAGTAATAATGATACGTTAGGTGAATTATGAATTTTTTGGTAACGTCTTTTTACCCAAAAAAAAAAAAAAGTAAAATTTGTATTGGATGATCCGTTTAGGTGTAACAATGAAATTTATTGTGGGTGCAGGTAAATGCAATGCATCAGCATCAGGTGTGATGGTTGTGATTGTGGTTGCTTTAGGCGTTCTTTCAGCCATATTACTTACGATAACTTTTTGTCTTATCATTGGACAATCAGCGACTAAGAGGAATTATGTTATTGCGCATCATCACCAAACAGGTATGAAATCTGAGTATATTATTACTTCGTACTGTTATTTGAATCATAAAATCTCATGTGACACGGTTTCACAGTAACATTATTTTTAATTTTAGTTTTACTGTTTGGTTGGTTATTAGTGTGTTTTACAATATGGAATAGGTGGTGACCAGGAATCAGAGGATGTCACGACCCGAGAGTCTTTGTTATATGATATGGCTACCCTTCGAACCGCAACTAATGACTTTTCAGATGAAAATAAATTAGGTCAAGGCGGATATGGGACCGTCTACAAGGTATTCTTTTTCTGATCGAGTTTACCTTATGGCATTACTCGTCCATCAACTTAAACTTAATTTCGCCCTACAATTAAACCGTAAACCCTAATTTAATACTTCAATTTGTCGCACAGGGTACACTACCAAATGGGGAAGAAGTAGCAGTGAAGAGATTGTGTAAAACATCGGTCCAAGGCGTAAAGGAATTTAAGAACGAGATTTTGTTAGTAGCCAAACTTCATCACAAGAACTTGGCTATGTTGTTAGGGTTTGCCCTAAACCAAGACGAAAAATTGTTGGTGTACGAGTACGTCCCTAACAAAAGCCTCGACCACTTTGTTTTCGGTAATAACACGCTTTTTTTGAAGTATCGTGTTAAGTTACATGACGTACTACTCAATTATATAGTGTCAGGTTCAATTCATTCCTAGCTTCGTCACTGATCATTTTGTTTTCAGATCCGATAAAACAAGGACAATTAGATTGGAAATCGCGGTACAACATAATTCAAGGAATTGCAAAAGGAATGTCGTATCTTCATCTAGACTCGGGCCTGAAAATCATACATCGAGATTTGAAGGCGGGCAACATATTGTTGGACGCGAACATGAACCCTAAAATCGCTGATTTTGGTTTGGCAAGAATGTTTGATTATGATAAGTCCCAAAGCCTCACTAGCAGGGTTGCTGGAACATTGTGAGTACCAATTCATTCATTTTCAATTCTTCCCCTTTTTTTTTACGTTGCGGGTGACAGGCTCGAAATTTTGACTTTTTAACCTAAGATGGTAAGACTTGAGTATTAGAAATTACTTACTGATGTTAAATTACCTACTAAATATATCAGCGGCTACATGTCTCCGGAATATGTTAACGGGGTGTACTCGACAAAATCAGACGTTTATAGCTATGGAATATTGGTCTTAGAGATTATATGTGGCAAGACGAATTCTGCATTTCCTGAATCCAACGACGACGGTGATGATCTTGTAACTCATGTAAGTTTATACTACTCGTACTATTCAAAGTTCGATTTCAAAAAGTCAAATGAGAAAAACATGTACGTCCTTGAGAATAGAACCCTATAACATTTTAATAAAATGATTTAGTGAGTGAGTCGTGGTAGGTAAAAGGAATTTTTGAGTGGCATTATGAACGTGTACGTATGTATCAGGCTTTGAAGCTATGGCAAGAGGGTAAATCGTTGTCGTTGGTGGACCCGAGCATAAGAGATTCATGTGTGAGCCATGAAGTGACGAGATGTGTACATTTGGGTTTATTATGTGTCGAAGAAGCTGTCGAAGCGCGGCCAACCATGGCAACAGTCGTTCTAACGTTGGAGAGTAGCAATACGATTAGTCTTCCGGTTCCAAGACAACCCGGTTTCTTCAACAAGACCGCCGCCATTCAAGAGTCCCCGTACATTGGAAATGTGACCGATAATGACGTTGATATCGCTCCTTTGTCAAATGATGTCTCCGTGACCGAGATTGAACCCAGGTAGATCGATAATGAAAACATTCATCAACATGGAGTATCAGTAGTTTTGCTTCTGTCCCGCTCATTTGTTTACTCACACGACCATGTAGGATGTTTACATGTTCACATTGTCACATTACATATTGAAGTTAAGTTGGGCTACTTTTGAAGGATCCATGAGCTAAATGGGCCGAGGAATAAAAGCTTCTGTGTAAACAGTGTAAGTAGGAATTATCCAATGAGATTATAGAAATATATACTGTACACGAATATTTTTTTTAAAAATTCACAAAACTTTATAAATTATTATCGTATTTTAATAAAATATTACGAGTATCATATATTTATGAAATTAGACAACTAATTATGACTTCCGTATTTAATTTTATATCTTACTCTGTAGCATTTTTTTCACAAATATTGTACTTGTATTTAGTTTTGATGGGATCCTTTTCACTTGCTAATCATATGAATGATGTGATTATTTCATATCGTACGACTGGGCGCAGATTATTTTTTATGAGTAACATGTTCGTCGTATAGTTGTAAAGAGTCGAATAGTTTGAGTTAGATAAAAGCCAAATGTACGGTATGTTAAAAACAATTGAACTTGATGACTTCTTCAGTTCTTCTTATATTTTCCCCTGTGGGTCCATTTCTCATCTCCCTTTTAAGCTTTCGGGTCTTCCTTTGACTTAATGACTTCTTTCTTGGCTCAAATGTAAGCTTGAATACTCGAATCCGACTCAATCGTTTCCAAGATGATTACCTAAAGTATAAAGTCGAGACAAAACAAATCTAAAGACAAGACTCAATTAAATACCTAGTATGAACACTCAAATCCGACTTGAGCATTTCTGATATGACACCTTAAATATAAAGACAAGACAAGACAAGACAATGTCAAATTAGTCGAAAACAACGATTATTACTAGTCGAAAACAACGATCAATTAAAACCGAGTTATTTAATCATTTAAGTACCTAAAACCTCGTTAAACCTAAACACAAATTCTTGGGAGAGACCACTCCTTAGTACCACTCTATGTCATATTCGTATCCTTAAATGACAACTTTGTTTTGTACATGTTTTTATAACAAGCTTACTCTCTTTATATTTGTATACTCTTTCATGTTAATCGTACTCTTTCATGTTAATCGTACCTATTTCTATTAGGTTTAATACCACTGTTATTTCCATTTATACTTAATTTCTCAATAAGGTTAACGAGATACCGTCTATAGGATACCTACTCAAACCTAAACCTAAACCCTACCACTATGGCACTATGTGAGTATGTGATTCATCAATGACTCATACTAGCAAATCCAGTAAAACCTAAAACCCCAAATCAACCACGTAAAACCTCTGAATTAATAATAAGACCATTATCCATTCCACAAATTCTCATTGATTTCAATTGAATTGAATTAAATGGGTATACCCAGATTAATGTTGTTCAAGCAATGGCTCACAAAACCCATATTCCAATCATTCACAAACTCACCCACGATTCCTTATAGTAGTTTCAATCTAATAAGAACAGTAAGTTCAAGTTCAACCCCATTATCCCCTGAAATCGTTGAGTTTGTAAGGAATTCGCCAGGCAGCAGTCCAATTCCATTGCTCGAGAAGTATTTTGAGGAGGATAAGTCTGTTTTAGAAGCTGAAATTCCTTCCATTATTCGTCATCTTCGTAAAGTTCACTTATTTCAACCTGCTCTTCAGGTTTCTCATTATCCTATCCTATCCTATCCTATGTAGTTTGAGTTTTATCCCCATTTTATCGTATTTGACCCGTTTTAAGACTCGTGTTAAAACAAGAATGTGATTGTGATATGCAATTTGATGGAGATGAAATGAGCACATTTCCCCTGTTTCTGTTTCTGTTTCTTTTCTCATTTAATGGTAGCAATATAATGAGGTCCATATATTGATATGATGAGGCATTAAGGCCGTTGTTTGAGGGAAACCGTCTTATTTGAGAATTTGTTTGCGATATTAAGTGGGAAAACATATTGAAGGTTTAACTTGTAAGGAGTGTGTTCGGATAGAGTGATTTGGAGGAAAGGGATGGTGAAGAAATTGAAGGGTTGGCTTTGTTTTGTGTACAATGCGGTACAGTTAAGGTTGTGAGTCGCATCGCGTGTGAACCCTTCGTAGATCCTTGAGGAATTGCGGTTACTGGGTATTGCTCTTACGAGAATGGTCATTTATGTACGAGTAGTTTTTAGTGATTTTGTATTTTCAAGATACGGACTCAAAAGAAGAAAGTATATCGGAGGAATGGCGGGTGTTTGATGACCTGTTTTTGGTGATATTTGAGAAACAAATACACAGTACTAGACTACTAGTCTTAACCTCATAAGAAATATAGAGATACAATCCCACATCCTGTTTTGGGAGTATGATTTTTTGTGTGTGCTTTGTTGCCTGTGGTTGTAGGATTTCAGGATATTAGGTACTTGTAATAAGTTACGGAGTATAATCTTACAACTTGAACTAAACTGTGTACTTACTAGACAAAAGCTTGACCTTGTCGAAGTTGTAGCAATTGAAATCTGTTATGAAAGCGGAGGACAAAATACCGAGTCACTGCTCGTACACTACGTCAACTCTGAGATGCTCTTACATATCCCTAACCATATGATTAGATGAGCCAATGGAAACGTACGTACAACTTAAAAGAAGGAATATAGAAAAATGGTTTGGTCCTAAACATCTCTTACTTGTTCCGCTACTCATACGGTCATACTTAACCAAACCACTTTTTTGTTGATGACACAGGTTTTAGAGTGGACTAATCGCAAACCTGTTCAGCACAAAGGTTCCAGTGATCTACCGTCACACCTTGATCTCATCGGCAAGGTGCATGGCGTTGACGCTGCAGAGAAGTTCTTCATAGAAGCAAACGACCATTCTGAGAAGATGTACAATTCTTTGCTTAACCTCTATGTTCAAGGAATGCTTGTAGATAAGGCTCTTTCTCTTTTCACGAAGATGAAAGAAATGGGAATCGCTTCTACCCCTCTTACATACGACAAAATCATGTCGCTTTACCTTAAAAATCGTCTACCTGGGAAGCTGATGGACTTGTTTTTAGAAATGCAAGAAAGGGAGGTTCCCCTCAACCATGCTTGTTTCAAAATGTGCCTAAAAGCTTGTGCTTTATCTTCTGATTTCGATTCCATGGATAAACTTTTAAAAAACATTAAAGACCAACAAAGCTTCACGTTCGACTGGCCTATGTATTCCTCAGTTGCTAACTACTACTTGGACGGCCGTCATCCCAAGAAGGCGATTAGCTTCCTACAAAAAGCAGAAGTTTTGGTAAAGGACAATCCCATTGGGTATGCTAACTTGATTAGTATATATGCAAAGCTCGGAGACGGTGCTCAGGTGAGGAGATTATGGCAGAAACAGAAAGATGTTTGTAAAACACAGACTAATCATGATTATACAGTCATGCTTAGTGCTCTAGTGAAGCTCGACAAGTTCGAGGAAGCTGATCTGTTACTGGAAGAATGGAAATCATCTGGCAATGAATATACCCATAAAGTAGTCGACGCCTTTTTATCAGGATATTCACAAAAGGGACATGTCGAGAAAGCTGAAAAAATATTCGAGGAGATGATCAGTAAAAACACAGAACCCTTTCCTATCACGTGGGGGATTATCAGCGAGGGGTACGTGAAGAATGGGAACATGCAGAAGGCGGTGCAGTGCATGGAGAAGGCTCTTCAGCTAGGTCCACAACACAAAGGGTGGAACCCAAAACGCGAAGTTATCTCAAACATAATGACTTGGCTAGGCGAGCATGGGGACAGCGATCAAGTGCATGAGTTTCTGAAGTTGATGAGCCAGGTTGCCCCGATGAACAAAAACATGTACCAGACGCTGAAAGCGAGCAAGAGGCATGGTAAGGACATTAATGTGATTTTGCAGAGGTTGAAAGCGGATAATGTAGATGTAGACGAGGAGACAAGTAAGCTGATGGAGGTATCGTCAACTTGATTTTTGTCGAGTTTTTTGCATTAAGTCTTTCAAATGCTGCCATAATTGATTGTAAGGTCACAACTTTACTAAAATTTGCTTCTATGGATTGTTTTGGTGTTAGTAGAGGGAATGGCATTGCTCATCATTCCTAAAATAAAGTACCATGCCTTATGATATAGGAGTACAATCTTTGAATTTGTAAATGTTTTCTAAAAATAGAAACTTTTAGAGATTTGAGTCGGGAGTTGGATTACCGGTAACACAAATTATAGTCTAAGATGGTCTAGCCTATGAGACAGTCCTGTTTTGTAGAAAGACAATTCATTTATTATTGATAAATGGGTCATCTTTTTATACTGATGCACCGTTTCATGTTCTGAGACCGAGAGTAGAATTTACTTAAACGTAAGTTGATTAAGTTGCTACAAGAATGGACAAAGTCAAAAAGAGTAAGGGTCTTCCATCCAAGGCATAAACCACAAGTACTACTACCTAGTCAAACTTATTCACATTAATAATCGCTCTTAGCCTACCAATTGTACGAAAGAACATCGTTTTCGTCCCTACAATTTCAACAAAAATCTTTCATAATGGTTACAGAACCAGTACAACCGACCAGATTACTCGACCATCAGATATCTCCAGAAAGAATCAAATGAGACGGAAGAAGGCCGGGGCGAGGGATAGGGAAACAACTTCCACCGGTGGCAAGTGAAGGATTAGTAGTTTACTCAAAGTCTAATAAAGGAAACTAATGAGAAAGATAGTGTGATTAATTAGTGGTTTAGAAGAAGAGGAAGAAGAATTAGTTAACTTGCTTTACTTTGCCTAATACTAACATACGTGTCTTATCACCTAATTTACACTGCCCACTGACCACTTGTACTCATCATATACATACGTACGTTTAGCGTGACTCATTTAATTTACAAAAAAAAAATTGTTAAGAAAGTTGTACGTTATACTTTCCCTTTTTGGGTTACTTACTTGTATGAAAAATAAAAAGTACGGAGTAAATATTTATGAATCGGGTTCCCTAATGTGGGTCCGTTGGACACACGTTAATGAGCTGAATAAAATAAGCTTTACAAAGATATATTATCATTAGAAATGGAAATATTAAGATCTATTTACTATACTTAGACAGTATCCATTTTAACCTTACTTTATTTACCTTATTAACGTGTGTGGTGTCCCAGTAGATACACGGTAAAAAAAAACGTTCATGAATTAAAGCAAAAGAATATTGGTATTATTACACTTAACATAATCTTATAAAAGACGTAGTTTACTAATTACTATAATCACTACTTTAATTAGGAGTGTATATTTTAGAGTAAAGTTTGGATGACTTTTTTTTTTTTTTTTTTTGCTAGTGTTATCTCGTATATATTGTACGGAATACAGGTTTATTTTTAAAGTTTTGATGATTTTTTTCCTAGTATTATCTCGTATATATTGTACATAATACAAGTTTGTTTTTAAACTTTTGATGGCACTGGAAAAATAGACTCTGTATTTCGTTACATATTTTAGTGTCAAAAGTATCATATTATAAGGTAAAATGTGGATTTTTCTTCAATATTTCATGTGAGACGATTTCACAGGAGACTTTACTATGAAAATCTTGTTGATTATTTTTATGCCAAAATAATTGTGGTGTCGATACCTCATCAAATTTGGTATAGAATCAATTGTGCTAAATAAAGGATACGGAGTAGAACATGGGATTACTTCAATTCTTTACGTTATTTGCATGGGATTCAATCTATTTAATTCAACCCAAATTATAATATACAACCGTTATACCGTACGACGGACCTAATTTATGGTAAAAAGTTATCACTTTACGTTATTTAGTGACCACTTTAAGTTAAATAGTGACCATATTTTAATATGAAAAAGTGATAACTATTTATTTGAAAGTGATAACTAACTAACCTAAAATGATCATTTTTTATCCTAAGTTGCAAACTTTTACTATTATCGCATGGTACAACGGTTGTACCCATTAATTACTGTTAATTCAATAGTAGTAGTGATTATTATTGCAAAATTCAAAAAACATTTAATGATAATAGGTTAGAACAATTAATCAGCTTACAGTGTCCAACAAAATTGGACGACTAACATATATACTATGACGTACAACTGATGACGTAGAGGCAATAAACATCACTAGTTACTACTCTACTTCCATTCACATACATGTTGTTATACATTGACATATACATGTGATTATGTATGCAATAGTACTTAATCAGTAACGTATCATATTCTTAGTTTAGTGATTACGGTACAAGTATATATATCTTGGACGATAAGTCTCAAGTTCGATTCTTTCTTCACTTTATTGTAAAATAACTAAATACGTGTTTTTAATCATCTGACATCAGGGGCGGACCATAATTAAGTTTTAATAATGGGATATGTCATTATGTTGGTGGTGGTGCAATGGTTAAGTCCTTTGTCATTTAAGCAAATGGTGGGGGTTCGTATATCCTGTAGCTTTTCAAAATACAAAGTCCGGGTCATTTACGTCAAATATTGATCACATGACCAACCTCACAACCTCATACTTGATGCATTATATCAATGAAAGAATAGTCTTATACTTTTTAATTAAACAATTTATCAAAACTTTCATTCTTTTTCTCATAGATTTTAACAACACTTTACAAATATTTAATTTAATATTTTGTTAGATATGGTAATTATTTCATTTAATTTTGTAATGATTTTAATAATCATGTCATAAAAATATGATTTAAAATAAATAAATAAATATATATATATATATATAAACATATACGGAGTATTTTTCAAACAATTGGAGAAATAAATAAATATTTTTATGGTTGCTATGGAGTATTAAAGAATATTTAATCAAAATTTTATATTAATTGGATTATGACCATAAATATTTAAGTTAAAATTGGATATGTCATTTAGGATCATTTTCGGGTCGCACGACTCGCATTGTTTTTTTATAGATGTCGTTGTTAAAAAAATATTGTGCCCCCCTACTGAGGAAATCCTAGTTCCGCCACTGTCTGACATGTAGAATTCGTACTATGTTATAATTAGGGTTTGACACTATCAAATTTGAGTTGACCAAAATAAAATCTGGTAGATTTTGTCACGTTTCGGTACCCCATATTTGGAATCTTT
This sequence comes from Agrostemma githago, assembly GCA_958450325.1. Taxonomy (NCBI): domain Eukaryota; kingdom Viridiplantae; phylum Streptophyta; class Magnoliopsida; order Caryophyllales; family Caryophyllaceae; genus Agrostemma; species Agrostemma githago. The sequence goes on along the minus strand of OY288245.1, from coordinate 74,248,432 downwards.
AGTCCGACCCATGCTGTAAATTTTACGTGTTGTTTTTAAAATGGCGTGGTAACATTATTTCAAAATATAAATCGTAAAATGACTGATATAGCGAAACGGAAGGAGTACACGAGTGAGACAAGTGGGACAAGGTTTCTTGGAGTCGAAGGAAGTGATTTGAATGAAAATATCAAAACTCCATGAACAATAATGCACCAAATAACATGTATGTGTTGCTAATATCCAACATTTCATAATTAATGTATGTGCAACCATTACCCAAATATATGTAATCAATACCACCCAAAGTACTCCCATCAAATAAAATGCATGCCAATATATATATATATATATATATATATATATATATATATATATATATATAAAATGTACGAGATTCTGAGTATGCAGTCGTTTCGTCTCTGACTCTCTATAATTAGAAAAACTTAAATCTCATGATAAAACCATCAAGTCATCAACCAAATTTTTTTTTATAAAACGGTCTTACACAAGCCGATTCTAAATCCCTTATTTACTATTGTACTAAAATAAAATCAATCATGTCGATATGCTGTGTATTATTAATTAAAAATGAAACGTTCAAGTAATTAAAATGTCCATGTATAACTACAAAAATTACGTATACGGAAAATTTATCAAATTCAACAACATTTATAAGAAATAAATTGACTGGTAAAAAAAATTCCGATAAAGTAAAAGATTATCACTAACAAAGATTTTAACTATAGATCATGCAATTTTATTTTAATTTTAAAACGCTAATTGGAGTCATTTTCATGTAAGTAATAATATCCGTTTAATACAATTTGGTGTGAAAGCGTACGTGTTAATTGTGTTACGACTAGTACGTACAGTAGTAGATTGCTATGACTAATACCGTGATATGGTGTTGACACAAGTTGTAAGACACCGCGTGTGTACGTACACTTTGACAACTTAAACTTATCACTTCTAATTCAATTACCTGGATATATAAATAATACGGTAACACAGTCTCATCATATGTCTGAGACGGTCCAATCACATAAGTATTTAAAAAATTATATAAAGAATTATTTCATGAGTTATTAGTCTTTTTTGTAATGGGTATAAAACTATATTCCTTGATACTGACAAAACATTGGTATAATATTTAACCCGTTTTATAATGTGAAACCGTTTCACACTGTAATGAACGAACGAATGAATGAATGTTGTTTGGATATTATTATAATGCGATAAAAATAGAAACATGACTTGGTCATGACAAATTAAGAAATTCCCCGATGATTCCACGAAAGTAGCTAGCCAGTGGAAATTTAGAGCTATTATTATATTAATCCTACAGTACTTCTTTAGATATGGAATAGTTGATGACAGAAAGTGGGAGATAGATTAAAATTAATGATAGTATGATGACCTAATGACTTACGATCAGTAATTAATTAAGTACCTAATCTGGCTCACAATTGTTGATTCAATGTACAGTATATTATTCTGCTTGAATAATGAATTATGTGCCTAAGTTTTTAATTACCCGTACAATTGGACCGTCCTATAACATACTCACACTCACACAATAAAATATTCCGTACAATTTAGATTAGTTTGGCCGAGTTTGTGGCTAAGTTGGACGATAGTGTGTGACTAATTAGATTGACATAATCAACTAATTTTTCCAAATTATAATAGTTGATTAGGCAATAATTTTGTCTAAGTTGCGCTGAAAATTTCAATAAATATATATAGTTGCATAAATTTTACGAGTAATTTTTTTTTTTTTTTTTTTTTTTTGCCAACTAGGAGTAATTTTGTTGAATGTGTACACCTTTGATGTATCTGGAGCAAAGTGTATGTGAGTAACGTGACTAATACTTTCCTCCAGTCATTTGTTAATCCTCAAATAATTAAAGTCAAATTAAGCCACCATATACAACACTATTGACCATTGGCCGTTGCACTTTCTTGTCAAACTAACTTAACTTGATAATTATCACATCTACTGTAATGTAAGTAGTTTATTACTCCGTATTTTATAATGTTATTTGAACTTTTTTTTAAAATTTTAATTCACGGGTTTTCAAAAATTTAATATTTACGAGTTTGGTTTCATAAATTACAATTTACAGAGTATATAATTTATCATAATCTATGAAAAGAATGTGAGTTAGTTAGTAAATATTCCTTCGTGTACCATTATAAAAAAAATCACCTTGAGCCGTTATACATCATAATTATCCTATTCAATTTTACGTGAAAATCGTTTCTGTGAAGATAAATGGTGGATCTATAGGTAAAGAATTGAATGAATGAGAGGGAGTATCAATGTAGTATATTATCAAATGTGTAGTCGATCATATATGCATATGAAGATGCTTTTATTACAAAATTGAATATTATAATTCACAAGTTTGTCACTAATATATTTTCCTACAAATTAAAGTCAGTCTTTACTTGAAAAATTAAAACGACACGTAAAAAAAAAATGAATGTATTAAATTATTAAAAAAAACTGATGAAGAAGTTGGTCATTATTATTTATTACTATATAAATGGATAGCGTAAATATACTTTTTATAATATGCATAATGATTTTGTAATTTTATACTTGAAAATTGTTTAACAAAATACTAATATCGTTCATTTAAAGATAAATTATATATACTCTCCGTACTACCAAGTAAAAATATTTGACTAACTTCAAAAAATAAATACTCGGATCCGTATATTTTTATAAGTGTTTAGTTTCTGCTCCAATTTGATCTTTGATTAAGTCAAACCAGAATTTTAGGTTCTAATAACGGACAAGACTGAACATGTTTCGGTCATCTTCAACCCAAAGAATTTTTCAAAATGAGTCTTTAATCCGATTCTATGAGGATCCGATTCTTTGAGGGCGTGACGATGTGGTGAAGATTAAATGAGAAGGGAAAGTTAAAGGCAATAGTATCCATTTGGGTATCTCATCTCATGGTAATATATCCATTATTATCCCCAAAAGAATCCTGAATTTAATACTACCACTAATAATAACAACAAATGGAGTAATAACTTCTAGTAGTAGTGTACAAGTACAAGTGTGTAAACTCTAGAATCCTCACCCCCCATTTTAATTTGACCTAGAAAAAGTCCCCCCCTTCCCCCCAACCCCAACTGATCAACACAATATATCAATAGCCACCACCACTACTACTACTACTACCTCTTCCCCTTATTCTTCCAACTATTGTCAGTTGACCCACTTCACTTCCTTCTCTTCTCCTCTCTTACCAACCACTCCTCCCCCCCTTATATATACCCCCTTCCCCCTCTCTCCTCCACTCCCACTTCCCCCCACTTTCTCACCTTCTCTCTTATACACTCTGTATTCATTCATTCATTTTTATTCAACATTCACCATGACTACTCTAGACACCTACAACTCCTCAACCACCACTACCTCACCACCGCCGCCACCCCCCGACACCACCACCAAGAAGAAGCGCTCTAGACGCCCCCGCTCCGATCCACCTCCACCTCCACAGTCTGAAGACGAGTACCTCGCTCTCTGCCTCATCATGCTCGCTCAAGGCCGCCACGATTCTGTTTCAGAGGAAATTTACAAGTGTGCCGTGTGTCACAAGGAATTCCCCTCTTACCAAGCCTTAGGCGGCCACAAAGCCAGCCACCGTAAACCAGCGGTAACCGATTCCGCCACCGTGATAACCGCCACACCCTCAACCACCCCCACCGCCGCTACACCTGCCGCGGTTAATGTTTCGGGTAACGGCGGAAAGTCACACGTGTGTACGATTTGTAACAAGGCGTTTCCGTCAGGACAGGCGCTCGGCGGACACAAGAGGTGCCACTACGAAGGCGTCATCAACAGCAACAGTTCCAGTACTAAAAACAAGGACAAGAGCGGCGGCGGAGGCGGAGACGGGAAGACGATGACGGTATCGATATCTGCGGCGGGGTCAGAGGGAGGAGCGGCGACGTCGACGGTGACTCACACGCCGTTTGAATTTGACCTCAATATGCCGGCGATGCCGGATAATTACGTAACCGTTGACTTCGACGCAATCAGTAATACGAATACAAACACGAATACGAATACGAGTACTCATCAGGTTCCGAAATTGGTATCGTATGAGCAAGAAGTTGAAAGTCCTCATCCTTCGAAGAAACCTCGTCCGTTCTTTACTCTTTGATTCGATTCAATTTGGGAAGGAAATCAAATAGGTGGATGATGATTCTTAGGTTTAGGACTAGAAGAATTAATTAGTACCATTATATTCATAATTCTATGTAATAATTAATTAGTCTAAGTGAAGTGATTTTTTTTTGTGATTTGTGTTTTAATTACAAATGATTCATGTAAATACACAAATATTATGATTGTTATTATTACAGATATGATGATTAGCCGAAAATTTCTTGGTACATTCGTTACAAATAAGAATCTGAGATAGGAATATCGTTTTTTTTAACCCGTATCCAGTAACATTAGCATTGATATTGTCTGATTATGGTAAATAAAACTTCTTATTAACGTGTGTTTATTGGGGGTAGACGTTAGGAAAACCGTGATAATATAGGTAGGTGGGTTGATTAGTGTTGGAGTGGGAATGGGTGATCCAAGAAGATATGGTCCTGATTACTCGTTTTCCCATGTGATTAGTTGGATAGAACAGTTGTAAACTTGTAATTCATACAGTGATGTTTGATTATTATAGCTTAACATACGGAGTTAGATGTGTTGTTCACTTTTTTTCTCTATAATACACAATCAATTAACAGTCAACCCACTGTATATAGCAGTTGGCCAACTGTTACTGTTATGCAATTTCCCATTATCCTTTTCCCTTTACAAAAACAAAAATTACCTTTTCATCCGTGAAAATCCAAAAAAAATTTAAAAATCGAGTTCAATTAAGAAGAAAATTCTAAATGAAATAAAAAATATTCCATATTGATTATGAATAGTTTTGAGGTTTTTGACTGAGGTACAAGAGTCTACAGATTCGTTTTAATCAAGTTCATCAGCAAGTTGAGGGTTTCGACCTCTAAAATTTACTGACTCACTTTCGGATAATTCGGGTAATTTTTGAATATTTTTGAATTCTCTTGGACAGTCTTCGAATAAATTTTTGAGTCGGATCAATTTTTGACAGGTCTACTTACGTACCATTGGGAAGAGAACGATGTGGAGGATGAGGGGGAAACTTTAAAAGCAAGTAAGTGAGGGAGTGTTGGAGATAGAAGCAAAGAAGTATAAAACGAGGTACCGTGGTAGGATCATCTAATATTCGAATGCCTTAGCTAGGAGGTTCGTTCACGAGTTTTATACGTAAAGCCAAAATATAGGATAAGTAGTCGGTACGGTCAAAAGTTGCAAGGAGGATCGGATAAACTTGAACTTATATACTCAGGAGAAGTTAGAAAAAATAGTACAGTGCACATGTTAGGCATGGATGGTATCAGTGAGCAACTTAAACACTACTCACTGTATGTGTGTCATGCCCTGGAGGAGATGGAGATGGTTTTAATAGAATATAAACGGTTCTCAGCCATCGCCTTAAGGTTTTGGTTGAATCCCGGTTCGTTGATATGGTATTACGCCCCCTCACTCGAATGTTCATCGGGCTTGAAGAGTGGTTAGTGTGCACAGACCCCCTCGTACCATGTGTTGAGTTTCCACCTAAGAGTTCGAGATATTTGGGATTGTTAAGGTTCAAACTCGTGACCTCTGTTACCAACGAATCATCTCAACCAAAACTTCAAGGTGAGGACTGAGACCCGTTTATAGGTTTCTATCGTAATTCTCTCCTAGCTTAGGATCGTTCTATGGTATATCGTACTCTTAAATCAATTAGAAATTTTTTAAAAAAAATGTGAAATGAAATTATTCCGTATTTCATTGGTTAAGGTATACGATTCTAGGGTAAAATACGTACGAGTATACGACTGCTTAGCAGTTACGGAGTATGTAGCATAGTGTTAGAGGTAGTGTGGTCCAAAGATATTCGTTCGTTCTTTCTTTCCCATCTTTATCCCTCCTTTTGTGTGATGACCACTCATGTGGTGCCACCTCACCCACTTATTATATGCATTATTTATTTGTGTGCCAAGTGTTGATTCCAGAATGTGTTTATAGGTGACACTCTACTAACATACGTGTGGACTGCCGACTGCGGACCAAGTACATATATACTTGCCCCTTAACCAACTTTTATCAACACCACGTCAATTAATTACCCATATTAGTTCATACCCTCATACGTATGGGTGCTCAAAAAGTGATCTGGACAGGTAAATCCGATCAGTCTGGACTGTACGGTCTGATCTGGTCCACTGATCTCAAAAAATTTAGTTGCCGATCCATGGTCCTGTCCGGTCCGGTCTACACTAAAAAAAATCAAATTTAGTGTATTTTGTTGGTCCGGTCCGGTCTGTGAGATTGAATTTTTTGGGTTGCTGGTCTGGGTTTGAACCGGTAAACACCCCATACTCATACGGATTACAGAGTAATTTCTAAGGATAATGTTAAATACGATTTTTAGAGGAAGATTGTTAAGAGTACGTGCAAATCGCAAATTAATACTCCGTATCATTAATAATATTGTAATATTATGAACAATTAACATTAATATAACACGATATCAACATATATAAGATATCAACGCTTCCACGTGAAAGGTACGTAGGTGATTAAGCAAAGAGAGTGTAAGATGCTGGAAGAGTGGAAGGCAAAAATAAAGGCAATACAAGTAGTGTACGGAAGCATGCAGGTGCAGTAGTATGCTGTATCTTAGTGGTTAAGTGTGGTGGAGTAAGTAGTGAGGTCATAATTTTAGTCGTATTATTAACCAACAAGTTCATTACTGGAGTATAATATTATCCAAAACACCGTGTAGAGTATGGTGTAAGTGTCACCTACTCATGCGTGTTGCAATGTGAATGCGTGAAACGTTTCGTCATTTTTTTCCCCATTGCATGAGGTATAAGCAAACATTTTTTCAAACTTAATAGAGTACAGAGTATTCTATATCGCCTACTAGTAGTTTACCCACCAACTTGTTCATCACTTGACTTATCACGGAGTCCTACAAATTCTCGAGGACACCCATCATATACGGTTCTTATATGATGAGAAGTAAGGGACAATTCGATAGTTTATTCATAAAAGTTGGACGATGTTAAGTAAATAGATGACATCGATGAGTAGTAATTTACAACCGTCTATTTATTCACAAATCTATTTATCTAGGTACGAAATATACGACGTACTTAAAGTTAACTAAAAAAACTTATTTTGGGAAGATATACATTGTTAAGACATACCGTATATAGTAAAATGATAGTTAGAGACTTATAGAGTTGGAACATATTGTTAAAAGTAAGATTCTAGGCAATTTTAGTGTGTTAAGACATAAAAATAACGCGAGCGATAAGCACGGAAAGTCACGATAAAGAAAGCTAATGTAAATCCAAATTAAATGGGTATAGAAACGTGGGCTAAAATAATACCGTAATACCACTTCGAAAGCCTATATATAGTTTCTAATTAGATCTTGAGTAGAAGAAATACAATTTTTTTACTTCATTATTAGTCTATCTTTGTTTTAAATCAATAGATTATGTTGTTGTTTTTTTATAATTGAAAAGATGTATTAGTATTTTACACTAAATTGGTGTAAATTAACCCTTGATATATGGAGTATAAAAGATGAATGGTTAAGGGTGTGATATGGAGTACAACTCACTACTTTCACATGACGTCTTTATTTTTTTTTATTTTTTTTGATTAATGAGGGAACCCGTGCATACCAAGGTAAACCGTCCGTGGCCCGTGGGCGACAGACTCGAAGTCTAGAAGGCATAGTCTCAAGTCATACAACTCCCACAATTCGCGTTTGCAAGAGCTTGAATCTGAGACTCTTGGACCGATACCACAAATTTTAACCACTAGGCGACATCCTTATGGGGTTATTTTATCTTTGTTGTTTTAGTAATAGTTTGTGTTATCGCTTTTTTGTTCAATAAAGAATGTAATATGGATGCAAAGAACCCAAACAACATGTACTCCGATGTTCTACCTTTATTGGCAAAAAAAAAAAAAAAGGGTTGTGATATGTGTGCAATAAACAGTGCAAGTGTGGAAGTGTTGAAAGTGTTAGGTGGTTGGTTTGCGTTGGAGTGTTGAGGGAGTGGAGTGGGAAAGTGTTGAGATCAGATAATAAGAGTGACGATGCTCATTTTAAACAGCGATGTTTAGGTGCGTGACTGGAGACTTAAGAATTTGCGAGGTGCCAAATCTTTTGGTGTATAATACTCGTACTAGGACAACTACTCTAGCGTATTCAGTGACGAGGTCAATATTCTATTATCTCATCTTGGTTATATTCATGTTAAGATCTTCAGTTATACTCGATTTAATAATATTTTATTTTAATAAATGTGTCAAGATTCAAGAAACTCTATTTATTACTTCGTCCGTTTCTATGATATCTTCCACTTTAAAGTGGCACATTTCTTAAGAAAAATAATAAAATAAGTAAAAGTAGAGAGGGAGTAAAGTAAGTGGGCCACCCAGGTAAGAGAGAAGTGTGATAGAAAAAATGAAAGTGGAAGAAATCAAAGAAATAGTTGAAAAAGGAAATGTGGAAGATATCAAAGAAACAGAGGGAGTATGTTTGTTTTTATAGCGAGAAGATTCAAATCTGAGTCCTGCTGTCCCAGAGTACTTAGTCCTAACCAGGTTAAGACATTTTCGATTCATTATGAGTATTTTAAGAAGAAAATGTCACCTTCTTTTTTTTTTGGATATTTTAGGAAAATATTACGGAGTAGTTCGCTTAATTCAATCGAGAACTCTCACATATTTATTCAGTACTCCGTATTTCATGAGATCTTGTGTAAAATCATCTTTAATGTGAAACTAATACAGAGTACATCAAGTCTCCCTTATGATGGGTATATTCGTCACAAGGGTATGACGGGTCAAGTAGTCGACATTTCTTATTTCTTATGCATTATACCTTTTTTTTCCAATATATTTATAACGAATATGACTTTTATAAATAAGAATTTGTGTGTGGGATAGAAGACTAGATATAATTAGAAAGTCACGCAAAATGGTGTCATACTAAATCTGAAGGGTGTATTTTTCAATGTGTTGATGAGAATCATGTATGTAAAGCAATGGACTTGGACTTGGGGCCGGTGCGGCCTATCACCTATGGCAATGCGTGGATGTTGTTTATGCGAATGCGACACGTGGAGAATACGAACATCATAGTATGTGGAGGACGGCAACTATGAATCCCATAAGAATAAACGTGGCATTAATAGTGTTAGATGTAAATATAAATATATACTCCTACTAATAATAATATAATTACCCGTTTGAAATATATTTAAAATATAAGTATATAAATAAACTAAATCATTAACAATTGAACTTCGTCAAAAATTATGATCAATCGAGTTATAAGTCTGATTCGAGGGTTACTTATCTCCGTTGCATATTCGAATTATGGGTAGAGTTCAACGAAGACAAATCCAAACTAAAGGTGATATACTACTCCGTATATGTGTAAGAAACTATATTAGTTTAACTAAGAAAAGATAAATAAATATTAATCAATAAGAGGAAATTAGGGAGCAAAACATGCAAAGGGGACGAGTACGAAACAACTCTTGGTAGGGGTTTGTGAGGCGGTTTCACAAATCCTCAATCCCTCATACGATGATACGAGTACGTCGCAGTTCTAATTGTGTCGATAGTTGGATGTCATATAAATGAGACATCACATCCGGGTTGTTATTCTATCCGTGGGGTTTATTATACTGTATTTCTTATCGGAGTACTTATTTACACAATGATTCCGCTGTCAAAATGTGTGATGTTATCCCTCTGTTTTTTATCTTTTCAGTTACGGAGTAATATTTATAATAAGTTCTTGACTTTAAGGATTATTGTAAGTTGTAAGTTGTAAGTTTGCAACCCTACAATTCGAACCTTACCGCTATTGTCCCACAAATCCACGGTATCAAAGGCTTGAACTCGAGAAAGAGGTGATCTCTCGAGGCTATCTAGAGTGGATCAAAGGTAGCGAATTTGCTCGTCATCAAACAAAATTATTCTTTAGAATTTATTTTAAGTATGGTGATACGGAACCAATAACCACGATAGATTTGTGACGGATATAGTATGAGATAATCGTAATCCAAACAGTGCAGTGCACTGAAACTTCATCCTGTCTCTCCACTTTTGCACCAACTACGTACTCCACTGTTTCATTCTTCCAATCCTCCTCCGCCGCCTTTTCCATTTCAATTTCCATCGACTATTATGTTCTACTCACGAATCGTCAATTCAATCCTGAATTCCTGATGCATCACTTATCAAATTCCACCTAAGGAATACCAATTGCTTATTCGATTGATTAGATTACTCTTTTACTTCACCCATTTCAAAAACAAGTGATCTTGGAATTTTGATTCAATTTTGTGTGGAATTACCCATTTTCCTTAATCCCATGAGGTTGCTGCTTCAATCTTTTATATGTTTTATATTTTGATTGATTATGTTTCATTTGAGTTATTGTTTATTCCAAGTTTATGATTCATAGTACTATGTTTAATTTGATTGTTCCAAGTACAACCCAGAAAAACCACTGATTTGATTTTATTGATGCTGGATTGTAGAATTACGCCTGCCGAATTTATGATTCATACTGTGTTTAATTTGATTGTTCAAGTAGAACCCATGTTATCGATTCGATCATTAAGCCGATTGCATGAGCCTATTGATGCTGAATTTATGAACCATACTATTTCCAATTTGATTGTTGAAGTAGAACCCATGTTATCGATTTCGATCATTGAGCTGATTGCATGAGCCTATTGATGCTGAATTTATTATTCATACTATGGTTAATTTGATTGTTGAAGTAGAACCCATGTTATCGATTCGATCATTAATCTCATTGCTTGATGTTGGACTGTAGAATTAAGCTGAATTTATGCTTCATTGTTGAAGTATAACCCATGTTATCGATTCAATCATTGATCTTATAGCTTGATGTTGGATTGTAGAATTAAGCTGAATTTATCATCCATACTATGTTTAATGTTATACGTTCAATCATTAAGCGGATTGATTGAACCTGTTAATGTTGGATTCTAGAATTAAGTTGAATTATCTTTGAAGTCGTATGTACTCATCTAACCCGCGTTTGATTCATCATTTAGTTAGTTTATTGGCCTAATAGAGTAAGGGTACAGTCGTAAAGATAACGTCACATCCAAAATGCACTTAGTGCCATTCTATTCCTTCCTTGAAAATTTGAGTTATTCTAAAGATCCTATATACTGAGTGGCGCGCGCAGTTGATTTTCAAGAAAGTGGCGGTATTTTCGTAAGAATGTTAGTCAGTAGCTGGAAATATGTGTCAGTATGTATTAGGTGTGGATGTGTAACATGTGTAGAGGCCTTGGAGTCTCCCAGAAAGGAAATTACGGTGAATTTAAATGAGTAGACTAAGGAGTATTGTTTTTCGGGTGAATTTACTAGAAGTGGATGAAGTGTATTGGAATCGTATTCTTATTCTATCTTTTTGTATCAACTTGTGTGGTCGATTCTTAGGTGTCTCATTCCATTGAATAGGCCCAAGTATTCTAATTCTTACTCCGTAGTTTTTGCTTTGTTAGTGACTTGATTGCCACCATTATCTTGTGGTTGCAGTAGGGAAGATGTGGCGATTCATACCTAAGGCTTTTTCCCGCTGGAGGAGACTCAATTTACGTTCAGACTTGGTAAGATCAAGTTCGATATGATAAATTTCTTTTTACTAGTTTGACCCTTGAAACTTGAAAGCACGCTAGAACACTCGTTTTATTTTATTTTTGAAAACCAGGTTAATGTTAAGAGTGGATCATATTTAAGTCGTCATGTCAGTGCTTCTCGATGCTTGATTGATGGACAGTCAAGATTTTCCATGGTGCATATGTACACAACTGCCTGCTCCACGATAGTTGATGATTCTTCAAAAGATAATGCAACTTCTGACATGTTAATCGATTCATTTGGGAGACTGCATACTTACTTGAGAATTTCATTGACAGAACGCTGCAACTTAAGGTGTCAGTACTGTATGCCTGCAGATGGGGTAGAGCTCACTCCTGGCGGCAATCTCCTCTCACAAGATGAGATCGTGCGTTTGGGGAATCTTTTCGTTAGCGCCGGAGTGAATAAGATCCGTTTGACTGGAGGAGAGCCTACGGTCAGAAAGGATATTGAAGAGATTTGCTCTCGGTTGTCTGCACTTGAAGGTTTGAAGACTCTGGCCATAACAACCAATGGAATTACTCTGGCTAGAAAATTGCCAAAGTTGAAAGAGTGTGGACTAACATCGTTAAATATTAGCTTAGATACATTAGTTCCTGCAAAATTTGAGTTCATGACTCGACGCAAAGGGCATCAAAAGGTTATGGAGTCGATCAATGCTGCTGTTGATCTTGGTTACAATCCTGTAAAAGTATGCTCTTCACTAATCTACACCACAACATGTATTGCATACTTGCATCTGTGTAATACTCCGTATGTATTTATATTTTTCTAACTGAAAATTTTGTTGATATTTTCAGGTCAATTGTGTTGTAATGCGTGGTTTTAATGAAGACGAGATGTGTGATTTTGTCGAATTAACGCGTGAGAAGCCAATCAACATAAGGTTCATAGAGTTCATGCCGTTTGATGGAAATGTTTGGAATGTCAAGAAACTTGTACCTTATTCTGAGATGTTGGAGAGGGTGGTATGTCATTTTTATGATTACAGGTTCCTAGTTCAACTTGCTAAACTACCCATTATTTTTTGGATTGTCAACATATATGGTGGCTCTTACGCAACAGGTAAAGAAGTTTCCAGGACTGAAGCGACTCAATGACCACCCTACCGAGACAGCAAAGAATTTCGAGATTGAGGGACATTCCGGAACTGTTTCCTTTATCACATCAATGACTGAACATTTTTGTGCGGGCTGCAATCGGTTGCGAATATTAGCCGATGGGAACCTTAAAGTTTGCCTTTTTGGCCCTTCAGAGGTAGTAATTATCTCCACGCCACTAGTTTTACGACATTCTTCCTCTATATTGTAGCTATTCTGTCTTTAATGCTCTCTCAGTTGTTCAAAAGAAAAAAAAATTGCGCACTTTTACTTGATTATTCACCAAATGGCAAACCTAAATCCATAGGATCCCTTATCAAATTGGAATGCAGGTGAGCTTGAGAGACCCTATGCGTAGCGGTGCAGATGACAGTGAGCTCAGAGAGATAATTGGGAGAATGGTATGTCGATTCTTTACTGCGTATCTTAGAGTAAATCATATGTTTACTCTGCTGAATCACGATCAATGATTCATTCTCCTATGTAGGTGAAACGAAAGAAAGCTTCTCATGCAGGGATGTTCGACATTGCAAATACTGCAAATCGACCAATGATACATATCGGTGGTTGATATTCAGTATACAAGTCCCTTAATACATCCTGTATGTTCTGTGAACTTCTTGCTTACTTACTATATCAATTTAACAGGATAGGTTTAATACATCTTACGACTTTGCACAGCTGTGTTATCTTGTGAAAGTCGTCCATAAAACCGTCTTATACCTGGAAGAGGCTCTCTGAGCTTGCGCCACGTCCCTTTCATCTTCTTGTACAACTGCACGAGCCTCGCCTCTTTCCTCCTAAGAATTAATTGGGAATTTGGGATGTATCAAGTTTTGGTCTGCTGAGAAAAAGGGTCGGATAAATCGTTTTTTGGTGTATAGTTTGTTTACTGTATCAATGTATGTAGACCACAGTGCCGACTCTGCCCCCGCTGATAGTTCACATATTCGTGCTAACAGTTGAGCGATACTGGCAGAAGCCACAGGACACCGGTGTCACGGTGTGACTTTACACCTTTCAAAAATACCTTTCTCAACAGTTATTTTGATGTACGTTTACACAAACATTTCACAGAATCTCGGAGTGATTCTCAATTAGTTTTCGAACCCATGAAAATTGTAATGTACTATCATCCTAGCTTTGGGTTATCTCAATTGTTTATTATCGTTGACAAATTACTTTAAATCCTCGATGACACTTTAATCGAACCTAAATCTTCAGATTATCAATCAAACCCAAATCTTGCCTTCAAGTATCACATTGGGTAGTGATTTATGAACATCTTTGTATCCAAATTTCAAATTGATTGCCGCGCTTTAATTGAAGGTTGACAAGGGAGTCTAACCAAAAAAAGTGGTTATCTCCTCAAATTGACAAATTGTTGTTCGAGATGAGGATAACTCCAGCTCAAATATATTCACTTGGATAGATGAAGACAAAACATTTGTTACTTTATGAGTTTACCTCAATATTATTTGATTTAATTATTTAAGAAATAATTATTATGAATTTTCGATAGTCAGTTGTTTTCCATATTTACGAGTATATTTGCAATAAGTATCTAATTAGTTTATTTTCTAGTGATATTTAGGAATTATAGTATGTTAGAATATATTTTCCATACTAAGAATTATTTTACTTTAGTAGTATAAAATATGAGTCTTTGTATACGTTATTAAGGAAGAAGTTTATGAATAAGAATTTTGAACCTTTGCGTTGCAATTGTGTTTATCGGTTCGACGAGTTTCGATCCAAACTTTGTTATTGTTTGACGCGTATCAAACATTGACTCGGGTAACAATTAATAGGTCTTAATTCTTCTCACCATTATTCGTTAGGTCTAGGTCGAGTAAATATCCCTCTCTTTCACAAAATAAAACCTCAAAAAAAGTCTTCCGCTACGTTAGACATACAAAAGTCGTAATTTTCGTATCATAAGTGGTATCAGAGCATAATTTTCGTATCAATATCTCCTTCGTACCACTAAGATCTTCTCACTTCTATTCATTTGTGAGAAATATACTAATATTGAAGTGGGAATATCTTAGTGGTACAGATAGAGTAATTCATATAAGAAATGATTTGATGTTATCTTATTTTAAGACAGTTATTACAAAACCGTCTCACTTGAAAATTTACGGAATTAAAAAGAAGCCATATGCATCATTCATCCTCTATTCTCCTCCTCGACATACCAAACCCACCAACTCCCAAAAAGTGACCGTTAATAAATCACAGCCCCTCTTTCTCATTCAAATTCAAACACATTTGCTTCCTTATTAATGGCTTCTTTATCCAACACAACAACAACAACAACAACAACCTTCAGATAGATACAGATACTCCCCCATCTCACTAAATCCAAATTCCAAACACAATTTCCATCTTTTCGTGGGTCCGACCTTCAATTACTTTTCCAGATCCTTTTAATTAAATTTCATTCCTGTTCCTGCTTCTGCTCCTCCATTCATTATTTATTCTCTTCCATTCAATTCTTCTTCTTCTTCTTCTTCTTTTTCCCCCATAATTGAAACAAACATTAAATTTACCCAATTTTGAACTTACTAAGAAATGGCTGGATTGAAAAAACCCACCATTTTCAGCAACTCTTCTCACTGTTTGAATCCTCTGATTGATCTCAAGAACAGCAATAATTGCAGTGAAAAATGTAATGATGACAATCCTGTTAAACTTAGAAAAACTCCACTGGGTGCTCATCTTTGCATCAACAAAACCGGTGTCGATCATCGAAAAGATATAATTAATCCAATGAAATCAACAAAAATTTCTAACTTTGGTGATGGTAAGGAAAATGTAGGGGTTAAAGAAGGTGAATTTGATGCTAACAACAAAAACCCAAGTGGGAAATTGCAGGATTGTAAAAAAGATAGAATCTTGAAACCTTCTTCTTCTTCCTCTTCTTCTCTTCAATTGTGTATTCAAATGAATGAACCCGACTCCAGTTTCGGGCTTGGGTTTGGGTTGAAGGGTTATGAAGGTGGTGAGGAGACGGGGAGTGCGAAATCAGTGAATGTTTGGGATTTTTCTGATTCTGAGGCTGCTCCTGTTTCTTCTTGGTCTACCTTGCCAAACAGGTTGGTTTTCAGTTTTCACGACGGTCTCACAGTAAAATTACCGTGTATATATAGAAAGTATGGTCGATAATTTGATGAGTATGTGTGATTTGGGCAGGGCTTTGCTGTGTAGAACATTGCCAGTGGATGTTGGGAGATGCACTTGTATAATTCAGAAGGAGTCAGCTCCTAAAGGCCTTCCTGCTGGTTCTCTCTACTCTCTTTTTACCAATGTAAGTATGAATCTTTTCGCCTTTTTGCGTTCATGTTAGTCGACTTCAAATCATTTGGTCGCGTACAACTCACAGTGTCATGTTAATCATTTGCTGCAATTCTTAGGAGGGTCATGGGAGGCAGAACAGAAAACTGGCTGTAGCTCACCATAAACGACGTAATGGGCGATCGTTCTTCATCATTGCACAGAATACAAAAGGGTTGCTGTCTTTTTCAGATGATAGTTTCATTGGTGCAGTTACATCAAATCTCATGGGTTCCAGATATTATGTATATGATCAGGTAATTCCGGCTAAAACTCATTCGTTTTTGAACGAAATTGGGATCAGTATTAACGACGTGGATGAATTGCATTGTTACAGGGTCGATCTCCAAGGAGGAAGGTTGCGAAAGAGTCGAAATTACTTCAGGCTGTTGTCGAGTACATAACCTTGAATCCCTGGTGCCTGTGATTTACGATTCATGTTTTAACGACATCTGACACGTTGATGTAATTCAATGCTTTAGGTTTACTCCGACCATACGTACGTGGACAGGAAGCCATAGAAGCATCAGAACATGGATCCCAAAGCCACAGCAGCCACTGCAGCAGCAGTTGAAGAAGACCGATACTCAGGTGAATGAGAAACCAATTAATATTCCGTCAAACAAAATTCACAAATTCTCATATAAGACTGTCGGATTTTATAGATGCAACATATGAAGAAGGGATTACCCTTAGAGTGGGAGAAAAACCAACTTCAAGTATTACATTCCAAGGTCCCTTATTACAACAAGGTGAGTTACCCGTCTCCTCGCAGTGGGATTTACAACTTTACATCATCTTGTAGCATTTCATGATTGATTTGCATTCTTCAGAGTTCGAAGCAGTACGAGCTGGATTTCAGAGAAAAGGTGAAAGCTGGACTTATGATTCAAAGTTCGGTGAAGAATTTCCAGCTTACTATGGCGGTAACTGTCTAACTAACTGAATGCATATATTTCAGTTTCTAAACGCTGCGTCTTACGTTGAATTTCCTGTTTATACGCGCAGGGAGATGGAAGACAGACTATAGTACAACTCGGTAGGATAAGCAAATCAAAATATGTACTCGATTACAGGTAGCTAGTTCTAGTTCTAGTTCTCGTTCATTTCTACAATCGTATGCCATTTCCAACTCAAGTCATGCCTTAATCTTATGCTATATGTCTCGACTAATTGCGCAGGCATCCAATGACGGGATATCAAGCATTCTGCATATGTTTGGCTTCGATCGATCCAAAGCTTTGCTGTACAGTTTGAAGGGTTCACCATAATTTGACTTGATTTTCGATATTATGTACTGAATCCAATTGAAACTGTCACAATTTTCAGTATAGAAATTCACATTTTGTGAAATTCAGTTTTGTTGTTCAAAATGTATGTTCTTCCTGCATGTTTTCGACTCGTTTCCAAGAACAAATGTGATAACCCAAAGTTCTGAAACTTAGAGGCCAGTTCTTTTGGACTTAATTTAACTGAACTGAACTGAAACTGAATTTAGTGAATCGTAACAAAACAAATTCAAAACCTAACAAACACGTTTCTTTTGAACTTAAATCTATCGAACTTTATATATATATATATAGAGAACCCGGACTGAAATATTTTGGTCGAATTATGAATTTGGTTCCAACAAGAGGATATGGTACAGTAAATGTACATGTAATCCAATTAGGTTATAAACCCAAGTTAATTACTCATAATCTGAGAAAAAACATCATTAAATCTTGCGAAAAACCCCAAACACAAACACGATACACAGAAATGGCGGAAGAAGCGCAGAATGAGCAATCAACCGCCGCCGTCGTCGTCGCCGCCGCCGCAGCAACCACCGAAGAAACCCCAACCGAGAAACCCATGTCGAAAAACGCCATGAAAAGGCTGAAAAAGCAGGAAAGATACGAAGCGAAGAAAGCGGAGAAGAAGGCGTTAGAAAAGCAGCATAAATTGGGTCAGAAATTGAGGAAACAGAAAGAATGGGAGGAAAAGCTTGGTGCTTTGGGTTCGGAAGAGGAGAAGATGAAGCTTATTGAGTCCAGAAGAGGGTTGAGGAAAGAGAGAATGGAGCAAAGATCTGTGGAAAGAGTTCAGAAGCTTGAGAAGCTTTCATGGGGGAAACTCCATGGTCAAAGTATTGTTATTGACCTTGAGTTTGCTCATCTTATGACTGAGTCTGAACTCCATAGCCTTGTGCAGCAGGTTTCTCTGATTTCCTTTTTCTGGTTTCTGCCATTGAATTTTATGTGAATTGTTAGTGTAGATGATTGTTTGATTGGAGACGACTCGAGAATTTTGGATAATGATTCATGTTAGCCGACCCTGACTAGAGCATTCTTTACTAGACCCAATTTTGATTTTGGGGCATCTGAAAATGACAGTTTAGGGTTTAGGGTTTCGGGTGTATTCGATACTTAGCCATGCAATTAGTGGGAGCTCTTAAGGCACTGAGTAATCTTGGTAATGTTGTTGTTCTGATTTTTAGGTTGATGTTGAAAACGACGGGCGATTTTGAGTTTATTTGCTGATGAATTGTGTAGTTTGTGGTTCATGAATTGTGTCGAGGCAACCTTAATGCTAGTATTGTGGTTCATATTTCATGGGTGGTAGACTGGTAACCTTCAAATTGACGGAATATTTGTGGTTCGTGAATTGTTTTGACCCCTCGACTGTAACTTGAGCACCATGAACATTCTAAGACTGCTCCTGCATACAGATCAGTGTTCTTATCATCACGAGTCAAGACCTGCAAGGGTTGACAGATTGGTAATCAGAGAGCTATACTGTAGTTTTTGTAATGCATTATTCAAGTAACTGGTAATTGGGGTTATTGGGTTCACAGTTTCACACTTTACACACCCGCCAATGAATCATGAATTGGTTTCAGCGGAGTCTGTCACGAGTCACGACGCAAGCCTTCATGTTATTATGTTCGTTAACTAATACCGTGGGATGTTAATATAACATGGTGTATATATAGCGTGTTGGATTTACTGCATTCGTATCCAATTGGTACCCTTACTCGAAAGATGTTTTGTTTTGTTTGCTTGTTTGTTTTATTCTTGGATGTATAGATCGCTACCTTCATTCCTTCATATTATTATGATCGTTAATTAATACAAACTGCAGATAATGTATTGTTATGCAGTCAACGGAAAGTGCACCACGCCTTGTCATTTGTGGTTAACTGGGTGTGAGGGTACAATGGAGACCCAATTGAGGAGAATCCCAGGATTTGATAAGTGGGTCATCGAGAAAGAGACTCAATCTTATATCGAGGCTTTGCAAGAGCAGAAGGACAGCCTGGTTTATCTTACAGCCGATTCTGAAACTGTTCTAGACGAACTCGATCCTAAGAAGATGTATATTATCGGAGGTTTAGTAGATCGCAATCGTTGGAAAGGGTTAACTATGAAGAAAGCTCAAGAGCAGGGAATTCAAACAGCCAAGCTTCCTATCGGGAATTACTTGAAGATGTCAAGCTCTCAGGTCTCAGTCATTTCGTCATTTCCCTGTGCTGCTTACTTTGTCGTGTGATTTCTGAAATTTGACATTTGACATCGTATCTGCTACTGGTTTTTTTTGGTTTGTGTTTTACTGATGTCTGCTGACGGCTGCAGGTGCTGACAGTAAATCAAGTGGTAGAAATACTGCTGAAGTACTTAGAGATTAGAGATTGGAAGACGGCTTTCTTCCAGGTGATCCCACAAAGGAAACGAGGTGAAGCAAATTCTAGCAAAGTTGAAGGATGTGAAGACGAGGAGGACAAGGAGGCGGAGGAGGAGGAGGAGGAGTCATCGGACAGCCAAAAGAAGTGTAAAATAGGTGAGACGGACTCAGGAGCAAGTGAGAAAGACGCAGAGAATGCTGAAGAAGTGAAGCATTCTATTTCGTCGCACTGACTAAGTTGGCAATTTCAAAGATAGCGATTGTCTTCTAAACTGTGTATTTTACATATCTAAAACCTATGGATTAGTTACTGTAGTAATTTGAAGACATTTATTTCCCGGATCAAATCGAGTCGAAAAACGTGGATAATAACCTTCAAATTTGTCCATTTCAGATGATTTTTCGAAAAATGTGAGATACTTTGCGAGTCATCTTATTAGGATCCGTATAGCAAAAAATAGTCAACGGTTGTTACAAAAAATCAACAATGATTCAATTTCGAGCATATATATCGAAGATTCGCCATAATCCAACGTCACTAGAAAAGAGTTGAATTGTCTTCTAAACGTATATTTTTTAAAACAATATGTACCTTCGGTTACAAATAGACATATCTAAAATGTATGGAGTAGTTACTGTGGAAATTTTGAAGACATTTATTTTCCGGACCAAATCGGGCCCAAAAATATGAATAATAACCCTCAAATTCACCCGTTTCAGATGATTTTTCAAAAAATGTGAGATATTTTGCGAGTCATCTAATTAAGACCCGTATAACATAAAATGACCGACAGTTATTAAATTTTTTCTAAAATGGTTCAGTTTCGAGCATAAATATGGAAGATTTCGCCATAATCCAACGTTACTAAAAATTGTGTCTATTGTCTTTTAAACGTGCATTTTTTTAAACAATTTGTATCTTCGGTTACAAACAGACATATCTAAAATCAGTAAAGTAGTTATTGTAGGAATTTGAAGACATTTATTTTCTGGATCAATTCGGGCCGAAAAACGTGGATAATAACCTTTAAATTCGCCCGTTTCAGATGATTTTTCGAAAAATGTGAGATATTTTGCGAGCCATCTAATTAGGACCCGTATAACATAAAATGACCGACGGTTGTTGAAAAAACTCAAAAATGGTTCAGTTTCGACCATATATATTGAAGATTTCGCCATAATCCAACGTGACTAGAAAGATAGTCGATGCGTGTATTTTTTTAAACAATATGTACCTTCGGTTACAAACAAACATATATAAAACCTACTGAGTAGTAACCGTGGGAATTTGAAGACATTTATTTTCCGGAGCAAATCGGGCCCAAAAACGTGAATAATAACCTTCATATTCGCTGCTTCAGATGATTTTTCGAAAAATGTGAGATATTTTGCGAGTCATCTTATTAGGACCCGTATAACATAAAATGGCCAACAGTTGTTAAAAAAAATCAACAATGGTTCAATTTCGAGCATATATATCGAAGATTCGCCATAATCCAACGTTACTAGAAAAGAGTTGAATTGTCTTCTAAACGTGTATTTTTTTAAACAATATGTACCTTCGGTTACAAACAGACAAATCTAAAATCAGTAAAGTAGTTATTGTAGGAATTTAAAGACATTTATTTTCTGGATCAATTCGGGCCGAAAAACGTGGATAATAACCTTTAAATTCGCCCGTTTCAGATGATTTTTCTAAAAATGTGAGATATTTTGCGAGCCATCTAATTAGGACCCGTATAACATAAAATTACCGACGGTTGTTGAAAAAACTCAAAAATAGTTCAGTTTTGACCATATATATAGAAGATTTCGCTATAATCCAACGTGACTAGAAAGATAGTCGATTGTCTTCTAAACATGTACTCCCTCCACCCCACTAAGATTTTCCCACTTTCCTTAAAAGGAAACACCACTAAGATTTTCCCACTTCAAAAATTTCCTTATTCATCCAATTTACTCTCTTTCTATTGGTTACTTTTTGTGATTTGACTTCTTGAACCCCACCAAACAATTTACCTTGAAGTGAGAACATCAATGTGGGGAGTAGGGAGTATATTTTTAAACAATATGTACCTTCAGTTACAAACAAACATATATAAAACCTACTGAGTAGTAACCGTGGGAATTTGAAGACATTTATTTTCTGGACCAATCGAGCCAAAAAACGTGAATAATAACCTTCATATACGCTGCTTCAGATGATTTTTCGAAAACTGTGAGATATTTTGTGTCATATTATTAGGACCCGTATAACATAAAATGGCCAACAATTGTTAAAAAAAATCAACAATGGTTCAATTTCGAGCATATATATCGAAGATTCGCCATAATCCAACGTTACTAGAAAAGAGTTGAATTGTCTTCTAAACGTGTATTTTCTTAAACAATATGTACCTTTGGTTACAAACAGACTAGAGGTGATCATTTGCGGGTTCGGGCCGGATACGGGCCGGGCTAGGTGTGAAATTTTGGCCCACGGACAAGCGGGTTTGGGACGGGTTCGCGGGCCGGGCCTTTGTATATTTTTGAAAATGTTGTGTCCAAGCCCGCTAAAATTTTGGGTCGGCCGGGCCGGGCCAATCGGGCGGTACGTCCCATGAACAGCTATAAAACAGACATATCTAAAATGTATGGGTAGTTACTGTGGAAATTTGAAAACATTTATTTTTCAGTCTAAATCGGGTCCAAAAACGTGGATAATAACCTTGAAATTTGTCCGTTTCAGATGATCTTTCAAAACTGTGAGATACTTTGCGAGTCATCAAATTAGGACCCATATAACATAAAATGACCGACGATTGTTAAAAAAAACTCTAAAATGGTTCAATTTCGAGCATAAATATCCAAGATTTCGCCATAATCCAACGTTACTAGAAATTGTCTATTAGTATTTAAACGTGTATTTTTTTAAACAATATGTATCTTCGATTACAAACAAACATATCCAAAACCTATGGAGTAATTACTGTGAAAATTTGAAGACATTTATTTTTTGGTCCAAATCGAGCCGAAAAACGTGGATAATAACCTTCATATTCGCCCGTTTCAGAAGATTTTTCGAAAAATGTAAGATATTTCTCGAGCCATATAATTAGGACCCGTATAATATAAAATGACCGACGGTTGTTAAAAAAACTCTAAAATATTTCAATTTCGAGCATATATATCGAAAATTTCTCCATAATCCAACATCACTACTCACTAGAAAGAGAGTCAATTATCCTTTAAACATATACGGAGTATTTTTTTTAAACAATATGTACTTTCGATTACAAACAGACATATCTAATATGTATGGATTAGTTACTATGGTAATTTGTACTAGACATTTATTTTCCGGACCAAATCGGCCCGAAAAACGTAGATAATAACCTTCAATTTTGTCCGCTTCAGATAATTTTTCGAAAAATGTGAGATATTTTGCGAGCTATCTAATTAGGACCCGTATAACCTAAATGAGTTTTTGGGGTTTTGGTTCGGCTGATTAAAAGTAACAAGAATAATTTGCTTAAAAAAAGAGTAACAAGACTACGGTGTGAAGTAAGTATTTGTACACTTGAAGGGTACTAACGTTGTTTTGCAAAAACGAGGAATACCACGTAAAAATTGGAAAAATTGAAGGGTACCACGTAAAAAAACCTAAAACAATAAAGCATTCTTATTTCTTTGCATGGGTTTATTATCGACCTCCAGAAGATGGGTCACATTCTATATGCAATCCATAACTCCCTCTGTCTCGTTCATTTTTTTGTCTTTTATATTCATTGTGATAATTATTTTAATCAAAGGCAAAGAAATGAACGAGATGAAGGGAGTATCTATCTTTGGTTGAGCTTCTTACGGAAACTCCGTACAATGCAAACAACCAGAGCCACAACAACAGCCAAGGGAGACGACACAATGTCAATACTCCGACAAAAAAATTCTGAAATTTCAAATGAAACAGATCAAAAGACTTGCCTGCACAAAATTTCAGAAACAGTCTCTTTTGGGTTTGCCATTGCAGGGCCTGTATTGAAAAGAAATGAATGTCGGGCACATTTTGATTGAAGCTTGCCTCTCCTCTCCATATAAATACTCCGTACAGGCTTTTCAAAGCAGTAACTGATCAGCGGTAGGAAATGATGGAGTGATATCAATGGGAACCTGAAAGGCATAAACGATGCACACGGTAATATTCCTACTAGCTACAAACAAAGGTGTATGACTTGCAGAACTACTTCTGTTTCTCCACAAGTTTTATCATTTTCAGTAGAGCTAGAGAAGGCGATACTGTGTGGTTATGGATTACGATGGGAGATCTTTGTTTTTATTACTGCCATTCTTCCTTAAATGCCTTTAGCATTGCCTCGCATAGTGCAGATGATCTCATATTCTCATTATACAGGTAGTTTCCAATTTACTAAGAATCAGTCGATCACCATATAGAAATATCTCGTGAATTCATATGGACAGTTAGAGATAATACCTGAACACTTTCTAACTTATCCAACGCAACTCGCAATGGATCAGTTAGTTTACAATACTTGTCCATAAGTAAACCGGCGGCAGTTTTGTCGCCGGTGGCCTGTATAGTCAGTATCTCTCTGCTCAATCCCTCAACTGCATCTTCAGCCTTTTTAACCAAGACGAAACCACAATCAGTGTTTTGATATTTTCAACAAATTCAACCAACAATAGGAAACAAGAAAAGAAATGAGAAGTCCCGACCTTGTCAAAATTGACACTAAATCTCCCATCAGGATGCATCACAAATGCTTCTTTCTCAAATAACCAATTAAATTGTAGGGCCTGGCCCTTTCTGTAATTTAGACAAACAAATTATTTCTCGGAACTGAATAACACCTTGTTTAGTTGGAGATATTCCGAGAAAATCAAGGACGATAAGTTCCCTTTCTGGTTAGTACGTTAAAATCCTTCCAACATGGGAAAGATTTCATTCCAACAAAGAGTAGAGTTGTAGAACAAGTTTTAAGCTTGATTAGTTTGCTTACCCGTGAGCTTCATCCAGCCCGAAACGTACTGAGCGAAAGCATCCAGCAAGGAAGGACACGTACATAGATTCGCACAAGCTCCGTGGAAGTCGGCCCTGGCACAATAAGATATGGAAAACGAAAATTGAGATAACCTGTGAGGGGGAGTCTAGCAAGAAAATAGATCGATGTTTTGATGATTTGCAAGTATGCAACTGACTGAAGGGAAATCGCAATTAGCTTGTAAAACTTCTTGTTGTTTACCATATACTGTATCACTAGTATATGACAAAACTGTATCACTAGTTACCTTATCTATCACAAAAAAAAAAATAACAGCATCCGACTATAGAGTAAATGAGTAATGGTCATTGACCTGCTTGATAAAAAAACTCAAGGCCCAAAGACCAACTATATCAGCTTTTGCTTCTTCCAAGGCCGAATGCAGTTCTTGTAGCTCCTGCACGACAGAACCAAATTGTTAACTTCCAGACGATTTTTAAAACAAGCAAGCACCAGTTAGTTTCGAAATACCTCACTAATGAAAGAGGAAATAAGGTTGTAGGAGGGGCATGTCTAATCAGAGATAAAAGAATTGTGATACACAATTTAGGATTTAATATTTCAGTGGTATGCCTCTCAATTAGACTCGGTGAAGTGACCTTACAAAACATACAGTGAATTAGTCCGTTCATCCAAAATCCAAAAGTTCAACACAAAGTTCTTTGCATAAGAGTTCTGAGTTGCAGGCTAGCTAGAGCTTAGAACACTATTGCGTTCCTACTTCCTAGACTTGAACTCGAGACCTCTAGATGAAGCTAGAACAATCCCTTACAAGTTTATCAAAGTGTTCATGAGTGATTTATCAATTATCATATACGGAGTATTCTGTACCTCTTTTCTGTAACATAATTTTCTTTCATTCATCAACTTGTACAGTTATTTCACCCATCAAATAACTAAGTTTTAACTTTTAAGTATAATGAAACAGAAAAGATGTTTTAAGTAAAGATGTTTAAATGAGAGGGGCTTAACATTAAGACTTAAATTTGGCTCACCAATCTCACGGTCGACTCCTGGCCGTTTGGAAGCACAATGCTATGAGGGCCAATCCCATGACAGCATTCATGGCAAATTGTATGAGTGAAGAATGAGTCAAAGTCAACTTGCTTCTGTTGCTCCTGTAATATGCATGCCTCGGCTATAGGAAAAAGAATGTGCTCAAACCTGTCCAACCAAGAGAAAAGGAAAATCTAAGAAAACGAAAGTCATTGGTATATCAACTTTCCAATATGAGCAAATGGTTCAAAAAATCGTCAGTCAAGAACAAGAGGGCATGTTACAGACACTGAAATCTTACTTTGCATCAGAAACGTTTTTAAGCATGACCATTGATGTACCACGATCTTTCACAATGCGTTCATCATTTGGTAAGTTGTAGGCAACAGTCTGAGGACCTTTCACATCCTGAAATACATCTAGTTTAGTACTGTTAAAAGTTTAATGCGGAGTAATTGATAATCTAGCTCCTTTACTTCAAATTTCACTTTATATTTAGTATAAGAAAAGAAACATATAAAATAATTAGCCAATTTGAATGCAAGTCTAATGATAGACAATTTGTTTGGAGTAGAGAGAGAGGAAATCGTCATCAAAAGAATTCAACAAGTACCATTCAACAAGAGATATTTGGTTCAGGCAATCCGGCATTACAATGTTATGAGGGAGTAAATCAAGAATGTGCAGCGAAGATATTCATTCACAGAATGGGCCCTAATGCAGTAGCATAATATGAAGTCACGCTTTTGTTCAACGGAAATTCCGACATATTCATCATATCACTCATATATCAGATAATTATCTTCCATATAGGTCAAACATTGGCACATACTACAAAAGAGATGAGGTAGGTGATTAGGCCAAACCAGTTAGGACTGTAATCAGAATCATATTGCAAAACATGAAACATTACAATCTGTTTAAATAAATTTCATCCACAGAAGTTCCAAACTAATACCAAGACAATAGAAAACAAAGTCCCTCTCCTGACTTCACCATAAGCATAGAGCTAGCAGAACAGTTTGACAAGTCATTCCCATAACCTAGTAGGAAAACTAAAGTTTAAAAAAAACGAAGATAACAATAAAATACACCTTAACCCGCCATTTGTGTTTTTTTTCTTCTAATAAGAGGTAGCAATATTCATTAGAGGACACCCAAGTCCACATACAAAAAGACATCATGGAGCTAAACTTACCCCAGCATTGTAAAGAAGCTGAATGACACGAATAGGAGCAGCTGTGACAGTCTTAGATTTGAATTTATCATCCATTGGAAGATTCTGCTCCAATACCTATTACAAAAACATGCAGCCTTGCTTAATTATTTTTCAAATATTTCTCGAACAGTGGGTACACTAGAAGAGAAAAACAATAACAGAGATTGATTTATTGACATAAATAAATCGAAATAATACCAACAAATTATCGCCAAATAGTTTCAATTTTTCTGTGGCATCGTCATCTCGAATTCCAATAAATGCCTCAAAAGTAGCCTGTAATTTTGCAGGAAGGAGGTAAGAGGGAAGATGAAGAAGTAAGATCCAACATAACAAACATTATCAAATTGTGATCTATGACTTGCTTTCATGCATGGCCACTCCATGTACAGTTAACTATTTGTGCCCTACCAAAATAAAAGAAAATAATAATAATAATTGACTATCAATGTTGACGAGAATAATTACTTAATTACCGATGTTGTGAAGTTAAATAATATACCTGGAGTCATTTCAAAGAATAGAAACAGACAAGGTTTGAGAGAAATATAATCATATGTATATAAAGATAACCTTTATGAATCACTTAAACACTACAGATTAATTAATCATCTACCATAAATGGTTTGATACCAGTAACCCAATTGATGAATGCTAACTTCTAAGGGTTGATGAATGTTTATATGAGACTGAAATGGCAAAAGATAATACCCAATCAATGAACTCCTTGATTGGTCAGTCAAATGATCAAATCAATCACTAATGACGACGAGAAGGCGGAAACAGTATTTTTTTTTTTAAAAAAACCACTTAAAAAGGCTTTTGTCTGGCACTAAATACTTGCAAACACATCTTCATCTTTCCACAATAACGCCTATCGTCTAGCCACAATCACAGGTACAGTCGCAAAAAGCACAAGCACAACCAAAGCTGACAAATAATATACTGTTTCGTTTTGTCAAGGAGACACTAAGAAATTAAGCAAAGCAAGGTATAGGAGTAGCACACATATACACCCACCTTGTAGCCAAAAAGTGTATCTTCATATGTCTCGTAAGGGCCGATAGTAACATCCAACTTAGCGTCCTGCAAGTTCAAGAAGAAAAAACTATTGAGGTTTCAGAATCAGCCAACAACAAAAGCATTACCCTACCTCAAGGGCTCGTGCAAATTGATGGGTAAGAAGGGAGGGATTCCAATATATGCAACCTAACCCATGTCAACAACACAGAAAGGATGTTCCGGGCGAACCAATCATTAGAATTCTTGAGGATTGCATCTAATGAAAGTTACTCCTACTTCACAAGTAAAAGACGATGATAACCACTTCATGTCTGTAAATGTGTAACGATTTACCATTCACCCTCCCATGCGTCTAAAATCATTATATTAGGATTCAGGATTAATGATACACCAAAAGTAGTCCCCGTGGGAGTTGAATTTTTGCTGATCAATATTGAGATTTATTTCACCCAGGGAGAATTGGAAACGAAAAAAGAATGCAAACGCATACCAGTTCCATCCATGCTATGTCTGAGTCATAATAATCATTCGAAAGAAATGCATCGGCCTTGCTATGTAGCAATCTCTTCAAGCTGCAAAAGGAAAAAAAAAATGTATCAGCTGATCAATTCACAAATATAAAGAGTCGCTGACGCAAGTATACAACAATACTAAGAGACCTAATCCCATTTGATCAAGGGTTGGTTAAAAGCAATCATCATTTGAAACCATCAAAGAAAGCTGAATAAAAAGGGGGAAATAGACGGGGTTGAAAAAAAAAAGGAAGTAACCTAGGATAGCTGGTCAAGTCCCCTGCCTTATGTAGCAACTCTGAAGCCTTAGTAAGATAAGGTTTGTACTCTTGACAATATGGGACAGTGTAAAGATCATGCACGCCACTCGTATCAGCTGTGTTGCCATCATTAAGTCCGGAATCCAAAATAGATTCACTGTGCCTCTTTACCACATTAAAAAAGCCCATCGCATCTTGTTTTTCATCCTCGGTCAGGCTATTCTTCCACGATTCGAATTCCTGTTGTAAGAGTACACTGACATATAATGCATAGAGTTTTTGAAGTTAAAGACAAATGATTCGAACCGGGGTTTGAAACCAAACTTCTCCTCAGGCTCAGCAAAGCAGTTAGGCAAGCATTATAAACACAACCATAGATATAAATTAAGCTGACTAAACTTTACTCTACCCACTTTTAGGAAACTTTCTACAGAGTAAGAAAAAGATGGCATATACTTAAGGAGAAATAAATAGAAGTACACTAGCTTTCAATTCATTTGCATCTCTTTTTAAAAAGTACAAAACCATAGAGACACGGCATGATACATCTTTCAGACACACTTCATTCCGGAGCAAATGTAGATTATTTTCGTGAGATTAATTGGAGACGAGAGGCCAATCCTCCCTCATAACTGGAATCTAACTTCTCCTTAGAGAATAGAGGGCAATAAATATTGATCTACCATTGCTTTAAGAATCTAGAACAAATCGTGCAAAATAAAAATAAAATTGACCCCCACCACATCTCACAAATCCTTGATAGTTGATGCTTGACTAACTTGAGGTGTCATGACTTTGGTGAAAAAAACTAAGCAACATGATTTTTGACAAGAAGGCCTACACTAAGCACAGAATCACAGATGTATATTCAATAAAAAAAAAAAAAGACAAAGGAAGAGGAAAACAAATTATACCAGTTTATCCATATCAGCAGGATAGAAATTTGCTCCATCCGGTTTCTCTAATGGAAATGCAGCTCTATACTCCAGGCCCTTCCACCCAGGTACGGCTTTTGTAGCACTAAGAAGCAACTTACATGCAGAATCTGCAGTGGTCAAATATGCCTCATTTTCGTCGAGACAAGACCTGAAATCACAACAATATTGACACAAATGAGTGAACATATCTTCTCACAAGATTGAGCTATTTTAAACATAAAATGCTGATTCACTGTTGACTCAGTCCAGAAGAAGATATATTGTAGTAATTACAAAAAAAAAAAAAAACATTGTATCAACACTACCTCAGATCAGGTTATTAGGTGAAATGAAAATTGTGCATATGCACAAAGGTTAAGTTTCTATGGCTAATCCAGTCCGCAAAGAAAAGCGTGAAGAAAGACGAGTATTAATCAAGAACCAAAGAATAGTGAGAGTTAGGATCAAATGGAAATGAGGTTTACTCTTCCTATTATGAAAAGACTTCAACAAACAATTAAAAAAAGTAATACAATCACAACAAGAACACCAAGTAATCACCACATCTGGGACTGGATACAGAATACTTCATACAAGCTCACCAAGTAATGACCACAAAAATGGCTGGTTACTTCTTTAGACAATTTATGGATATCAAATCTTACCAAGGGCTCTTGTTGATAGCAAAATACTTCCACTTCAACTCATCCAGTGGAGAGGCATCAGCACGCTTCTTTAACCAGTCCCTCAAAGCTGGATTACTGGCCCAAACCTGAATCAGTTAATGCAAATTGAGCAAAACGTGGTCAACATTTAATACACATACAGCCATACAGGGACCTAAAACTGTTGGAACACATTAGCAAGAGCACATAAGACAGCTGATGAATGCTCTAGATAATGCAGAGGTGGATATAATCAAGAAGGCTTATGACAAACCGCCTTACAACAACAGAGACTAAAATAACAATTATCTGGCCCTAAGGCCTAAACATCAGAGACATTCTACAGTATTACAGAAAAAATAAATTCCAGAGGACAATTGACATGGCATTAGCAGGATCACCGAGATATACAAACCATCTCCTCCTTCCAACTCCAAGGCCAAAATTACCTGGTCATTGATTGATTTTATGAGTTCAGAACCACTCTCCGACAAAACATACTCAACATTACTTCCTTCATTTTTTTTGTTTATCTTTGCACTTCTATTGCAAATACTTTTACAGAAGAGATCAAAAGACAGCATGCTTCTCATTAATCTCTTCCAATCAAAAGACAATGGATTTAACAACCATAGTTTGATAAATTCCCAAATATAGCCTACTAGAAAGGGAACAAGAGAGAACTAGGAAGATCATATAACAATTACCAAGAAAGGATTGTGGGTATATAATAGGAAATGGATGAATTAGGGAGTACCATACAAAAGTTTCAATGAGATTTGTGTAGGTGAAATGTGACAGATAAAATGCATATCTATGTGGCACGTTACTGCACTGCCTCAAAGGATCCCACCACTAACAACCGGATGTACACAGCCTTATTCCAATGTTAAAAACACAAAAGCCTTTCCTGGATGACCCATAACGTAAATTGAGTCAAGAACTACAATGAACGACTCCATAAATATATCATCATAATGTAAGCCATAGATTGAACCTGCTGATGAAAAATATCATCAATTATTGTTGCCGCTTTAATAAGCAACTTCAAAGCCTCTATGTCAGCACCATTAAGCCCAGCCAACTGCAACATAAACATCAAGTTTATCAACTCAGGATCACATATCATGTTTTTCAAATCAAACAAGAAAACTTTCTTCAAGTCCTTTTCTGAGAGGCGAAAGAACAGAGAAACGGGAACGAGTTATTTGGATTACTGACGGCCAACTGACCATGTTCCGTGAAAAGTTAGTGAAACACATGACAAAAAATGGAGTTCACGAAGCAAAGGAGAAGAAATAAGATGAAACGGAGTATATCATATTACTGCTAGATAAATTCACCAAATGAAAACCTTGATGAGTCTTTTGAGTAAGGTGGCCGGGGAGGGGATAATTCCACATTTATATGAACGATAACTGTATTACAAAGATGCTCTTGATGATTGACTCATACTCATCAGGACATTTATGAATTCACAAGATAGACAAAATTTAACGCTGTGACTGGGGCCCAATAAACATCCCAGGTCAGTAATACCTAAGAACGTATTAATGTTATCATGATCTATTTTATGTCAAGAAAGGCTTCCGGAGCAGACTATGGATGCTTTTATCTTGGTTTACTTTGAGAAGACTAATTGTCATCTAGCAACATAAATAAAGAAATAATCATTGCACTTGACAAGACAACATTCGAAAATTGCAGGGGGTTTTATGGGGACCTATCCCTCTATAACACATCTGAATAAGCAACTACAACTACATTATTACTGTTAATTAAGATGCAAATGGTGTTTCACTACTGACAGATACGAGATCAATGGGTGTCATGTATTCTTTTCTATGGTCACACGGTTGATTTCCTTGCTAAATTGCCACTCGTTGAATTTCAAGTGATCACACATCCCATTTAGGAATATGTAATTTGATTCTTACATATCCTATTTGTGAAAGTTTGAAGTAAACCAATTACAGATGTTACCTTTATCCAATTACCCCTACTGACCTCACCCTCCATGCCTCCTTTCCTAGTCTGTGCTGACCACAATCTCCGCCGTAAAGTCCCAACATTAATTACCTACTTATAAACCACCGCCAGCCTCTGCTGTCCACCCATCCTATTGCAAAGACCATCCACCACTCCACCAAAACCACCTAAAACAACGCTGGCCTAAAGTGACCCTACAAAAACCACCAAAACAAATGATAAAGTCATTCTCACACTGAAACCTCTATAAAATCCCCCTCCCCCAACCCCCCAAAAAAGAAAACCCAACCCAAGGCCACTTCAACCCCACCACACATCAGGCCTTTCTTACTCAAAGTCTCAAACCCAACTGCCTACAAGAGTACAAGGTCAAAATCACTTGAAGGGGTGAAGGAGAGAAAAAAAATAAGGCGCAAGGATGGAGGAAGACACAAAAATCAAGATCATCCCTTTCCGTCCCCTTTTCTTGGTATTACGCCAACAAGTAAATGTAAAGATTTAATAATCATGTGAAATGGAACGGATATTAAACAGTAAAGAGGTCAAGCAACCTCAGCGTGAAGAGGGATTGGGGCATAACGATTAAGTTTTTTCTGAAGAGCCAAACTCCGGTCTTCCGTGTTTTCCTTGTACCTATGGGGGCAAAAAAAAGACAAAAAAAAAACCATCACCACGGCGCATAATACAAATCGTCACATTTTACTCAGAACGGCACATACAGTAGCACACGAGGACAATACAAAATTACACATGGAGAGGAACCTTAATCAAGCAGATGGCCTTTTTCTATGTAATATTCCCCTTTTCCATTATTTTGGTGGTAGATGCTACTTCAAGTGATCCAGAGTCCAAACAGGCAGACAGAACAATCTTTCTGTCATTTTGCTTTTATTTATTAGTACCCAGGACTGTGTTTAGTTACATAGCCTTCTGTTTTCACCACATAGCCAAAGACATCCCTTCCACGAAGATTCCATGCCCATATAGTCACATCCCATAAAACTCCTGGCATACAAACCCCGTATGAAAGCAAAAACAATGCCATTACCTACCTAAGCAATTGTATCAAGGTCTCACACTAGACAATAAAATCAACTTTTTGAAGTTATAAACATAACCATGTTACTAAATGCCCCAAGCATATGACAAACAAGGAAAGTATACGAGGACGAATTCGTCTCACTAAAGTAATATAAACTCTCTCCAATCCATTCCAAATTACACATCCATACTTAGTAAAAAACATCCCCACATGTATAGTTTTTATTGTGAGATATATATTTCTCTCCCCCATTCCATCCTGATACTGGCAATATTTATTGTTTTCCTTAATCTTTGTGCAAAAGGTAAATGGGTAGTTTGGAATAAAGTAGATAGTTATCATGCTGTTAATGGAAGGAGGGTGCATTATGAGCAAACTTGCGCAATATTAAAGAATAAATACCTTTGTGTAATCAACTCGAATAGTTGGCCATATTTCCCAGATACATCATATGGGACATACTCAGAATTTTCGTTCGCCAGTAAGCTTTTGTATTCTTCAATGGATATATATTTGACAGCTGACACTTCTGTTTCCTTTAAAAAGTTGCAAGAACATGTCAGTTTAAAAGTACTCCCTCCGGACACTATTTTTTGCCCCATTTCATTAAAATACTCCTCACATATATTGAGGTAGTGGGGCGAAAAATAGTGTCCGGAGGGAGTATTAAATAACAGATATCAAACCTACACAGATTAGAGAGTTTCTTGCATATAGGGTATGCATCTACAGTAACTGTTGTTCATCTTGTGACATTTCAAAAGCTGTGAATGCTAAAAGTTTAAAAAAACATCATAAAAGCACTTAACAGTTTAGGATTCTTTTTAATTTCGGAGTAGGATTTAAAAGTCGTTATATATCAAGACCAAAAAGTGTTTCAAGCAATCAGTTTCATGAAATCATGTTAATGTGACTAATGGATTGATTCATTCAGAACTAGGCAGACACATTCCTGTTAACAAGTCTAGGTAAAATATTGTCTTGCACAATAATAACATCTTCACTGATTTTTAAAGCTAATTTTACCTGAAGAGTAAAAGCTTCTTGAGGAATAGGTGCTACAGTGGCCACCAAATATACATCATTGAATTCATTATTGATATATTTTCCATCATTGATGACACTGCAGACGAAACCAGAGTAAACTCAATACGCAGATAATTCACAATATCATGATAAAAAACTGGAAATAAAGCCACAGAATAACAACTATCACAAGTAAAAGTGGATTACAAACCACTCCTGCAGAAAAACAAACAGCAATTCAAATGCATCCTCCGGAAGGTTGACGCCTAGTTCTTCATGAAGTTCCCTCCTGCAAGAATTTGACATCATGTTCAAAACATGAATATGACTACCCACCATTGTTTACAGATACAACTAAAGATGAGCAACAAATCACAAACATACGAGCAAACAAACGAACTAAAGGAGGTTATTGTTTCAATATAATTCAATCCACTTCAGTCAGTAGATTTAGCAACAGAAGCAAACATATACATCTGATCAACTTGCTATGGGAGATACTATAATCAAACATAAATAATCACCTGACTGGACTACGGGCGCTTTATAGTTCTACTATAGCAGAGGCCAAGCATCAATGCATAGATTCATTAGATAAAGTCAAAATAACAAAATTAACCTGGCAGATATAAGAGAAGAGTCGCCAGCAGATATGTGGCCTGCGCTTGAGATATCCCATTGGCCTGGCCAAGAATCTTTACAGTCGGCACGTTTTTGAAGCAACAGTTCATTCGTACTCTCACAATAGATCCACACGTGAACAGCTCGATGGTAGTCCCCATCTCTATGCACCTCTCCCCTACAAGTACAGAAAACCCATCACCCAAGCTATACTGACATTATAACATCTTAACACTTTCCGCGCAAGTTCCCATTATTAAGCCATGTAGACCTGTGTAGCTCAGTCCTCCAAGCAAGTGTTCAACCAATCATAAGAGTATTTAGGCCTAAAGTAGCACCTCTACACTTGTCTTTAAGAAAATATAGCCAACTCAAAGTCTCAAACCCCCAGATTCGTGAATACACCCAATAGAAAATTGAGACTCTGCCCACTCCAAAACCATTTCCATGCTTCGTGAATATACCCAATAGAAAATCGAAAATACCCCTATCTTACACCAATTATACTCCCTACATCGCCTCTACACTTGTCTTTAAGACAATATAACCAATTAAAAGTCTCAAACCCCCCAGTTTCGTGAATACACCCAATAGAAAATCGAGACTCTCTGCCCGCTCCAAAACCATTTCCATGTTTTGTGAATATACCCAAGAGAAAATCGAAAATACCCCTATCTTACACCAATTATACATTTATACTGCCTCCATGGCCTCTACACTTGTCTTTAAGAAAATATAACCAACTAAAAGTCACAAACCCCCAAATCGTGAATACACCCAATAGAAAATCGAGACTCTACCCGCTCCAAAACCATTTCCATACTTGTGAATATACCCAATATAAAATCGAAAATACCCCTATCTTACACCAATTATATATACTCCCTTCATCGCCAATTCGCCACTACAGTTGTCTTTATGATAATATAACCAACTAAAAATCTCAAACCCCCAGATTCGTGAATATACCCAATAGAAAATCGAGACCCTGCCCACTCCAAAACTATTTCCATGCTTCGTGAATATACCCAACAGAAAATCGAAAATACCCTTATCTTACACCAATTATATATACTCCCTCCATCTGACAAGATTTGTGTTATAGGAGTATTACCTAAGCATTCAACTCCTCTATTTGACCCGTTTTAAATCTAAGACTGATATGATATGCCGGTTGTAACAAGAATTTGTGGTATCATACATAGTGTCTCCATTTCACTCTCAAATAAACTTTGAAATCAAAGATGATTAGAGGGAATCGAATAATCAACTTGTTAATTCAACGCCACCAAATCATACGAACGCAATTTCACAGTTCCGATCAAACATTAACAGCATCTATACAATAATCAACTCTTAAAAAAATGGAATCGAAAAGTCAACACAGTTGTTGACTGTTGAGTGTTGAGTATATGTAATCTGCGTATTTGAGTACATGCAAACTGAGGAGAAGAAGAAGAAGAAGAACCTGGGTTTACTGCGGCCGGTGAATTGGCCAGTGTTAGTAAGAACATCAAGGTATTCTTCTTGCACATCTGCATCTATCGCCATGGCTGCTCCACTCGTGTTCGATGAAGGTTCAAAAATGAACTAACCCGCTTTGGTCTTTGGATTATATACGTGTACATGTGACCGGTCCGCAGTCCGCAGTCTGGTCCGGTCCACACTTTAAAAACAAATTTAATGTATTTCTACGGTCTGGTCCAGTCTGGTTTTAAGAGTGTCTGCCCGGGTTTCTTTGTTAGCCGGTTCGGTCCGCGGGCTTGGATTCTCTGGAGTTGTCGGTCAGCGGGTCAATCCGATCCTGTCCGGGTTTGGACCAGTGAAAACCGCTACGTGTATATTAGGCCGCACCGACACGGATCCGGAAATGGACAAAAAGTAAATTTAACACGAGTATTAATTTCGATTCTAAGTTTAGTGTAAAACCGTTTTACCCACGGTCAAACTTTAGATACAGAAAAATAATACTCCATCGGAGTGTGATAAATCATCTCAACCAAAACTTTAACTAAAAATTAGGGGTGGGTAAAACCGGATATCTGATCCGGTTTTGTAAATTGTATCGGATATTCAATCAGGTTTTTAAAAAAAAAAAAAAAAAAATCGATTCGTATCCAATCCGATTTTTTCCGTATATCCGAAAACCAGATATCCGGTATCCGATTAATATTTTCTTCTATTTTTATTTATTTTTTAAAACAATTTTTCATTTTTAATTAAGAATGGTTAATTGATTTTTAAGTAATGTTACCATTTATATAAATTAATATTAATATAAGGAAAAGTGACTTAAAAAAACTCAAAAAAATATGGTACATATGTCTTATGGTACCATTATTCTAGCAAAATAATACGTTTCATTAGCTACTATCGTAAATTCACTAATAGTTTGTTTTTTACCTTAGAATATAATTTGTGAGTTTTGATTTCTTTATTGCACAATTTATATTAGGATTATATTTTTTTCATTTTTTTATATTGTTTTTAAGAAACTGGATCTTTCAATTTTTTACGATACGTATCCGCTACGGTTTCAAGGGAAATCGTATCGTATATCCGATTTTTCGTATCGGATATCCAAAAATCGTATAATTGAAAAACATATACCGTATCGTATACGTATAATAAAATCATATCGTATATTTTTGCTCACTCCTACTAAAAATCATGACATAATAATAACTAAAAACCATATTGTATAGCTAGGGAGAAAGTATTATATTACAGAGTAATAAAATATGAAAGGTGGAATGAAAAAGTAGGAGAGAAAAAAAATATTATACGAGTATTAATTAAATGATAAAAAATGGGGTGAAAGACTGAAAGGTAGGAAAGAGTAATATTATACGGAGTATTAATTGACGAGGGGTGGAAAATCTTTCTTAAATAGAAAGAAAATCAAACTCAGTCCAATAAGAAAATAGGGAAGAAAATAGGCAATCGGAAGGGGTAGTTAGCATCACTTGGTGCTTTTATGACATAGGAAACATAGCTACCGTCTTAATTACTGTGCTAAATAAGGAACTAAAAAGAATTTGGGGTCGGCGCCGGCCCCGGATCCCTCGGTTGAAGACTTTGATGTTGATCCACATAATTAATAATGCTAACCCATATGACTTGAGAGCACCATATCAGCTAAGTCTACGTATTTCAAACCTTATAATAATATACAATCACATCAAATTAATAGCGATTTTTCTAACGTGTGTCCATTTGACACACGTTAAGATGCTAATTATAAAAGGAATTACGATCATGTTGTTTAAGTATGGTAAATATGAATTATTATCTCAATTTATCGTGATAATATGATTGCAGTTCTTTCTCTAATTAACATCTTAACGTGTGTCCAGTGGGTACACGTTAGAAAAACAGAATTAATAGATATATGTAGTACTTCCAACCACCCAAAAGTCAGAGTTTACTTGGTTTTAAAGGTATTATGTTCTCCATGTACTATGTAAATTAATGGTGGTTGACTTAAACCTCTCATCTCATCTCCCTCTCTATATATAAAGAGCCTAGGGACTCCTCTCATTCACATCAGTCGATTATTACCAAAAAAAAAACATATACAACATCGCTCGTTCTTGCAAATATTCAACCGAAGCAATCAAAGAAAGATGATTTTCTTCGTGTATGGATCGAAATTGTGCATGGCGAGCGTTGTGTTTTACACATGCATTTACGCGCCATACCAACGTATCAAAGGCATTGTATCGAGCTTCCTAGGGTTCGTCATTTGCATGCACCACCACCACGTAGAATGCTCATACTGCTCAAAACGCAACGATTCTTCAAGCGAAACAATGTGCCACATGGACCTTCTGATGAGCCATTATACAGACCTGAAGAAGAGCCATGATGAACACGAGTGCGACGACAAAGAAGAAGAAGAAGAAGAAGAAGCGTGCTCGGTTTGTTTGGTTGAGTTTGAGGGTGAAGATTTGGTTAGCCAACTGTCTAAATGTCGCCATGTTTTTCACGTGACATGTATAGATAAATGGGTCGATAGGAACCAGTTTACCTGTCCTCTGTGTCGAACCTCCTTCTTGAATCTGCACGACCGATCATCTTATGCTTCATGCAAATAACATGTTTTTTTTTTGCGCTACTTTAGCTAGTAAATACAAGCAAGCTAGGTAATTAAATTAATTAAAGATAACAATAATAGCGAAACCAAATTTCGGCGAAGGGAAATGTGATCGGTTCTTCACTCCATGCACGATTTGAGTAGATCCGTATCATCATAAATAATTCCTCAGGAATTTCGTGTTCTCTTTTTTGTTGCAATTTTTATATTTTTTATATTTGTATGCAATTTACTCCGTATTTGTTTTCATCTACCTAAGTAGATATGAGTTGAGGGGAAATCTATCTACATACTCCGTAGTAGTTATATTTACAATTTTTTAACTAAAACTGAGAAAGATACTCGTAATATATTATTTTTGTTAATAATGTTGCGACTTTCAAGTTACAATGATCATCATTCCTATCAAATCTATCGCATATGGCGTTGACTTATACTGATATAGAGTATGAATTTTTTAGTGATGAGACTTTTTCATGATGGCATAGTATGTGTTTATTGACTAAGCTTATGAAGTTATAAAGTTTTTGTTCTTGTGCAAATGTGGGTGCTATAGAACTACTTTAATCGATCAATATTATATTAATAAAATATAAACTTTTTAAGTTATATGATTGGTCCAATTTTTTTAATATATTTTTTTA
Source organism: Agrostemma githago (assembly GCA_958450325.1). Lineage (NCBI taxonomy): Eukaryota > Viridiplantae > Streptophyta > Magnoliopsida > Caryophyllales > Caryophyllaceae > Agrostemma > Agrostemma githago. Next base: position 74,208,473 of record OY288245.1, on the reverse strand, counting down.
AGTTAAATAAAGAATATAAGAATTTATATATAAAAAAATCCTACTTCATCTAAGATTCGATTTTTTTTTAAATTTAAATAAAGAATATAAGGAATTTGTACGGTAAAAGAAAAAAAACAATCATACTTGAAAAAATTATCACTGTATAACATGAAAAGCTTAGTCAATTCTGTTCGATAATTGTTTTAATATTTATTTATTTATTCACCCTCGAAAAAATAAAATATAGTATCTACATTAGTTGAGTCGCATCCGGTGTCGCTACGTAATAAAACAGATTCGGTCGACCATCTACCCCGATTTTACTTACTCCGTAAATGGTAAGAAAGTTTAACCAGCTAAAAAAAATGTGTTTCAATAAGTGCAATTTTCATGTTAGGTAAAAGTAAAACAGAATGCATTCAAAGTTTTGAAACCGTCCTGTCACATCCCGTCTCCCTCCCTCATTTCAAGCTGCCATGGCAAATCCAAATAATATTATCCCTTCGGTATTTCATGAAACTTTTTTCGCTGAGTTTCAAGGTTAACAATTTATGTTGGGTTTCAACATTCAAGGAAGTATGTATCTTTACTTGTAGGGTGTGGACTATCTGTGGTTTAGATATGAAAGTCAATGTATAAAAGGTAGACTTTAGGCGGAGCATGAAAGTGACGACCTTTAGGTCTCGAGATTGAGTTGGGTTGAGTCATAGGTCGTCGAAATTTGTTTACTGCATGTGAAACTTGGAGTAGCAAATTAAGGTCGATAATATTAATCATTTGTTTGTAAGTTAGATTACCATGTGGATGGATTTGGTAGAATGATCGTGGATTAGTCCTATCCTATTTGAATAATTAGGGTTGTGATCGAGCCGAATTACACCGAATAATGACATTATTTGGTTTGATTTGAATTTTTTCCGAGCTAACGTTTGATTTGGTTTGATATAGTCGAATAATGAAAACTATTATTTGATTTGATATTTGATTTATCGAATCAAATAATCGAATAATATTTACCCATAAAAACGGTGTAATTCATAAAACTTTTATCACAATTAATTTTTTAAAAACAATTGTTACAATTTTTAAAACAATTGTCACAATTTTTAAAACAATTGTTACAATTTTTTAAATTTTAAAGTAAATTTTCAAAATGAACCATGAATTTAAATTGACCTTGAAAATAGATCAATGAATAGATTGAAACGAATCGAGCCGAATATTTGACTTTATTTGATCCGAATACCAAATTATTATTTGATCCTATATTTGATCGGACGAATCGAATTGAGGGCAGAACCACCACCTCCAACACTATCTACTACACCTAAACCACCCGATTACGTGCAAGCCGTATTTAGTATCTCCAACACTATCTACTACACCTAAACCACCCGATTACGTGCAAGCCGTATTTAGTATCTGCAAAACATCGGTCTTGTAATGTGGGAACCAAGCTGCTGCATAACCAAATCAGGATGATAGTCGCCTAAACAACCTTCAGGTATCTAAAAAAACATATAATTACTCCGTATAAAGTTGTGTATATTACTTTGCTAGCAAATTTCTTACAAGTAGTTTTTAATGATATTTTCCTAATTTCGATTCATAATGTATTTCAGGGACTAATGACGCACAAGATCTATGGCAGAAAAAATTTACTACTGTGGAAAGAAAGGTCGGAATTATAAGTATTATCTGGGTACGAGGCGTATTTTAAGTCATGCGGCTACTATAATAGGAGTTGGACTAACCACAAAGCGAAAACTATATTGGATAATGAGAAATAATTGGGGGCCGCAATTTGGAGATGATGACAATCTTACGAAATTACTTTTTCCTAACGAGCTCTACCCCTCTAATGAATTTTTCATAATTTTTTCAACTTTACCCTATATACCTTTTATCCTTCCTTGTCATTCCTCTCTAATTCAATTTAACCTAATTCACCACACATTTCCGAATTCGATCCTAAATTATAATTCGATTATAGATTCTAATTCAATTATCGATTAGGTAATAATGATTGACTCATTTACGTGATTATTTATTGCAAATGAACGATTCAATTATACAAGTAGATAAAAGATTCAACTGCATCGATAAAATTTGAGTTTATGGACTACAAAATTGTGAAACTAATAAAAAACGTTAATAGAGTAGTAAAGATGAATTCAATTAGAAGAAGATCTAGGACTATACTCACCGACACCATCAACCGTGACAAATGGCAATGCAACTACGTGGCATGACAAATGGCAATGCAACTACGTGGAAAGGGCGGTGATTTAGGAACCATTTATCGTTTTGGTGCTATTTGCGAAAGTTTTTTCACTTTTAGTGGTGTTTTGAAAGTATTTATGCGGAATGGTTCCACGTCATCGGTTTTTTTTTTTAAAAAAGTTTCAGGACTGTACCGCTGTGTAGGACAGCGGTACATACCTGCAACGAAATCACCCTAGCAACCCCCACAGATCACAAGCTACTGATCTTTGGGGAAAATTTTGAGAAAATTAGTACAGGTTTATACCGCTGTCTCCCACAGCGGTACAAACCTGCAATAAAATCACTTAAAAACCCCCCATAAATCAGTGGCAACTGATATGTGGGGGGTAATTTTTTAAAAATACCCGCAGTTGCATACCTCTGTCCCCCACAGCGGTATGCTACTGTAGCACAATATCTGCACATTATTGACTATGCGCGCCTAATACAGTAGCCAATATGCGCGCCCGACTTTTCATTACAATCCTGCAGTCAATTTCATAATAGACAATAATCAAACACCATTTCCACCCCGAATATATAACTTCCATGAACTACCCCTCATTCCAACAACAATTCTCGAATATAGCGGTAAAAGTTCAAAGACAAATTAAAATTTAGAAAATAATTCTACATTGGTTAGAAAATAACTATAAGTTTTGCATTGTTCGATAGCAAATCTTAAACCTATCCTCGGTTCCCACGACCTCTTTTCGTCCTTGTTGAGCATTCTCCGTCTTCCATGTTCCTAGTGGTTCGAGATGCCAGTTGTCGCAAATCATACCTCGGCGGACTTTGACTAGTTGGTCCATCGTCTTCTTCTTCATCATGTTCGCCTTCCTCTTGTTCGCCTTCTTCTTGTTCGTCTTCTTCTTGTTGAGTGACGACTGACGCCTTAATATCCAGCAGATGAGCTTGCCTAGAGTTTTGCAGTGACGTGAGCGCCATTGTTTGCATGCCGTGCAACATCCTTTCCCAATTACACGGTGTATCATCGTTGCATTGACCGAGCATGGTGGTAGCGGAGTTGTAAGTGTAGACGCCCATCCGTGTCTACAAATTTTGGTTCATAAAAATGTTAGAATACAATAATAAACACTTCAGTTGAAGTTACTAATTAAAAATATAAAAATTTAGGGAAAAACAACTTACAAGCTCTTCATAATCGGCGCCGGTTGGATGGTAGTAATGATGTTCGGCGAAGTCTTCATTAACCCTAGCGCTATTCGGACTAATAATGAGCCTTGTTCTTTTCTTGTACCATTTCATGTAGGGATCTCGTGGATGCATCAAGCCTTGATAAATACCGGTATCTTGCACTACTTTATTCATACGTTCTGTCCATCTTTGAACAAGGGCTATGTGGTGAAGGTGGAAGTCATCAATCCACCCCCTCCGCTCTATGTTATGAAATTCATGTATGTATCCTTTCTTTTTGGAATTGGTTGATTCCATCCAAATTGCCTTAAACAACGTTGAGGTAGATGCCACTCGACCGCCTCAAAATGGTGCATCGGAGCTATCACACGCCACTCATCCCTATTCTCAGTGCAAGACGGTCGCAACTGTGATAATATATCCTCTCTATAGGGTTGCCATGTAAATTGGCATTCTTCCATCCTATCGAATGCGTCCCTATATTGAACCAACGAAACCCTATGGTCTAAGTAGGAACGTTCTACACGTAACCATCTACATCCTAGTGGGTCTACACCATGGTCAAATTGTTTTTGATTTTAATACCGCTCTACAACCCGCATCCATAGCCTCAATCTTCTCCATCCCAATATTAAACTTACGTTTTTGATTTTGAAAAGCAGTCCAAGTAAACTGTTTTTTCAAAGGTTTGCTCTTATAATTCTTACTAATGTTAGAAGCATGGTGTCTAATACAAAACCTATGATATGCCTTGGGCTCATACCAACCGTTCCCAGGTGTATTCATTGTGTTTAAAATACCCGCATGTCGATCAGAAATGACACATAAACCCTCACGTTTAGTGACATCACACCGTATACAAGACATGAACCATTGCCAATTTTCGACGTTCTCCTTATCAACAATACCAAAAGCTAAGGGAAAGATTTGGTTGTTGGCATCTACACTAATGGCCATGAGAAGGTTACCTCGATATTTTCCATACAAATGAGTTCCGTCAATCGAAATTAGAGGCCTACAGTGTTTGAAGCCCTCGATAGAAGGGCCAAAAGCCCAAAAAGCTCGATCAAAGTACTCAACATTTGGTGTACCGGTCGGTGATGTGTTTATGTGTACAACGGTCCCGGGATTAGCTTCCTTTAAGGCATCTAGGTAACGTGGAAGAAAATCATAAGACCCCTCCCAATCACCAAAAATATCAGAAATAGCCCTTTGTTTAGCATACCATGCTTTCATGTATGATACAGTGTAACCATATTTGAGTTTGACAGCACATCTAAGGACACTAACTTTGACCTCCCAATCCGCTTCCACTAGTGGCCTAATAGCACGACCGATAAAGAGTCTTTTCAAATTTGGATGATCACGTAAAACTGTTTTACCAACACAAGATGGGTGATGTGGACCTTTGTAGGTAACAATAGTAAAAGCCTCAGTGACATCATCCTTTTTAGAAGCTCTCAAATACCAATTGCAAGCCTTTGGTTTTCTACCACATTTATAGGAAACGGTATATGGCTTAGATTCAGTGGTAACAAATATTTGATTCGTAGACACGTGATATACTGTCACCATATCACATAAAACATTTTTACTAGTGAATATTTGCCCCTTGGCAAATTCACCTCCTTTAACATAAGGAACCCCCAAACTTGTACACCAACTATTTACAAATTCTTCATCAATTTCCTGAATCTTTGTAAACTCAAGATTAGGTGCACTAGAAGTAACGAGGTCTCCTATGTCATCATCGTCGCTATTATCAACATCATTTGTAAGCAACTCATCCTCATCTCCCGACTCATCCTCATTTTCAAATTGCTCATTATCAATATCATTTGTAGACAATGACACAAACCTCTCCACATTAGTTAGCATAGAGGTAAAAGAGGTATTCGTTTGAAACGGAGATTGATTTTCTATCAACAAGGGTTGCTCAACGGGTTCCAAATCGATGAACAAATCCATTTGAGGAGCTTTAATTTGAGCAACACTAGCCCACATTGACTCTAAACCTCTATCATTTCTTAGGGCTAGCAACCTAAACCCACCTCTCAAAATGGGAAATTTCATCCTTACTTTCAACCCAAATTTAGTCATATCAATCTCCATGATCTCATATAACCTACTAATAAGCTCATCATAAGTAATATTCTTACTAACCGTAAGAAAATCTTGCACTCCTCCTTCATAATCTACCTTTTCACCATCACAAACAACATTTCCACCCCAATAACAAATAAATGGAAATTTTAAATTTTCCATTACTAAATGTAAACAAAGATAACACAAAGAAGCTAATAAACAATCAAATTAGTGACTTAAATCAATATTCTTACTCAAATGCAACTAATGAACCAAACCCTAAATTACTAGTGAGATGGAGAATTAAACAAATAAATAAAAGATTAATACCTCTTGCAAAGAATTAATCCCAACAAACTCGAATTGGTGATGATTAAGAGAGATTTAGGACGAAATTTGAGAGTTTTTGGTGAAAAAATGGGTAGGGGGGCGATTTTAGGGTCATCCGAAATTTGGGGTTTTTTTTTTTGAGTTTGGGTAAATGAGAACAATTGTAGGGTGAGTCGGGTGTTATTATGTGCTACAGTAGCATACCGCTGTGGGTGACAGCGGTATCCCACTGCGGGTATTTTTAAAAAATTACCCCCCACATATCAGTTGCCACTGATTTATGAGGGGTTTTTAAGTGATTTTATTGCAGGTTTGTACCGCTGTGGGAGACAGCGGTATAAACCTGTACTAATTTTCTCAACATTTTCCCCAAAGATCAGTAGCTTGTGATCTGTGGGGGTTGCTTGGGTGATTTCGTTGCAGGTGTGTACCGCTGTCCTACACAGCGGTACAGTCCTGAAACTTTTTTAAAAAAAAAACCGATGACGTGGAACCATTCCGCATAAATACTTTCAAAACACCACTAAAAGTGAAAAAACTTTCGCAAATAGCACCAAAACGATAAATGGTTCGTGATTTAGGTCTTTAGGTTTTTGAGCGGTGGTTGCCGTTGTTTATCTGGGTAATTGAATTATCTCCACACTAATATTTAACGTGAGGCCTGAGTTGCATCCACACTTCAAGCCCAATACATACACTTCTGGACCTCCAATCATCGCCTTTTGGTTGGGTTGGTTCCTTGACATGGTATCAGAGTCAAGTCCAAAGGACATTTGGTTCTTGATGTGATTTTTGTCTGAAATAGCGCCTGTATTCCTATTAACGGGTTTGGTACATTCTCGATCCCTACCCACACACGTAACCTTCACTTTAAAAATTTCTCTGCAAATATAATTAAAAATTTAATTTCAGTCCAACAATTTACAAAAGAAAATCACGTGTCCGTCGAATTTTATCTGTGTGGGTTTTTCTGTGAAGGATTTAATTACTGGGAATACGATTATGAGGAAAAATAGTGATGGCGAGTTATATCATGCGTCAAACCAAATTCAATCCGAGCCAACCCCGCAGGGCCTCATGGGTCTCTCCTTTGATTTGCGGCACTCCCGTCCCGGCCATCCAGGTGCTACTATTTTAAACCATCTTGAGTCTACTTCTTGCATAATAACCGAGCATGGCTCGACCTCTTGATATTCCTATCATATCAGTAAACAAAAACGTTTTCCCTTTACCAATTCCGAGTCAAAAACGCTTGCTCCATTTGATATATTCACCCGTGTTAAGTACTTCCGGGTATAAATATTAGTTGTTGCTTGTCCGTAATTTTATCCAATTCGGCAATTCGTCTGGGTTTTGCCCACTTCGTTACAAATCCGAGGCATCCTCGAAAATTTTAAAATTTTGTAAATATGTCCAAATCCATTTCCGTCGAGATATTAAAAAATGTCAATGTGACTTAGGCCGCGAGTTTGACAATAATACTTTTCGTTCTTCTCTGACCAACACGGCCTTGCCTTCCAATTTTCTTGCCCACAAACGTCCACACAAATGGCAACTCCGAACGGATGATACGTCGTCTAAACGAAATTGTCCTAGCACTCGTGCATCACGCGTCACATCCTCTGTCCTTTCGGAGTTTTGGGTCAACGCATTTCACACGACCGCACATTTCCACAATATCTTTACTCTCATTTACGGGTATTGGGTTGGACTTGTTATCCCAATTTATTCGCCAAGCGCCCTCATAAGTTTGCTCCTCGTTCTATCAAAGTGCGTTTTCCTAGGTTACCCACCTGGATTCCGAGGTTATAAATGTCTTGATCTTCAAAATGGTAAAATTATTATCTCGCGTCATGTCACATTCGATAAGTCGTTATTCCCGTTTGCTAAATCCTCCTCGAAAGACAACACGGTATACACATTTTTCGATTCCCTTGACACCAACCCGAGAAAGAATACCTGGGTTTAGGTTTGGATTTAGGCTTGGGTTTAGCGGAGTTGCGAATCGAGACAGAACGTGTCACAATTCGATCACGAACCATCTCCTTCACATTGCCCTCGTTAACGCCATCACCCATCACTTCTGCATTCTGCTTCATGGTCCCTCCTACTCTATTAGTCGTTGCCCTTGACCGGAACTACACCAATAACTGAACTCAATGCTCGGATTCTATCCCACTATCGGGTCAAGTATTGCCCGACTATATCCTGAGACCTCAATACTATCCTTAATTTACCTTGAACTGAGTTGAACCTCGATTTATTTGAAATCCGCCACCACTACTTTACCTTACATATTCGAATTCGCTTTTTTTTTGCCCCTACTGTATTAATTCAAGATAAAAGATGAGACTTCTTGAAAGATAAGAATAAGAAAGATTAATAATAATTTGAAATAAAAGTACTCCAAATAGGCAACAACACATTCGACAATCGCCATGGCAATTCACATTATTGCTGCTGCTACATGCCTAAAACCTTCAAATTCAACTACTCGTATATTCTCGATGCAGTGTCCAACATTAAATATGTGTTATGTTGATTTGTCGGCCCTGGAACATATCGAAAATGAATGATGTGATTCACTTAAGATTTAGACCCCTTGACTGCTTCATGTACGGCTGAAAAGTCCTCGTCCCCCAGCCCCATGCTTCTTGCTTTCTTGAACGCCTACATCATAAACATTAAGTAGTTGAGTCGCATTTCGTGCAAAAAACATGGTACCCGTGTCACTATGTCAGAAATAACCGCTGCTGATACTAGTACCCCCTTGTACCCGTTCTTTACAAACGCACACATTAAGATTTCAAATATATAACATCAAAGCTTAAGGTTGAGGTTAGGTCAGCCGGTCCACAAAGTGGTCATATGAGACTTCTGAGCTAGATTGCTGCAGATGGTTGCAGGCAGTTCATTTTTATATTTGAACCTGGTAACTGTGGTAAGTGGTAACGACGTAACATTACTGTTTGGGTCCCATCTTAACTACTAGACTGAGCTGGTAATGTTATAAGAAGTGAAATTTGTTCATGGAATGAAATCAAAACCTCATTTGCCACTGCAGCTACTGGCATCGAAACAGCGTTTTCATCCCCGAGCGAAATCGCCAATCTCATATCTTTCTGTTGATGCTTCAGAGGAAAAGCAGGCGGATATTTGTTCTGAAGCATCGAAGGTCCTTTCATCTTGAACATCGGATTAGCCATGGCTCCCAGGTCCTGAGGAGTTATGAAAAGCTTAGACGAGACGACAACCAAACAATGTAACATGTCACAATCTCACGGGCACCATGTCATATGTCTTACCAGCACATCAAGAAGTGTGCTCGGATCCAGTCCACTCTTGTCAGCCAATTCTAGCCCTTCTGAAAATGCATTCATCATACTGCAGCCACCGTAACAAAAATACAGGATGTTAACATCATTTGCAGGATAAGAGTAGCCATTCGCCAGCATCAGTTAGCTTAGGCCGCTTAGCTAATAAAGTTTATCAAAATCTTTCATTATTCCTTTATCCCAAAAACAAAAACACAAGCAGAATCATCCAGCATGATACATACCAATTACCAAGCAATTGAACATACTTAAGCACAGTCGTCGGAGTACTAGCACATTAATCTTCTGGTTTACGTAATTTATTTTAAAAAATAAAAATACATTTACTTAGTTTGATTTAAAATAATATAAATAAATAAAAAACACACATTACCTTCCCATTATCATATTGACGACAAGCTTCATTTTGGCTCCGTTTCCAACCTGGCCCAAGAAAAAAGATTTCTTCCCCAACACATCAAAAATTGGAACAGCCTCGTCATAAAGTCCCTACATTCCGATCATAGATAAGAAACATAAATCAATAATTAGGTGATGCCTAATATGGAATGAAAATTGTGTCGAGACTTAAAATGGCAGGCAAGCTTCACTTGACATTACCACCAATTTATATGATTAAAACTCGAGTGATATACTGAGGAAAAAGTAACACAAAATCTTTCTATGTTAAATACCTTCTCTCCTGCAGCTAATATGATTAACTGGCCATCTTCTGCGGGCTTTTTACTACCAGACACTGGAGCTTCAAGGAAACGCCCTCCCTTGGATGTAACTGCCTATATATCAATAAGTCGATGAAAGAAGACTAATCAAGGAAACAAACATAGAAAAGGGGATGCGCAAAAAGTCACGAATTGAAATTTGTAATCAAGAATTTTCGGCCACTTCTCTAATTACAATATGCAATATGGTCTACGGGGTTAAGACGCAAAGAGGTTGTTTTTGGATGATCAATGATGAAAGTTAACACTCGATTAATTGACAATACAAAAGACTCTCGCGATTCAGATCATAAGCACAAAAGTTAAGAGCGTGAATGCATTGAGGATATAAAAATCAAGTATACTCCACCCACGAACAAAAAAAAATCTCGCAACAGAATGCAGTTTGAACCTCACAGATCTTGGTGGATGTGTCTGCATCAACTGTAGACATGTCTATGTAACATTTCCCAGTGCCACTTGCCTCTACAACTCCGTCTTTTCCACAAGCAACCTAAGAAATCGTGAAACAAGGATTAAACAAAAGAAAGATTTAAACTTTTATTGAATGAGTCTTGAGATGTAGAGAATTAAGGTCACGAACTGAAATGGCGGCTGAAGGATCAGACAACATAGCAATGGTATACTTGCACTTGTTGATCACAGCTGCGGGTGTTTCTCCAACTGAGGCCCCATGCTCCACAAGCTCATCACACTGAATCCGACACAAAAAACCCGTAAGAGAATCCTCTATATACTCAGAGATCAACACTTTCCAAAATTCTCTCTAAAATGCACCCGCGTCTAAATATGGAAAATTCACAACAAATTACTATAAGTGCATATATCAATATATGCAGGGTGTCTATACTAGTAGTAAAACAAATGATTACCACTTTGTAAGATTAAAAACATGAACTTTTTATCCAATTCTAAGTGAAAACATGAACTGAAAGCCAATCAATTAAACATTTCAAGTCGCTCAAAAAAAAAAAAAAAAAAATTAAACATTTCAAGCATTCTCAGTCCGACAAATGTAAACTAGCTTAGTTTGTAAAATCGGTGGTACTCATGATCTTGATTGGAACCCATCAACATCATAATCGCCCTCGTGACTCTTATCAAACTAAACAAAATAAGCATTCTGAGTCGAAATCAGGCAAAATATATGGAATTGGTAATAGTAATAAATGACATTCATACCTTTGAAAGAGTCCTGTTCCAAACAGTAACCTTGAAGCCATTGCGCAACAAATTCAAGGCCATGGCTTTACCCATTATCCCCAAACCCAGAAACCCTACCTCCATTTTTTTAGCTCCTCACTTTTTTTTTTTTACTTCGACCTGCAAATAAAGTTTACCCCTTTTCACCAAACAATGAACAAAATTTTACAGTGCAGTAATTAATTCCACTACCCAATTCCAATAATCAGATTAGAAGGTATTAGATCGGTTTTTTCATATCATGAAGTTTGCATTTTTTTTTTTTTTTTTTTTTCAAAAAAATAGATCAGATTGGATGTTGAATAAAGTTTAAAATGGTAAAAAGAGAGATCATAGCAGGAAAACATGAGCAAAAGTTCATATTTTTGATCGAATTTAAAGAGATATTGTGTGTTTTGTGTTTACCTCTTGGCTTTCAGTGTTTGAGTGAGTGTAGGAAAGAAACGGACCTCTGGTTTTCACACATTTATGAGTTAGGCTGAGGTTGACGCACCCTACTACTTTCGGAACTCGAAACAAAGAGTTATACTCGATCTAGAGTTTCTTAGGTGAAACCGTTTGATTGGCCGTAGTTCTTACCACTATTTCGAAAGTGATTTCTTTCCCAAGTCAAAGATATCATTACACGGGGAATAGCTACCCAAAATGTCCTTCCGAAGGATGGTACGTAGTTCGGTAAACAGAAAATCAGTTACTATGTTCGCCTCTCTATGAGTGTGTTCTACCTTGACAGTCCTCGAGTCTCCCTGATTAAGTCTCGGCATCGTTTTACTATAATCTGCAAGTGCTTGCTTACCAACTGGTCTTCATTAATAATTTTAACACGTGATGAATTGTCCATATGAATAATAAGCAAGCTTCGCCGAACACAGTGTCTTTGTTCTTTCTAATCCGGCTAGTAATTAAGGCGAGTAAGTGAGTAACTCAACTAAAGATATCACTTTCCGAACTCGTCACCATCAATTATTAGTGGTCAAGTTATGTCGATCATAAAGAGAAATATCAATATAAGGATCCCGTGCACTTTTTTTTTCAATCCAAATTAGGTTTATTATCTCATATATCTCAATCAAATTCAGCAAAAGGAACAATGTTTTTTTAATACTCATAGTAATTTATAAAAGAGCGCGCCTTGTCGCATATGAAAACACGGGTATTGCAATGTTACGTACACATACAAGTTACATGTAGAAGCAAAGGAATTCTTATCATTTATACTCGATATGCAATAATAATAATAATAATAATAATACTAGTAATGTAGTACTCAATCACTCATCATCATCATCGTGTATATTACTCGTATCATTTATACAATAGTATATCATCCTTGCTTAACACACCTCATCAAACTTTGATACTTATTCCTGATTTCCTTCATATAAAAAATCAATACAGAATGTGGAGTAGACTTTCATATAATACTAACAAAATTAATATAATTAACGTCAAATAATTCTACATGCATCATTATATTAATTATTAACGGTTTTTTTCTAAGGTGTATTCAGTAATGTATCCATTGAACACACGTTAATAAGCTAATTAAGGTAAAGATTAACTAACATGGATATTGTTAAATTATTCATTATTTATTTTTAAAAATAAAAAATGAAGTTGATCGGACAATTTCATGGTTATATAAAGCTAAGCACAATGAATCAATATCCATAATTAATCAACATTCCATAGTAACGTACAGTGTTTATTAAGTGAACTTAAGAATAATAATAATAATAATGTCAGGAGGAGGAGGGGAAGAAGATGAAGAAACCTTGGAGTTCACACCAACATGGGTTGTTGCAGCTGTTTGTTTCTTCATCATTGCTATTTCTTTTGCTGTTGAAAGATCCATTCATTATGCTGGAAAGGTATGCATCATGCACCATGCAACTCGACTTCAGTTTGGTCAAAGCTCGACAACTTAGTGATCGAGTTGAGTTGAGTTGCCGCGCTGTCATCTGGCTCGGCTAACTCGACTCTAAAAGCTCGCAAACAACTCAAATTAATGTTATTGTGTATACATACCCATGTTGTGTTTCTTTTGCTTCAGATGTTGAAGAAAAAACATCAGAGGCCGTTGTTCGAGGCATTGCAGAAAGTTAAAGAAGGTAATATACGAATATATATACTCGTACAGTCGTACCAATACCAACTTCTCGCTCGCTATGTCAAATGGTGAGGGGATACCAAATGCGCGTCAATTCTGTAATTATTTTGGGTTTCGAGAGAAGTAACTAATGAGACAGTATGTATGGAAAATGGACAGAGTTGATGCTGTTAGGGTTCATATCGCTAATGCTAACAGTACTCCAAGGAATACTCTCAAAAATGTGCATTCCTAAGAGATTTGTGACCAGCATGCTCCCATGTAGTCTCAATGATGGTACACAGGGTGTTGCCAGCGAGCACGTTGTTGGTCGTGGCTTCCGCCGCCTGCTTTCTGAATCTGCTTTCTCTCAAACTGCATACTGTGCCGCTAAGGTATACATTCAATTATTTATACCGTGTATTTACGCAAGTGTCTGTGTAGAGGCCTTTATTATGTCAATTCAGTAGTTTTGAACTTTGTTTTTTTTATAATGGCAGAACAAAGTTCCATTTTTATCCATTGAAGCACTTCATCACCTTCATATATTCATATTTGTGTTGGCGGTTGTTCATGTCTGTTCTTCCCTATTGACTGTACTTTTCGGTGGAGCAAGAGTAAGTATATATTCTCTGTTCTGCTATATATTTCATTATCCTGCTATACTGGTTGATATATAATGCTGTCGACTGTCATCGTCTTATGTTACAGATTCGCCAATGGAAGGAGTGGGAAACTGCTATTGTACAGCAACTAAATGACACAGATCCTTGTAAGATTTTTTTCTTCATTATTTTCCGCTTAATAGTCTAGGTGAGTATGTGGTAAGTATCTCTAACGAACCAAACACACGCGCTGCAGCTTTACATCACGCAGTAGTAACTCCACTTCGTGAGCATGCCTTCATCAAAGATCACTTCGCGGGTATTGGTCTACATTCTTCTGTCCTCGCTTTGATGGTAAGCGACTGTCTTCATCTTTGTACGCCTCTTAGATCAATGATTCTAATCTAACCTTGACAGTTTTTTCTCTGCAGCATTCTTTTCTGAAGCAGTTTTATGGAGCAGTGACAAAAGCAGATTACTTGGCATTGCGCTTAGGTTTCATTATGGTATGCATTTCTAGGCCGTAAAGTTTCAGTCATCGCAAAATAACCTCTCTGATCGACAATTATGGGGTAAAGTCATCATTATTTACTGTTGTTCGTGTTTCAGACTCACTGTAAGAGCAATCCCAAGTTCAATTTTCACAAGTACATGATGCGAGCTTTGGAAGATGATTTCAAACGGGTTGTTGGGATAAGGCAAGTGATCATTTAATTTCGTTAAAAGCGAGATAATAATGTACGTTCATGGACCAACTTAGTGTTCTAATTCGTACATACTCCGTCTAATGCAGCTGGTACCTTTGGATATTCGTGATCATCTTCCTGTTGGTTAATGTTAATGGTAAGAGGCCTGGTTTACTCTCATTTGTCATTGTATCTATATATGCTGGCCTATGTTTCTTATGTATGTTTATTTCTGCAGGCTGGCATATATACTTCTGGATGGCATTTATTCCTTTCATTGTGAGTAGCTGTAACATTTTACCTCATAACCTGCAGGATGTTACAGTTATGTATTTACGGTGTATGTTTCTGTTGCATTTGGTTTACAGTTGCTTCTCGCTGTGGGAACGAAACTGGAGCATATTATTTCCGAGCTAGCTCACGAAGTAGTGGAAAAGCATGTGCAGATAGAAGGAGATTTGGTTGTTAAACCTTCTGATCAACATTTCTGGTTTAATCGACCTCAGTTCGCCTTGATCCTGATCCATTTCATCCTTTTCCAAAATGCATTTGAAATCGGATTTTTCTTCTGGATATGGGTGAGCGACTAAGCGGTTTTTAGTTTATGGTGTTCAGTGTTCACAATCACTATTTTATCTACAGACCTGAAAATGATGCGACTTTGAATAAAAACAATGCAGCTGCAATATGGTTTTCACTCCTGCATTCTCGGCAAAGTCAAGTACATCATACCCAGGCTGGTCGTTGGGTAAATTACATTTTTTTTTCACTGTCTAAGCTATTATTCTGAATGATCTGAATCTTCTGCTTCTTTCTAATTTTACTGGATTTGATTATGCAGTGTTTTCGTCCAAGTACTGTGTAGTTACAGCACCCTACCTCTTTATGCAATAGTTACTCAGGTAATTCAGGATGCAACATTTACCTGTGGTGAATTTATAACCTGTCGGTTTAATTAATGCTGTTTTAGCTGACAGTTTTGTTTTTTTTAAAGATGGGAACCAATTTCAAAAAAGCCATATTTGATGAGCATGTACAAGCCGGAATCCTTGGGTGGCGGGCAAAGGTGAAAAAGAAGCACACACTGAAAGAATCGATCACCCGACATGGTTCTGGGTTTGGTTCTGGTTCTGGTTCTGGTTCGACATCAACTGGTGGTTCTACTGTAAGAATTCAGCTTGCAGGCATTACTGAAAAAGCCAAAAGTGAGATTCAGCCGGTCAATGATCAAGGCGCCAAATCCAATGGTTGATCCTGCATTTTGTACCGCTTTTACTGTAGGTTGTTTTACTGACGACCACAGTTATAGAACGAGTCTGTAATCTGTATGCTCAATATGTAAACAATTCGAGAATTTAGATGATCACAGAGTCATGTAACTACGAGATTTGCTGTTGCTGGCTTGCTGCAATTTCTCAGCGCTCAGGAACGTGTAGCGAAATGTGTATAATAAACTCTGCGTTCACGCAAAAATCAATAAGATACAAGTGAAAGTTCGTACTCTGAACACGATTCTCTTTTTCCGATAAGCTGTAATCTTTTTTCGGGAATCAACTTCTTGCGATAGGCAAACACAAATTCTACTGAGAGACGGTTTCACCATAATTATTCGCTTTAAGTTAAGAGTATTGTATTCCTTGCTATCTGTTTTCCCTTTCAAAGTACTTGAACAAGGATTCAACTCAATCAATCATCAATCAATCAATCAATCAATCATCAATCGCCCCTTTCTGGTAATCTCCCACTTTCCCAATTTCTTTTTGTTTACTTTTCATCCATGATTCTTGACTCCAGTTGCTCCAATTTTCCATTCCAAAAAATTAGGTTATGTGAGTAAGAATTAGGTCAAATTAATGGCTGAATTGATGGATTTTGATGATTTCCTGCAAACCCCATGTTGCAAATCATGCTTAATTGTTTAGTTCATCCATGATTCCTGTATTCTTGACCCTATTTGCTCCAATTTTCAATCTTTTTAAATTTCTATTGCAGAAAGCGTACATTTTTGTGATTGAAGGTTGTGTGAGTATTTTACAGTTTTCAGGGATAGACGATGTTAGCAGAAAGTTCAAAAGCGGGTTTATCAAAGTCAGATGGGACGATTAGCCCTTCGGAATTTTGTCGAGGGGCTCATGCTTTCGCTCTTCGCTGGAACTCGGTTTGCTATCAGCATGATCTCCCTCCTTTCTCTTGGGTTCCTTTCAAAAACCCAACTCTAATTTCCTCCCATCAAGTAATTTCCGATTTCTGACTTGAATTGACCTTAAAGATTTATGTTGCTTTATTTGCAGGTAGACGGGTACCTTTAGCTCGAGAAAATGTGCATTTTAAGGTCTAATAATGTGGAGATTTGTGTTGCGTTATTTGCAGGTAGACGGGTACCTTGTGCTCGAGAAAATGTGCATTTTGAAATCTAATAATGTGAGTATGTTTTACACTGATGACTGAAGATGCTATGTATCATATTGCTTCTGATTCTGATTATCCCTGTGGACTCCGTATTAATTTTACCCGTTATGTAGATGGATGGCGACATAGTCAGCCATACTGGTGAGGAGGAGCTTAACTACTTTGAGAGTGAAGACACATCTACCAGTGAGGAAATGCTAATGCTGGTATGAAGCATTATTCTCAAATCTTCATGTCTCAATGTTGAGATTTTCTATGCGTTCACGTATTTTCAAAAATTTGGGATACCAAACTTTACCTTGTCTCAACAATCTTGGGATTTGGATTACGAAAACCTCTGTCTATGCACATTATATATGGATTATGAGCTGTAAGATGTGGGAGATAGCTCAGAATATTTGCTGCAACAGTTGAGGAAAACCAGTATATGTAATTTAATTCTGGTTCATGACCTGCAGGCTACTCATGAGGTGCATTACTATGACTTCCATATACTGTACAGCAACTCATACAGAATACCGGTGTTATATTTCCGTGGCTATTGTTCTGGTACGTGTCCAAAAGGCATACCTGCGAATGCCAAAATTATTTTTCTGTTGGTTGTAGCTCGATGTAATGTTGCTTACCTCAATTGCATGTGGCTTTTGTCGTGCAGATGGACAACCTTTGATGTTAAATCAAATCGAAAGGGATCTTCCAGCGAACTCCGCCAAAGTACTGACAGAGTCGAAGTGGACCTTCATAACCCAACTGGTACATCTTTCATACCTCATCTTAATCCCTGTTTGGAATTACTCTTATGCTGTAACACTTAAATCAATCAAGCCGAATGATCTTGTTTGTATAAACAGTCGAAACCAGTTACAATACATTCTGGATATTTTGATACCTAAGTTCTGAGACCGAACCTGATTGAGCTATTCTAAGAATTTGACATGTGAAATTGCAGGAACATCCGTATCTGAATAGACCATGGTACACCCTCCATCCATGTGGGACAAATGAACTAATGAAGCTCTTAATCGATACTTGTCTGTCTAAAACAGCTGAAGACACGCCAGAACGCTACTTCATTTCATGGCTGTCTGTCGTCAGCCAGGTCGTTGGTCTTAAAATTCCGCTAGAGATAGCAACTCCTAGTCAAATGTAGCTCCATGGTGTGCAAGTACATCCAACAAGTACTGTAACTGTAAGAAATTAAATGAACGCTAACTGCGAAGAAGATGCTCCTATGATTCAAACTCAGCAAAGAACCACAAAAACTTGCTGATGAAAGTACAAATGTTGAGTAGAGAACTACAGACCATTTTCCTACGAAAAAGCGCCTATAAATACACCGATATTATTCTGAAAACGAGGTAGTGCAGTCATGATGTCGAATTCATCCTCCAATCATTCTAAACATACAATTTCCATATCGTGTAATGACCACAACTTATGAACTATAATCCTCTAGTCTTGCATGTTGTTCTCGGGTCAGTCCGGTTCATGAAGAGCCAAGGTGAATATGACATCAACAGGTAGGACTAGACCACTTTCTCGGTAATCCGCTCAAAGCAAACCAAAAACTCAATATTACCATCAGCCCCCTTCAATGGGGACTCGATGGATCCTTTGCTTTTAAATCCAAAACTTTCGACCCCATCAATTATTCGCTCTAAAACCTGCACCAAAGATGAACCAAGGGCAAACGCGATCAAAGTTGATTACCAAAGTCGAGATGAGAAATATAACCAGGATGAGGTAGTACTAGTTATCACCTCTTGATGAACCGCTGAATCTCTAACAATACCACCACTTCCAACCTGTAGAAGAAAGTCACAGATTAATCACGTAAAACATTGCTTTCATGGATTGACTATTTCGATTATAAAACAAGTTTTGTTATCACGTCAACAATACGAAAAATATGAAACCTGGGATCTCTTAGCTTCAAACTGGGGTTTCACAAGAGTAACTAGTGTGGATTGCTCCTTCATTACATTCACCACTGCAGGCATCACCTATATAACACAAAGATCGACACAATGCCAAGTGCCCAATTATGATGATGATCAACATCAAAATATATTATGTCATTAACTCGAAAGTGCGTTACTGAAATCAAAAGCAATTGCTCTGTCAAACATCATGAAATTACCTTCAGTATGGAAATGAAAGAAAGATCAAGAGTCACCAAATCAACTTTTTGAGGAAGTTCAGATAGATGTCTTAAATTGGTTCGATCCATAACACAGACACGCTCATCAAGACGAATTTTCTCTGCTACCTGGTGGAATTTCAAGTTGGGGCACATTCATTATGTATGAGAGATATCAAGTGTCGCAAAATTAAATCTTTAGTGATAACAGCTCAAGTGCTCTACACTTTAAGCTAGTAGCCGAGAAATCAAGATTTTATAGGGTAGCCAATTTCACCTGGCCATAGCCTACATCAACTCCATACACGTAAGAAGCGCCATGCTGAAGGAGGCAATCAGTGAATCCTCCAGTAGACAACCCGGAATCAAGAGCAACTTTCCCGGTAACATCAACTTCTAGCTGCTCGATAGCAGCTTCCAGCTTATATCCTGCTCTGGTGCCAAAGTTTAGCATATTCTTCAGAATTATTATTATTACTTGAGATGAGATTGCAGTGTAAAGAGAAATAGGGTTCTGATCTCAGAGTAATCACCTACATACGTATTTTGGAACTTCGGCCTTGATCTCCACCACTGCTTTATCAGATACAAGAGTTCCAGCCTTTTCCACCTTTTTACCATTCACATATACTTTCCCTGCGACAGAAAACGTGTACATTTATAACCTTTCAGTACAGGTAGCTCAAGCTGTGATATATTTAAAGCTTCCGCCATTCAATTGGGTAGTTCACATTTGCTTTCGGAACGGAATTTATGGATTAATGCCGTTTCCATATGAACAAAAATTCATTTGACTGACAGTCATCGGTTAAATTTTTTCTCCTGGAAAACAAAAGACAAGACCGACCACATTTCAAGCTCGTAAGTCGTTTTAAGAAAATGATCATAGTGTTTGCGTAACTCCACATGAAGCCCTCGAACTATTGCCAAAGCATATTATTACCTTGTACAATCCACGACTGTATAAAAGTTTTACTATATTGCTGATATCTCTCCAAGCACACTTCATCCAATCTCTTCTTCCTAAAATACACAAACATGAAACCAAAATTTAAGAGGAAACTCGCTTATCATAAGAGTCGAGAAGAAAGCAACGAAAGAGAATCACATTTGCACATCTCAAAGAAATATACTGTACTACGGATACGGCCCTGAAAAAACCCTTACACTCCCTTAGGGAAGAGGAGAGAACGGACAGTCAATACTTCACGAGCTTCTGCATTCGTACCCAACTAAAAAACACACGGCTATCTCGGCTAAATCCGGAGAAAAGCGGGCATCCCACAAATCAAGCCAATTATCAAAAGACGAAAACTCAGAAGACCAGTGAAACTAATGCAACATACTCCGTAATGATTATCAAACTATATCACAAATTCTTGTCTGTGACGGGATATTCGTCACAAACTTATAACAGATCAAATAAGCTGACAAAGACAAAAGCATAGCCAAGTGGGTTGATATTCGACCCGTTTTAGTCTATCCGTCTTACGGGCAAAAGAGAAGGAAAAGCTTGCTTACTTCCGAGGTATAGGAATTTTGGGTGATGCAGAAAACCCTCTACCTGGAAATTCCATGTGCACTGAAACAGTAAATAACAAAACCAATTACCCTCATTTATTTTCCTTAAAGATTGAAACTTTAGAGCAGATTCGAAAAACCCAGAAATTTAAATTGATAGAATAACATATTTGTCATAAAATTAATTCCCAAAACCAGAAAATATAATTATTAATACTCCTCTTTTACCTGAAGAAGATGAAGATGAAGATGAAGATGAAGAGGAGGGAATGGAGAGAAGGGTAAAAGGATAAATAGTTTGAATGGATGAATATTTTGTAAATGGAAGCCTCATACTACCAAATCGTAACGCCATTGTTGTTGAGAAGGTTTTTCAGAGGTTTTATGATACCAAATAGAACGAATGCGAAGACGGATAAGTATGAGCGGTTCAATGCAAGAAAGATAGGCTCAAAACAGTATAGAATGCAGCCTCCAAAATTAAAGAAAAGGAAGCCTGGTTCCAACTTATATTGATAATTGAGAAAGTTTAAGACAAGAGATTTTGTTAAATTCATTCATAATCTTGCCATTACATGAGGGACTACTTATATAAGAGTAATGGGTAGCAAAATAGCCGTTGTATTAGAGATAAGAGTGCCAGAAATCTTAATAGCTGTCATTCTCCTGTGTTGTGGTCCTGGAAGGTACTGGCTGTACTGGTTTGGACTGTATTGACTGGTATTGCGGCCATCAGCAGATGAAAAGAATCTTCCTTCCATTTATCCTTGTGTGCACCTGACTTGTTAGTAGTGTACCCCTCGGCATCATTCAATGAACTGGTACTCCTCTCCTTAGCATTGCAGACAGTGGCGGCATTCCTTTTGACAGCAACTCCCTCAGTAGCATTCTTTCCTGAAGCATTGATATCTGCAGCAATTGTATCAATACTTCCCCCTTTAAGAGATCCTTGACCACAAGGATCAAAGTTAGGGTATAGCTTTTGTAGATCAAACAAATACTCCCAAGTGGCATCTTCCAGACCAGCATCACTCCACTTGACTAGGGCCTTCGTGACTGTGATTCTTCCTCTTTTGACCCTTTTCCGGGCTAGTATTAGCTCCGGCTCCCTCTGTCCCCCACGTTCCTCTGGATAGGTAGTAAATTCAGGTGTATCTTCATAGCATTTTTTGAGGAGTGAGACATGGAAGGTATGGTGGATTCGAGCTGTTGAGGGTTGGTCTAATTTATAAGCCACAGGACCTATCTTCTCCAATATCTTATAGGGTCCATAATACTTTTTAGCCAATTTTTGATGAGTTCTCTCAGCCATTGATGTTTGCCTATAAGGCTGTAGCTTGAGATAAACATACTCTCCTGGCTTAAATTCTCTGTCACTTCTTTTCTTGTTAGCCTGTTGTCGCATTCTATTCTGGGCTCTCGCCAAATTCATCCTGATGAGCTGCAATGCCTCTTCTCTTTCCTCCAAACACCTGTCCACAGCATCTACCTTACTCTCTCCGACGAGATAGGGTATATGTAGAGGAGGGGCTTGCCCATACATTACCTCATAGGGTGTGGATTTAAGGGATGTATGGTAAGATGTGTTGTACCAATACTCAGCAGCAGGAAGCCACTTGCACCAGTCAGTAGGGGTTTCATGACAGAAACACCTCAAGTAGGTCTCTAGACACCTATTGAGGACCTCGGTCTGCCCATCAGATTGAGGATGGTACGCTGAAGAGAGACCGAGCTCTACTCCTTGTATCGCAAACAGTTCCTGCCAAAATGCGCTTAGAAATATAGAGTCCCTGTCAGAAACGATACTTTGTGGCATTCCATGGAGTTTGAACACATAATCGAAATATGCTTGGGCTACTATTGGTGCTGAATAAGGATGCTTGAGTGGTATGAAGTGAGCAGCTTTGGATAACCTATCGACTACTACCAGTATTGAGTCATTTCCCATGGATTTCGGCAGTCCATCAATGAAATCCATGCTGATTTCTGTCCAGATGGCATTGGGAATGGGTAGAGGTTGGAGCTTTCCGGGATATGCTACTGTCTCATATTTGCACTTCTGACATATGTGGCATTTATGTATGTAATCCTGGATATCCTGCTTCATTCTCTTCCAGTAGAATCTCTGTTTCACCCTTTGATAAGTAGCATCAATTCCAGAATGCCCCCCTTGCAGGGTGTCATGCATTATGGATATAATTAACTGTTGTAGCCCTTGATGATCTCCCACTACTAACTTCCTTTTCCACTTGAGTTGTCCTTCCCTCCAAGTGTAATTCTTATGAGATTTCGGATCCCCTTGGAGATCTTTGATGATGGTTAGCAGATTAGGATCCTTACCCCAAGCTTCTTGTAGTTTTTGGTACAAATTAGTACTGATAGTGCTAACTTGCAGCTGTAAAAGTTCGGGGCTAGTGATTCTCGACAGGGCATCTGCCACTACGTTCTCCTTCCCTTTCTTATACCATATTTCAAAGTCATACCCCAACAACTTTGCTAGCCATTTTTGTTGTAAAGGGTTGCTAATCCTTTGGTCTAGTAGGTACTTGAGACTTTGATGGTCTGTTTTTATGATGAACTTCCCATCCATCAAATACTGGCTCCATTTATTGACAGCATGTATAACAGCCATCAATTCCTTCTCGTAAATTGACATCCCTTGATGCTTTGGGGATAGAGCTTTACTGATGAAAGCTATTGGATGGTTGTCTTGCATCAATACTGCCCCCATACCTTCTCCACAAGCATCGGTCTCGATAACAAACGGTTTGGAGTAATCGGGCATAGCCAACACAGGCGCTGTGGTCATGGCTTTCTTGAGCTCGTTAAAAGCCTGCTGGGCGTTCTCATTCCACACAAAGGAGTTCTTCCTTAAGAGTTGGGTAAGAGGTTTGCAAATGATACCATAACCTTGTACAAACCTCCTGTAATAACCGGTCAGACCCAAGAATCCTCTAAGTTGTTTGATGGTTTTTGGGGTTGGCCAGTTAGTTACAGCAGTAACTTTTGCAGGATCAGTAGCTACTCCCTGCCTTGATACGATGTGGCCCAAGTATTCCAACTTTGTGGCTCCAAAACTACATTTGGACTCCTTGGCATACAATTGGTTCATTTCCATCAAATGTAATACTTGCCTGATGTGTTTGAGATGTTCTTTCCATCCCGAACTGTAGATGAGAATATCATCAAAGAAGACCAATACGAATTTCCTCAAATAAGGTTGGAAAATCCTATTCATTAAACTTTGGAAGGTTGATGGTGCATTAGTGAGACCAAAGGGCATCACAACATATTCAAAATGGCCATTATGGGTTCTGAAGGCAGTCTTATAGATGTCTTCCTCTGCCATCCTGATTTGGTGGAACCCAGACCTAAGATCTATCTTAGAGAAGTATTGGGAACCATGAAGTTCATCCAATAGCTCTTCGATTAGAGGAATGGGGAATTTATCCTTTATGGTCTGCTTGTTTAAGGCTCTATAATCAACACACATCCTCCAATTTCCATCCTTCTTTTTGACCAACACCACAGGAGATGCATAAGGGCTTGTGCTGTGTCTAACAGCCCCACTTTCCACCAATTCTTTGGTCATAGATTCAATAACATCATTCTGTAACATTGGGACCTTATAAGGTCTGATGTTGACTGGTTCTGCTCCATTCTTCAAGGTAATTTTGTGATCATGACCCTCTCTTATTGGTGGTAATCCTTTTGGTGCCTTGAAAACCTGGGAGAACTCTTTCAATAAGCATTGTAAGCCGGTATGGTTACCCTTCTTCTGAGTGAGATGGATGGCAAAGAATTCTGCAGCAGGTTCAGAATGATGCAAAATGGCCACCTGTGCGCCATTTTCCACAGTTTTTCCCATTTGCTTTTGCTCTTTTATATTGGCCGGTTTGGCTCCTTTGAGGACATGATGCCTCCCCCCATGATGGAATTGCATAGAGAGTTCCTTAAAATCCCAAGTGATAGGCCCCAAAGTTTCCAACCATTGAATCCCTAGGACGGCATCACAACTTCCTAGTGGAATCACAAAGAAATCTGCACAATAATCATAGTTTCTGATTTTCCACTTCAGATTCTGTACCAGATGACAGCAGCTGAGTTTTCCGCCATTCGCTACAGCAATATTGAAGCTTGGGACAGTCTTTAATTTTAACCCCATCTTCCTGGCAACTCCAGCATCAAGGAAGTTATGGGAACTGCCAGTATCTACCAAGATGCTTAATGTCTTCCTTCCAACCTGTCCAGGTATTCTCATTGTCTGATAGTTTGAACTACCTGCTAGTGCCTGAATAGAGATTTGGGCTATTTGGGATTCTCCCTCTTCCTCAGTTTCCTCCTCCTCTTCAGATTCTTCTTCCTCTTCCAAGATAAACAGTTGCCTCTTGTTTTTACATATATGTTGAGGGGTGAACTTCTCATCACTATAAAAACATAAGCCTTTAGATCTCTTATCCTCCATCTCATCACTAAAAGGTCTGTATTTTGGGAGTGATTTGGTTCCAGTAGGGGGTGTGGAGAAATTTCTGGGCGATGTATAAGGAGTTTTGTGTGGGAAGAATGGTTTCTGAGGGGTGGATGTTTTTGGAGTGGTTAAAAGAGGTGTCTTTGGACTGCTGTAAGATGGAGATGCTTGCCTGTAGTTATGGCTTTTAGACTGTAAGGACAGAGCCATTTCTTGGAGTTTGGCTAGACCAAAAGCATCGGCTATGGTCTTGGGTTTCAACATTCTTACCATGACGGAAATTTTATCACTTAACCCATTCAAGAAACAACTTAATGCATAATCTGGCAAGAGGTCTAACTTGCTTAACAACACGTCAAAGGCATCATGATACATTTCAACAGAACCCTCCTGTTTTAGTACTAGTAGTTCAGACATGGGGTCGTCGTATTCATTACCAAATCTTGCTGTAATTGCTTTAGAGTATTCTTCCCATCCCAAAGGTATAGTCAAGACTCTGTTTTTCACAAATGATTGGTGCCAAGACAGTGCTTTTGACTCTAAATGCATTGCTGCATATGTAACCTTGGTGACAGAATTGACCTCGGTGACCGAAAAAAATTGGGTACACTTAAACATCCAGTCGTCAACATTCTCCCCATTAAAGGTAGGAAATTTAATGGAGGGAGATCTTACCATAGAGTTGGAGGTGTTCCTTGGATTGATGGATAGCGTGGCAATGGTTTGGATTAGAGTAGCCACCTGTTCCTTCAACTCCTTAACGTCGCTTTTCAGTTCTTCATTAGACATGGCAGATTTATTTTTAGAAATATTTTTGCGTATTTTTTTGGTTTTTGTGTAACAAACAAAGGAGGAGTTGAAATATCTAGTGTTTTTCTTAGGATCTGGCCTAAGATTTTCTCGAATTGTGTGAGTAGGTGATATCACAGGCTAGAGGAAGGCTCGCTCTGATACCAAATGATACCAAATAGAACGAATGCGAAGACGGATAAGTATGAGCTGTTCAATGCAAGAAAGATAGGCTCAAAACAGTATAGAATGCAGCCTCCAAAATTAAAGAAAAGGAAGCCTGGTTCCAACTTATATTGATAATTGAGAAAGTTTAAGACAAGAGATTTTGTTAAATTCATTCATAATCTTGCCATTACATGAGGGACTACTTATATAAGAGTAATGGGTAGCAAAATAGCCGTTGTATTAGAGATAAGAGTGCCAGAAATCTTAATAGCTGTCATTCTCCTGTGTTGTGGTCCTGGAAGGTACTGGCTGTACTGGTTTGGACTGTATTGACTGGTATTGCGGCCATCAGCAGATGAAAAGAATCTTCCTTCCATTTATCCTTGTGTGCACCTGACTTGTTAGTAGTGTACCCCTCGGCATCATTCAATGAACTGGTACTCCTCTCCTTAGCATTGCAGACAGTGGCGGCATTCCTTTTGACAGCAACTCCCTCAGTAGCATTCTTTCCTGAAGCATTGATATCTGCAGCAATTGTATCATTTTACTCCGAGTTTAGGGATGTAATGTATCTGCAGAAGATATGAAAGAACACAATTTCTGTACGACGAGTCAAATATATACCGAATAGGAGGATAAGATAAAAGCGAAGGCGGTGGGACCTAGATCAATAATTGTCTTTATTCTTTCAACTTGACCCGTCTTAAGCTTGCGATGGATATCCGTCGCAAGAGAGACCAAGCGGTCCAAAACCGAAACCGAAATCGGAATTGACAAAAATCCGGGAACTCTTTCGTATTTATCATCGCGAAAATCAATTAAAAATATTAAAATAAATAAAAATAAAGTATTTTCACTTAAACTATTTTTTTTAATAGTCAAACAAATTCGTGTTTGAGATGGAAACTCATCGAAACTAAACTTGTTGAGCTCAACACTCTTGTGCAATTATCGACTCCACATGTCGAGTGTCAAAACCGGCATTAACCAACCCTAAACACATATGCTACTCTTGAGATCGGATTTGTTTTTCACAAAATATAGAGTAAGACAATTCATTTCCGTAAAGCCACATATGTACCTCTTCTTTTTCAGGTAAGACCGTCGTACAAGTGTGTTCGCCATACAAACAAGTAATTTCAACCCAAAAACAATAAAATATTAAAATACATGCCTAGAAATTGGAAGGTGTCGTGGACAATAGATCTCGGGTTTGAATCTTCTTTTCCCTCTATTGTGACGTGACTAAGTGCATGCTTCGTTAGCAGAAAAATACTTGAAGCGAATTTCCACAACCACTGTGAGACTCTAGTCCAACACACTATAATTTTCTCTTCTTCTTTAAAAGTTCAGCTGCTCGTATAAAAACTTGATCAACTTCGTCAAAATCCGCCAAGTCAGGGCTCTCGATTCTCTTCGGATCCACAGACATGAGGTGCACATCTCCCTTGTTAATTTTGGCGGGAAATTTGTCGAATTGGTGCAAGTAAAGAGGTTGTTCTGCGCTTTCCTCGTTATCTGAATCTGTATCAAACATATCGGAGAGGTCTTCTGATTCTGAACCCATGCTAGCATCACTCATCGAGTCATCCTCCTCTATAGTACTTTTTTTATTATACTCAGCCATCAGTGCTTTCAGTTTATTTGAAGGTTCTAATTCCGAGCTCGTCAAGGCAGTATCATACACATTGTGGGAATCGGCTTTGTTGAAGGCGTCTTGAGGTTGTTCAGAAGTATGATCCTCTCTGTTTCGATGTTGTGCTTGGAGTAATTCAAGCTCTTGTTCTAGCCTTGGTATGTACCTTCTTACTGCTCGCAAGGCATCCCTGTGTTTGGATTTGTCCAACGCCTGCATGGAACAATAGCGAGTTTTTTACTCCAAGGTTAAAGCAATCATAATAACTCAGTGAATGACAACAAATACATCGCCAGACATGTACGCTTCCACGAGTTTCAATTTACGCTATTTCTGCTGCTATAACTGATGGCAGACATGAACATTTCAAATTTCAAGGCAGTAAACAAAAGAACAAAAATTTAATGGCAGCAACATGATGTATCTAAAGATATAAGAGCTTCGACGCTATACTGGAGATGATACATGTATGGTATATAACAGCAAAAGAACGGAGAAGAATAGTGATGTACTTTAACAACAAAAATTATTCCGTACCTTTTTCCTTGGAAGGGTTACTCGTGGGGACATTATTTCTGTTGGTGGTTGTGCATAGTTCTTTCCCCTGTACATGATTATCGTGTCCTCATCACGAATGTCAAGTACAATCCCACCTGTTAGTCTAGCTAGCTCAGTCGCTATATCCTTTACTTCCTCTGGAGTGAATGTCTTCACAATTACTTGCAGCGTTTGGTGTTTCTTCCAATGCAAATGCATATTAAGAATCACACCCTGGTATACTCCTCTTCGACCAATAGGGACATAATTCTTGCACTTGATGCCCATCTTCAGAAAATAGAAATGTTCTTCAGGTGTCAAGATTTCAGGATCATGTGTAGTCTCCGACCACTCCTTGGGTTCCAATTTCTTCAAATCTTCGAGGAGTTTTGCCTCTTTCTTCCGAGCCTGTAAAACGGGTAAGGACCAAGGAATTAACTAACAACGAACGTCTTTTTTCACATACATTGCAAGGCATCCACCAGTCCACCTCTAACCCTTTTTCTGCGGGCGTGTACACACACATTAAAATATGGAAACACGGTATCCATCATCATGAGCAAAATTTAGAAACACTATCCATAATATTAGCAAAAAAAGTTAACCCAAATACTATTGGAAACAGTGTCCACGAACACACGGAAGGTGATGTAAGATACTAAAATTGCTATCGATCATCAGTTTTCAGCTATTTGCCGACACATATAATCAACTCATGTATCCCAATTAACAACCATAGCACAAGAGCGAAATTCTTTTCACACAATTGGGAAAACGATTTCCACTTCACATATCTTGATTCCACCTAAACCCACCCAACAGAAATGCAACAATTCATAAGAATCAGGAATGCCATCATCTACCTCGACATCAGTATTTAAACGTTTGACACTAAAGCAGAAAGAACAGTGGGAGAATGATTGGTGCTGACCTTATTCAATTTGTACAATATCTTTTCTTCGGCCGTCATTCGTTCATACTCCTTTTTCTTTTTATATCTGAAATGCTTCACCCACCTCACTACAGCTCTTTTCCCCTTCAATTTTTTCCTCTTCACCTTTACGGATAAATCCTCAGCAGCAGAGCCACTTTCACTACTTTGCCGTGTATTATCTTCATCTTTATCAGCTCCTTTCAGAATCGGAGTACTGTGGAACCCACAATGGTCCGTAAAAGAGAGAACTTGGAGCGACCAAACGCTGAATCTTGGACCAAAGCCTTGGGTAAAACACCATGGAAGCTACTACAAAATGAGGTTATTTAATTTTTCAGCCCAAAAAACATTTATAATTCTGTGCATACAACACTTCATCATTTTAAGTATCACACCAACCCCCGACGCTGAATGCTGAAGTAGCTCTAACATTTGGTGTTCGATAACATATGAGGGAGTATAGCAAATTCTCCTATGAGACGGTTTCCCGAGATTACAGGACAAAAATCAGGCATGGAGAACCTCCTAGCAAACATGAAATCACTGTTCTTGGAAATAAACGCGGTGCAATTTCACTTGTTTGGTTAGCAAATACGGAGTAGGATTGAAACACGCCCTAATTAATCGCCTCGAAAATCATGGCGGATTAACATAGAATCACAGACACCCAATTAATCACACAACACGCTAATGAAAGAAAAACCCGAAACCGAAACGAAAGAGATCACCTGGGCGGAAGTCGAGGCGGCGCCGGAAGTAAGAAGGCCGCATAAAGTGTTGATTTTGGGAAGGTTTTCAGGTAGTTTCTTCGACATGTATCTCATCCATGTCGTCGACATTGCTCCTCCTCCTGCTGATTCTCCGCCATTGACGACTGGTATGTTGCTCCATACCCTCCTCCACATTTTTGATTAACTCTTGGAAATGAAATTGATTGTGATAATTGCAATGAATCGAAGTTGAATTTGAATTTGATGGGGGTAATTGGTGTAGCAGTGGACCGTAATGATCTAATTTGGGGATGAACAATTGAAAGAATTAAAACTAGGGTTTTGTGGGGGTTTAGGCAATTGCACTAATTTATTCCGCCAAAATGTTGAGTACGAAATTTACCCGACCACTGTTCGGGATAAAATCCGCATCCTCGGGATTATGACGTGGCGTATTATGGGTCGTGCTTTTTGGTCAGATTCGGATCGGGTCACTTTTGGGTTGACTTTGGGTCGGGTCGGAACATTTCAGGTTCGGTCATATTTGGGTTGGCGGGTTAGATCGAGTCAATTCGGGTTACGAGTCAAACTCGAGTCGACAATTCGGGTGTCAGATCGGATTCAGGTTGACTTATTCGGGTCAGCTCAGTTTTGTCAGGTCTATTGACCCATCTTAGACATATTTAATCACAATATCACATTACAAGAGAGGGGGTAGACGTGTAGTGATTCGAACCTATAAGTATATAACATATCGTTCACGGTCATTAGTCCATACCTAGTTTGACGATATCTTCGATATTTTTGTCTCGATTGATATGTACAAGAGAAACGATAGAAGCATCATCATGAAAATAATCTTAGTAACGTAATACTCGTACGAAGTAACAATTATTACGACGATTATGACTAAAACTACTAATTACTCCATAGATATTAATGATGTAAAACGAGCTTTACTAATCGAATTCATGTAAGTATCGTCGCATAACAATTGACCACGACAAAGAGAATATGAATTAAAACGACAATGTTCTCGTTACGTCTCCCACTAACGTAGTTAGCCGATGATGTTGCCATTTTCATCGACAATTATCGTCTTGGCTCGCTCGTGCATTTTCTCCTGAATGGTGATCACATTTGCTTCTTTCTGTGCTTTAGCTGCAAAAAAAGCTTTAACTTCATCGCACTTATTCACCCTTGCTGCTGCTGCTGTTTTCGGCCTAGCAAACATTTTCGAAAATATTGTCCACCTCCTTTTACTCTTAGCCAGCTTCTCGATTTCACGCCTCATTGTCAGACACTCCTTCTCGAGCTCACTCACACGCTCTCTGACGTCTCCAACCACCACCATCTGTCCATTCTCGTCTGCGTCCTCCTGGTTCCTGTTTGTTGATGTGTCGAAGTTGCTTGGTGGTGCAAAGAACCACCCTGAGATCTGAGTTCGCAGTCTTAGTTGCTCGAAGAACAGGACTTGGACTATCACTCGTAGAGGTAGTCTCTCGTTCTGAGCCGCGTGTGTGCTTGCTTCCAGTGACAGTTTTTGACAGTTCATCAGCCTGCATATTTGTTCCCTCTCTGATTCCGTCAACCATGGATGCGCCTGCACGTTTAACCAACTTGAACGAGCTGAAATAAAGCTGGAAATAAATTAAGAACGTGACTGATATACTTAAGGTGAATGACTGAATGGGCATACCTTGAGATAGATATCAATGGCGTGGTAAAAGCCGTCATAACGAGTCCTAGCATAATCAGGAATGACAGCAGCAAGAGACTGGAACTTAGGAGGCTTGACATTAACATCAGGCGCGACCTCAGCAAGATACGAGTCCAGCAGTTCAGCCACCATAGTCATCGAACTGATAGCCTGTGTTGGATCAGCCACATGAGCTGTTTCTTCAACTGTCATAGGAGACGACGTCCCAGACATACTCAATTGCATCTGCATAAAATGATCAACCACCCTCTGAAAACAGTCCAAGTCATACATTGTCGTCTCTGCTGACGGATTTGTGTTAGGGATTAATAAATCCACTAACGACGCTTGATCTAACTGCATCCCAACCCGTTTCTCCAAATTCTCGACACATGAAGGGATCGCGTGTAATGACATTGCAGTTTTCAGCAGTTTGAGCAGGAACTTAGTCGGCGTGACACCCTTTTGTGTCGGGACTATGTTCACTATTTCTTCCAGAAGGTGTCGTTGATCTGACTCTGAAGGCTCGTTCATAACGTTCTGTGTCGAACTTGTTTCAATTTCTTTGACAGGACTGATCTCATTGTTCATCAAAGGAATGTTCTTATTCGCGTAGTGTATTATTGAACCGGTCACCCTCTCTGGCTTCATCCCCCTCGCCTCGACAGCTTTGATGAACCGTTTATAAAACAGTAAATTAAGTGAAGACGTGTCCTCGTACCACCAGTCGTTGACAGTCGAGTTCAATCTCTTAGAAAACGAAATCCCGTTCCATAATGGTTTATCTACAGAGACAGAACCCTTACTCTGACCTGACGACACAGGCCAACCGGACAAAGTCGGGTCAGAACAAGCCTTAATGGCCAACGAGTTGATGCACCTCGAAACAACATTCGCCTTTTCAGCGTGGTCGAGGACTGGCTCGCAGGTTTCGAGGGCTTGCATTGAGTCGGTCCAACTGTTGAAGACTTCACTTAAAAACGCTTCGGTTTGTGCAATGAGGTTTCCTTCACCGTATTCTTCTGTCATTTCGAGGTATTCGCCTGCGCATCGCAGGATGACTACGTTCAAGGGTGTGATTTCGAGTTTCATCCCGTAACAGAATTTGGCAACGAGTTCAATGGCCTTTGGTCCGCCTGGTATGTCGTCCAGTTTGACGATGCAGTTTGATCCATCTTCGCTTTTGAACTCTCCTATGCGTTTTTCCAGTAGTCCACATCTTGAGATTAATGGAAACTAGAAAAAACGACTGAATTAGTTTTCTGAAAGACGGACTTATAGTAATCAGTAAGAAACGAATCTCTAACCACCCAATATACTCGATCGTACAAATAAATTGGTGTCAGGATATTTTACTGTAAAACCGTTACAAATTTTTTACCTTGTGGAGTTGAAATGTTGTGTCCCCAACTTCAATGGTAACATCACTTGCAAGACCAGATGAACATAGCCTACAAACATTGCACGTCATTATTAACAAACAATTACTATGATTAATTTCTTTTGCAAAAAAAAAAAAACAATTATGATTAATTTTAATTTAGTGGTGAAAATATTAATTTTTTTAAAACTATTATGTTAGGATATGAAGATGAAAATATGATTCATTGAATTATATAATTAAATGTTTAGGAAATTTTCGAAAGTGAGAGTTTATAGTCAAGTTCATTGTATTCATCATGAATAATCACGATATTTTCTACCATATCAGCTCGTTTTGGATGATCAATAAAATAAAATTAAAAAAAAATGGAATACCAATAAACATATATCCTTTAGGAGTAGGAGTAATTTATAAAAACCCCATCGAATATTTCAAAATTATAATGTTTTTTACGATCGTCATAATTAAAATAATTACTTGATTTTATTTCTACGTGTTAGGTGATAACAATCCGTACGAGTATAGAATTGTCTTTTAGAAGAGCAACGGTTCTCAAAAGGAAGATTGGTAAAATGCTTATATTTTGCATTTTGCTAATTAAATTCAATGCTTATATTTGACATTTCGTAGTTTACACAGAACATTACTCGTATCGTTTACAAACGTGATATACTCTGTAAGAACTAAAATGAAAAATGCATGTTACAGACTAAAATACACCTTATCAAACCCAACAAAAATATGAACCATTATTGTTTCAGAACATGATTAGATCGTGTGTTTAAAAATAAACGTAAATACTACAACAATATGCATCATAGTCGTCTTAGATTCAACAAGTAAGATTTGGGAACATGAATCATCCGAAATGATCAAATCGTCTCAATAAAACAATTACTCGTATATAAAGGTAAACGTAAATAAAGAAATAAATAAGTTAAGATGAAAAGGATTAGCGTACCAAGAATGGCCTTCACGTCGCAAAGTGTCAGATTTAGAACCCAATCTCATGCATGCCATGTAATTCAAACAACCTCTAATCTTAAACTAATAATTCTTGTGATTTGATTTAAGGGTATAGTATGTATGTGCCTTTAATTAACCTCCTCAGAGAGTAAATTCATTCATAGGATCGGATATAATTACTACGGAGTAATTTTTTTGTTAATCAAAAGAGATGAAGGAAATAGAAAGAAGTTGCGAGTCTAAAGGAGGTAGGGGTGGTATGATGATTAAGATTAATTCAATAATAATAATTAAGGATGAGTACGTGTATGTGTGATTTGGAGTAAAACCTTAAAACTAGGGTACGTCTTTATGACTTCGTCTCTTCCATTCTCTTGCTTATGTTTAAGTACTTGGTCACTCACAACTAAAATGTTTACGTAATTATCGTATGAAACAGTCGCTTTAATTTGTGAAAAGAAATGTTTGTTTTGTAATACTCCATAATAAATCGATTGTTTTTTTCCACATAATTAGATTGCTTGTCTCACACGTGATATCGTTTTAGAAAATGTTGCGTTCTTATAAAGTTGTAGGATCTACAGCGATGTACTCGTATACGGAGTACAATAGTAGTTATGGTTGCCCTGGTCGGTGTTATCAAGTGATTGTAAATTTACACTACAGAATACGAAGTATAAGTATACGATTATACGTGTAATTATGATGAGTTACTTCAATTGACAATCTCATACTAAAAGATTACTCCGTATAATATCTATAGTTTAGATTCATATTTGTACATTGATCTCAAATTATATAAACTCGAAATATCATACGAAGTTTGACCGAGTAAAAACTGACATCTTTATCATTTATGTATTCCGTATTTCGTTACTACTCGGACCAAAAACATGACAATTACAAAATTATGAATGAATTCAATCCACGAGACAGAACCAATCAAAATACTATACATAAACAATCTCGATCTCACAATTATAACGTCCCAAAATGCAAAATCGATTCACTACTTACATTGACGACTTAGTTGATAAAGTAGTACAGTAAAAGACAATATTCGTTTGAAACCCGAAGCTTCTGTTTTTGCCCATAAATAATGACACTACTCCACACTCCATACTCCATATCCGTCATAAGGAAATAACGGGTCAAATTATATCATCATTAGATTAGAAAAGATACGGGTAGTGGATGACACATGATTTTATCTTATTGATCCAAATGGATATTATTTGACCCGTCACACATTTATAACGGATAGCTCCGTTTCAAACCAGAATTTGTCACTCCATATATCCACCTATTGAGAACTGGAAAAGCCAGAGACGGTGATCGATCGGGTTTGGTTCGATCTCACCATTCACATTTTCACAACCTTTTACTTCCCTTAAATAAATGCAATTAAATCACTAACCCTAGCACCGCCAAATCCCCCAGTTCCCATCCCATTCAATTCCAATTCAATCAGGTATGCCCTCTTTTCTCTCCTATTATTCCAATTTCTTTTCTTCGATTGGGCGTTTGATTTCAATTGCGCTTTCGTTATCTCTGTTAAAATGAATCCAGAAAGTCTGTTTCTCACGATTTAGGGTTCTATTTTCGGCGTTTTTATTCAACTAAGTAGCAGATCTTATACGCCATGATATTACGGCATACATTTGATATATCGTAGGGTGACTTGAAATAGTAGCTGATCTTCTACTGGTACATTTTGACGTTACTCGAGTTTCTCGATGGCTCTCGTCAATGGCGGAGTCGGGGGTTTCAGTGTCATTGTTATGGTGGACACTGGATCTTGTACCTATACCAGATCTGGAAATGTCTGAATTTCTTGAATTTTTGATACCATCCGAGTCGGAATTATCTTACCTTTGCCTCTTTTCACCAAAATTAAGGCGCGAATAGAGTATTAATAAAGGTCCACTGGGGATAAAGGATCACAAATTATCCGCGGTGAAGTAGCTTAGATAGGACCAAAAACACGATGCCTACAGAATAGGAAATGGTTTTTCATTATCTATCCAAGTGGTTGATACATCGTGCGTCATAAGCTTGTAGTATTGAATAGAGTATTAATGAAGGGTATAAAAGTGGGGTATAGAATAATTTTAAAAAGGAAACAGGGAAGATAATTCCGACTTGAATGGAGTATTTTTCTTTGAAGTTTCTGCAATTTTTAATTAAAAAAAAATCTTGCTTTGCCATGTTGTGTTAGCTCAATATGCCACTGTCGTGCGTTTAACATTGCGGTTTTATCGTGGTAGTGCGACTCGTGTTTGTCTGTAAGCCTCGAATTGGTATAAACTATGTTGGGTAAGTATCAAGTATACGGACTTTATATAATGGCCAGTACTTAAAATTATGTGGTGTGATTGAACCCCATGTCACTTAGCTTCACTGATAAAGGTGTCGAGAGGTGATATGCATGACTTGAAATCACAACCCTTCCGCTTCATGTTGCCCTTTAGATTTTTAGGTTGCAAATTCTTTCGCCCACAAATAGAGGAACAATACTTAGTGTGCTTGTGTTTTATTGGCTGTGATCATAAAGGTGAAGAAGATTGCCCGCATAAATTAATGTGATTTATGTGTACCTAGACTTAGCGAAGACTAGGTGATGGTTATGGTTGTAGGTGTTGGAAAGCTCAAGGGACGAGGTTCCCTTCATTCATGATACAAAGTGCATTTAATAGATACGTTCCGCAAGATGTTAATGGTTAAATCCTTCGCAAAGTTTCCTACCATTGTAGATTTTACGGAGTAATTGTTAAATCTCTCATAAAGTTTCCAACCATTGTGCATGCCTTACAGGCCTTACCAACTTTGTTTTATGGTAATAATCTTTGCATTACATAGTTGCCTCGCATTCAGAGCTCTTTCACCTTGTCTTCAATGCCAGTAGTTTTGCTTGTGTACCTTTTCTTGCAAATGTTTTGAGGCAGCATTATGTCATATGTTACACGCACCCAGTTAGAAGTATCACCGTCTCACAGACACGGCTATTGGTAGAAAAAGTTCATGTTCTTCACTGAAAATAAAATGTCCAAAGTGTTATATTCATGTCCGAGTGTTGACACTGGATATGAATATGCGAGCAGCGAAGTAATATTAAGTGTCAGAGAGTAACATATGCATGAGTGCATGACACATGTTCAGTGTAAGCAAGTGGGCATACTGATACTATTATGTTGACACATAGAAGAGAATATGGCTGTGTAAAGGATGGCTAGCTACATTGTTAGATGATCTTTCAAGTAAATCCGTCTCATTCCCTTAAACTATCATCTGGACCTGTTAGTCTTTTTGATTAAAATGTCTGGGCAAAACTGATTTGTCATCTCCATCTTTATATTTTCTGGAAATCTTTGAGGAGTCGAATGTTTGCCTTGTCATGTACGGATTACTAATTTCTATGCTTTCTGTTCATATTCCATGATCATTAAGTCTTTGCTCAACGTAGTAGCAAGTAATGGGAAACTTGAAGCTGTTTTGGACTTTGTTTGCTTATTTTCCTATTCTCGGCTTCATGTTCATGTCATTGGTGAATCCATGTTAAGCACACGGGGTCACGAGATGATGTACAACATAACTCTTTTTGGCAGTTTGCTTTTGTTTATATAATGTCGGTAACATTCAAATGACACCCTAAACAAAAATTTCCGGGTCCACCTGTGGTTGTCTTTGACTAAACAACAATATGGTGTGCCTTTGCAGGGTTGACTGAAAGTGGAGTGGTGTACCAACCATGGGTCTTGATAATGTCGTATCGTCACCTCATAGACGATCTCAGGGTGGATTGCTATCTCCGTCATTCAAAAAGTTTGCACAGAATGACATGAGCTGCGCGGCTCTTGTTCAGAGACATCGCTTCCTTTTGGCGGCGCTTGTTCTTCTGGTTATACTCTGCACTGTCTACCTCTATTTTGCAGTCACTCTAGGATCATCTGACTTCTGCTCTGGGTTACTGGGAACGGAGAGAGAGTTGTGTCTCCTCAAGCATCACAAAGATACTTTCGCCAAAGGAAAATTGAAACTCTTCTGATTTGGGCTTTTCCCTTCGACTACCAATTACGGAGTACTATTATTTTTTTGTAGTATTATGTAAACCGGCTAGCCTATGTCTAAGCACCACATTGATTACATTGATGTCTTAAGCAGTAAGCACCACATTGATTACATTGTATACCTGATTCGAAAATATATTATCTGCAGGAAAGTTGTAAACATTAATGATCTGATAATTTGATGCCTGTGAGGCTTTTAACATTCTGCTTCGAAATCTCTAGATGACGACTAACAAGACAGCATAGACTTGAACATTCTACATTAAAATCGCAAGGTATCTCAGCAATGTACTGATTCCGATTACTGATCAGGCACCAAACTACTAAACTACATCTGAAATCATTTTTGCATTCAAATGTTGTACTTTGAGCTATTCAGTTAAGTTCCGAATGTGTGAAAAAACTATTCTTCAGGAGCTATTCAGTTAAGTTCCGAATCTGTGGAAAACCTGTTGCTCTGTTAACCCGACTTTTTTCAGCCAAAAGTTGCATCTTTCAAGTTCACCATGGTATGTACTCCGAATTGATACTGTATAATACACGCGAGGAGACAAACGGAAGGAGAACAAAAATATAAAGTTGGATCACTGAAGCTTTTGTTTTTCTCCATTGTTATGCACGAAAAAATACACTAGTATGGACTACGAAGTACTCCGTATTAAGCTGAACTGCAAGTATCTAGAATTCTATCAGGCTTTCACAAAACATACGGAGTACTCCGTGACAATTTTTTATTTTTTTCATACAAAGTGTGTCAAACCTAAACTCTCATAGGCTTCAAAGAACAGTAAAACTGCAACCGAAGATTAAAAAACGAAAGATAATCTGTCCCATATGTTGAAGTCCAACTAGCTCATCAGCATTCATCGGCTTTGAACGTATGATATCAGTGCAATCATTTAGGTGGAGATGAAGAAAGGCGTTCGCTTCTCGCTTTGTCAGCTTTTTCCAGGTAGTCCTGATGAGACTGCTGTTTTGAGCCTTCATAAAAATAAAAGACAATGAAACTTAGCATACATTGAAATAGAGATGATTATAACACAAAGACAACTACGTTAGTGCATATCACGGTGTTACAGCAAATAATGCGTGATTTATCTGAGTTGCAGTACACGGGGATGTAATATTCAGCTGTTAAGATCCCATCCAAG
Organism: Agrostemma githago; assembly: GCA_958450325.1. NCBI lineage: Eukaryota > Viridiplantae > Streptophyta > Magnoliopsida > Caryophyllales > Caryophyllaceae > Agrostemma > Agrostemma githago. The sequence continues at coordinate 74,169,434 of OY288245.1, read as the reverse complement.
TTAACTGGTGTACCCCATAATGCTATGATATTAGAATAAAGATTCAGTACCATACTAGCAAGCAGAGGTGGATCAATTTCAAACACACATGTAGGAGAAAAAACAATACCGAGTATAAAAAAGTACCCCTCCGTCCTTCCATAAAACAAAGAAAACAAAAACGGAAACTCCATTAGCCATAGATTATAAGTATCTATCTATCTCTTGGCACTCGCTTGGATTGACAGTAATTTACAAGGTTAACTGAGCTCAAAATAAAGACGAGCATGAGAAACTAGATGATAAGGGGTGGTGAAGCGATGAGGAAGGAGACGTGAGGGTATTAGTATAACTATTAGCATATCTCCATTTACTTCTATCCACCATCACCAATATATCTACTACCTTATAATCTTGCCTCTTTTATCCCCGATAACATGGCTCCAATACAATCAAGCCCTTTGTGAGAGTGTAGAGGTCCTCCACACGCAAACTTAGAGATCATCCAATTGCACATCTTATGGCAAACATGAGTTAAAAATAGAAGCTAGGTCAACTAGGTAAAGTTAACCGTGATATAGTAGTTCTAGTCTTCTAGATGATATGTTTAAAGCATCACCATCATTCACTCCACATGAGGGATATCAAAGCACGAGAACACAAGTAAATATAACAATGCACGAATCTTCTCTTTTGTACTTCACTCCAACTGTCTCCCCTCACAATCAATAGAATAATTTACCTCTAATCGGCATCCATATGGCAAAAACTAATGGCACTCATTTGTTGATTTGCGAAAAGAGACGATTCGTAGCATTCCCACTCTCAACCCAAGTACTCAACTCAAGAAAGCCGAATACACTATCACCCCTGTCCCCTACTACTACAAGGCTGCATCCAAATAAGCAAATTACAAACCTCGAAGATTTCCAACTTCAACCAACAGCGTTCATAACTCAATTCCCACAAGCGTTCCATCAAGCGTTCATAACTTCAATCCAATAAAACCGACAGATATAATCCATCAAGGGTCGAATCAAGGATTCCAAATATGAGGTAGAGAAAGAATATATACATCATAATCACGATAAACCGTGACAAAAACCCTTTATTTAATGGGGCAACAGGAACAAAGCCTTATTCCCAAAAGGATTGGGTTGGCTAACCTGAATCATTATCCAAAATCGTGAAATCGTCTCCAATTAAACAATATTTTTCTCTTAATATTTTTTTGTGGAATGGGATAACACCGTATACCCTTTGCTACTAGCTAGATTCCCCCGATCATCCATCATCAATACGAATTCATAAAATGCAATTTCTAGTTCTACCCACATGGAATTTTCCCTAAAAGTTGAAATCTTTACCATAAACCCTATACAAAAACCAACAATTCTAGGCATATAAAGCAAAACCCACATGGAAATTTCACTACTAAAGTCCCAACCAAAAGAGATGCGTGATCACAATTATTGAACAGAGAAGAAGAAGAAGAAGAGAGAGAGAGAAGAAGAGCGAACCTCGAGTCATGTAGTACCAAGGAACCCCAAAAATGGCAGTGATAATAACTAAGCCACCAAAAACATGCTTCTTATCACCGCTGTAGAGGGCGTGCTCTAGCTTGCTTCTAAATCCATGGCTTCCGATTGGTTTCTCTGCACTTGCCATTTTTCCACTGTTTTTTTTTTCTGTGTGTGGAATTTGGTATGTTTTGCGCAACTGTTGAAGAATGGAGGAGAAAGGTGATTCGTTTCGTATTGTGTTGAAGATGGGCTCCTAATTTTGAGTACTTGACCTGGCCCATTAACCCATGACTAAGCACGGCAAAGCTGACCCAACTCGACCGACTCAAGAATAGTTGACAACTTGACACAACTCGATCAGACCTAACTTGAAACTTGATTGAGTCATAAATTGACCCGATTTGGTAAGACTCGACCCAAATCACTTGATCTATAATCAATTGGATCCGAAATGAACCAAGGTGACCCGGAAAAAGTTTTTTTTGCCATCGGAATTCAGAATAAGTCCAACACTCCAACCTTAATGCCTTCTCAGTAACTTGGAGGCTAAGTTATGAGCACGGGTATTAAGATTTTGAGATACAAATTTAATAGCTAGAGTGCCAGACAGTGAAAATAAGCCGATTTAGCATGGAACAAAGGGATAAGATTACGTATGCATGCAGTGATAATAATCTTCAACATCAACCAATAAGTTAATTTTGTGAAATATTATGTGACTTAACTCAATGCAAAACGTGTGACAAGACCAACTGACCCATATTAATCCAAATCAACTTTACCGGATTAACTCAATTTGTCGTCCATAGTTACAATTGACAACCGTGCCAAATAAGATTTTAGTGTCTTGAAAGTTGAAACGCACAAATGGGGCAAGGAAGTCTAACATTTCAAACTTGAACCCAATCTGACTTGACCCAACTCGATCCGACACACGTTTTCCAACACTCAGCAGTGGGTATTTATAACGGGGTTCCCTCTTTTCACCTTTTTCGCCTCGCCCCCATTCTCCCACATTGTCTATTGTGTATTGTGTATTGTGTATTGTGTATGGGTTGTGTGTCTCACATCATCATCATCTTTAAATTCTTCTTCTTCTTATTCCTCTTTGCATTGCTTCCATTCACAGTTCACCCACTCCCACTGAAGTCAGCATACTGCCCTCCCTTCTGCTCAATCTCCTGTAAACACTCTTTCTCCCTCTCTTACTCTCTACTTTACTTCTTTCTCCATTCTATTTTTAACATTACTCGTATGTAGTAATATTTTTACCCTCTCAATTTTGATCTTGAAAAAATTTACCTCTACAACTACAAACGGTATCATGATAATATTATCGTCACATGACTATCGCAGAATCTTAGTCACCTCATTTTTTTTTAAAAAAAAAAAACACGGCCTTGATAACGGTAAATGGTTATTGGTTAGTTTTACCTTCGTTATTTATGATAAAACCGTCTTTTTTTACCATATGGTAAACCAGGTTTGGGGACAATAAAACACGGCCCAGAAGTACAGTGTAGACTTATTAAATGCGGCAACAGTAATAGTAGTAGTAGTACACAATAAACTATAAGTGTCATAAATGCAATCTACCACATTCCTGCCATACCCACCTTCATACCGCCCTCCATCACCTAAATTCACCTCAATCAATCAGATACTTGTACTCCCTCCATTTTCTTGAATTATTTTATTATTTAAAAATCGAAAACACGAAGGGTTGTTAATTTTTGTAGGTAATTAATTGAATTTGAAGAAGAGTACGTACGTGCGAGAAAAATCGAAAAAAAAAAAAATGGGAGTAGAACGAACAATCACAATGCCGGCGTCGGAAAAAGTCGTCACTCGAAATAATGACGGTTTCGTGTCGATAATTCCGTTGGAGAAACGATACTCGTGCTGTTCTAAGCCCGTTTGGTTACTCTCTACTCTCGCCGGTATGTATTTAATTTCCTCCTTTAATTTTTTCTGTTATTATACACGATAATTACACAAATGTTTAAGGATCGTTTAGGATGAAAGTAATTATTCGACCTCACTTGATGAAGTCACGTTGTTTACCTAGTACTCTTTCCAATTCATTTAGAGCAGGTCTCCTAAGAGACACAATTTCTCATTAACTTTATTGAAAGACTAAGTAATAAAAACAAGTACAATTAACTAAAAAGTATACAAATATAAAGAGAGTAGGTACAAAACAAAGTTGTCTACGAATAAGACATAGAGTGGTACTGAAAAGTGGTATTTCTCAATAAATTATTGAGAAATCGTCTCTTCCAAGATTTTGTGATTCATTTAATAGTTAGAAAAATGAGTAATTTTTGGATCATCAGATGAAACTCAATTACTTCACGTATCCATAACCAAAAGTTACCTTAAATAGAAATCGAGTAATGATGGACTGTCGTCTCATTTTTGTATATTTGTTTAAGACGATCTTACACGAGTATTGAGTTGTACTTCTAGCTACTACACTATTTAGCTTAACTTGTAGGCATATACGCTTAGGAGAAGGTTGATTAGGAGAAGGTTTAATTAAGTCGTAGAATTAATTAAGTGGTACGGAGTATATATTTTTTCGTCGTAGATTTAATTAAGTTGTACTAAGTACGTCATTAGGTTTTCTATGAAATTGAAGAGAATAGGAACAAAATGGGTACCTAACTTTATTCCGTACAATATGTCCTTTTCTCATATTTATGCCTTTGATTTATACCTTGATTGTAACATTTGTAGTAAATATAACACTTTCGGAGAGATTACACTAGATCTCTTTTTTACACGATTTAGACGTATGACAGGTTAAATATCACTTCACTTCTATCTACCTTGAAATATTCGATCCTTTACAAATTTGTTTGTAGAGAAGTCGTCACAGAGAAGAATTTACGTTAAGTCAAATCCGAGTATAAATGCAATTAGGCTAGGACAATTTTAGTGAAAGATTTGACAAAGGAAGAAGGTGGGTTGTTTGTTGTTTGTTGGGAAGGTTGACATGAAAATCTCATGGTCTATAATTTGATATGACATGAGCATGTGGTTTAATCTTCACAATTTCTTGTTTGTGACGGTACTATCCGTCTTAAACTTTAGACAGGTCAAGTAGTCTACCACTTGTGCATAAGACAAATATATCCTCTTTTCTCATGCACTCTTATATACGCAAATGGTATATACATACTTAGACCTGTTTTATGCTTAAGGCGGATAGTACTGTCTCAACGGAGGCTTTACTCTTTAATGTTGTGTATTTTGTACGGTATTGCATGAGGCATGATGCATGACTTGTCTATAGAAGATGTGGAGGATCAATAATTGCAAGTGTTCAAAGTAGATGAGATCTAGTTTGACTCCTACCATATGTCTAGCTGGGAATGCCATCATAGTAGATGTACAAGTTTTGGTCATAAAATCTTAGAGTAGGAAATTTTGGAGGTAAAATCTTCTTGTGAGATGGGTTAAAATCTTGTCAATATGGTTGAAACTTGAATGATGATTTACCCATGTTGTATGAATAAAACATTAATGAACCTACCTACCCACTTTCTCAGTCTAAGACTAACTCGACTGAACCGTTCTTTTCGACTAGATCAGGATGTACTGAATCGAAGTGGGTTGAAGTAACTAAGGTGAAATGAACTAAGCGGGATTAGCTTTTTAGTCCAAGCCAAGTTCCTACGTTTCCATGTGCTGGTAGCGATTTTGAGCAAACGTATGAAAATGAAGGGTTTTTACGTATCAATCTTGTCAAAGCGATGAATCATAGACAATAAAATTGCATCAGCTAGAAAGATGTCCCAGTGTTGTTATTTCCTTGTGTTTGATGTCTACCCTTTGTTTTAATCTACTGAGACTATAGTGAACGTAAATTGACAGAGTCCGACATTGTTAATTTGTTTCCGGTAGGTATGTTGGTAACAAGACGGAGACATACATACAAAACGTCATTCAAATTTGGAAATTCGAACCTCCGTTCCCTTTGTATAATACTTTGGAAACTTTGTATCAATATCAAAGTCAGGCTTTATGCAATCTCACTTTTTCTACTTCATTAAAAGATTATTCCATGTAGTTTTATTTTGAAAATTTTGGTTGATATACATACATTTTGAATTCAAAACATTAAATTTGAAATACTCAAGTACTGTAGTCAGTAGAAGATGCACAAAATAGATGGAATATTGGAATCTCTTGTCTTTTTGTCTCTTTTTACTGTTTTGCATGCTCTTTGTCTTTCTCTGTCAGAGACTTAGTTTTCTTATACACTTTGTTTAACCTCTTTTTTCACTCCTACTATGAGTACTACTCCCTACTTTTTATGTACTCTACAATCTATTCTTTCTGATTTTTACAGGAATTAACCAATCTTAACATAAGATTTTCTCTATATGTTTGACTGTTTTGAGTACTGATTTTGTTCTTCAGACCACTGGATAAACTTACAGAATCTACTGTTGCTATATGGATAAGAACCATTTCTAGATTGACCCAAACCCGTATCCTGAATCGTCCCTGTCGAATATTTACATATTCCCTGTTTCCGATTGCATTCGCTCACAGAGTCGCAGTCAAGTACAACTTACAGGCCTGTCTTTATCACTCACGTGGGTAGATTAGACAAAATCAGAATGCTTAGTGAGTAGCAAATGCCTGTCTTTATTACTTGTGTGTTGACTGTTGAGATACTTGGCCTTTCGGATATGCTCGTCACAAATAAGAAGTTGTGTTTCTAGATTGTAACCTATCAATGAGATACGTGTGAATTGACTTGGTGTATATTACATGATATTGTTTCCGGTTGCATTCGTTTACTGTCAGTAACTCAGTTACAAGCCTACAATGTTGATGTATTGTGTATCTCATGATGTTATGTGTTTCGTGTTTGATTTTCTTTACGCGTCTCTTTTACTTCAGATTTAGACGAGAGGATAAGAGTGTTGGTGCTGAACTCGGACAATTCAGACACATTTGCCAAAAGAGCGGAGTCGTATTACCAGCAACGACCTAAGCTGTTATCGCTGCTCTTAGACCTTTACAACAACTACCTATCCTTGGCTGATCGGTATTGTCTTTTTCTGCACAACCATACTCGACGTGGTCTGTCCTCCTCTTCCGAGCATCTCTCAGGCTCGTCCTCTAACCATCCTACTGAAGAAGACTGGCAATCTGATGCCGAGAGCTCCTTGTCCTACCAACTACCAACCATACATCACGCTCCCATTCCCATACCCATTCCTCGCGATCTAAACACCCTCAATGATGAGATCATAACGGAGTTGGTCGTGAGAAATGTAGAATATGATCTAATGGCTCACGAGCTAGGGTTGAAGGAGAGGGAAAGGGAGAGGGAGCCTCTAGAGTCGTCGAGGAAGATTGAGCTACAGAGGAGTCTCCTAGACGTGTTGGAATCCGAGAGGCTGATACTATTGAATGAGAATGCGGGGTTGAGGTTCAAAGTCAACGCCCTCGTCGAGGATAACAAAGGGTTAGCCTCAGAGTCGATGTTCATGAAAAGGAAGGCGAGTGAGTTAGCGCGGTGTGTGCTTAACATGAGGAAGGACCATCAAGTTTGCATGTTGAACCGTAAAATCGAGGATCTTCAAGGGAAGATTTACGGGTTGGAGAGGAGGAATCGCGAGTATTATCATAAGATGATGGAGCTAGAGAAAGGGAAATGCATTTCTTGTGAGGAAGGGAGTGTAAGCAAGAGTAGTTACAAGAGTGAAGAAGGTTTCCTTCAAGGGAACAAAGAAAAGACTCAAAAGAGGGTTGTGAAGAGAGGGGTGAAATTTTCTAAGTGGTGGAATAAGATTAAGAGTTCTGATATGTTGTTCTTATGCAAACCTCATGCTTGTAAATCTTCTGTTGCTTAAAACAATGGGGGTTATCAACATTACTCTGTTGAATGCCTAAGTTAATGCTATTTACATGTAAGTTGTAAGTCAATGTGTTACTTGTATTAGGAACATGTAACTATGAAGATGTTGGTAGTCTACTAGTCTTCTTAGTTGTATGATACGACTAGAGATGGAAGTAGACACGTGAGTTGGTGGTTAGTAGTCTAACACGATCTAGTACAAGTGTACAACCCACGGTTCAATAAGGCACGAGTCTACTTCGACACAACCCAACAGAACACGATACACTATGGTCTATGTGTGTATGCATGGGTTGAGGTTGGTCCAGGCATGACACACTTGGGAACACCCAAAATGCAAATATTGTGTCCGGGTTTACCCTTGAATTCAACTTATTCAAGTCAATCTCGACCTTTTCGCACCTCAAGCTAAGATAATCGAACGTGATACATCCCTAATCATGCGCAAAGAGAAAAAGTATCTAAAGAAAAGTTTGGGCTCGGGTTGGAGATCAAACAAAGATATGAGCCGAGATCGAACATTGATTTCACGAACTCGAGATTAATTTTTAATATACGCGCTGATCCCGAGCTTAGGCTCGTTTATAGCCCTAGTCACTACTCACTAGGACTATACTTCTATTTCACTACCTAGAGCAACCATGGTAGTTTGTGTTTTTTCTCGTTTATTCTTTTACCACATCATCCAACAAAAACACACAAAAAAACATGATTTCGATGTCAACCGGCCCACACTAAATTAGTATCGGATATACTAATTTAAGATGAACCCCATCAGCCCAAAGCACACATTCGGACCCAAACCCGCATAACCCTGATGCAACTTGTTCTTCTCCTACTCTTTGCATAGCCAGCCGCCTCGTCTTCTTCAACTCAATTCTCTGCAAAAACCCCTTCTTAAACCCTAGCTCACAAAACCCCCAAAATCAATCTCACAAACTCATAGTACCAAATTCAAAGATGAAGGGAAGAAATCCCAAGAGAAAACCCACTTCCACCATCCCCAAACAGGGGAAGAAAAACCAATCAACAACAACATCAACCCATGAGAAGAATCCAAAGAGGAGAAAAAACGATGACAAAAAGGATTCATTTTTCATGGAAGAAGAAGAGATTGAGAGCGACATGTCGGATAAAGATGAAGACTTTGATGGGATTAATGGAGTTTTCAGTGATGATGAAGGAAAGGGAAGTAGTGATGGTGATGGTGATGGTGATGAGAAGGAGGAGGAGGAAGAAACAGCAGAGCAAGTGAAGAGGAGAATGGCGTTGCAGCTTCTGGAGAAAGTAAGGAAGATGGAGAGGGAAGATAGAGAGGAGTTTGATGGGGTTGAAGATAGGGAAGAGAAGGATGGAGCTAGGGATTCTAATGTTAGAAATCTTTTGTTGAAACAACAGTTGGAGGATAGTGGTCGGGCTCGTCGTTTCATTGCTTCTAAGTTCGTCTTTCTCTTCCCTTGTTTCTTCTTCATTTTTGTTTCCTCGATTTGTTTTTTGTATTTGATTGACTGTGTTCAGTGACGGAATTAGGATTTTTCACTTATATGATTGTGTTTAGTGACGGAACTAGGATTTTTCGCATGGCGTGTTTGCTGGATTTGCTTTATTTGATTGTGCTCAGTGACGGAACTAGGATTTTTTTGCTTCTTTGATTGTGTGTTTAGTGACGGAACTAGGATTGTTCGCAAGACGTGTATGGTGGATTTGCTTTATTTGGTTGTGTTTAGTGGATGGAACTAGGATTTTTCGCGTCTTTGATTGTGTTCAGTGAGGAGCTAGTATTTTTCGCGTCTTTGATCGTGTTCAGTGTGGAACTAGGATTCTTTGATCATGTTCAGTGAGGAAGTGGGATTTTTTGCTTCTTTGATTGTGTTCGGTGAGGAACTAGGATTTTTCGCGTCTTTGATTGTGTTCAGTGAGGAAGTGGGGTTTTTCGCTTCTTTGATTGTGTTCAGAGAGGAATTAGGATTATTCGCTTCTTTGATTGTGTTCAGTGACGGAACTAGGATTTTTGGCATGACGTGTTTGCTGGATTTGTTTTGTTTGATTGTGTTCAGTGACGGAACTAAGATTTTTCGCTTATTTGATTGAGTTCAGTGATGAAACTATGATTTTTCGCAACAACGTGTTTGCTGGTTTTGTTGTATTTTATTTGATTGTGTTCAGTGACGAAACTAGGATATTTCGCAACTACTTAGGAAGTAGTTTGGAGTATAAAGTTGGTTGTTAAACTTGTTATGCATTGAAATGGATTTGAATTTTTTAAAAATGGATTGTTACGATGTTTCCTTACTGAAATCTGAATATTTGTTGAAGTAAATGGTTGTTTATTCGGTTGTGTTTAGTTTTTGAGAAGCTTAATAAGTTATACGGAGTATTTTGTAAGCTGAAATTTGAGTAATATTGAAAGGGAATTTGAGATTTATGAACACAAATTCTGCCTTTGCCTGCCAATGTTTGATTATTTGTTGGGATTAATGATCACTTTGGCAAGTTTTGTTTATTGTGATTCGGGCTGTTGTTTTCTGTTTAAGATGGTCGATTTTCGTTGTTGATTTTGGCGAGTTGACGTTGTTCTTGCTGGTTGAACCCGAAGTGATCTGTACTGTAATGTGTAAAAGACTGGTTTTTGGTTGAGACAAAAAAGAAGAAAATCTAACATAATGGATGCATATTTTCAAAGATATACAATATGTTGGTTATATTTGTTGGACCCTTGTACTCATTCTGTTTGATGAACAGGGTACAGATTCCTGAAACTGAAGCAAAACCTCGGTTACTATTGAAGCATCGTCAATCTGTGACTGCTGTCGCTTTGTCCGACGATGACTCAAGAGGGTTCTCGGCTTCAAAAGATGGTTGTATTGTCCATTGGGATGTAGAAACTGGAAAGGCTGATAAGTACCTGTGGCCAGCGGATGATGTCTTGCAGTTTCATGGTCTTAGAAATCCCAATGGTTCAAGAAAGAAGCATAGCAAGCAAGTGTTAGCATTGGCTATTACTTCTGATGGCCGTTATTTGGCTACTGGTGGTTTCGATCGCCATGTTCATTTATGGGATACTCGTTCCAGGGAGCATCTTAAGGTAGATCTTGACTCCATCTTGTATTAGAAAAACCGTTAATTTTGTTGGTGTATGTTTGTGTCTTGTCATTTTCTTGGTGGTATTCAATTGATGTATGGTCAACTTCCATAGTTCTTATTAGATGAGAGTAGTCGTGGTTTTCATTTGCATATGCTTTACGATTCTTGCCAGTCAAGTTTTCATAATTTTTTTTTTGAATGATGATTAGTTTATTATCAATATATGGATCCCTAGGACTACGGACTACCTGATGTTCTTGATCGCTGTGTATTCAAGTTTCTTTGTTATTTATTGTAGCTTACTGAACACTTGACAGGCCTTTTCAGGTCACAAAAAGCTTGTGTCGTGCTTAGCATTTAGAGAAGGGACTTCAGAACTTTTTTCTGGTTCGTATGATAGAGAACCTAAGATTTGGAATGCTGAAGATAGAACATACGTTGGATCTTTACATGGCCATCATAGTGAGGTAGTATCCATCAGTTGCCTTAGAAAAGAACGAGCATTGACTGCAGGCAGGGATCGACAATTGTGTTATTGGCAGGTAATTTTGATTTATTCCTCTCCTTCTGTTCATCGTACGAATGTATGCTACTGTATCCTTTTTGTACTGTATCGTGGTTTCAATTTGAATAAATGGGAAGCACAGCCAGGGATTTGCGGGATGTGTTTTTTTATTCTTTGTTGGTTTTGACATTTATAAGAAAATTCTTCGAAGACACATGCTGGTTGCTGATGTCTATAGTTGTTCTAACTTCGGAATGCTGTTCAATTTTCTCAGTGTTTGTTTGTTTGTTATCTGAATGGCTTTAGATTCCTGAAGAAAAACATTTTGCCCTCCGTTCATCTGCTTCATCTCTTGAATCCTGCTGCTTTGTGGCTAATGATGAATTCTTGTCCGGTAATGATGATGGTAGCATTCAGCTGTGGAGTGCCACGCGGAAAAAGCCTGTTTGTATCGTTAGAAATGCGCATTCTCTAACGTCCAATGAGCATCTAGGTAAATAATATTCTCAATCTCTAATTCATACAAGCTAAATGGCTTATTGCGCTGTATCTTAAACGTTATACTGAAAATTGGTTTTATACATACAGACGGTGAATCAAACGAAGCGCATGCTCCAAGCTCAAGTGCACGATCATGGGTTGGAGCCGTTTCCGTCTGTAGGAACAGTGATTTTGCTGCATCTGGTGCTGGGAACGGGTTTATTCGTTTGTGGGCGATTGAAAGTGAGGCCAGGGAGATTCGGCCCTTGTTTGGCGTTCCTGTGGTGAGTTTGAATTTCTCAGAGCTATTACCTATTTTTCTGCTAGCTATCTTTGTTATTGGCAGTTTTCTTACGCTTCACGTTCTTATGTCATACAGCGAGGATACATCAACTCTTTGGCGATTGCTAAATCCGGCAGGTTTCTTGTTGCTGGTGTTGGCCAGGTGAGACCCTATTGTCATTCTTCTGCGCAGCAAATGTATTACACTCCGTTCTCAACCGTGAAAACGAACGGACTAAAATCTGATATGGGTGTTATGGATTGCAGGAGCCGCGGCTAGGAAGGTGGGATCGCATCACTGCAGCAGTGAACGGAGTCGCTCTGCAGTCTTTGAAGCTTACATCATAAGAAGAAGAAATTCACAGGAGCATAATACTGTTATGTTATTTGTAAAAGCTCTCCAGTTTTGACCATTCTGGTGCCAAAATCAATCAATCAATCAATCCATCTATAATACGAGTATTAACTTGATTACTTTAGTTAATTAATCTGAATTTTCCCCTTTTTTCTTTCTTTCTTGCTTCTTATTTTTCAGATGATCATTCTTTTATGTGATTGTGATTCCCAATTCGCTCTCGTAAATTTTCTTAGTTGCGCCATTTAATTCGGGTCTTGCTCTTCATAGTACAAATTTTAGTGAATTTAGGTGAAAAAAGTAACACATCGAGTAAAATGGTAATGCGATTCTTAACTGAGAACAAAATTGATCAATAGTTAGGTTCTTGCTTCGTATGGTGGGTCGATGTTTTCGAGAATCATCCGATGAATATTGTTTTACATTCTACTCTGTATACTTCATTGTATCCGATGAATTAGTGTAATATTCGTGAAAATTCATGGGATTGAAACGTTTTTTTTTTGTATTATAAAAAGGAAAACTACAATCCATGTGCAAATGAGTTTCGATACCATTTATTTGTATCTTATAACACTCGACATTTCACCAATCTTAATTAGATAATCTAGATTTGGAAATACTTTTTTTTTTTGGTTCAACGAAAAAAATACGACATCTACAATTTATATCGAAATTGAACGGATACAATACTATAAAATTTGAGTAAAATAAATTATCAATAAAACAAAGATCTCTCACTAAGATTTTGATATCCGTTTCTGCGCATCCTCCTTCAACATATCGCTGTTTAATACAGCTTTTCACGCATCCTCCTTCAACATATCGCTGTTTAATACAACTTTCTAAATTGAGATACCATATAATGAACGATTGTAATACTGATCTTTCGCGTCATCACACTTAATCACATTACAATTACAATATAATTTATTTTAAATATATACGGAGTATCATTAAAATATTATTGCCTGATCCAATTTAAAGAAACTTTTCCAAAAAAAACTAATTTTGATACTACAGTATATGTCTATATGTCCACAAAATTAAAAAACAGTGGATCCTTTAAACAACGGCTCGCAAAATCTAATTTCCAATTTCTAAAATAAAAATAAAAATCTTTAACCATCTTTTTATTTATTATTATTATTTCCCCACTCCTTTCCCCCCCCCCAAAAAAAATCACAAACCCTAATTTCCCCAATTTTCCGCCGCCTTACAAACCCCCCTTTCTCTCTCCTTTTCCCTGCAATTCATGGCTTCGGCGGCGTACGACGGAACCAACGGCGGTGCCGGCGGTAAGTTCCGGCGAAAGCCTCTCCGGAAGACTCACACGACCCCGTATGATCGTCCTCCAACGGCGATACGACAAACTCCGAGCATCGTTAATGGTGCTAACAATAACTATGGTTGGTTGTCCAAGATTGTAGATCCTGCTTCCAGGATTATTACTGCTGGCGCTCATAAGTTCTTTTCCTCGGTGTTTATGAAACGTCTTCTCCCTCCTCCGCCGCCTTCGCCGCCGCAACAATCACCTTCATCACCACCGCCTGGTACTTCCTTTGTTTTGATTATTTATTTTGTAGTTCTTGTACGTATTGGCGTCGTAGTTGTCAATTTGACGGTTTTAATTGATGATTCATGTCTGCTGATTCCAAAGGATTGAGATTTTCTTGATTTTGTTTTGAGGAATTAGGTTAATTGTAACTCCGCCCTGTGGTTTTGGTTCCGAAAGGCGGCATTGTTGTTCTCTGTAATGATTTTATATGTTTGTTGGGTAATACTGCCGCTTAGTCGATTTATCGTTGAGATATTGTTCAAGTTGTGTGCTTGGAGGTTGATTTACTACTCCCTGTTCCGATAATTTGTTTACCTTGATTAAAATACCTCACAAAAGATAAAATATATGTGAACTGATGGATTGGGAATATGGGATGGAGAGAGGATGTAATTAAGGCGTGTGCCGGGCACTTGGATGGCTCAGGTGTTATATTGACGTGATGTTGGGACCTTGATCTATGGATTATTATTGCGAGGGCCAGGTATTGGTGAGTTCGATATAGCAATGCTATTGAGCCACATAAATTAGCGTGCCAATTTCGGTGGATGGGTGGGTGGGCCGTGAGTCGGGGATTATTAGGTTTACACAATGAAGGGTTTTGGTCCAAGTGAACTGGTGACTTGGTTTGTTTCCATGCGGTTGCGAGGCAGTTTGTTGATGTCTAACAGTCTAAGCCATATTGTTCATGTTGTTAATGGCCTGTGGGTCAGTAGTTGCCTGTGGTTGGCTGAGAGCTGATCTTTACCTTTTTTTCGAGCCACTGATAATCTCGTTAAGATTCCCAATATAATGATTTGAGCTTGTGTCAATAGATTGAATGTGTTTCCAATTTATTTATTTTGATTGGACCGAAGAAGTGTGATACACTGTAGTTTTGGAATCAAGTGGGTGGCTATTGTAGTTGGCATAGTTAAACCTTCATCTCCATAGGTATACTTTAGAGACTAACTAAAGGCGTCTGAGGTTTACCTTAATATTTATTGGATATTTGTTTGATACGAATGTGCCACATATTTCTACAGCTGTGGTGTTCTGGACTGTATGTAAGCAAAGAGAATAGGTTGACCCTTTGAAATATGCAGGGGTGGATTTTTAGTCTAGACATATCAATCATAATCAATAATTCTAAAACGTAGGATGTATATAAAGCCATTCTAGGTATTCATCCAACCCATCCATTCTTTCATACAAGTGAAAAACTGAAACTTAAGGCTCTCAGATCAATGAGCAAATTTGCTGAGTATCTACCTTATTGGCCGCTTGATGCAATTGCGTAACTTTTGCGCTTGCATGCTTGTCCAATTATAGATTATCTTGCACTTCTGTTGAGTTGTACTTTTATTCTGGCAGATGGAATGTCGCTTCATTGAATTCATATTTGTTTCTTTATTTATATATTTTTCACTTATCCATTTGTCTGAGATGTTTGGTATACTTGGTCAATTGGTACTGTATGATGGCTTGATCTGTTGCAGTATTATACTTGGAGTAAATCATATACTCCCTCTATAAATACCCATATTTAAATTAACATATTATACTCCCTTTGTTTTTGTTAAAATTACACCCAACATATGTTAAAATTTCAAAAATTGAAATTTTAACATATGTTAGGCGCAGTTTCCCTCAAAAAAACTAGAAGGTGGTATTCTTAAAAATTGGAATTTTAATATACTCCGTACTTATTATTGTAAAATGTTGATTTTTCTTATGGAGCTTTCTTTCTGATTATTAATCAATTTTGTGTGGGTTTCCAGCCATGGATGTAGACGAAGGTAAGGAGCTGGAGCATGTGCAGCTAGAGACGGCAACAAATGTAAGTCAAGCATTTTTTTTCATTTTTTGTGTTTTTTTTCTTTCTATTCTGTGGATTCCTCGCTCTATTGAATTTATATTCTTTTTAGTATTTATTTACTATGTTGGCCAATTTGGTCTGTCCCAAACGTTGGTGTTAATAAGTTATGCCACATAGGGACTTGACTCTTTTCGTGATCAACCATAACTGATCTGATATACAGTTTTGATATACATTTACATCTTCTGCTGCATGATTAACTTTTGGTTGATGCACCCTGCCAGGTGGGCGTTTCTGGTACTAAGGTTCCCCTTGATCGTGGAGGTATTGATAGTATGCCCTCTGACAGTAATGGAGTTGCTGAACTGGAGGATATACTGAAGCAGAAAACATTTAGCAGGCAAGTAATGTCTGATACTCCGTATAATGCAAGTTGTACGTTTAACCTTTTAATTTGATTTGGAGATAACCAATATGAGCAATGGATTTATATTTAATCGACGACTTGTGTAATTCGTAATTAGCTTTAAATCTAGTGCCCTATATGATCTCTTTGGGTTTAACTAAAAGGACTTCTATTTCTTTCACTCTCTCTCGTAAAGCATGGCAGCTGACAGAGGTCATGTGGTGATATGTGGGACCTCTCTCACTGTTTTCTGTGAGCTTTAAATGCAACCCCTTTCTTCTCTCTTTTCTTTCCCTTCAACTCAGTTTGGCTGTGCAAACTCCTTTTGTTGACGTACCCAAAAAGATCTTATGTAGGTGTCAGGTATTACCATACCTAGACATCTTTATTTTGTCGTTGAGTAACCTATATGTGGTCATGTGGATGAACATTTCACAGTTATTGTGTATCTGAAGATAAAATTGTCTGAAACATATTTATATTTGTTAATGCTGTTGTATGTCAAAGTGGCTAATGTTTTAAGGTTGAAGTGTTTGATCTTGTTTGGCTCAAGGGAAAGTCGTTTTACTAATGTTTTACTAGTGCAAGTTTTATCAAGATTCTGCACAAGTACAGAAATAACCATGTATATTTAGTATATGGATTAGACTTTTGTCGAGTTGTGTGTGCCTATGAGCTTCAATTGCGCTTATCCATTTGAAATGGGGGAATGAACTCTGATTGCACTCTGGACTCTTGATCTTTTCCAGGTCTCAAATAGATCATCTAACTGCCTTGTTGCTTTCAAGGACTACTGAGAATTCAAATGCAAGTTGAGAAGGAAATGTCTGAAGCAAATCATTCGGACCTGCAGGTTATTCATGCTAGACGTGACCGACTGGCTAATGTTCCTGCTCTTGAAACTAAAATTGAGCGTCCACAATTTGCAGACTTTTCAACTCCTGAAGTGAGATCAAAAGTATGACTAACTGTTTCTTTTTTTATTTTTATTTTTTATTTTATCCAAGACTGCCTCGTATTCACGTAGACCAACTTTTTATTCTTTTTGGGCTGCATTTAAGAACTTTTCTTCCCTGTTTTTTAGTTATAAACAACCATAAGTCCATAAAACTGTAGCCCGCCTTTTTTTATTTATACGTCTGTGTCCAGTATAATTAATTTCCTTAGTGTAATCTTCGTCCTCATCTCAATCAAGTGACCCACTTGGACTTCTGTCTGCACTTTTTTCAACTTTTTTCTTCTTCATTAGTATTTTGCCATCGTAAATGTTGCAGCATCGTAGGGTGTATGTCTCGTCTTTTTGATGTCTGATATTTTCTTTGAATATACTGTATGTAAAGGCACTAACTGGAAAATGCTTTCAAAATTTAGGTGCTTCCAGATGATGTTTCCTCGCCTGCTGAAATTGCCAAGCTTTACATGGGTAGTCGATCTACAAAAGGGTCTCCCTCAGCGTTACGATTGCAGAATCAATTGCCAAAAGATGACTTTTCTACTCATTGCAATCCATTTTCCAAACCTTCATTACCTGTCATGTCTCTTACCCAGAAACCTGTAAGTGATGCTGGAACTTCAAGCAAAGTTTTTGTAACTCCGAGATTTCGAGGTAGATCTGCAATATACAGCATGCCTCGGACACCATATTCTAGGGGTCATCCGGTTACAAATTTTAAGGTATGTTAGCTGACTTTATTGTTGTGATAGATTGCTAGTTGCTATATATGGTTTTCTGTAAGTTATTTATTTTTATTCGTATGTGTTTACTTTTTAATGCAGGCCGTTGAAGCTAAATCTAATTCTGGCGGTGGATCGCCCTATCTTGATCGAACTGAAAATAATCTGTCTAACAAACAGGTATTTGTGATTAATTGATGATTACTATATTAGAAGTTCAATTTTCATTTTTTGAAACTGTTATAGGATATTTGAACCCAAATTGTTTGCTAAGATGGTCTTAATAAGACCACCCCGTTAAGCACTTAGCTCGAAAAAGATAACAAGTTTAACTTGGTAACATCCACCATTAAGTTTATTGACTCCCACTTTTAACTTGGGTTGGGCTGTCATATACTCCAGGACTCTCCTGTAGGAGAGCTAGTTATATTTGAAAGGCTTCAAGCCTTATACTTCACCCCAGTCGAAACTTTTTTTTATCTAAATTTTCTAGTTAAGATTACCCTTGAATCCTTGGTAATTTGATACCATTATTATCCATCTATAATTTTTTCGAGGGTGTCGTTTTGTAAGGTATATTCTTTTACATTTGGCGTCACCATCTTTGTGTCTCTTAATCTGTCTTATATCTTGTCAAAAAATTAAGTTAATGTTGACATGTTTATTTTTTACTTACTGTGATGGTTCCCTCTTTTTGTTTGTAGGTACTTAAGCGCAGGAGTTCCGTCCTGGAAAGTGATATTGGGTCTGTTGGTCCCATTCGTAGGATTCGCCAAAAGCCCAATCTCCTCCACCCTAAAACTTTGGGTCTTCCTTCTCCTGGTAGCCGTCAAGCAACACATGTATCTGGGGTGTTTTCAGATGTTACTGAAGCGCCCTCAATGGAACGAAGTTATCCACACCGTTCTTTGTCTAAGGCTCCTGCGGAGAATGGCTATCCTGGCTCAAGTAGTAGTTATGTTCCTTCACAATCCATTGAGACGGCTCAGAGGATTCTTGAGCACCTTGACAAATTCAGTCCCAGGAAAGATCTTGGAAAGAATGTTGTTCCCTCAGTTGGAAAATCACCTATGAAGACTGCTGACATGGAAAGTCACGATTCCTTGAAGTTTCTGCAGAGCAATCATGATACTAAGAAATTTATGTCTTCAAATTCAGTCCACGCACCTAAACACCAGGCTCAGGCATCGTCCAATGTTAATGCAAAAGGCGTTGTGACTGCTTCGGCTAGTACTGGCGCTCAGGGAGGTCTAGAGGCTAAGAAAAGTGACCCATATCCAGTAAGTAAGACTAAGATTGCGGAGTGTATGACACCTGTATCTGCTGTTGACCCACCCCTGAAGCAACGGTCTTTCCAGATGAGTGCTCATGAGGTATAATATTATCTGCATCTGTTTGAATACCTAAAGAATTTGTGTTCACCCTCCTCCAGGTATATTGGTTTTTAGTTATTTGTGCCGATGTCATCATCTGCCTTGGATGTTGTTCAAATCAATTTGTTACAGAAATATTGATTTATAATCCGTTAAGCCCTGATATCATCATTTGCTCTGGACCGTAATTTGACTTGATCTCTTGGTATGGGAATGGATGGAGGGAGTTACCCCTCCAATTCACTCTTTTGTTAAAGAGATCTAATTTGCCTTCTTTTATTGTTACTGATACACAGTTATTGATTTCACTCCTTTTGGTCTTTGAAAGGATTTTCTGGATATGGATGATGACTCTCCTCCAACTGAGGTAACTTTGACTACTCCATCAACCGAGGGGAAGCTACAAGCGAAGTCATCTACACAGTTACCTGCTGTGTCTGGTATCCTTCAGCAGGATCAAGCAACACAAGAGAAGCCTCCGGCAATGAATGCAACCACACAACCAAGGAAGACCGAGCAGGAATCCAGAGCCAATGGCTCTTCAGATTCTAAAACAACTGCCAGCTTTCCATTTTCACCTGCAAGCAATATAACTGTGACTGATACTATCAGTGCTCCTCAGCCGATACTGAAATTTGATGCAGTCGGTCAGCAAAATGAAATTAGCAATATTTTCAAATCTTCTAAGTCTGACAATTTGCCTGCGAGTGTTTGTTCTTCACAACCTGCTGCAAAAGATAGTAATTTGGAATCTCTAGTCAGGTATCTGATTCCTTCTAGCTCTATATTTTGAGTGTTATTCATTCTTCTTCAGTTTGCCCATCTGTGTCTCTATTATCATCCGAAGTTCTTTGAACAGTCTACTCTTTACCTTAATGTAGCTAAATTGAGGGTACATGTTATGGGCTCATCAAAGCTATTTGCTTATGAATACGAGATAATATGGTTTGCTGCAAAAGAACATCTTATTGTTACAATTATAGCTTTCAATGAACTAGGGGGATGAGGTAGATGTTTTTATTATGCCCCCAACATTTCAAAATGTGTTTTATTAGAAATTAAGCATGTCACAATAAATTTCATCTCACTGCTCCAGGAAAGTTTTCACTTCTTTCGAAGAAGATTTTGTGATTCCGGTCAATAAATCTAATTGTTCTTAGTAAGAAGTACTATTGCAATTAAGATGTGTTACAAGATTGTCAAGCTGATTGCTACAGTACAAAATAGTGAGCGAATATTTTGTTATGTATGGTGTATTTAAATGTGGTGTGTTGGAAGTGATACTACGAAATGGCACATTATGTTATTTTAATGGGTTGTTGACATACTTTTGAATAAACTGTGTTTTCGCATAGTGCGAACCCCCTTGTCACTCCATAGGCTGGAGCCTTTGACGCAGAGTATTATTTTGATATTTTTCTTCTGCTAAATCCTAATGACATTTCTTTTCAACTGTATCCAGTGCAAACGAAGTTAATGCCGAAGTAAATACTCCAGATAAAACTGATAATAAGAGTACACCAATTTTTGGCAACTCATTCATCAAATCAGGAGATGCACCCCCATTCAGTGCTTTTTTTAATGGATCACAGCAAAACAATGCAACTACAGTCAATGGAGCGCTTAGTACCACACCTGCAAAAGTCGATTCCTCAGGTCCTAATCCGTTTACAAGTGGTCCTAATCCTTTTACAAGCAGCTCAAGTAATCCGAGTCCAGCTCCTGTATCCATGTCCCCTCCATCATCCTCCGCGACATTTAAGTTTTCTAATGGTGGTATCCAGCCAACTGTTACACCTTCAACTTCTGCTCCTTTAACTTCCAGCACAAGTACTAATTCTGGTTCAACAACTGCTTCATTGTTTACCTTTGCATCCGGTTTTTCTTCCCCATCGGTAACATCTTCAACTGCTCCTTCAATCGCCTCTGATAAATTGGGTGCCAATTCAAGTGCCTCTGGTCTCGGCAGCACGGCTGGTAATCTTCTTGATGCAGCAAAACCTTCTGCTTTTGCCTTTACGTCCCCAACTTTTGCAAGCACTGGTGGTAGCGATGTCCAGAGTTCGGGTCCTACTGGTAACAATAAAGCATCATTTTCATTTCAAGCAGGTGGTGCTTCTGTTTCAGCTTTGTCTCCGAGTTCCTCAGTGTCAGCTCCAGCCTCGACTTCTGCACTGAGTTTTCCTGGTCAGTCTGCTTCCTCTGTGTTGGCTCCTGCTTCGACATCAGCTTTGAATTTTTCTGGTCAGTCTGCCATGTCACCCTCACCTTTTGTATTTGGTTCGGGTGGGTCCACTGGTTCAAGTTCTACCTCGATTTTTGGGTCCGTTCCAGCTACCCCATTCAGTGCTGGGTCAAGTTCTGCTCCAAGTGCTTTGGGCAGCTCGTTCACAAGTTCACCTCTCCCCACAAGCAGTTCTACAACAAGCATATTTGGGGTCAGTTCTCAGTCTCCTAAACCGACCCCAACAATTGCACTACCTCAATCATCGGTATTTTCGTTTGGTCTTGGGTCTTCTGGGGCCACTTCCAGTACCACGGTGTTTGGTTCCAGTGCTCCTTTATTTGGAGTCACCAGCTCGTCCTCAGCAAGTATCTCCAGTACTCCTGTATTCGGCACCAGCACCTCGTCATCAGCAACTAATAGCTCACCCTTTACTTTTGGAGGTAACTCAGGGTTGGCGGCTTCAACTCCTGCAATGACAAATTCCCCCTTCCAGTCTGCTTCAACACCTGCGATGACGAGCTCACCCTTCCAACAATCTCAGCCAGCTTTTGGTAATTCAACTGGCCAACCATTTATGTTTGGGGGGTCGTCACCTGCTCCAAATACCGATCAAATGACAATGGAAGATACAATGGCCGAGGATTCATCGCAGCCTTCAACCCCGCCAGCTCCGGCTTTCGGTGCAGCTCCGGCTTTCGGTGCAGCTCCCTCTGCTCCTTCCGGTGGCTTTGCGTTTAATGCTACACCACCTGCACCAGCTGCCGCCAGTCCATTTCAATTCAACACCCAACCAAGTCAAGTTGCTGCTCCAAATCCATTTCAACCGTCTGGTAGCCTGGAATTCAATGGCGGGACGAATAGTTTTTCGTTGGGTACAAGTGATAAATCTCAACGCCGAATTGTCAGAGTTAAAAAGGGTCCGAGAAGAAAAAATTGAGGTGACGGTTTCTTTCCCCTTTTCCTGTTGGGTCATGATTCTCGGGATTACAAGAACTACATATTTTCTACTTTCACTTTATATCGGTACTGCCGGAGTAGTTCAGGCTGTCCCGAAATTCACAATTTTGAATTCGTTTGTATCATGTGTCTAAATTTGTGTTGTAATAATTATTTTTTCGGTTCAGTAGATTTGGTCCAAAAGACGGTGTCTTTGTCTTTTGTATTATTCTTAGGAGTTATTGTGTAGTTTGTACCATAACCCTATAGTGTCTACTGTCTAGGTTTTAAGAGTCGAATTTTGTTTATAATAAGCAGCTTCTTTTGGTGGTCTATAAACCTCGTTTTTCACCCGTTTACTAACCAGTAGTAATTTTTTCCTCAAAAACCGAAGTAAAATTTGCTGTGATGAGCAGGTTCATGGTGAGAGACCGTCTTATATAATAATCGCTCGTAGAGCATTGAACTAGTGACCTAAGTGAGAGTTGAAGAGTCTTGTCTTAATTGAAGAGGAAGATAACATTGCATGTGCAATTTGAATGATTTGATAAAACCTTTGAATTAAATGGATTGTCAAGGGGGTTCCAACTACAATAAGTCAATAACAATGCAACACCTAACCTATTGCACTAGTATGTAACTAGTATTTGAGTGTATATATATAATAATAGTCTACTTTGTTTGGTTGCACTTTCATGTGGGTTGTTCCCTAATCACAATAGCTTATTCATTATCTAATTGGGTGAAACATTGTATTCATAGACTTCCATTTGGTGTTCAATACTTGATTTTTTTTAAGGTAATAGACCTTGTCATATGTCTAGACAAAATGCTTATTGAATAAAGTAGTTTTGTTATCTTCTACACAAGGGTAGTTACGGAATTTTGTCAACGTGATTCAGCCTTGAATTTAACAAATCAACCATCTAGATGATACACAGGTGTTTGTTTCGTGATATGGATTGTAAATCTAACACAAAATAACCGTGTTTGACGCTCAGATACGTGTCGGAGAGTCGGAGTTGCATAAGTACACAACTACTCAAATAATGGGTCGGTTGGCGTGGTTGTAATCAGAAAATGATGACCATGCTTCATCCGGGACTCATCATTGTTACTCCTTTGATTATAAAGTCCTTTAATGTAGGAGCTACTAAGGGTATTTGTCGGCAATTATGATTTGATATTTGGAAAATGAAAGGTGAATACCTTTTGTACTAGTAATGTGCATTCAAACATGCTACAATGTTGGGCCATCTTAACACTATTAAAGCCAACTTTACTCCCTAATTTCCTCCATTCCACTAGACCCCTTTGTGCTAGAGGTCTTTAGGGGCGAGACGACCCATCAAACACGTCCGATCCGATCCAAAAAAGAATCAAGATTGTACTTACAAAGGTCCAATCCACGAACTTGTCTCAAACTAGTTTACCTGTTTGTCCGTGAGTCAAATTTTCACACTTAACTTGAACCATATCCCAACGGAACCATAAACTCAACTTAGTGCCTTGGGTTGACCATAATGTCCATGTTTGGAGATGATTTTCATATCTAACAAACAATGCAATTTTAAACTAAAGGTGATGAAATGTGAATGATTAGTGTTGGGCTAAGTGGGGGTTGCTCCATGACCAAGCAACTAATAAATTATGACCCTTTGCCTTATCTTTCTCATTTGTTTTTGTAACCAAATCCCCATTTAAATCCCAACTCCCTCCATTATTCTCTCTCACTCAACTCCCTTCATCCATTTCTAGTCTCCCATGCCACACAACATCACCTCTATTATGAACTCCTCCCCTTTTACATTTCCGATTTTCATATCCAAACGATAATTCACTTAATCACTCAGAATTGTCACGTGTGTGTAAGTCAGAAATCACGTAATCTGAACTACAGAGTACATAATATCGACAATTAGGGCAATAATAATGTGTTATTCTAACCTCTACAAAAGTGGGAAAGTAGGAATTAGATTAGTATGGCTAATATTATTACTCCTACTAATCCATAAACTAATCCCTATAGTTCCATACTCATGGAATTTGATCATTAAAGGGATTCTCAACCTTTGGATCATAATCAAACAACGTCCATGCATCTACCTAATCCTCAACTTCATCATCATTTCCTTACTCCTTTCTTCTTCATCTCTCACTCACAAACTCACCAACTTTCTCCATAAACTACACAAAACATCCTCTCATAACCTTGTTATATCTTCATTGATATCTCATGCATCACAACAAATATCGATCCCCTTTGAAGACGACACGTGGTGGGCCCACATTGTTTCCGCCCACGTAGAACAACAACAAACGGATGAGGGTTCCACGACGACGTTGCATGAAACTACGTCGTTTGAGGAACACCATGCAGAGTGTGAGGAGGTGACTGGAGAGGAGGAGGTGGAGACGTTGGACGAGACGTGGAAGGCGATAATGGAGGCGAAGAAGAAAAAGGGGGGTGGGCCCCAGTTGAAGAAGAGCGAGACGTGGAGCTCAGGCGGTGGTGGTGGTGACGGGAAAGTGACGTACCATGACGAGTTGAAGAAGAGGGCGGACGCGTTTATTGCTAGGGTTAATAGAGAGATTCGTCTTCAACGGATGGAGTCTCATCAACGTTTCTTAGACGCCATTAATCGCGGTCTTTAGAGATCGAATTCAACCTCCTTCATTCCGTCTCATAATTACCTTTCGTTATGACTTAATTAATGACGGGTTTAAATGAAAATACGTAAGGACGACCAGACGGGTCGTGAAGTGTAATTGTACGTGTACGTAACTGAAATGATCAAATGCAGTCGATAAATTTAAAATATAAGACAATCGAATAGTGAAAAGTAGAGGGTAATTGTGACTCGATCGTGAGAGAACATATTATGAAGAAATTAACATGCATGTAGGGTTTTCATTAGAGGTGATCATACGCGGGTTCGGGCCGGACATGGGCCGGGCTAATTGTGAAATTTTGGCCCACGGACAAGTGGGTTCGGGACGGGTTAGCGGGTTTGGGACGGGTTTGCGGGCCGGGCCTTTGTATATTTTTAAAAATGTTGTGTCCAAACCCGCTAAAAATTCGGGCCGGACGGAACGGGCCAATCGGACGATACGTCCCATGACCAGCTATAGTTTCCATGCGTTCACCTTATAAATATTATTAATTGGTGTTCAATTATGTGCAAGTGATTATAAAACATGTTCGTTACAAAAGAAGTTTCAAAGCACTACGTATAAATTGTTAACAAATTATCACACCAGGCCACCTAACTTCACTACCACAAAAAAAACTAAAACCGATCGATTTTGAAGGTTATCATCCACATTTTTCGATATTGTAGGTCCCGAAATAAAATGGTTCGACCGTTTCGTGATATTTAATTTTGGGACCAAATCGGCCCGAAAAACGTAGATAATAACCTCTAAATTCGACCGTTTTAGATGATCTTCAGAAAAATGTGAGATATTTTGCTGATCATCTAAATAGTACCGGTATAACATAAAATGACTGACGGTTATTAAAAAAACTCTAAAATATTTCTCTTTCTAGTATATATATATATGTCGAAGATTTAGTCGTCCTAATCCGACGTTATTCGAAATATAGTTAAATGTCTTTTTAATGTGTTTATTTGAAACTCTATGTAACTCCTGTTTTCCCAAGACATTTATAAAATAAATGGAGTAGTTACTGTATGAATTTCGTGATGTTTAATTTTGGAACAAAATCGGCCCGAAAAACGTGGATAATAATCTTCAAATTCGACCGTTTCAGATGATTTTTTGAAAAATGTGAGATATTTTGTCGGTCATCTAAATAGTATCCGTATAACATAAAATGATTGAAGGTTGTTAAAAAAAACTCTTTGTTTCTTGGATATATATATATATATATATATATATATATATATATATATATATATATCGAAAATTTCGTCCAAATCCGACGTTATTCGAAAGATAGTCAAATGTCTTCTAAATGTGTTTATTCGTATCTTTTGTTACACCGAAACATTTCTACAATGAATGTAGAAGTTACTGTGTGAGTTTCGTGTCATTTAATTTCAGGACCAAATCGGCCTGAAAAACGTGGATAATAAATAACCTTCAAATTCGACCGTTTCAGATGATTTTTTAAAAAAACGTGAGATACTTTGCTGGTCATCTAAATAGGACCCGTAGAACATAAAATGACTGACGGTTGTTACAAAACTCTAAAATGTTTCTCTTTCTAGTATTTATATCGAAGATTTATCCGTCCTAATCCGATGTTATTCGAAAGATAGTCATATGTCTTTTAAATGTGTTTATTTGAAACTCTATGTAACTTCCGTTTCCCAAAGACATTTATAAAATGAATGGAGCAGTTACTGTATGAATTTCGTGATATTTAATTTTGGGACCAAATTGGGGGCCGAAAAACGTGGATAAACCTTTAAATTCGACCGTTTCAGATGATTTTTAAAAAAAAATGTGAGATATTTTGCTGTTTATCTAAATAGGACTCGTATAACATAAAATGACTGAGGTTTGTTCAAAAACTCTAAAATATTCCTCTTTCTAGTATATATACCGAAATTTTCGTCCAAATCCGACGGTATTCGAAAGATAGCAAATGTCTTCTAAATGTGTTTATTTGAAAGCCTACGTATCTTCTGTTACACCAAAACATTCTACAATGAATCTAGAAGTTACTGTGTGAATTTCGTGTCATTTAATTTCGGGACCAAATCAGCCCGAAAAACGTGGATAATAAACCTTAAAATTCGACCGTTTCAGATGATTTTTTAAAACATGTGAGATATTTTGCTGTCCATCTAAATAGGACCGCTATATCATAAAATGAGTGACGGTTGTTACAAAACTCTAAAATATTTCTCTTTCTAGTATATATCGAAGATTTATTCGTCCTAATCCGACGTTATTCGAAAGATAATCAAATGTCTTTTAAATGTGTTTATTTGAAACTCTACGTAACTTCTGTTTCCCCACGACATTTATAAAATGAATGGAGTAGTTACTGTATGAATTTCGTAATATTTAATTTTGAGACCTAATCGACCCGAAAAACGTAGATAATAACCTTCAAATTCGACCGTTTTAGATTATTTTTAAAAAATTTGAGATATGTTTATCTAAATAGAACCCGTATAACATAAAATGACTGAGGTTTGTTCAAGAACTCTAAAATATTCCTAGATATCGAAATTTTCGTCCAAATCCGACGTTATTCGAAAGATAGTCAAATGTCTTTTAAATGTGTTTATTTGAAAGTCTACGTATCTTCTGTTACACCAAAACATTTCTACAATGAATTTTGAAGTTACCGTGTGAATTTAGTGTCATTTAAATTCGGGACCAAATCAGCCCGAAAAACGTGGATAATAACCTTCAAATTCGACCGTTTCAGATGATTTTTTGAAAAATGTGAGATATTTTGCTGGCCATCTAAATAGGACCGCTATAACATAAAATGACTGACGGTTGTTAAAAAACTCTAAAGTATTTCTCTTTCTAGTATATATATCAAAGATTTATTCGTCCTAATCCGACGTTATTCGAAATATAGTCAAATGTCATTTAGATTCGTCTTCAACGGATGGAGTCTCGTCAACGTTTCTTAGATGCCATTAATCGCGGTCTTTAGATCAAACCTCCTTCATTCCGTCTCATAATTAATACTTAAGGACGGGTCGTCAAGTGTAATTGTACGTGTGTGTGACTGAAATGATCAAATGAAGTCGAGATACGAGGATGTAATTTTGAATTTAAAACAATCGAATAGTGAAAAGTAGACGGTAATTGTGTTTCGATCGTGAGATAACATATTATCTATGAAGAAATTAACATGCATGTAGGGTTTGCATGCGTTCACCTTATAAATATTACTCCCTCCGATTCTTTAGATTCGAAACGTTTACTATTTGCACAAATAATAAGGTTGTGAGTGGAGATGGTGGGTCTCACCAATAAAGTAAAAAGCTTACACAAACAAAAACTTACCTATTATAGAAATGTTGCAAACCTAATGAATTTGCCAAATATGAAATATGTTGCGAATTTAAAGAATCGGAGGGAGTACTATTAATCGGTGTTCAATTATGTGCAAGTGATTTTAAAACATGTTCGTTACAAAAAAGTTTCAAAGCACTACGTATGTATAAATTGTTAACAAATTATCACACCACTTAACTTGGAAATAATTAACCTAGAATTTAAATAATATAGATCGAAAGGAAAGAAAATAAATTAAACGATCGACTAATTTTATTTCGGAACTCCGAATTTAAAAAAACGTGGATAATGTTATTCATTTAAAGCTATTTTGGGGTCGGACAGGGCAACCCGTTTATTATCTTCTCCCGATTTTTATTATACCACGTGTCATGGGTCGCTTCACGATGTAATATTTAATTTCCGGATCAAATCGACCCGAAAAACGTGGATAATAACCTTCAAATTCGACTGTTTCAGATGATTTTTTGAAAAACGTGAGATATTTCGCCGACCATCTAAATAGGACCCGTATAACATAAAATGACTGACGGTTGTTAAAAAAAACTCTAAAATATTTTTGTTTCTTATTATATATCGAAAATCTATTCGTCCTAATCCGACGTTATTAGAAAGATAGTCGAATGTCTTTTAAATGTGTTTATTTGAAACTCTAAGTTACTTTTGTTTCCCCACGACATTTCTACAATAAATGGAGTACTTACAGGGTGAATTTCGTGATATTTAATTTCAGGACCAAATCGACCCGAAAAACGTGAATAATAACCTTCAAATTTGACCGTTTTAGATGATTTTTTGAAAAATGTAAGATATTTTGCTGGCCATCTAAATAGGACCCGTATAACATAAAATGACTTACGGTTGTTAAAAAAACTCTAAAATATTTTGTTTCTTATTATATATCGAAAATTTCGTCCTAATCCGACCTTATTCGAAAGATAGTTGAATGTCTTTTAAATGTGTTTATTTGAAATCCTATGTACCTTCTGTTATCCCGAGATATTTTTACAATGAATAGAGTAGTTACTATGTGAATTTTGTGACATTTAATTTCGGAACCAAATCGGCCCAAATACGTAGATAATAACCTTCAAATTCGATTGTTTCAAATGATTTTCTGAAAAAATTGAGATATTTTGTTGGCCATCTAAATAGGATCTGTATAACATAAAATGACTGACGGTTGTTAAAAAAACTCTAATATATTTCTCTTTCTAGTATATATATCGAAGATTTATTCGTCCTAATCCGACGTTGTTCGAAAGATAATCAAATGTCTTTTAAATGTATTAATTTTAAACACTACATATCTTCTGTTACACCGAGACATTTCTACAATGAATGGAGTAGTTACTGTGTGAATTTCGTGATATTTAATTTCGGGACCAAATCTGCCCGAAAAACGTGGACAATAACCTTCAAATTCGACAATTTGAGATGATTTTTTGAAAAATGTGAGATATTTTACTGGTCATCTAAATAGGACCCGTATAACATTAAATGACTAACGGTTGTTCAAAAAAACTCTAAAATAGTTTAGTTTCTAGTATAAATATATCGAAAATTTTGTCCAAATCCGACGTTATTCGAAAAAGATAGGTAAATGTCTTTTAAATGTATTTATTTTAAACCCTACGTATCTTCAGTTACACTCAGACATTCCTACAATGAATGGTGTAGTTACTGCGTGAATTTCGTGATATTTAATTTCGGGACCAAATCTGCCCGAAAAACGTGGATAATAACCTTCAAATTCGACCATTTGAGATGATTTTTTGAAAAATGTGAAATATTTTCCTTGTCATCTAAATAGAACCCGTATAACATTAAATGACTAACGGTTGTTCAAAAAAACTCTAAAATAGTTTAGTTTCTAGTATAAATATATCGTAAATTTTGTCCAAACCGACGTTATTCGAAAGATAGTTGAATGTCTTTTAAATGTATTTATTTTAAACCCTACGTATCTTCAGTTACACCCAGACATTTCTACAATGAATGGAGTAGTTACTGTGTAAATTTCGTGATATTTAGCTTTGGGCCCAAATCGGTCGAAAAACGTGGATAATAACCTTTAAATTCGACCATTTCAGATAATTTTTAAAAAAATGTGAGATATTTTGCTGATCATCTAAATAGGACCCGTATAACATTAAATGACTAACGGTGGTTCAAAAAAACTCTAAAATAGTTTAGTTTCTAATATATATCGAAAATTTCGTCATAATCCGACATTATTCGAAAGATAGTCAAATGTCTTTTAGACGGTCTCTTGTTAACTTTACTGAGAGACTAGGTACAAATGGAAGTAACAGTGGTACCAAACCTAATAGAAGTAGGTACGATTAACATAAAAGAGTATACAAATATAAAGAGGGTACACTTGTTATAAAAACAGGTACAAAACAAAGTTATCATTTAAGGGTACGAATATGACATAGAGTGGTATTGAAGAGGGGTCTCTCAATAAGTTATTGAGAGACCGTCTCTCCCAAGAATTTATGTTATTTTAAACCCTACGTATCTTCTGTTACACCGAGACATTTCTACAATAAATGAAGTAGTTACTGTGTGAATTTCGAGATATTTAATTTCGGGACTAAAAAAACGTGGATAATAACCTTCCAATTTAACCGTTTTAGATGATTTTTCAAAAAATATGAGATATTTTCCTGAACATCTAAATAAGACCCGTGTAACATAAAATGACTGACGGCGGTTAAAAAAACTCTAAAATATTTCTCTTTCGAGTATATATATATATATATATATATATTGAAGATTTATTCGTGCTAATCCGAATTTATTCGAAAGATAGTTGAATATCTTATAAATGTCTTCATTTGAAACTCTATGTTACTTTTGTTTCTCCAAGACATTTCTACAATGAATGAAATAGTTACCGTGTGAATTTCGTGATATTTAATTTTGGGACCAAATCGGCTCGAAAAACGTGGATAATAACCTTCAAATTCGAACATTTCAGATGATTTTTTTGAAAAATGTGAGATATTTTGCTGGTCATCTAAATAGGATCCTTATAACATTAAATGACTAACGGTTGTTCAAAAAAACTCTGAAATTGTTTAGTTTCTATATATATATCGCAAATTTTGTCCTAATCGACGTTATTCGAAAAATGTCTTTTAAATGTTTTTATTTTAAACCTTACGTATTACACTGAGACATTTCTACATTGAATAGAGTAGTTATTGTGTGAATTTCATGACATTTAATTTCGGGACTAAATTGGCCGAAAAACATGGATAATAACCTTCAAATTTACCCGTTTCAGATGATTTTTCAAAAAAATATGAGATATTTTACTGACCATCTAAATAAGACCCGTATAACATAAAATGACTAACGGTTGTTTAAAAAACTCTAAAATATTTCTCTTTCTAGTATATATATCGAAGATTTATTAGTCCTAATCCGACTTTATTCGAAAGATAGTCGAATGTCTTTTAAATGTCTTTATTTGAAACACTGTGTTACTTTTGTTTCCCCCAAGACATTTCTACAATGAATGAGGTGGTTACCGTGTGAATTTGGTGATATTTAATTTCGGGACCGAATCGACCTGAAAAACGTGGATAATAATCTTCAAATTCGACAATTTTCAGATAATTTTTTGAAAAAAGTGAGATATTTTACTGATCATCTAAATAGGACCCGTATAACATTAAATGACTAACGGTGGTTCAAAAAAACTCTAAAATAGTTCTGTTTCTAGTATAGATATCGAAGATATCCTAATTCGACGTTATTCGAAAGATAATCATTTTTTTTTAAATGAGTTTATTTGAAACCCTACGTATCTTTCTTTACACCAAAATATTTCTACAATGAGTTTAAAAGTTACTATGTGAATTTCGTGACATTTAATTTCGTGACCAAATCGGTCCGAAAAATGTGGATAATAAATAACCTTCAAATTCGACCGTTCAGACACTTTTTCGAAAAATGTTAGATATTTTGTTGACCATCGAAATATGACCCGTATTATAAAAAATGACTTACGATTATTCTAAAACACTCTTAAATAATTACTCCGTATGTTTCTAGTATATATATATATATATATATATATCGAAAATTTTATTCTAATCCGACATTATTCGAAAAATAATAATACACACCATTTTTTGTTGTACTCTTACCGTAAAAGGTACTCCTTAGAATGAGAAAATTTTAGGAAAATTGGTTGCGATTGACTTTGTACTTAAATATTTATATTTATTTATTACGAAAGAGAGCCCACATTCCCACTAGATACTCACTCATACCACATCGACTATGTACGAGTACGACGTCTACCTACCACCACTACTCCGTCACCAACCTCCCTTTCCATTTTTCACTCGCGGCATTAACTTCTCCCTATCCTTTTCCAGTCTCAACTCACAGTCCCCATCCCCAATTCAATTCAATTCAATGAAGAACTTAACCCTAATCTGTGCTCCTGTAATGGCGGACACTGCTCTAGAGATGCTGCCTCTCATGCGAAAAGCCAAGGATTACGGTGCTGACGTCCTTGAGATTCGTATAGATCATTTGAAGTTGTTCAATCCTCTTCGTGATGTTAGCTTCATCATCAATAACTCTCCTCTGCCCACGCTTTTCACCTACAGGTTAGTCTTTTGATTGAATTCAAGTGAATGCAGCTGAATCGAATCGAATCGAGCTGAATTGAATTGACTTGATTTGAGTGAGGATAATGATTTGTGATTGTTGATTTGATTGAATTGAATTGAAGTGAATGCAGCTGAATCGAGTCGAGCTGAATTGAATTAATTTGATTGAGGATTATGGTTTGTGATTGTTAATTTGATTGAATTGAAGTGAATGCGGTTGAATTGAGGTGATTTGAGTGACGATGATGATTAGTGGAAAGTGTGATTGTGATTTGGTATAGGAAATTTATTGTGTTGTTAATTTGATCATGTAGGCCTAAATGGGAAGGTGGTCAGTATGAGGGTGATGAAGGTAAACGATTAGATGTGCTTCGACTTTCCATGGAGCAAGGAGCTGATTACATTGATGTTGAGCTTCAGGTAATCTATGATTTCTGGTATGTTATGCTCCCCTGATTGTTGATTTTGTTCGAGTAAGCTGGGTTCGACCATTGAGTGCTTGAATTGTTGGATGTGATGAGGTTTTACATTGACATAGTGTTGCATTGTGTTTGGATTGAGTTTTTAGAGGGAAGGGGATGGAGAAGGGAGTAAATCGAAATGACGTTAAAATCTCTATACTTGGATCTGATTCATTTGAGTCTTTGAAGGTTGCCGAAGAGTTTATCAATTCTATAGCGGGGAAGAAGCCTGAAAACTGCAAAATCATCGTCTCATCTCATAATTATCAGAACACACCAGAACTTGAAGATCTTGGTAACCTTGCTGTTAGAATACAATCTACTGGAGCAGACATAGTGAAGATTGCAACAACTGCCGGGGATATAACAGATGTGGCACGGATGTTTCATATAACAGCAAGTTCTCAAGTAAGAAGCATTTTTTAATAAATCTGAAACGGTTTTTTGTTGCCTCATTGTCCTTGTGTTGTGTTGTGTTGTGTTGTGTTGTCTAGCTGAAAGAAAGCAGGACCTAGCTTCACGGACTAGAATAGTGTTTTCTTCCCCTCAAGAACTTCTCTCTTTAGTAGCTTCACGGACTAGAATTGTGTTGTGTCCATGTCTGGCACACTGTCTAATGCCTGTATATCTTAATCTTGCTGATTTTGCTTCCATCGTTCTCCTTTGAGACCGATATGTCTCAGTCTGGTGGTATCATTACTAAAGTTTGTATGATT
Organism: Agrostemma githago; assembly: GCA_958450325.1. Lineage (NCBI taxonomy): Eukaryota > Viridiplantae > Streptophyta > Magnoliopsida > Caryophyllales > Caryophyllaceae > Agrostemma > Agrostemma githago. The sequence continues at coordinate 74,135,544 of OY288245.1, read as the reverse complement.
ATGGCCAGTTTTTCTATAAATAGAGGTGTTTCTTGTGGTGCTTACATATATTCATTATTGCTTTAAGGATGACGAAATAAATAGACAACTTTTCAGGTCCCAGTCATAGGACTTGTTATGGGTGAAAGGGGCTTGATTTCACGGATACTTGGCCCCAAGTTTGGTGGATATCTTACTTTTGCAACTATTGAGCCAGGAAAAGTCTCAGCTCCTGGGCAGCCTACAATCAAAGAGCTGTTGGACTTGTACAATTTTAGACAAATTAGACCCGACACTAAAATATTTGGCCTTATTGGGAAGCCAGTTCATCACAGCAAATCCCCTATGTTGTTCAATCAATCCTTCAAGTCTGTTGGGTTCAATGGTGTTTATGTTCCTTTTTTGGTGGACAATGCTAGAAACTTCCTTGAGACATATTCATCTACAGATTTTGCCGGGTTCAGGTAAAGTATCTTTTACCTGGACTTCATTCAAGGTTATAGTGTACCTTTGCGTGTTGTAGAAATCTGGCATTAGGTCATAAATTACATCTTGTATTATGGTGAGCCCTTCTCCTTGGCAGTTCTAATTTCTAAAGCTATATTTTGTGGAGCTTATTGGAATCCTTGATGTCATTTTTTCTATCCTTTTTTTCATTGGCCGCATTGTCGGCTATCTAATTTCACTGGCAGTATTCTTTCCACTTAAACATACCTCTGTTGAGCAAATTGCTCAAAAGACATGGTAGCTAAGCACTCTGATCAGGAAACTGCTACTGACACTTTTGATGTGTGGTATGCTGACATGTATGTTTAGAAGCATAGTTTTCTAGCTGATAATACATGAGCCCCAATAGCTCACGCGGACCTTGTGTTAATATTCTTGGTTGGGCGCCAAGAAAAGGTGCCATCTGTAAATATTAGTGAAACATCTTAGCTGAGCTTCCTGACAGGAAATTTCTAGCTAATCTGCCAAACTTTCATACAGCTGCACGATTCCGCACAAGGAGGCTGCTATTCAGTGTTGTGATGAGGTGGACCCTGTTGCCAAGGTAATTGACAGTTCTGACTAGCAAAATTCTTTTATATTGGAGTTGTAATACCAGTGCAATGAAGAATTTGTTTTATTTTTAATGAATAAAGATTCAGTTGGGTGTTTTGATTGTGAGGCACAGTCAATTGGAGCTGTTAATTGCCTTATCAGAAGACCAAATGACGGAAAGTTGCTGGGTTACAATACCGACTACATTGGGGCCATAACCGCCATTGAGAATGGCTTAACAGGTTTTTCCTTTTCACTTCAAGTTTTACGCCATCTCTGGGATCAAACTACCAGTTGATAGATTTTCAAATTATATTTTCTGATTTTAATGTACATCCTCAAGTTGAGTCATTTGCTGAAGCAAGTATTGCTGAGTTGCATGCTGTTGATGCCGTTTTTCACTTGTTATATTCAACATCTATGGTTACTTTTTTCCATTTACAGTAAGCTTGTCGAAAGCAGTCTTTTGCAACATTTACCCTTCTTTCTCTTCCTTTTCCTATTCATCTCTTAAGTCTAGACAAAGTTTCTCTTTCTATCTAAGAAAATCAACTTGAATTGTCGTTTATATGACTTGTTTTCTTAGTGGAGTTTCTTTTCCTCATTTATGCAGGAGCAAATTTCGCTAACGCAACAAGTGGTTCACCCCTGGCTGGTAAGATATTTGTCGTTATAGGTGCTGGTGGGGCCGGAAAGGCGCTTGCTTATGGTGCTAAAGAAAAAGGAGCAAGAGTTGTAATTGCCAATCGCACTTATGGTAAGTTAAGAGCTTCAGAAGAATAATATTGTTTCTTTTATTTATGCTGTGTTGGTCAGATAAATGCTGTACCACATGCGAATAAAAATCCAGCTATCAGACTGTTCTTTCTTTGTAATACCTCCTTAAGATATTTCTGGAACATGGGGAAGATTGGTCTTTGGAATCAATAGAAATGATTATGCTGTAAAAAAAACCATGTGATAGATCCAGTCTTGTACTTTTGTTTACTCATTTTAACTTCTTACCGTAACAAGTGTCATTCAGAGTAAAAAACTTGAAAGGATCTAGAGTGCTGAGGCGGGTGAGTTGCAGGATTTACAATGCAGCTTAGCTTTATATAATGCAAAATCAATCTTTTACAATAGGCTGAAAAATCAATCTTTTACATTAGGCTGAAATAAAACAATTTAGTAAAAGATGAAATTAGTGAATCATGCTCGCAAGTGCTGGGCTGCAATAGAAACGTACCTTCCCTCCCGAAAGTTTCACCATAATCAGTTTGTTTGAACCTTCATTCAGCTTTGAGGGGTCCTTTTCATCCCTCAGATCTTATATCTACATAATTTCAGCACACCTAGTTCAGGTTTTAGTTTTTCAGGCGCTATTCATCCGTCCGCCTCGATTTTTTTTTCCTCCTGCTGATGTCTTAATGCTACGGTGAATAGTATTTTTCTGATACGAGGACATGATAAAATAACAAAAGAAACCTGAAGATTCCTGTTTGCCCATATTTCATGTGGTATACGTATCATTTTATGTGTGGTAAAAAGTTGCCCTCAATTGTTTTTAGACTTTAGTTTTTTTATTTCACAGATCGAGCGAGAGAGGTAGCTAATGCTGTTGGAGGAGATGCTATTTCTCTCAGTGAACTAGAGAGCTTCTATCCAGAGGATAATATGATCCTAGCAAATACGACTTCCATTGGTATGCAGCCGAAAGTTGATGAGACTCCGATTCCAAAGGTTAGTCTTCTCTAGACAGAGTAATGGATAAAGTGCTTCACTCAGTATCCTGTAGAAGCTAGTGCTTTGTAAGCTTTTTGTTGTTTAGGTGCAAGAAACTGATAGAATCTTGTTTTTGCAGCATGTTCTGAAGCATTACTCTCTGGTCTTTGATGCTGTCTATACACCAAAGATAACCAGACTACTGAGTGAAGCAGAACAGGCAGAAGCTATCGTCGTTACTGGGATAGAGATGTTTATTGGACAGGCGTATGAACAATATGAGCGATTCACTGGTTTGCCTGGTATGAACTATCTATTCTTCCTGCTTGACTTGGCCCAGTTAATAGTACATATTCTCTCCATCTAATTTTTATTTTTATTCATTGTTTTTTGTACTTGTCTGCAGCTCCGAAAGAGCTGTTTAGGAAAATTGCAGGCTATTGAGCTTTTTTTTGTGGTAAGCATACTTCGATCTTCTTTATGCTTGTTATTAATGCAAGATTATTTTTCGACTTAACAATATGGTAGTACTCCGTATATGTTCTCTCTTTATGTTCCGATAGCTCAAACTTTCCGGTTGATGATCTATCTTGATGAGCAGGTAGCACTACTTCTATTCCAGTGAACTTGGCAAAGCGCCAGTTACCTGATTTGAGAGAAATTTGCAAGCCTATATTATAAAAGCGTCGCGGCAATCATATTTTTTGTTTGAGTTAGAGTGCTTTAGCCGATTTGAGTGTGTTGTAATTCATTTGTAGTGTTGTTGTAACATCAATTGTACTTTCTCCGTCCCAATGAATTGTACAATCTTTTTTTTCTTTCGTGGGTGATAAAAGGTGAACATATGATTATATGATCAAGGAAGAGAGTAAATGCTATTGTAATCGGAATATCAGCGAAACCCATTTGATTTTATTGAATGTTGGAGGATACTGTAAATCATCACCTAAAAGGTGTTCGGTTCACTGAGAGATCTTATGTTCCGGTATGAACTTATTGTTGCGCTCCTGTAAGCCAACCAGCAACCACCATCATTCTCTCCTTTTACGTCCATCAAATCTATCCACCCAGAAAAGGGTTTACGGTAAAAACTGTTGAGAAATCATCCCAACCAAAACCTTAAGGTGACGGAACCCGTTAAGAATGGTGAAATGAAGACCAGGTAGAGATTAGCAACACTTTTCGAATGCATAAAAAGATTGGGTGTACACATTGCTATGTGTCGGTACTTATCCAATTTACAGTAGCTAGTACATGTATAATCTGTTGTACACCATCACGATAGTGATTTTACCCGTCAACAGCCTCGAAAGGCCGTGACAGGTTGAATTTCGCAGAAATTCCCACATTTTCAAAATGTACCAGTCCAATATGGTAAGTATACTGTTGTTTATCAGGCGAACGATCAGAAACTTGCATCCTCGGTCGTTGGCCGTCTCAAGAAGTAGCGCAGGCTATTTGCAACAACCTGATTTATTCCATCAAGTTGTCAAAAGGGGCTCTTTCGACTGACTATCATTTACTCATTAGTACTACGTATTATTTAAAAAAAAAAATTAAAAAAAAATTACCAGCTGGAGAGGCTTTATCAAGGCTTTACCCCGATAATTGACGTGAAATTTGGCTTTTGCTATTAATCCCTGCATATAATTACCACGTTTTACAAACGAGTTTGCTGAGGAAAAGAGGGAGGAGAATTTGAAGAGGTTAAGTAAGTGTTTCACCTCAGTGTCAAATTCACCAGATTCAACATTAATATTGATGTCTGTAATTATTTTCACAAGATCAACCAACAATCCGGGACAATCAGCAGCTTCAACCAAAAGCAAACTGCAATAACATTCACATTATTGTTACTTGCAGGTCGTCATCATCAGTAAATCAATGTCGACAAAAACAAGTGCTGTTAGCTGGTTTGATGAGAAACCATGGACACGACTCACAAGCATTGGATTCTAACACAGTGCCCGATCAGTTGCCTTTGTCTAGACATGACTGACGACATATTATTCTGTACGATATATCCTCTATTAATTTAGGTTCACTGCTTTTTTTAGGGACATCCAAATCTATTCAATACAATTATTATTATTATTCACTTTCTGTATTAAATAAATAAAAATAATAAATGGGAGTGCGGGCCCCAATATTGTCCCATATCTCATCCTCCATAGAGCTTTGATCCATAACCATACATACCGAACAAGTGGACGGACATAGTAGTAGACAGCATAAAAAAAAATTCACATGATCTTTGGAAAATGACATATTGTCTTTAATTAGTTTAGTTGTTCACATCTTCGCATTTTTCCCGTTCCAAAATAATTTTCGGTAGGAAAAAAAAAATCAACAGAATGCGCCAGTTTACATCTACTTATCAATTAAATCAAGCCGGACAATTTTAACTCTAGAAGTTATTACCTGCGATCAGGTCCATCGGCAATAATGTTTATGTGCGTTGCTATATCCACATCGATCTGACAAATTTCAGAACAATATCGAGGGATAAGAATTAATCACGGAAGTAGGCTTCAAAGACGAAATTAATCTGACTAACGGAAAAATGTTACTACTCCGTATGAACATGGACATAATCAAGAAGATATTACCTCTTCTCTTGGAGGAGCTACTCCAAATGCTGCTCCCATTGCTAACTGATCACTTGATTCCTGAGAAAACGGAATAACAGCGCAGATAATCAGATATGTATAATCAACTGTTATTGTTTGACATAAGTAGAGTGGAAGATAATTTAAGAATGAATATGTATATATAAGATGAATACAGGATGGTATTGAAGCAGATTGCTTATGATGGTAAGGCGAATTTGTTCCAGCGTCTCTGGATCCTCAACTTTTCTTCCAGTATCACTGCAAGAATATACCGTAAAATCCATCATGCTAAGGTTTAGCATAAAGAACCAACAGGAAAAGAAAAACGACACTGATAACGATAGCAAAAAGGGACTCCCAAACTATGTTGGGGTCAGCTAACAAGAACATCACCCCACCCGGTGCCTCGAAGGCCGATCATTGCATGGTAACGAGGGGTTTAGGATGTTCACAGTGTTACCCTTGTGTTTAAACCACGGAGAGAGTGGTTCTGAATCATGGTTACCGGATCACTAAGAGTGAATTCTATCATGTTCTTTACTAAAAAAATACAATATAGGATCGAATTGTGAATTGCTAAGAGTAAATTCATAGAGAATTCGGTAACCATGTTCTGAATGACCCATATGAAAATTGTGTCGCAGTTGCATTTACCGATTGCTACTTCACTAATAAAATTAAGTGACTTTGTTTAATCGAAAAAAGAAAAGAAAAAAAACAGAAATTTGAGTTAGACATAAGACAAAAAATGCTAAGATCTGGAACTTTTTCGTTGAGGGCATTGAATTATATTTTAGGGTCAAGTTCTTTTCAAAGTTTGATGAATGACTCTTGTTAAGGATACATGGAAGTAAACACGTGTGCTCTATAAAAATCACAGAAGCAAGCAAGTTGCTACTCTTTCGATATCAATCTCAGTAAGCAGAGTCAATTTAGGGAAATAAGATATGAATGTATTGATGCTACATCTCTCTAACGCAAGTAGACACGAGAGTTTTGGTTTGAGTATGCACTAATGAAGTGCAGAATGAAGTCGCAAACATGAAATAATTTCAAGCAGTGATACAAAGATTCACCAACTGAAAATACAGAATCCTTAGCAGCACCCGACATACGCTTTAGTTATGGCAAAGGTGTTGTGCTTCCCAGAAGAATCCAGAAACACTTTCGCCTTCACCACATTCAGCCCGAGGTTTCTCAGTGCGTTCATCTGGAAACCGATCGTAAGTGATTGCAGGATAATAATGAGAGCCATAGAATAGTAGTTACACATGAATATCAACAGATTAAATCACGAATAAATAAATAATTAAATACCAACACAAAAAATAAAGATCGCTAGATAACATAACGCTACCGTTTCACTTTGATGGTCAAACAATGCTGAGAATTTACAATGGTAAGGGTTAGAAAATGATGACAAGAGAATAGTTGACCTCAGATGACCTACAAAGCCATATGTGTTTACGATAAATTTGGGATGAGGATAGGGTAAAAAGGGTTGGTGACATACAGTATCAAGAAGAGCACCAAGGCGATCACCAAAAGTTATCTCTACCACAGTTGCATCCGGGTCAGAATCGAGATCCATGATCACTTTTGGAGTAGGAACATCCTCAGTTTCACGGTAGCTTCCATCCTGCAATTCAACAAATAATGCAAAATTAACATCTAAGGAACTACCAAGTACCAAGTCAAGCATACTACAGTATATCTGAACCCCACAGCAGAGAACTGAGTGCATATATACCTCGACAGCCGCCGTCATAGATGCTTTTGGAGTAGTGATTTGCATTAATGCAGGTCCAGAGAATCTGGTGCACAAGTAAAACACAGTACATCAATATCAAGGACAGGCAAAAGGACAGCACCTTTTCAGCATTACCATACACTGATACACACAGCATTGCCATTTTTTTCGTTTTTCTTTTAATATTCGTTTACAACACGCTTTCACTCCTAGAGTTAGACTCACTTTCACCAGAGCTAGTCGACATTGACTAGCGATCTATGTTACACAGACTCTTCTCATTCCCTCACTTACTGTTACAGTGTTACCCATGTCACTCCACACTCAAGACATGGATAGGACCCTTTGATACTCGTTCTATTCCAAATTACATGAACCTTTCATAAAATTAGCCGAATCTAACGCTTACATTACATGTACCCGCGTTGGATACTTCTAATACTTAGTATGTACTGTATTTAACATGTGATTTGCAAAAAAATTACAAACTCAACTTGGATGGTCATACTTGGTTGTGTGCCTAAGTTGATGTAAACCATGTAATTAAACTGATTTCAGTAGCTAATCTAATCCTCCATCTTCCTAGGTAAACATCACAGATGCTAATTCAACCATTATCCACCGAAAACGTCTCAATCTAATGGTTAAGACTTAAGACTAGGTAACCCGACAATGTCTCAGTTTCGAATCCCCCTTCCCTGTATTATAATGCGACTACAAGCATTACCCAAAACTCACAAAAATAAATCTAAAATTACCAGATAATAATCAAAAACTGAGAAATCAACCAATCAATTGATAAATTAATAACCCCAATTATTCACAATTTTCTCAAATGATGCAATTATACAATTATATAATCACACAACCCAGATAAAAAAATTACTTCCTCCGTCTTTCTATGTTCTACCCATTTGATTAAAATATATCAAATACTTCGTACATGACGATTATATAATGGGTAGATCATTAAAAGACGGAGGAAGTAAAAAATCAAAAGAAAGAAGGGGGGAAAAGTGAGCTACTTTTTAGGAGGAAAAAAGGGGAGCTTTCTTGCAGAAAACCCAAACAATGGCAATGGCTTAGCAGATAAAACACTCTCATTACTTCTGCAAACACTTCCAGACACCATTGCTACTGAAGCAGCCATTTTTATTATTCGTTAAAAATCCAAACTTTACTGAATTTTTCAGAAAAATAGTATGTACCCAGATGAATTAAGCCCAAGATCTAGGCAATAATGATGAAAAAACCCAGTAAAATGAGTGATTAATTAGAGAGAGAGAGAGGAGGGAAAATGTTAGGAGAAAAAAAGATGGAAGCTTTGAAGAGTGAAGGAGAAATGAAGAAGAAGAAGAAGAAGAAGAAGAAGAAGATGAAAAAGGTGGGAATTAGTGAAGGGAGGATAAGTAGAGAAGGTGAAATTGGTAGATGATATTGATATTGTTGTAATTGTTGTATTATCCGCCATGAAATGAGTATTGTGTGGAAGAGAAATTGTAAGATTCTGGAGACAGAGACGTTTACTTATTGCCTCAAAAAATTAAAATTACGAAAAATATCTTTCTTTTTCATTAGCGTGAGTAATTGTTTTTTTAACGGAGTTCTTAGAATCAGTTCGGTCAAAGATCAGCTCGAGCTCCAGTTGAGTTTGTTTGAACTCGAGTCAATCCCGAATTGCGTAAGACTTGTAATAATCAAATGAAAATATCTTTGTTAAACCTAACAAATTTGAGTATAATCTTTTTTTGCAAAAAAAATATAATAATAATACAAGTAATAATAATTGGAAAATATCTTTCTGTTTCATTAGTGTGAGTAATTGTTTTCTAACACGTAATCGGTTCGGTCAAAGATTAGCTCCAGCTCTAGCCGAGCATGTTTGAACTCGAGTCAATCCTGAGTAGCGTAAGGCTTGTAGTAATAATCAAATGGAAATATCTTTGAGATGAAAGGTGTGACCTTATTGTTAAACCTAACAAATTTGAGTATAATCTTGATTTTTAACTAACTTAATGACCTATAGGTTAGGTTTAGAATTGATAATCAAATTAACGGCCTAATGTAGGGGAGATCGAAAGTAGGGATTGGGGATGATGGGTAGGAGTTGGGATGATTCGGTTGAGTTGGTTGTCGGACGAAGGTTATGTGCATCTTGGATCGTGAAAATAGTGGAGATAAAGGTGTAAACGACAAGTCGTAAACTATCTACATACAATCATCTACAAAAATGAAGTTTAGTTATTACCAAAATTGATCATATGCTATCATTTATTGTCCCATATTTAGAACAGTAGATTCTCCTAAACGTCAAGTCGTTCATCGATATCAATTACAAGGCTGAATAGAATGTTGCGTGACCTTCTCATTTTGGCATAACAATAGAAATGTTATTGGAAAATGCTAATAGTACATTTTTCTAGCTAGTTGTTACTCGTACATTATTTAAGAATTTGTGTTGTACAAGTAAAGCTACGATAACAAAAATACAAATAAAATTCTAGAATGAAAATTACTCCTAATTTGTACATATCCAATCAACAATTTTACAAATTAAATGCATCAAGTCATCTCCTCCACAATCTCCTCTATATTGGTTCGCAATTATCACTGATGGACGCAGAAAATTTTTCTTACAGGATCCTCGTAAAATTTAGAAACTATTTATACATAGGAACATTACAAAATTACTATTTCTATCCTACAAATTAGACAAAATACACAAAAAAAATAATAAAAATAATTGTGTTACGGGATCCTAAGACCCCGTAACACAATGCATAGATTCGACAACAACTTACCTGCCCTACACTTTACGTACACAAAATAAAAAACGTGAACTAATTAAAAATATCAATTCATGTGTTGTTTTTTGGTAATCATAAATCCATAGTTAAATTCGTCCTAAGATCTAGATATAAATCTATAGAGAAATACGCAATCTCATCATTTTATTTCGTCAAAACTCAAACATTTTATAAAGGGATTACATGAAAATTTTGGAAACGAATTAATCATGACCCAATATATATATATATATATATATATATATATATATATAGAGAGAGAGAGAGGTGGGATCAGGTGAGTCCACTTATATATGTTGAGTCCGTGAGTCCCCATCTTAGCCCTTGATTCAAGGTTATATTAATGGACAAGATTTAATCTCATAATTAAGGAAATAACTAACAAATTTGGTAAATATATCATTTCTCTCTCTCCTCCTTAATTATCTCAATAAAGATCTTTTATCTCTCTTATCAATCTTTTTAAATGTTTTTTCTCTCATACAACAAGTTTTTTCAAAATTAAGTTTTTTTCATTTTCACCAAAAAATCATTATTTTCCTACTGCCATTGTACGTATGTTATTATGTTACTGCCATAATCCATAAACTATGTTACTTTAACTCATATAACGTGTTACTTTAATTCATGAACTGCGTTACTTTAACTCATAAAATCTGTTACGTTGTTTAATATATTCTCCTGCAAAAACTATTACTCTAACTCATACAATGTGTTACTCTAATTCATGAACTGTGTTACTTTAACTCATAAAATCTGTTACGTTGTATAGTCTCTTGCAAAAACTGTTACTCTAACTCATACAATGTGTTACTTTAATTCATGAACTGTGTACTTTAACTCATAAAATCAGTTACGTTGCATAGTAGTCTCTTGCAAAAACAGGAGTTTCAATTAACAAAAAGAACAATGTTTGTTTTTATTAAGATACTCCAAAACAAAAAGTGGTACAAGATTCCAACTAAATCAACTCCATTACAATTCCAATGTTTCACACTTGTTACTCATAATGTCCTACTTATAATTCTGTTTCTTCTTCATCCTTATCGTTCTCTCCGTCTTTCTTCTTTTTCATCTTTTTCATCATCATCTCAGAAGCTTTGATTTAATCTCACCACCGCACAATGGAGGAAACTCTCACCCACATCCCTACATCATTCATGTGGATTAAAGTAACAGATAATAAGAGTTAAAGTAACAGATGAAGTGCATTGAAGTAACATTGAATTAAATTAACAGAGTATGCTTATACACCAGATATAAAGTAACAGAGGTCAGACATTAAAGTAACAGATAGTATGAATTAAATTAACAGATAATGTTCATTAAAATAACACCAGATATAAGTTAGTGCAAAAAATTCATATAATGATAAAAATGAGAGTATGACGCAGTATATTACTATTTGATATTGTTTCCTATTTTGAAGTCATCACGTCCCATAATTATAGGAAGTAGTATTTTTTTTTCCTTTTTTTATATGGCGTTACTCTTTGATGTTGTTTCCTATTTTGGTGGCAATCACGTCCCATTATTATAGGAAACAATATCTTTTTTTTTATTATTTTTTTTAATATGGCAGTTTCCAAAATTCTTAGGACACTACAATGCACTACAATAACAGATGAAAAACACTAAAGTAACAACTGGAGTGTATTAAAGTAACACGACATATAAAGTAACAGATGGTAGACATTAAAGTAACAGATGCTTTACACTAAAGTAACGCATGCAGTATATGAACTACAATAACTCAATATATTGTAAACGTAAAAACTAATAATTGAGTAGCATCTTAATGACTTTCATGGCGATTTCAGTATAAATTACAAAACATATATACTCACCGTTTGTGTGTTCTACGATTTGCATATGAATCTATGATGAATAATACCATGAAAACAATATCAACATGAAAATTGACGCAAACCATGAACACAAATTGACGCAAATTAATCAAAATAATGAATAAAAATTGACGCAAAACATGAAAGCAATATCGAAACTCACCATTGTTATACTCGATGAATTGTTTATCAACAGTTAATGAAGATGTCGCGATCATTGAATTCATAGTAACGAAATTTCAAGCACATATTTGATTGAATGAATGAATGAACGTGATGATTGATGGGAGCGTTTTTTTTTAAGGTTTTGATAATGAACCTGTAACGTGAATGAATGAATGAGGAATGATTGTGATTATGGGAGTTATTGTTTCCTAAAATCATGGGAGTTATTTTAGGAGATATTGTTTCCTATTTTGGTGGCAATCACGTCCCATTATTATAGGAAACAATATCTTTTTTATTTTATTTTTTTTAATATGGCAGTTTTCAAAATTCTTAGAACACTGCAATGCACTACAATAACAGATGAAAAACACTAAAGTAACAACTGAAGTGTATTAAAGTAACACGACATATAAAGTAACAGATGGTAGACATTAAAGTAACAGATGCTTTACACTAAAGTAACGCAGTATATGAACTACAATAACTCAATATATTGTAAACGTAAAAACTAATAATTGAGTAGCATCTTATTGACTTTCATGGCGATTCCAGTATAAATTACAAAACATATATACTCACCCTTTGTGTGTTCTACGATTTGCATATGAATCTATGATGAATAACACGACCATAAAAACAATATCAACATGAAAATTGACGCAAACCATGAACACAAATTAATCCAAATAATGAATAAAAACTGACGCAAAACATGAAAGCAATATCGAAACTCACCATTGTTATACTCGATGAATTGTTTATCAACAGTTAATGAAGATGTCGTGATCATTGAATTCATAGTAACGGAATTTCGAGCACAGATTTAATTGAATGAATGAATGAACGTGATGATCGATGGGAGCGTTTTTTTTTTTTTTTTTTTTTTTTTTTTTTTTTTTTTTAAGGTTTTGATAATGAAACTGTAACGTGAATGAATGAATGAGAAATGATTGTGATTATGGGAGTTATTGTTTCCTAAAATCATGGGAGTTATTTTAGGATAGTAAATCTTCCTTTTTTTTTTTTTTTTTTGATACAAAATATTAGGATGCATCTTGTCCATCCATCCTCATCCCATCCGTATGGGATGAAGACTAGGGACTCAACACTTATATAGGGACTCATTAGAACCTACCTCTATATATATATATATATAATGGATGATATGAATACAATGAACATAACAAATATTCCGTACAATTTATAATCATAGAAGCGATATTCAGCCATAAAAGTGTTTCACTTTAAAACAAAGGATAACATTCATCATATTGTTTGATTGATTTTCACTATATCTTAAACCGTTTGAAGCAATAACTCGCATTAATGACGCAAATTATTTGAGTACTACTTAGATTTTGTTATTATATGTATACAAAAGATAAGATGATGCTTAGAACGAAAAGCAATCCGTACAAGTTGGGGTGTTATTGGATGATGAGTAAAGGAATGCATAATTGATAATTGCATGCATGCACTAAATAATTGCAATAATTTGAGGAAGAAGAAGAAGAAGAAGACAAGGAGGATAAGATGAACAAATATGTATGACGTGCGTAAGGGAAGGGAAGGGAAGGGAAGGGAAGTGGAGTATGGCGTCCTTAAAACGATGTCTTCCCATTATTTGGTGATCCAACCAATGTGCGTGTTTGTCCATTTGTCCTAACTATACATTACACTCGTATTACCGCCCACGAAAATATCCGTCATAAACTTGTGAGTTGTGACGAGTCAAGTAATTTTCATTTGGGTGGATAAAGATAAACAATTTGTTACTGTACTTCCTAGATTTACTTTATCTGATCATGTACAACTATTTGACCCATCATCGATTTGTGACGGATCTATCCATCACATGGGAGACTTACTCATCGTAGAATCAAGTATTACTCCGGACTCCCATGTTGTTTCAATAATATTATTGAGAGACCGTCTTTCTAAAGTTGATGTGTTGATAGATAATGACATACCATTTGCTCTATACATTACTTATGATTTTTTATCATACTCTTAACTCGTCATAAATTTATGATTGATATAATCGTCCTAATAAAAATCCGTTTGCGATAATATATTGTTTTATATTCATATTCTCCAGTTGTTTCTCTTGGGGTATGAAAGACGCGTACGCATCATATCATCATATGGCAACGATATCAATTTTGTTTGGGGACGATGTCACCATTAATCTTAAAGATAGGGCTACTAGGTTTATATTACTCCATCCGATTAATTGGAATCGCAACATTTACTATTCACACAAAAAATAAGAAAAGTGAATTGGTGGACCACAATAGTGATGTCATGTTAGATTAAGTAATATAATAATATTAGATTGAATATTTTGGAATATAGTAATAAAAAGTTAAGGGTAGGTTAGTCATTTCATAAGAAAAATATGGCCCAAAATGGAAATGTTGCAAAGCTGATGAATTTGCCAAAAACGGAATACGTTGCGAATCCAATGAATCGGAGGGAATACCAAACAACGCTTAAAATACCTCCCGATCTCACACGATATAAATATATTAGTTTGATCGATTGTGATTGGACGGAAAAAGTTGATAACATTCCTCATATTTACAACTTCCATATTTCGAAGGGTGGAGGGACGGGCTCAACCTGAGTAGTGAGTTGGGTCAGGCGAGGGCAAGAGACTCCCGGCCGAAAGTGCATGGTCGAAGATGAGAATTTCAAACAATGGGGGAAACTGTGAAAGTGAACAAGACAAGGTCATGACGCACAACTTCGAGAAAACAGTTGCAGTAATAACGTGTGTTTCAAACTCGTTCTAGGAACTACACTAGTATTATATCGGTTCATACATAAATAAACTGGCAAAACTTTCAAAACGGGCTTTACTACATTAGTAATCTTAACATAACAAATAAACCATAAACGATATAATATCAGTACATGATCAGATCACCAGATCATTTTTTGCTGGATGACTTGGTACCTTGCAAATTCCGTTTTCTGGATTTTAGAAGGTCGATCCCTTCTTGTTTGCGCTTCTTGCCTTTCATCATTGCATCATACAGACGTCTGTTTTTCCCAGTCATTGTCAGTTTTCCCATATCGGCGTCGTCATCAACAACCTCGTCCTTACCAGTCTGTTGTTGATCAGGGACAACAGTATTCTCCACCGCAGTCGTGTTTTCATCGTCTGCAGCATTATGGATTCCTCGTAGTTCCTTCTCCATCTCTTCGTGATATTGCTTCTCAAGTTGCGCCATCTGCACCAATACACGAATCGAATTAAACATATCCATGGATACTAACGATAGCTGTTAGTCTTGCAATATAGCAAACACGCTAACATTATTCTCCGCATGCATCTGCTTTGCCATACTAAAACCGCAGATATAAATGAAAACAAATTGAACACGTCCATATATCTATATAACACACTGCAGTTTCATTAAACAATACTCCCTCCTGTCCAACACAAATTATAGCATACAGCACCGTGCAACTGAGCTGAAAACTAGCAATTCTCTGTAGAAAGTGGCCACTTTGGTTAGTTAGTAACCACATTAAGTTAAATAGTGATCACTTTGTAACATGAAAAAGTAGTCACTATTTATGTGAAAGTGATCACTCTTAACCTAAAATGGTCACTTATTATGGTAAATTGCAAAAAAAAATATTACAAATGTTGCATGGTACAATGGTCGTACACAATAATTAACACCATTCCAAAGAGCTCTTCCCATATCGAAAGACCACAAACTCTTAAGGAAAACAATAAAGAAATGCAATTAGGCAAAAACTTCAAAGAAATATACAAAGTTGGTTCAACCTGATTAATTTGGATGGCACATTTGTGAATAGGTAAAGTGGATAAGAATAGCATCGTAAAAGAAAACAATAGTACTTGAGAAGATAGTGGAATTTCCCTGTTAGAGAGGTGGGAAGAAGATAGTGGAATGGAGGGGGAGTACACTAGCCACCAAAAAAACATGTTCAGAGATTCATAATAGTACAGAAAATTTAAATAGGGGGTAAATTAACTGAGTATGCCGTATGTATCTACTACGGAGTATTGTGTGTCAAATAGACAAATACGGAGTAGCATTCAATCTTAAGAAGACAACACAAGTAGTCGTACCTTCTGCTTCTTCTCAATTGCCTCTTTAGCTTCTATACGGTTGGCAACACCTTCCAACAAAAGATTCTGAGTGTCCTCCACATCATCATCTCCAATACTAGGTAGTGGAAGGACCTGTTTCTTGGCAGCAGCTTGCAGCTGTTTAATTTTGTGCGCATAGTCAGGGACGTATCCCTCGGCATCATTGTCAACAAATGGAGACAAATGTGGTGGAAGGACCCTGCAGAATCATTTCAGAGTCAAAACTGTCTTAAAGGAACATATTCTATAAATATGGGGACATATGACTCATTACTATGTTAAAGGGGCCAAAGTCTAAAAAGAATTTAAAACCATGTTGGTTCTACGTCAATTGTTGGTCTACAGAACCCCACATTTCCCATCATGTTGCAACACACATATCAATAGGCAATAGTCAATACCAACAACGCCCGGTTCATCAAGCTGACGAAAACGAGCCTCATACGACTGTACTGTCAGACCAGAACAAGAAGATAGAGAGCAGCTATATGGAAGGTTCAGAAGATCAATATCCAATATAAATCCGCCCATACCTTCCGACCAGATACTCATCAGTAGGCAATATTATTCGGGCATTAACACAATCGAAGATCCATTGAGGCTGAATGTATTCCCTAGATAGAAACATATGGTCCTGAGTTGGCCGATCCACAATCTACAAAACAAAAAAAAATCACATTTACATCCGAAGTCTAGAAGGACACAAGAAAAACAAACAGTAAATGAGCATGTAAGGAACAAGAAGAAACATATTTTTGTTAAGGTTTGAACAGAATACCTCAAAAACATAGGACTACAAAATAGTAAATAAATGAACAAAATATATACAAGTAATGCTCCAAAAAAATGCAATAAGATTCAGGCATACAGCACATATGCTCCTTAATTTCTTGAAATCTTCATAGAAGCCAAAAAAGGGGAAAAAAGATGCAGCCCTAGGGCTTCGTCTGCCATCCCAAAAGGTTGAAACTCAAAAAAGATACAGTAATTTATTGAAAAAATGAGTGCCCAAATTCCAAAATCAAAGAGTCGGCATAACGCTGTGGCACTACAAATAACACAACACTATAAATAAGAGCAAAAAATTTGAGGGTACCAATATTATCAAACTCAAATGATCAATGAAACAGGTTGCAAAATGAAAAGTGGAAAAGGACCGACAACCATTCAATTGAGAGTACAAATATTGAACAGTTCAGAAAAATAACACTACTCTAAATAAGAGAAAAAAAATTGAGAGTACAAATATTATCAAACACAAATGATCAATGAACAGCTTTCAAAATGAAAAGTGGAAAATTACCGCCCACTATTCGATAACATTTCAGACGCTTGCTAAATAAAATGATGATACGATCTAGGTATAAAGGCTCACCTGATGGGTTATGCTCTGATCAGATTCTTTAAGCGGAGATCCATCTCCTTCCCAAGAGACCATTCCACCAAAGGCAGTGATTACAAAGAGCAAAGGCTCTCTTGGAACCTGAAAATGAATATTTAATCAGTTTATAGTAACACAATTATACACAGAACAACAAACACATCAGCTTTGAATACACATGCTATCGCAAAGGGGCCAGCACAAGATTGATATGGTAAGTTTATTTGCATATGAATTCACAGTAAAGAATAGAACAGAGTAATTTAATTGTATGGGTCAAGTGGAAATACAAATCAAAACTGTACCTCTCGACCCAAAAAGAAACTCATGCCCTTGAAGAGAGATCTGCACTCCCTTGTCTCGTCGTCCACATCATCAACAACCTCTGTTTCTTCAACAAGTTGCATCAGTGCTCCAGGCTCGGCTGGGGTAAGTTGATGTTTAAGTTGTGCAAGTGTTAGTTCCGGTTCATTTATTTGTCTTGCCTCTTTATGGTCATCTACCACTTCCATAGAAGTTGATGCTTCCGTAGAAGTCAACGCTGGTCGGCTAGCAATGTACCTTGAAAGTGCATAGAGCTCTGCAAAAGATGAGCAACAAGCCAATCAATCAGCATGGTGGATTGGTATTCATTTATTACAGCGTCACAATTCTATCACAGATTCGAAGAATAAATGTCTAATATATATATTCATTCCTGCAATTTCATAGAGTATAGAAGTTATATGAACCCGTTCTAAAGACTCTACAATATTTCAGTTTAAACAGTTGCCTTTAGCAGTTACACGTGCTAATTAAGGGTCTATGACAATGTAAAATATCCCCTAGACCTACCGGCTACCGCTATCATGTCGAACAACTAACTGAGAGAGAAAGAATTAAATATTAGGAGATAGATGTTGGACTAAGGTCATGGGGCGCGTATGACGAATGGGTGGAAAGATAATTAGATAACAGTGCACACTGGTAGACATCAGAGCAGTTCTGAACTAGGGAAAAGGGAACAAATTTACATTTATATTTACATAAAACTGAGTCAAAAGACGACCAATATCATAGCTAGCATTATCCATGGTGTACAAGTGAGATTCACAATCGGTGCAACAACAAAAATTTGTAGATTTTGTAATCTTTCTGTAGATTAGACCATATAGCTTGAACTAAATTATTATATTCTAAATAAATAGAAGTACAAACTTCAAGCATAAGATGATCATAACAATCCAATAAAATTCGCCCAAATTAGAAATCCACAAGTACAATTCCCATAGCCTCTAAGAGCAGCTTACAGACATTGCTTACACTGTTGAATGCAGAAATATAGGAAAAGGATCTGCTGTTGTGCATTAAATTTAGTAAGAAGACTGTACCTGCGGCTAGTGCTTCCAAACGAGGGTCAAGAATCGGGGGATACTTCACACTTATGGAGTGGTAAAGTTTATAATTCACAAAAGCAAGAAGAGTCTGCAGCAAAACAAATATAAATTAGAACATACATAAATAAAATGAACAAATTCAGCTTAACGTGCACAACAGCCTAGTTAAAATAGTCAGAAATCAGTGCAAACAGAATAAATTTCTCGCTGATCAATCAGAGTTTAACGGATAAGAGGACAATCTAAACATGAAACAAGATATCTACATGGGGCATTAGAGTGTCAGTAAGTTCAAGACAATGATGGGTGAAACAACATTGACGATAAAAAAGGATGAATGTTATCCTGAATATCTAGGGCTGTTGCCTGTCGTCATTCCAAGATATGTCATGACTCGTAATTACAGATTTCAATTTATTAATTAGTACAAATACTAGCTGATGACAGACAGATTCCAGATACAAGAAAAGCAGGTATCAAGTGAAAGAAAATGGGCAAGCATTCTTGTGACAATGAGAATGTGAAGAAAGGTAGATCATACCTCATAAATTTCGAGAAATGTTGAAAAGACATTCAAATCAACATCTGCAGACACAACCTGTTGGAGCGAGTGAGGAACTATCCATGTTATCTTTTGACCCTCAACCTCAGCCTACAAGTACATTACAACATTCATTCGTCATCATTTAAAATAGAATAGTGTTCCAGTTCATTCACAATAAAATAAAGAACAACGTTAAGCAATGATACACATATGTTCCGGGTTCTTGCATAGAGTACAGTACCTGATAATATATGCCTTTCACTGAAATAAAAGTTTTCCTCAACTTGTGAGTCCGTGCAACATATGCTTGCCACTCATGACTTAACCTGAAGACAAAATTAGAGCAAGCAACACAAGACGTTACACATAAGTAAATGAGAGTAGAGTTTTAGTGAATTAAGAAAGCAAACCCAGATACCAACCTACGACAATTGTGGATGCGCTCTACACTAATTTTCTGATTATCTAATGTGGGAAGAGCAGCAAAGAGATGAACCATAGTTAGACAATCGTCCAAATCTCCAAGTGCATCAACAAACCTCGGGTACCTACACAACAATTAGGATTTATATCACGGCAAAAAACCCAAGACACTCGATGAAAAAGTAGTACACACCTATGACGGATATTCCCATGTATATTGTATGAGGGCATCTTTTCTTTAAGAACTTCAGCTCTGGGCTTATTCTTCTTTGACAAAGCCTTTTTAATTTTTCTGCCATGTGATCGAATCTCACGGATTTTACTAAGAATGGGATCATGCTGGATAAAGGCAATATCCTTGGTATGATAATAAGTCTGATGATTTCCTTTTACTTTCTTCTTTGGGTCCCTCGGAACTATGCCTTTCAAAATGCATATTTTCCTGCATATAAGATAGCAAGCAATTAAGAAAAAAGGCACACTCATTCCATCCTTTATCATTAAGGACATAACGAATCAAATCATTTTTAATTAGTACTACCTCCCAATTTTATTTCCCTCTCGAACCCTATTCAGTCACAGTTAGTCCAAAGTAATTGTTCCTTTAAAAATTTACTCCGTATTAAAAATGTTAGATTGCTCTAGTTAGGTCCCTCTATGTCTCTATCGTAACAAAAATTGTCCCAACTCTCTTAAGTCAATTCAAGTTGCTACTCTATCACAATTAATTTGTCCCAACTCTCTCGAGTCAAAGAATAATTGTTACTCTAACATATTTCCTGAAACATCCCAAAGTGGAAATGACAGTAGCAATAGTAATAAAATCAATTACAGAACAGAAAACGGGTGGCGTCCATGTAAAAATAGTCCTGCCATTGATGGGACTTTAAGGAAATACTCATCCATAACAAGTCAAGGTACCAAACAACAACACACATCAAGAACCCAATATTATCAACACGACCGCATAAGAATACTCGTCTACCACACATTTCCTCCGCGAATTCACTAAAACAAATTTTTATTTCAGCTTCAAGCACCATTAATCCAACATATATCATAGACTGCCTAACTCATCAACAAAGCAGCCTTTTGTTCACCCAAACGCAAAAAGTAGCGAAACCGAGGGGCTGTTAGAGTGTCAGGGAATCATACAGCCTCGACAACCAGCATTTAGGAACTCTTGACTATAATTTCCGAACTTCTTTCGAAATTACCTAATTACATCACTGGCTAACGATATTTTACCACATAATTACTAACCCTAATTCCGCCACTAATCACAAAATACAAAGATATTGCAATCAAACAAAATCAAACAGATGAATCCGAGTAAATCAATCGAACAAATAAAATTAAACAAAACAAAACAAAACAAAGAGTTACCTGAAGACAGAAAGCGGAGCTTGAAGAACCTTCAACGCCTGAGAACGAGTAACGTACTTAGCGGCGTTCCCTTCCTTCTTCTTCCCCTGCATTAAGAATATTACGCCATTGAAATTAAACACGACTGTTTTAGATGAATTGAATCTAATCCGCCATTGAAAGAAGAAGAAGACGGTGATAAGCTTACCGCGGGTCTGTAGTGCTTCGGCATTGTCGAATAGGGAAGGAAGAGAGAGAAAGTGGTCGGAAATGGAGAAAGGAGGCGACGAAGAGACGGCGAAGGCTAGTAGCGCGAGGGTTTTATTTGTAAGGGTTTTATTTTGGGGGAGGGTTTTGTTGTTTTCTCACTCAAGCCCTAATCGGCTAAACCCAAACTCAATCTATCACTTTTTTTCAAGTGACGACCCGATATTTTACCCTTTCGGTGAAATTATATTACGAAATATAATTTTCTTGTATTCCAATTAAAATGGGAGGTTCGATTCTTATCCGCGATATAAACAATTAACAGTTAATCTTCCTTGGAATGATACTATCCGTCGTGTTCTTATAACGGGTCAAATGATAACCATTTAGTTAGATAGGAACAAATCACTAACATTTCTCATGTGGTTTGTTTGTCTTTTCTATCTAAACGAGTATTATTTAACCCGTCATACTAATATGACGGATAACTCCGTCATAAACAAAAATTTATGTGATGTAATTAGGTTTTTATTGATGAAAATTAGGTTTACTAGCCTAGTATGGTGGGATAGAGGATATAAATACTGTATATAATACTCCTTCTGTCTCAATCATTTGCTGTAGCATGACGGAAAGAGTACCACTGTAGCGTGGATCGTGATCTTTTTGTTAAATAAATAAAATATTGTATGGCGAAAGTGCAACGAGCACTGGTTGGGTGAACCATGGCAGTTGGATTGGTGGTGATAACCGGTTAATACGATTAAGTTCAACTTAACATTCTCATCCTCGATCTTAATAAGCAAGTTTCTCATGACGGAAGCCTCGAAAGCTAGAGTTAGACACAAATATTGAAGGCAAGAGAGCCCTTAAAACAAAGTCGACAAAAGCTAAAGCTAGCAAGCAAACAGTAAGTAACAGTATAAGCTGTTGATTTGGTAGTTCGGAACCAGACATTTATAGTTCGCTAGAAGGCCAATTGCGACTGGTGAAATAGAAGCAGTAAAATGGGAAATATAACGAGTTTTCATCGACATAGGTGATTCAACAAGGTTGGTCTAAGAAATTCTGAGATTTAAAACAAAAACAAGATCTGCTTAAGAGTTTGTGTCTAACCAAATGGTTCACAAAAAACATTACATCAAAACAACAGCAACAAGGATTCAAAACAAAACAAAGGTACAACAGTGTTCTAAGCTTGTATTCTCGACTTCTCGCTTAAGCAGTAGCACTATCTATGAAAGCTCTTCCAGGTTGACGGTTTGATAGAGGTCCATGGCAACCGAGCAACTGCAAGACAAAAGCAATAGCTTGCATCAGAATACCGATGTAAACAAAATGAAGTCGATGTTGGACAGAATTTTTCATCGTCAAAACTTGGTTGTTCCGCATGCATGGATACTGAGTACGATACGTTCAATGTATCAACAAATCAAAAGTTACAATGTTAAAACACAAATATATAACAGAAAAAGCTCATGCCGGGGACGCACCAGTGGCAAACTGATCTTTGTTATCTGAAGTATAACATATCATGCAACACGGGCAGAAAATGCAAGCAGCAAAACTTAGACAATCATGACAGGGAGAAGGCCGGTTAAAGCATACCTTAGCATTGACTCCATCGGGCATTATCCTGTTCTCAGATTTGTACCTCAGATAATCAGCACGGTTGAATTTCGTGAATCCCCTACACAAGTAAAAGGAAGCAATAGTATAATCAGCACAAGTATACAATCATGGCACATACTACATCCAAGTTCCATTCTCCAGAATTCTGTACACTGAGAACACGAGGAAAATAGACCACCTCACAGAACAGGTGAGTACGAGACGAATGAAAAACCACTGACGAAACAAGTACGAGATATTCTTCAACTTCAATCCAGACATTAACTTAATGTAATAGATCTATAAAAACAAAGCTACCGCAGTGCCCCAATGGCTGGGTGACAACTTAAAAGGGTTGTCATATACACGAGTTTAACCACTTTTAAACCAAAAAAAAGAGTTGTTAAAGGATGACCCAGGGTCCATTATAAAAAGCATAGATTCGAGTAAGGTTCGAAGAAATGCACAGCAACTAAACTCACTACTAGTACATTGCAAATTGCAATGAAGTAAGAGAAGGAAGCTTTGAGCATACCACTTCCGGCTGATAATAATCTTTTGGCGACCAGGGAACTTGAACTTAGCACGACGAAGAGCCTCTTGTGCATGATGGCTGTTACTGTCCTTGCACCTGACAGAAAGAAGCACCTGTCCAATGGCAACACGGGCACACACACCTTGTGGCTTACCGAAGGCACCCCTCATACCAGTCTGGAGCCTATCAGCTCCAGCACACGAAAGCATCTTGTTGATACGGAGCACATGGAAAGGATGAACCCTAACCCTTAGATGGAAAGCATCCTTTCCGGCAAACTTGGCCATGTACTTATTGCACGCAATACGGGCAGCCTCCAACGCCTCACTAGAGACATTCTCCTTCTCCCAACTGACCAAATGCACACAGAAGGGGAACTCATCGACTCCCTTCTTCTTCATCCCAACATCGTAAATCCTGATCTTAGGATCGGGGACACCACGACAAAACCTAGATTTTGGGTAGGGTTTGTTCTTGATCTGACGGTAACACCTTGCTGGTCCTACACAAATTGCCAAAGTAACCCACATTCAATTAATCCATTGCCACAACTGTACCTTCAACCCTAAAACCTACTCTCTCCATTCACGAAAGCGGAAAGGCGAAAACCCGACAATAGAAAATCTAGATAAACAATCCTACAAAATTATAAATCAAGATCCTGGTGTAATTAAACTCGATTAACACTTGATTTTGAGCATTTGAGCTACTTAATCAATACATAAAAGGTCTAATTACCTAATTATATACATGATTTAAACTAATTATCATTAATTTCATCAATTAACCTAGAATAATCACTACAATATGCACAAAAACACACAAATTAATTGGTGAAGCAAAATAATACTTCACTTAGAGCTAAGGAGCTCAAATCAACAACGAAAACTAATCACATTTTCTCCTTAAGAACAAAATTAATGATTGAAATCGTAAAGTGTATGAACAGCTAGAAATAACTGCAGATTTCAACGCAATTAAGTGAATAATCGATTAGATGAGGAAGGTAGAATGAGAAAGCTTACTTCTTCCCATGGCGATTGAATTTTGATGAACTCAGCTGTCGGCTCAGTAAAACCCTAATTATTTGGGGGAAACGGATTAAAGTGGAGCGCCCTTATATAAGGTTGACTGGTTGAGGGCTTGGTTTTGCAAAAGAAGTTGATGGGCCGGTTATGTTCGAAAAGCCCGTTAAGAATCGAACCAAGCTGCTTAAGAATCCGTATTTTTTTTCTGTTCAACAAAGCGCGTACCTGAGACTTAAACCGTCTTTCCAAAGACTAATCGATCTATATGACATCTCCACATGTGAGTATGTGACGTGACAAAGTTGATCAACCGAATTATCCGATCCAAACTCAAAACATTCACCCAGAAAGAGCAAAACCTAAGATTGACTTGGCTTGAAATAATCGGACTTAAAATGGTTAAGACGGCTTGAAAATAAACACGCCAACCTAAAATGGCTAGACCCAACCCGCCTGGACGGCCCTTTGTAAGGTCGAGGGTTGTGGCAATCAGTTCGGGATCAATTTGGTTTAGGCACGGCTCAAATATAGAATAAACATGATATCGAGTGTTGGGTCTTTTGAATTGACATTGATACTAGTAAATGGTCTTGGTTGTTATAGTGTCGGGTGACACGAGCTGGGGAGGGGTCTGAGGGGACGAGAAAACGGCCAAAGTGGTTCCTCAATAGTGACATGCAAGGAGGCGAATGCAATTGAACGAGCAGATTTGTCAAAGTCTGCATCTTAACACATCTAAAAACGGCGTTGCAGGTTTGTTGCGCCGGAGATTACTAGTTGATCAAGGATGCTGGTTGATATACAAGGGTGTCAACTGAGAACTGTAAAAACATTGATCCGCCTGCTGTGGAAATACATACGGATTTGCTTCGGCTCTTCAACAGCAAGGGGCGGGATCATATGCAATGCGCGTCTAGTTTTGCTACTACAAATCCGGTTAATGAAGTTTCGGTAAAATAACAGCGCGCGGATCACCAACGTATCAATAAATGAAAAGCTGGTGCGTGTGTTACAAAAGATGACCAATTCTGGAATGTTACAACAAAACCTGGTATACATTTTTAACCAGACAACATACCAACCAACCATTATCTCTCCATCTAATTTTGAAAACCTCGAAACTGATCACGAAGAAGATAATACCGGGTACAGTACAAACAACTTCGGACTTCAATCCTCGATTTCTTGATCTTGAGGGTCATGCCGGGCGTTCCTCTCCCATGATCAGTGGTTAGAAAGTTAGTTTTCTTCTGTAAAATCACACAACGAAAATGTGTAAGCATCCTCGGCCACAGGTAAGTCTACTAGGAGAAATGAAACAAAATCACGGATGCTTGCTTTGAACGATAAAATGTGGGGAAGAAGTTTTCGCACCTTCCTTTTTGTCTATATGTACAAAGAAGCTGGCTGCAACGATAAGATAGCACAGCACAAGCATCAAACCTTTAAAATAATTTGATGTTCCTTCCTGCCAGATACATATATTACAGTGTCAAACAGTACATTCTGAGAAGAACCATTTCTGAATCCGAAAACAAGTACAAACGCGAGTGACGGCTATGAGAAAGTACTTTAGTACTCTAACAATCAAACATTTTAATGAATATCTTATTCAAGTTGAAGCAAGTAATACACATAGTTGCATATGAAAACAATAACCAAGCAATGAAACGATGGTAAGTAACTAAGTATTTCGCAGGAATTAAACCTGAAAAAAATTAGCAAACAGATGAAAGACGATGGCAAACCTGTAGCATAAAAGCAACAACAAGAACTGTCACGAAAAGTGTAGCAGTCTCAAAGAGCTGAAAGTTCAGATCCATTGGCTGCCCCATCATCCAACCCGCAATAACACAAAAGGGGATCTGCAAATTTAAGAATCAATATTACATCATGAATTTAGGATATAAAATATGTACTCAAAGTGATTGCTAATTTAACACGACCACTATGATAATACAAAGTCCGAAATTATGCAGTCTGCTGTGAATAACAGATACTTGCATAATAGTTGTTCTGTAGTAAAGTTTATGCAAGCAGTTGAGTGTTTGTATCAAAATGTAATGCATAACCAGCGCACTCTACTCACCACAAACATTGATATTTGTGTCGACGAGCCAATAGCTACTCCAAGTGTTATATCCTGAAAAAGAAACATGGAGAATCAGTGTAGAACTTTACGGAATGTTCCCTCTAATCAAAACCTATGCTGAATCTAGTACACATGCTATTATTTCGGAATCAGGAAGATACAGGAAGTTAGACTCCGTATCAGGAGGGGGAGTTCTTTCGGATTCAGAACTCACCAATTTATCCTTCATGGCAAACATGATTGCACTAGCATGCTCAGCAGCATTTCCTACGATTGGAAGTAGAATCACACTTATAAAGGCAACAGGCATATTCCACGAGTCGGACGCACCCTGCATTCAGGAGAATAATTGGTAGCATTGGATTTTAAATGCACCATAAACATGAGCACATTTGAAACAAGAGAATTTAAGCTGGCAGATGCGAAATCCCCTGCGCGATGTATTGTGAGTAGCATTCATGCTATCAATCAGTACAAAGTACACAGAACATAATTTATGGACAAAAATAATGTTGCGGTATGTGAAGAGAAACTACCTGTATGGCATCAACAAGATATCCAGATAAAACAGAAACCCATAATGTCAAAATAGCAAGCCAAGAAATCGATTCCCAGTAAGTTATCTCGGGAGCTTCATCATCGTCATGAGAATCTTCGATAATAGTGCTGGACTCCTACACCCATTAATAGGTGTCAGCAAGATAGTATATATGCATCTCGAATAAAGAATATGCAACCAAGTATGACAAAATAGGTAAGTTGCATATAAATACCCCTTCGATAGGATCATAAAGATTCTGCTGGCTCTTTAGCTGAAAGAACAGGTAGCTTGCGTATGCCACTAGCATGATGCCGCTACTAAATCTTGAAAGGGACAACTCTGACTTGCCAAAAGTGACCTCAGTGTGCGTGAAATGAAGAACAGCGGGAAACATGATTCCCATCACGGCCATCAATAACAAGCCTGAATTGACCACGGCTCCGGACTATGAGAAGAAAGGAACACAGTTAATCTTACAATATGTTGAAGGACTGCTACAAGAGCTAATGTACTCTGCATTCTCCACACAACGCAACGGTTGATCCAAGTTTGACTTTTGACAGGCAGCACGTGTATGGAGGCGATGAGGGTCTATGGGAAGATGTTGCAAGGCGTGCGTTCACGCCTACGAGCCTCACAGTTTTTGAACACAGATATGTTGTCTCAGAATAAAACACTATAAACAGTAACTTTTATGGATTTTAATGCTAGGTAACATGTAAGATAGAGACAATAGGCTAAGAGGGAGAGGAGAACGAAAGAACTAGAAGAAAAATAGGCACACCAAAGGTATTGGTTCCAAGATCTCAGAGTCGTACTAGATGCGTTCATTGCGGACTTAGTCATGGATTAGCGGCAACTGGCAATGTCCTAAAAGAAGCTTTTATAGGTATTTAATAGTCCATTATCAGTTTCGAATCATGTTAATGGCATAACAAATCTACTGTAGTTATCTTGGTAAACATTATCATTTTATCAAAAATTTAGACCAAAAAAAAAGTTTTTATATAAAAAAAACCTAGACTGGTGAAAACTTGTGGGCCTTTGAGGGCTAGCCATAGCGCAGTATAATTTGGCTATATTGGGCGATTTTGTGCCCTTTCTATTCTGCCTTTGGCATATAACAGTATCTATGTTGGCTTCTTATGATACTGATACATATAGGCAATAATACGTGCCGGGAATTGGGATGAGATGTTGAACCATGTTGTTACCTTATCAAATCTTTGGACTTTTGGATAATGAACGATCCCGCCCGTGAAAAAGGCACAGCCAAGAACTAAGAGCATGTTTGATAAGATGGAGCCTAGCAAAGATTGCTGAACTACCCTGATCATGCCAACCTTCAACGCATACATTGAAATGATCATCTCCGTAGCATTGCCAAATGTAGCATTTAGTAGACCTCCAACTGAAAGCAACAGCATATTTATTCCACCAAGTGTAGGACAATAACAACAACAAAGCCTATATCGAAAAATGAATTGGGCTCAACTAACATGCCATTTGAAATCGTTCATGATAGGTAGGTGAAACTATACACTGGCAAAAAAAACAAAGTAATTACTCCGCATTATTTAGAGAGCAAAAATTAATGGAAAAAAAGTACTCCTATATTTATTTATTTTCTTTTACCCCATTTCATTAAAGAGAAACTCTTTTATACGAGTGACCCAAAATAGTGTGAGCCCGACTTAAAACTTAAAAAGGGAAGTTATCACGTTAAAACTAGGAGTCAATGAATGTTTACTGGGCTATTATTGTTACGGGTCAGTCCTATCATGTAGCCATGTAGGAGAAAATGTAGGACTGTCTCATAGAACAATTTGCCTTCATTAAAATGCTCCTCACATATATTAGAGAAATGGGGTAAAAGAGACATGAGAAAGATTAATATTCCTTTTGTCTTGCATTAATCTTCTCATTAGACTTCTGGTGTGTTGTAATATAATACTCCGTAATTTGTTTGGATTTTTTTGACATATTTATGGTAAAAGTTTTGAAACTTTAACCTCAGAAAATCTATGTAAGAGTAGTGAACCAGGCGGGGTAAATTTAGAATACTGAGCAAATCTGCAGCCACGGAGACAAGAGACCAGAAAATAGCTATGATAACATAAGTGAAGTCGTGAACTATGTAATCCGTAATACTTCTGGTCGATAAAAGGCAGTTGACTACTTGACTATACCTGTAGGGCCAGTATAAAATGCAAGTTGCCTGCATGAAAATACAACCAGAATTCATCAATGACTGAGATTGACAAATATGAGACGATAGCATAGTCAATGAAACAGAAGAAGACATACTCAGTCGCATAACCCAACCGCTCTGCTAAAGGAGTAATACCCAACAAGCTGAAGAAGAAAATCCAACCCTGCTATAGACACAATTACACATAATTTTGGTAAGATGGCAGTAGAACTGGTAATGGTGAAAATAACTCGTACAAGAACAACAATGGTAATTGGTGACTACATGGAAGAAGTGTACAACACAAAACCATGAGACAACCAATTACGGAGGCCCTTGAGGCATTAGAGTGATGTTGTGGGATGAGGAGCACGGACATAGACACAAACACTAGAAGTTGTCGCTTTAAATTAGTACATTTAGCATATATATATTTATAAAGATATGGAGAGGGGAGAGATCAAGAGGAAGAGACGAGGTTTTTGTTCACGATGAAGAGATTTTCCAAAATGATGAGTACAATGGTAATGCTAACCTGTCTATGAGTGACATAGTGCAGCACTATTGCCAATGGACCAAATGGTAATAAGACATTTATTTTTGCTTTTATTAACACTGTGTATATACTGGTAAAGGGGGTGTTCCGTAGCTTCTTCATAAACCGTGAATTTAGATCTCCTCTCTGAACCGTGGGTGATGTTTCAAAATCTAGAGAATGCATCTCCTTTCCATTCACTTTTGATGAAAGCGGAATATCCTCTCCAAAGTCAAGGTCCACCTTTGCATCGACGGGACCCATCTGCATCATTGTAAGTTAACCGATGTAAACCTTCTGTATATTTTTCATTATTAGTCATCAGAAGTTCTGGTCAAAGAGATAGGCCTACCGTAACCCCAAAAAAAAGACTTTAAAGAATTGATTTTTTTTTGCAGAAGATAACGTACAAACGAGAGCAATGGATCTCATACTAGTCCAAAACCTTAGACTATTCATATATGCTAAAGAAAGGTAAGCAGGAGACTTGACAATAGACTTTCAATATCTAAATCGAACACACAGGAAAGGTATTAACTTAAGTTCCAGGAAAACATTATACGAAGTAATCAGTATGACAACAGCATGATAGAATGTGACACTATATACTTAGCCACAAATATAACGGACAAAAGCAGTCATCATCCTCATAATATTGTTTTTTATGCCTGTTTTCTTTTCCCCGAGAATCCACCAAAACGTCCAGCTCCCTCATCCCCTCTTTTTATCTTCTTACTTTTCTCTTTGGGTGCTTCAATCTAATCTTCTTCTTTTTTTATCATTTTTTTTTCAATCTTTTCCACTCCAAATTCTCCTTCTATGTATGCACTAGATACGGAAATCGTCATTTTTTATGACAAAATTGTCTCTCCACTATTTGAATTTTGTCCACTTTTCATCTCTTTATTGCATATGCTGGTTTCCATGTAAAACCAAAGTAGAAAATATAGAGATGGAGATACTATGTCCAATTAGAATACGTAGTCTGAACACACCACATGCATTTAATACAGGGTATCAAATACATTGGAAGTATTATACGAGGTGTTACATAAAAGACAACTGGGTACATGTATTTATAAAGTGATATACTTATATATACATATGAAGACTCAGGACATTAACATGGGATTTATCTATAAGTCTATACGTCCAAAACCGTATCTATTACGGTATTATACTAGTATATTTAGGAAACACAATACGATAATATGATGATACCGTAATAGTATCCCATATCTATATGTAAGTAGGGACATGAATCTACTCATCATGTTTCTACATTGATAAATGAATCTACTTTAAACTTAACGGTCCTAAATCTACTTATCCTTGCCAACAAAACAATAAATGAAGCATTATACTCAAAAATTTGTAATAAATCTGTTCAGCAATCTGAATGCTTAGAAGCAAAAGGATCAAGGATGGACTACAAGCTGAAAAATGCTCTATACAGTGCATAGATTTCAGCATATGTAAGAGCATATTGAGATTTTTACTATATTTGACTAGTCGATATACTAATTCAGGCATTCGATACACAATACATTTAAAAAGAACATATTGCTAAATATACTAATCTGAAATACGCAGGAGAACCATATTCAAAGTCTAGAAAGTGCACATTACTTGAAAAAAAAAAAAACTTTACGGTAAAAGACTTCGCAGTGGAATACTTCGGAATTCAAGTCCGAACAACTGAATAATCAAATGTTCATATACTGCTTACTTGACATGGTCTGCTAAATACAAAATGCTAGCTACCAAATACGATATAGAATATGAGCCATCAGTCAAATCGACTATAATAAACTACTAATGAAACCTGATTATAGTAGTAGTAGTAGTAGTAGTATTATATACTAAGCATATCAAGTTACCGATTGCTATTAGCCAAACAAGGCTTGACCAGGAAAAATTAGCTCAGAGGTCCACAAAGTACAAACAAAGATAGGCAAGAAAAAAGGTTAAACCCAAGGACAAGCAATGAATACTTTTTTCTGATACAGTGATGGCCAAAATCTGGACTCAAATTTTGTTGACTTTGGATTTAGAATGATGGTCAAGAGTGTCGGTTTTCGACTTAATCAACGAAAATCAATCAAGCATTAGTATAGCTTCTCTTCCAAATGCGATCGAGATTTGATTAAGTGATGATAAACACCAGCATTACAACATTGGTACATTTTACAAACCCTCAATAGAGTACTCATTTCATGATCCAGAAGCAACTTCACAGAGACGAAAACTCAAACAACACCAGAAAATGAACACAAATTCGTGTTTAAGACCGTCTAATAGTAAGATCAACCCAATTTAACACACACAATCATCAACCCTAGGTCTCTTGAGAGACCATCCCACATTCTTAGATTAAAAATATACTAATATAAGTAATTATTATCTGAGACCGTCTCATTTGAGAATTTGTGCACAATCATAATGTAACATCAGTATTTTGGTTGGTCAGATGCAGATGAACTAATCCTAATTTCAAATCCAAGTTCAAAAATTTATACTACAATATACTTCAAACTCCCAAGTCAAAGGTAAACAAATCTTATTGTCCCGTCTCATTAAAATACTCCTCACAATATAACGAGAAAATGAGACGATCTTTTTTGGACGAAGGTAGTATTACACAACCCAAACAAATTCAGATCAATTTCCAACAATTAAAACAACATAAAAATCAAAACTTTCAACAATTAACCAGCAAAAATTACCTGAACAAAGCTGCTCATGTGCTCCAACAACTATAAACTGTAACTGGGTAGTTGAATCTTCCAAAAAAAACAAGAACCCAGATGAGATTTCAACTAGAAAATCAAGTTCAACCCACTTTCCAAGAATTAAATCAAAGATTTGAATCTGGGTTTTGTCTCTTTCAAAGCTTATTATTATTATTATATTATATTAGATTATTATTCGATTCGATTAGATACAGAGGTAATGATGTATGAATCAGCAGAAAATCAGGAAGGAAAGAAGAGTGGAAGAAGAGTCGTAAGAGCAGCACATTGATGATGATGATGAAGAAGAAGAAGAAGAAGAGGAAAGAATTCATTAAGATTTGGTGAGACCGCAATGTGAAGTGAAGCTTCCAAGAAGTCTCATTTGGGTTTTTCAATTCAATTAATTAAATTAAATTGAGTAGAATAATGAGTAATACTACTTCTACTACAAACCTAGAATTATTATTGTATTTTATTTGTGTTCTTCAGTTGAAATTATTTTGGGGATTTTTTTTTGACAGTTTCTGGAAAAGGGAAGTTAGGAGTTAGGACAAGGTAAGTTATTATGCCTATATTTAATGCTGGATTTTATCCTACTTACTCGTATTAATTACTCCTATAAGTATTTTTTACTAAGTTAAAGCTAACCATTATCAATGCAGATCTCCCGTCCCATTTTTGTATCACACCATACACGGGCTGACACCTCAATAAGTTATAATATTTGGTGCATATTTTATTCATGCAATAGGCGAGGTGTCATTCCGTGTATGGGGTGGGAGTCGTGGGACACAAAAAATGAGATAGGAGATCTGCACTGAACAATTATGGGGATAGGTTATGGCAGAGACCGTGTTTCGTTAGATTAGTGAGAGACGTATTCAGAAAAATACAATTTTTTGTATGAGAAGGTCTTGCAGTAAGTTTATTGTGAGACATCTTTCATGCAAGTTAGTTATGTTTATGATTTTGTTTACGGAGTATTATTTATTTCTATTAGTAGAGTCCCACGATAAGATAGTGTGAGACGGTCTTACAAGAGAATTACCGACAGAAAAATAAAAATAAATTGAGTAGGATTTACGCTAATATGATTGAAGTTTCTCATTAACGATTTAACGTTAATGAGATAACGTTTCTTATTAGTTGATGTGAAGTGATTGTGACGGTTAGGTATGCGTAGCTTTTCCTCTATAAATAATCAAGCCACAAGATTGGTTTAGTTTTATAAAGTTAAAATGCATGTCATAGAACATTAGAACATGGAGTATTTTAGAATTAATGTGAAATTAGAAAATGTTGTTTGGTTACAGAATCGTAATTCAAGTTGCATTCTCATTTAGTAGCTAGGAGGCTAGGTGAACAACACTAAGCTAGAAGGTTGGGTGAACAATTTCCTCTGTTATGGATGAATTGAAATTCATGCAACACAATTCACGTGAATTAAAATCATGTGTTATTTAGAGTGAAATTACTTCGAATTTAGTCTCTATCATGTCACAAAATCTCGCACGAGTCCGTCTCACAGAAGATTCACTGGACAACCCGTCAAAGAGCGAAGTATATAAAACTAAGCTCGGTAGCCTTCTCTGAGATTTCTGCCATTTTTGCATGACAAATGCTTTCAAATTCTGGGTTCACTGATAGATACTGGCCTGGAACATTCTTCCTCCTCATCACATTAACAAAGGCTACTAGCTTATACCATCCGAATTTCGAGCAACGATTCAGTTTCCTACCAATGAATGAGCAATGAATGAATGAGTTTCCTCCCTAAGCAAAGATTCAAACACTGCAGCCTGTACCTGTACCTGCTAAACTAACATGCATCAGTATTTACAGACATTACTGAACTGGCTCCTGGATTTTTGCTCATGTTTCTAGTTTCCATCATACCCCTCAGAACCTCTGCACTTTCCCAGTCGCTCGAACCTGCAAAAATGTTCGATAATGTTACATATGTTGATGCATAACCTTGGTGACTCTGCATCAGTGATGTTGCTGCGCGCTTTCCAGCGTCAATATCCCCGTGAATATGACAAGAGCCAAGTAATGACTGAAACACTAGTTCTCCTGGTGGAAATGGCATTTTTGAGATAAGTTCCTCGGCTTCTTTAACACGTCCTGCCCGTCCAAGGAGATCGACCATACATATATAATGATCCTGTCCTGGTAGAATACCGAATTGACTCATAGAAGAGAAATATTTCCATCCTTCCTCCACAAACCCTGCTTGACTACAAGCGTAGAGGACACATACAAATGTGATGTAGTTTGGGTTAATTCGCTCGTTTACCATTTGATCGAATGCTTCAAGAGCTTCTCGTGATAGGCCATTTTGTGCGAATCCCATCACCATGGTTGTCCATGTAACTATCGTACGATCTTTCATACTTTGAAATACGATCAATGCATCGTCAATACATCCACATTTGACATACATGTCGAGCAACGCGTTGTCCACACATGTATCCATTTGATTTCCAAGCTTTATTCGCAAACCATGAGTTTTCTTCCCTTCATCCAAAGAGGCAGTGCTAGCACATGCATTAAAGGTTGCTGCAATGCTATATCGATTTGGCTTTACTCCCGAGATGTTCATTTCTCGAAGGGTCTCAAGTGCTTTGTTTGGTGCTCGGCAGCTTAGGCACCCAGTTGCCATTGCTGTCCACGACAAAACATTCTTGGCACCGATCTCATGAAATGCCTTAAATCCACTCACTAAGTCTCCAAACTTCAGATACATGTCAAGTACCGAATTCCCAACACAGGTTTCACTCCCATGACCTAACTTAACAAGCTGCCCATGCACCTGCATTCCAAATATTTCCTCTCTTAGTTCAGCTAAACCAGCAAAAACAGTGGAAAATGAGAAACCATCCGGCTTCATTCCCTCGTGGATCATTCTCAACCAAAAACCAGGTATTTCCGAAGGCGAAAATTGCAAATAGCCAGAGATCATAGCATTCCAAGACACTATATCTTTACCCAAACATCCATTAAAAGCCTTAGCAGCATCCGTTAAACATCCACTCCTTATCAACGCTGTCAAGAACGCGTTTCTAATGTACAAATTACATTCAAATCCTAGTCTAACAACCAACCCATAAATTCCATCAACCAGATAACCAAAACATCCGAATGAGCAAGCTTTAACCGCGGCAACTAAGGTAAACTCATTAGGCATCACGCAATCCCTTAACATATAAGCGAAAAAATATAAACCTTTCTCAGGAAACCCATTTCCAACAAATCCTGAAATAATTGATGTCCATGATACAACATTTCTTTGAGGCATTTCATCAAACAGTTGGACTGCACCATCAAAATCCCTAAATGTCACATACATTCCAAGGAGAAAATTCTGCAGGAAAATGGAATTACACATAAAACCATTTTTTATGATCTGGGCATGCACTACTTTTCCATGAAACAAATCAGAAGTATGATGGGCACTTTTCAAGAACTCAATATAACAATTTTCCCTAATTCTAATAATCTCACAACCCACATTAATTGGAGTGTTTAATGTTATTGTAGTAAGAGATTTAGCAAAATAAGATGAATTAATCAATTGGGTTTTCCTCAATTGTGAAAAAATCGATGAATACAACATCACAAAGCAACAAAATTAGTGTTGAAGTGTCAGCACTTACGTATGTAAGGAAAGTAGGTGGCTCCAATGGCGGCTAATTACATTAATTAGTTCGATTAATTACTAAAATTGAGAATTTGGTGGGGCCCCAAATTGGGTATATATATCATCAAATCTCAATTGTGATAAAACAAAAAAAAAATCGAACTTTTCTTCATAACTTCAATACTCAAAGGTGAAGCGGTCGCGCTTATCTTCTGAATTTATCGGGTAAGTTTTGATTTTGATTTTTTCTTCTGTATTATGAGAATAATTAGGGTTTTTTGAATTTGGGTTTGATCTTAAGTTCTGGGATTTCTGGAAAATTTGATATTGTTTTCTGTAATTAGCTTGTGGATTGATTGTGAGGGTATTTGGGGTGTTGATTATAATCTGAGATTATCTACGATAGATGGGTAGCTATTGAACCTAACGAATTATATCGAACAATTGTAAAAGTTGGAAAGCGAAAAAAAAAAAATCGTCTTTATGATAAAGAAGTACAGTAGAAGTATTCTATCTTGATGTCCTGCAAATTAGTTTGGAGTTCTGCAACTATTTCGATTCGTGGCTGATGTCATTTTGAATTCGACCCGCCTGCCTAAAAACTCTAGAGGCCTTGTTCCGAGAACCTAATTGAACATCCTGTCGACTACCTTGAGTTCGACCCGCCTAAACAATCTAGAGTTCGTCTTGATTGTCTAAAATGTTCCCAGCGTAATCCATCCTACTCTAGCTGCTGCCTGCTGCAGGCATTTGGGATAAACAAACGAGAGCGCAGTATTTTCAGTTTCATCGACTCCATTCTGTAAGAGCCTCGCCCTTTTAGTGGTTAAGCTTATGGTTTCCAGACTTTCGATGGTAAGAAACTTCATTCCTTGCGCGTAGATTGCTAAAACTGTTAAAAAAAACGTATTGCAAAATTTGGAATGCTGAATTTTATCCTCTGCAGTAAAGGCCTATATCCATAGCTTTATAGTCTTAGAGACCAGAATCGATCAATTTAACCCGTTGGAATTTTGGCCTTCATATAATGCTGTAAAATGTAAATGATCATTGTATTTCACCTCTCACATTGTCGACGGGATTTCACCAGTAATTTTATATTTACTCTGGAGTATATTATATATTTTCAGAGTACCATGGCTCGGACAGCACTCGATGAGATGTCAAAAACTGGTGCATTTACGCGATCCCCTT
The DNA here is from genome assembly GCA_958450325.1 of Agrostemma githago. NCBI lineage: Eukaryota > Viridiplantae > Streptophyta > Magnoliopsida > Caryophyllales > Caryophyllaceae > Agrostemma > Agrostemma githago. The sequence continues at coordinate 74,098,106 of OY288245.1, read as the reverse complement.
CAACGTTCCGAAATTTCATCTCAAGGGAACCAGGATCACCTTTTCTGCCTGAATCTGGGCGATATCACCTGTATATATCTTATGCCTGTCCATGGGCATGTAGATGTCTTTCTTACCTAAAACTTAAAGGTCTCGACAAAGCAATCGGTCTCACGGTAATTTTCACATTAACTTATTACTATTCACTCATGTCTACAGGAGGATGGTTTTTACTGATTTACTGATTTGCTTATTTTGTTGGTATGCAGTCAGTTAAACCAATATGGGAAAAAACCAAGGAAGATGACGCGCATATGGGATGGGTCTTTCCCGCCTCTGATACGGAGGAAGCGGATGCTGAAACTGACCCCTTGAATGGAGCGAAAAGTATCAGAGCACTATACGAGCTTGCTAGTTCAAATTACTCTGGAAAATACACCGTGCCTGTATGTTTAACTTTCATAACTATAGAAATTACGTATTAGCCTAAGCTAAAGTTACTGTCGAGACAATTTATGACTCCGTATTTGTTTCAATGCTTATTGCAGGTTCTGTGGGACAAAAAACTGAAGACAATTGTGAACAATGAAAGCTCGGAGATAATTCGCATGCTAAACTCTGAGTTCAATGACATAGCAGAGAATGCAAGTCTCGATCTTTATCCTCAGCATTTGAGAAGTCAAATCGATGAGGTGAATGAGTGGACATATGACACTATAAACAACGGTGTCTACAGATGCGGTTTTGCTACCAAGCAAGAGCCATACGATGAGGTAATTAACAGATTTATCACGATGCATATCAGACAGTACAACGGGTTTTAAAAATTGATGATCGATCTTGTGTACTATTCTTCAGGCTGTCAATAAACTGTTCGAGGCGTTGGACAAATGTGAAGAGATACTTGGGAAACAACGATATATATGTGGTAACTCACTGACTGAAGCAGATGTCCGACTGTTTGTAACGCTGATAAGATTTGATGAGGTAAACTCACAAATGCTCTTGAAAACTATCAACCAGTTCTCCGAGTTTCATTGTATCTACGAGTTCTGATTCGAGTTTGATGATTTGACAGGTCTACACTGTCTACTTCAAATGCAACAAGAAACAGCTGCGCGAGTACCCAAACCTGTTCAATTACACAAAAGACGTGTTCCAGTTTCCGGGAATGAGCAGCACTGTAAACATGGCTCACATCAAGAAACACTATTATGGAAGTCACCCCACTCTAAACGCATACGGGATCATTCCTCACGGCCCCAATATTGACTACTCGTCTCCACATGATCGACACAGGTTTTCTTCCTAGTCAATGTTATCAACTAAACCTCTGTTCGATGCTTTGGGGTGCTCTTGTGTTTCATTTCTCTTTCGGCAAGTGTTGTTGTAGTTTGAAAAACGTTTTTTGGATCAGCTTGTATTTTGCCTGTATCTTTGTTGAATAAAATGAAATGATCGAACTTTACAAGCAATAGAGAAAATCGAGGTGAACTTTACAACTACGTTTTTCGAGGTACAGAAGCGAATCTTGTCTAACCTTGAAACCAACTCGATTTACTGCTCGACACTCTCCCTGGAGCTTAGGGTCAGTGGCATCAAGAATAGCTCTGTTCTTCCACCAAGCATAAACCGAATCAACTAACATCACTTCCTATGCTAAATCGATCTGAGGGTCGATTGGCCTCCTTCCATAACAAACTTCAAATAAGAAGATTCCGAAGGCAAAAACATCGGTCCTAGTGGCTTGTCTGATCTCTTTTGAAAGGTGTATCTCTGACCTATGATCGAAAAGCACAAGCTCTGAACGAGATGACTTGGGCATAAAAACAAGCTACAAGAAGAAAATGAGATCGCTCTTGGCATTGGGATGCATCGTGAAGTTTTTTTTTCCAACGAAACGCGCACTTAATCGCATTACAGTATAGGGGAGGAAGATTCGAACCTGTGACCCATTATCACAGCGTACCTAGTTTTTCTTTATTTGGCGGAAGAATTTCAGTGCTTGTCTATTACTCCGTAGCTTTATTCCTCGAATTTTAAATATGCGTGCTCATCGACTAGCGACAAAAGCACGCAAAGGCATGAAAGACATTATTTTTCCTCGTGGCGAAAAAAAGAAAACAAAAATAGAGATCGCTCTCAAGGAACCTTAGTTCCCGAGACGAAAGAAAGTACTGAATAAACAAACTAAAAACACTAAAAGAGGGTCTCCCCGCAGCGACACCAAAATTGATATGACTAAAGCTGTCATCATCAAAGTTTCCTAGATTCTACTAATAAGATAGCCAGGGTTAAATAGAGTATCGTATCCACAGTTCGGCCAAAAAAATCGCTACGGGACGAGAGTAAAATAGCTATACAAATACGATACATCAGTCACTCATCATAGGAGTACTAAAAATACACCGGATTATCCGTCTTCAATAATACGATTCTTCGTAGCCCTATAAATATGACGTTATTGTTATTGTAATGGAGAGAAAGACATAACATTCAATAATACGAAGATATCACAGTATCTTCTAATATGGTAGATAATATAAGATATTCTCTAATTTTCGATATTATTCTGATTACGGTATATTACAATATACCGTAATCTTACTAACATACTACCTCCGTATCTATATGTTCGTCCACAAAGTTTAATATATGGGTGGAGTATTATATTAAAAGTGGACGAACATATAGATATGGAGGGAGTATTATTCATAATCATTAGATCTCTATCATGATACCGTAATACTACGGTATCTTCTATAATTCCTGCTTCCACATTCTTAATTGCATCAGTAATTGTTCGTCTTTCTTTCTTGTTCGTCAATTGAATTCGAATTACGGGACAAGTGGGCTACATACTTCACGAGTTGTTGTTGTACGTGAACAAGCCTAATTGATTCGAACATTATTCTTAGATGTATCCATGCCACTTTTTATACTTGTTTAAATGTTATTTTATTTAATTTTGTAAGATACCTTCTAATGGATTCATGTAAGATACCTCTAATGGATTCATGAGACTTTTTGCTCTTGTACAAACGTCATGTACCTCCATAATGAACCATATTTTGTTTTAATGAACAACAAGGTTGTCGAAAATGTTAAAAGATGTTATTTTGTAATTTCTATAAGCATAATTTGTGACATTCATTTGGAAACGATGCAATTGTACGGAAAATTATCTCAAAAATATGATTATTTGCGGCGTTTAATTATCTCAAATAAGCTGCCTATTTCGGCGCTACGAAGGGAAGGAGTCTCACATAACTGTCATATTTGAGGCGTTTCTAGGTGGGACGCCGCAAATAGATGAGCCTATTTGCGGCGTTTTTCAGAAAAGTCGCCGCAAATAATCATTTAATGGAGGCGTCAAACAAACGCCGCACCATAATTAACTATGTGCGGCCCCTCCATGTGAGGCATCAAGATAAACGCCTCAAATATGGGTTTTTTTGGAGCCACAAATCCACTTTTTTCTACTAGTGTTCTTTGCAATTCGCTTCATTAACAATGCCTGACGAAAATTCTGATTCATCTGATTCTTCGCACAACTACGGTTTGTATGATGATCCTCTATACTTGACTAGTACTGATCAACCTAATCTTCAATTAGTGAGTAATATCTTAGACGGTACTGGTTTTCTCATATGGAAGAAATGTCTGAATGACTTTAGCTTCGAAAAATAAAGAGAGTTTTGTTATAGGAACTTGTCTGCTAAAACTGATAGAAACACCATCAGTAGCTATGATGTGATTTGTTATTTTGTAAATGGATTTTAAATTCACTAAAGAAATCAGTTAGACAGAATATGATATATGCATCAACTACGAAACAGTCGTGGACTGAGTTACTGGCTGACAATCTAGAACTCTATCACCTCAAGAAAGTTCTCAATAATATTTCTCAGGATAATCCGCCTTTAGTTGACTATTATGATCAAATTAAGCGTATGTGGGAAGGACGGGTGATCTAGATCCTATTCCATTATGCATCTGTGGTGCTATGGATTCCTGCAATTGTAATTGCTTAAGCGTCTTCTTGTTAGGAAAACACAATCCAAACTAATTCAACTGATAATGGTACCACCAAACTGCTGCATATGATGCACATTCTGAGGCATCTTCCAAGAAACCTAAATTGGATACATTTGGGGATTGACACAGGGGCATCAGACCACATGACGACAAACCTAAGTTTGTTACATAATGTTCATCAACTGAGTAAACGGTGTGTCTTTGTCTCATGGAACCACCAAACTGGTTAATAAAATGGGCACAATGACCTTAGTTGATGGAATTATCTTACAGAATGTGTCGGTTGTTCTTGCATTTCATCAAGATCTGTTGTTCCTGAATTTCATCAAGATCTGTTGTCTGTATGTATCAACCAGCGAATTTTACTTGTATGGTCCTTTGTAAGTCGAAAGAACAATTCAATAAAGCATGAGTTAGCTCACCACATTAAATCACCTAGTCACAAGTGTGGGACGAAAATTTATCCACGTACGTACTTGAATCGTTTTCTGTTGAACGATTTGATCAATAATACGTACTCCTCGGGCGTTCAAAAAGAAAATACTCCGGAGTTATCTATAATGTAAAATCCAATTCTTCAAATTAACTCATCGTAATTCGTAGTATATTGACACTTAATGAAATGTTTCTAATCAAAGTCTATAAAGGAGTATAAAAAACAAACGTGTCCGTCCGAGCTCATTTTTTCCCTCCAAACTAAAATCTTACTCTCTCTTCAAAAATAAAAAAATCTGGCTCATCAAAGACATCAGGTTCATCATCTAAGAGGTTCGACCTCAACGAACCATATCATGAGAAACCGTAAGGAAATTAACTACACTCCTTAATTATTTGATTTTTTTTTTCATTGTTTGAAATTGATATGATGTTATTATAGGAGCATTTCAGGCATGTGCGCCAATTGGAGACGCTCGGGTGGATTTAGTGTATACTATGAAGCTAAAACTACTTCCATGGCTGAAAAGGCTTTCTCATGGTTGAAAGCTCCCCAGACTCAAGTAGGTGAATAACTTGTCATGAATTACCTAATTGATTAATTAAGTTTTTTTAAAAAAAAATCTGTTTTTTTTAAAAAAAAATCTGTATCAACCTATTTTAGCATATTCTACTGTAGTCAATATTCTACTAACGATGATCGATTTGGACTTCTAGTTTTCGTTTTTGATTAATGATGTGATTTAATTGAGTGTTTGATGTGGAAAATCAACGGAGTTATCGCATCTGCAATGTATTATCTTTGAAATGGATTCGTTGTTATCGATTTTGTTGGAGATGATATATGTTCAGCTATGATGTTTTCACTTTTCATAGTTGAATTTAGTGAGAATAATAATTAGTTGAAAAAATTGTGATAATTGGGACGAAAAATAATTCATTTACAAAGTATTTTTCAAATAAAAATTGATTTATTGTACAATTTTTTCACTTACAAATTTTGATAGATTGTTCCAAAAATGAAAACATGTTATTTTAATAAACAAAATAAATAATTTAAACGTATCAAAAATTTCGTGGTAAAAAAATTGTGAATGTTTGTAAAAAAAAATTCATCAATTTCTCCGGACAATTTTTTTTATATAAATATATCTTAAGTATTTTTTTTGTTGGGTGTATTTTGGAGCGAAATTTATTTACGAGATTTATTTTCAAAGTATATAAGAGATTAATGTTATAGAAAAATAATAAATTTTAAGTTTTTTTTGTTAATGGTGTAACACTTGCTACCCCATTAAAAAAAATATTAAAACGTGCATTTAAATTTTAAAATAATTGAACGGACATTCTTAATCTGGCGTACTTGTTAATGCAATATGTGTTGCTCTATCTCGAATCTCATTCTCAACTTGCATATAATTGCCTAAATTCAAATTTCCAAGTCTTCTCGGACGATAATTTGAAAAAATATGTTGATATTGTACCCTATTTATAGAGGGGATGAAATGAAGATTTTTTGTGAATTTTTTTTTTTTAAAAAAGTTGTATATTTTGATTATTAGTCATAAACTAACTAAAGGACCATTTACCTAGTTAATTAATGACAAACAAGAATTGAAAAGAAAAAAAGAAAAAGATAAAAGGGGAGAAAGTCACATGGGCAAAGCTCCCCTTTGGATTCTTAAAAGATGGGTACAATGGAGGGGTTACCTCTTACCTCTTAAGAGGCGGGTCTTTCTCTCCATTGTTTATGCTCTTACGTATGGGTCTTAATAGATACTCCCTCCACTTCTTTTATATCTTCTACATTGGTTTTGAGGTTAAATTTAAGAAGGGTGAAATATGTGGATGAAAATGAAAGGGCCACAAATAATAAGAATCACAAAAACTGTACTAAAAAGGGAAGTGGAAAATAATAGAGAAGTTACCCAAATAAGAAATGTGGAAGATTATAGAGAAGTGGAGGGAGTACAATGCTATATATTCTATATGTACATTGTTGACATTCGGACCAAACTCGACCCATCGACTCTATGTGACAAATAATCCTCTAACGAGCACTCAAAGCAGTAATGGATACATTGTTTCCACCAGAGCTTTGATGTTGAGAGCTGACATCGTCCATAAATATTTGTCGTCGATTGAAACCTGATTGTTTCGGCCTTGGCAGATTCGCAATGTCCGTGGACAACAATAACATAACCGAGGATGTATTCGGCATCATCGTCCAATTATTGTATTGATGTTAATGCTTACAAATATCCAAAGCTCGACTTCACGCTGCCACTTAGTGCCTTCTTGGTCGGCATCATCGAATCTTCTATATACCCTAAGAGGGTAAGGTTTAACTTCCAGTTTTGCAAATCCATCCTCACCAACCGTCAACAACAATTGGATGGAAGTTCATTATCCAACAGCCGAACACATCCATTAACGTAGATCTCTTCCAATTGCAGGCACATAGTGTACAAAGTTGATATAGCGCTGGGTTTTATCATACCTCTATCAATCTCAATTTTCCTCCATCCAGGCAAGTTCACTGCAATCAAAGCTGCACAACGCCTGTCTACCACTAAACCATCATCACGTATGTGTAGAGATTCGAGTTTCCGACATCCTTTTCCAATCTTCTCTATGAATGGAGGGAAGACACCAGATAATTTGGGGTGGTCCCAGATGAATTTCTTTAAGATGTTTCCAGTTTTGCAAGGCCTTGATAAAACAGCTAACTGAGTTTAAACAAGTGAAGCGCAATAGTAAAAGACGCTCCACAGAAGGCGTCCTTTCTGCAATATAGAGAAGATATAAACCATCACCATCCAAAATGCTTTTTAGTTTTGTCATCAAAATTGCATCCTCTTTCCACTAACCAAATAACACAACTCATATATTTTCCCGCCTAAAGCTATCCACAACAAAAATTAAAAAATATAGAACAAATGAGCTAGGTGTGAATAGTAAACAAGTGAAGCGCAATAGTAAAAGACGCTCCAGAGAAGGCGTCCTTTCTGCAATATAGAGAAGATATAAACCATCACCATCCAAAATGCTTTTTAGTTTTGTCATCAAAATTGCATCCCCCTTTCCACTAACCAAATAACTCAACTCATATATTTTCCCGCCTAAAGCTATCCAAACCTATCCACAATAAAAATCCCCCTTTCCACTAACCAAATAACTCAACTCATATATTTTCCCGCCTAAAGCTATCCAAACCTATCCACAATAAAAATTAAAAAATATAGAACAAATGAACTAGGTGTGAATCGAACCCTTGACCTCATGTGTGTCACCCTTCTCCTCTCCAACTACACTCTAACATCTTACTAATTTAAATATCACTACATCACATATAAAGCTATACATACACCACAGAAAATTTAAATATCACTACATCACACATAAAGCTATACACCACAGAAAGTATGTAATTAAGAAAATTTGATTGATTACATTGATTACGAAAATCACATGTTTTAAATGGAAGATATCACATATAATATTTAATATGAGATGTATGATCAAATTTTTAAAAAAAAGTATAAACATATTTGTAGATACCCGCATTTTGACTGCCACGTGTCTATGGTAGTCTCCGAAAAACACCCGATGATGATCGGACGTCAACGTGACTTAGTATACTCGGATTTGGGTTCGGAATTCATAATATCCGACATGGACTTTTAGTGGAGTAAAAATCTCACAAAACAGACCTCAAATTCAGGCCCAGTGGGTCGTTCCGAGTCAAATGAGACTAATTTGGGCCAAAACCGACACCAAAAATAATTCCCGTCTTTTGGCGACCGGGTCAAAACCCGGTCAAAGACGAAACCGTCTCATAAATCAGCCAGGTTCAGATTGGCGCAAAAATCAGAATTCAAAAATAGCCACAACAAACAAAGTCAAACATTTCCCCTTTTATCTCGATTTGTTTGATCCACTCGATCGAGTGGATTGACCCCACTCGATCGAGTGGAGCGCCTTGAACCCGGATTTGGCCCGTTTGCGAAGGCACTCGATCGAGTGCACTAGGGCCACTCGATCGAGTGCCCCTAGGTCGAGGGGTGAAGTCTATAAATACCGCTTCACCCCCCATGCATTTCAGATTTTTCATTCACTTTTTACCCTACTACAACCCTACATACCTACACTACAAACCCTAAGCAAAACACATCAAAATCCGAGCCATTCATACCTCGGAAACCGACACAACACCCATACACACCCTAACTCACGTACATCCTCGATACTCCCAAGCTTTGTCGCTATTCACGAGTCCATTTCCGAGGTCTATACTAGCATGTATGTTGAGGGTGTCCTAAACCTCTTCTCTATCTCTTTTCTATATCGTTTTATGTACATTTTCGTATTATGATCGTAGTAACACCGACACTAACACTAACGTTCTTTATACCTTTTTTGCATCTTTATTTTGTATTGTCATTTTTTCTATTACTAACGTCATTAATAATACCGCGTACATATAAAACTAGTATCAATTTTCGGTTTAAAATCCGTTTGACTACGATGCTTGCCTAAGATCCGTTTAATCCCTTTACGAGCAACGACGGAGGTAGAGCCCTTTCGAGGAGCCCCGTCCCAATGTACTCAAGGGCGTAACGCGATCGCAAACGGTCGTAGTTGAACGAATTTCATTCCATTTCTATAATTGGTTCGAGACCCGTTGACACGAATACCGACATCACATAACCCGAAAGGGTTAGTTTCGATGTCGTGACGTAGAGGGATGTATTTCGTCACCAATTCAAAATTTCCTAATCTAACGTAAACGTTTTCATAAAACTCCGGTGACGGTATTATAATCGTTCATACACGATTATAGTACCGGGGGCCGAGTCAAATACAAATCGTGCGATATTTGTATTTGATTCGGCCGATTATCGATTTCAAGTCATAAAACAAGGGACCTCCCCACACTAGACATTTACTCGTCCTCGAGTAAACGCGACAAAGGCAAAGACAAACACCTAGGACAAAAAGGAGTGAATGCACAATATAAGCATCCCTCAATCACTAAAATATAACTAACCGCATGAGTATTAGCGCACTCAACGCCCCTTCAACTCACAACGATATACCATGAGGATAAGCATGCCGTTGCAAGGCAAGTTGGGTCTTGCACAAAACTTTTGACACAAACAATCAATTAAGCACACAAATACATGACATGTTTGCATCACAAAAAGGAGAACACCGTCACCCTCATCAAGACGGCGGGGAAAAACACTAATCATCCACCTATTATGAAAACTAACATTCTCAAACTAGTTAACCTACAAGACATGGGCACAAATCTAATACTATAGCTATAAATTACTATGAATATCGATAATCTAGCGAATTTCCTCCCAACCTTCCAAATAAACTACAAGAGGGCGTAAGATGGCGTGGAAAGGTAGAACCGTGGCGTTATAAAACACTGTAGGTAAGTGTGCCTCGATCTCTTTATAAAATAAAGAGAAGGGTCGTCCCAAAACTCACTATGACCAAATAATCCAAGTAGAAAGAAGATAGAAAAATAATAGTTCCAATGACCGGTTCACCACTGCTATCTTCCTTCCTTAGGAACTCGGTCCCTCGGTAGGCCCTTCACGATGGCTCCCCAAATCAACGGAAAATTTATTTATTTTGATGTGTGGTGATCTCTTTTTTTTTTTTTCGATTTTTCATAGTTTTTCACTTCTTTCTCCCCTTGTTTCCTTTTCAATTTCTTCTTCTTTTCTTTCTTTTTTCGATTTTTCTTTTTCTATTTTTTTTTTCGATTTTTTTTTTTTTTTATATATATTTTTTTTTTGAAGAAGTGGGGAAGCATCATGTAGTAGAATCACCAAAAGCAAAAGGCAAAAATTATTATGGGAAGTATTTGTGATATTTGATGGATAGACTTGGATTATATAAACGGTCGTAAGGAGTAAAGGTCACCTAGGAACACGAGACACGGTAACCAAGGAGTTTTCACACCACGGGGGATCAAAATGGTCAAATGCAAACCCCCGAGTAATCTATTTGGTAGGAAGGGTGGACCTAAGCTAGAATGTCGATAAACCTAGTATTTTAAAGCTATTCTACTAGATTCAAGTCCTACATCAAGGTAAGTAAAACTAATAGGAGAATGTAGACTTCCAAAAATAGATTTCAAGACTAGGTTTTCGAAAAATTTTACACTACTCTAAGACACACTAAACTAGACGCTAAACGCACTAAAATAAAGAAAACAAATAAAACAAAACACAAAAGAGCCAATTCCCACAAGTAAGCAAACAACCAACAACCCAAATGTTCATCCAAGAACCTCCAATACAATCAAAATCCCATCCTCCTTCAACAAATGCAAGAAAAGAGAATAAGGTGGAAAGAATATACCAGAGCGGCTTCATCCATCTACCTTGGATTTTGATTTTTTGGCGTCCGATGGGTCATTTACCTACACAAGGGAAAAAGAGAAACAACACGAAAAACAAAAATATATACACACAAACTAAACTAGAATAAACTAGCTACTCAAAATTAAACTAGAAACAAAATATTTATTATTTTTTTTTATTTTGAATTTTTGAGATTTTTGAAATTTTTATGGTTTTTCAATTTTTGAAAAGAGCTAAACTAAGACTCCTCCCCACACTTGAACCTTGCATTGTCCCCAATGCAAAATGCAAGATGGAAAGTGGTAAGAAAATAAAAAGAGAAAATGAAAAGAAAGAAAACTAAGAAAATCTAAGAGAAAATGAAAGAAAATAAAATAAGTTAAAAAAAATATTTGGATTTTCAAGTGGTGCTTTTAGTGTAATCAAGTCACTAAAGCACCGGGAGCCAAACACTTTGGATTTTTCAAATGGATTTTTGGTGTAATCACGTCACCAAAAATCCGGGAGCAAACATTTGGATTTTTCAAAAATGGATTTTTGGTGTAATCACGTCACCAAAAATCCGGGAGCAATATCTTACTCTCATCATTCCTCACTAACAACATACCAAGGTTTCACCACACAAAATTTTACCACCCGAAATTTTTCCACACAAAAATCTACCACATCCTCTAGCATAAACCTTTTCCCAACATCACTACACTCACCTTCCCATGCACATCACCGCTCTCACCCACATCACCACTCTCACCCACCTCTTATCTTTCAAAAACGACCACTCTACTCCTCAACGATCACTGACACAACCTAAAGCCACCTCCCCACACTAAAACCTTATCATGAAGTTCATTGGGGAGGGGGGTAACGAGAAAAGAAGCTATCGAAAAAGGAATTTACCGAATTCTCAATTCGGTTAATCGATCCCATTGCTTCCTCATGTTGTTGTCGGGACGTTGTACGGAGTTCCTCGATGGACCTACGGTTCTCCTCATGGTTTGAGGTCACAAGGTCCGAAAGTGAGGAGATTTGGGCACTAAAGGCGGACATGTCCCAAGGGGCATAACCCGGTTGTTGGTAACCTTGCCCAAATCCAAATGGTGGTGGTTGGCCATAGCCGAATTGTTGACCGGCATTCGACGAAGATGGGCCGGGTTGATGGAAAGATGGGCGAGGTGGCTCTAGGATTCGACCCTCCTCTTCCTCCTCAATGTCCTCGGTCTCGTAAATAGTGCGGGAGGGGTCGTGGCCGTAGTTGGCCGGGTGCCAATTGGCATTAATGTTCCCACGAGTGTATTCATTCATTCGAAGAGGCATTCCCCAATTTTCCCGTCTATGGATTGTGACATGAGGTGGATCCGGGAGTAAGATGGATCGGAGAGGGGTTATGAAGAATCGAATTCGGGTTATCCCTTCAATTGAGACGGTTTTGATGGTGGCCCAAAGATAATCAAGGTCAATATAGCAGGTTCCACCTAAGGCTCGAGGCTCCGGTTCTCGGTTCATGCCTAATCCTTGGGCTATCAAGGTCACTAGGCCACCACCCACCACCGTTGGAGGGTTGCTAAGGTTCATGGAGTAGAGGTGCATGATGACGACCTTAGTAAAATCCACGGATAGGGGCCGATGGGTCAAGACCTCCATAAGCGATTGACACGCTATAGCACTAACCCGGTGGTGGGATTCATACGGGCCTATGAGGATATTCGAGAAAAGGCGCAATACGTAACGAAGAACGGGATTCTTCACCTCACTAAGGGTTGTAGCCCTAGCCTCATAAGCTTTACCGCTCCTAGATATCTCCTCCCAAAACTCTTCCCTTTCTTTAAGCACGGCGGATTTTCGGGAGGCCTTTCCCGGGGCAAGGTGGATGAAATTAATGCCGAGCATTCGGGCCAATTGGTCCAAACTCAAGGTAATTTCATTACCTAAGATTTGGAATGTTATGGTAGGATTTGGACCCGAGGTCTCGGTCGAGAGTGTAGCAATGAATTCACATGTCAAGGATTGGTAGGAATAGGCATGCATAAATCCAATCGGACAATTAAACCTAGTGAGCAAAACTTCTAATTCACTATCAATTCCCATAGCCATGGTGGTTTCTCGGTGAAAAAACCGAGTTGGGTCAAATGGTAATTTTAGAAGTGCCTTGTATTTAGCCCGTTGTTTTTCGGTGCGGAAACTCACATTTTCATGCTTATATTTGTGTTGATTCACAGGTTGTCGAATTAGGACGGGATTTGAAGAAGAAGAGGGAGCATCCATACCTGATGAAAACGGTCTTTTTGGGGCCATTGATGGATGCTAGCTTGATGATCAGACGAATAAATTCGCTTCTAGCCCGTCTTCAATCCGTGTCCAACCCAAAAAGTGCCCGGAATCAATCGATGAGGGTCTCAAAATGTTTAGCACGGTTAAAATAGCCGTTCTTCAAAAGATGGGTTCAATTGAAGGTGTAAAAATGGCTAAAATAACAGATCTAGGAATTCGGTGTGGTGAACTTTTGATGTTTATTCTTGGTTTTGCATGTTATGGATGTTAAGTGCTATTTTTAGCACCACTTGTGAGTATATATCGTCATATTTATAGTGTTTAAGAGTGGATTTTGGACGATATAGTGATATTTGAGTGATTTCCGATGATCTTGCATGACTTGAGTGAATATGTGATTTTTGATGACGGTTCTAGCTATTTTGAAGAGCCGAGAAATTCTTGTATTATGCCCGGGTTATATTGGTGTTATGTATCGAATGCCGGGTTAGATCGAAGATCACATGAAGAAAAGAAAAGAAGAAAATCAAAGGAAAGCAAAGAAGGAAGAATTGAGAGTTTTTAAGTGCCGCTACTAGCGGATGACGAAGGGCAAAACTGCCGCTAGTAGAGGCATAATCAGAATTTTACCAATTTGTGGAGCTTTCAGAGTGCCGCTAGTAGCGAAATGTGCCGCTACTAGCGAATAACTACCCGTCCATGACTCTTGATCTCCCTCTATTCTATCCTACTTATATGTGATGCTTATTTTTATTAGAAGAACCTGATTATTCCTAGACTAGAAACACAATACCTATGCAATTTTATTAGTTTTATGCATTTTAGTTTTATTATTCCAAGACCTTGAAGAAACGATCGTTCATCATTTTGTTCATCAATCAAGACTAAGTTTCTCTAATTCTCTACTATTTATCTTATTTGTTGATTGTTATTTTGATTATGAATTGTGAGTAATTCTTTTATCTAGGGCTCGGTGAGCCGATAATATGCGTTATTGATGCTTTGATTTTAATCGCGCTTTGTTGAATTATTGAATTGTGTTTGTTTCGGTTGTGCTTAATAATTGATCGATTTGTTTGAATTGCTAGGTTTGAGTCTAGATTATCATTTCAACGAGAGTTGAATGTTTTCATATGAATCATGCCTAAAAATTTGTATCTTTATCGATTAATTTCTACTCAATTTTAATTACGACGAGAGTCGGGTTTTAATTTAGAGAACCGAAATAAGATTTGAATTTTCACATGAGAATAGTGAATTGGAATAATTGGGACATGTTAGTATCAGTTCTTAATGCATCTAGTTTTGTTATTCGTGCCATGAAAATAGGATTTATAACATGCTAGATAGGCTTTTTATGTCTCGACGGAGAATTTAAAGTATTGATTAAAATTGGAATGCTAGTCTCACCCAAGACGGTAATTTGACAAAGTTGTGTCACATTTGATTGCATTGATAATCCATGTTAATGGTGAACCATTGCCCTAGGTCTTTCTATTATTGATTTCATCTTAATATATTACATTCCGTACTAGTTTGTTAAAAATTAGTTAGACAATCATCATTTCGATTCCGTCTACGTAGATAACTTGAGTCAAAAATTAGCTAGTACTTAGTCATTCACCTCCCCGAGATCGACCCGTATGCTACAATACCCGTACGCTTGCGGTACTACAAAATAAAACGTAACAAGTTTTTGGCGCCGTTGCCGGGGATGTAATGGATTAATATTAGCTTAGTTTTTTGATTTGTTAGACTACGTTATTTTTCTTTAATTATGTTTTATCTCGGTTTTCCACAATATGAAGATGAAGAATTTTTGGTTTACCTTGATCGACTTAAACAATACCTTGTCTCACTGGATGGTCATGGCTTTAGTGACGAAGAGCTATGTCTAACAATAGAGAAAGGTATCAATAGTTGTACACAATCAATGCTTGACTTTTCTAATGGAAATTTTCCTTCTAGGTCCGGTGATGAAGCATTGAAATTCTATGACTGGCTATCTCGTGACGGTGGTAAGCCAAATTTATCTTTTTCTTTGTATGTTAAAGACAATATTTATGTGGAAACTAGTGATAACTGTGAGCTTGTAAATAATAAAATTGAGCATGATAGGAGCGTGAATGAAATTTACCATCCTATCGAGGGGTTTTTGGCCGAGGAGGAAGTTGAGGATTGTGATTACAGGGAAGAATTTGTTCCTCACAACCATTCTAATATCACTCTTTATGGTTGTACTTCATATCCATCTTTCAAATATAATCCCCTTAATATGGTTCCATCTTTTCCTCTCCTTTATCCTCCACCTTGTCTAAGCTCATTACCCTCTTATAATTCCATAAGTATGAAGGAGTTTGCTTAGTGTCGATCACCTTCTCTTTGCGATAGTTTTGGAACAGATAAAGGTAGGCCTCCTGAAATTTCTAAGATGGTTATTAATAATATTGTGCCTCTACCTTGTGATAATGTGGATAATGTCTCATCCTCCAAATCTCATGCTACAAAATTTGATGGACTTAAGACTCTAACATGGATTGATGTGTTTATGTATGATAATAGTTCCTCAAAAATGTATGATAAGTTCATACGATCTTTTGGTGGAGTCTTTGTCTATTGGTTAACATGTTCTTATTCACAGCTATCTAAGTCGCATTCACAGGTTTATGATCGTCTCCTAAGAGCTTTGACTGCATCTTCTTAAGAATTACACTACAAAAGCATGCATCAAGCTAATGATGTTAAACAAGCGCTTCTTGGGAGGCAACCCAAGTTACGTATGTATTTTTTTTTTCCGTTTTATTTATGTAAAAAAAAAAAGAAAAAAAAAAGAAAAAAAAGGAAAAGAAAAAAAAAGGGAAAAAATTGTGAAGGTGCGGGGAAACTGGAAGGGCTTACTTGTGAGTGTTGATGCCCGAGGCTTCGATGGTGTCTAATTGGGTTAACTTGTTTGTATTGAGCTGCCTTAAGTGTAGGAAGAATGTTAAGGGAAAAATTAGTATGGGTGGCATGGTCACATTGATACTTACACATTTGAAAGTCACTATTCCTAGCACAGTTACTCCGGTGACGGAAGGTCATTTGCTCGATTTTGATACATTGGAGCGTACATTTATGCTTCAAGATTCAGTGGCCCGTGGTTATTTTTTATGGAGACGTGGTCCGAAAGCTTCGCCTTACTTACGATTGCCTCGTTCTACGGAGCAATCTATTCCTACCGGGCCAAGGACCATCGATTTATATATACCACGTGACCCACTTACTCTCTTGGAGCCGGGTGACAAAAGGGTAGCGAAGCGAGTTCTAGAAAATGATGATGATGCTATGGATGGTAGTGATGATGAAATTGCGACCGAGAGACCCTCTCCCTCATTCACACATGCTTCATCTTCTAGGGAGTCCGACATGTGGAGATTAGAGGTCGATGATTGGCGGGCGGAACAAGGGTTAGCTATGTGGGAAGTGCTAGAGTTGTGTCGAGGTTTCGACAAGTTTTTATCGGCTAGACATCCTAACACATACACTTCCCCTTCGGAGCAGTTTTATGCAGAGTTAGCAGCTGAGAGGAGTGATATTAACAGTCGTCGGGAGGCACGTAGTGGCTCTCGTCAACCTTCTGGAGACTCCTCTGATTCTTCATGATAGGTGATTTGTCCCCTCTTTCCTATTTTATTTTTGTCTTTGTCGCATTGAGGACATTGCTCGATTCAAGCATGGGGGAGGGACATTTCACTTGTGTATATATTTATTTTCTCAAAAAAAAAAAAAGAAAAAAAAAGGAAAAAAGAAAGAAAAAAATCCCGCTAAGTCGAAAACCTGAAAGGGCGGCTTAGGCAAAAAAAAATGGGAGGCCTCGCTAGAATGAAAATCTGCAAGGGCAGACGTTCTAGGCAACATTGAGGTTGAGAGTGGAAAAAGTGAGTACATAAAAAAAATAAGAAGAAAAAGCTAGGTTGAAAACCCGAAAGGGCGGCCTAGGCAAAATGAGGGATTAAGAAAAAATGAAAAAAAAAAGTGAAAAATGAAAAAAAAGAATAAAGAGAAAAGGAAAAAAAGAGCCGCAAGAAAGAAAAGGGGCCATAATATCCCGTACTATGGGCAAATAGTAAACATCATGGCGGTCGGCGACATAAGAAGACGACGTTTGGAGGTAAGAATAAGGACTAGGATTATTATTTGGCGTCGTAGTTTTGTGTTGGAATTGGATTGTGTGTTGGGGATCGTTGGTTGCTGTGATCCTATTTTTTTTTTGGATATGCTTGTGAGTTGATGTTTATTGATGTTGATATTATTGGCTTCTGATCGAGAGTGTTTTTTGAGCTAGCATGGGGGAGTCATACACTGACTTGACTCCTTGATTTATCTTTTGGTGTTGACCATGCTAAGCTAGACGATTTTGGAGTAGGTAGTGAGGGCGATATAAGAAAGAAGTTGTGAGTTAACCATTTGCGAGTGAGGGAGTTAGCTAGACCTTGCATTGATATCGTCTTATGCCTTTTGAGTTTACTCGAGGACGAGTAAAGGTTTAGCATGGGGGAATTTGTTAAGTGCTATTTTTAGCACCACTTGTGAGTATATATCGTCATATTTATAGTGTTTAAGAGTGGATTTTGGACGATATAGTGATATTTGAGTGATTTCCGATGATCTTGCATGACTTGAGTGAATATGTGATTTTTGATGACGGTTCTAGCTATTTTGAAGAGCCGAGAAATTCTTGTATTATGCCCGGGTTATATTGGTGTTATGTATCGAATGCCGGGTTAGATCGAAGATCACATGAAGAAAAGAAAAGAAGAAAATCAAAGGAAAGCAAAGAAGGAAGAATTGAGAGTTTTTAAGTGCCGCTACTAGCGGATGACGAAGGGCAAAACTGCCGCTAGTAGAGGCATAATCAGAATTTTACCAATTTGTGGAGCTTTCAGAGTGCCGCTAGTAGCGAAATGTGCCGCTACTAGCGAATAACTACCCGTCCATGACTCTTGATCTCCCTCTATTCTATCCTACTTATATGTGATGCTTATTTTTATTAGAAGAACCTGATTATTCCTAGACTAGAAACACAATACCTATGCAATTTTATTAGTTTTATGCATTTTAGTTTTATTATTCCAAGACCTTGAAGAAACGATCGTTCATCATTTTGTTCATCAATCAAGACTAAGTTTCTCTAATTCTCTACTATTTATCTTATTTGTTGATTGTTATTTTGATTATGAATTGTGAGTAGTTCTTTTATCTAGGGCTCGGTGAGCCGATAATATGCGTTATTGATGCTTTGATTTTAATCGCGCTTTGTTGAATTATTGAATTGGGTTTGTTTCGGTTGTGCTTAATAATTGATCGATTTGTTTGAATTGCTAGGTTTGAGTCTAGATTATCATTACAACGAGAGTTGAATGTTTTCATATGAATCATGCCTAAAAGTTTGTATCTTTATCGATTAATTTCTACTCAATTTTAATTACGACGAGAGTCGGGTTTTAATTTAGAGAACCGAAATAAGATTTGAATTTTCACATGAGAATAGTGAATTGGAATAATTGGGACATGTTAGTATCGGTTCTTAATGCATCTAGTTTTGTTATTCGTGCCATGAAAATAGGATTTATAACATGCTAGATAGGCTTTTTATGTCTCGACGGAGAATTTAAAGTATTGATTAAAATTGGAATGCTAGTCTCACCCAAGACGGTAATTTGACAAAGTTGTGTCACATTTGATTGCATTGATAATCCATGTTAATGGTGAACCATTGCCCTAGGTCTTTCTATTATTGATTTCATCTTAATATATTACATTCCGTACTAGTTTGTTAAAAATTAGTTAGACAATCATCATTTCGATTCCGTCTACGTAGATAACTTGAGTCAAAAATTAGCTAGTACTTAGTCATTCACCTCCCCGAGATCGACCCGTATGCTACAATACCCGTACGCTTGCGGTACTACAAAATAAAACGTAACAATGGAGTAAAGAGGAAGTGATAAGGGAGAAAATGGTGCAAAAATTGGGAGATTTGGCTTGATTTTGAAGGATTTATGAGAAAATTTGGGTGAAGGTATAATGGGGGTTTAATGGAGGTGGTTGAAGGTATGAAGATGGGAGTTGGGGAAGATGAAGATTGGTTTGTGGTTGTTTAGGTAGTAAGATGGTGATAATAATAATAATAATAATAGTAATAGTGGGGTAGTTGGAATGGGGGGTCGGGTATGAAGGGGCCGTGTATAAAATTGTTTTTTTTTTTTTTTTTTTTTTTTTTTTTTTTTTTTTTTCGCACGGTGTAAAGGTTACGCACGGTCGGTTGCGCACGGTCGAACCTTTCCTGATCGGGTTACGCACGGTGAAACGTGCGCAACTCGATTCCCCCATATTTCCCCAATTTGCGCACGGCCAGTGGGTTAGGCACGGCGGGTTACGCACGGCCGCACCGTGCCTGACCGAGTTACGCACGGTGGATCGTGCGTAACTTGCTCTCCACATATTTTCCCATTTTTCGATTCTTGCCCCTCCAAATTCATCCCAAGATGCACCAAATAAGCTCCAATGACGATAAAATTCTTCACAAAAGTGCTCCTTCAAGAAAATCCAATAAAGAGAAAAGATAGAAAAGTGCCAAGTATCGGGGTTGCCTCCCACGAAGCGCCTTTGTTTAAGGTCGTTGGCTCGACCGAATGAATTTGTTGAGAATTATACAATAGAAATCTTCTTAATGCATGGAATTAGGTGAGCTTGAGGGAAGCGATTTCCCTTTGAATTGGTTGCCCGGCGAAATAGTGCTTAAGCCGGCTACCGTTTACTTTGAATCTTTCTTCATTCCCCTCCACCTCCACCGAACCATAGGGAAATACCTTCACGATCTTGAATGGACCCGACCATCTCGACTTGAGCTTCCCGGGAAATAGTCTCAACCTTGAGTTAAAAAGGAGGACTAGTTCACCTTCCTTGAATTCCCTCCTCACTAGATTCTTGTCATGGAATCTCTTGGTTTTCTCCTTGTAAATCTTCGCATTCTCGTAAGCATGTGGGCGGAATTCTTCGAGCTCGTTAAGGTCCAAGAGCCTCCTTTCTCCGGCTTTCTTCATGTCTAAGTTCAAACACTTGATTGCCCAATAAGCCTTATGTTCCATCTCGACAGGAAGGTGACAAGCCTTCCCATATACGAGACGGAACGGGGAGGTTCCGATTGGTGTTTTGAAGGCGGTTCGGTACGCCCAAAGGGCTTCATCAATCCTTGACGCCCAATCTTTCCTTGATCGGTTGACTGTTTTTTCGAGGATCGTCTTGATTTCTCGATTAGAAATTTCCGCTTGCCCATTGGTTTGCGGATGATATGCAAGACTTTTCTTGTGTTGAATACCATATTTCTTGAGCATGGCGGCTAATGTTCTCTCAAGGAAGTGAGTACCCCGGTCACTAATCAAGACTCTAGGGACTCCAAACCTAGGAAATATGATCTTGGTCAAGAGCTTTATCACCGATTTCGCATCACAAGTCTTGGTGGGGATTGCCTCCACCCACTTACTCACATAATCAACCGCCACTAATATATACTCGTTCCCACAAGAGGAGGGGAAAGGACCTTGGTAATCTATCCCCCACACATCGAAAATCTCGACCTCAAGCATATATTGTAGTGGCATCTCATGGCGCCTTGATATGTTCCCGCTCCTTTGACATTTGTCACAACTCTTGACGTGAGCGGCTACGTCATGGTAGATAGTGGGCCAATAGAATCCACATTGTAGAATCTTGGCGGACGTCTTCATTGAGCTCGCGTGACCGCCACAAGGCATATCATGACAATGTGTTATAATAGACTTGGTTTCTTCGTAGGGCACACATCTTCGGAATAACCCGTCGGCACATGACTTGTATAAGTTGGGATCCTCCCAATGAAATTGCTTGACATCATGGAAGAATTTCTTCTTCTTGTGAGAGTCGTAGTCATGGGGCACAATTCCCGACACAATATAATTCACGAAATCGGCATACCACGGGGCCTCTACCATTGATAGAGCTAGTAGATGATCGTCTCGAAGGGAATCATCTATGGGTATGTCCGGATCACGGTCTTCGAGCACTAGTCGAGATAAATGGTCGGCGACCACATTTTCCGTTCCTTTCTTATCCCGGACCTCAATGTCAAACTCTTGGAGGAGTAGAACCCACCGGAGTAAGCGAGCTTTGGAATCCTTCTTTGCCATAAGATACTTCAAGGCCGAATGGTCGGTGTGGACAATAACTTTCGACCCCACAAGGTAGGATCGGAACTTCTCCATTGAATATACCACCGCCAAAAGCTCTTTCTCCGTGGTTGTGTAATTTGCTTGAGCGGAGTCGAGGGTCTTGCTTGCGTAATAGATTGCATGGAGTTTCCCTTCCTTTCTTTGTCCCAAAACCGTCCCAATGGCGAAATCGCTCGCGTCGCACATAAGCTCAAAGGGGATATTCCAATCCGGGGCTTGAATAATGGGAGCCGAAATGAGGGCATCCTTCAACCTATTGAAAGCATCAAGACAAACATTAGACATAATAAAAGGAACATCTTTGGCGAGAAGCTCCGTCAAGGGTCTAGCTACCTTGGAAAAGTCCTTAATGAAACGGCGGTAAAATCCCGCGTGACCAAGGAAGCTACGTACCCCTTTGACGTTGCTAGGAGGGGGCATTTTTCAATTGCCTCAACCTTCGCCTTATCAACTTCTATCCCCCGGTTAGACACTACGTGTCCTAGAACTACTCCCTCCGTCACCATGAAGTGACATTTTTCCCAATTTAAAGTTAGACCGGTCTCCTTACACCGTTGTAGGATCTTGTCAAGGTTTTCTAAGCAATTTTCGAATGAAAACCCTACAACGGAGAAATCGTCCATGAACACTTCGAGGGTCTTCTCTACAAATTCGGAAAAAATAGACATCATGCAACGTTGGAACGTACTTGGCGCATTACATAACCCAAAGGGCATACGACGGTAGGCGTATACCCCATAGGTACAAGTGAATGTTGTCTTCTCTTGATCATCGGGATGGATCGGGATTTGGAAAAATCCCGAAAATCCATCCAAATAACAAAAGTAGGAGTGTTTTGCCAAGCGTTCCAACATTTGGTCTATGAAAGGGAGGGGGAAATGGTCCTTCCGGGTGGCTTTGTTAAGTTGTCGATAGTCTATGACCATACGCCACCCGGTAACCGGTCTAGTGGACACTAACTCACCCTTCTCATTTTTGACAACCGTCGTCCCACCTTTCTTAGGGACGACATGAACGGGACTAACCCACTTACTATCCGAAATTGGATAAATGATATTAGCATCAAGGAGTTTTAGTACCTCCTTCCTCACCACCTCGGTCATGGCCGGATTGAGACGTCTTTGACGCTCAATGGATGAGGTGCTCTCATCTTCCAAGAGTATACGATGAGAGCATAAGGCGGGACTAATACCACGAATATCATCAATAGTGTACCCAATGACTTCTCTATATTTTCTCAAAACTTCCAACAAATCATGTACTTGATAGTCATTAAGTGCACTATTGACAATAACGGGGTATGACTCATTAGGACCTAAGAAAGCATATTTAAGAGATGAGGGAAGAGGTTTCAACTCCACTTTAGGAGGCGTAGATCTCTCCTCATATAACCTTTCCTCGGTCAAGCTTTCTAGTGACCTTGTGGTGCATTGCTTCAAGATTGAGTCCATAGCTAGAGCATATTCCATTGCATCCATTTCCGAATTCTCGATAATAGACTCCTCAAGGACATAATGAGCATCTTGCTCCATGGTAGACTCCTCAAGCATTTGCACTTGGTAGCACGATCCAAGATTTGATGGTTCCTTCATGGCTTTCTCAAGTGAAAACTCCATCTTGTCATCCCCAACTTGGAGTGAGAGCTTACCATTCTTGACATCAATAAGAGCTCCCCCGGTGGCTAGGCATGGACGACCAAGTATAATGGGAATCTTGGTGTCTTCGGGGATGTCCATGATATAGAAGTCACACGGGATGATTAAGTTCCCGACTTTGATTGGCACATCCTCGGCTATCCCCATCGGATACTTAACGGAACGATCCGCTAATTGGAGGGACACTCTTGTTGGAGCTAGCTCAAAGCCCTCAAGCTTATTGAAGATGGAAAGGGGCATAAGGCTTACACTTGCCCCTAGATCACAAAATGCCTTCTCAATGTTGATGGAACCAATTGAGCAAGGAATAGTGAAGCTCCCGGGATCTTCCAATTTTTGTGGCAACTTGTTTAAGAGAACGGCACTACACTCCTTTGAAAGGCTTACCGACAATTGCTCACCATATGCCTTTTTTGAAATGACATCCTTCAAGAACTTGCCATAAGAGGGGATGTCTCTAATGACCTCAAGGAAAGGAAGTGTGATATGTATGCTCTTCATCATCTCCAAGAACTTACCATACTTTTGCTCAAGCTTGGCTCTAGCTAACCTTTGAGGAAATGGAATCGGTGGCACATAAGCTTTGACCTCATTAGTAACCTTTGGGGTTTCTTTTGCCACATGATCTTCAATGATGGACGGTTCATCAACAACCACTTCACTTGAACCCTCTTTTTTACCCTTTACTTCCTCACTTACTTCATCTTCAACATTGGCCTTCCTCTTCTTGTTAACCACAACTTCATCCAATATGCGCCCATTCCTTAATTGAATGGCATTCAATTCGCCTTTACCCTTAGGATTTTCTTTAATACCTCCCGGAAATATCCCACTCGATGCGGTCAACTCGTTGACTTGGTTCGCGAGTTGTTGTATTTGATGATCGGTGATTCTTTGGGCATTTTGGACTTGACTCTTCAATTGAGAGATTGAAGAAGTAGTCTCTTCATGACGTTGATCTTGGCGTTGAATGAAGCTATTTTGGGTGCTCATCATTTGCTCCATAAGTATTTCCAAATTGGACTTAGGTGGTGGAGCTTGTTGTTGCACAATTTGTTGTTGTGGGACTTGAGTAAGTTGTTGTTGATGTGGTATAGGAGTAGTGAATGGTGTAGGGGTTTGATATGGAACTTGAAATTGATTTTGGAGGGGGGTTTGGAATGGGGTGGTGTTGAATGTGGGCCTTGCTTGGAAGTTTCTAGCTTGAAAACCCGATGGATCTTGAGCTTGGAAATTAAATCCTTGATTAAAGCCTTGATTTGGCCTTTGGAAATTTTGATTAAATGTAGTCTTTTGTTGATTTGGAGTTTGGAAGTTCTTGTTCCCATAGGATAAGAACGCTCTTTGTCCGGGATGATATTGGTTGTTGTTGAATGCTTGCCTTGCATTTGTTTCCCATATACCATTGGCTTGCTCCATGGAGGTGACAACACAACATTCTGCGGCATCATGACTCGAACTTCCGCATAGCTCACAAGAGAACTCATTGGTCTCCTTAGAAGAACTTGATCCCCCTTGCTTGAATTGAGAGAGTTGCTTAGTCAAATTATCGATCTTTGCATTAAGAGCATTCAAGGTCTCACTATTGTCTTGCTTCTTCAACTTCCTTCTATCCCCACCCCAATGATGATTGTTGGAGGCCATCTTCTCAATGAAACCCATAGCCGCGGTGTGGTGTACTAGATCAATAGCACCACCGGCCGCCGCATCCAACCCCACTTGGTACTCGGGACGCACTCCATTATAGAAGGTAAGGACGACAACATGAGGAGCTATGCCATGATGAGGGCATTGTCTTAGCAACTCCTTAAACCTCTCCCATGCATCATAAAGGGATTCATGATCTTCTTGGGCAAAATTGGTTATATCATTTCGGTACTTCGCCGTCTTGCCCGGTGGAAAGAACTTCAACAAGAAAGCCTTGGATAATTTGTCCCAAGTATCAAAAGAACCGGCCGGTTGACTTCTTAGCCACTCCTTAGCTCTCCCATTCAATGAATAAGGGAAGAGTCTCAAGCGAATAGCTTCATCCGAGGCTCCATTGATCTTGACATTATCACAAGCTTCCAAGAATACGTTAATGTGCTCATTTGGATTATCAAGAGGTAACCCGGAAAATTGATTTTGTTGCACAAATTGGATGAGAGTAGTCTTGATTTCAAAATTATTTGCTCCAATTGCGGGCCTCGTAATACTTGATTGTGACACCACTTGGGGTGTCGATTCCTCTCGTATAGAAGCCATAATAGGAGGCGGTGATGGTGGTCTTGGAGAATTAACTTCTTCGTCGGACTCAATTGTTTCTTCGGATCTTATTTCTTCCTCGGATTCGGAAATAATAGGTGGTGAAGGTGGTTGCCCTCGATTTCTTCTTCTCTCGGCGTTGTATCGCCTTGCGGTAGCTTCAATCTCGGTATTCAACAAATGAATTGGTGAGAGCCCAAGAATTCGCCTACTCATGCAAAACAACACAAAAACTAGAAAGTAGAAGTTAGATCACGAGCAAAGGCACACCGGAGTGTGCAAAGTAACCAATGACTTAGTCTAAACGTAAGAATAAAAACTACTAGTACCGCTAACACTCCCCGGCAACGGCGCCAAAAACTTGTTGGAGTTTTAAATACCTCGCAAGCGTACGATGTAATCGTAGCACAATAGAGAGTCGATCCCACAAGGAGCAAAGTGATGCCTAGTTGTATTTACCCTAAATGTTTATCTAAGTCTAATAAGGGAGAAATGGTGAACTACGACTACAATGACGAATGATAGACTAGAGAAAGAAATGAAACTAAAGAAGGTGGAAAACTAAAGATAAAACAAGCAAATACTAAAATTTACGATTACTCAAATAGGGAAAAACCTAGGGTCCGACTTAACCTCCGATATACCATAATCATGAGTAAAGAACACCGGGTATTGGATTGCTATGGACGGTGGGAAGAGTGGAACGCCTCTAAGGGTCGGTTACCTCCCTCCCGGGTTCGTAATCCGACTAAGCTAAAACCGGCCACCTCCCTCCCGGGTTCGTGAGTCGATTCTTTAAGACCGCGTCTATTCCCGATTCTTCCTCCTCCATTTCCCAAGGCAAAGAGTTCAAACCGAAAGCTTGGGTACCCTACCAAGTTCCCACTCCCATGTTCAACTAGGTGGGGTAAAGCGAGTCTAAGGGCGAGGTCTACTTCCTAAACCTAACCGACTCCCATCGGTGGACAAGGGTTAAGGGTTCAAACACAACCCACAAGACAAGTCAATCCACAAGCCCAAAACTAACCAATTCCCATCAATCCTCAACAATCTAACAATAGTATTCAAACACACAATTTAGGCATATCGGGGCCAAATCGCACCCTAGAAGAGGACTACTCACTAATCATGGCTAAATTAGTGGAATTAAGTGTAAAGATGGAATCTTTAATTATGAACATTCTTAATAATTGAATTTTACTACTAATCATGCAAGAATGACTACTTTGGGAAAAATCTAATTGGAGGAACAAATAAAAATGGGAAATAAACAAACTACAACAATGGAAAACTAGCAAAACAACAAGGATGAAGATGAACTAAGGTGAACTATCAAAATAAAAACAAATAACAAAATTGGTCAAATTGGGGATTTTTAATTGGGGTTTCTATATCTAACATGAATAGGCTCATAAACATGAACAAGAGGAAGAAAGAGCAAATCAAAAGAAAACTAATCAATTGTAGACTACTAAGATAAACTAACAAAAAAATGAAAAATTAACAAAATTAAAGCAAAGGAAGAAGCAAAAATTACCCACTTAAAGAGGATGGAAAGATTAATTAAGAAGAAGAAATAATAATCATAAAAGCTTCAATCTTTGACAATGGGAAGATGAAGATCTTCAAGGGATTACAAACCTCTCTAAAACCCTCAAAGAATTCCAAAATGTAAGTTAATGTAAAATGAAAGCCTAAGAGGCAAAAAATAACATTCGAGTATTTATATGTTGGAATTAGGTTACACAAAACCGGGCCAAAAACAGGGGAAAAAACAGAGCTGGACTTGCGCACGGTCGGACCGTTACGCACGGTCCGTTACGCACGGTCCCTTCTTCCTGCTTGGGTTACGCACGGTGGATCGTGCGTAACTCGATCTTCCGTTATTTTCCCTTTTTGGTCCTCTATGCGCTTGTCTAGGCTCGAACTCGGGTCACTTGCTCCCTTTTACTCGGGCGTGCTCGATTTCATCGTTTTTGACACGAAAATGCCTAAAAACAAGTGACAAACACAAGAAAACCGAGTAATACAAAATAGCCAAAACGAGCCAAAATGCCTAAGAAAACACGATTAATCGAGGCTAAATAAACGTCAAAGTAGTGTGAAAATACGGTCAATAACGGAGTTATCACCTCTCGTACAGGGGGCACTCGATCGAGTGCCATAGGCCACTCGATCGAGTAGCACCCCAAAAAGTGGTCAGTAGCCACGCTAATAACACACTCGACCGAGTCAGCCAATGACTCGATCGAGTGGGTCTCATAACCCACAATACCGAGGGCTTGGACACATATTTCGAGCCCCATTCTTTATCGACTTTAGACCATCATCCGACTATCCTATTTTTCAAAACTATACACATCACGACACGTAGAACGACTTTGACCACTTTGACGTGATAAGTCGGGACAAGACTACGGGACGTGAGATTAGGCTAGCAATATGCCGCAGTCTCATGTTCCCGTCCTTCGTTTAATACGCGACATAATGCGTATTTAATCGGGGTTAGTCCGTCTACATATTTTCGCGGTCTAGTTTACATACGGGTCCGTCCCTTTAATTATATCGCATTTTTTTTTCATTTCTTTACGTATTGTTGTATTGTGAACTCCGGGTTGTATTTCCGCCCGTGTAATTTGTACGTTATTTTTATTTACTTTCGAGCTTTGTTTATTTAATTGCTTTTACGCTTTATAAATGAACCTCGCATGCTAAATCATTTCGACCAATAACAAGATGCATTAAATGACGTAGTTAACGCAAAATTCGCATGCTTAGACAAAACGCTGTTTGCATATCATTTAATTATTTTACTAGCGCGCGTATCACGAACACGAACGATGTCTTAGTAGAGGCCGCCATGTGCGGGCGGGGTTGGGTGTCCTTAGTGGGCTTCCCAACACGTACCCTCACCCCTTACTCAGAACCTTTGGTTTCCGGATGTCCGAAACCCTTGGCGCACGAGAGTCATTCTTTACACGATTACCGGTATAGATGGTATCGGTATCGCAATGCAAAGGGACGAGCCCCATAAACTCTGAAATCGGAGTGGGCTTACTTTGTGTATAGCCCATGACGACATAGAGTGGGCTCGTATGGTTCCGAATAACCACAAAATTCGGTGGCGACTCCATTTTGACTTAAATTTCGAACCCGAGAGCAATCTTACCACGAGATTCATTCGCCTACCCAAACCCGCGCTTCGCCGCGTCGGGGTGGACCTACGTCATGTCCATAATATTGTATTCCGTTTTAACCAAATAGTTGCATTATTTTTTTTAATAGGAGATTGCACTATCCCGTACAATATTTTACATAAAATATAAAATAGTTATGATTATTATTGTATATCTTTCTGATCATATTCGAAAATCATATTCTTAACATCGATATAAAATTTAGTAACTATATAAAAATGGAATATATATTCCGATTGCTCTTACAAATCCTGATACATAGTAAAAACTCACCGAAAATTCTCTATATACTACTCTAAGACAATAACAGTTACTAACATTTTTTCTCAATACACTAATTTAAATTGAGAAGTAAAAGAACATTTCACTAATAAATTCGCAAACTATTCATTTTCATTAATGTTAAAGAAATTGAAAAAAAAACTTTTTTTATGAAATAATTAGATAAATTTTAAGATATGATGTCATTAACCTTGAGAAAAAAATCAGTTATCTAAAAAATTTATTTTTGAAATGAGCTATTTACTTTATCTTTTACAAAGATATACTCTCCCGTCCCAATGAATTCTTTGTCTATTCCATATGGGACGTCTCAACGAATTCTTTGCCTTTATATTTTAGGAATGTTATATATATATATATATATATATATATATATATATATAGATTTAGGATCATATGAGAACCACTTGTATAATGAGAACCATGAGAACCAATTACATCCATTAAATCAAGTGAGGAAGCCAAGTAGAAATCATTGTGGGAAGCGGCCACAGCCCATGTCCGAAACATTGCGTTAATTATTACTTCCTCCAGACACTATTTTTCGCCCACTTCATTAAAATACCCCTCACATATATTGGGCTAGTGGGGCGAAAAATAGTGTCCGGAGGGAGTATTTTCTATGTAAAACATTCAGTTTCATGTTGTGTCTCAGTTGGTTGGGAATGAAACTTATAGTTAGGAGGTCATGGGTTCGAACACCCACGCTTGCATTTAATTTTTTACGTCTTCTTCTTACTTGTAGCAGTCTAATAAATACAGTACTATATTTTAATTTTGGAAACAAATTTCAATTTTATTCTCATTTTTTTTATATGTTTTAATTAAAGTAACATTTCGTTTTCATTCTCAATCTTTTTAAAAGGTTTAATTGTGAAAATACATTTCAATTTCATCCTCAATCATTTTAATTAATAACTTGGATTTCAATTTCTTTCTCAATTTCATGCAATTTTAGCATACATTTTTTCACTTTTAGCGTACCATTTTTCAATTTCAATTTTAGCGTACCATTTTTCCTATTTTAGCGTGCCATTTTTTCTATTTTATCGTACCCCTTTCAATTTCAGTTTTAGCGTACCTTTTTTTTATTTGAGCGTACTCTTTATCCTGTTTACTCTTTATCCTGTTTTAGCGTACCATTTTTCAATTTCAATTTTAGCGTACCCTTTTTCACTTCTAGTGTACCCTTTTTCTATTTTAGCGTACCCTTTTTTCAATTTCAATTTTAGTGTACCCTTTTCCAATTTTAGCGTACCCTTTTTCCATTTTAGTGTACCATTTTTCTATTTTAGCGTACCCTTTTTCAATTTCAATTTTAGCGTACCCCTTTTCACTTATTCTATCGGTTCAATGCTTGTGTTTGATATAATAGCATTTTCTTCAATGAATTGTTCCGTCACAATCACATTTGAAGAAATATAGGATACTACTGAATTAACTTGAGGAACACTTGTATCAGTCGCAACAATTTCTGAATCCATTATAGTGCTGCAATAATAAGAAGCAGAAAAATTAATTTGTCAAGCCTCGTTAAGTTCAATCAATCGATCAAAAATATACTCCATAATCTATTTTAGTGTACTTTTTCAGAATTCTACCAAGCAATCAAACAAAAAAAAATAAAAAAATCAAAGTTCGAAATTCAACATCAAGACAATTAATAATTAATGAACTGGTGATGCAAATAAAAAGAAAGTAAAAATTGAAAAAGGTAGGACCTTTAAAGCTCAAATTGCACAAGTTAATCGAATCAGACAAACAGAGAATCAGACAAACTTTTAATGATTTTAAGCTGGAATCATAGAATTAAACAAGGAAAAAACTAAAATCAATCATCAAATCAAAACTTAAATCGAATAATTCGAAACTGAAATCAAAACCCTAACCCTAATTTATTCAGATTAGATAACAAACCTCGTGAATTTGAATTTATGAATGAAACCTTAATCTGCGCTTTCTTGATTTTTGGTGAATTTGCATCTTCTTGATTTTTGGTGAATTTTGTTGAAATTATTCTTCAATTTTTGGTAAAGTGATGAAGGAAGGGAGCAAAGGAATAGAGGGAAAGAAGAGAGAGAGGAATGAGCGTTAAACTTCTTTTTTTTTCATGAAATTGACCTGAGATCTAAGGGTTTTAAAGAGTTCTCACAGTTCTCACCATAGTATGGGTTCTCACCCGATCTTAACTCTATATATATATATATATAGGTGGGTTCTAATGAGTCCCTATATATGTGTTGAGTCCTTGAGTCCTCATCTCATCCGTTGGATGAGAGATGGATCAAGGGACGAGATAAAATCACTGTTTTAATAAAAAAAAAAAAAAAAAGATACTGAATCCACCAAAATAGGAAGGTGAATATTTCAGTAAAGTAACATTCTCATTCATTCAATCATTCATTCTCTCTTTCATCAATTCCGTTTCAATCACCTTCTTCATCGTTCTCTCGCTCATTCAATCATTCATTCTTCAAAATTACATTCAATCATTCATCATCTTCAACGCGCCGCTGCCATTTATTTCAATACGACACAATCAATAACACATTCAGTCAATAATCGTCTTCATCGCGCTGCTTTTCATTCAATCCGGCTTCTACTTTTCATTCAATGGCTGATATGCAAATCGTGGAAAAAACAAACTGTGAGTATATATTGTAGTTTATACTTGAAAGGATATGAAAGTCATTAAGATGATACTAAATTTTTAGTTTCTACTTTTCTACGTTGAACTATAGTAATGTTGCATTTTAATCACATGATGTCTGCGCACAGAAAAGGTATTGGGTTATTTTAGTTCAGATACTGTGTTACTTTAGTGTAGAATGTCCGTTATTTTAATGACAAACTTTTATTACTTTTATGATATGTTACTTTAGTTTATCGAAGACGTTACTTTAGTTCTTAAAGTCTGTTATTGTAACGCGTTAGTGAGTCATGGGGATATTTGAAACCGCCATTGCTAAATAATAATAAAAAAAGATATTGTTTCCTATAATAGTGGGAGTCATTAAAGATGATACTAAAAAAGTTATGTTTCCTATAATAGTGAGAGCCATTAAAGATGATACTAAATAACTCCCATGATTTTAGGAAACAATAACTCCCATAATCACAATCATTCCTCATTCATTCATTCACGTTACAGGTTCATCAAAACCTTAAAAAAAAAAACGCTCCCATCGATCATCACGTTCATTCATTCATTCAATCAAATCTGTGCTCGAAATTCCGTTACTATGAATTCAATGATCGCGACATCTTCATTAACCGTTGATAAGCAATTCATCGAGTATAACAATGGTGAGTTTCGATATTGCTTTCATGTTTTGCGTCAATTTTTATTCATTATCTTGATTAATTTGCGTCAATTTGTGTTCATGTTTTGCGTCAATTTTCATGTTGATATTGTTATTCATCATAGATTCATATGCAAATCGTAGAACACACAAACGGTGAGTATATATGTTTTGTAATTTATACTGGAATCGCCATGGAAGTCGTTGAGATGCTACTCAATTATTAGTTTTTACGTTTACAATATATTGCGTTACTTTAGTTCATATACTGCGTTACTTTAGTGTAGAGCATCTGTTATTTTAATGTCTACCATCTGTTACTTTATATGTCGTGTTACTTTAATACACTCCAGTTGTTACTTTAGTGTTTTTCATCTGTTATTGTAGTGCATTGTAGTGTCCTAAGAGTTTAGGAAACTGCCATATTAAAAAAATAATAAAAAAAAAATATTGTTTCCTATAATAATGGGACGTGATTGCCACCAAAATAGGAAACAATATGAAAGAGTAACATCATATTAAAAAAAAAAATATTACTTCCTATAATTATGGGACGTGATGACTTCAAAATAGGAAACAATATCAAATAGTAAGATACTGCGTCATGCTCTCATTTTTATCATTATATGAATTTTTTTTTGCACTAACTTATATCTGGTGTTATTTTAATGAACATTATCTGTTACTTTAATTCATACTATCTGTTACTTTAATGTCTGACCTCTGTTACTTTATATCTGGTGTCTGGTGTATAAGCATACTCTGTTAATTTAATTCAATGCACTTCATCTGTTACTTTAACTCTTGTTATCTGTTACTTTAATCTACATGAATGATGTAGGGATGTGGGTGAGAATTTCCTCCATTGTGCGGTGATGAGATTAAATCAAAGCTTCTGAGATGATGATGAAAAAGATGAAAAAGATGAAAAAGAAGAAGACGGAGAGAACGAGAAGGATGAAGAGCAGAATTATAAGTAGGACATTATGAGTAACAAGTTTGAAACATTGGAATTGTAATGGAGTTGATTTAGTTGGAACCTTGTACCACTTTTTGTTTTGGAGTATCTTAATAAAAACAAACATTGTTCTTTTTGTTAATTGGAACTCCTGTTTTTGCAAGAGACTACTATGCAACGTAACTGATTTTATGAGTTAAAGTAACACAGTTCATGAATTAAAGTAACACATTGTATGAGTTAGAGTAACAGTTTTTGCAAGAGATTATGTAACGTAAAAGATTTTATGAGTTAAAGTAACACAGTTCATGAATTAGAGTAACACATTGTATGGGTTAGAGTAATAGTTTTTGCAAGAGAATATATTAAACAACGTAACAGATTTTATGAGTTAAAGTAACGCAGTTCATGAATTAAAGTAAACGTTATATGAGTTAAAGTAACATAGTTTATGGATTATGGCAGTAACATAGTAATATACGTACAATGGCAGTAAGAAAATAATGATTTTTTGGTGAAAATGAAAAAAACTTAATTTTGAAAAAACTTGTTGTGTGAGAGAAAAAACATTTAAAAAGATTGATAAGAGAGATAAAAGATTTGGATTGAGATAATTAAGGAGGAGAGAGAGAAATGATATATTTACCAAATTTGTTAGTTATTTCCTTAATTATGAGATTAAATCTTGTCCATTAATCTAACCTTGAATCACGGGCTAAGATGGGGACTCACGGACTCAACATATATAGGTGGACTCACCTGATCCCACCTATATATATATATTTGACCTCATGAATTTGGCTTCACATGTCATTTCATCATTGGAACTTTTCCCCTTGTGCCAAAAGCAAAGGCAAACAATTCATCGGGACGGAAAGAGTATATACTCACTCGATACCACTAGGATTTTCTCATTTATTCAAATGTGAGGATTATAATTATCATATAGAATGATTATTTTGGTAGGGGAGACTACAATACAGAATATACTATTAAAATCCATATAAAATTTTTTTACAAATTACATAATATAAGTCTTACACCTGAGACAGTCCAATTTTAATTTGTTTTTTAATTTTCTAATGAAAAGCTGAATAGTTTTTTACACAAAGAGAACGTATCACGGCGTGCTAACCATTAAAAAAGTACATTATTATACAATTTTTGATAAATATTTTTGTATTTTATGGTATGTTAAAGAGAGAAGTGGATATCTCGAGATGTGAGATGATATAAACCGAGTATATAAAAAATGCTCCCTATGTTTCAATGAAAGCTTCCACCTAAAAAATGGCACATTTTTTAAGGATAATAATAAAATATTCAAAAGTAGAGAGAGTATAAAGTAGGTGGGTAGAGTGAAGAGTTATACCAAAAAAGAAAGTGGAAACTATCAAAGAAATTTACGAAAAAGGAAAAGTAGAAACTTTCAATGAAACGAAGACAGTATAAACAATATTTTCATTAATTACACGTTATTTAATACTCCGTACATTTCAAGACATTACTCAAATATTTTGATTAGTTTTGCGATTTAAAAAATATTTTCCTATTTCTAAATTATACAGTCAATAAATAGTAAAAATAAAATAAATATTTTTTATTTATTTTAAATCTTAAATAAAATATTCTACAAGATGAATATATTATAAATACCGTGCATTGCAATGCACGGGGTATATACTAGTTCCTTTCAAGATGGGTTAGTATTGAGTAGTGGGTAAAGAAAGCCATATACAGTGTCCATCTCCAGCCCTATACATGGATATCTTTGTCGAATATGAAACGATTGAACTTTATACTGTAAGTAATAGAGAAAACCGAGGTACACTTTATGATAGACGACCGTACCGTGCTTCTTTTGACATTGATTATTTATTTGTTTCGTCTTTGATTGATTCAACGACCAATTTGAAGGCCAGACTGAATCTGTGCTTGAAGTTGTAGCACTGTGAACGGACCCAGATCGAGGTTGACAGAAGCAAACCCGATAAACCCCAACCTTCTTCGCTGAAGTCGTGACCCTCTGGATTATAGTCAGACGGTATATCAGGCAAAATTGCGTCCGTCCTGACGCAGATACTGTACCGCTTGCCTCATCGTAGGCGGCCTTGCGTCTGCTTTAGGATTTGCGCATTGTAAGCCTAACCTCAGAGCCAACTCGATTTCCATTTCCTCCTCGACATACTCTCCCTGGAGCTTAGCCTTAGGGTCAGTGGCATCGAGAATAGCTCCGTTCTTCCAGCAAGCATAAACCCAATCAACTAACATCATATCACTTCCTCTGCTAAATCGGTTTGTGGGTCAATCCACAACAAACTTCAAATAAGAAGATTCCAAAGGCGAAAACATCGCTTCTTAACATCGATACCTACATGGTTGTCGTCGATATCCTCGAAAACAGCATTCTGCTGAGTATCCAACTCTACCCCGAAAACATGGTTCGAAGCAAGACCATTGCTAGAAGAATTGAAGAGTCCTAGGTATTCTTGTGCTAGGGTAGTGTTTTGAAGATTCATCGAAGAAGGGGAGATAACGAAGACGATTCCATGGCCGGAATGATTGGTAATTGTAGGATGCATAGCAAAGACATAAGTGGTAGAGAAAGATAGACGACGAGGATCTGTATCGAAGAAGCTAAAGACGACTCGATTTGAGTAGAAAGCATGGATATGGGATGTTTTGCTGTTTGTCGAGTCTGTCAATTGAAGAAGACCGTTTTCGTAGATTTGTGCAAGTCCATCTAAGTGAAGATTGTTGATCGATGATCCTTTGAAGCCATTGTAGACGAATTCTGTGTTTTCTTGAGCATTATTATTGTCATTATTGCCTAGTACTAGTACTAGATGATGATGATGAATAAAAGTAAAGGTTATTAATAGGATGATCCTAATAAAGGAATTTTGTAAAGTAATTACAACCATTGGAAACTTAATCCAAAGATCGAGACGGTTTTCGAAGGAATGAATATTGCGTCGAGAAATGCAAAAATTTACATTGAAATTTATATAAAATGTTGTAGTATTTGTGATCAATAAAATTATTGCTAATTTGCAACCTTAGGCGGCTAAGATTAAAGAGAGTCTAAGCAGCAATAATCTGAGGTTCAGATTCGTAGTTGAGACTCAGATTTGTAGAACCTGATGGTTAAATTTGAGTTTAAAGGGAGTATGAAGTGAGTCTGAGCAAGGGTTTGTGACTCAGATTCGTAGATTTTTTAGGGTCGCATGGTGAAACGATTTTAAATTCATATATACTCGTAAATTTAATTAATGAGAACATTTGATTTCGATAAATTGTCACGCACTTGAGTACTATGAAGGCCGGTTTCTCATCTCACGTCTTTAATTTTGTAGTTTGATCGTATATATCGGAATCTATGGAATTTTACCATCGTGAGTTGTAGCCAGCCCATCGAACCTTATAATTTGTTTTAATCTGCTAGCTCAATGTCAAGTTTGAGGACACTTACAAAAAAAAACTCCCTTGTTTGTTTTCCGTTGTTTTGACGTGTCAAACTAACTTTTGTAACCGAGCCTGCTCTCAAATTCATTCGACGACCTTGTTTGTGACCAACTAATTTCGATAAAGCATGACTTGTTTTATGGCTAATTTCGAAAGACACTTTAAGTAATTAAGTTGATCACAACGTAATACATACTGTATATACTTATTAGCTATAGTATAGTTTTGGTTTATTTTTGCATTCTTGACGCTACCGCGAGTTGGTTTATTCACAATCTTAGACGACGAATCTAGCGACCGACTATAAGAATCGAACTAATACTTAAAGAAGTAGACATTGGATCAGATGATCGAAACAATAATGTGAGCGGCAGAGTAGCGTCTCCGATGAGAAACTGCATTACTTGCCTCATCTTAGGCCTTGTTTCGGGGTTTGGCTGAGAGCAAAGCATGCCTAACAACAACACAAGCTTCATTTCTTCGAAGACATACATGATACATCCCTCCCAATCTCGAATCACTTGCCTCGACAATGTCCCCTCGCTCGCATCCACCACTCGTACACCCAATCTCGAATAGTTTCCCCTTCCACAATGTTACGCAATGGACTCCTACCGCAAGCTATCTCCAAAGCGGTTATACCAAAGGAGAACACATCGGTGGAAGTAGTCGCTTTTCCTCGTCTTACGAGCTCTGGCGCGAGATATCCACATGTTCCAACGACATGAGTTTTATGAGGGTTTTCCCCGTGGTCGTACAATCTAGCCACTCCGAAGTCTCCTAGACGAGCATTCATGTTCGCATCCATTAAAACGTTGCTAGGCTTGACATCGCGGTGCACCACCACTTGCTCCCATTCTTCGTGAAGGTAGACAAGCGCCGAGGCTAATCCCTTTATGATTTCGAATCTCTCCGACCATGAAAGACTTGGTTTCCGGCCTCCATTATTATCGTCGTATAAGTATTTGTCGAGACTACCGTTAAGCATGTAGTCGTACACTAAAAACAATTCTCCTTTCCTCCTGCAGTACCCGATTGAGAAGCTTTACAATGTTTCGATGCCTTAGTCTCCCCATACAAGCGATTTCCGTCACAAATTCCTTCATCCCATCACCCTCACCCCAACAATGTGACACTTTCTTAACCGCGATTTCAACCTTTGTACAAGGTAAGCTCCCTTTGTAAACCTTCCCAAAACCTCCGACGCCTAAAACCTCCTCGTCTTTGAACCCCTTCGTAGCTCTGTAGAGGTAGTCCTTATACGAAAATCTTTGTACCACATACTCTTTCTCCCAATCATCTAATATTTCCGCGAATTTCCTCCTTGATCTCAGGTAAAGTCCTAGACCAATAGTTACAAGCACGGCCGCTGTGAGGACGATGAATACCATAGAAACTATGCTTAGTTTCCGATTGCTAGTACTCCCAAAGCGAGGAAGCGAAGGAAGTTTTGATAAATCTAAGCTTTGAACTCGAGCTTGAGCTTGCCTGCCTTGGCTGAAGCTCCAACCAAGCACATAGTGACTACTAGCTGACGCGCTGGTCGATGAAGAGAAACAGACATACATAGTCTCTCGAACTACCTCGGAAAGATTAAGAGTCAAAGACAAGAGAGGCTGACTCGGTCTAGTCACCCCCAAAGGAGCCAGAGTTACCTTCACCATCGTTTCTATATCGTGATAATCGATCCAAATTTGCATTGGTTTCGCGCTTATAAGACTCAAGCTCTTACTCCTTTTCTCATCGGCATCATCAAAATACCCTGCAGAAACCGATGCCATGGACCGTAGATTATTGACATCGATGCCAACATGGTTGCTGTCGATATCCCCAAATTCAATGCTTTGCATCGAATCCAACTCCACAGCAAAAACATGGTTGGAAGATTTACCATTTGTCCAAGAGTTAAACAGGCCGAAAAACTGTGCAGCCGTAGCCTATGGCTAAAGTCCATAGACGGCGAGAGAACAAAGGCGATCCCTTGCCCACGTACATATAGCATCTATTTCAGGGAACATATATAGCGAAAACAAAAGACGTGGAGAACGAGAGATCGAGACGAAGGTGAGTCGAAGTGAAGAGGACGAGGGATGAAAGCGTGCGCTTTCATTTCGCTTGAGCTGTTGCTTAGCTGTAGTAAGACGGTCTCACGATATTTTGCAGGTGGGACCTCACAATTTATAGGTGCATACTTTGTACAAAGTAAGACAGTCAC
The DNA here is from genome assembly GCA_958450325.1 of Agrostemma githago. Lineage (NCBI taxonomy): Eukaryota > Viridiplantae > Streptophyta > Magnoliopsida > Caryophyllales > Caryophyllaceae > Agrostemma > Agrostemma githago. The sequence continues at coordinate 74,059,433 of OY288245.1, read as the reverse complement.
ACACTAATTTAATATGAGGTGATATTGTATTTAACTATTTAATGTAAGACGGTCTTATCAAAACCCTCAAACAAGGCCGAAAGACTTTTCATAGACGACTATGCTTCTTACATTTGGAAAATTCATCCAAACATTTTTTTTTCCAGCCTTAAGATTACGCCATTTGATTTTCAACATTTTATACGAGAAATAGCGAAAATAATTAGTACTACTTCAACGATTGATGGATTGTTTTGAAAGATCGTCGTGTTTATCAATTATAGTTACGTGACTTGTGTTATAGAATTTTTAGTTTAATTTATTTTTCTATTATTGGGGTATTTTAATTGTTATTATTAATATTTTAAACATTTTTATTGTTAATTATGAATATCTAGAATATTTACTTATAATCCTACCATGAACGAAGTAATTAATATCCTCTTGTCTAAAGACTTTCTCCTTGGGTGAATGAGATAGAACTAAGTAGAGGCTAATTTGATTATTCGTTATAGGGAGAAAGATTTTTAAGATGGATATATGTTCGTCTTGAAAGAGATGGATACGATCTTCAACCAAAAAAAGACGGATATATTCATATAAAGGAGATAAAAGGGGCGACACAAATGGGAAAACTATGTGTATGGTTCAAGAAAGTGTTATACACGAATTGGGAAGCAATGAAAATCGTAACACCAAATCGTCTTTACTTTCTTAATAGAAATATTCGACCCCTTACGTAAGTGCCTTAGATAAGATTTAGTGAAATACTTTGTTATTGTATACAAAGTATGCGTACATTGTTGACATTCGGACCAAACTCGACTCATCGACTCTATGTGACAAATTAAATGATCCTCTATCCAGCACTCAAAGCAGTAATAATGGACACATTGTTTCTGCCAGAGCTTTGATGTTGAGAGCTGACATCGTCCATAAATATTTGTCGTCGATTGAAACCTGGTTGTTTCGGCCTTGGCAGATTCGCAATATAATGTCCGTGGACAACAATAACATAACGGAGGATGTATTCGGCCTTTCGTTTACGCTTTCTTGAAAGCATAGCAATCCTACTTGTATCGCCCGTTTAATCTCCTCTATATTACTTGGATCCGAGATTATCGGATCTATGACTGAAACGACTTCCCCCTCGACCCACAGCTTCCACACCTACACAAATCAAATTTTGATGAATTAAAGATTCGAACTATTCCTTTGGCCGGACACGATTTCGAGCAACAAAACACCAAAACTATAGACATCTGACTTCTCCGAGAAATGGCCTTCCATTGCATATTCAGGAGACATGTAACCGCTGCAACAACAATCAATTCAATTTATTAGTAATTAAGCATCGAAATGAGTTAATCATCGGTGATTTGATTATTGCTGATTAGGAATTACTATGTACCGACAACCCGTCTAGCTAGTTTCATCTTCATCCTGGCCATGCTTAAAGATTCGTGCCATCCCAAAGTCCGATATCTTTGGGTTGAGCTCTTCATCGAGCAAAATGTTGCTCGCTTTAAGATCTCTGTGAATAATCCTTAGTCGAGAATCTCTATGAAGGTAAATTAATCCTCGACAAATTCCCTCGATGATGTGCAGACGCTTTTTCCAATCTAAAGCCTCTCGCTTGACGGGATCTGTATATATTAACACAATAGCACAAGCCAATTTTTTTACATTTAAACTTATGTTGAGGACTTTCGACACGATGAGAAATGAACAAATGAAGTAAGAAACTTACCGAATAGAAATGCACTCAAGCTTTTATTCGGCATGAATTCGTAAACCAGAAGTTTTTCTTCCTTTTCGATGCAGAAACCAATAAGTTTCACGAGATTTTTGTGTTGTAGTCTCGATATTACAATCACTTCGTTTCGAAACTCTTCCAAGCCTTGTCCAGAAGCGCCATTGAAAGCCGTTTCACAGCTATTTCTTGCCCATCTTTGAGTACGCCCTGTATATGAAACCATGCCATTATAAAACAGGAATACAGCTAACATGTTTATCACAATGTTTCGACAAAAGCGAACTTAGGCTTTATTGTACATTTACCTTGTAAACCTGTCCGAAACCACCTTGTCCAAGCTTGTGACTTTTACTGAAGTCGAGCGTTGCATCGACTAGTATCCCAAACTCGAAAAATGGCAGCTCTTCGAATTTTGTTTGTAGGTTCGTCTTATCATTATACTTGATCGTCTCCATGATAAGTTTTCTTCTAGCAACATTTCCTACAACGTACAAATTATTCAAATGATATATATAACCGTCTTCAATAAAAACATTAAGAATACTAAACGAAGGACATATATGATACCTTTACGTCGAGCAATCCATAGCCATAGGAGTACCATACATAAGGTGATAATCTAGGCCGTAATCAGTATAACTGGAACTGCAATAGTAATGGACTTCTGTCTTTCCTTGTCACCTACAAATCATGTAATAATCAAAGATGTCTTAGCCTGGTTAAGAATAGGTCACAGGTTCCTGGTAAAGCGTACGCCACGAACTGGAATCCGAGTCCCAGTAAACCTCTCTTAGAGAGCCATTGCAGCTGAAATTGTAGTGTGAGTTGGTTACATTGGGCGCACCGGTGTATAGCAGCATAACACCGTTCCCCATATTGACTTTATGAATGTGGGTTTCCGCGTAATCAGCTGTGGGGTCCGCATATCGCATCCTCAAGAAAACAACGCCGTTCCACGGCCCACTTCGATAGTGTCGTCTCTCGTCTTACTTTAAAAAAAATAAAATTTCGAACCTGCGATGATTAAAATAACAGATACAAAATAATATGGAATATGAATTTTATTTGATAATTCGAAAGATTGCTTGTTACAACTTTCGTAGATCTCTTGATTCCAATCTCGAAGGCGAAGGCTAGGGTTTTTGATAGTTTTACGGAGGTCTTATAGACTTAGATCCGTAGAGGAAAGATGGGGTCTTGTTTGTGACTTATTCCAATTACCTACCAAATTGTAGTAGGATGACGGGGTCGTTTTGAGACTTTATTCCATCTGACCTCCTCTCTAAACCTAAATAGATGCCCGTATTTATAGCCTAGTTGCTTGGAGGAGAAGAAAGAATATTCTAAAATATGCTGAGATATTATCACAATATTTATCGATAATTATCTCTAAATACTAAAGATATTAGACATAAATAGATACCGAAATATATAAAATTTTGGTGTCTACACTCATATCACAACTTCAGGGCGATTTGCAGTGTCAGGCTCGATTGAGTACCTCCCAAACGCCGGGTCAGAAGCGGTTTTCCACGCGTATAGCCGTTGTAATACAGTGCTAGTCATGGTCAGCTTCATAGTCGGGAGAAGCGAGTCTGCCGTCGGGTCCTGGAAACTCTGCCATAATATTGTCCCGTTGCTGCTGCTATACACAAAATTTCCCGAGTTTAGAAGATCGATAGGACGATTAGCCATGTCGTTTGATGTAGGAGATGTTACGTAACTTGCGTTCGTGTTCACTGACCAGAGTACGACGTTATGGTTTTGATTCACGACTTGAAGGTTCCCATTTTCGGAAATTGTTAGTGATCCGGACGAGTCGTTAAGAGGGTTGTTTCGATTTGCGACCCAAACGTAGAAGGTAGGGGAAATGTTGTTGTACCAAATGCCGAGGTATCGGTTTTTGGTGTTTGGAGCGCTGAAGAATCCGAGTTTGTAGTTACCGTTTTTAGATTCGATGGTGTCCGGATCCTTGAGCAGTTGAACGCCGGAAAAGGTGGTGCGTGGCGGAAGTGGGCATCAAACATGAGTAAATGAGCTATATGAAAATATCAATGGAAGGATAGGGTTCGTCAATGGCGGAACGCGGTTCGTCATCCAAGAGGATGAAACTTAGTTTTGATCTTAACGCAACGTACCTCCAAAATCTTGAGAAACGGTACGCTAAGTAATTGCAGTCCATAATCATTCGATTTTTTTGTTTTCATTATTTGAAATCAATAATCTTGAAATTGATGTTTTTACAGGACTATTCTTGCCGGCATGTGTGCTGATTGGAACCACGGAATCCGAATCCGTTAATGGCGGAAAATGCGTTTTCTTGGTTGAGACTTCCCAAGGCTCAGGTACGATGTAAAGTGAATTACTTACGTGATCGAATTCATTATTATGCGGTTTAATTGAGTGTTTTCGCGATTCATGATTTTCAAACCGATTTTTGCTAATGATGATTGCTGATTTGGACTTGAAATCGTCATATGTTCAAGTTGAATTTTTTTACCAAGTATTTTTTAATCGGAAAAAAAAATTAAACCCTGCTTTTTTTTATTAAAACTAGTAAACGAATTGAAGGAAATATTTATTCACTCGTAAACTAAATTTTTAAAAACATTACTTTTATCAGTAATGCTCCGTAATTTGGATATTTAAAAGAAATTTCACAATTTGTTTTTTAAAATTTAATTGTGACAAATATTTCACGAAATATATCGTTATTATGTTGTTTATTTTGTTTTTTATTTGACATAATTTAGAAATATAAATTATTTACTTGAATGATTTATTTCTATAATCGTGAATATTAAACAAAACTTTATTTAAACGTTAAATTACTGATATTCAAAAGAATTGTCCCAATTTGGTTTGGCAAGTAATCAAATGTTTAAAACATCTTCTTTGTGTTACTACTGAACAATGAGCAAATACAATGTTTTCGAAGCAATCCTGCTATTGAAATACAATCAGAACACATAGTAATCTAGTTGTATTGTATCGTAATATAATCACAACATAATTAACAGAATATTTACCTATTCTAATATGATCACTCTCACTTAAGTTTGAGCTCGACTTCATTCGACTTCATGCATTTAGTTGTAGAACATGCACTTAGTTGTAGAAAATATATAAGAATTGAGTAATTTCTATTGATGTGAAGAGAAGTATTTATACAATGAGGATGTGCAGTATTCTAGTAACTACACAAAACTAGTTATTAGGGAACACTTAGGAATACAGTATGTACTCAACTGAATTACGTAAATCATAGTTTTATCTTCAACACGCTCTGGGATGGACGTTATAAGGAAAAGACCAATCTGGTAAAGAATAGGATATAGACGGGTACGAGCTAGGAAGGGGAATCGGAGCTCGAAAATGAGGGAGCGAAGCCAAATGATCTCGGCAGACATCTACGTTAATGGATGTATTCGGCTGTTGGATAATGAAATTCCATATTGCTTTCTCGTTTATGACTGCTTCCGATTGTTGTTGACGGTGGGTGAGGATGGATTTGCAAAACTGGAAGTTAAATCTGGCCCTCTTCGCGTAGAAAGACGACCCCATGATGCCTACCAAGAAGGCACTTATAGGCAACATGAAGTCGAGCTTTGGATATCCACGGCTGCTTCTGTTATTAGTATTGCTGGACGTGAATATGGTGGTCATACTCATACTTGAGGCCCGGTCCTTGCCCATTGTGTCGCGCTCGCTCTGAACAAGTATTTAATAAACCACTCTACACCTTCTCCATAAACCACTCTACCCCTTCTCCGTGACTGTCGTAGAGTAAAGCTAGCTGATTTAACGAAAGAGTTTTCCGTCCAGGTAATGGAACTAAGTTGTTGTAGGAATTAGGAGTATAATGAGCAAGAGGGTCTTGGCAAGTCATTATTATTAACTAACATTGAGTATTTAGTTAGTTAGTTAGTTAGTTAGAGGTTGATGACGTCTTCTTGACCATCTATATAAATTTATTTGGACCATCAATTCAAAATAACTCATAAGCGAACTAGAATGGCCGTGTGGAACTCGACAAAGATAGACCCTTGATCCTTTAGTTTGTTTATTTTTGAACTCGTTCTTCATTTAACGTGTTTTTAGCTTCGAACATTATATTGACACCAATTAGGTTCCCTTCTCTACATCCAATTCGTTTTGATATGATTGATGTCCAACTATTATAAGTATTTATGATAAAACATAAAGATAAACATGCATGAACACTCAACATTAGTTTGGAGAAAAACATACTCAATGGAAGTATGAGTATGCATGCAATCCTTGAAGTGGAAGGACAGTCCTACTCCACTAGTGTTACTAGAAAACAACACCGATTCTTGTTACCCAACTTATTTAAGACGATTATATCCGTGTTAAGTTTATTATATTTAACACGTTTTAAATTTTAATGTAAAGATGAATATGTTTGTCGTAAGTAAGATTAATGGGTGACAAACATACATGCACACTACAGATTTGTAATAATGAGTCAAATATCGTCCTCTATATAGGTAAAGATACTCCAACTCATTTATTATTTCCCAAGCAATCAAATTTTTATCTTATTTAATCATATGAACGATATTTGACCGTAAAAATGACTAGAGGAGGAATAAATAGTTTAAAAGCTGCCCAAAAGTAGGCGACACTTTAAAACGTAAATGTTCAATCGTTCATACTTGTTCACACACCCTTTTCAGTGATACATGCATGGCCATGAAGCGTGGGCATTAATTGCTGAAACTTGAAACAGCGTGGACTGATCCACGACTCCAGTAGTCCAGTCCCATTAAATTTCAAATGTAACTACCTAATTAAAGATTTTAATTTTTATGGATTATGGAATACAGATTATATGATTAATAGTACGTATGTCATATTATATTGCGTTTGGACTAAATTTTTTGAGGATGTCCGTTTAGAACAAGAAAAAAAAATTGGTTTTCACGAAAAAAAAAAAAAAAAAAAACGGATGGATCACAGATCACTAACAAACTCTCAATATGGTAAAATCTTTTTCAAAGGAGGAAGATAAAGATTTGATTTGATTATCCGTTAAAATAGGATTTTTTTTTTTTTTTTTTGGATATATTCGCAAGTTAGACAATATAAAAACTGCATTAAAAAACCACTCCTTTCACTGTCACTGTTAGGCTGCTAGCATTACTTAACAGCACAGTAATCTCTCAAAACACAAACATGAACAAAAACACACTGTTTTTGGCATCTGTTCCACAAATCTAATGAATTTCCATACATTCACTCAACCTAATCAATCTGGTACCTTCCATTAACTCTCTACTAAACTAATAATGTCAGAAACTAGCATTCTTTTACTGTTATTCTACATTTCTGCTGCTTTATTTACTTCATATTCATGTTCATATTCATATGCTTCTTTAAGTTCGGATGAGAAATCGGTAGCATCACTAGTAGCTAACTGGGTTATCCCCAATTCTGCCAAATTGAACTGGGTTTCTTCCAATTTTACACCTTGTTCATGGATTGGTGTTTCCTGTGACAAAACCCTTCATGTGATTTCACTTAATTTTTCTGGGTTTGGGATTTCCGGTGCTTTAGGTTCTGAAATTGGTCGATTGTCTTATGTGAACTCCATTGATTTCAGTAGTAACATGATTTCTGGAGGTATTCCAATTGAGATTTCCAATTGTGGGAATCTGGAGTATTTGGATTTGACTTCTAATAACTTGATTGGTGTGATTCCTGTGAATTTGGGGAATCTTCAAAAGTTGAGTTTTTTGAGCTTGTATGGTAATTTGATTTCGGGTCGGATTCCGGAATCTTTGTTTCGGATTTCGCAGCTGCAGTATCTTTATTTGAATACCAACAAGCTTAATGGTTCGATTCCTTCAAATATAGGGAATGCTACTGGACTTGTTATGTTATATCTTTATGACAATGGTTTGTCCGGGTTTATACCGTCTTCTATTACCAATTGTTCTGTATTAGAAGATGTTTATCTGAATCAAAACAATCTTGTTGGGAAGTTGCCTGAAAATTTGGGTAATTTGGAGAGTTTGGTCAATTTTGATGTAAGTTCAAACAGTTTGGTAGGTACTATTCCGGTAGGTTTTGGTAATTGTGAGAATTTAGAGTCATTAGTTTTGTCGGATAACTTCTTCCATGGAGTTATTCCTGAAGATATCGGAAACTGTAGTAAGTTGGGTACATTTGCAGTTGTTAATAACACGTTAACTGGAGTTATACCGCCTTCACTTGGTTTGTTGTCGAATTTAAGAGTTCTTTACCTTTCGCAAAACTCTTTATCGGGTAAGATACCTATGGAGCTTGGAAATTGCGAGTCATTGGTAAATTTACAGCTAAAAGAAAACAAACTTGAAGGTGAAATTCCGAGTGAACTAGGGAAGCTAAGGAAACTAAGCCATATTGAGTTGTTTGATAATCATTTGTCGGGGGAAGTTCCGCTTAGCTTTTGGAAAATTCAGACCCTAGAGTATGTTTTTCTCTATGCTAACAATCTTTCAGGAGAGTTGCCTCGGGAAATAACTCAGTTGAAAAACCTCAAGAACATTTCTATACATGAGAACAATTTCTCGGGGATCATTCCGCGAGGTCTAGGTATGAATAGTAGCTTGGTGGAGGTTGAATTCACCGGGAATAGGTTCATTGGTGAAATCCCGCCACACCTTTGTTTCCGGAAACAACTGAAAATACTCAATATGGGTGAAAACATGCTTACGGGAAGCATTCCACCTGGTATCGGAAGTTGCTCTAGTTTGACAAGGTTAAGACTTGAGCAAAACAAACTGATAGGAGTAATTCCCGAGTTTGCTGAGAATCACAATATAACATTTATTGATGTTAGTGGGAATAACATTGAAGGGATATTGCCAAAAAGTGTTGGGAATTGTCGGAAACTCACTTCAGTCAATTTGTCAAAGAATAAGCTTAACGGGGTGTTACCGCCAGAGTTCGGGGATATGACTAATCTTGAAGCTGTCAATCTATCTCACAATCATTTGATAGGGTCATTACCGTTTCAACTCGGGAACTGTAACAAGTTGCTTCAGTTTGATGCATCCTTCAATTTGCTGAACGGGTCACTCCCACAAAGTATAAGTAGTTGGACGAGTTTATCAGTCTTGAATTTAAGAGAAAACCATCTTAATGGAGGAATTCCGCCCTTTCTATCAGAATTAAAAGCGCTGTCCGAACTTGAACTTGGCGGGAATTTGTTTGGAGGATCAATCCCTTCCTCCATTGGTACATTGACAAGTTTGAAATATGCCTTAAATCTCAGTAGCAATGGTTTGACGGGTGAATTGCCGTCTTCTTTGGGTAGTTTGGTTAATCTACAAAACTTGGATGTATCTCAGAATAACTTGTCGGGATCCTTGGCTTCTCTCGGTAACATCCACTCTTTCGCTGAGGTAAATGTTTCTTATAACCATTTCTCTGGCCCAATACCTTTGACACTGTTAGGCTTATTAGGCTCATCGCCGTCTTCCTTCTTGGGAAACACTGAACTTTGTGCAAAAGCAAGCACATATTTCCGACCATGTGATAGTCGATGGGGGAACCATAGCAGCGGCCTTGACGGTATCCACGTGGCAGTTATAGCTCTTGGATCCACACTTTTTGTTGTATTTCTCGTTCTATTTGTCTGTTATGTCTCTCTGAAACGCCAAAGAGGCAAAAAACACGATACTGAGATTTCAGTCCAACAAGGTTCGTCATTCTTTTTGAACAAAATACTGCAAGCTACCGAGAATCTGAGTGAAAATTACATGATCGGGAAAGGGGGACATGGAATCGTCTACAAGGCTTGTTTAGGCCCAGACGAAACCTACGCGGTCAAAAAGCTTTCACTTGGTGATCACAAAACAGTAAATGATAGCATGGTCAGAGAAATTGAGACATTGGGAAAGGTTAGACACCGAAATCTGGTCAAGTTATGCGATTTTTGGTTTAGAAAGGATTACGGTTTGATATTGTATGAATACATGGAAAATGGAAGCCTTTACGATATTCTTCATGGACCAACAAGTGCAAATAATTCGGTGTTGCCTTGGGGTGCACGGCATAAGATAGCACTTGGGACGGCTCAGGGATTGGCATACCTCCACTTTGATTGTCGTCCTGTTATAGTGCACCGTGATATCAAACCAGAAAACATACTGTTGGACTCTGATATGGAGCCTCATATTTCCGACTTTGGCATTGCCAAGCTTTTGGATCAATCAAGTCCCTCGACGCAGTCATCTGTAGTCACTGGAACTACAGGGTACATTGCACCAGGTACCGAATTCTATTCTGACTTCTGCCATGTTGGTATTTTTTATTGAATTTCCTGCTACGATCCTCATTTGTAACATGTTGTGCAGAGAATGCGTATGCAAGCACGAGAAGTAGGGAGTCGGATGTATACAGCTACGGAGTGGTATTGCTGGAATTATTGACGAGGAAGAAGCCGGTGGATGCATCATTCCCAAAAGAAATGGATTTGGTGAAATGGGTGAATTCGATGTGGGATTGCTCTCAACAGATTGACAAGCTGATCGACCACACTCTCCAAGAAGAATTCCTAGATTCAAATGTCGTGGACGAAGTGTACGACGTGTTGTTGGTAGCGTTGAGGTGCACCAACAGGGAACCGACCAAAAGACCGACCATGAGAGAAGTAGTAAAGCAGTTGGAAGATGCAAAAGTTTCAAAAACAGAGAAAGTCTTAGTTGACTATGAGCCCTAACTATGCCGGTAAATCTTCTGGAAACGGTCTCATGGTAATAATTTTACTATTAGACCTCTCACGTAGTAGTAACAACTTGTAATAGTTAGAATTAGAAACAGAGGTAGAGAATTGCGAGTAGTTTTCAACACAATCATTCTGATTCGAGCCGGGTAGGACACAAGGATGCATGATAATATAAAACACGTCCTCGTGAGTTTTAGCATATACTCTATATAATATAATATGGAGTAGAATTTTTTAGTTTACGTTTTCTTCCCTCTTTTGTTATTTAGTTTAGTATTTTTTTTCTCTTTATTTTTTTTTGTGGTAGGTCTAATAGTGAAGAAATAATATCCACACGTGTCAATGATAATAATATTTACGTACCAAGGTAAACTAAGACTCAATTTGACGTAGATAAAAATAAAAAACATATTGATTAAAAATTTTATTTCAGTTGTATTAAAATTTTTAATTTACTTTCCTTTATTTAAACTCAATAAAATATATTACAAATTTTATCCACAAAAATTTTAATTGACTTTCCTTTTGGTAAAAAAAAAATTGCATTCACTCTGTTTTAAAAAATTAGCTTCTTATATATATATATATATATATATATATATATATATATATATATATATGACCTCTTTTAATTCAATTTCCTTTACAAAATATATTAAAAAAATTTATTCAGGTTGTATTAAATTTTTTACTTCATTTTCTTTATTTAAACCAATAAAATATATTACAAATTTTATTTAGGTGGTATAAAAGAGTTTTATTTTTTTAAACCAACAAAATCAAAAAATTGATTCACGTAAAAATTGTATTATTAGGTTATATTAAGAAGTTGCTGCATTATATATATAAACCCTAATTTTACCCGTTCACCTGAAACTGAATTTTCTTGCCCAAAAGAAAGTGGAAGATTGAGGAGGAATAGGAGCTAGTTTTTGTTTTCTTCCCTCTTCCGTTACTTGGTTTGGATCTCAACTCATCTAGACGACGCACGGTTGGTATCCACAGCCGGAGTATGAAAGCGCAACAAAGAATCATCGTACCAGAATCGGGAGACAGCAGCGACCGCATAAGTGAATTACCTGACGACCTTCTGGGTCACATACTCTCGTATTTGACACTAAGAGATTCCGTTAGAGTTAGTCTACTGTCTCGCAGGTGGAGGCATCGGCATCATCCCTGTTATCGCCGCTCTGTTCTCCACTTCGATGATGTTAATATATTAGGGGTTCCTGCAACGCGGCGGGAATTCTCAAAGCAGCTGTCCAAATTTGCGAGAGTTGTCGATCACTTTATACGAGTAAGGAGAGGGTTGGATGTCGATGAGGTTAAGATACACTTCGATTTTGATAATACTGTGGAATATACTTCATCACGCATTGATGGGTGGGTTCGAAGTTTTGTTAGGATGAGAGTGAAGGATCTCGAGCTCAACCAATTTACCGTGGTAAATCCGCCATATGTGTTGTCGAGTAGTCTTCTTTGTTACTATGGAGACGATGAGTCTTACTTGAAGCGTTTGAGGCTAGAGAATTGCGGGCTAAAGTTGTCAGTTGGACATAGTACGAGTTGGATAAGTCGATTAACTACGTACACTCGAGATGAATCACGTACGTATGAAAAAGGAGGAGATGAAGTTCATTCTGTCTAGTGCTTTAAACCTGACCTCGCTCCACTTAATTTCGTCCTGCCACATCTACTACCGGTATTCATTTTACCACCCATGGCGCCGATGGCGGTCTATACACATTCAACTACCCAAGTTAAAGAAACTAGTCCTTTCCGAGATTGTGGATAAGGTGGTACTCAACTGTCCTAATCTCGAGATACTTAAGATTCGACTATGCAACGTAAAGCGTTTGAAATTTTCAGATGTCGCGCCTCTTTTGAGACAAGTAGATATTGGGTTGATACACGAATCCAAGAAGTATTCAAAGAACTTTGACGGCCTCACACGACATGCTCCAGGCCTTCACGCGTTGTCTCTTATCGTTCCAGCTAATACGGTTAGTACTCCAAAATCATCAATAATGACATTATGTTACATTTGTAATTTGTTGAATGTATGTATGATTATCTGATGTGTATGCAGGTACAGCCGATCCCTACGAAAGAAATGATTTGTAGTTTGAAGCGGTTGGATGTCAATTTTTATCAGCGCTCGATTGGCTTGGACATGATCGCTATTACTCATATAACAAACGTGTGTCCGTTTCTTGAGGCCTTACATTTAAAGGTGAGTTCAATTCGTCACTAGCTAGCTCAATTTACGGGCTTCAATATGTGTGTTTTTGCGATTGTACATACATTTCATCTTCGTAAAATGTATGTCTATTACATTATCATAGTCTCTTTGTTCTACCGTAACAGTTGGACAAGGGAGTTAACGTCAAAGAGAGTCCGCAAACAGAATGCTCAGACCGCCCCCATTATCATTTGAAAGAAGTGAAAATTGATGGTCCTACAAACAAGGTCACGGAGAAGGAATTTGCTCGATATTTGCTCAAAAAGGCGGTGGTTCTTCAACGACTAGTGATTAACAACGTGTCTTTTCTCGGAGAAAAGAAATCGCAAGATCTGTCGACACTCTCATAGATTTTGTTGATGACTTGAATTGAAGCTAGCTATTGTTGCCCGTTGTTTTAACTATGAAGTAGTTTAAGACCGTCTCACAAAGAAATTTGCGTCAAGTTTATGTGTCGTAAGTGATCATTGTTATTTTTCAAGTTTTGTAGCACCACTCTTTCACTTTTGCCAACAAACTAGTCCTCCGTACAAAAATTGAAACTCCTATGCGAACCATTCCATTTGATTATTTACGGTTACTTTCTCACACTTGCCAAATGCACGTTGTCTTTTACCCATATCTTTACCTACATATTGTTAAAAATTATAACAATTCGATATTTATAATACATTCGATTAAATAATTTAAACAAGATCTCGCATGACTATATTTTATCTTATATATTAGAAGTTATATCGAGAATTTCATCCACTTATGAATAAATATATAGAGCATTTAAACGATAAAAAATTCTATTCATATGTCCTTAAGTTTAGTTCTTAATCTTAATTAATGACTAAATCAACTCTCGATCTCTCCTTGTAATTAGGATTACCCACAACTGAGATATACGTACAATAGAAACCTACAAAATTTGGATCACAATAATCCAACAGAAGTAACGAGATTTCAGATAGTATCACGGTTGTCCACTAACTCTCGATAATTATCTTTCCTCAAACACCTCACAACCATCACCACCACCATTCATTTATCCATCAAACCCTAATTATCTTTCAATTAATTATATGGTATGATACAACTACGATGTCTGAGACGACGGTTGGTATCCATGACAACGAGTTTTCTGCTGTCATTCCGATACAAACGCTGGCGTATGAAAGCGCAACGAAGAATCATTTTTGAGGAAAGCGACCGTATAAGTGGTTTACCTGACGAACTTGTGAGTCACATACTCTCGTATTTGACACTAAGAGATTCGGTTAGAACGAGTCTACTGTCTCGCAGGTGGAGGCATCTCTGTGATCGCCGCTCTGTTCTCCACTTCGATGCTGTTAATGTATTTGGGGTTACTGCAACGAGGACGGAGATATCGAATCAGCCGTCCAAATATGCGAGAGTTGTTGATCACTTTATACAAGCACGGACAAACCTAGGATTGAATAATGTCGACGAGGTTAAGATAGACTTCCCTTTTAAAGACGTAGTACATACTTCGTCACGTATTGATGAGTGGGTTCGAAGTTTTGTTCAAATGGGAGTTAAGGATCTTGAGCTCAACCAATTTATACTCGACGACTGCAAAAATCCGGTACCTCTTATACCTTTCTGGAATCCGAAGGGATATGTGTTGTCGAGTAGTCTTCTTTACTCTGGACCGACGACATCTTACTTGAAGTGTTTAAGACTATGTAATTGCAGGCTAAGGTTGTCAGTTGGGCATAATACGATTTGGATTAGTCGATTAACTACACTCGACTTGAGTCACGTACGTATGAAACAGGAGGCGATGGAGTGTATTCTGTCTAGTGCTTTAAACCTGATCGCGGTCAGCTTAGTTTACTGCAATTACAACATCTCCCATTCATCAACCCCACGGCGGTCCATAAACATTGAGCTACCCAAGTTAAAGAGACTAGTCGTTGCGAATGCTTTGGATGAGCTCGTACTCAACTGTCCTAATCTCGAGATGCTTGACGTTGGAGGATGCAGCATAAGGTGTTTGATATTTTCAGATGTCGTGCCTCTGTTGAGACGAGTAGATCTTGGGTGGATACACTACCCCGAGTACTATCCACAGAACTTTGACACCCTCACACGACACGCCCCAAACCTTCAAGCGTTGTCTCTTGTCATTCCAGCTGATAAGGTTAGTACCCTCCGTTCCATTCAATTGTTTGCCTTTAATTAAAATACTCCTCACAATGAATATTGTTGTGCAGGTAAAGTATCCGATCCATACGAATGAAATGATTTATGGTTTGAAGCGGTTGGAAGTCGAGTTGTGTATACACTCGAATGGCTTTAACATGTGCACTATTGTTCATATCATGAGTGTGTGTCCATCTCTTGAGGTCTTACATTTAAAGGTACGTTCGCTTCGTCACTAGCTACCTCAATTTACGGGCTTCAATTCATCCCCGAGTGTACGTACATACGTTCATTCGTGTATGTAATAAGTATGTCTATTACCGTAACAGTTGAAGGAGGGGCCTAGCGTCAAGAAGAGTCCGCAAACAGAATGCACAGACCGCCCGCATTTCCATTTGAAAGAAGTGAAAATTGATGGTCGTACAAAGGGGACGGCGGAGAAGTTATTAGTTCAATATTTGCTCAAAAATGCAGTGGTTCTTCGACGACTAGTTCTTGATGGCGTTTCTCTTCTTGCAGAAGAGAAATCACAAGATCTGTCGACAGTCCTACAGATTTAGGTTGTTATTTATATTGATGCTACCATACTGTTACCCATTGTTTTAACTTTGAATTTGTTTAAGACCGTCTCACAAAGGAATTTGCATCAAGTTTGTTTGTCATAAGTGATCGTTGTTATTTTTCAAGTTTTGTAGCACCACTCTTTCACTTTTGCCAACAAACTACTCCCTCGTTACATGTTACTAAAAATTATACTCCCTCCGTTTCTATGATATCTTCCACCTTAAAAGTGACACATTTCTTAAGAAAAATAATAAAATAAGTAAAAGTAGGGAGGGAGTAAAGTGAGTGGACCACCCAGGTAAGAGAGAAGTGTGATAGAAAAAAAGGAAAGTGAGAAGTGTGATAGAAAAAAAAGGAAAGTGGAAGAAATCAAAGAAATGGTTGAAAAAGGAAATGTGGAAGATATCAAAGAAACAGAGGGAGTAAAAAATTGATATTTATAATGTATTTTATTAGACGATTTAATATAAATAGTGTTAAAAATCAAATGGATACAAATGATTGGAACGGAGGGACCAGTACTCTGTACAAAAATTGAACTCCTATGCGAACCAAATGTGTGAAATAAGTTAGTAGAAGTACTAAAATTAACACTATTTCCACATTCAATCTTGTAAATTATGAGTCTTAGAGGGTATGTAGTGTACATACTTTATCGTGTACCCTCCAAACCTGTCGTTAATCTTGTAAAAAGCATTTAAACGATAAAAAATTCTATTCCATATTAAGTATATACGACTATATGTAGGTAACCATATATATATCCTTAAGTTTAGTTCTTAATCTTAATGACTAAATCAACTCTCGACCTCTCATTGTAATTAGGATGACCCACAACTGATTTTTTTGGGCGCACTTAGTCGCATTACAATATAGGTGGAGGGAGATTCGAAATTGAAATCTACCGTCTCAGAGCACGTAGTCTTTAGTACCCACAACTGAAATATATGTACAGCCGAAACCTACAAAATTTGGATCACAATAATCGAACAAAAAGGAACGAGAGTTCAGATAGTATCACGGTTGTCCACTAACTCTAGTAATTATCTTTCATCAAACACCTCACAACCATCACCACCACCATTCATTTACTCCATCAAACCCTAATTATCGTATGTAGGTCTCTTGGCACTGTACAACTACTACAATGTCTGAGACGACGGTTGGTATCCATGACAGTAGTTGCTGGAGTTTTCTGCGGTCATTCCGATGCAAACGCTGGCGTATCAAAGCGCAACAAAGAATAGGTTTTGAGGTATCAGAATCGGGAGACAGCAGCGACCGCATAAGTGGTTTACCTGATGAACTTGTGTGTCACATACTCTCGTATTTGACATTAAGAGATTCGGTTAGAACTAGTCTACTGTCTCGCAGGTGGAGGCATCTCTGTTATCGCCGATCTGTTCTCCACTTCGATGCTGTTAATATATTTGGATTTCCTGCAACGAGGACGGAGATATCAAATCAGCCGTCAAAATATGCGAGAGTTGTTGATCACTTTATACAAGTACGGACAAACATAGGATTGAATAATGTCGACGAGGTTAAGATAGACTTCCATTTGGACGATAATAATGTAGTACCTACTTCGTTGCGTATTGATGGATGGGTTCGAAGTTTTGTTAGGTTGGGAGTTAAGGATCTTGAGCTCAACCAATTTACCGAGTGCAAAAATCCGATGTCTATGCATCTCTGGTTTATTCCGAAGAGATATGTGTTGTCGAGTAGTCTTCTTTACTCTGGACCGACGACATCTTACTTGAAGTGTTTAAGACTACGTAATTGCTGGCTAAGGTTGTCAGTTGGGCATAATACGATTTGGATAAGTCGATTAACTACACTCGACTTGAGTTCAGTACATATGAAACAGGAGGCGATGGAGTGTATTCTGTCTAGTGCTTTAAACCTGATCGCGCTCAGCTTAGTTTACTGCCGCACCAACAATTATTCATCATCCCCATGGCCACAGCGGTCTATAAACATTGAGTTACCCAAGTTAAAGAAACTAGTCGTTGCCAAGGCGTTGGACGAGCTCGTACTCAACTGTCCTAATCTCGAGATGCTTGACGTTGGACGATGCAGCGTAAAGCGTTTGACATTTTCAGATGCCGTGCCTCTTTTGAGACGAGTAGATCTTGGGTGGATACACTACCCCGAGTACTATCCACAGAACTTCGACACCCTCACACGACATGCCCCAAACCTTCAAGTGTTGTCAATTGTCGTTCCAGCTGATAAGGTTCCCTCCGTTCCATTCAATTGTTTGGCTGACCTTTGATTAAAATACTCCTCACAAAGAATATTTGGTGTGCATGCAGGTACAATATCCGATCCATGCGAATGAAATGATTTGTGGTTTGAAGCGGTTAGAAGTCGAGTTGTGTATGCAATCGAATGGCTTTAACATGTGCACTATTGTTCATATCATGAGTGTGTGTCCATCTCTTGAGGTCTTACATTTAAAGGTACGTTCGCTTCGTCACTAGCTACCTCAATTTACGGGCTTCAATTCATCCCCGAGTGTACGTACATACGTTCATTCGTGTATGTAATAAGTATGTCTATTATCGTAACAGTTGAAGGAGGGGCCTAGCGTCAAGGAGAGTCCGCAACCAGAATGCACAGACCGCCCGCATTTCCATTTGAAAGAAGTGAAAATAGATGGTCGTACAAAGTGGATGGCGGAGACATTATTAGTTCAATATTTGCTCAAAAATGCAGTGGTTCTTCGACGACTAGTTCTTCACGGCGTGCGTGTTCTTGCAGAAGAGAAATCACAAGATCTGTCGACAGTCCTATAGATTTAGTTGTTATTGATATTGATGCTAGGCATGCTACTGGACTGTTACCCATTGTTTTAACTTTGAAGTAGTTTAAGACCGTCTCACAGAGAAATTTGTGTCAAGTTTCTTCGTCATAAGTTCTCATTATTTTTCAAGTTTTGTACACCACTCCTTCACTTTTGCCAACAAACTAGTACGAAAATTAAAACGACTATATGAACCAAATGTGTGAAATAAGTTGCTAAAATTAACACTATTTAAGAGTTGATAATATAATACTCAGTATAAACTAGACTAAAAACGACCTGATCTATAAACTAGCCTAGACAATCTTCAAATTGTTTTTCAATGTAGTACGTACTATATATTCAAACTCTTGAAGAAGAATTTATAGATTCTAATAATGTAAGTGTGCTTGTTGTAATAGCAGAGGATTCTCAATCATCCTTTCGTACCTTTACTTTAAAGGGAGTCGTAAGGACGATTTTGCCAACAATTAGATAGATATAGTTTCCAACTCAATCGTTCTGATTTGAGCCAGGTAGGACACAAGGTTACGTACTACTCCGTACATGATAGTAACATAAAACTCGCCCTCGATCTTAAGAATGTTAAGTATCATAATATGATCACTAAGTGATTGTAGTTAACTAGAATTAGACTACATATCCTATAATAATATAGTGGATGTATTACATACAAACGTAGTCTGCCTCTTGTTTAATGCAATTCAAAACTTCATCTTCTTCCATATTTATATACAACTATATATGTCGTCTGACACGACGATTGGTATCCACCGCAGTTGCAGTTGGTGGAGGTTACTAAGGTCATTCCGATGCAAATGCTGGAGTATCAAAGCGCGCAGCGACCGCATAAGTGGTTTACCTGACGAACTTCTCGGACACATACTCTCGTATTTGACACTAAGAGATTCAGTTAGAACTAGTCTACTATCTCGCAGGTGGAGGCATCTCTGTTATCGCTGCTCTGTTCTCCATTTCGATGCTGTTAATCTATTAGGGTTTCCAGGAGCAACGAGGACGGTTTTATCAAATCAGTCGTCTAAACTCGTGAGAGCTGTCGATCGCTTTATACAAGTACAGACGACAGGCCTAGGTTTGAATAATAATAATGTCGACGAGGTTAAGATACACTTCCATTTAGGCAATAATGCAGAACATGCTTCACGTATCGATGGGTGGGTTCGAAGTTTTATTAGGATGGGAGTGAAGGGTCTCGAGCTCAACCAGAAGCATTCTATAGGAAAAACAACATATGTTCTGTCGAGTAGTCTTCTTTACTCTGGAGACGACGAGTCTTACTTGACATGTTTAAGACTAGTTTATTGCGGGCTAAAGTTGTCGGATGGGCATAGTACGAGTTGGATAAGTCGATTAACTACACTCGACATGAGTCGCGTACGTTTGGAGCAGGAGGATATGGAGTGTATTCTGTCTAGTGCCGTAAACCTGACCTTACTCCGCTTAATTTACTGCTGCCCACCATTGTCGCCGTCTATAATAAAGGTTGAACAACCCAAGTTAAAGAAACTAGTCCTCGCCACGACTTTGGATGAGCTCCTACTCAACTGTCCTAATCTTGAGATACTCGACGTTGGAGGATCTAGCGTACAGTGTTTGAAATTTTCAGACGTCGCGCCTCTTTTGAGACGAGTCAATCTTGGGTGGATAGACGTCTCCGAGGACTATTCACAGAACTTTGATGCCCTCACACGACACGCTCCAAATCTTCACGCGTTGTCTCTTACCACTCCAGGCGATAAGGTTAGTCACGCTGGCTCTGATACCATGTTATGGAACCAACTCAGCCCAGATATACTCTTACAGTAACGTGTTGTTTGTAAGTTTTTATCTAATGTGAAGGTACATCGGATCCCTATGAGTGCAATGAATTGTGGTTTGAAGCGGTTGGATGTGAATCTACGTATGAACTCGAGTGGCTTGGACATGAACACTATCGATCATATCATGACTCTGTATCCGTTTCTTGAGCTATTACATTTGAAGGTCTGTCATCCCCGGGTCTACGTTTCATTATTCGCGTTATATATGATTCCAATAATATCTGTTTTTGCGATTGTACATACATTTTACCTTCGTAATTTTTTTTTTATTACCGTAACAGTTTTACAAGAGGCGACTTAGTGAGAGTCCGCAAAGCGAATGCACAGACCGCCCGCATTTCCATTTGAAAGAAGTGACAATTGTTGGTCGTACAAGTAAGGGGATGGAGAAGGAATTTGCTCGATATTTCCTCAAAAATGCAGTGCTTCTTCGACAACTAGTGATTAACGACGTGTGTCTTCTTGGAGAAGAGATCAGTTATTGATGTTACTGTTAGCCGTTGTTTGGACTTTGAAGTAGTAGTAGTTTACGTGAGACCGTCTCACAAAAGAATTTGCATGAAGTTTATGTGTCATAAGTCAACGTTCTACTCTTTCATGCTACTTTGCCAAAAACTTTTAAAAACATTAAAACGCCTATGTGAACCAAATGTGTGAAATAAGTTATTCTTCTGTCTCGATCATTTGTTTATTTTTATATTAGCTGTGAGGAGTATTTTAATCAAAGTCAAACAGATTGTTTCGTTAATTAACACCTAAACCGAACAATGGACAAATGATGTTAATAGCTTCCCATACCAATCGAAATCACAAAAGTAATTATCTTTCTTGCATTGTCAATGGATGAAAACTGTGCTCGGAATGAAATGCGGTTATTGAAAGTCAGCTCAAGTTCATTTTTAATTAAGCCTCGTCAAACATTTATTATTTTTCTCGAGAAATCAATTTAATTCAATTTTATCGAACATTCGTTAATTTTCTCATGAAGCTTTATTTTTATCGCGAAGTTTATTTTATTTCTCGAGATACACTCTATTTTCCCTTTCAAATAACTTATTTAATTTTCATAACTTCGAGCTTGTCTAGAATATTTCTACTTATTTTTTTTTTCCAAACTTTCTTTCCGTCCCAAATATTTACTCTAAATGTGGAAAATATTTTATTCGGTCAGTATTTTATTCGACCCGATTACTCATTTTTCTAACTCGACCTTAAATTCGATTTCTTACTTGGGCCGACTTTTGACTCGATGTCGATTTGTCGCGTAACCCTATTTATTCAACCCGTCTTTTAGTCAATTGGACTTGTACTAACCTTTTCATTTAAACCTTACTCCCGTCCTTTCTTTTTAACGGTTTACAAACCCTATTTCTAATCGAAGATGTCTTAGCATAGTGGTTAGGACTAGGTGCTCTGGGACAGTAAGTCTCAGTTTGAATCCCCCTCCCCCTATATTGTAATGCAACTGAACGTCCTCTTCGTTGAACCAAAAAACAAACCCTATTTCTTTATCTCATTCAACCGCTCTCCCTACCTCCTTGGCTCTTCTTCGTCTATCAGCCATCACCATCACCATCACCATCACCATCAATCTGTCCTGCACTCCCTCTTCTCCCTGTCGTCGACAACCTAGATCGACGCCCTGCTCCGCCATTGCTCCTTGCTTGAAGGTGATAAACTCCCTTCTTCTTCTTCTTCTTCTTCTTCCCCTTTCTATATATTCTCGTTCTTCGTTCTGCTGTTGTTCTTATTGCGTTGTTGTTGGTCGTTGTTCAGGCTGTTAGTGTGTCGATTCTTACTTTCAGTTGTTCACACCTGCTATTGTCGATGTTGGAACTGCTGCTTGTTTCTCTTCCTCTGTTTCATCACTCTGTTTATTGCTGATGCGTGTTCATCTCCCTCGGTTCGCATTTCTCTGTTTTCGGTTGCTGCTGTTCAATTGTTGTACTCATATTCGTGCCTGTTTGTGATCATCTTCCATTTCGATTCATCCTTTATTCCTCTATTTTATTCATTATTTCTGCCCCATTGCTCCTGTTTTCGCTGTTGTACCCACACGTTTTACACTGTCAATATCTTTCGTTTACCTCAACAAAAATTATAAAGATTCTATATTCTTGATCTAATCTAATCAAACAAGATCTCACGTAACTATATTTTCTCTTATAGATTGTCGGGAATATGAAAACGCAACAAAGAATCGTTTTTGAGGAAGTACCTAAATCGGGAGTCAGTAGGAGCGACCGTATAACTGTATAAGTGGTTTACCTGATGAACTTGTGGGTCACATACTCTCGTATTTGACACTAAGAGATTCAGCTAGAACTCGTCTACTGTCTCGAAGGTGGAGGCATCTCTCTGATCGCCGCTCTGTTCTCCACTTCGATGATGTTAATATATTAGGGTTTATTCCTGCAACGACGAGGGGATTCTCAAAGCAGCTGTCCAAATTTGCGAGAGCTGTTGATCACTTTATACAAGTACGGACAGGTTTGAATAATGTCGACGAGGTTAAGATACACTTCCATTTTGACAATGTAGTACTTACTTCGTCACGTATTGATGGATGGGTTCGAAGTTTTGTTAGGATGGGAGTTCAGGATCTTGAGCTGATGCACCAATTTAACATGATATATTATTATCCGCCATATGTGCTGTCGAGTAGTCTTCTTTACTCTGGAGACGATGAGTCTTACTTGAAGTGTTTAAGACTAGAGAATTGCGGCTAACGTTGTCAGATGGGCATAGTACGAGTTGGATTAGTCGATTAACTACACTCGACTTGAATCACGTACATATGGAGCAGGAGGATATGGAGTGTATTCTGTCTAGTGCTTTAAACCTGACCTCGCTCCGCTTAAGTTTCTGCTACAACTACCATTCATCATCCTCGGGGCCGTCTATAATAAACATTGAGCTACCCGAGTTAAAGAAACTAGTCCTTTCCCAAGTCGTGGATGAGCTCGTACTCAACTGTCCTAATCTCGAGATACTTGAAACTAGACGAGGATCCAGAGTGAAGTGTTTGAAATTTTCGGAGGTGGTGCCTCTTTTGAGAGAAGTAAATCTTGTGTCGATAGACAACTCCGAGTACTATTCACAGAACGTTGGTGCCCTCACACGACATGCTCCAAACCTTCAAACGTTGTCTGTTGCTGTTCCAGATGATACGGTTAGTACTTGTATTATTGTTAGAGTAGTGTAGATATGTCCAGGGGCGAGTCCACATATATACACATTCATTCAGTATAATAATAATAATGAATGTTTATCTGATGTGCAGCGGCCGATCATCCCTACTAATGAAATGATTTGTCGTTTGAAGCGACTGGACGTCTATATTTATTTTTATATGCGCTCGACTTGCTTGGACATGATCGCTATTATTGCTCATATCATGAATGTGTGTCCGTTTCTCGAGGAACTAAATTTAAAGGTATGTTCGTTCGTCACTAGCAAGCTCAATTTACGGCCGGGCTTAAGTATTCATTCGTACGTGTTATAATTTCAATATCTGTTTTTGCGATTGTAAACTATATTATATCATACTCGGTTTGTTCTACCGTAACAGTTGGGCAACGGGGTTAACATCAAAGAGAGTCTGCAAACAGAATGCTCGGACCGCCCGCATTTCCATTTGAAAGAAGTGAAAATTGTTGGTCATACAAACAAGGGGATGACGAAGAAGCAAATTTCTCGATATTTGCTCAAAAATGCAGTGGTATTTCGAAGACTAGTTATTAACGGTGCGTGTCTTCTTCGAGATGAGAAATCGCAAGATTGGTGGACTGTCGTATAGATTATTTAGTTGATGCTACCGTTAGCCATTGTTTTCACTTTGTTGTAGTTTACGTGAGACTATCTCACAAAAGAATTTGCTTAAAGTTTATGTGTCATAAGTCGACCTTATTATGCTCTTTCATGCTACTTTGCCATAAACTTTTAAAAACATTAAAACGCCTATCTATGTGAACCAAATTCGTGAAATAATAAATTATTCTTCTATCTCGATCATTTATTTACTTTTATATTAACTGTGAGGAGCTAGTATTCTAATCAAAGTCAAATAATTTACCGTGAAACTAAGTGATTGTAGTTGCCTAGAATTAGACTACACATTATATATATATAGAGGATGGATGTGCTACATACATACGTAGCCTGCCTCTTGTTTAATGCAATTCGATCAAAACTTCATCATCTTCTCCATATACATACAACTATGTCGTCTGACACGACGGCTGGTAGTACTCACGGCAGTTGCTGGAGTTTTCTGCTGTCATTCCGATGCAAACCCCGGAGTATCAAAGCAGAATCAGGAGTCGTCAGCGACCATATAAGTGGTTTACCCGATGAGCTTCTGGGTCACATACTCTCGTATTTGACACTAAGAGATTCGGTTAGAACTCGTCTACTGTCTCGCAGGTGGAGGCATCTCTGTGATCGCCGCTCTGTCCTCCACTTCGATGATGTTAATATATTAGGGTTTTCAGCAATGAATATGGGTTTCTCAAAATATCAGTCGAAATATGGGAGAGTTGTTGATCGCTTTATACAAGTACGGACAGACCTAGGTTTGAATAATAACCTCGACGAGGTTAAGATACACTCTGATTTTGACGGAGTAGTAAATACTTCATCACGTATCGATGGGTGGGTTCGAAGTTTTATTAGGATGGGAGTTAAGGATCTTGAGCTCAACCTGAAGCACTTTACACCCTACGCAGAAAACCCGAAATATGTGCTGTCGAGTAGTCTTCTTTACTCTGGAGACGACGAGGACGAGTCTTACTTGGAGGGTTTAAAACTAGAGAATTGCTGGCTAAAGTTGTCAGTAGGGCATAGGACGAGTTGGATAAGTCGATTAACTACACTCGACATGCATTTCGTGCATATAAAGGAGGAGGATATGGAGTGTATTCAGTCGACTGCTTTAAACCTGACCTCCCTCCGCTTACGTTTCTGCTACAGCTCAATCGACAGCTCATCATCGACGTCTATGAAGGTTCAACTGCCCAAGTTAAAGAAACTAGTCCTTTCCAATGTTGCGGACGAGGTCGTACTCAACTGTCCTAATCTCGAGATACTTGAGATTGAACTATCCAGCGTAAAGCGTTTGGAATTTTCAGATGTCGCGCCTCTTTTGAGACAAGTAGATATTGGGTCGATTGAGGAACCCGAGGACTATTCACAGAACTTTGATGCCCTCATGCGACATGCTCCAAACCTTCACGCGATGTCTCTTACTGTCATGCCAGCTGATACGGTTAGTATTCCATCTCCAAAATCATCGGTATTATTATATACGGAGTATATTTGTAATTTGTTGTATGTATGTCTATCCGATGCGCAGGTACATGAGCAGATCCTTAGAAATGAAATAATGATTGGTCGTATGAAGCGATTGGATGTCGTTTTGTTTATGTTCTGGACCGGCTTGGACATGTTCTCGATTTCTGATATTATCATAAGTGTGTGTCCGTTTCTTGAGGTCTTACATTTAAAGGTACGTTCGTCGATCACTAGCTAACTCAATTTACGGGCTTCATTCATCGATCCCCGAGTGCACATACGTTCATTATGTACATTTCACCTTAGTAAAATGTCTATTATCGTAACAGTATCACAAGGGTGACGTCGAAGAGAGTCCGCAAACAGAATACTCAGACCGCCCTCATTTCCATTTGAAAGAAGTGAAACTTAATGGTCCTACGAAGAAGGGGACGGAGAAGAAATTTACTCGATATTTGCTCAAAAAGGCAGTGGTTCTTCGACGACTAGTTATTAACGGTGTGTGTATCTTGGAGAAGAGAAATCGCAAGATCAATCGTCGACAGTCTTATTGATTCACTTAATGCATGCTACTATTAGCCGTTCTTTGAACTTTGAAGTTAGTAGTTTACTTGAGATCGTCTCACGAAAGAGTTTGCGTGAAGTTCATGTGTGTCAGAAGTCAACGTTCTACTCTGGTGTAGTGTGCTGTCTTTTCTCGGGGAAAAGAAATTTAGTTGATGGCTTGATGCTACTGTTACCCGTTGTTTTAACTTTGAAGTAGTTTAAGACCGTCCAATAAACGAATTCGTGTCAAGTTTATATGTCATGAGTGTTCGTTGTTATTTTTCAAGTTTTGTAGCACCAATCCTTCACTTCGCCAAAAAAACTAGTACGAAAATTAAAACGCGTATGTGACCCAAAATGTGTGAAATAAGTTACTAAAATTAACATCATTTCCGACCAAGCCTAAAAACTCACAATTACGCGTACAAAATTGAATGGCAACCGGCAAAATACATACGCTAAAGTAGCTCCAAACCCGACATTATGACCTGAAAACCCGACTAATAAAAGCGATGAGCCGTATAATAATATTAACTGGACTAAAAACGACCTGATGTATAAACTAGGCTAGCCTAGACGATCTTCAAATTGTTTTCAATGTAGTACATTCTGATTCGAGCCGGGTAGGACACAAGGGTCCATGATGATAATGTTAATTACTCCCTCCGATTCTTTAGATTCGCAACATATTCCATATTTGGCAAATACATTAGGTTTGCAACATTTCTATAATAGGTAGGTTTTTGTTTGTGTAACCTTTTTACTTTATTGGTGAGACCCACCATCTCACAGGTGGAAGCATCTCTCTGATTCCCGCTCTGTTCTCCACTTCGATGATGTTAATTTATTAGGGTTTTCAGGAGAAACGAGGACAGAGTTATTAAAGTATCAGTCGAAATATGCGAGAGTTGTTGATCGCTTTATACAAGCATGGACAGGTTTGAATAATAATGTCGACGAGGTTAAGATACAATTCCCTTTTGACAGAGCAGTACATACTTCATCACGTATCGATGGGTGGGTTCGAAGTTTTATTAGGATGGGAGTTAAGGTTCTCGAGCTCAACCTGGACCAATTTTTACCCTACGGAGAAAAACGGACATATGTTCTGTCGAGTAGTCTTCTTTACTCTGGAGACAACGCATCTTACTTGACATGTTTAAGACTAGATAATTGCGAGCTAACGTTTAATTGCGAGCTAACGTTGTCAGATGGGCATAGTAGTACGAGTTGGCTAAGTCGATTGACTACAATCGACATGGATTTGATACATATATAGAGCGGGAGGATATGGAGTGTATTCTGTCTGACCTCGCTCTGCTTACGTTTCTGCTACAGCTTGACCGACTGCCCATCATCATCGACGTCTATGAAGGTTGAACTACCCAAGTTAAAGAAACTAGTCCTTTCCGCAATTTTGGATGAGCTCGTACTCAACTGTCCTAATCTCGAGATACTTAAGATTGGACTATCCAGCGTAAAGCGTTTGAAATTTTCAGATGTCGTGCCTCTTTTGAGACAAATAGATCTTGAGGTGAGTATTTTTCAAGTTTTGTAGCATCACTCCTTCACTTTGCCAAAAAAAAAACTAGTACGGAAATTAAAACGCCTATATGAACCTCTGAAATAAGTTGCTAGAATTAATATTAATATATTATTTCCGACCGAGCCCAAAAACTCACAATTACTATCCGTACAAGATTGAATAGCAACCGATAAATTAAAATACGATAAAGTACCTCCAAACCCGACATTATAACCTGAAAACCCGACTGATAAAACCGACCTATAATACGAGTCTAAACTAAGGCTAAAAACGACATGATCTATAAA
This sequence comes from Agrostemma githago, assembly GCA_958450325.1. Classification (NCBI taxonomy): domain Eukaryota; kingdom Viridiplantae; phylum Streptophyta; class Magnoliopsida; order Caryophyllales; family Caryophyllaceae; genus Agrostemma; species Agrostemma githago. The sequence continues at coordinate 74,031,680 of OY288245.1, read as the reverse complement.
CTAGACTACAAATAAGAGCTTCCACTTTTTTTCACAGAAATCGTGTTTTGGTGTCTGGATGCATTGTTAGGTATCTTCCGATAAAAAATTACTACTCCGATTTATTTTAATTATTTATCCGAATCAGGTCCAATTAGATAAAGAGTAGCTCTGCTAAGAGACAATGTCCACGATTAACATAAACGAGTATACAAATATAAAGAGGCTACGCTTGTTGATACAAATAAAACATAGAGTGGTATTGAAGGGTGATATATCAATAAGTTACTGAAAGACCGTCTCTTGTTAGATAAATATCTAAATTAGTTTCGAACATTTTGAAGATACTATCAATTCCTCTCTAAAAAGAAATAGAGTAATCCAACCTCAAATCAATTGAAGAAGAGTAGTGTAGCAAGAGAAGTTCAATGGCGACCACTCTCTTCTCACCCATCTCCTCCATCTCCATTCCTACTGAAAATCGTGAACTGGGTTTTCTCTCCAAGTCCTCCTTTCTTCTGGGTTCTCTTCCTTTTTCTTCTTCACCTCTCTCCCACCATGGAAACCCCACCTTTTCTCGAAGGTCCTTCAAGTCTCCATCTGCCCAGATTTCTTCATTTGACCATATTCCTAAGCAATTCAAACAAGATAATCTCAAGGATGGATGTAAGTTTTAGTTTTTGTGTTGATTATTACGAGTTTAATCGATTTTGTGTAGGTTAATTGCGAGTTGGGTGTTTTTTTAATTTAGGGTTTTATTTCGGATTGATTGATTTAATTAGGGTTAGACTCCGTAATTGGTTTGATTGGGAGATAATGTTTGGAGCTGGATTGATTACTCTACTTCCGGTTTGATTAGAAAATGAAGAACTTTCAGCTTTGATTTGGAAATTAATTGCGAATTGGGTGTTTTTTTAACTGGGTTTTATTTCAGATTGATTGATTGATTGATTTAATTAGGGTTAGACTCCGTAATTGGTTTGATTGGGAGATAATGTTTGGAGCTGCTTTGATTAGAAAAGGAAGAACTTTCAGCTTTGATTTGGAAATTAATTAGTGAACATTGCAAAAATTTGTGAGAAAGATGTTATTTTTATGTGATTTTAGATGTATCGAGTTTCGATCAAGCTAAATTTGCTGAGTTAATGATGGTGTGCATTTGAAGTATATGAGGAAGTTAGTGGTAAGATTCATACTTATGCACCTTTCAACCTCCTTGTGGCGAGTTTTACTATCGGCTGCCACTCACCTGCTGTAAACCCTTCTCTTTTATCCGGGCTTGGGGCCGATAACTAACCCTCCCTTGTGAAATAGAAACTACTCTCCTGCTTCCCAACAGGGTTTTTTTGTTTCTCGGGTTTTTTCTTATATTGAATATATTGTTTGCAGTGATGGATAATTTTAAAAACGTCCCCAAGTATCTGTATGGACTCTCGCCTTCTCAATTGGACATGTTCATGACAGAGGATAATCCAGTTCGTAAACAGTCGGAGAGAGTTACTGAGGTTTGCATTGATCCATGACTTTTATACTCTGTGCTTCAATTTCTTGGATATATGCCTTATATTTGGGATGAACTGTTGCAGCAAAGTATTTCTTCAGCAAGCAACTATTTAGACAATGGTGGGATGTATACTTGCAGCGGCATGGGTGACAGGGGTCCGTCAAAATATAGCATGAGTGTTAGCATGTACCGTGGTGGAGGTAGAGGATTTGGTAGACCAAGAACCGCTCCTCCTGATCTTCCTTCTCTGCTTTTGGATGCTAGGATCGTTTATCTTGGCATGCCGGTATGACATCATCTTTACTATTTTTTAACACCGTCAACTGCTTATATTGAAATTTCTAAGTCTATATGATACGAGTATATATTGTACGAGTACTTTGTTATTTGATTCTAAATTTTACTAGTTGTGCCGCTTTGTTTCAGATTGTACCTGCAGTTACTGAGCTCCTCGTCGCTCAGTTTATGTGGTTGGACTATGACAACCCCTCAAAACCGATATATTTATACATCAATTCTTCTGGAACACAGGTGAGCCAATACGTACTGTAATAAAATGAGTAATTTTTCTTTTTGACATTAGAAAGAATGGTAGTCCTTACGTGGTACGGAGTATATCACTTGACTTGTATCTTGACTTGTATGTCGTGTACATTTTTAGAATGAGAAGATGGAGACCGTTGGTTCAGAGACAGAAGCCTACGCAATAGCTGACATGATGTCTGTAAGTGTCGACCCTTATGTGTCACTGTGCACTTTTTGAAGTTTTCATACCGATCTGAATGCACTCTCTGACTTACCTTTTTTCTAAAACAATCACAGTACTGCAAATCAGATGTTTATACTGTCAACTGTGGGATGGCGTATGGTCAAGCAGCAATGCTCTTATCACTTGGAACCAAGGGTTACCGTGCTCTGCAGCCGAACTCTTCCAGTATGACACTACTTCAAATCTATCTGAATTTCTCTATACTATCTTGCACTCCCTTCATCCCAGTTTTATTGTCCGTTTGTCCTCTTTTCCTTGGTTGTACATCCCAACCTAATTATCGCCTTTCCAAGAATCTTAAGTAGAAATAGCGAACTCCCCATTTTACCCTTAGTTAAATAAACTTCTTATTCCCATTATACCCATGACTTTATGTCTCACTTTATAAGTCTAAGGTATTAACGGTATTTCCCTACTATTTCTTGAATATAAACTTTAGTCAATGGAGGCGATAAAATTGGGACGGAGGGAGTAGAACTCCGCTTTTCTCATTCATCCACCGTAAAACCTTGTGTTTTTGCTTCTGACGACTCGCGTGATTGACTGCAGCAAAATTGTATTTACCGAAAGTGAACAGATCTAGTGGAGCTGTGATAGATATGTGGATTAAGGTATGCCTTACATTTGCAAATACATCAAGGTTGTCTTTCACCTCACGTCACTGAAGGAAGAACTTGATGGCATTATATTTATAACCTCTGACAGGCAAAAGAACTAGAAGCAAACTCGGATTATTATATTGAACTTCTAGCCAAAGGCATTGGCAAATCAAAGGAAGAACTCGCTAAAGATATACAACGCCCCAAATACTTTCAGGCGTTGGAAGCTATTGCATATGGTGTTGCAGACAAGATAATCGACTCAAGAGATGCTGCATTCGATAAACGAGTAAGTCAATGCGCTTTTACTTGGTTTATTAATTTTTTCAGTTCTTTTTTCTTTACCTTGAATGTCTTTTCTTATGATCTATTACAAATTTCAGAACTATGATGACATGCTGGCTCAATCGAAGGCCAGGAGAGGTGGGCCGGGACAAACGCTAGCAGCTCCATCAGGCTTTAGATGATCGATCATCATATATGCTTGAGTTTAGTGATAAAGCCCTCATTGAACTCTTACGTTACATGATACGGTGCTGTATGACCCCTGAACTGCCTTCCGACTTGCTTAATACTCGTTTCAATTATACATTCACGGCGATAAGCGGAAGTATGGTAGTTTAGTGGTGCAAAATATGATGTAATGATATGGTTTTTCATGTTAATGAGAAATTCCATGCACATGGGTCATGTCTTCCTTTTTCCTCCTGCTTTCTGGTATATAACTCCTGTATTGAAATATTGAATTAGCTCTTTGAAAAGAAATTAGTTTTTGTATTGCACGATTAACAAGCCATTTTGCGTAACTCCCATCATTGCGAAATCCCTTTCTTGTAATTCCATAATATGCGAAAGCAATCATACACAATCATCCTCAATATCATAGCAAGATAACAGATCTGTTAAAAGAAAGAAAAGAAGGGAACGAAAAAAGCTAATTGCATCTCTAGTCTTTACATTTTAATTAAAGCTTCTTGAGCGAGGAGCGCAGCAGCGTGAAACTAAAACCTACAATGACAAACTCTACAATATGGTGAGCGAAAGCGGCTCAACTGTCGACTGTCCTTCAAGCAGGAGGATTGACCTTAGGCTTTGGTTTGACTTCGACTTCATTCACGCTACGAACAAATATTGCATCAGGCTCATGACTGTACCAAATAACACATCGGATTGTGTTAGGGTTCATATCAACAATTTTAACATAATAAATGTAAATGCAAAAGTCTTACGGTTTTTCGCCTTCTTCAAAAGTGTAACTCGAAGCGATAGCCAGGAGACGACCATCCCTACTGAATGACAATGCTGCTATGCTTGTTGGGTACTTCGCATACTGGCACACAAGACAAATACAACTTAATGTTAGGTTACAGACACAGACAGCAGAGCCCAAAATTCATTATTTTAGGATCGTGTTTCTTTTAATTATTGCTTCCGTTCTTTTTCTTCCTACTTATCGAATTATGAAATTTTCACATTCGATGATCTTTTTAGAATGATCTTTTTATGAAACTTTCACATTCGATGATCACACTCTTATTAACTCAGAGGTAAGGCAGCGTACATTCTACTCCTTTACCTGCCCATTTATATCATGAATCGTCTGTGACATATACATACACATCACTCATTCTTGGGTAACGTATATGTCATTTAAACTTTTAGAGAAAACTAAGTGATTGTATTTACCTGATAAAGCCTCTTTTTGTTGTTTCCATCCCATACATTAACAATGCCATCACAACCTCCAGTAGCAAATGTCCCATAGCTGCAAGTTACATAGATGTCAGTCAATAAAGGGACTTGATGTTTTTTTTTTTTAAAAATGTCTTCAAAAACTGATCCAGAATAATGTTTCATGAGTCGATGAGCACTCTTGAATTAATCATTACTAACGAAATAGTAGAAGCATACGTGCATTGAGGTTTTTCCCTACATTAGGATTAGGTGTCTTAACAATGCTTGAGCTATTCTTTATCAATATAACAACGAGCTATTCTTTATCAATATAACAACAGAAACTTGTCAAGTATGCATGTAACTCACATAGGATGGAAAGCAATGGCGTTCACAGGGTAAACAATGTCTCTTCCTGCTTCTGACCTCCGATGACATTTGAAAGCATATCTGCATCAACAACAATATTCAGTTTTCTTTTACATTTTATTTTGTTCAAAAGTATTACCCCCTCCTTTTTTCTTTTGTTCCTCCCATGTACTTTGAGTAGTTTATACAGTACACGGTATCCTAGATTATACTTAGACTGTCGTTTCACCCACTTAATATATACGGAAGTAATTTTATTTTTTGATAATATCTGCAATTAGTATTATATTTTATACTCCGTACTTTATTCATGGTGAGAGTACACTAAGAAACAGAGGTCATAAAATAACAAAAAACTATACCAAAAAATGGTTACAAATTAAGTTAGGGTTCGAGCTTAGATTTGACCGAAACAATTTTGAGGGTCTGTCGAGTGGATTCATCTTACTTCCATCCCTAAATGGGGCAACAAAACTATATCAAGCATGGATCACAAATTTCACAGTACTACGCTGAGCACAATGCCACGGTGTAGCAATTAAAATGTCACACAATCTCACCAAAAGGTCAATGGAAAGGGGAAACTCACTTCTTAACTTGACCAGCTTCAGACATATCAAAAAATTCCATTGCTACTCGGCCTTCAACTGAACTCAGAGCATAACCTGCCCAATAATTGAAAACAGTAAACTATCATCAAGAAGCAACCTCACCGTTTAAGCATGTCTCACTTCAATCCGAAAACTTGACAGAGTAAAAAGACATACTCAACTGTAACAAGTTTTATGTCTATTTTGAAGGATGGAAAATTTTCAACATCATTTATAAAAACAGTTTCTAGATTCAACATCAAAGAACTACTTACTAGGAATAGCGATGAATCGACAAAGAAATACTTATTATTTCCAGTCCATACCTGTTCCATTGGGATAACTACGCACACATCGGGTCTGATATTTCAAAGAAGACTCCCTCTTTTGTTCAGGTTGAGACATGTTTCGCAGATCATAGACATTAACATGCCTTCCTGCGGTTGCTACAACTAATCTGTGGCCAACAAGAGACATAGAATAAACACGCTCCGGTTGAGGGTATGTTCCGACAAGAGTACGCTCCTGACCACTTGCGCCTCTAGGATCCCAACACTTGAGAGTTCTATCCCAACTACCAGTAATAACTTGGCCTGGAATATAATATAAGGTAGAACAGAGTTAATGCACACACTAACTTAAACGTGTGAAATGGCAACAAAAATAGACAGCAACAGAACAGTCCATAAAACCGATAAAACCCAACAAAAATGCACATCCCACCATTGTTACGTACATATTAATCTCAAATGTCACAAGCGCTTCTACAAGATGAAGGATGCGAAAATTGTAAATGACTGATGATACATCTAATTGCAAACAAGGGCAGCACATCATGACTGCTAAGACACGAGCCAAAACAGATAAGAGGTGAAAAATGGATCTAACTTTAAACTTGCCCAAGCACAACTATGAACCCATGCAAACTACTCCGTACATTCTAAAATTACAAGGTAACCAACAAGCAAGAAAACAGGCGAGAAAGCAAAAGATGTTACTCTGAGTTAAAGTGACAAAGTTGTCTCACGGAAACATACCTGTTGTGTATGAGTATTCAACACATCGCACATGTGCATCATGCTTTCCCAAAATATCCTCTTTGCCCTGGTTGAAAACCAGCCTAAGATGCCAAAAGATATAGATCCAATTAAAATAGGCATGTGAGTAGTTTCTAATTCATTCAAACAGATAAATTAGCATACCGTCTGACAGTTGAGTCGCCGCAAGCACTAAACCCTGAAGAATCATCATGAAAGCAGCAGTCTAGAACAGGACCGCCATGTTTAAACTCTCCTCGAAGCACATTTGCACTCGCATCATACAACCTAACAGTCTAAATAGAAAACCCACAAAACCCAATACATATTTCGCCGAATTAATAACTGGGCAGTTGATAAAAACAACCAAAAAAAAAAGCAATCAACTTGAGCTGAAACCTCTTACTCTAACCTATAATCAATCACATGAATGTAAGGGGGTAATCAAACCCAAATCACAATTTGTCAAATTGACAACTGAAATCGAAAATTAAGCTGAAATATGAGCCCTAATTTAAGTGTCATTATAAAATCTCTGAACAATTAACATAAAAACCCTACAAACCCCAAGTCATATTTTGTAGAATTAGCAAGTGGGTAGTTCTTCAATCAACCAAAATTAAGCTAAAAATGTCGGAACAATTCGATTAAAGAGAAACCCTAAAAACCCAAATCATAGTTGATAGTAATATACCTTGTCCCAGGAAGAAACGAGGAGGTGATCGCTGTGATTGGAGAAACGGAGGTTGGTGATGCCATCTGTCGGTGGATTTGAGATTTCTCTGCCGGTAACAGGCGGCGCCACCGCCGTCATATCTGATCTCCGGCGGAAATTGAGGAAGGGAGGGAGGAAATGAGGGTTTTAAAACGGAAAGATTTGTTGTAATTTGGGGGAGGGAGTGAGCGAGCGACAAAAATTCAAATTCAAATGACTAAATGAGTGATGTGATGATTGGGGGTTTCATTTATTAAAACGCAATCGAGTAAATGATGCTTAACAACAACAACAACAACAATAATAACGGATAAAGAGTGACCCGTATAACGTGAGACGGTGGTGACAAAAAATGAATCGGTTTTATAAAAAAAAAAAAAAAAAAAAAAAAAAAAAAAAACGGATTTTTGTCGTTGAAAAAAATCGGTTTTACACTTTTAAACGGGAAAAAAGTGTTTCGATATGCAAATTCTTCCACTTTTTGAGTTTCTGGAAAGTAGTGAATCTGGGTTAAAAAATGTTTCGGAAATCGGTTCAGAAAAATCGGTAACAAGAATAACCCAAATATATTTAGATACTGGATTATAAAAACTGGTTTGGGTTTGAACCAGTTCAATTTCGGTTAACAATATGAATAAAAAAAGGGGCACCCGGTTAATTTGTGAACTTCGGAACGAAGTTCTTTACAAGAGTGGTAGACTGTAATATAAGTACCGTTTTGCATTGTCAAAACATCGGGTTGGTGAGTAAGTCGGTAGTGTTAATAAGTGACTATTGTCTACCGTCGAGTGTTGTCGGTCATGAGGTAAAATTGTTGAGCTTAGGAACGAAGATCCTTTAAGAAGGGTTAGATTATGTGTAGTTGTCGACTTGGTAAAGGAATAGTTTTATGGCTAGTGTTTGTCGTTGCGTATTGCGAGGTAATGACTAATGATTACTTACTCGGCTTATATTGATGTACGGTGATGGATGTTATTTAACATTAGTTGGTCTTCCTTGCGACAGACATATCTATTAGTATAATGTTAAAAAGAGTCATTTCTGTCACAAATAAGAATTACTCCCTCCGTTCCATTTGGTTATTTGCATTTACTTTTTCGCACTTGCCGATGCACGTTTTCTCGTTTTCTTTTGTCTATATCTTTAGTTACATATTTCAAAAAATAAGAAAAATTTGATATTTATAACGTACTCGATTAGACAATTTAAACAAGATCCCACATAATTATATTTTATCTTATATATCATAAGTTACATTGACGATTTCACTCACATATATGAATAATATCCAAAAAGCAAATGCAAATCACCAAATGAAACGGAAGAGAGATGGGTACCGAGTTGATTTTACTCGTATCACACAATGTGTCACCCTCACCAATAGTGAGTGAACAAGGATGGTGGTGGTAATAAAAGTGAGGGAGTGTAACAAATTACAGTAACACACATTTACACGCACCTCTCCTCTCCTTCCTTCCTTCATCTTTACAGTTATGGACTTATGGTCGTATCGCTAATCCCCTTCCTCTATTTCATCTTCATCCACTCCACGTTCACGACCTAATTCCCCAATTCATCTTCCTCAATTCATCTTCAGATTTACCACCTCCAATTTCACGATTCATCAATTCCTCAATTCACATCGTATAATTCTTGAATCAACACCAATTCTCGAAGCGTTACATCAGCAATGGTGGTCTGCAAGTGTCGTAAAGTCAGTCTTTCTTTCTCTCCACATTTGATTACGATTATTATAATACTATACTCTAATCAGTTTTCGATTGATTTCGATTTGTTGTTTGTTGTTGAATGTGCTGGATTTCCGATCGCGCGCGTTTAGTGTTGAACATTTGATTGATCTTAGGGTTTTGGATGTGTAATGGTTTAATCGTCGAGTGATCTCTTAAATTTAGGGGGTTTTGAGCTGGTTGATGAGCAATTCGAGTCCGAAAGTCGAATCAATTGCTGTTTGATTGGTGAATGTTGTTAGGACTGATTGTTGCATTTTGTTAGAGGATGACATGATGTGGTGTAATGCTAGTTTATAGAGTGAAATCGGATGTCGTAGATTGCTCTGTTCTCTGTTGTTTATCTTCTATTGATGATGAGAATGTCGCGGCACGGTGTAATTGAGCTGTATTTGTCCAAGTTTCGTCTGTATGATCTACTGGTGATATTACTTTGAATCAGGAAACTATAGTTGATTGGCATTTGTCCGATTTCTGTCCAAAATGCTGATGCTCTTATGATTTTAATCAGCTTTTAAATACGATGTTTAATGTGCTTGAATTTTGATGTTTGATTGATCGGTTCTTGTTTTGTTTTTTTCAGGCAACTAAATTGTACTGTTTCGTGCACAAGGTTCCTGTTTGTGGCGAGTGCATATGCTTCCCTGAACACCAAATTTGTGTGGTACGTTCCTAGCATAAACGGGTTTGATATGTTTGTTCCCCTTTCACTTTTTGCAGAGGGTAAGGATTAAGGAATAAGGTGCCTGTTGGGGACTTGGGGTATAAGGCGAATGTATGTGATGATTTAATCCCATAGTAGCTTATACAATTTTCGATTGTTGTGTTCGTGTCCTTGTTAAACGGGTCATCATCCTCCCAACCCAAACTCGTCCTAATTACATAATAACGTCGATGGTCTAACCCCATACTCAAACCGTTTAACTTTTCTATAATGAAACCCGACTTATTTAACCCATTTTTCTTGGTCGGGTCACTATCAACCCTCTTAACCCGTTAAATCATTTAACTTAACCAACTTTTATGACCAATTAACCCAAAATAATGAATAAAATATTGTATGATTGTGTCGTCTAATATTTTGAGTAGGTAATCGACTCAACCAACCCAATTATAATCCCTTTATATGATTAATGAGTTATTCATGTCGGGTTCGTGTTAGAAGAGTTCAACCCTTACCTGACCCATTAAATATTTCTGCCGTGTTTGCGTCAACGCAATTACATAAATGGGTTACACATTCTCAATCCTAACCCATAACTTTGTGCCGGGTTTGTGTCGTATCAATGATTGCCACCTCTACCTGTGCGAGCAAAATTTGCCATGGAATGTCATGGTTGCACAATTGTTGTAATTGGTGCAAACGGCAAACCATGACTTATCTACATGTTTGCCGAGTTGTATGAGTCAGATAAGGTCATGACTCATGACTCCATTGTCACTTTTTTTGCGTAATCTTGTTAAAGTGGTCCATGGTATTAGAACTTAATTTTGCTCTGAGAAAGCATGATAGTGCATTGTCCGCTGGACTACTTCTAGTCAGATTTCTGTTTGGCTTCTTTGATACAGAGTGAGATTTGATATATGGTGCGTAGATAAGGCGGTCATCCAAACTATGTTACTAATGCATTGATGATTTGAAAGTAATTTTAGCGGTTATATAGTTACACTAACTTGTATTGAGGTAAGTATTTACCTGACATATTTAGAATGTACATGTAGCTGATTTTCTTTTTTCCCTTTTTTAATTAGGTCCGCACTTACTCTGAGTGGGTGATTGATGGAGATTATGATTGGCCGCCTAATTGCTGTAAATGTAATGCTGTGCTTGAAGAAGGGACAGATCCTCAAACTACGCGGCTGGGTTGCTTACGTATGTTAATTATTGGCACTGCTAGATTGTTTAAGACCTTTTCTTTAGACTTTATTTTTTTATTGAATGATAGTATAAATTAAACGATCCACTTTTCACAGATGTTATTCATACAAATTGCTTGGCTTCTCATTTGAAGAGTTTTCCTCCACACACTGCGCCAGCTGGGTATGTCTGCCCTGCATGCTCAACTTCGGTAAGTTTCCTTTTCTTGAAAAGTTGCTGTTTCTTTCTTACTATTCTCTTACTCTGCTGCAATTTGCCTTGGTAAATGAGTAAAATCCCATGGTTATTCAGGTTATGTTGATAAGCTCAGTTATGCATGTTCCGTTAATTGCTCGATTATAAATTGATGAAGAATTAAAGAAAGTAAATGTTTGTTGTCAGTTAATAAGATGCATGATTTAATTCTGGTAAAAGTCTCTTCAAAGGTAGTTAAATCATGATGATCCGTGGTATGAGAGTAGATAGTTGCCGAAATGTGCTGATTCATGTACTCCTTTTGTTCTGCCTAATTGTGCATTATTCATTTTTTTATATGTCCCATTGTTACATCACATATTCTTAATTAACACAATCTCACCAATTGGTTGAATTGCACCTAGTGGTAACAATCTTTAATAGTTCTAAAATTATAACCATAAATTTGAATGGGCAGGAACGGTTACTTTTTTGCTATAATTCTATCCTCTTATTATAGCTCGTTGTCCTCTCTATTTTGAATTGGTTATACTGAGTACCATAAGTTTTGGTATTGTTTTGCTGATGCAGATATGGCCGCCAAAAAATTTCAAGGATTCAGGATCACGTCTTCACTCAATGCTTAAGGAAGTTGTTATGCAAGTAAGTTCCTTCATTAAATCTTGTTTTGTTTTCCATCTCTGCAAAATAAAGCCATTTCTAAGTGAATCCCAGGGGAACAGAAACACATTAACTACTTTTCACTTCTTATTAATGCAATAATTGATGTATTAATGTGTACTTTTTTTTTGAAATGTTCATTATTTGTTGGAGGCTCATGTGGCAACAAAAATTTATGGTCAAGTTGTTGCTAATGTAATTGCCAAAGCGTTTCAGTACCTGAAATTATACTTACCCTTTCTTCTTCGTTTTTTCCTTTGTTTGGTAGGCTAATAAGAATGCGTGTGTCATTTTGCTGCAATTGTTATGCTCACATAGTCACATGCATAGAATTGTTTAAGATATGGAGTGGAAGTTTATACTGTCTAATGTAAGAGTTGCTATTTGCTTAAACTAGAATCGTTAAAAAAATTATTTGCTGAAAACGAGGCTCGTATACTCTGTTTATCAGAAATATGAATCCGTTCGTTTTTTCTTTATTAAAAAAACTGATTTATCATTTACTTCCTAACGGAACCATGCGATGCGCTAATGATTGGCTCTGGAACATGTTGGAGTTAAGTAAAATGACTCATAAACTTGTATGCTTTCTATTTGTTAAGTAGTAGTGGGTCGATGCACTTCTCATTATGGGTTGTTTGGAAACAAGCTTTGCGTGTTTTGAACATACAAGGAATGAGTGTAGGACTTATCGGTGTATACCCTCGTACACAAGTAAGACTACTATAGGCATTTGAGATATCTTCAGTTAACATGTTGGTTTTTAAGCAATAGGCGTAGCTTACAATGTTGCTCAAGCCTCGAAGTCCAAATGTTCGATGCTCAAATGATAAGTGAGTAAACTGTTGACAGAGGATTAAGTTTCCAATGATTAGATCTTTGAATAAACTAGATAACTCCATTCGTCTATTTCGAGATTGAAAGCGTGAAAATGAATGCTGAAACAACCTGGCTCAAGAGTGTTCAACTTCAATTATTGTTATGATTGTATGCTGCTTAAATATCAAGATTTGTGAGTCTACAGCTTTGATTCTATCTATCTTTATGTTATTTTACTGGCAAACATGCATGATATGTGGCTGGCTGTATGTCATATTGTATACTGTTCTTTTTGAATATGTCGTATTGTATATTGTTGCTTTTCTGTCAATTTCAGTTTGCTAATTACCATCTTGCAGACGGGGCTTGAGAAGAACGTATTCGGAAACCATCCTGTCTCATTGACTCCACCAGGACGTGGGCCTCCTGCTTTTACTTCAGATCCCTTGAAGCATGTATCTGGACCTGGTGGTTCTGAAGGACTAAGAAGTGAAGCGGCATCTGGAGCTGGGGCGGGCTCTGCTTTTGTGGATATCGATGGCTCTTCACCATCTAGTTCTCTTTCTGTGAATCATGAATACGCTAAACCAGGAACTGCTGCGACTGTAAGTTAATCCTATATACGTTCCTGTTCACAAATCATCTTCCTGTCTATCAAGTTGTTTGTTTTAGATAGAGTTGTGTGCTTCATCTAAACCAAACCCACCTTCTGTATTACTTCGTATTAATAACCCTTATAGTTTACCTTGCCTTCTAATTAGCACTAACTAGGTTTATGTCCTGCGAACTCGCGAGGCCATCACGGGTTCCGTCTTTGTTTGCGCCTATCTTACTTCAGTTGAAATATATTCTACTTTTAGACTCGCAGTCCCTATGTCTTTAGATGCATTAATAATTGATCAATAAGTTGATTGTGAATTAACAAAAAAACCTTTCATTGTAGGCTGCTATGACATTTGATTATTTCTTATGATTTGCATCCTCATGATAAGAATTTTGTGTCACTCAAGACATGTCATATGTATAAATAAATGACTATCTGCCAACCGTTTATCAACCAGTAAATTAAATACCAACATTAATTATATTGTTGAAAGCAGACCGCACTTTATTTTATACTTTTTGTAAATTTTGTTATTCGTTAAAGAATATTGTCACGTACTTTGTATGATTTGCATTTAGGAATAGCACATCAGTGACTTAAGTAAGGGCATGAATTGACAAAATAGCTCTAACCTTGAATGTTTGACATAAAGCAAATTTTAGGAATCGTGTTGTAGGCTAGTTTACTGATTACAAAATGAAATTAAGGATATAACAACCATAAAAATGAACAAATAAATAAAAATGTAAATCATTTTTTTTTATTAGATGTCCAAATTTAATATTTAGTTTCACTTATTTCCATTTAATGCTATAATATTCAATAAATTTTTTATTTTCCAAACATTTGGGCCAATAAATAATACGGAGTGAGTGACATGGCTTCATAAAATCTCTTTAAAATAAAATAAGATAGCATGATGGCTTGTTAGATAATACTATTAGTATATAGATTATCTCATTTTGATGGGAGTTTTAGTATGGAAAGACTTTGAAAACCTTCCGCAACCTGGTCTGCCGAATTAGCTCACTTCTTGGCGAATCGCGAACTGTAGGCATGCAGAGTGTATCCATATTTTATGAAGCTGTATCATTTCGACCAAAAAAAAAAATCTTATGAAGTTGTATCATACTATCATGTCATTAAACTACATATATATGATATGAATTTAAGTGAATGTAATATTCATATTACATACTCATATAATGCGTAGTATAAATCAAGCTATCAATTGACAACAGCGAACAAGATCTCGTCTCCTAAACTCAAGCCATGACTCTTCCATTCGCTTTCCTAAAACGTAGACCACCATTCCTTGAATCTTATTCATTGGAAAGATCCCTTGTGATTTCCTTTAACCTTGATATAATATTCTATCTTTCCAAACTTCCTTTAACCTTGATATAATATTCTATCTTTCCAAACTGTCTCTTCACAACAAAGCGGTCTCTCTTATCAATGTTTGGCTTTAAACACCCGACACTTACTTCAATGGTATCATCATTGATCTGAACTTCATCCCATTTTCCCTTTAAGTTGCCACATTTCGCATTGCTTTTCTCTTTAATTAGTCACAAAACTTCCTCTTGCCTTTCCTTCCAATGGAACCCTTTAAATGAGAAAGTGAACGCGAGAGATGACAGAGCACTCGAGAAGCAGATAAATAGGATAACAAGACAAAGAAGAGAGAAAAGATTAACATTTATTTTAAATTCCAAATTTAGCCTCTGTCGTTCTCAGATGTGTCTTTTTGATACTAATTTTTAATTTGGCAGGCTGGGGCGACAACAAGGAAAGGCAACATACATGTTGAAAGGCAAAATTCTGAAATTTCTTACTTTGCTGATGACGAGGATGGAAACAAGAAGAAATATACTCGAAGAGGTGAGATTGTTTAGTAAATATTGCATATCGATAAGGAGTCAATTCGGAGTTTTCTTTTATTGGCTGGATTGACTTCTTTATCCAGAATGTAGGTTTTGCTTAGTTATAGCTGCTCTTTTTGTTATTGTTGCAGGTCCTTTCCGCCACAAGTTCCTAAGAGCATTAGTGCCTTTTTGGTCTAGTGCTTTGCCTACGTTACCGGTGACAGCACCGTCCCGCAAAGACTCTTTAAATGCTGATGATGGTGGCGAAGGGCGTCCGCGACAACCCAGATCTTCCAGAATGGATTCAAGAAAAATCCTCCTTATCTTGGCAATAATGTAACGTTTGCTATCTCCGTTATGTAGTATTTTTTTCTCATCCTCGCATTGTCATTGTCTACTCTGTTTTAACTGCTTACCTTGGTGTCTGCCGTTGTTTGGATGGGTGGCTGGGGTTTGTAGGGTTGTTTCTTAACTTCCAAAAGAATGTTACATGTAAGACTACTCACAGGATCATGCTTTTATCTTGTAATATTATTTGCGAGAAATGGACAGTAGAAACATCAAGTATTTAAAATATTAAGATCAGTGTCTGCAGACTGCAATAATGCATATAAGGGTGTCTTGGATTCTTTGGGTTCATTAGGCTGACTATCTTCATATCTGGGGCTTGCTCTTTACAATTTATGCTGATTTAGACCCTGTTGTGTTTCTATTTTTCAAGTGTTTTCTTTGGTACATAGCTTTTGATATGGCTTTTGGTGCCCTAAAGTGTTTACTACTCGTATTTGGTAGCCTATTTTTGGCATATTTGTGACCTTGTTGACCTGAGTTTGAAATTTTTTCTTATCTGACGCACACTTAAATTACATCTAAATGACGTTTTTCAACATGATGTTTTTTGTGTGTAAACCATTCGGTGTAGGACCTCATGGGCGGTAAAGCTCTCCCGCATGAGTTTTAACTCTGATGTGTTCCCAAGGCTCGAACTAGAAACCTCTAGTCAAGCTAGACCAACCCCTTACCAAATGATCCAATTGCTCATGGGTTTTTCAACATGATAGTGAAACAAAAGAGACGAACATGAAATTGCACCTATTTTCGCCAAAAAAAGCCTCGACGGTTTGTAAAGACTTGATGGTTTGGAAGAATGACTAATATTAGCCAACCCCAAATCATTTTGGGACTAAGGCTCTGTTGTCTTTGTTTGCCAAAGAAAAAAGACCATGCAATTAGTGAAAATAATTCGGCAATTTATGTTTGGTTGTTGTAGGGCATGCATGGCAACAATGGGTATCCTCTACTACAGAATCGCCCAAGGTGGCCTTGGCCAGGAGATGCCTAATGATGAGCAATAGTACGTGTGACTGTCACTGATTGGCCTGCAAAGTTTACTCGAACCCAACTCGAACCAAACTGTACCTTGTCTCCTCCGTCTCTTGTGTGGCTCTTCTGCTGGTGTAGCTGCCCGCCTCTATTTGACCCTGCCAAAGTGCCAAATTATAGGCATGGAGGCCTTCATGAAACCATGTCCGATAGATTTTTTGTCCTGTATGTAACTTATTCTACATCTACTTCACATTCACATCCTGTTAGTTTTTCGATCTTGTTCCTTTTTTTTTGGACGACAGTGGGACCCTCCAAGCTGCTATGTTAAGATCGAGGTTTTCTCTGGGTAATTCTTCTAGGGACCGATATTTCATGCAAACTACGCCGAGAATAGTGGCTTTACTCTTTTGATCCGAGTCTGTTGAATTTTATGATGACCGCATCTTTTTAAGGTCGTGATGAAACAAATTTTGAACTGCTCTCTTGAATGGGGCAGGGCACCTTCTGCCCTATTCTATGATCCCTTGGTTTTAAAGAGAGTTACGAGTGGGAGCGGTCATGATGTTGATAGGGTTCCGTTCGAATCCCAGATCATGAGTCATCGCATGATTTGTCTTCGACTCATTTACCAAACCCGTTAAGTGAAGAAGCACTAACCAAGGTCTCAATTGAATTGAAGAGGCACGTTCTTTTGTGTTCATGCCGAGTTATGTCAACCATTCATCAATTGCTACCCAAACTACTTTCGTGTGATTTGTATCCAATTTGCGTCATTTAAGTCGATAAATCTTTGAATTGGATATACATGCAATCCATACGACTATTAACTTTGTATCGAGTTCGTATATTCTTATGATGGGAGGAGTTAGCTAGGTGAATTACGCCATTTTGAAGAGGATGATGAGTTTGAAAATATGAGACAGGTTGTTAGATGTACTCTGTGTCTCTGTCTACCATGTATGTTGTCGTTGTATGAGTATGATTCAACGACATATACATACATATGCAGGGTGCCGCATGCAGAGATGATGGATTCGGTCAGGTGCGCTTCCTACATCCCGATAGCTACTCATTCACCCGACTCTATTACTATCATATTTTTTTTGAAAAAAAAAGTCTTTTTCCTTTGAATGGTCCACTTAAGAGAGTTATTATTATTATTATTATTATTTTGATAAAATAAAGCACAGTTTACAAAAAAATTGATGGGCAGTTGAGATACAAATTGAAGGTACATCCTGTTACGAGTTATTGTGCCCCTCATTTTAATTAAAACAATTACGGAGTACTTAATAAATACTAGTATAAAAATAATTAATAAAAAAATTAGAAATTATTAGCCACCTACTTACAACCCCTTGTAATTGTAGATAACCAAGCCCATTAGCCATGCCTAAAGCCCAAATACTCACTTTAGACGGTCTCAAAAAGACATTTCAAAATTTCGAAAAAATCATAAAAATATGATCTTATAATTAAAAAGTTAGGAGTTTATGAAATATATTACTCCGTAGTTATTATGAAATGAATTATTATGTATTAACTATCGTTGACACACCCAAGTCGTATATGAATAAAACAAAACAAGAATATTTCATGGTAGAATAGAATGCATATACTTCGTATAAAAACCCATGGCCGTTTGACAAAAAAAAAAAAAAAAAAAAAAAAGAATAAATAAATGTTGACATTTGATATACATTGATCACTACTTAACTACATACGGAGTATATTTTAGAATAATCGTATTAATTATCGATTTTATTAATATAGGAAAAAGACATTAAAAATGGAATTCGACATACAATTGGGTTTCGTATGTAGCTAATCGTATATATGCAAACCAAGTACTAATTGACTACTACATACGGAGTACATAATATATATTTATACTCTACTAGCTACTTGGTTTTCCTAATTAATTTATTTAATTAATTAATTAATTACAGAGCTTCTTCTCCAACAATTTGATGTGGAATTAGCATTTTGGATTCATATTATTAATGTTAAAACTCAAAACGAGTTAAAATAAATAATATCTAAACGAAACATATGAAATAATACTCTTTCCGATTCTTACAAATTACTCTATATTTGCTTTTTCTTTTGCATATTCAGTTGAATATTGTTATACAGAGTATGATACTATCGTCTTAGGGTTACAGAAACCAACCTCTAAGAGAAACCCGTCTCAATTCTCAAATAAAATAAACATAGCAACGACGATCCTAGTTTTTTCGTGCTATTTTATGTTAAGAGATTTTTTTCAATAATTATTAAAAAAAACACAAATTAAAAATGTCAGAAGCTAAAAAAAAATACGAGTATAATTCCATAAAAATGTATTATTATTATTATTATTATGGATGTTGGTAAGAAAGTGAAGAATAAAACACACTCCCTAGTCGTGCATATGAATTAAGAAAATAAAGAATATTCGTAAAATACTCCTACCATGCAAAATTAAATCACAAAATAATACTTACTGAGTAAATAAGTGGTTGACAAAAAAAACGTAGAATTGTCGTTGTATTTATTATGCGCCAATGCCATGGTTTAATAGAGACTTCATTCTTACGTTATGTATTTGTGAGTGTCCACTTTTGTTTTATTTATACTTGTTGGACTACATACTTACTTATTTTACATACTTACTTATTTAAACGGTTTTACTTGGCAAATAACGATAACAGATTTGTCATACGTGGTTAATAATAAGAGTAGGTCTCCTGAAAGACGGTCTCTCATTAACTTTACTGAGAGACTTAAGTACAAATGGAAGTAACAGTGGTACCAAACCCAATAGAAGTAGGTACGATTAACATAAAAAAGTATACAAATATAAAGATGGTACGCTTCTTATAAAAACAGGTACAAAACAAAGTTGTCATTTAAGGATACGAATAGAACATAAAGTGGTACTGAAGAGTCGTCTCTCCCAAGAATTTGTGTAATAATAATATTAGTAAAATACGGTTGATTGATTTTAGTATAAATCCGATATTAGGAAAGAATTTTTTGATGATTACCCAACTGATTTCCAATTTATGGTAGTATTCTGTAATTTTTATGCAGAAATTTTACGAGGTTGAGTTAATCTTTTAGTAAAGAATTTACTCCGTATATGACTTATTTATACTTAAAAAATGTATTCCCTCCGAGTTCCTATGTTCTTCCCTTTCTTTTTGGGTGGAAAATAAGGAGGGAGTATTATATTATTAAAAGTGGAGAAGTGAAATGAAAAAGTAAGAGAGAAAAATATTATATTAATTAAATGAGATAAAGTTGATTGGAAAAGTATAAGAGATGAATATTATACTCCGTATTAATTAAAGATGATAAGTGTGTGAAAAAGTTTTTCCATAAATGAAAATAGGGAAGAAAATTAAACTCAGCTCAATAAGGAAAGAGGGAAGAACACTAAAACTCGGAAGGAGTATTTAATACTCAATATTTTTGTGTAATTAGTTGTATAGGCAGTTCGGCACCCTAACTAACATTTTCATATTTTTTTTGCATAGTTATGCAAAAAAAAAAAAGGATTATTATAAATAATATTCTGTATATGCTTGAATAATACTCGTATTATATACTCGGAATTAGAGAAAAATAAAGTAGGACATAGAATGGTTATATATAAATTGGGTAGTGAGATACTCCCTCTGTTTCATTGATATCTTCCACATTTCCTTTTTCAACTCTTTCTTTGATTTCTTTCGCTTTCTTTTTTTCTATCACACTTCTCTCTTATCTAGGTGGCCCACTTACTTTAATCTCTCTCTACTTTTACTTATTTTATTGTTTTTCTTAAAAAATGTGTCATTTTAAGGTGGAAGAAATCATAGAAACGGAGGGAATAGATAAATAGACAGACGTAGAGGACAAATCGTGCAATGGTTGGACCGGCCGGCCATGATACCCGAATACATACATACGCACTCTAATTGGGAAACAATGTCCTTGATGTTGATTTCATTTCCAATTTCCATTTCTTTCTTTCATGATTTCTTCCGAATTTATCTTATTCTTGTTACAATTTCTGTACTGAATATGTCTTAATCTAGTGGTTAAAATTAGATATTATGTTCTCCTCTATATTATAATGCGACAAAGTTCATTGAACAAAAAAAAAAACAAATTCTGGATAGGACCGTCCAACACTAAGTATCTCGTTAATGTTATGGTAAACTGTCTCTTATAAGTTCTTGTGTTTCCCCATAATTGTTTTTCTTTTGAACTTTGATCCATAATTTTTGTTCTTAAGATCGATGTTTATGCTAATTCGGCAAAAAACTTATCACAGAAGCCCATACTGCTAATTAATACAGTACAAAGTATTACAGATTACGAAGTACAAAATCAGTCACAATGAGACGGTCCGACGTTAATGTTAGCGTAAAATCTTTCATATAACAGGCAATTAGCTAGATTATTAGTAGTTAGTTTCGAACTATATATGTAACTATTTATCTTAAAACAATCTAGGGTGAGACAGTATTAATTAATACTAATATAGTAACGGAAAAAGACATAAGAAATGACCATTAGCAATTATTAATAATAATAATATAATGAAAAAGACATGAGAAATGATCGATTAGCAATGCATGAGGACACAAGAAATGACCTTATTAATTTTGCTGACATTTTATTTTATTTTTGTAGCAAATCGTACCAATTAATGCAAATTAATTAAAATTAATAAATAGGGAGAGTACAGTACTACTAGTAATAGGAATTCAATTAGTATCTTGTGAGACCGTTTCATACAAAGTTAGTGTGAGACTTAACTAGAAACACTAATAACCACCAGAAAAAATAAACTCAAAATAAATAAAAAAGAAAGTAACTACCCTTGTGTGAGAGGTCTCACAATAACGTTATTGTGAGACGGCCTCATATGAATTTTTGTGATAGGAATTAAATAAAAGCAAGGGGGCAACATTTTTAAATTCTAAAAACTAAGTAACTACTCCTACCTTGGACAAAGTCACTTATTTCACGAAAGGGATACTCCCATTTTTGTCTTTTACTCTTTTTCCCATGTATTTAAAAAATATCGATGATTAAATATGAGTGACTGAACACTTCATTCTGTTCTTTCTAATTAATAGTTTACGCTTTCTTATTTTATTAAGATAGATTACATTGATATATACCGTACAAATTTTGTTGCTATTTATTTATTGGAAAATTAGAAATTACATTTAGATAAACTTTTTAACCTAGTTAATTGTAAGCAATAAAAAATTTGAACCTGTAATAATAAATAAAGAGACTAAAAATGATGTGTCAAGAATAAGTTTATTTTATAATTGAAAGACTATAGGATATACTCGATCTAACCCATTATATTGTTTATTGTTTACTGTGGAGTATTTTTTATGACAAATATTTTAATCAAAGGACTACATTGTTTAATTTTCATATATAAATTGAATATACTGCCACAAAATATGGTGATTAGCAGCATATTTAAAAATAATAGATTTTGGTCGATATGATATCCGTTTAGTGAAAGGTTAATGCCCTAATTACCCTTTTTAGACGGTTTCTCATTAACTTTATTGAGAGACCAAGTACAAATGAAAGTAACAATGGTAACAAATCTAATAGAAATAAGTACGATTAACATAAAAAAAGTATACAAATATAAAGAGGGTACGCTTCTTATAAAAACAGGTAAACTACAAAGTTGTCATTTAAGGGTACGAATAGGATATAGAGTGGTACTGAAAAGTGGTCTCTCAATAAGTTATTGAGAGATCGTCTCTTCCAAGATTTTGTGTTTTAGGATTACACTTAGAAATTAAATTAAATTTCAATTTTTTATTTGTTTCTTCGACGAAGAACAGAATACTTAGTCGCGTTACCGCATTTCGTTACAATATATCGACATAGAGCATGCATGTTTAAGAGGTAGAAGCAAGTTTGATAACATCCAAAAAAAAATTGTTAGATTTTAATTGAAGGATGAAAGCACAGCCCTTGAATAAAATGAAAAGTTTGTCAATGGAAAAAGAAAATAAATAAAAATAAACATAGGTGTTATTCTAAACTAAACTAAATTAAATAATTAATAATTAATAATTAATCGTCTCTAATAATATCTACTACGGAGTACTCGGTATGTATATATTTAGCTTCATCTTTATACGACATGTCACACAACTTAGCAACAGTTGAAATGGTTTGGTTTATGATAATAAAAAAAATTATTATTATATAAATGTAGAGATTTTTCCAAACATATCATCATACTAATATTTTTCATAAAATAAAATAAAATAAAATAATAAATGTATGTAGAGATTTTTGCAAGCATTAAGACAGCTCAAGATAACTTACACCTATCATGGTTATCTCTAATTAAACAAATTTATATTTTAGTAATAATAATCTCTATAAACAGGGGACTTAGCTTGGCCACAAAAAACATCGTCTAATGCTCAGAGGTTTGTTTTTAAAATGAAAATAAATGTGAGTTAATCCATAGTTTAGGTGATTTCCTATTAAATAAAAAACGGTTTTTCAAACATGTACCCCACGGACACACCTTAAGGAGCCGAGTAAGGAAAATTTCAAATGAATATATCATGAGAAGATGTAATATAAATACACATACATATACCATACTTAGATAATTGTCCATATGAATTTTTCCTTACTCGGCTCCTTAACGTGTGCCCCTGGGGCACATGTTAGAAAAACCGAATAAAAAATACGTATTGTAAACTGACCACCTAGACGCGAGTTAATGATGACTTATTCATTAGCTTGTACGTACTCCATAACTCAATATGACTAAATTGAGTAGGGTAGACATGAAATCAAACTTGATCGAACCGACCTGACCTCATCAAATGACCTATATATGACCCGAGTCAGTTGAAGGTGATGATACTTGTTTAACTTGATCTACCTCAACCTCACAGCTAACTCGACCTGACGAACCTACTTGAAAAAAGACCAAAAAGAACAATAACATAGATTGGGTAAAGAAAAATGTTTGAAACAAATATTGCAAACTCAAAACAATGCAAACATTTACAATAATATCATATCATAACCATAAGTACATAATAATGTCAACAACATTGAAAAGATTGAAATTCAAGTTTAACTATCTATTTTCTACGTACCAGTAATTCACAAATGTTACAATTGTACTCGTACACGTCTTGCCTAATATATACTCGATCGTAATTAAGATGGAGGTACCATTGCCCAGTGGGTACCGGTTGTTATATATGGTCACGTACAAGCTAATAAGCATGTGATGCCTTACAACCCCTAAAGGCCTAAACCATAATTTAACTCAAGTGCGAGTAGTCACTAGAATTTACAAACTTGTGATCTGATGGGTAAGAACATGCATGAGCATGAGTGAGCTTAGATATTTACTCCAACCGTAAATTAAAATTGAGCTGAGGGTTTCGGTTTTTATCTATGATATAATGTGTTCCTTTAAACCGAAAAAATGTGACCATGGAAATTAGCCAGCATACTAACAATTACTATAAGTGCGTTTATAATTCTTGCTTCTAATTATTTTTGGTAATGAATGTATTGATTATTTAATGGGATGCAATTGAGTAATTAAAAAATAGTTCCACGTCCAAGCATGAATTTGCAGAATAAATAATACAATATATAGAGTTGTATTACAAACAACCCGCACCAAATCTAAATTCTATATTTGTGTCAATAATCAAATTGCTTGCCCATTCTTCCTCCCCTGCACCAATTCTTGTTTGCGAAAGTGATATCCGTTACAAATTTATGATGGGTTGAGAGACATGATAAAAAGTGGACTACTTATTGAGAAAAGCAAATGAACTACCTTTACCCCACCAATATAAATATTATTTGGTCCGTTATAAGCTTGTGACGGATATACCCGTCTCATGGAAGACGGATATACTCCTGATTCTAAGCTTATAATCTCTTTCTAACTAATCTAACCATATATTTTTTCCTCACGGATGGATTGCACTTAGTCTCATTCTTCCTAATCTAATCATTCTCTTTTTTATCATTATATTATGATTATAATTCATGACCCTTAGTTTCTGAGCATTCTCAAAGGATATTCCTCATTTTTAATTCCCAACTCATCAATTCAATTACCCTTTCACTTGTCAATCAAATCAAACAACTAATTACCACTATTATTATTATTATTGTCGAGTTTCATCATTTTTTTTTGGTCTATAGATGTTGTAATTGGATCACTTGCGGGTCAGGTTATGTTAAGTTCGGATTGTGTTAGGTCAACAACATCGACCTTGATCGAAGTAGATTATATATAATTTATCTTGGGTTATTATCGGGTTTGGTTGGATCAAATTTCTAATAGATGTTTTTTTTTGAGTTTAATTAAATGAAGCTTAAGAAAATAAGGATGAATGTCAAGTTGCTCTTATTTAGACCGGCTATACCATTATGAAGCTAATAGTGTAACCACCTCAAATTGGGTCACCCGTCGATTTAATCGGATTCGGTTAGGTTAAATAAGATAATTTCTGAATAGAATATAATTATAATTATATTTTACGTATTATTTTTAGATGGTGGTTTGACCTTGGTTAGGTAGTTAAGTCAATTTCTATTCACCAAGCTCTCGAGTTCTATCGAGACAGGTATTGGGTCATTCATCTTAAGTTGCTTAAGTTGTGTCAGCTTTTATCAACTCTAGCTTGACATGTCATTTTTCAAGTATTTTCGGTCAGAATAATTTAAGTCGTTTCACCTGCTTCCACATTATTATGTTCGCCATTGTAGCTAAACAAAATTCAGGCAATTTACATGATGTATCAAGTTGGGTTAGAGTCAAATAACCAGTTGTTTTAACAAGTCTAGTAGCCCCTCTATACCTATATACTCCTTCTGGTCAGTATTCTTATTTAATTTGTAAGAAGTATTTTAATGAAATAGAGCGAAAAATAGTGACTAAAGGGAGTATTTAGTTAAGAGAAGATTAATGAAATGATTAAGAGTGTAGTTAGGAGGACAATGACGTTTAGTTCTACATTCATTAATCAATCATTTGTATCGCTATGCAACAAATAAAGCTGTCACTGTCGATCTTTAAACTCAGTCCACCCTCCACATTCTGTCTTTCCTTCCTCCCTATAAATTAACTTCTCCACATTCTTCCTTCTCCAACAAATTTAACTAACCTCAACCCAATATCAAAAATCAAACATAAACAAAAAAAAAATCCTTTTTTTTTTCGAAAAAACCCGAAAATTTAAAATCATGGAATGTGGATCGATTATGATGGAAAGAGGAGAATGGATGAGCTGTATGAATGAAGTTTACATCAACGAGTCGAGTTTCTTGGCGAATTCATCATCATCCTTCAGTGACATGCTTAGCTGTGGTGACAATAATGATACAGTAGCAGGGTCATATTATACAAATGACAGTCATAATCAGACTAATCACAGTACTGATTCCAGTTTATATTCTTTGCCTCAAGAAAGCATGTACAGCGAAAGCAGCGACGATCATCATCTGGCTGCCTACCAATGTCGCGAAAACTATGATCAATTCTTCGGCGACACTAATACATTATTATTGCAGCCGCCTGCTGTCGAGTTTTGCCTTAATACAAATGGGGTTGTTCAGGTGTTTCCTGCTAGTTTCATAGACGAGTCGGAAACATACCTTACACAACCTGATCAGAGTTTGGATAATGAGGCGGTCGAGGAAGCGAAAAGCAATGATGATGATTCAGTCGACGTTGGATGCAAGAGATCTCGGAATTCTGAGGTATGTTACTATGTTACATAATACATTGTTTTGTAAGACGGCTTTAAGCAGGACCGGTCTGATGATGGTATGATCGATGATTGTGTAGGTACAGACGGGGAAAGGTAAGACGAAAGCAAAGAGGAGTCGTAAACTGGAGAAACAGAACTCTGGGAGTTGTAGTTCTGAGGAGGAGTTGAGTGGTAAACCAAGAGCAAGCAGGGGATCTGCAACTGATCCTCAGAGTCTCTATGCTAGGGTAACGACTTTTCTCTGAAAATGTCTTAGTCTAATGGTTAAGATTAGGTATTGTGGACAATAGAATGACGTTGATTTTGTTATGAATTGGTGTTTGCAGAAAAGAAGGGAGAGGATAAATGAGAGGCTAAGAACTCTACAAAAGCTTGTACCAAATGGAACAAAGGTGGACTTAAGCACAATGCTTGAAGAAGCTGTCAGTTATGTCAAGTTTTTGCAGCTTCAAATCAAGGTTTGTAATCTCATAACCCTAGATCCACCTCGTCTCACATTAGAATTTGTGATCTAACGACAATATAACGATAACCCACGCACCTTTTTAAAAAAAAAAGATAATTAAACTATGTAGTCTAAAAAAAAGGTGATTAGTATATGCAATCATAAACATCATTTTCTCAAAAAAAAAATAGGCAAAGGGTTATTCATGCATGACATCCGAACTTTGTGCATTGCGGGTACATCAGCTGGTCTCCCCCGTGACACACGGTCCTTAAGATTTTAACAACTCAAATTAATAACATTTAATATGGTCAGATGGGAGTACGTGGGACAAACTGACAAAGATACTTGCATTGTTATTTCTGAATTATTCGATTTTTGTCTTATTCATGTTATTTGATGGATATGTATCGATCTTAAACAAGAATTTATGAGGATTGTGGATGGGATGGCTTTTGAGTTTTGGGAAAGAAAGGTCAACAATGCAAATAAATAAAGTGTGCATGATGAATCATGTAACTATCACATTCCACAATCCACATAATTATAAACTCAAAAGCCAAATCAATAATAATCTTTGATGAAAGATTTAGTAAAATAGAATATAATTATTTCTGACGATAATTTTTTTTTGATGAAAAGCGGGATTATATTATATTATATTATATATATTTATGACGACAAGTTGGTTGTTTGTTGATGCAGCTATTGAGTTCTGATGACTTATGGATGTACGCTCCACTTGCATACAATGGAATGGACATTGGCCTTGATTCTAAGCTCAATTCACTTCTATAATTAATAAAAAAAAAATTAAAAAAATATATATTGATATATACATTTCTCCTAAAACTTGTGCTAATTCAAATTTAATAATCCAGCCTCCAATTTTCATGTCCGTTTAATTATTTTTTCTTCATAATGGACGGTATTTTGAGGCACTGGGTAATGTTGTTCTAATTGTATAGAGGTTTATTGAACAACGTACATTATTATTTGTATTCATCAACGATTTTTTTTGGATTTTTTTTTGTAATGCGATGGATTTTGTGGAGCTCAGTTTGAATGTTGGATGATCATGTACAAAAATTTGGATCACAATAATACAAACTCTTCTATGATATTATATTCCAATTTAATTATCTTTGTTTCGTGAAGATTAACTCGCACATGCATACTATCTTCAATATCATTTTTGTCTTCTTACTTGTCAAAATATGTGATGAAAATCTTTAAACGTAAATGAAAACAATCAAAACGAAAGGAATACTTACACTCTATGGACAAAAGCAATGCTAATGTTGAATTACAAAAGTTTTGATTTCTGAATTTTGAAATATACTCTGTATAATACGTAAAATCATATTTAGAGGTGTCGTATGCATGGTACGGTGGGGAAAGGTTTGATGATTTTGTAATACAAGTACATGGTTCGAGTGTCTCCATGAAGTTGCATTGAAGTCAAGACGAACCCAACTCACAATAATGCTCTCCTTAGTTTGAGGAACTCGGGAAGAATTGTTAGGGTGCAAACTCATGTTCTACCTCGATTGTGAAATATGAAATTAAATGAGGGCTTGATCCAAAACGGAATATATTATACTACTCCGTATTATGCATCATGGCATCGATATAACAGAGACCCAACATAAGACGTAAACGACTACCATTTGGCTACATAGTTAATTAGACCTTTTAGGAAGTCCTCATTCCTCAACTTATATAAAAAAGCTAAACTAGGTAACTTAGAAATCATTTACATATATACACTCTCCCCTTTATATATTTAACATTTAGGAGTAACTTTTTTTTAGCGAGGCTAATAAACTCATGAGCTAATTAATTCGAAAAAATAAAGGAAGCGTGACGTATTTTAATTACAATAGCTTCTGCGATCGACCTTATTTTTTACCTAATTTTCATCATCTCAGTAGTATTTTGGAACCATGCAAAGACTAACCCTCATTGATACATTTTTCAACGCAATTTTGTTCGCGAGTAATTCAGCAAATCAAGTTAAATCAATACCGTTTTCATTGATCCAACTTCGTACAGAGTATACTACATATACATTACACATTGATCCAACTTCATTGTCCAG
Source organism: Agrostemma githago (assembly GCA_958450325.1). NCBI lineage: Eukaryota > Viridiplantae > Streptophyta > Magnoliopsida > Caryophyllales > Caryophyllaceae > Agrostemma > Agrostemma githago. The sequence goes on along the minus strand of OY288245.1, from coordinate 74,003,011 downwards.
CCATTATTCGTAGTTTAATTATATTTCACATCATCATATTAGATTAGATTAGATTAAATCATTATTCCAAAACCGTCTTTTAATATTTTCAACATAAGAATAAGATTGCATACATCGATCATGGTTCGAGATCTCCGATATCCCAACATATAATGTAGATGCCAACACATACATTAACCTTTAGTACGTCTAGGGTGACTGAACAAGAAGCTTAAGCAGACAAATAAAACAAAAAAAAAATGCACATTTATTCATTATATTCATCGATCATTGAAGTTTGGTACATACAAAAGACTACTGTACAAACTAGTCCTTTTTACAAATAATAATAATAATAATAATAATTCGAGGAACATGGATATGCTTTTTCTGACATAAGCACACAAATTTTATGTGGATTTAAATTTACATTCCCCCTTGATTAATTTTAAAATCATTAGGGTATATTTTTTAACATGCAAAAAATTATAATACAACTTGTTCTTATTTTAATTAATTAATTTATTTATTTATTTATTTCCATAATAACATGCACGTCTTAGCAATTCAGTTTTACCTAACAACTCTTTAGATTATATTCCCGTTCACTTTCCCTCGCCCACAAATCTTTTTTTTTTTTAAAATAAAATTAAGTATCACTATTATGTCTCATATACTTGTTCAATCATTGTTAATCATTTTTTTGATCTCATCTTTGCACTTTGAGATACACCAACAAACAATAATAATGATAATAACATTTTAATTATAAGGTTCCGGATTTTGGTTTGTGGTGAGCTAAAGTCGTGTGCCACCAAAATGTAATTTTAATTTTTAAATGTACTTACAATTCTAAAATTAAACAATAATATATAGTATAAGGGCTCGTTTGGTTCACCATGGGAATATGGAGTTACCGAAAACTTAAATTCACGTGAATTTGTATTTCGTAAGAATTACAAAAATAGTGTTTGGTTGTCAGGTGGGAAATGACTTCATGCGCTAAGTTCTACACACCAAGGAGCTTAGCGAGTAACTTCTTCCATTATGGAGGAAGTGACAATTCCGGGAAGTGGCAATTCCCATAAAATGGGCAACCAAACAACTCCCTGAAAATGCAATTCATGGGATCTTGCACGAACCATCTCAACCAAAACCTTGGCAATGGTTGAGACCCGTTTATATTCTATTACGCCCCCCTCACTCGAATGTCCTTTGGGCTTGAAGAGTGGTTAATGCGCACCGGCTCCTCCGTACAGTGTGCTGAGATTCCACTTGAGAGTTCGAGATATTGGGGGCTGCCAGGGTTCGAACTCGTGACCTCTGGATCTGATATCATGTTAACGAACCATCTCAACCAAAACCTTAAGGCAATGGTTGAGACCCGTTTATATTCTATTACAAACAAGTCCTAAGATCGAGCCACAGAGAACGAAGACAAGTTAATTCAATTTGTCGATTGTTGATAATATACTCGACTTATAGAAGTAAATAAACTAAACAATAATGTATAAGATCGAGGGCACGTATGTAGCTAGAAGACAAGTTAATAAACACATAATAGTACAGATTACGGAGTATAAGTGTATAACTTTGTGTATAGATTCGTGAATAAAAGTTTGAAAATAGTATCGAGAAACGGATTGTTCTAGCTAGGCTGGTTGAAAATCCCGACAATGAAAAAAAATAATTAGATACATTTTGGTAATAATATAAATTGAATTTAATTTATTATTACTACTCCATGAATCAATAATTATAATTTGTCAATAATGATACTACTAATCAAACAAATTACTTTAAGTGGGGGTGGCCTGCTACTAGCTGTCATACGCTTCGAAAATATAGACTTGTGCAACTGCCTGTTAATGGGGATAGTGACCTTAGCTTACCTTTATTATTCTTCCCACAACAACAACAACAAAAAAACAAATAAATTATTTTAGAATTAATATCCAATTACGATACTATTAAACTTGGTCAATATTATTATAAATATAAATATTCATGTATCCATCACCAATTTTCTTCGCAAAATCACCAATTATGGCTTTTAAGTTTCCTCTACTTAATTATGACTAAATACGTTCAAATGAATGTTATGAAGTACGGTTAGGATATAGCATAGTACAGTACAACTTAGATTAAAGTTTTCGTGACTAAAAAAACTCACAAATTATATCGTATAATCGTTGAATCATGTAATAGAGTTAATTTTAAGTTAAATGGTGATCACTTCTTCACCTAAATTGGTCATTATATAACCTAAAGTGGTCATATTTTCTTTCGTTGTAGTAATATATATATACATACATACAACGGTGGTATGTAATCATTAAAAGCAGAGTACGTCTATGGAGAGACCGTCTGTCACTATTAATTACTCCTATGTAAGATGCCTCATTAACGTTAATGAGAGACCGTCGCCACACAAAGACTAATTTTCAATGTGAGAAAAGCAAAACTAGTAATTGGATTTATTAGTCATGTTATAGAATAAGATGATTTTAACAGTGAGATATTACTTAGGTGTACGTAAAAACAACATTCTTTTATCAAAGTTGTTCTAATTTATTAGTTAAGACTAGGTATCTTGTGACAATAGATAGATCATAGGTTTGAACCTCCCCTTCTCTTATATTGTAATGCGACGAAGTTAGCACTTCGTTATTGAACCAAAAAAATGAGGGATGTTTTATACTTCTAGATCGTTGTAAAGTTGAAACCTTTTCTTATTGGGGTTCTTCTCACGGTCTTCCCAACTCACATATAAAAACCCTATTTGGTAAACAACCGGTTGTGTGGATTAGATTGCTCGCTGATGCCTGATGCCAACTGGCTTGCGTAGTAAAGTCATGAGATCAGACATAGTACTCATGATCAATTTCGGATTCAAATTCGACAGCATCATAATCGTCCCCGTAACTCTCCTAAGTCAGCAACAAAAAAAATTAGATTGCCCATAATATTGATTAGTGATTGATTACCCTAGCTAGCTAGTTTAATTTATGTGACATAATGAGTCCTTGGCTTAAACATTAAAATATTATCTATCTTTGCACCAACTATATAAATATGTTTGATCATCTTCATTCAAACCTAAGCACAACCTGATTGAGCTTCTTCTAATCTAATCTAATCTAATCCCACCCCCCAAAAAAACCCAAAAAAACCAACAATTTACATTACTACTAACATTAATTAAAATCCAATCAAAAATTAAACATTCTTCTTTCTCCATTATAATTCAATTTAATTAAGAAAAAAAAATGGAGGGAGGAGAATGGAACAATTTTAGTGCAGCAGTTTGTGTGAATGAAGAGGCTGATTTTATGGCCCAATTATTTCCTAATCCTAATAATAATATTGGTGTTCATTACAATTATCATAATCATAATAATAATGATAATAATAATAATAATGGTGATAATGGTAATAATAATAATAATGGTAATTCAAGTTCATATTATTCTTCTGATTCAAGCAATAATTCTAATTATAACCCACAATCAAGTTACAGAAACCCACATGTTGTTGGATATTATCAGATGGATTACTTCAGTAGTGATCATAATAACACTACTAATCTTAATCACCAACAACAACATAGTAATTACAATAATCATCATGTTAACTCCGGCGCCCCCATCGACTTCCTCCAGTGTCACATGGAAGACGATAATAATAATGAAGTCAAAGCCAGTGAAGGCGGTGATAATGATAGCTTCGGCCAAGATTCTCCTGTTGATGACAATGTTGTCGACGAGGATGACGACAACCTCAAGAAATCACATTCTTCTGAGAATTTCAAGAAAAGACCCAAATCTTCTGACGTAAGTAATTAACACATTATAAACGTAATTAACTCCCTTCATTTTCCTGAATTAGCCCCACTTTTTTTTGAGGGGAAATGTTGACCAATGAGACTAATTCAAGAAAATAGAGGGAGTAATATATACTGTAGAAAATGTAGTACAGTAATAATTTTGGGGTATGGGGTGTGTAGGTGCAGAAGGAGAAGAGGAATGTGAAGGCGAAGAAGAGTCACAAGCTGACATTGGGTAGCGGAGGAGGAGACGTTGATGATCAGGAGAATAATGAAGGGCGGGTTAATGGAGGGCCGAGCACGAGCTGTGGGAGTTTAGAGGACGATTGCAGCTCCAAAGGAGCGGCCGTCGTGCTTAACTCTAGTGGTAAAACAAGGGCTAGTCGAGGTTCTGCGACCGATCCTCAGAGTCTTTATGCCAGGGTAATGCTCAAACCATCTCGACTCCAAATTTGTCATATTTGATTTTGTCGAATAGCTTTGTTTGAAGATTATCGGGTTTGAAACGTGGTTAGTGAGTATTGTATGATAATTGCAGAAAAGGAGAGAAAGGATTAATGAGAGATTGAAGATCTTACAGACTCTTGTGCCTAATGGAACAAAGGTAAATAATTAATTAATTAATTACAGTAAATAAAAACACATTGGTAATTAAAATGTTGATAAATTTGAGAATTAGTGTAAATTTAAATACAGTAATGGTTGATTAATTAAGTTTAAAGTATAATTAACAAAGTCAAAGTTGTTTGATGTGGTGATTTTAGGTTGATATCAGTACAATGCTGGAAGAAGCTGTGCACTATGTCAAGTTTTTGCAGCTTCAAATTAAGGTAAACTTATTATAACTAGCGACGTTGACCCATTATGCATAAATAGTTTGAAATCGACACTATTATAAAGGGTCTCATACATGTCGAGATCAAAAAAAAAATGTCATGGATCTTTTGCACTTGGGACGTTGTGTTGGTAACTTTTGATGGAAATACGTGTTTTTGGGTTCAAACAACACCTACATTTTTTTTGTGTCGCAACAAAACATGTTACTGAACATCGTGATCGTGATTGTGAATGCAGTTATTGAGTTCAGATGAGATGTGGATGTATGCACCAATTGCCTACAATGGGATGAACCTTGGACTTGATTTCAATAGCCTCAGCATGCCCAGATGACTCACTCAAGGAAGAACAAAATTAAATCAAATACCACACACATTTTTTTACAAATTCATTTCAGCCAAGCATATATATTTATACATACATAATTACATATATACATATACTGTTATTATTACTAACGAAAAAAAAAAGAAAACTTCCCCTTTCTCTGTAGATTACACAAATTTTCGAGATTTTGGTAACTCGATTCGAGATTACATGGGGGAATCAAATAATTTTAGATGTTAATTTCATTGATTCTTTCTAATTACTATGAGTATTACTCGTATTTTGTTTTTTTTTTCTCAAAAATGTATTACTTTTGTAATGAATACAGTAACATTTTTCTGGACAAACATTTTGTCAATTACTCGGTATTACAATTGATCATTTACTTATTTCTCCGTATCATTTTTCTTTCCGCAGTTTAAACAAATATATTAGTCAACGTAACTCTTTTACTCCTACAAAGCTATCCTATAACATAAGATTAGAGGTGATCATATGCGGGTTCGGGCCGGACACGGGCCGGGCTAATTGTGAAATTTTGGCCCACGGACAAGCGGGTTCAGGACGGGTTAACGGGTTTGCGGGCCGGGCCTTTGTATATTTTTAAAAATGTTGTGTCCAAGCCCGCTAAAAATTCGGGCCGGACGGGACGGGCTAATCGGACGGTACGTCCCATGACATAAGATGTAACATGTTAAAATAATACTCCGTAATAGCTCAAGACGGATGGTTGACGGGTTACTGGGTTAGATGACGGTTAACCATACCGCCATACCAGTCATCCATTTTTTATTTTCGGAATAATTCATGTAATGGGAGTACATAATCAAGATAAAGACTTTTAGGCAGTTTGATTTATATTTTGTCGATTAAATTTCACATCATAATGGTTGGAAGACAGACTTATAAGTTTCATGGATGATAGATGGATGAGTTGAGAAAATTGAAAACGACATCGCCCACGGCTCACTTCGTACATTTTGTTACAAACTGAACTCGAGATAAAGGTGAGGAGGGCCAAGAGTAAATGAACGATATGAGACTGTCTCATACAAGACAAGACGGTCTCATTTATTTGACCATAAACACAACAATTTGGTTCCAGTATGAAAGAAATAGTACAGAAAATATATGATAAAACAGACTCGTAAATTCGTAATCCTTTCGTGATCTACCCCTAATTCACTTCTAAACTACCTCTACCTACGAGTAGAGAGTCTTAAATGTTACAGACGACATTACAGCGCAAATAAATATCCAAAGCGAAAAATAATCCCACGGCACCTTTATTCTCCATTTACAGAGGTAGTTGTACACTCATGGCCATGGGATTGCAAGGGCGAATAATAAAAGCCGAATGGATATCACTTGCGACACAAGATACGAGTAATTCTTCTCTTCGTGGCAGGCAGGCAGGCACCTTTTTCTATGCATGATCATCGTTTGTGTGATTTGGAATTTCGGTCTGGCTATCCAAGGGCATGTACTGAGCCATGATAGCCCGGATCTCCGAATCCATGTATTGCTGCAATTTGGAACGCAGTCAGTCACGTGGTAAAAAAGTTTTTAATCTTAGGGTAAAACCGCCTTATGGAAACTTACCCTGATTCTGTGTTTGTAAAAGAGGTATCCTCCACCAGCGGCCATCACCAAGCCTAACAAAATAATCCATATAGCCGTGCTAGCTGACTTTGTCTCAGAAGCGTTTTTGCCTGCAGGAAATGATGATGATAAATTGTTGGCGACTTGAAGTAGAAGTAATTAACAGTTACAGAACAAGTACTGAGGCTTATTTATTTAACTCACTTATGCATGTATCGTGGTCTCTGATGTACAAGAGATCCCCGTTGCACGAGCAGTCGTAGCTACCCCATGTGTTCTTACAGTTACATTCAGAGCACTGACAAGCTTTCTTCTCTTTGCATTCATCGATGTCTGATTAACACGACAAGCAAGTACAGCATTAAAAATGAGTATATTCAACTGCCTGATTCTCTACATCCACCGCCGTATAGTAAATGGATAAACAGATAATGTATTAATGTCACATTAGCTCAAAGTCCTCGACAATCCAAACTAATTTTTTATCATATGTTTCAAGACAATCTTATGCTATGTAGTATATGGTTCTCATCAAGCTCAACAATCATCTGCTACACCAAGTATAGACAGTAATGCAGTATCGACAAGTCGTCCAAATTGCAAGAAACTACGATGAGAACCAGTAAGAATTTTAGTGTGTTGTCAGTTTGTCACCTTTTATTTAACTTTAGAGACTAGAGGAAGCTATACCGTCACAACTGTTAGACACTACCACTCTTGATACTCCGTAGTATAATTTTAGAGACGAGAGATGGAGGAAGCTATACCTTCACAACTATTGACACCATCACCCTTGAACCCTGGGGGACACTTGCAGCCATCATCGTGATCCTGTTAGCATATGAGTATAAAAATCAAACTGAGTGGTTGAGCACCAATATATGATAAGATATCAAACTGACTTGTTACTCCTTTTTAGAAAGAAAAACAAAATTACAACTAAGTTTTCTCTGCGTCTTAATTCTTAAACCACCAAAAGTAAACTTACCACACACGCTGAAAAAGTCTGCCCTAGTCGAGTTTCATGCCAGCAGCCTCCATGGTTAATCTTGCATTTGCCAGGTCCGTTTGCTGTCAAAGTTGAAACAGCCAACTTATTAACATTAAAAAGGCTATGTAGAGCAATAAATGTCAAAGTGATATCTTATTAAATTATAATTCTTGAAGTGATAAGAATTCATGATAAATGTCAAAGTGATGTCTAGAGCATGGCCATTAAAAACCGGTCATGGGAGAAAAGCAGATGGCGACATTTGTGTCTGAACAATCGGGTTGTAAATACTAGTATACCACTAAACCATTTGCTTATAGATTTATAGCGGGTTTTCTTCTTGTATCGTTTATAATAATCTTTCACAAAGGGGGCAAATACAAGAAAGTGGTTTTCACGTGGAAGAAGTCATGTAATAGATTGACGAAAAACCGACACATAGCAAGAAAAATACTGTAACAAATAACTCATCGTAGACATAAATCAATGAATTGGAGCAAACATGAACTCTCGTCATGAACTACTACAAAATGGCAATGCCGAGAATTTGGGATCAAAGTCTTACCTTTGCATGAACTGTAGCCGTCTCCTTGAAACTGCACGCCATTGGCAAGAGGGCATTCGCATACTCTTCCACGGAATGTATCCTAGAAGAAAGACAAAATGTCAAGCACTAAAGCAAAAAAATGGGAACATGAACAAAAAAAAAGAAAAATAATTGTTATCAGCACCTTGCATGCAGTAACATTGGATGCTTTGTCTTGCCAACAGCCGCCATTGTTATCCAAACATTCATTGGTCTGGATTTCTGTCATGAATAAGAAGCAGCAATAAATATACGGATTACGGAGTATATACAGCTACCAAATATGCAATAGATTTGGCCACCAAGCGTCGTGATCATAGATCGTTACCATCAGTCAAACAAACAGCAGGTTCGGTGGTTTCTTCAAAGCCAGAACAGATGGCCTTCAGAACAGCTCCTTTCTCCAACTTGCCTGCGAACAGTGAACACCAAGTTTAGAGGCGCAGTACTAGAAACCATTATTCTCTATGCTCAAGTACTTGAATAAAATTATTGATATTTCATACGAAAATCAATCAAATAAGTGCAACAAGTTTCAAGGTTGAGACTTGAGAATAAATACCTCGGTACTGACGATTATTAACCACAAGTGTAGGCAATATGGTTACGTCACCCCTAGTTCCTTTTCCGATCTAAACAAAATTTCAAACAAAGAAGTGAGATAATAGATACTTCTTCGTATATTGTACATTGTAAATAAAAAATGAAGGCAGTTGACAAAATCGGGAAATATATATCATCCTGTTGCTTACCTGAGCCTCCTGTTCCTCCTTCAAGACAGCATTGTCTTCGTCAGCATCTGGGTCTCCCATGCACTTCTCTATCTTCTTCATGTCAAGTCCTGCAGTTAAAGCGTTTAAGCTGAGTCGTAATGCACATGATACACCAAAATCAAATGGCGATGATAACTTTGTGATTGAGGTAATAATGACGCTTACCCAATGACTTGATTACTCCGTCAGCGCACTCCTTATTGTATTTCTTATCCTTCATGGGACATCTAATCTGAAAATCAGTCACATAATCCCACCAAACCCAAGCCTTGTTTGTCTCATTTGCTACTTTGTAGACGCAGAGTTGCCTCAAATTCTCGACGACCACGTCTTTACCCTCATAACCTCTGCTGAAATCTTGTTCAGGATCAGGAGCACAGTATCTCCCGTGATTGATGCATTGGGACTTGCACTGCTTGCTGACTGTAAATGCCTGAGGGCAGTACCATGTAATGTAATGCGGTGTGAATTGGGTATAACCCCCTTTCTCAAGTATCTGACCCGCACCCTTAAATTCCTTCATGAATCCCATCAACATCTCACATTTCACACCACATTCATCATTGCTAGTTGTCCATAACTCGTATTCCACACGGTCATCTGGGTGTGGGACGGCTTCTCTCCAATCGAGATTCACGTTGACCATATCTCCAGAGTTAATCGACTTTTTCAGTGTCTCGCCAAAACTTTTCTCGATGAGGGCAGAGGGTATGGTAATGTCTTCAATGTATTTAGCGGATGTGCTGTCTTCTTCGGGTGTGTCCATGGTGATCAATGCTTCCTCGACATCGTCTGCAACTAGGACAGCGGCAGCACCAGCTTTCTGCGCATTCCACACCTTCAATGCGAAAAAACAATCTGACAACATGCACAGAAATCAATCAAAATCATATAATTAGTTTAAAAAACCAAGAACACATCGAGCCCAAATTTTCACGAATCATCAGAAGACAGATAACATATAAAACTCAGTCAACTTAATCCACTGACATCAGCTAACAGACTTCACAAACTCATCTACAGATCAATCATTCAGCAATTAGATAAATGAATAAGTAGTTTGTAGACTGATCAAAGCAATAATACAAGATCATGCTTAAAAAAAACCAGCAAAAATCTAGTCAACAGTCTCAACACCAGTTGACTCAATTCAACCAAGCGATTTACGAGCTCGAGTAGCTGCAATCCTCATAATCATGAACATTATCCAACATTCCAACACCAGTAATTAGTCTAATTACAGTACACAAACTGCAACAAGCTAGTAACTTTTCATAATCAAGTTCCCCACAACAAATCTCATCGAAAATCACAAAAAGATACTGCATGCATAACAATCACACTAAATCCAACAAAAAAAACAGCATTAACAGAACTAATCAGACACAAATTCAATAAAATCCATCAATCAATGAACATATCAACACAATTTCCCAGTAAATCACATACTATAATGAACTACTAGTACAAAAAAAGTGCAAAATCCAAGCAAAATTAAGAAATGGGTACAGAAATTCAAGCTCAAATACCTGCAAAACATCACAAAAAACACAACTTTTGCATGCTACAGCTACACAAAAATCACACAATCAACTACAAAAACTGCAAAATCCAAGCAAAATTAAGAGATGGGTACACAAATTCAAGCTCAAATACCTGCAAAACATCACAAAAACCACAACTTTGCATGATTGAATCTCGTAATATCGTGTTTCCTAAACCTACTCAGATATCGTAATAATCCGATATTCTCAATCTAGACAAAAACCACACAATCAACTACAAAAAAATCACAACTTTGATACAAAAACAGGAAGAATTGATGAAAGAAGCAAACCTCCACGATCAAGCAAGACAAAAGTGGGCAAAGCACCAGGTTTTTTCTTAAAAGAAAGATCAAAATCAGAGAACTCTTTACACCCTTTTCGATTATCCTTAGGATAAACAACAGTACCAGCCAAAGTACCACCATATTGAGGTATACCAAAGTTACCAATGGCGGAATCATAAGTACCCTTGATCTTTTCTGGGGAACTTAACCTTAAACTGTTCTTCTCTACTACAAATCTGGATTCAACTCCACCACATACCCATGTCAGTAGAACTAACCCTAGTACTACCACTCTTACTGCAGGTTTCTGGAGATTGATTGGGGTTTCTCTCTCTTTTGACCACCTTGGAGACATTTTTCTTTGATGGGTGTATGTATGACTTGTTGACTTGAGGTGAATATAGTATGAGTGTAGATGGAGTTTGTGAGAGAGATGATGATGATGATGAAGTGATTTGGGATTGAATGATTTTTACATGTTGCAAGAAACTTCTTGTACCTGGAAACTTACACTTTTGATTTGTTTAGTGTTTTCTTGTTTTATTAGAAGTCGGATAAATTAGGTAGATAAGATGTTTTAGTTTAGTCGTTAATCTTGTTTAAGGTAGATACCTCGTCTTCAATTTTGAAATGGGTTACATATTACTGACATGGGTATCGTCATAAATAAGAAGTTGTCTCGGTTTAGAGGTTAAGATAGAGATGTCACGAATTATAGCGCAAACAGAAGTAGAAGTGGATAATTAAGTGATTTTTATGTTTGTTAAAGTGAAAACATGGGGATTTTGTCTATGTTTATGGCAAGTTTTTCGTTAATACTCCCTCCGTCCCATTAAGATTGTCCCGTATTCCTTTTTGGGTAGGTTCTTAATGATTGTCCCATTTCTCAACTTTCCTTTTTAGTCTATCATTTTTTACAACTTCGTCCCTACTAAGACAAAGTATTTACCATTTTGTCATTCCATTAACCCACACCACCTCACACATCACCCTATAAAGTAGTTATGATTGCCTATATACTCAATCATCACACTATTTTCTTAGTTATCGTGCAAAAGTAAACGGGACAAACATTTTAGGACGGAGGGAGTAGTTGTTTGGTCACTTTAAATAGAACTATGGGAATTAGAAGGGTAGAGCATAATTTAGATGATTAAATAATCATCGAAAATGTCTTAGTTTAGTAGTTAAAATTCGGTATCTTGAACGATATTGCCTCAATTTTATCGATATTAAATCCAACGGGTATTTTAGTTTTTGTTACCTGGTTTACAAAACGGAGATTTAAACGTGTTCAACGGCATATGTCACCCTAAAAAGTGGAACGGTGACTTGTTTAAAGCTGACACGAATCGAATAAGAACCCGACATGACTTATTATAATTGTCATATCTAGTATCGTCTCGTAAGAGTAGACGTGGCAACATTAACCGATCAGAATGATCTGACGTGGATAACTAGACACGTACTTGATCCGACATCTGAACTGAAGATCCGAGCTTGATTTGTAACCCGTTTTGACCCAACCACATTGACACGAGAACACGACCCGAATATTTACCGCTACACTAAACAAAATCATTAAACAATTGATAATAACACACTCGAGAATGACTGAAACTCGTACGAGGGTGGTGACGTGATGCGTGATTGGGGAGTGAGTGGTAGTTAGCCCAGACCCGGTGGTGGGTCCGAATGGGTAGCCATATTAAGAGGCGTGTATCTCGTGGAAATTCAATACCAATACCAGTAGCAGTACTAGTAGTGTAGGTTTGACAGCAGTCATCATTAATTATCAAAGTTTTGTCACTCTTACGTTCTTGAACCAATCGTTGATGATTAATCCCTTATTATTGCGTAAGAATGCCGGAAACGATCCATATAAATTAGAAGAAAAAAAGGGATTATTTCATAGAAATAATACTGTATCATTTATTCGTGTGTTTCTTAAAATAATTCAAACTATACGTAATTGTATTTTAATATGAACTACGCATTCATTAATCTCGCATTGTTATTTATGAAATTATGACTTGTTATTACCGGTCACAGTGACTTATTGTAACTTTCTAAAGTTTTATTAGGTCAGTTGTAGTCATCGTGAAAGCCAAAGTTACAATAATTTTTTTTTTTTCATAGCTTCTATATGACTAATCGAAAAAGAAATGGAAGATAGAATTTTTGGAAACTTTAATTTTTTTATCAATGGCCGAATATGAACATAGCAAAATGAGGAAAATGAAGGCGTATTTCGTATTAAAATGAGATTACGTAGAGTTTGGATTAATTTAAGAAACATACGCATAGTTGATATTATTCCCATGAAATAACCCAAAAAAATTGGTAGCTATCGATTAATTAATTAAATAAGGTAATTTGGGCCTAAGAGAAAAGAAAAAGAAAAGACAGATAATTTAGTCGGGAATGTTATATCGTACAAGAATTACTCAGTTAGAATTTACTTTGGATCAGGATGTTTTAATTAAAATGCACATTTAATGTACTTAGTTTAAGGAGATTAATATTGAATATTCACTCGCGCATCTTAAATCGTTAATATCTACTCCCTCCCATCCATTCAATGAGGGTATTATTGGTAAATCAAATGGTTTTATGGGTCCACCAAATTTAAAGTAAGGAAAAAGTAGTGGTATTTTGTGTAAATATCTACTCCCTCCCATCCATTCAATGAGGGTATTATTGGTAAATCAAATGGTTTTATGGGTCCACCAAATTTAAAGTAAGGAAAAAGTATAACTTTTTTTCAAAATAATGCTGAAAAATAAACTAATAACGTTTTGGGTCGGTTTTAAAACTAATTAACAAAATGGGGCTGAGGCAGGTTCGGAATTAGGTTCGATTTGGGGCGGAGCAAACCCGCCATTAGGAATGGCGGATCTCCAAAATATAAAATAGCAAAAAAAAAAAAAAAGATTAACCCATAAACCCGCCATTGGGAGTGGCGTGTTTGGGCCCATTAAAACGCCATTCCCAATGGCGGGTTCAGAAGCTGCTCAAGCTATTTGAAGCTCAATTGATAGTTAAATTTTAACCATGAAAATACAAGATTTGTATTGTGTAGTAGTGGTAGTAGCATTGGGTCATTGTTCCATGCATCTAGGGTTCGAGTCCTTGTGGGTGCGTTTTTGGCTTTTTGCATAGGAATTTTTAATTGTTTTTTTCATTTTCATTTTCGTTTAAACAAAACTTCGTTCTTAGAATCAAACCTAAAACTTATAAACACCTTTACGACTCTACCATTATAATGATAAACATAATAACGTGTTTTTTTTTGGTAGGTGAGACATAATAACGTATTAAGGGTATAATATTATCGATTCTTAAATTGTCATTGATAAAGGCAACTTTAATGAATTAAAATTTAGAGTGACGGGTTTAGAAACTACTATGTACTTAACAATGACGGGTTTATGTTGCGTGAGAATCAATGAATAAATATTTAAAAAAATTATGCAAAAAGTGTCTATTGGGTCTCGAACCCAGGACATAAGAAACAATGGGCCTATGTCACTACCACTATAACACAATGCAAATCTTATATTTTTATGGTTAGAATTTAACTATTAATTGAGCTTCAAATAGCTTGAGCAGCCCTTCACCCGCCATTGGGAATGGTGTTTTAATGGGCCCAAACCCGCCACTCCCAATGGCGGGTTTATGGGTTAATCTTTTTTATTTTTTATTTTGAAGACCCGCCATTCCTAATGGCGGGTTTGCTCCGTCCCAAATCGAACCTACTTCCGAACCTGGCTCAGCCCCATTTTGTTAATTAGTTTTAAAACCGACCCAAAACGTTAATTAGTTTATTTTTCAGTATTATTTTGAAAAAAAGTTCGAAAAATTAGTGGTATTTTGTGTAAATAGAGGAAAGATAGGGAGGTGGTTATATGGTAAAATCTTTTGCCAAAAGAGGAAGGTAAAGAATTAAGTGGATTGTCCATTTATAGTAAGTGTAAATAATTGAATGGATGAGAGGGAGTACGTATTAGTGTAGTAAATATTACTCCGATATTCTTATTCTACTCGTCAAGATGATTCAAACCAGATCTTATAGGATACGAGTACTCGGTATAAGATACTCGGGCCCATGAGGATCAACAAGCTAGTACGAGTGGAGTCGAAACGGCCCATTCAGCTGACCAGATCCAGTCTCACCATTGTGGGCCTTGATGGAGTAATAGTGGGCTATTAGCTTACAAGGGAGCCTTTTATGGATCAAGATTTAACACTGAATCCACCGTATTTTTTTAATTGAACAATTCGATATTTATATCAGTGTAAGGTTGTACTGAATTTTTTACTGTAATTTGCAGAATAAGATAGATGTACTCCGTAATTCTGAAGATATATGTGCATCGAAACCTTCGTCAGAGGTTACCGTATGCACCCGATACTGTAAAATATCAAATACTTGCTGTATATACTGGGAATAGGTACAAAGACTCCGTAAGAGATAAAGTGGTACTGAAAAGTGATTTCTGAGTAATTATTGAGAGGCCACTTCATGAATTTTGTGTTTTTTTTTCTTTAAATCGGTGAAAAATCCAAGGTAAAATTTGAATTTAATGATAGCGGAACTAGTTGACAAAAGAATGTAACAAGAGAGTACGAGATTGGAATAAGAAGGGGATATTTATTTAGTTTGGACAAACAAAATCCCAAATCAAGAAACAAATCCCGCGGCTTGAATTAGAGTACGTAAACTCAAACGAACCCAGATTGTTCTTGTGGTCGTTATGAGTTCCCCATTCACCGATCCATAAATCTTGTGTATACTTCAATTACTTCCTTCTATTACTCTCCTCACACTACACTACACTACACTATTCAATTCAGCATTCATTGTGTTCTGGGTTAGCTCTAACTTATTTCTACATCTACTTCCTCATCTCCTTGCTTTGTAAGTTCCTCCCCTCTAATTTAGCTTCAATTTCAGCAATACCCAGGTGTTGATTTTGATATGTTTGTTAGTTTTTTTTTAATGGGTTTTCGTAGAATTGGACTAATTTACCCAACCCATTTCCCCCAATTTAATGTTGACATATGTTTGTGGGTTTGAATCAATATTATTGGTGGGTTTTGTTGTTTTTGTGGTGGTTGAAACTTTGTTATGAAATTCTTGGTTGGGTTATGTTGTGGGGTTTTGTTTTGGGAATTGGGATTGTTTTGTTGCTGCAAAAGAATTTGGATATGACGGAGGTTCGAATCCCCCTCCTCTCTATTGTAATGCGAATATGGACCAAAAAAGAATTTGGAGAAGAGGGTGTTAGGTGTGACTTGTGAGCTGTATGTGGATACTCAATCGAGAGGGTTTAGGAGTGTATACTCAATCGAATGGAAAAGGGGGAAATTTGGGATTGTAGTGATTATTTTTTTCGGCTGTCTTGGGGTTTAAGATGTGCAGCCGTACCCAGGTTGTAATCCATCTTGTTTTAAGATGTCCCATTATGAAATTTGTGTCGGGAATTGTGTAGAATGATTAAAATCCTTGACATAGTTACATACGGAGTAGTAAATAAATGAGATTAGACCATCCATGTTTTCGGAACTGAACAATAATTTGTTTGTGCTTCATCTCTACAAAAAAAATAGATTGTCTTTATGTTAAAGTTGTGTTACTTTGTTATTCTATTGCAACTTTGTGTTCAGTATTGTCAATAACAAGATTAAGTTTAAAAAAGTGTAGTATGAAAAAACTAACGTACGGAGTACTGTCTTCTATTCTTTTTGTTTCATTGTAGGTACAAGGTTAGCTATCTGTGGATAGACAGTAGTCTGTTCATGGCTGCTATTTCTTGTCCTCCCACATCTCCTACAGTAGTTTCGTCATCACTTTCATTGAGCTTCTGCAAACATGAAAGTCATATATCAGTCATTAATATCATGAAGAGGAAAGGATCTCTGAGATGGAGTCGTCAAAGACGTAAATCTAGAGCCTTAACACGATCAGCTCTGGTAGAGGCTAATGCACCCTCTGGGCTTTCTCTCAGTGGAAGGACGGATAGAAGTAGCGGCAACAACAATGGTGTAGTAAAATCAGACATGAAGCCTGCAGGAGAAGTGCCTGTTGTTGTCAAGTATAGCCGGGATATGGCCGATGATATGCAAGCTGAAGCAAAGGCCATGGCCCGTGCTATTGCTTGCTCTGTATACACTCCAGAGATGCTGGCAACTAAATATGGCTCACGTCCCTTTAGGGTATGCAACAAAGTTTTTAGTACTCTATCCAATTATATTATCGTCATTTGACTTTGGGGTCGAACAATGCCAACTTCGACTCTCTCCCAGAGGCAGTATTACTTTTTTGGCAAGAATCATGTGGAACAATGTCACTAATGACTTGTCACTTGTGATAGGTTTTGCAAAGGACATCTGAAATATTAGTCGGCTTGGGTTCATTTGCTTTTAAGCTCTGGCTGGATAAACAAAATGGGCAGCTTGACCTAAATAAAACCATGCGAGCAACTGAGCTGAGAAAAGTTTTCACTTCTCTAGGACCTACTTTTGTCAAAATTGGTCAAGGTTTATCCACTAGGCCTGATATATGTCCACCGGAGTATCTCGAGGAACTCTCTCAACTTCAGGTATCTCTGAAGTTCCATGTTCTAGGCTATAACATTACAATATGCAATGCTGAAGTGCTTAGCAGTCCTATTTGACTTAAACAACCTAATTTCTATCTGGCGATTGCTGTACTGAATCTGGCTCACTGGATTCATTAAATATTGAATAATGGCTGAACTGAAAGATAGACACTATGGTGTCCAAAAGTTTCAGTGTATAGCTGTGAAACTTCAGTTTTGATCGAGTACAAAATAAGAAATCAAACAGAGCTGGTAGCAACATTATATATTAGGAGACATGTGGTTTGATTAACATTATCCCAGTATCTCAAAAGCTCCCTTCTAGGGTTAGGCAAAGGGGGTGGGGAGTCAAATGTACTTTGTCTTAGTTTGTGTTAATTGTACTTTAACATGTAGAGCTCTTATTACTTGCCATTGTTTAGGATGATTTGCCAACATTTTCAAACGCGGAGGCATTCAAATGCATTGAGGGAGAGCTGGGATTCTCGCTTGAAGACATTTATTCAGATATATCTCCGTCTCCCATTGCAGCTGCCAGTTTGGGTCAGGTGTATAAAGCTCAATTAAAGTACTCTGGTCAGACGGTTGCTGTCAAGGTGCAGAGGCCTGGGATTGAAGAGGCCATAGGTCTTGATTTTTACTTGATAAGGGGAATAGCGCATCTGATAAATAAATATGTGGACATAATCACCAGTGATGTTGTTGCTCTAGTTGATGAGTTTGGCAGAAGAGTATATCAGGAGCTTAACTATGTACAGGTAAAACATCGTTCTTTGACATGATTGTTTAATAGGATGATGTTTATCTCCAAACCACACGTCACTAGCCTGCATCATTAGAAGGGGCTAGGTCCCGCCAAGTATTTGCGAATGATTACTATAAGTAATGTGTTGCTGACAGAATTGCACGGGGTTTGAACAAGGTTTAAACTTTCGCTCAACACTACGTCGCTATGTTACTCCGACTTGCCGAAAAAGTGTTGGGTGCGACATGGTGTCAAGTGTCTGATACCTCCTTTTAAAAGTTAACCGACATGCGTAACTGCATATATAGTAAAACAAGTGTCTTGACAAGTTATTAAACATGAACACTACACGTTTCGTAAAATATTCAAACTAGCAACGTAAAATTTTCTGTCCATCTTTTTTCAAAGGTTACTTGTCTCACCCATGCCTCTATTTTATTTTTTTCCAAACTGTCTGTTTATATTTTATTGACATAATCGAAATTCAATCTAAGGATCTTAGTCAATTATAGGTGTCAAGGCTGATTTTGGCATGTTAGACACTTAGCCTGTGTTTATCAGCTGTGGGACGTTTCGAAAAATGGCATGATAGCCAAGTGAAGTGTGGAAGCAACTAGGATCAAAACCAAACAAATATCAAATTGCTTCAAGTGTATTCTATTATCATACACCGTGAACTATCAACGTTTCAGAATTGGATGTTACATAAAATAGACATCATATTTCTGATTAAGCCTCTACAAAGCACGTTATAAGGCTTTAAAAAAGTCTTCAATTGCTGTGAACTTGCGATGTATATCTTCAGAGTAATCTGATTTTGAAATTTTTATATTGTGTTTTATGATCTTTATTTGGATTTGATTGTTAATTCATACAGGTATGTGCAGGAGGGTAAGAATGCAAGAAGATTTAAGAAGTTGTATACTGACAAGGCGGATGTTTTTGTTCCTGATATCTTCTGGGACTACACTAGTTCCAAAGTTTTGACCATGGAGTGGGTGAATGGTGTCAAGCTAAGTGAACAAGTTGCAATCGAGAGTCAGGGACTGAGTGTATTGGATCTTGTGAACACAGGTATCCAATGTAGTCTCAGGCAATTGCTCGAGTACGGATATTTTCATGCAGACCCACATCCTGGCAATCTGTTGGCGACTCCTGATGGCAAGCTAGCATTTATTGACTTTGGAATGATGAGCGAAACACCAGAAGAAGCAAGATATGCCATTATTGGTCATGTTGTCCATTTAGTTAATCGTGATTATGAAGCTATGGCTCGAGATTATTACGCTCTTAAGTTTCTTTCTCCGGATGTTGATGTTTCTCCTATTGTACCTGCACTGCAAGGTTTCTTTGATGATGCTCTTAATTCAACTGTTAGTGAACTCAACTTCAAAACACTTGTAGATGGTCTAGGGGCTGTGTTTTATCAGTATCCTTTTAATGGTAAGCTTCTCTCTGATCTTCTTCAACTTTTAAACATTGCACATTCCCATTCCCCATTAGAGCCATTGTGAAATTCTTCAAGATTACAGCCCGTGTCCCTTTTATATGTTCCAACTTGACTTTGACGGTTAAATGATGTCAACTTTGACTGATGTTTACTCTCAATGTCAAAAAACAATAATACTCATCTGGAATCAGAGTTGACGAGTTTTACATCATAGTTAAATATGTTTAGAACGGTCAAAAGTGACATTGTTTGACCACCACTAAAGTTGAATTGGGACAGTATAAATGGGATGAAGGTGGTATGATTTTCAGACCATTGTTTGTTCTTATTGTTCATATGATGTATATGCGTCTGATGGTTTTCTTCCTCGAACAATATTGCAGTCCCTGCATACTATGCATTGATACTAAGATCCCTCACTGTGCTAGAAGGTTTAGCTCTGAACGCTGATCCAAATTTTAAAGTTCTAGCAGCTTCTTATCCATATTTTGCAAAGAGGCTACTGACAGATCAGAGTCCGTATCTGAGAGATTCTCTTATTGAGTTGCTATTCAAGGATGGAAAGTTCAGGTTAATTGTGATTACCTCTTTCTGGAAAGTGATTGGTTAATTCTATTATGGCTGATGTAATAGTGGAACTTTTACAGGTGGAATAGGCTCGAAAACTTACTTGTTCAGGGACGCATGGATAGGGATTTTTCTGCAAAAGATGCATTGCAGCCTGTTCTTAAGTTATTGTTGGGACCAGGTGGTGAGGAACTAAGGGCATTAGTGATAAAAGAAGCTGTTCGAGTTACAGAAGCTTTGATGTTGGGTTCTGCCCTGGATGCGTACAATGCTTTACCTGACTTTATGAGAACTTTAGTAGGGAATGGCAGGCCAACGGGGCTATTGGCACTAAGTGATGCTGAACAATCAAGTATGTTGGAACTTCGAGGACTAGTACTACGGGTTTGGGGACTTCTGCAGACCTCAAATAGCTTTGACCCTGCCCTACTACAACCTATATTACAGGTAACCTCACCATCCATTATCATGTCATCACGTGTTTGGTGAAGGGTTGGATTAGTTGGTGGTTTTACTCCCTCCGTCTCGTTCATTTATTTGCCTTTGATTAAAATACTCCTCACAATGAATATAAAAGGCAAACAAATGAACAAGACGGAGGGAGTATATGTTATGGAAGGATACATATCACTAGATATGTATCGGAAAATGCTTTCACAAAAGTATTAGTTTTGTTTTTTTTAATGAAGGATAAATTTCTTTAAATGGGTTGAGTACTAGTTTCATTATATTTACTCATGCTTTGAGAGATTGAAGATTTATGTGACTATCACAAGACGTGAGAATGATTAATGTCAAATAAAATAGAGAGAGTGTACGGAATATGTAATCTTATAGTAATGTTTAAAGGTACTATCATCAATGGGTTAAGTAATCGCTGAACTCATTATTGCAGACTCTTCAACAAAATGAAGCACGTGATCTTGGGGGCCGTGTTCTTGGTGGAATAGCTCAGCGTCTTGCAGCTCGTTTCCTACAACAAATACTTCAGGTTCCTCCTCCTGCAGCAACGTCTACAAGCTTACAAAGATAGAACAAGCAGTTGATTAAGAATCACCAGGTTAGTTTGAGTCACTGTTATTATTATTATTATTATTTTTATATTTTATTTTTTCAAATTTAGCGTGTCATTTTGCTTTATTCTATCATAATCCAAGATAAAAGAAATACCAGGATATTTCTTTTTGGAGCAAAAACCGATCTTGATGAGATGAAATATCAAAAGTTTTGAGTTCGGTGATTCAAAAACTTTATAGACATTTCGGTGTAATTGAACGTAGTTGAATACTGAGTCTGATGAAATTCTGAGTGAAAAGTGGAAGAGCACTACAAAATGTCTACTGTAGGTCTGTAGCCTCAGATGTCATACTTTCTATTTAGATATTCACTGGGTCGACACTAACTTTGACTGTGTGTGCTTGTCGAGACGAATTGACGATACAACATACTCCTAAAACGGAAATTTGGAAGATATTATGGAGGATGTACAAACCTTTGTTTACTCGTGATTTGGTTGCTTGAATGCTACTTCGTTCTGAAAGTTTTTCATTCACAGATGCGTACATGGTCGCTACCACGCCAATTTATGGATTCACTTTGTTGAAGCAAGAAAAATGGAATCCGAATATGACCATACTATTGTAACTTAGTAAGTCATGAATTCTTACACATAATTTTACTGTATTTCTTCTCTTTTTCGTCATGAAATGACCATTTTTCCCTTCGTCGCACCATACACCTAATGAAGACAGTTTGACTGATACGAACTGTTATGTTAATCTGGCAGCTTGAATACCGTCTTCAGAAACAGTGAAGAAGTTTTCACATTTGGAGGCAAACTCTCCGGCGATATAGTCTGTAAATTTGCTGTAAATTTGATACCATTCAAAAGCATTTAAAAATGTATACAAAATTGGCAATTCATAATACGTTCTCTCATAATCAGTGGAGTAGCTGTGGTACCATGAACATGGTGACTACTGACTAGCATCCTTCGGGCCGTAGTAGTGGTTAGAACTTCAAAATTGGTCGTTTTTAGCTGTTTTTCGAAAGCGATGAAAGTTCTACGAAAGCTCGATATTTTTTGACAAAAACTTGTCGATAGGAATAACATGTCTAGTAATAATTATTAGAACACTCTGAGATGATATAAAATGGAGTATAAAACGTTTTTCGACTGATTTCGACACGTCTCAAAATGCATTTTTATGGCTTTTAAATGTTTCCATTGAAATCCAAATGATCCGCATATTACACAAGGGGATTTTACTTGGTGTGTACGTTGTTCAGGGCGAATATCGGTCATTTTTATTTTGGATCCCAAAAGTCCTAAAAAACGTGGATAATAACCTTCAAAATTGGTCGTTTTTGGCTATTTTTCGAAAGCGGTGGAAATTCTTCGAAAGCTCGAATTTTTTTGTCGAAAACTTGTTGATGTGAATAGCATGTCTAGTAATGATTATTAGAACACTCTGAGACGATATAAATTGGAGTATAGAATTTTTTCGACTGATTCCGACACGTCTCAAAACACATATTTATGGATTTTAAAAGTGTCCATTGAAATCCAAATGATCCACATATTACACCAGGGGATTTTACTTGGTGTGTACTTTGTTCAAGGCGAATATCGACCATTTTTATTTCGGACCCAAAAGTCCTAAAAAAACGTGGATAATAACCTTCAAAATTGGTCGTTTTTGGCTATTTTTCGAAAGCGGTGAAAATTCTTCGAAAGTTCGTTTTTTTTTTTTTGACGAAAACTTGTCGATGGGAATAACATGTCTAGTAATGATTACTAGAACACGCTGAGACGATATAAAATGGAGTATAAAACTTTTTTCGACTGATTCCGACACGTTTCAAAACGCTTTTTTATGACTTTTAAATGTTTCCATTGAAATCGAAATGATCCGCATATTACACCAGGGGATTTTACATGGTGTGTACATCGTTTAGGACGAATATCGGCCATTTTTATTTCGGACCCCAAAAGGCCGAAAAAACGTGGATAATAACCTTCAAAATTGGTCGTTTTTGGATATTTTTTGAAAGCGGAGAAAATTCTTCGAAAGCTCGAATTTTTTTGACGAAAACTTGTCAATAGGAGTAGTACGTCTAGTAATGATTATTAGAACAATCTGAGACGATATAAAATGAAGTATAAAACTTTTTTCGACTGATTCCAACACGTCTCAAAACGCAAGTTTATGGCTTTTAAATGTTTCCATTGAAATCCAAATTATCCGCATATTACACCAAGGAATTTTACTTTGTGTACGTTGTTCAAGGCGAATATCAGCCATTTTTATTTCGGACCCCAAAAGACCGAAAAAACGTGGATAATAATAACCTCCAAAATTGGTCGGTTTTTGGCTATTTTTCGAAAGTGGTGAAAATTCTTCGAAAACTCGAATTTTTTTGACGAAAACTTGTCGATAGGAATAGCATGTCTAGTACGGAGTAGTGATTTTTAGAACACTCTGAGACGGTATAAAATGGAGTATAAATTTTTTTTCGACTGATTCCGACACGTTTTAAAACACATTTTTATGGCTTTTAAATGTTTCCATTGAAATCCAAATAATCCGCATATTACACCAGGAGATTTTACTTGGTGTGTACGTTGTTCAGAGCGAATATCGGTCATTTTTTTTTTCCGACCCCAAAAGGCTGAAAAAACGTGGATAATAACCTTCAAAATTGGTTGGTTTTGGCTATTTTTCGAAAGTTGTGAAAATTCTTCGAAAGCTCGAATTTTTTTTGACGAAAGCTTGTCGATAGGAATTGCATGTCTAGTACTAGTGATTATTAGAACACTCTAAGACGGTATAAAATGGAGTATAAAACTTTTTTCGACTGATTCCCACACGTCTGAAAACGCATTTTTATGGCTTTTAAAAGTTTCCATTGAAATCCAAATGATCCGCATATTAAATCCGAATGATCCACGTATTAAAATGGTGTGTACGTTGTTCAGGACGAATATCGACAATTTTTATTTCGAACCCCAAAAGGCCGAAATAACGTGGATAATAGAAACCCTATATTCCTTCTGTTACAGCGAGATATTTCTACGATGACCGGAGAAGTTAATCTCTGAATTTCGAGTCATTTAATTTCAGGACCAAATCGGCTCGAAAAACGTGAATAATAACCTACAAATTTAACTGTTTTAGATGATTTTTCGAAAAATGAGAGATATTTTGCTGGATATCTAAATAGAACCCGCATAACATAAAATGACTGGCGGTAGTTAAAAAAAGTCTAAACTTGTTCAATTTCTAATATGAATGTCGAAAATTCCGTCCTATACGACGTTACTCGAAAAATAGTCGAACGTCTTTTAAAATGTGTTTTTTCGAAACTCTATGTTCCTTTTGTTACATCGAGATATTTCTACGATGAATGAAGTAGTTACTGTTCGAATTTGAGGACATTTAATTTCATGACCAAATCGGCTCGAAAAACGGGGATAATAACCTTCAAATTTGACCGTTTTAGATGATTTTTTGAAAAATGAGAGATATTTTTCTGTCAATCTAAATAGGACCCGTAAAATATAAAATGACTTAACTATTGTTAAAAAGACTAAAATAATTCACTTTCTAGTATATATATCGAAGATTTCGCTCTAATCCGACGTTATTCAAAAGATAGTCGAATGTCTTTTAAATGTGTTTATTTGAAATCTTACGTATCTTCTGTTACACCGAGACATTTCTACGATGAATAAAATAATTACTGTGTGGATTTCAAAACATTTAAGTTCATGACCAAATTGACCCGAAAAACGTGGATAATAACCTTCAAATTTGACCATTTCAGATGATTTTTCGAAAAACGCGAGATGTTTTGCTTGCCATCTAAATAGGACCGGTATAACATAAAATGATCGACAACTGTTAAAAAACACACAAACATAGTTCAGTTTCTTGTATATAGAGTGAAGATTTCGCCCTAATCCGACGTTACCCGGAATATAAACGAATGTCTTTAAAATGTGTTTATTTGAAATCGTTCGTACCATCTGTTACACTGAAACATTTCTACGATGAATGAAATATTTATTATGTGATTTTTGAGACATTTAAATTCGGGGCCAAATCGGCCAGAAAAACGTGGATAATAATCTTCAAATTTGATCGTTTCAGATGATTTCTTGAAAAATAAGAGATATTTTTCTGGAAGTCTAAATAGTACCCGTAAAATATAAAATGACCTGACTGTTGTTAAAAAGACTCTAAGATAGGTCACTTTCTAGTATATATATCGAAGATTTCGCTCTAATCTAACGTTACTAAAACAGTCGAATGTCTCTCAAAATGTGCTTACTTGAAATCGTTTGTACCGTGGCATTTCTTCGATGAATGAAATAATTACTGTGTAAATTTCGAGACATTTAATTTCGGTACTAAATCGACCCGAAAATCGTAGATATCAATATTTACCCTGTGAGCTATCATCATTCTTTTTTAGATCAAATTATTTTATTGTCTGTAATAATTATTTTCTTAGTTTATTTCTTTGTTACCAAGTTTTATTAGCTAAGAACACTAACAAGATTGAGGTTCGATTCTTATGGGCGACCTAATACACTCCTTTGAACCCAAAAAAATCGAAGTTTAATCAGCTCAAATGCTCAATTATCAAGTTCTATTAGCTAGGAACACAAGGTTAGAGTTCGATTCATTAGCTTCTAAAATGGGGGATTTCTTCAATTTCCAATCTTGGGTTTTGTTGGGGTTTACATGGAGAGCTGTTTTTGTTTCATAAAAAAACATTGATTGATGTAAAAGGTGATTGTGGTCCAAAGTTGCTTGCTTTATTGCACTTTTTTTTGACACCTTCTTCTGTTAGGTCCATTTCACTACAGTTACTAAAAATCAGTGAGCAGGAATTTTGAATAATGTAGTGAAAATCAATGCAATAATATATAATAGTAGTAGTACAGTAGTAGTAGTAGTAGTAATTTTGATTGAATTTCATTTGAATATGATTTTTTTTTTTGTAGGAGGTTCATTAATTTAGGTAGATTTGTTTGTGTGATGTGTTTCCTTATTAAAAATTAGTGTTAATGCATTGCTGTTAGCTTCCTAAGTCACTTGTTAATTGTTTTTATAAAGAAATAATTGCCCTGAAAGATGCTGTATGTCCACTGTTTTGGTGTTTTTCTTCAACTGATACCCAGATGCTGTTTTTCGCCCCGTTGCAGATTTGCCAGTTTTCGCGGTGTGTAAACGGTAAAAACGGATTGCTATTAAAAAAATGTTGGTAAAGTTTGAAGCTTTTTTAGGGTTAGTATTAGATTATTAGGGTATTGAGTATTGGTATTGGTACTTGAAGCTTGAAGCTTTAAAGACCACATTGTAGGTGTTGGTGGTATGAATCTTTAGTTAAGGATTTCAGTGCTTAAAATATAAAGAGTAGTTGCTTAAGGGGTGTGAGTAGTTTTAGTTTACAGGAGTATTTTAAGTGGTTTCAGTCTGTTGTCTATGTCTGCTAAGCTCGATTGATTTGGCCGCTGTGTACGGGCTTTGCTGTCGTCGAGGGAAACAAATGCTGTTATTTTGGTTGTCTTACAAACCAAGGTTACCCTTTTATTTAAAGTCACTTAATACCATTTGCCTACTTCCCCCCGGCCTATTGTTTATCATAGAAAAGAAAACTGTCTTCTAAGTTTTCTGTAAAGATTCGGTCACGCTGGCTGCATATGCCCTTTCATCATCTTTGAGATCTTTCCGTATTGCCTTTGAATCTTAGAGTGTCTGTTAAATCTAGTTATTATTATTTGGTCCCCCCCTCTTCCCTTTGGGAGTTTAAATGTTCCGTTTTTCAGGAGGATTTTCTTGGTTATTGTAAATGCTCTCTATGATTGCGAATGTGTTTCTATGGTTGGCGAATAGTTCAAGGATCCATTAGTTTTCTTTCACCTGGGTAGTAGGGGACTAGGGGTAGAGGTAGGCCATAATTTTTGAATTCGAAGTGAAGTCAAATCCAGATCTTTTTTCATCAAGATGAAGTTTATGAAGCTTGGGTCAAAGCCCGATACATTTCAAAGTCAAGATAACAATGTCAGGTAAGATGTTCGAGCTCAACGACTGCATTTAAGCTGCTTTTAGTGCTACTTTCCTTCTGTGCTGCTCATTTGCTCTTTTCAGTTCTCTATTAGTCTGTCTTGCATCATCATACGGGTGCCTTTCGGGTAGTTTAATAGCCCTTTTTCCGTCTCAGCCAAATTTTTACCTTTTAACGGAGGCAGTACTTGTGATGAAATCTAAAGATGTCACTGTGGGAAGTTCTCTTCATTGATTTTTCTGAAAAAGGTTGATCTTTTAGCGGGTAGTGAGGTTTAAAGTCGATGTCACTTGTCGTGAACGCTATTTTGTATTTTCGAATTATGGTATAGTATAAGGCCTCTTTGACACTTTCTAAAGATCTGATCAACTGTATCTTTATACATTGGGCTATTTGTGTATGCTTAGACATTTGATCCGAAGTTGACCATTGGTTATTATTGAGAAATAATCCCCCAATCGAATACTTACAACATCTTTCATATTTGTGTTTTCAAAGCTAAATTTTACTGGCCATGACATGGTGATACTTGACAGTTGTTTACTAGTTTATCGAAGTTATCCGTGTTAGATGATGCAGCTTCACTTTTGCCTCTTTATATTTTGTACTGTTATTAACTCAAGATATATGTCTGCGTAGGTATGTGGCCTCCGAGCTTGCTACTGATATCATTGTCAATGTTGGAGAAGTGAAATTTTATCTGCACAAGGTAACACATGTATTCGAATTGCTCAGCCTTTTTTTTACTTCCTTCGACAAATTTGGCTGGCATATTGTTACATGTATTCTATGATTTTCATTTTGTAGCATCCTTTACGTACATGTCGATTATATTTTTTGTAGCTGCAGTGACTTTTAAGTATTGATTAGACTACAGATTAAGCATCTTCACGTATATTTTCTCGCATCTTTTATAGCCAGTTAGTATTCTTGTAGATGCAGTATTATAACAAAGCAAGGTTTTCGACTTTTTGTCTGCTGATTGACTTGGTTTAACTCAAAATAGGAGGTGCTAATGATTATAGTTGAAGATACAAAATTATTGCATGGTAAAAGATAGTTCCAAATGACAGTAAAAAGTTTGTAGGAGCATCTTTTTTGTACGGAGTATGTGTTTTCTTTCAGATATGGCATTTCTTAATTCGTTTTGATTCACTACTTTTGTATTTTTGGGGCGGCTAGCACGCTCATATGAACGTGGGCCTCGTTCTTTTTTCTCTTGTTTTCTCCTACAACTTTGGTTTGATGAATAAATACTGATAGTTTGGTTTGATCGACTTCTCAGTTTCCTCTACTCTCCAAGTCTTCCTGCTTGCAAAAGTTGGTTGCGAGCACAAACGAACAGAGCAGTGATGAAGTGATCATTCCAGACATTCCAGGAGGGCCCGCTGCTTTCGAGATGTGTGCCAAGTTCTGCTATGGAATGGTTGTTACATTGAATGCGCATAATGTAGTTGCCATCCGATGTGCAGCTGAGTATCTCGGGATGCAAGAAACCATGGAAAAAGGCAATCTTGTATACAAGATTGACGTCTTCCTGAATTCTGTCATTTTCCGAAGCTGGAAGGACTCCATCATCGTTTTACAGACAACCAAGGCTATGCTTCCATGGTCCGAAGATTTGAAACTGATCACCCACTGCATTGACTCTATTGCTTCCAAAGCTGCCGTTGATCCTGCAGACGTTGACTGGTCTTACACTTACAACCGTAAAAAGCTCCCCGAGGAAAATGGGATTAGTGATCAAACTCACCACACTGGTGTGCGGAACTACAAAGTGGTACCAAAGGATTGGTGGGTTGAGGATTTGTGTGAGATCGAGGCTGATTTGTATAGGAGGGTCTTACAAGCTATCAAAAGCAAAGGTGTAGTATGTGATGAAGTGATTGGAGAAGCTTTAAAAGCTTATGCTTATCGACAGTTTCCGAGTATGGTTAAAGGTGGGACCCACTCAAGTGAGCTGACAAATTATCGACTCATTGTCGACACCATCATCTGCCTGCTTCCTGCAGAGAAAGGCTGTGTGTCCTGTAGTTTCTTGCTGAAATTGCTGAAAGCAGCCATATTGGTGAACTCAGGAGAAGCGGCAAAAAAAGAGTTGGTTAAGAGAATAGGACATCAGCTAGAGCAGGCGACTGTGAGTGATCTTTTGATCGGCGCACCAGAAGGAGAAACTCTGAAGTATGATGTTGATATTGTACAGAACATAGTGTATGAGTTTTTGAATCGACATCGAATTTGTGAGATTGAATCATTGGAGGGAGATGAAGGTCATGAAGTAAACCAACTCGGTGGGATACTGTCAGAAGCGTCAAAGCTTATGGTGGCTAAGATCATTGATGGTTACCTTGCTGCAATCGCCAAAGATCCTAATCTTCCTGTGTCGAA
The DNA here is from genome assembly GCA_958450325.1 of Agrostemma githago. Classification (NCBI taxonomy): domain Eukaryota; kingdom Viridiplantae; phylum Streptophyta; class Magnoliopsida; order Caryophyllales; family Caryophyllaceae; genus Agrostemma; species Agrostemma githago. Next base: position 73,973,427 of record OY288245.1, on the reverse strand, counting down.
GTTTACTGGACTTGCTGAGATGCTTTCTGGTATTTCAAGACCTGGGCATGATGCTCTATACCGCGCCATTGATACGTACCTCAAGGTAATCAATCTCGTCTTATTCTTCTTTCACAAATTCTTTGACAATTTAGTTAGTAAAGCCGTCACATGCTACTCTTATTTGAGGTTGGAACCCGTTCACATCTAAATTACCCTTGTGGCTCCCTATGCACCAAAAAAAAACATGGCCGTTTAATTTCGGGTCAAGAAAATTTCTAATGATGATGGCTAAAAATGCAGGAGCACCCAGATACTAACAAGAGTGAGAGAAAGCGAATATGCCGCCTGATGGACTGTAAGAAGCTGTCAGTAGATGCATGCATGCATGCTGTACAGAACGAGAGGCTACCAATGAGGGTGATCGTTCAGGTGCTCTTCTTTGAACAGGTTCGGGCTTCAGCCACATCAGGAACAAGCACACCTGACCTACCAAAGAGCATCCGGGACCTGACCAGTGGGTCTCAGCGAAGCTCCAGATCGACTCCTAATGCTGACGAAGATTGGGATGCTGTCGCCACAGTCGAGGAACTGAATTCCCTGAAGAGTGAGCTTGCGGCTTTAAAGCTGGAGAGAAAGACGAGCGAGAAAAGTGTCAGCTTTCATAAAACTAAAGGGTTGCTAATGACGAAGAAGATATTTTCGAAGATGTGGTCTTCTAAGAATGGAAGTTGTGAGACAAGCGGGTCAGATTCATCGGAGAATCACGATGATGGGAAATCTATTTCTTTGAAAAACAGGAGGAATTCTGTGTCATAGCATTCCTGAGTTACAGCCTTTTTTCTTCTGATTTTGATACTGTTTAACAAGATTGTTTAGGTCTTTATTATTAGAAGGAAACAGTAGCATGTCCAGAACTTTATGCCATTTTCACTTCTTCTCTGATCTAAAAAGTTGAGCATATACCCTTCATTTTCTTGGTAGTCAGATTATATTTTGCACGCTTGACCCGTTTTAATCTTACAATAGATATGTTTGTGTTGACAACACTCCGTATATGCTAGAAGAATAATCATAAAAAGCTTCAGTATCGAGTTTTTTCAATGAAAATGTTAGTCCCCTTTTCCGAGAAACATCGAGTTTTTGTTTTCAATGAAGCACGCACTTAATTGTATTACGTATTACGATAATGAAATGCACAGAATAAACGTAACTAATAGCCATAGGTAACTCAGAACTTACACTATTTACATCCATCATTGTTTCCCTTACAAGAAATGCACAAAATAAACGAAATCGCGGTTACAACGAGGAAGCAGACTGACTACTAACTTAGATAGAAGAAGAGATATTGCTCTTAAAGAACACAGAGACACACCACCCTTAGCAGATCAAAAACAATTTGCTATTCAAGAAAAAACCCTAAATTATCAATCCCCAAATCCACCTTCATTAATCTTCGTCACCTCCCTATACCGTCCCATATTCCCATTCCGTCCCAATCCCATCGCAGAAGAAGGTGGTTTCGTGTTGTGTGTTAGCCTTTGTTTTTTAAAAAGAGATCGTTAAGTCCGAGATTAGTTCTAGAGACACGTTGATAGTTGATACTGTTGTTGTCAGGCTAATGGTGAGCGGTTAAGCTGTAATATGTGCGTCCTCAAGCTACAATCTTTCACCTGACAGAGAAACGTACGGTTCAAAGAGATGCGAAATAAGATGAGGTTTATTATCGAGTGTGAATCAAGGAAAAAGAATCTAACCTGCATGGCCGATAGCATGGACAATACTTCTTTGCATTTTTGCAGTGAGTTTCTTTCTTTTGCAGTAACCCTTGAGAGTTCAGTCATCAAAGAATTCACCTCTTCTACCTACAGATCATGTAATATTGCAATTACCTCAGATAATATAGAAAATATAGACTACTCGGCCAATATAATCTACTGAAATGCATTATGCTGCAGTAATTCAATCAGGAATCTCCAACTCAATCTGACAGGAGATCTCTAGTCAACATATGAATGAAAGCATTCAATCTCTTTCAGTAGGTTCCAATAGTCTAAACTCTAAGGCTAGGGAAATCCTCGAGAAATTTTTTACAACTTTCAAAGGCTAATACTCATTTCCTATGATACTTCGACTCTTCATCTCTATATACACGCTCGCTCGCAATCTGTGCTGTTAGAATCGGTTAGAAGCATCCGATACAGGATTACAGGCCCATGTCCAATTGTGACATACTATTTTCTGAAGATTTGTTTATGTTTTTATTTGAAAAAAAAAATCAAGTGTCTAGGCTTCATACCCAAGTCTGGGTGTCTAGTATGATACTCGTATATGAGTATGAGATGGGGTCGAGGTAACATAACTGCCAAACTACTCGTATTATATATCAGGCTTGCAAGTCCATTCAAACACCTACGATTAAATAGATTTGCTGAAGACCCAAAGTTGTCGTCTTTCCCATTTTGATCATTTGCTTTGAAAGTGAACCAACTAGGTACAACTAAGGGCACGTAGAAATCATACCTTTGACAATACAGAGCACGTCGAGGAGGTCATTGCCTGTATCACATCAACAGCAGATCTTACTGCTTCCTTCACGCTCTGGACATCAGCCTGTTAAAACATAATATAATGACTGATTGTTTCAAAGGTTATAGGTAACCATCCTTCATGAACTCGTGTATTAAATGCAACAACATACAGTTGCTCCTCCAACGACAGGAAGGCGGAGAGTGCTGGCCTTCAAAGACTCAATAGCTCCATGCAGAGAACAAGAATGATCTTCGTCTAGCAGGGCCCACTCCTCCAAATATATTATCTGCCGTCAAAGAAAACAAGGGCGAATAAAAAAAATCCCCTTAAGACGAAGATACTACTACAGGCACATTGTGTTGACACCCCAGACTTCAAACAAAACAAAACTCATATCGAAGTACTAGCTTTTATCTACGTGCAAAATTAACCAATTAATTATCTTATGGCTTATTGGACTAGACATCAAGGCGGCGAAGGTAGATAGATTCTAGGTGCACTGGCACTCGAAAATAAAGATGAAAACGTATTATGGAGTAAGAATACAATGCGGTTAAGATGGGTTCTTACTTGTCCCCGAAGGATAGAAGTCAATTTCATTTTCTGCCTTAGCAGCTGCACTTGTGTTCTTTTGAGTCTGACAGAATCGCGTAGAGCAGTTATGGTTATCCATGCGTTCCATAGATTCTTCTGCAAAAACCAAAATAATCTAATTTCAAATTTGAGATATTGCCACGCTAATAGACACCATTAAAATCACAAGAAGCAGATACACATCTCTACACACGACATATAATATGTCAGCCACCCATTATAACAGTCTGATCTTATTAAATTCTACTTGATCGAGTTAAAGAGATTTAACAATTTAATGAATAAGCATATCTAAAAGATCCCTTGAAGTCCAGCTCTGAACAGAAGGTCCAAGTTCTCCTCACACAAATTTAGAAAACGGGATAATCAACCTTATCCAAGAATTTTTTTTAAAAAAAAAAAATTGTCTTCAAAAAAAAACAATTGTGTTGACTTTTAGACAAATCAAACTATAGTTGATCATCTGCTACATAAAGATCACTTTCATTCAATTTATGTCACGATCAATCTCCAAGAGAAGAATAAGTAATGATTCACATGGAGTTATTATTAATGAAACTTCAGATCGTCCCCGCATTTCTAGCCAAGGATTTATTTATACTTTATAGGGAATATAGGAAATGGACAGTTGGATTTAGTTGGATGAACAAAGCTAAGAAAAGGGTACTTTTGTTTTAAAAACATAAAGAATAGCTTCACCGCCTAAGGACTTCTCTTACGTAAACACAACTGTTTCCAATCATATTAAGAAGATAATTGAACCCTCCCCCAAGCGGCCTTATACAATGGGGAGCAAAAAAAAAACTAATCCGCACCATATTTCAGTTTTAACATGTTTGACGTCAACATCATGGTAACTTGTCGAAGTATTTTACTTTCCACGACGCCAAAGGCCAAAAAGAATAATTATACTTTAAGTAGGGCTTTAGATCTCCAAATGGAGTTTGGAATGAAACTGAGGAGAGGAAACAGAATTAATACTGTAATGAACTTTAGAAAAGATTTACAGCTAGATATCACTGAATAATCTCCCTTCCATACTCAAATTGATGCTTTGTCAATAATTGCAAAATTTCCAAACTAGCAATAAGCTTGGTTAAATCCTCCATTTCCCGCTCTTAGGACGTTCTCTTACATGAAGATCCCGAAAATACCAAATATACGAATGAAACCAAAAGCAGAATAGGAGCATTATGCAGGTATAGGACCATGCCTCCCATGATTTTAAATACCGCGGCACCACAATACGATATAATTATCAAAGTTTGAAGGTTATCAGCGCGACATTTTGAGGCACTATTCACTATTGTCTGCATCCATAACATGAATACCAAGTTTACGCCGCTCCTACGACCGATTAGAGAGAAAGTTTCAAAATCAAGATAACTATGATTACAACAGGATGGAGTAAGTTAACACTTAACACTATGAGAGCATGAAAGCCTCTCCCATAGAAACTTCCAGCATCAGAAGAAACTCACAAGGGCAAGGGTTACTCACAGCTACAGCTTTTGACTAGCACTATGCACATCTTTAAGGCCTTGTTTGGATAGGTAAATAGGAGAGGAAGGAGAACGAGAGAACGGAAAGGGAAGGGAGACGGAATGGAGGGATCCATTTTCCCTCCAAATCTTTCCTTTTTTGGAGGGCAAACATTATGCCTGGATCCATTTTCTCTCCTTTCATATCCGTCCAAATTCATTTTGATAAACAAACAAAGGAATTCACCTCCCTCCGAATCCCTCCCCTCCCTTTCCCTCCAAATCCCTCTATCCAAACTCACCCTAAACCGTAGCTCATATCATAAAGTGGTTGGTAACTAAAAAACAAGATTGAAATCTTGTTGTAATCAACCTATTTATTATGCTTAAGCAATCTCTTTTAATTGTTGCTCGTGATGACCCCGTATGCTTTTCATGGGCACCTACTTCTAAAAGTGACAACCACTGAATTGACAATTGTTAAGTACTATTCCAATATGGACTAACAACCCCACTCTATTTAAGTTGCATATAAAAATTCAATGCAACTCCCGCTAACAATCGAGAAGACAAACACGTTTGTGGTTTTTTAGTTGCTTTACCCCACGCAGGAGTTCTAAAGTAACTAAAAAAGATCGCACAAACACAGGAAATTAAGCTCTCTTTCCATAACTTTACATTGTGGATCCAATTTATTGCAGTCAACTTCATTAAATATAAACAATGAAATATAAGCTCATCGAACTTCTTTTTGCATTGAGGAGATTCAATACAAAATACTATATCTACTAAGATATCACTTTAAGGAAAGACATTGATGGTTATTTAGTTAGAAATATCCACACGCAAATTGAAAAATCCATCAAAAAGACAGATATAGAATCTGTAAAAATTGCTAAATAACAGCAGACATAATCTTGAAAGAAGAATGCAGGGATAAGGGCATCATACCTCGGCATTTCTTCTTTGCATCGACAAGGCAGTATCTGCTCTAGCATTTACAAAGCGCCACTGCAAGTGTCTGTTATAAAGAAGTCTCAAATGGTGGGCATCAACAATTCGGTTCTCTCCTACCTTCCCTCTCCGAACATCAACAGCAAAGCTGAGAACAGACGGTGCGTCCCAAGGACTACCACACATGGGCCCACCAGTGGAATTTCGCCCACGAGATGGACTAAGACCCCTCATAGGTGATGCTGCTGCTGAAGGACTGATCAGCTTACTAGGCGATGCTGACCTAACAGCTCCCCGTATTGGTGATGACATCATCCTGGGAGATGCCATGGGCCCATCACTGAACTTCCTTGACTGGCCCAACTTTGGAGGAGCAACAAACTTTGAGGGACTTGATGACAACCCTAACCCAGGATCTTGCAGGCGTCTCAACCGCATATTAGTCTCCTGCCAAAACCTCGCCGAGTCCACAATCCCACGGGGCCCACCTCGAACATGGGACCCGCCATTCATCTCCCGTGCTCCGGAACTCCCCGAAGAAACACTGTCCGAATCCGACGCAGTGAGATCAGAAGGCACTGAAGAGTCATTCACTGAATTGACATCGGTAGGACCCCCAACCCCATTCAAAACATCACCATTCCTTGAATCAATGTTCAATATCCCATCAAAAGATGCCCTTCTACTCTCATCCAACAAAGAATCATGCAAAGCCCTAGCCACGACACTAGATCCAAGATACTCCTTACTCTCATTGTTGGAACTTTCCAAACTCCTCGAAAACATATTAAATTGCCTAGTTCTAGCAGGCCATCTCAGCTGATCACCAGGCGTAGAGTTCGAATTCAACCTCTCAACCTCATCCCCACCACCACCACCACCACCTCCTCCTCCTCCTCCATCAACCTTCCCCCTCAAAGGAGTTTGAGTACTCCTCCGTCTCTCAGGCGTCGCCTTTCTAGCACCACCACCACCACCACCACCCTGATTCACAGCCTTGGTCTTACTAATCGGAAGCGAAAAGGCTTCCCCTTGAAAAGACACAGATAAACTCCTAGTAGATGTCACAAGAAACTTAGTAGCAGCTGACATTTCACCAGCATTGGCTACTGCTGGACCGGGCTTGGGCGTCACAGATCGCTTCCTATCAACAGATTGAGCCCTCCTAGGGGTTGATGAACTCCTACTTACACCACCACCACCGCCGCCACCGCCACATCCACCTCTACTACTAACACTATTCCTTGACACTAAAGGGGAGGGGGATGGGGATGGGGATGGGGAGGGGGAAGGGGAAGGGAACCTTCTAGATGAAGAAGAAGTAGATGAAGTAGAAGTAGAACTGGTAGTGTTAGTGGTATTTGTTGTAGCATTACTACTGAAACTATTTGAAGAAGAAGGAGACATAGACATATACCTTGAAGGAACTTCCCTTGCTCTAGGCCTTCTTCTTTGTTGTTGCAGATTATTACCATTATGTTGATGATGATGATGATGATGAACTCCATTTTCTCTCTCAGAAGGCAACAATGGCGGCCTAGAATTCCCAGGGTTTTGATTTGTTCTTCTTTGAGGTGAAGCTGCCGTTGAACCCTTTGTTTCCGGCAAAACACTAGAAATGGCAGCCACCATTATCATCAAACCCCCCACCTTTTCTTCTTCTTCCCAAGGAAATTCCTCTCACATTGTCAAACCCCCCCTTGTAACTTCCACCATGAAAACCTAGAAAAGCTCAAAACTTTGACGAAATCCCACAAAAATGAAAGATACCCAGATAATAATTACACTAGATTTACCGAATCCAACCCTGAAAACACCAGAAATTGAACAAAATGGTAAGATTTGGAGGAAATTACAGTGGGTTTTCTGAGGGTATGAAATAGTAGATTTAACAGTATTAAGGGGAGGGTGAAATTAGAAGGGGGGAAAGTGAGTATCTGGGTAAGAGAAGGGAGAGGGAGTGAAGTGAAAAGAGTGGGGTCGGTGAAGAGAAGAGAAGAGAAGGAGAGAGGAAGGAGATGGAGGGCATAAATGGTATACACAGTGAATGTGTGAGTGTAGTCATTGAGATGATGATAATAATAATAGTAGGAGTAGTTCCAATTTTGCGTAGATTAGTTTGGGGTTTAGTGAATCTTTGGAGAGACGTTACGTTGTTAATCATAGTTTTTAAGTGTTAATCAAAACATGTTTTCCATTAGACATCATGGTATTAGTGGGGTGGGGGGTTGAGGAGTACATTAGAAACTAGAAAAGTTTACTTTTGTAATTTCAAAGGTAGGGTTCATTAACTAATAAATTTATGAAATGTACTCGTAGTAATGTATAAGTGGTTAGCGGTTTCTAAGAAAACAGATCATATGAAGTACGAATAGATTATATACATGATTATGATGATAATGATGATAATGGTGATGATGAGTACTGAAGTGAGCCATGTGATATAAACTAAATTGGAAGAGGAGGGATACAAATTAATGAGCTTTGGGAGTACTGCCGATTTTTTTTGAGTTTTGCCAACGTACTACCGAAACTTAATTGTATACAGATATGTAAATCAATAGTTGTAAGTTGATACATACACACAAACACAAAACTCAAGGTTTAAATGAAAATGTTTGCATTTTGTACTGCAATTAAACGTTGTTTAAAATAGTTACAGACTTACTACATTGTGAAATTCTCTAGTACTTCGTAGCAAATTAGCAATAACAAACACAATTGCCTAGCACATGACAATCAAAATATACAGAGTAGATCTACCATTCATTTAAGTCGTCGTTTTACTGTTAACAGAAAAAAGGTTAACCACGTTATTAGAAATGCAAAATTAGTTTTTTTGTTTTTAACTATTTAGAACTCCGTACTAATGAACAGGTGAGACATGAAGATGTTGCTCGACTAGTTCATGACCTATTGACAGAGGTCGTAGCAGAAGAAGAGGATGCCGGAAACATGAGGCGAATGGAGCAAGTTAAGCTCAAGATGGCACAAATGAGGAACGTTGGAAGGCATCAGAGGCAAGTAAAGTGAAGCTAAATGTCGATGCATGTTCGAAGGAAGGTCAGGATGTGGGGAATGGCGGGGTTTGTCAGAACGCAAGGGGCTAGGTCCTATGGGGATTATTTAATTTACAATTAGACATAAGGAAGCCTGGGACCCTCAGATTGCGAAGGTCATCATCTTGGAAGGAATGAATTGAAGGAACCAAAGCGACAAGAGCATACATATATACATCACAGTGGAGACTGGAGAGTGACGCTCTAAATGTTGTTGAAGCGATTAACTCCAGAAGACCGGGTCGAAGTGGACTATTTTTAATTCCATCATTTACACTTTTACGAAACGTTGATGTATTGGCGTGACCCATAAACTCGCCAGTATTACACCGGTAGAAGATTCTAGAATTGTTTGTTTTATACTCCGTAGTAGTGAATAGAATTATCTAGTGAAGCCTTACAAAGTTACAACAATGCTACTAGTAATCCTTTACACTAGACCGTATCAAATTCACGAGAAATGCAAAAAGAAGAGAACTCCAGTGAGTACAATACATACTGTAATGACGTTTATAACAAGGGAATGAAATAAAGCAAATTAAGAAAGCAAGGGAAAAAGGAAGAAAAAGGCAATGCAAGGCAAAGCTAATTGAAGGGGGATTATACTCGTATTAGAGAGGGAATAAGACGGCACATCCTAATTAAACACAAACTAAACTTATCAAATCAAATTGGTTAAAGCTTAGCTTGCAAATTAAATGTCATTATACAACGCCATCCCACCTTATTATTATATGAGTATCATCTCCCACTTCCCCTTATTTAATCCCTTCTTTTACTTATCAGTCAATCATCTCGTAACACATATTATCTATTTTACGATTAAAATGGGTTAAATGGTACTCATTTAGTTAGGCCCTGTTTGGCAAATAATAGTAGCAGATTCATAATAGCGGATAACAATAGCAGAATAAGGTTATTATAGAAGAATTCAATATGCTCATATTAGCAGCATATTAAAAAACAGTAGATTCTGGTCAATATATTATCGCAATATATCATTTACCAAACACAAGAAATTAGTAATAGTAGTTTACCGGTCAAATTACTGGAGTATTATTTAGGCCGGAACTCTGCTAATTTTACCCCAATGTTGTTTACCGAACACGACCTTAGATAAAAACAAAATCTAGTTTTTACGGGGTTGATAATGTTTTTGTCTTTTTCTAATACATAACATGATCCATTATAATAATATGACAAATATCAACAAACCTTTTACTATTTACTATACATTTTTTTATTCTATTTGACGGGTTATAAGTTAAAATAAATATGTTCGCATTTTTAAAAAATTGATTTTGTTTTTTTTGTTTTTAAAATTAATAACAAGGACCCCTCATAAAGTCATATCCATACATTCTTTGAAGTTTGATTAAAATAAAATAAAAAATATTAGTAATGTTTTTAAGTTTGTTAGGAGTTTAGTTGTGCTGTTGCTGTATATAGTGTGTGTCCATTTGATGGGGGCATGGGGGGGATTGGAAGAGGGTGACAAATGAGGCCTTATAATAATAATAATAATAATAATAATAATAATAATAATAATAATAATAATAATAATAATATTAGTTAATAATTATAGTAATAATTTAGTTACAAATAAAGAAGCTTTGACTTTTAATAAACAAATAAGCAATCCAATTGAACTCAATATTTTATTATTCTTTTTTCTTTATTTTATTTAAGGTTGTTGTAATGTAATGTTATGTTAACAGTAATATTAGGAAGCAATCAAGTCAGATTGGATGGATATTTGAGAGAGATGAATGAATCATTATATTCATTCATTCATGGGCATGGGTATATAGGTAAAATGTAAAATAATGTTAAAAGTTTGTGCTAACCACCTGAATAAACTGAACAAATGGCCACACTATTATATTCACTATTGTATCTATTATCTAATCAAATCAAAGTTGTTACAATAGTGTAATTAAGGAATGCAGTCGGTCTTGGTTACGATGGACATATCCGTTTTAATGTTAAAATGGATTAAATATACCCTTTCTAAAACCTAGCACGTGAAATTTGACTTATTATAACTATTTGATTTGTCATAAGTTTAAGATGAATATATATCCGTCTTAAACAAGAATTTGCTGAAGAAGTGAAGTATATATCTTTCTATTTGCTTTATGAATAAATAATACTGTACTCCATGATTTAATACAGAGTACTATAGTAGTGTGTTGTACAGATCTAGACGAATGTTAATGTGTTTTCTTTTCGTAGTTTAAAATAGTTGTAAGAATCGAAGTACCTAGTAGAGTTGGTCATCGAACCGGGCTGGTTTGGGTTGTGGTCAAAAGGTGGTCAGAGTCAAGTAAAGATTGAAGTGGTACACATGCCGGTGAGTCGGCATTGTTCAACATGGCACGACGTACGTGCCACTAGTTGTACTGTGGGTAGTACCAAAGCTAAAGTTTGAGAAAGAAAATAGTGTTTGGACTAATGCATGACACGACATTGTTGAAATAGAAGAATTGCTTGGATAATGACACGACATAACACTGACACGCCTTGAAAATATTTGTTTTGGTTATTGGAAAACCATACACAGTCGATTAAGCACATATGCCTTGAACAGTATGAACATACACACACAATTAGCGTGTCAGCATGATTAGTTGTGTGGTGGTAATACGATGATGGGTAAAAAGCAATAGTAATAAACGAGTACAAATGATGATCACACGGACCTACTCCCTCTGTTTCATTGATATCTTCCACATTTCTTTTTTCAATCATTTCTTTGATTTCTTCCACTTTTCTTTTTTTCTATCACACTTATCTCTTACCCACCTACTTACTTTACACCCTCTCTACTTTTACTTATTTTATTATTTTTCTTAAGAAATGTGCCACTTTTAAGGTGGAAGAAATCATAGAAACGGAGGGAGTATAAAATAAAATAAAATACTCGAGTGGTGTGGGTTTGGTTAAACAGCAAAGAGTATGATTAGTTTAGCAGTAATACAAGTGTTTAGTATTTGCAATTAAAATATACGAGTATGAATCATGTGAAACATTGATGCTTATGTTCAAAGTGCGGTTAACTGAAGCAAGCATCAGCAGTCAGCCTCCCCCTCCCCGTCCCCGCGCCGGCCCCCATCATCCAATTGGTGAGGAGCCTTGCCTTTCCATCTCATTCTATATTCCGTCATCTTTAACTTTTACTCTTTAATCACGTCATTCTAAATGAACATTTTAGAATATAATTTTGAGTTAATGATTATTACTGATGTGTCAAAACATGTGGACTCGTAAAATTTTGTCACAAAATTCCAAATTTTAATGGTTTATAGGATTATTATCTTGTACGTGTAGGAGTCGCAATGTTATTGTTCGCGCAATTATAATCACTACATCTCCTATATACTACTCTATACTCGTAATATATAGAATAGGGATGTCAAGAAATAAGATGACGTGTTAACCCCATTTTCTCCCATTTTCTACCAAAGAGATATTCCTAAAATAAATTAAGATTCCGTGCATTATGCCTTTGATAATACTCGTAAGGACTAAGGAGTATTATACTCCATTTTAGTAGAAGGAAAATGATAAATACAACCCTAAGGGTTATATCTAAGAGACTAAAAGAGGAAACAAAATGTTAATACTTATATTGATTGTATCGATTTATGTGTAATTTATTCTTAAATTTCTAACTTTATGCCAAATATAGGAGGTATTTAATGCTTAAATACAACCCTAAAGACTGTATTTAACATTACCGTCAGTGGAATGAGTTGGTCTCCTGAGAGACGGTCTCTCATCAATTTTACTGAGAGACTAAGTACAAATGAAAGTAACAGTGGTACCAAACCTAATAGAAGTAAGGCACGATTAACATAAAAAAAGTATACAAATATAAAGAGAGTACGCTTCTTATAAAAACAGGTACAAAACAAAGTTATCATTTAAGGGTACGAATAGAATATAAAATGATACTGAATAGTAGTCTCTCAATAAATTATTGAGAGTCCGTCTCTCCCAAAAATTTGTACAGTGGAATTAGGGTCCAAAAGGGTTGGAAGATTGGAGCAGTAGTAATTAATTTGACCTGAACGCAGCTTCCGATTCACTACGTGCACAAAATGTAGACAAGGAGCAGCAGATTCCAAGTTAATTCGATAATCGAGATGTAGTATATAAATTTTACCATTATGATTGTTACTGTATTATACTCACAAAATGCGGATTCATAAATGTGAGACTGAGACTATCAGTTTATTAATAACAGCTGCTGCTGCTGCTGCTGCTGCTTTGGATACATCAAATTCTCTTAAATACCAACTATTTCTGCATACTTCGATGTATAAACTCCACGTCTCCTTCTTTCAACTTTCAAGGCTGCTTCATTCCTCAAACTTTACAAATACTACCTTACCTCAAACTTCTTTCATTATTCATTCTATATAAATTGAACTGGACTAAATCGAATGAAACTGAATTGAAATTAACGTGATATGACTAAACTGAATCGAAGTCAATGAAACTTAATGAAGTGAGTCGGGAATAAGTCGGAAAACATATTGATCACCACAGTTTGTTTTAGCAACATAATTAATTGGTTTTGAGAGAAACGTCCATTACTAACATCTACCTAGCTCAAACTCAATGCATCAACTACTAGTGATTTTGGAGCTAGGCTAAGCCCAATGGGATCCTACACAATCCTTGACCACCAATAAAAACTTGGGCTAAATCCATCTCCATTCAAATGGGCCATGTTGACCCAACTAGTCCAATCATTTTACATCATATACACAAACTGTAGTGTAAGACGGTCTCACGCGTGAAACAATCCAGTTTCATAAAAAGACAATTCATTTACAGTACTATTGATAAATTACCGTCTCACATGATTAGTAAATCATAAACACGACAGATCTTGTGATTTGTGAATACTTTCATTTGATGATGATAAGGAAAAAAAATGTTTTTTACAAGTCTAAAATAAGGTACAGCAAATGTAAAAGAATCTCACTTGGATGATCAATGTTTGTACATGGACAGTACAGCTTCCCTAGTGCATGCCTAAACTATTCAGAATACTTTTATTAACTGTTACTAAGTTTTAGCATCGGCGGGCAGGCAATGGTCTAAGCTTCGATGCTGATGACACTTCTCGAGGACTTGATATAAGGAAACGGCATCATCATTCATCATTCTGTTGCTTTCTTCAAACTTGCCATGTATGTCATGTATACCGTCCACACAAACGAAAACCCGTTGCTCACCAACGGCTGTACAAATTAAATATGCGCATTGCAGTATCAGGGCGATGTCAAATGTAATAATTTGGAAGAACGAGTTAGTTCCAACGAAAGAAAGAAAATTACCTGCAAGTGAACTGGAGGAATTCTGAAAGTGATGAAATCGCAAATTGGCCAGTATATCAAACAATTTCGGATTGTTGGAAAGAAGTCTCTTCTCAATCTGGCAACAATTTCATCGCCATTTTCGCCTGCACAATTGGCATACATGGAAGTACATCAGGAAGCAACTCTCCCAATCACAGACGTAAACTTGAATCCGTAGGGGGTACGATAACCTATGATATATAGAGTCAAAATTGATGCGGTGTCGAAGTTATTCAGACTTATATGCATATGTCAAGGGGGATCTATCATGATAATCTGGTTGTAAATGCCGACTAAGAATCACCAGAAAAATGACCTGATAAAAGCGTATCCTAAATCACTCGAACACATAATGACCTAAACTGAACCTGAGAAGGACCTAACCACAACCCGTATCGCCCATCAACCAGACAACCACACATGCACTATAACTAATCTTCAAGTTATATTTCTCTGGCTCTTCACAGCATCCCATTTTTCGACAATTGACACTTGAAAATGAGTATAACAGTCAAACACCTTACTTTTGCCACGTCTGACACTTTTACTACAGCAGCGCTTTGATGTAACTGAACTTACTTATTTATGATGAGGAGATGTCTGCTTCCGTTAAAGACATATTTTTGTTTATTTTCTTGGTCTGCTTTAACTTGGTGTGAGTTATTTGTTCTATACAGACTGTAAGTCTGTAACCAATGGTGATTTTGGGTCGTGACGTTCATGTATAACTACTTATCCAAAAAAGCAACACAACACTTTGATAAGCACAAAATCATCCAAAACACTCTCAGCAGTCATGATAGGTGGGAAAAGTACCTTGCAGAGCAGCATTCAGTGAGAAGAAAACAACAATCATAACAGGTCCGTAAATTATTTGACCTAAAATCATCTTCTTTGCTGTGGCGAGTATATCTCGTCCAGGAAGGACTTTCGACATGAAATTGAACCAATAATGTAGGGTCGGTCCTGAACCCACCAACCCATATCCACCCATACGCAATGTTCTGATCAAGTCATATGGCTCAGACGATGGGAGCGCAATTGTCTGCAGGAATCAAATATCTTCCTTTTTAACAAATTTCACATCTTTTAAGCAGACAGCAAACTTCAACAGAGCAGACAACAGAATGTAGTAAGGAACTGTCTTTCACCCATAACATGAAAGAAATGAACTGAATCAGTGATTATATCATCCCAATTTTTTTTGTTTTGTCAAACTAATGATTAAAATTGGGGATCCTTTCAAAGATAAGACCTAAAATGGGTACACGTCACCTCCGAAGGTAGAGTTGCAAAACAGAACCACCATTTGCAACACATGAACAAACGATTCAAAAACAACCACAACATTGCACAACAATCTCAAGTTTCATATACCGGCAAGGTTTAGGCAGCTGAGATGGGCTGAACAGAACTGAACTAGAGCGTGACAAACTTAACTAAAGTACGGTGAAAATAAGCCGACACACGAATGTGGCCTTACTTCAAGTACAATTCAATGTTAGCTTCAGAAACATTACAAATAGCAGATGGCACTACGAGAGACAGTACTCATAGTTGTTCTAACCCGTCAACATCATAATCGTCATTGAGACTTTTCTCAATCCTAAGAATCATTACAAATCAGCCGATGCCACTAACTAGTTGGTAAGGTCATGAAAGACGGTACTCACGTAGTATAGGTTCAAACCCGTCAACATCATAATCGTCACAAATCAAAGAGGTCCAAAACTAAATACAAACACACAAATCAAAGAAACTGTAGATAAAAAAAAAAAAAAAAAAAAAACAGTAACCTGAGAAGTGAGGTCAGCGGCGGCGTAAATGAGGCAAGAAGTAAGACTCTTAGTAATAAGAGGGCGAGAATTGATCAAACCCAGATACCATCCAACAAACCCGACTCTCGAAAACACCCTCGTAACAGAACTAACCAGTGAAGACGATGAAGATGAAGAAAACCCAGAAACAGATGAAGGTAATACAAATGGAGCACGAGGGGCATTAACGTCTTTTCCATGCTTTCTGAACAAATTGGAAAACCTGGAGTAATACTTAGCGTAATGCTGTTTTTGTTGTTGTTGTTGGCCGCCATTGTAATAGATTTGAGTGTTGTGGGAGATATAATGGCGGCAATTTGTGATTAGGTTTTGTTTCCTCAACAAAATCGTCGCCATTTTCGTGTGACTGCACTTGGACGCTTGACGTTGGATCCAACAGAATTTCCGCTTTTTTATTTTTGTCCCGTATTCCTGGTTTGAAAAGTTTTTATTTTTTTGTTCAACTTCTTCACTTTCTTTTTTTGTCCTATGTATTTTACCATATTGTCCTTATATTTTTCTTTATTTACACAATTTTTCATTGTATTTTCACACTATGGATGTTTGATGATTCATTGTGTCTAGTCACCAAAATTTCGATCCTCATTTCTTTCTTGAGTAGGTCTCCTGAGGAACGGTCTCTCATTAAGGGTACGAATAGAACATAAAGTGGTACTGAAGAGTGGTCTCTCAATAAGTTATTGAGAGACCGTCCCTCCCAAGAATTTGTGGTCTTTATTTATTCATACTTTATTATAACTGTAGGGAGTATATTTTTTAGCTCGTTTTAATGGTAAAAGTTCGAGTTTGTTTTTTTTTTCCGTCGTGTTATTGTTTGTTCAACGGTAATTAGTGGTTCAACTGCTACAATAAGTTTGTCCAAAGTCCACTAGATGTCTTAGGTGCACATTTTTAAACCCTCAACCACTTTTTTTTAAGAGGGTACGGAAACTCGAAGTCTACACTGAACTCAGCCATACAATTCCCGCAAAATTGCTCATGAGAATGCTAATTACGTGAAGTTGCAATTCTTTTAATCGATGTAAAGGGTACTTCTTCACCAATTTGGCTAATTTTGAACCGGTAAAGTAGTGACAAAGTTGACACGGTAACACAGTATTATGCTAAGTACCAGTTTATGATTGACAAGGTAGCTTAATGTCGTGTTTACAACACGATGTACATGGGTATGGAAGAGCGACAATGATGATGGTCAGTCATATTACTCCCAAAAGTCCTAGCTAAATTATGTGATAATGATACACAAATTAACATAAGCATATGTGGTAGAATCGAAACAAACAGGAAACTGTGCAAAACACAAAACGATGTCTTCAGTATGCAGGAAGCTCAGGCTGCTGTTACTGCTCCTGCAGCGCTGCGTGCCTCTCCTCCTCTTCAGCTTTGATCCAAGCATCCTGAAACGATCAGATTAGCAGCAAAACTGTCAGTTTCAAGAAAGACGAAAAAATACGTTGGTCTTACATATTTCATTAGTGTATGTATGATGTATCGTTGCTTGCCTTGTCTCGTTGGAGTCTTGAAACATGAGGCCGCATAGAGCCCAACCCCATGCCACCCCATGATTCTAGCATCTCTCTTTCCCTTGCTTCACGTCGAGATATTGTTGAGGATTTGTTTCCAACAACTTCCGCTTCAGACATAACAATCTTCTCCTTTTCAATTCTTGACTTCGGCTTGCCAAGCATTTGATCCAACCCAGCCGTTGAATCTACCCTTGCCGTGGTGGTGTCTTTTTTCTTCACTTCAAAAGACGCCTTAGTACCAACATCCATTTTCGCTCTCTCCAGTCTAGAAACATGCTTGATCAAACACTTATCCAAACCCTCGCATTGATTTTCATTGGGTTTTGCCGGCACCTTTTTGATGTACCTCCACTTTTCACTCTCCTTTTCTCGAGACGCCTTTGTTTTCTCCCTTTCCAACCCCTGCAATGGTTTTACTAACATCTGGTCAAGAGTGTTCTCCTGCCCATCAGTTTTAATGGCCACTATTCTATTAGAGTCGACATTCTCCTTCTCTCTTTCTTGCTTGGCCTCCTGCACAACTCTCTCAAGTTTTGTTACATGCTTCACCAAACATTCATCCAAACTCGGAACATTTTGTTCTTGTTTCAGTTGCCGGCCTCTACCGTATTTAACTCCCACGTCCGATGACTTCTGGTTTCTCTTAGCTTCTTCAATTTCTTTCTCGAGTTTGGATGAATGCTTGATGAAGACACTTCCCAAGTCTGGAATATCATCAGAAGTATCTTTTTCACCATCGATACTACTACCATCTTTCTTGAACTCAGCCTTTCTAGCATTCTTAGCTTCTTGCACTTCCATTTCAAGTCGGCTCATTTTCTTAACCAGAAATTTATCTAAACTGGGTAGTTCTTGAGATTTATCATCATCCTTCCCGATACCATCGTTCTTGACCTCAGCCTTTCTAGCATTCTTAGCTTCTTGCACTTCTTTTTCAAGTCGAGTCATTTTCTTAACCAAAAATTTGTCCAAAGTGGGTAGTTCTTGTTCAACTTGCTTCTGCGTCGCTGTAGTACCATGCATGAATTGCTCAATACTAGTGGCCTCGAATTTATCTCGGGACATATTATGACTTCCTATCTCAGATAATGCAGCATTCAACCCGCAGGTGGCAACAATAGTAGCAAGAGAAGCAAGTTCCTCTTCTTTTAGGCACTTAAGCCTTTGAAGCATCATATTGACAAGTTTCGGCCCAGTAAATTTCTGAGGGCTCGACTTCTTCTTGCTTCTTCTTTCAGATTTAGGACTGTCATCGAGGGTTCCGAGTCCCGCCTCTATTTCAGACTCAGATATCTCTTGAGTGTCAGGGTTTTCACTGATTTTCCTCAGCATGTCTTTAAATTCTTCTTTGTTACAGGAAGAATGATGAGCCAGCCTGACGAAAGCTGTTTTTACCGCAGCTGCTACTTGCTTATCCACCTCAAAAGCTGTCTCAAATGATGCTTTTACTGTGTGAGTTGTTGTAGATCCTTGTCCAGTTGTAGAGGATGTTTTTATCTCAAAATGTTTCCGAGGTCGGTCAGGTGTGTCATACATTATCACTCCTTTGGCTTTTGCAGCTTCTATTGCTTCTGATACTTCTTTTTCTGCTTTTATCAGTAGAGCATCTGCTTCTTTGTGCGGAATCCTGTTCAATCAACAAAATTGGGACAAACCCATGAGCACTTAAATTGTAGGAGTTGCTCTAACTTAACCAGTGTTAAAACTCAAGAGAGAGCACTTTACCACCCTTGAGGCCCTCCGCACTAGCCCGATAGTTTGCATCAAAAAAAATGGGACGTGGACATAAAATGTTAAACACACACCTTTATCGCGATAATATCCTACTTGTGTTTTTTCCACAAGCAGAATCAAATAGCCGAATCTGACACTCGGGCATCATTTAAACCCAAAAACATGAGCATTTAGGCTTTAGCTGAGTTCAACAGTTAGACGCCACTTGGCACCCATTTCGGGTACTTGCAAGTTACAATCAAGTCTGATAAACATAGATTTCCAACTTAAGTCATCGGAATCCACATAGCAAGACTGTCATACCCAATTTTTATAAACAACCAGAATCAAATTAGTCGTAAGCTATATGAGAAAAGCTACCTGGCAGCTTGAAGAATTCGACACCAAGATGCTTCAACCATGGCAGCTTTTCGAGCCTCCATGACCTTACAAGCAGCCTCTTTCGCAGCCATTTTCTCTCGTAACACCCTACAATAATGAGGATTCGTGTGACCCAACGTCTCATCTAAAGTACCACTCATTCCCCCAGCTTCCTGTCACCAAACACAAATTAACTAACTACTAACAGGCAGACAATGAACTAATAAACTAAAACCAGGAAATGTACCTGCAACAGTTTAATTTTCCGCTTGAGGTAAGACTCGACCTTGGTGCGAGGAAACCAGCTAATGGGAGAGGATTTACGATGAGGCGGCTTCTTGATTTGGGACGTAACCCGCTTCAGGGGATTCCCAGATGGAGGGCTACCCTTTGGTGATCTATTCTGCAATTCTCCAATACAATCCAGTTTAAAATCATCAAATCAGAATTCAGAAGCAATTGCCCCTCACTTTCCGAAACTCAAACAATTCCTTTTGCTAATCCGCCATATCCATAATACCTACGTCTTAGCCACTAGACTAAGAAATCGAACACTCCAAGCCCTACTATATTACTACTGTATGATAAATCAAGTGTCATACAATAAGAAAATTACCCTGGTTTAATTACTGTATAATCATCAATCAGAAGCAATTGACAGTTTCAGAATGTTTTTGCTATCAAGAATCAAACAACAATCAGACTAACTGTAATAAACCCTAATAATTAAAACCCAGTAATTTGATCAATTATCCTACGTCTTAACCACTAGACTAAGAAATCGAACACTCCGAACCTTACTTTATTACTACTGTATGATAATCAAGTGTCACACAATAAGAAAATTACCCTGGTTTAATTACTGTATAATCATTAATCAGAAGCAATTGACAGTTTCAGAATGTTTTTGCTATCAAGAATCAAACAACAATCAGACTAACTCTAATAAACCCTAATAATTAAAACCCAGTAATCAAAGAAATTGGGGGAAAATTTACCTTAGAAATCTTAGAATTAGAAGAGAAAGATCCACTAGAATCAATACTGTGAAGTTCATCAGATAAACAAGATTCAGTAGTTGGTTTTTCATCAGAAGATGATGAAATGCAGCCCAAACCCATGCACCCTAAATCCATGATTTTTTTTTTGATTTTTTTTTTCCAGATTTCGTGGGTAACCTAATTTTACAAAATCAATTGATGGGTGTGTTATTCGAATTCGTTTGTGCAATGTTTTTGCATTCAAGATTGATTATTGTGAGATGAATTTGTGATTTGTTCTTCTGTGTTTTGTTGAGTAGAAGAGTGTGAAGCGTGATTATGGGAGAATTATATCCGTTATGGAAAAACACTTCCAACGGTCGAATTTCTTGTTCGTCTCTTCTTGATCGGTTGTCAATTTCTCACCCGGGATGATAATGAACCGGATATGGATGGTCAGATGGGTGGAGCAGTATCCATATTCATATCCGTTTTAATTTTTCGTCATTCATATCCTATTCATCTGTGAAGCTTACAAAGAGCGCACTTGTTAAATATTTTCACCTTTAGAAGAAAAAAATGTTACTCCTCCCGATCAATTTCAAAGTGCACATTTCTGTTTTAACATTATTCAACTAAATAAAATCTTCGATGTTCTCGACAATCTATATAAGAAAATACAGTTATGTGAAATATTGTTTGATTCATCTTTATGAGTAGATTAAATTTTGCTAAGGTAAAATGAAAGATATTGATGATGCAGAACATATCTCGACAAATGTGCACTTTGAATTTGAATAAAGGGAGTATAGAATTTAAAGGTCTTACTCTTACACATTGATGTCGTATTGACGTGGAGTGCCTAATGAAGGTCGTCAATGAAGATGAATAGAGTCAAATGCTCGATATTAAAAGATGTCATTTCTAATTAGTTTAAATCCTACACGTATTCTTTTATCTTGCGCTAATTGCCTTTGTGAGAGAGAGGAAAAAAAAATGAGAGAAAGAGGAAAAATGTCGTCATTAAAGAGATCAAATATGAGTAATAATTGAGGATACTAGGATAGGATTATAGTCGGATAAGTGACAATTGTGTTGAAATACAGATTTTTTTCCCTGCGACGAAACAAGTTCTTAATCGCATCACAATAGATAATGAGGATGATCAAACTAGAGAGTTACTCCGTATTGATATTCACCGTACGTTTGTTAATTACTCTGTATATGATCACAACTCAACCGAAGATGTTTTAATCCAATGATTAAGACTAGGTGCACTGGGAGAGTAGATATCGGGTTCGATTCCCCCTCCCAGACAAATACTACTCCCTGAGTTCCCCCGTTCCATTGGATTATTTACGTTTGCTTTTTCATACTTGCCAATGCACGTTTTCTTTTGTCCGTATCTTTAGTCACATATTTCTAATTTTTTTAAAAAAAATTATCTTATATATTACGAGTAGAAGTTATATCGACAATTTCTTCACTTATAAATAGTGCCAAAAAAATAAACGTAAATAACCTTTTAGAACGGATATCGAGGATGTTGAGACAAAGATATTAAATGGTGAAAAGGTAAATTTCATTTTCAGTTTTCACCCCCTAAAATATCTCCAATCCCATCCCCATCCCCTTCTCCTTTCTCTTCCTCTCTCTTCATCTTTCATTACCGCTTCGGTAAAAAAATATCTGGTGTCACTTTCTTCTTCTATGCCAGGTTCTTCCGTCTTCTTCTATGGCCGATCTTCTCGTTCTTCTCGAACCTTCCACCTCCCTTCTTCCTCTTCCTCCTCCTCCTCCTCAACCTCTGAACCAAACCCTACCAATTCCAGCCACCATCACCATCACCATCACCACCGCCGCCGTATCACCGCCGATCCCCTCCGCCATCGCCGCCGTCACTCCTTTCTAGACGACTCCGATCGCATTCCCTCGCTTCCTCACCCTTCCTTTCTCCCTCCCACTCCGGTTCGTGATTTTTAATGATTTATTGATTATTGATTTGATTGATTTTGATTTTGTATCTGTTCGTATGATTATGATGTTTGTAGATATGGATTGGTTATTAATCAAATTTGTTGATGTATTTTGTGCGATTATGTGATTGATTTTTGTGTGATCATCATGATTAGCTGGTGATTATGATGTTTGTAGATACTATTCGCCTAATACAAATTATCGATTAAGACGGTCTCACGTGTTTGACGGGTGAGACAGTACTGTAATCCTGTATGTGAAAAGGCAATAATTCTGTTATTGGTTGATAAATGAGGGATCTTTTTATAGAAAGGGACCATTTGTCCGTTTCGAAACCGTATTGCCTAATTGGTTGATGAATTGGGTGTGATATTTTGAAAATTGGTATGAGAATTAATTGAGCGATTGATCTGGTTGGTCATGATTTTCACTTTGCTGTTTGAAAATTGGTGTGATAATTACAGCCGATATTTTAATCACCGAACCATAAGTTTCCTGTTCAATGATAAACTGGATGATTATGATGTTGAGGTATTTAGACTGGTTAATTGAACTGTAGAAAATTCTGAGTTCTAGTAATGGTGGCAATGCTTCTGGTTTATAATCTTTGTAGAAGCGTAATCCTTACCTTTGAACCGATTCCCTTTGTGTATAAAAGATTGGTGGTAACTAGTAGGATTTCATAGTCGTGACGTGTTTGTGGCTTCATATGTTGACATCCAGGAAAGTGAGCTGCAGCCAAGAGAATGTAGTGGCGAGTCTTCCTCACGAGAAATCAACAATGGAGAAACTGTGCGGGATATAAGTCGAAGATTCCCTAGAACCAACAGGCTTCCAGGTCCTGTGTTGCTTGCTAAAGAAAGGCTTCTTCAAAGATTAAGAAGTGTTTCTGTTTCCGGATCCAGGTTCGTAATTGGGTTTTTCACAAATACTAGGGCTTCTTTCATAGCTGTTAATCCCGATTACAATTAGTTGGGATCCTGTTTACTATGGATAAGTTGGATAATGAAGCACGAAGATATTGTGGTTGATTACATCTATGACGTGCTTAGTTAAACAATGGTAAATTGGGAATGTCCCTTACACGCTTATTATCATGAAAAATCTCACTATACGCTTCATATACCCTTCTCTCGATTGTTTTCATGCTAGTTCCCAATGGTCAGTGTCCCTTATCCTCGAGTGTCTTGTTGTACTGTTGGACTTGGGCATGGCCTTGGAAGTCAAATGAGTAGAAGTAAGTAACTCTCGTTTCTACTACTAGACTAACTAAAGATCTCATTAGATCATAATGGGTCTTGCGTGATTACGTCTTACAAAACATGCACTCGAGACTTCCCTGCTATTCTTCAAGTCGTAATGTGGGACTACTTCTGAGCTCACTCACTTTAGTTCGCTTCACTTCATTCCAGCTGAGCCCCAATAAGTTCATTTTGTTTCAGTCTACCAGAGAAAGAACATGGCCTAGTAGTACTAATCGTTCTAATTGAGCTGTTTCCATTTCTGAATGTAGGCATAGAAGGGAACCATCACCGTCACCAGATTTCCACTGCGACGACTATTGGGTAGTTGATGCCGATTGGGAAACCAGTGGTTTCCAAGAGCCTTCAACTGCTAATTCCATTCCGACTCAATCCCCTACCGAAGAAACAAATAAGAAACCACTCGGACTCTCAAAAGAAACTCTCGCCCAGCTACACCACGAGATTTTTATACAGGACCAGACTACCACAAGTTGCTCAACGCCCAATTCGTCAAAGGAATGCAGTATATGTTTGGAGAACTTCGATGAAGGTAACGAACTGGTTAGTTTACCATGTGGTCATATATATCATACTTTATGTTTGTATCCATGGATTCAGACTTGCGGGGAATGCCCATATTGTCGTTCTTGTATTATATCCAGCTCGTAACACGTATGACACGACTTCCTTAGATTGTATAACTGAGATGGGTGTCTTCTATTTAGTACTCGTAAACTTGTAGTATCGTGTAGTGGCTGTTCGGAGCACCCTCTTGATAGTATTAGTATAATATATGCCGGCTTGTTTGTAAACTTAAGCCCTTCTGGCATTCCCACAGTTTTGTAAAACATTTGACATAACTTGCTACATTTGTTTGTGTTTCTTGTGCTTGTCATTTTAAGATCACAAATTTGACGAGCATATCCGTCATAAACTTGTAATAAACTTGCAACTGGTCGAATAATCATCCACATGGGTACCCATGTGGCCGATGTGGGTAGATATTTCATCAGGTTTGTGATAGATATTCCGTCACAAAAAGTTAAGGAGTACTTTACACTGATAATGCCTTTTATTTTATCGTTTGATGACTTGCATCTTACAGTACATATCATTAAACTGAACAGCTAGAGGAGGAATCCGATCTCAATCGAGTAATCCGGTTTCAATCTTTGAATGGAGGGAGTACTAGTTTACATTCCGAATACTTGATTCTGATGCTTTATTTCCGATCACTATAAAATTAAATATATATCGAGAGGGCATAGATTCGAACTTGGTAATTGTTGTTGTTGGTCTTTTGTCACAACTCACAACAACCATGTTAAAACCCTTTTGAATTTGGGGCTTTAACTTGCCATCAATGGGCTCACTCAATGCATTGTATAAGCCTGCAACCTCTTAACAGCCTTTTCTTGAACAAGTTTCCAAAGCTTGTCGATGTGATTCTTCCCCGTTAAGCTTCCTCCGATGGCACATCGTAAGGCAAAGGTACCTCCTAAAACTGCATGAATCATGTAAGCTTCACCACTCGAGTTTATATCGTCTAACAACTTCTGGTTCATCACATTTCCACTGGCATCCGCCCCAATCGGCCTTAGCCTAAAGCAAACCAAAGACAATTTCCTAGGCACCACTAACTCGAACTTCTTGTCTTGCTTGATCAGTGATTCGAAATACTTGGCCAACTCCACGTCGCTTCTTATATGAGCAATCAAATTAGCTGAACCATGTCGAGAGATTACTATCCATAGTTTAAGAGCTCGGAATCTGCGACTAAGGGCAATCTGCCAGTCCTTGTAATCTATTACGTCCCCTAAGTCGGTAGCTTTGTTTCGTAAGATTTCGGGTTTAGTCGAAAGTGAGTCGACTAATGTTTTAGGGGTCTTGAGCCATAGACATGAGCAGTCCATGTTTGTGAGGAGCCATTTGTGTGGGTTCATGCTGATGGAATCAGCAAGCTCTACTCCATCTAAGTAGTGCCTATATTCAGGGCATATGCAAGCACTTCCTGCATACAACAATAAATCGCGGTTAAGAAAATCTTCAGTATTCTCGACGAAATATAAGAGAAATCGTAGTCATGTAAAATCTGGTTTAATTTGACTTTCTGAGTATGGCAAAAAAAAAAAAAACAATGAACATTTTTTATAATTTTTGTTTATGCAAAATGAAAATAGTGATGGGCTAAAATGCATCTCGACAAATATGAAAAAACAAATATTCACTTTAGATTTGAATGCATTGAGCATGAAATAATGAAATGTGATAGATTCTATGAGAAATCATCTTTATATTCTGTGAGAACCACATGTTTGTTGAGAAACGTGAGAACCAAGCAATAACACAATAGAAAAGTGGTGACGGTCACCACTTTTCTATTGTGTTTTGCTTGGTTCTCACGTTTCTCAACAAACATGTGGTTCTCGCCGGATTTTGACTCTATAGATATAAAAAAGGCGTGAATACCTGCGTAGGCTGCGTCGACATGAAGCCAAGCGCCACAGGCTCTAGCAACTAGACCCAAATCATGTACAGGGTCGACGGAAGCAGACGGGGTGGTGCCAACAGTCGCACAGACATACAACGGCACCAACCCCTGTCCGATATCAGCTTCAATGGCGGCCTTCAAAAGCGATGGCGATAGTGCAAAGTCATCAGATGACGAAGTCGGGAGCACCCTAATATTGTGAGGAGGAATTCCTACGAGTTTAGCCGATTTTTGGAATGAGAAATGGGTTTGGTTGGAACAGTAAACAACCAACTTTGTTATCTTTTTGAAACCATGCTTGGCCAATGCTGCATCTCTTGCTGCTGCTACGGTGCACACTAGCGCCTCGCACGTACTTCCTGCATCTCACAAATCAACAAACGAGAAATTATCAGGCACATCAGACGTAAACGTTTACATTTTGTGCACGGGTTAAGGTACTACGTACCATGGATGACACCCCCACCTCCACCGGAAAACAGGAATTCCTGAGGAAGGTTCAACAATTTCGCCATCCAGTCCATGACAATGGACTCGAGTTCAGTGGCGGCAGGGGACGAAATCCAAGTGAAACCAGCCACATTGAGTCCTGAGCAAAGTATCTCTCCCAATAATCCTGCATTGCTTGAATTAGCCATAAAGTAAGCATAGAAATTAGGGCTTTGCCAGTGAGTTAAGCCCGGCACTATTTTCGTGTTTATATCTTCCATTATTTTGTCAAGTGATTCCGGTAACAATGGAGCAGAATCCGGTACCATGTCTCGAAGATAACCCGGTTCAAGTTGACATTGAACCGGATATTTTTCGAGGTTTTTGTAGTATTTGGCTAAGAAATCTATGGCTTTGGATGTGTCATGGTGCAATGTGGTTGTGTCTAATGGATCAAAATCCATGACTGAAAATTGGAGGTTTAGTGTATGCTTACTATGATTAGATAACTGAAGTTGAATTTATAGAGAAATTGCTACTCTCTCCCACCGTACCACTAAGATCTTCATCTTCCCATTTATATTCAACTGTGAGAATTATAATAATCAAATGGGAAGATCTTTTTGGTACGGAAGGAGTACACACTTATTCGTTCAACTCGAACCTAGCTATTTAAAGAAAATATCACGTATTTCGTATAAGATTTAAGTATTTTTTTAATAATATATTAAATGTATGAATAATAGTGACATTTGTTGGTACAGGTAAAAGGTTATTTAAGGATTTGTTTCATATTAAAACAATGACTAAAATGGAAATGGACCGCTTGAAATCGCACGCCCTAACAAGGGAATAAGGGAATGTTGGAGTTGAAATTATCAGCTCAGCCCAGCTCTTATCAGCTCAGCTCAGCTCCAATATTTTTCTTAAAATTATTAGATAATTTATATAAGAAATTATTAATTTCAGCTTCTATAAATTCAGCTCAGCTCAGCCCAGCTTCTATCAAACCAGCTCAACTCTTATCAGTTCAGCTCAGCTCTTATCAAACCAGCTCAGCTCAGCTCAGCCTTGTTTCAGCCGAAAAAAACAGGACCTTAGTATTAAAGGTATATATGCATAGAGTTTAAGTTATTCCGTATTTGTTTAATATTAAATATATTGATAATAGTAAAGTTTGTTGTAAATAGATACGGAGTAAAGTTTAAAAATTTGTTTAATATTAAAACAATGACTAAAATGAAAATAGAAATTTGGAGTTGCACGTCCCAACCAGAAATAAAAAGTGAAGATTGAAATTGAACGAAAAGTGAACTAAAATAAGCAAGTTTATGTACGTTCATACGTGCTTCTATAATCTACTACGTATATTGTAATGTACGTACCAGATATTTTTTGATCGATGTCATTGGAGTACTATTTGTAAAATTGTACTGTATATCATATTATCATGTGCGTTATTCTATTTGGACGTACGTAGTGTGGTTAGTTGATACATGAGTGTTTGATGAGTCCACGTACACATAGATATACCTCACGAATTTTTGTTTGTGATGAAGTTATCTGTCATTTCCTTATAATAAAATACTATAAAAGCAATGTACGTGTTATCTTTTCTATATAAATGAATAGTATTTGATCCGTTATAATAAAGTGACGGATACCTGAACTGGGCATGCATACAATGTGTTACATTCAGCATTGAATTGAATTGAATGGCCACCGGTAATCCGGTACGTATATACTGTATGTACTATGTTAGTATGTATTTGCTGGAATATCACATCCTTCAACCGCTGTCTCTCATGCATATGTCTCAAATCATAATTGGCAAGATTACAAAGAACGATTGGACTCTTTTTGTCAATAAGGCACGTGTCCATTTATATGAATACGACTAGACTTCGCAAAATGGACCTGACGCGAGTAACCCTACCTGAATCCGACCCATTGATGTGTCCGGCTGGCCTGGGGTGAGTGAGTATTCGCATTCCTTCGAAATACACGACATATCACACTTGCGTGCGTGGCTCAACTTATCAGATGACACGATAATACAGTACTAGCTAAGACGACTTAATAATGATCTTATGTGAGGTGAGGACGAACCGAATAGTAGTCAGTACTCGGTACAGGTAAGTTTAGTTAACACCAACTGAGCTCCATGCTGAGGCTTAGTAGATATGATAGCATAGGGCGCATGAGCATAACTCGGAGATAGTTCAAACGAGAAGCGTTGCAGGATCATGGCGAGCGTGAGCTTGGCTTCCGAAAGGGCGAAATTCTTGCCAACGCAAATGCGCGGACCCATACTGAATGGGAAGTACATCGGTCGACCTTTTGTTACCTCGGAAACACCTTCCGCGAATCTTTCTGGGTTGAACTCTTTGGAATCTGCACCCCAAAGGCTCGAATCTTGATGTACAATACACAACGGGATAAGAACTTCTGTTCCGGATGGAATCAGTAGCTCTTTTAACTGTATGTCTTTGTAAACTTTCCTCATTAGTATATAACCCGGTGGATACAGCCTAAGCACCTCGTGTAAAATCATCGTTACCTAAAAAAACAGGATCAAAGGTTACGAGTTCAAATCCTGACAGTTTCAGCACGAAATCACAGAGCAGAAGAAAAGGGTATGTACTCACGGTTTTAAGACGGTTCAAACCATCAAAGTCGGGTCGACCATCCTTCCCAAATTCTTGGAAAACTTCTCGTCTAGCGCGATCTTGCCAAACGGGATGTTTGCTCAACAAAATCAAAGTCCAAACCAACAAACTGGAAGTAGTTTCGGAGCCGGCTAAGTAAAATAATTGACACTCTTGAGCCACTTCCTTTGTTGTAAGACCTCTTTCATTTCCATTTCCATTTCCATTTTCCTTGCTTTCTCGCATGTTCGACTCCAATAACACGCCTAACAAATCATCCTTCGCGCTCTCACCTCTCTCCATCTCCGCCTTCCTCGACTCCATCATCCTTCTCAACGTTTCTCCTATTTCCTTCATGATCGTTTTCAGTCGTCTATTACTCTTTGTCGGTATATACCTAAATTTGAATCCCTAATCACTAGTTATTAACATTATAATACGCGTGTAGAGTATAATTTGCGATGTTATTATGAAGGAAAAACCGAAAAAGAAACATTATTACCTCCAACCAGGGATGTAGTTTGGTAAGACACTCAGTAATGCTAACTCGATATATTCTCTTTGTAAATCGAAGATCTTTTTCCCCTGTTCGTAGCTACTACCAAAAGCGGCTCGAGAGATGACATCGCCTGATAAATTCTCAAGGTAAGGCGAAACATCTATCTCACTTGATCCGTCTTTGGATGATACTATTTCTTCCCATGAATTTATCATCATGTTACAACTCTCGTACATTGTTTGGCACACATTCTGGTCATCAAAGCGCGCGAAAGAAAATTAATACTCCCTCCGATTTTTATTGTTCTTCCTTATTTACTTAAACTCTTTTTTTCCTATTTTTATTTTCGGTCATCAACACGTGGTCTAGAATTACCCTTAGAGCATGTTTTACGATGGACGATTTTTTCTCCATATTTTTTCTCCATCACTATTTTCCATCTTTTTTTTCTTCATCAAAAAATTCTTAATTACAATGGATACATTTTTTTCTCCATCATGGGACCCACAATTTTCTCAACTCATTTTTTATCTATCTACCCACTCATTTTCAATCAACTTTCCCAACCCATGACCCACCAAAACTCTCACATGGTCCACCAAAATTCTCCATGAAATTCTCCAAGGTGATGGAGAATTTCCCCATTCTCCACCAACATGGAGACACTCTCCATTGTAAAAAATGGCTCTTCTCTCCATCACCTTACATGGAGAGTTTTCTCTCCATGGTAAAACATGGTCTTACATTTCTCTTTTGAGTCACATATTCCTACACTCTTACTCCCTCTACCTCCTAGTTTCTAACATCTTCCTCTTTCATTTTTTGCATTAGTTCAATCATCTTCCCTCTTTCCATTTTTTTTTTGTACTTTAATCATTTTTTTATTCTTCATTGAATTCTTTATTCTTTCATTACTCACAAACCCCGTCATATTTCTACTTTATGCCCCATATTTTCTTACTTTAATCAATTCTTTATTATCTTCTTAATATTTGTACAAAAAAAAAAAGGGGAGATAAAAAAAACTAGGAGGGAGTATTTTTCATCCAAAAGTCAAATGAAAAGATAAATAAAAATCGGAGGGGTAGTAATAATACTCCATAATAGATTTAGTTTCACTGTAGCTAAAGGATAGTGAAAGCCCAGATAGTATCAATTCGAGTTATGGACCAAAGGCGAGGCAGAGAGTTCACGTGTCAAGTCGGGTACACCAAATCAAAATATTCGAGTTAGGGACGAAAGGGCGGGTATGTTTGGATGGGAATTATTATACCTTTAACTTGTCCATACGAAATGCAGGGTTGATGATAGCCCTGTGTTTGGCCCATGTATCGCCTTCTTTGCTAAAAAGGCCTACCATTAGCAATTTGTTCACCACATTGTCGGGCTTTCGAAAATCTTGATAATTTGTTAGGATTTCTCTTATTTTGTCGATATCGGACAGGATCAGCCACGGTACCGGACCAATCCATGCAAAACAATTTTTACCTGTATTTCACAATCGAGTTATTTTCAAGCTTAATTAAAAGAAAATTGTCATTCATCACCATACATGATACACCATTGACCGTGTAACCCGAATTTATAGATGGACTACCAAAAATATTACTCGTATTTGGAATTATGATATTCTTTAACCCCTAATACTCCGTAACTAATAAGCACTTGTCCCTCTTAGTAAGGACGATGTGTTCTGATTTTGTGTCTCATTCAATGTGTCACTCCATCAACATTCGGACCCATCACCTATTGACTATTATTGTTCAAATAAAATACTGGTAGCATCTTGTGCCATATCTTAATTGAATAGACCACATAATAATACTCCCTTTGTGCGTTATATTTTTTCCCGTTTCAATTAAATATTTCTTATAATTCTTAAAAAGCGGGAAGTAACATAAATTACGGAGGAAGTAATTGAGTAGCTAGATGCCAAAACTTTGCTAATAAGTGCAAAAGGCATAAGAACTTGAGAAGTGGTAGTAGGTGGTATAAGTGGTAATGGCATAAAATCTGCCTCATGGATTATCAATCTGTCACCTTAATGCCACTTTTTTTTTACTCATTCAGTCATTTGGCCAAAAAAAACTTGTAACCCTATGGAATTATCGGACACTTAAATCAACTCCAAGAATTAAGAAGCTAAGTTGTACTCTTTCCGTCTCATCAATTATTTGCTTGCTTACCTTTTATATTATTCGTGGAAAGTATTTTAATCAAAGATAAACAAATTAAATGACTAAAACGAAAAGAATAACTTAATCAGATGTCTCGATTTCAAATCAGAAACACAAGGGCCCATACTAAAACTCAGTGATCTTACCCGACTCGAATCTGGTTTCATCATAGAAAAAAGAACTAGGGGTTAATTAAGTGGATTACATTTACATACCATGTGTTTGAATGGTATGATGAACAAAGGACACAACACGAGGAAGAGGATCATCATCGAAGTTGATAGGCGTGAGCATTGAGTTTTTGGTACGTTTGACCAACTCCATGACGTCCCCAACGAAGGGTGTGTAAGGGTTACCCTTAATCCCTTGTCTCCTAAAGCACCTCTCCATCTTCCTTGGCCTTAACCATAAGGACTTCATTGCCTTCCATACTAACAACACTGTTATACTTACTATAATTAGAAGAGTAAGTATGTTGTTGTGTTTGACTTCCATTAGAAGAAAGAGATTGTAAGACTCAAGAGATAAGAGATCCAAAGACTATCTTACTAGTAGAGTGTAGTAGGGTAGTGGGAGTATTATTTTAAGTAGAGGCTGAATTTCCAAGAAAGTACACCAAGTTTGAAGGTTTCAATAAACAAAAAAGTTATTATGATGGGATGGATTGATATAGAAATCGAAGATGTCTTACCTTAGTGGTTAGGACTAGATGTTCTGGGATAGTAGGTCTCATGTTCAAATTTTTCTCTCCTATTGTAATGCGACTAAGGACACTCTTCGTTGAATAAAAAAAATAATAATATAGAACTCACGCAATTGTATACAATATATATATTTGTTTTTGTAATAAGGGTATAAAATAAACAAAATAAATAAAGGGGTGGGGCAAATTGTTTTTATGCAATTAGAGGCTGACTTTTTGAAATAATTACGCCGATGATAAAGAGTAACGTTATTTTTGGTCTTTTAGGCCCAAACCCAACACGTGTATGAGGTTGGGTTGTGCTAGGTTGGTCCGGTCTGGGCTAGGCTGACAATTTTTTTTTCTTTTCGTTTTATTGTGGAAAACACCTCTAGGAAGAAAAATAATCAGATCGGGCTTGACCAGTTGGGCTGGCATTGAACATCTTCTAGGATGGGCTGAGAGCCGAGCCGGGTCACAAAATTTGGGACCGCAGCCAGACTCGGTGTGCCTCGGGCTCAAAAAATGGCCCTCACGGACGATTTGGGCCGGGCCGGGCCGGACCTTTGGCAATTAAAGTCTTCTAGTACGTCATGCTTTGTTTGAGTTATATTACTATAAAGTCATGTACGGAGTACGTATTATTATTCATGTACCTAACTGCAGGCTGGTAATAAAGTGAGATGGATCTGGATCTCTTCCTTCCAAACCCATCACTAATGGAAGTCAAACACAACATTATTGTTGGTGTTGTGATCATAATAGTAAGTATAACAGTGTTAGTGTTAGCGTTAGTATGGAGGGCAATGAAATCCTTATGGTTGAAGCCAAAGAAGATGGAGAAGTGCCTTAGGAAACAAGGGATTAAGGGTAACCCTTACAAACCATTTCTTGGGGACATTATGGAGCTCGTCAACCGAACCAAAAGCTCCATGCTCTCACCCATCAACCTCTCCGATGATCATCTCCCTCGTATCCTTTCCTTCGTTCACCATACCATTCAAACACATGGTAATCCATTTAATACTCCGTACATACTATTACAGTACGTTTTTTGTTTGAGAGAAGAACGCACTATGTCACATGTGAGAATTGAACCCAACCTAGCTCTGGGGGTTGACGTGATCCAATAAGGTTGAGCCCTTGTTTGAGAAGGTTGACCATGCCCAGCCCAACCACGACACGCTTGGACATGTCCAATATGCAATGAAGTACTTGACTAGTGCGCGACACAAAACAATATGTCATGGGTCGTGCCAAGACTGTTATTATGTCCGTTTCACCCACATGCAATGGCACGACATGACACGAAGCCCACCTTCCCATGTCCAGGCCTAGCATGACCCATTTCCATTTCACCTATGTCATGGGTCGTCACCATGACACGGTCCATGGTGACGAATATATGGAAGTTTTGTTTGAGCTAGAAGCCTAGAAAATCAGCATATATAACATTATTTGTTTTGAGCTACTCCTACATTATTTGTCTTTTGTGATATGAGTATATGACCTTTAGACATGATTGTGACACATACAGGTAAAAATTGTTTTGCCTGGGTCGGTCCGGCACCATGGTTGATCCTGTCCGATCTAGACAAAGTAAAAGAAATCCTAACAAACTACGAAGATTTTCGAAAGCCCGATCAAGCAATGAACAAAATACTACATGTAGGCCTTTTTAGCAAAGAAGGGCATATATGGGCTAAACATCGCGCCATCATCAATCCTGCATTTCGTATGGACAAGCTAAAGGTATAACAGTCGTGTACTCGTGTTTCAGTTCAGATTATAAGTTCAGCTCAGGTCAACTTAGCTTATCCCTGTTTCAGCCGAAAACAACAGGGCCTAACTTTCCTCTCCTTTTGATGCGCAGAATTTGTGTGACACAATTTATGAGAGTTGTAATGTGATGATGAAGTCGTGGGAAGAAATAGTATTATCCAAAGATGGTTCAAGTGAGATCGACGTGTGGCCTTTCCTCGAGAATTTGTCAGGGGACTTTATCTCTCGAGCCGCTTTTGGTAGTAGCTATGAACAGGGGAAAATAATCTTTGATTTACAAAGAGAGTATATTGAGTTAGCATTACTCAGTCTCGCCGCAACAAACTACATCCCTGGCTGGAGGTAGTAAAGCTAGTAAATCTTTCATTAAGCCAAAAATCGATGAAATAAAAGCATAATTTACGCTACTAACTAGTGAATGATCAAATGTAGGTGTGTACCAACAAGGAGAAATAGACGAGCGAAAGCAATATTAAGCGAAATAGGGGAAACGTTGACAAGGATGATAGAGTCGAGGAAGGCGGAAATGGAGGGAGGTGGAAGCGCGAAGGATGACTTGTTAGGCGTGTTATTGGAGTCGAACATGCGAGAAAGTATGGAAAATGGAAATGAAAAGGAAAGAGGTCTAACAACAGAAGAGGTGGCTAAAGAGTGTCAACTATTTTACTTAGCCGGATCCGAAACTACTTCCAGTTTGTTGGTTTGGACCTTGATTCTGTTGAGCAAACATCCCGTTTGGCAAGATCGCGCTAGAAGGGAAGTTTTCCAAGAATTTGGCAAGGATGGTCGACCCGACTTTGATGGTTTGAACCGTCTTAAAACCGTGAGTACATACCCTTTTCTTCTGCTCTTTGATTTCGTGCTGAAACTGTCAGGATTCAAACTCGTGGCCTTTGATCCTGTTTTTTTAGGTAACGATGATTTTACACGAGGTGCTTAGGCTGTACCCACCAGCGTACATGCTAATGAGAAAAGTTTACGAAGACATACAATTAAAAGAGCTACTGATTCCAGCCGGAACAGAAATTATTATCCCGCTGTGTGTTATTCATCAAGATTCTAGTCTCTGGGGTGCCGATTCTAAAGAATTCAATCCTGAGAGATTCGCGGAAGGTGTTTCTGAGGTAACAAAAGGTCGACCCATGTACTTCCCATTCAGTATGGGTCCGCGCATTTGCATTGGCAAGAATTTCGCACTGTCGGAAGCCAAGCTCGCGCTCACCATGATTCTACAACGCTTCTCGTTTGAGCTGTCGCCGACTTATGCTCATGCGCCCTATGCTATCATATCTATTAAGCCTCAGCATGGAGCTCAGTTGGTGTTTAGTAAAATCAGCTCTTGAAGTAAAAAAAAAAAAAAAAAAAAAAAGTGAATATTTGTTAGGTCATCTTCTTTCCCGCTCGTGTTCTTTGACTTCTTTCCGGTTTATTTTCAGTTCAGTTTATTCATTTTAGTCATGAATCTTAATACAATTTGTCTTGGACTCTCGATCATTTCAGTCCATTTCAACACACTTCAACCGAAAAATAACCTTTTCTAATCCAAACCACATTCTATGCCGTACATGAAATACGAGTATTAAGTAACCAAATTAATACTATCTTTTATTCCAAAATTCCAAATTATATTGAATGTCATTCTTGGTCGGGTCATTTTGTATCGATGGCTCGTGGTTGAATGAATTTGTTCACTTATTCACAGAACGTAGAGGGGGTTGGGATCGAACCTATAACTTATTGAATGGGCCAATTCGGATATTTGCATAAACAACCCAACAAATTTGAGAGATCAAACCATCTAAAAACTTCACAGTTTACAGTTTACAGTTTACACCCCAAAAATCTGATTCAGGTTGTTGGAATAGGATGAATTCGACAACAATGGTGGCTGAAGCAGTGTGGTTGAACATCCAGTCCACTCATTCAGGTTCTGTTACAATACAAAACCCCATCACACAAATTTCCACCATTAATGTAATAATTATTCACTAACTTCTTCTTCATCTTCATCTTTTTTTTACCGTTAATCTAATGTGGAACAGTATCTGATGAACAACTGGTAATGTAAGTGTAAATTACTAAATTCTTCACTTACCCAATTGATAATTTCAACTCTTTTGAATTGGGTATGATTTAATTTTGCAATTAAATACAGATTAAATTTCTTATATGGGAAGAATTTTGAGCGAGCTACAAGAATCGTGGACAAACATGGTGTTAAGAAGATTTCTGGAGATCCCAGTGGTCGATCCATTTTCCAGGTTAAGTTCTTCACCCTTTGATTCTGAAATTTATTGAAGAGGGGAGTAGTAATTTGTTTGTTCAAGTTTGATTGCTGATGTTTTGAATCATATGTGTGCATTTTTGAATTAATCGAATGAGCTTTCGCAATCAATCATGACGATTATGATGCTGAGATGTTCGGGTTCCCAAAATTATGAGTACCATCTCTCGTGACCTTTATCGGCTAAAATTAAGCTAGTTGGCATGTGCTCGTTTTGTTGGTTATCTTGAAAATGGGACTTTCTCCGTTTCAATCAATTCTACTCCATGTTTACGTGTCTTAAAACCCGTGTTCCATATTTTGGAAAACGTATACAAGTGACTGAATTTTGGTGTCCTAATTACTGGAGTTGAGTGGGAAATGATGGTTGTTGCCGGTTTCAGTTGATGATTCATGGTAGCGGACGCTAAAGGCCTAAACCATTTTGTGATTACGGGTTTATAGTTGGCGATGTTGTCTTAAATTGAGGAATGACAGGAAGATATGAATGCAAGCATGTGATGCTCATTCAACGCTTGTGATTAGGTACACAAATAAACGTACTGATATACGTGTAATGTCGGTGATGTAAGCTTAGAATGTTGAATGTGATTAGCTGCAACCAAACATGGACAGTGACACACATGTGGAATTGGATTTACAATATGTGGATATCCAGCTAATGGAACTGAACTTGCAACTAATGTTTAGTAATGTTAGATACAAATGGGATTTCGTAACTTGGAAACAGCTTGCCAGTTTGGCCAGACCTATACGGCTATACCGTTCAGGGTAATGTTCTATCAGCGGCTCAGCGCACTTAAGCAATACAGAAGATAATTTGTTTGACTCTCGAAGAATGAGGATTGAATTTCGCTACTGTGATTCCTGCATTCTGTGGACATTTGATAGATTTCGTTGGTTTTTGATGCGATACTATGTTCTGCCAGAAGACATAAGGCTCTATCAATTTCTGTTTTGATATCTGTGATGAACTTCATGTGATGTTATGTTGAATGTTTCGAGATATATGTGAATTTCATCATTTACATTGTCTTGCATTTTACTCAGGTTGTTGGAGAATCTCGGAAAAAAGACGAGTATTTATGTTTTGCTGAGCATTTTTGTGCATGCTACTCGTTTTTCTACGATGTAGTAAACAGAGGAGAACAGCTTTGTGTAAGTTGAACTTTAATCTTATCTTTACTATTAACTCGTACAACAAATCGTCCACAGGCTGCAAATTTTGATAAATTTTCCATTAATTATGTGCCAGTGTAAGCACCAGTTGGCTGCAAGACTAGCCCAATCTTTAGGTACGTGTGTAGAAGTCAAGCTGGCCGATGAGGAGCTCGCAATGTTGCTTTCAAAGCTCTGACTACTTGGATTATGCTATCAGAATCGACAACAGTTTTGTCTTGGGAGCCTATGTCTGATGAATTTACAGTTACAGATTTGACGAAATTTGACAGTGGTGGAGTTCAACCCTCACTATGTCTGTAAAATCTTACCGCTTCATATCAGTGTGGCAGTCTGTAAATTTCCAAATGTTGCCTATGATTCAGGATGATGACTCTGCCCTAATTGCGGAGTAGTATACTCCCTCTGCTCCGTTCAATTTTCACCTTTACATTTGGTACAAAGACGACAAGGACGGAGTAGACGACCATGTATAGGTGTTTATATTGGATGATGTGTGAACCAAATTGTAGCTGAGTTATCATATTACTCCTGAAAATTGATCTCAAAATAGAAAGATAAACAAATATCGAAAGATCAATCTCAAAATAGAAACGCACACGAAAGACTTAATGTACCCTAAAATGGACTAAGTAAACAAATGATCTGGAGAGAGGAGAGTAGATCGGAAGAAAGGAGTCCCGACCCTAGTGATCTATGTTTAATGAGCGGGTGGGACTTGGGAGTTGGGAGTAACTAAACCTGGCAAACGAGTCAATGGGGTCAGGTTCGGGTCGGTTCAACTTTGAGTCATATGGGTCAAGTTTGGGTCGGTTCAACTTCGAGCCATTTCATTTTTTGATCATAAAAATCATGTCATTTTCGAGTTTGTTATTTTCAACTTTTTTTTTTAAGGGATATTGACTCGATCAGGTCAATTTGGATTACGAGTCAAAATTTGATCTTCAATTCAAGTGTTAAGTCGTATTCAAAATCATCTCAGTCAATTCATTCGGATTGAGTCAGTGTTGTCGGTTGTTCCAAGAGTAACCCTTTACCGGTAAGAACTAAGAAGGCAAATGCAAGTGTCTCACCCAAAGAGCAGACTTTATCCAGCATCTGCTCTCTAACACCACCCTTTCCCCTCCATTATCAACCATTGAAGAAGAAGAAGAAGAATGGCTGAAGGTCTAACTCTTCCAATTCTGCTGCCATGTCCTTCACCTCAAAAACCCCCTTTCCATGAACACCAATCTCAACCTTTCAAACCCAACACCACCTCTTCTTCCCTAACTCCACTCCAACAACAATCACCTTCACCTCTCCCTGTAAAACCCCTGCTCAAAAATACCCTCAAAATCCCTAAAAACCCTAACTTTGTCACTACCCACCACCCAAAATCCCCTCTTCACCTCCCTAAACGACGTCGTCCCCTCGGCAAGTTCCGAGACCCGAATCGAGGAAAACCTTGGTCCCACCATGGCCTCTCCCCTCAAGGTCAGCAAATTTTCCTACTTTTGAATGACCCTGTTTTTGATTCCTCTCAGTTAGGGCATATTTTGCCTGATTTGGTTCATAATTGTGGAAATGGGGACGTGGGTAGGGTTAGTTTTGAGGTATTGAATTCTGATTTGTTGGGGATTATCAAGGGTTTAGGGTTTTACAGGAAATCTGATTTGGCTTTGGGGGTTTTTAATTGGTTTCGGAGTCGAAATGAGGGTCGTGCTCTGTTGAATGGGCCTGTTGTTGCTGTTATGGTCACTATTCTTGGGAAGGAAGGTAATGTTTCGGTTGCGGCTTCTTTGATTAATGAGTTGAGTAAGGATGGTTTTGATGTTGATGTTTATGCTTATACTGCTATGGTGAGTGCTTGTGCTAGTAATGGCCGGTATAGGGAGGCGGTCACCGTGTTTAGGAAGATGGAGGATGTTGGGTGTAAGCCTACATTGATTACTTATAATGTGATTTTGAATGTGTATGGAAAGATGGGTATGCCTTGGGTTAAGGTTACGGAATTGGTGGATAGTATGAAGAGTGACGGGATTGCTCCTGATTTGTACACTTTTAATACCCTCATCAGTTGCTGTCGTCGTGGGTCTTTGTATGAAGAAGCTGTCGGTGTTTTTAACGAGATGAAGTTAGCTGGTTTTGTGCCGGATAGGGTGACTTATAATGCGCTTTTGGATGTTTATGGCAAGTCCAGACGCTCGAAGGAAGCCATGGAGGTTTTACGTGAGATGGAGATTGTTGGGTTTGCGCCAAGTGATGTTACTTATAACACGCTGATATCGGCTTATGCCAGGGATGGTCTGTTGGAGGAAGCGATGGAACTGAAAGGTCAGATGATTAAGAGAGGGATTGTCCCTGATGTGTTTACATATACTACGCTTTTTTCTGGCTTTGAAAAGGCTGGCAAAGATGAATGCGCAATGTTAGTTTTTGAGGAGATGAGGAGTGCAGGTTGCAAACCTAATATTTGCACCTTTAATGCCCTTATCAAAATGCATGGTAATCGGAAGCGATTTTCTGAAATGATGAAGGTCTTTGAAGAAATGAACAAGTGTAACTGTAGCCCTGATATTGTCACTTGGAACTCTCTTTTGGCAGTGTTTGGGCAGAACGGTATGGATGCGGACGTCTCAAGCCTATTCAATGAGATGAAGAGAGCGGGTTTTGTACCTGAAAGAGATACTTTTAACACGTTGATAAGTGCTTACAGTAGATGTGGCTCATTCAACCAGTCAATGGCGATTTATAGACTAATGCTGGAAGCTGGTGTTACTCCAGATCTTTCTACATACAACGCTGTTCTGGCAGCACTTGCTCGAGGAGGCCTTTGGGAAGAGTCTGAAAAGGTATTTGCTGAAATGAAATACAGCCAGTGTAAACCTAATGAGTTGACCTACTCCAGTTTACTTCATGCTTTTGCCAATGGAAAGCAGATTGAGCGAATCCACTCGCTTGCCCAAAAAGTGTATTCTGGCGAAATAAAACTTCGATCTGTGCTTCTTAAGACGTTAGTTCTTGTATATAGCAAAACTGACCTTTTAGTGGAAGCTGAACAGGCCTTTATGGAGTTGAGGAAGAGAGGTTACCCTTTGGATATAACTACTCTAAATGTTATGGTGTCGGTATATGGTCGCCGTCAAATGGTTGAGAAAGCTCACGAAATCTTGGATTTGTTGACGGAAAGACAGTTCACGCCTACCTTAACAACATACAACACTCTCATGTACATGTACAGCAGGTCTGCACATTTTGAGAGAGCAGAAGACCTTTTGAAAGATATTCTTGCTAAAGGATTGGCTCCCGACATCATTTCATATAATACTGTTATATATGCTTATTGTAGAAACGGTTGTTTGAGGGATGCCTTTAGGATATTCTCTGGGATGAATGGCGTAGGGATTAGCCCTGATGTAATAACTTACAATACATTTGTTGCAAGTTATGCTGCAAATGGTATGTTTTTGGAAGCAATAGATATGGTTTGTAGTATGATCAACCATAGTTGTAGACCGAATGAGAACACTTATAATTCCATAGTCGACTTCTATTGTAAATTCAATCGCCCAGATGAGGCTGCTATATTTGTAAGTAAGCTTTACGAACTTGATCCATCTCTGCCTAGGGATGAAGAGTTAAGGTTGTTGGATCGAATACGAAATAGTTATGCAAGATAAATATCATCAATCTTTTTTGCGAGTGGTTCGAATATGAGATTGTGATTTGTGACATTCGTTTCTTGTTTGGTTGGACGACTGCTCAAACGTTGAATTCATCGTATTCACGGTATGTTTCCTCCTGATACACTTTATTAATAGTATGATTGGATGGTAATCATATTCTTCTTGTGGGTGGATGACTATGTTAATCGTCTTTCAGGAGGGAGGAGCGAATCAAACTTCAGAGAGTTTTGTATTCTTTCCCTGAGGTCGACCGGGGATTGCAGCCATCTTTTGTACCACTACAGGTTTGATATCATGTCCTTTATAGTAGTGTTTTCTGTAGCTTAACTCCTTCTAGACTTAACTTTCACCAACGTATCGGACCAAAGTATTTGTGAAGGGTGAAATGCAAGATGAAGGACATAATTGATCATCTGTATGCAAGACAGAGGTTAAGGTTTCATAGAGTAAGCGGGGATAATGACAGTGATTCGATAATTGGTTGGAGTTCTTGCAAGTTACTCCCTCCATCTCACTTTTATTGTCCCCGTTTTCTTATCTGTCCATCTCAAAGTTATTGTCCCTTTCCGAATATAGTAAGTAAAAATAGTGAGCTCCCTATTTTACCCCTAGATAAACGAGCTTCTCATCCTCATCTTAAAACTAAACTTTAGTCGATGGGGAGAATAAAGGTGGGATGGAGGGAGTACTAAATTTTACTCCAGTTACTCTCGTGGGTATCTTTCAATGGGTTGCATTCTTTCAATTGTTGTTTTCCCTTGGTTAATTCGGGTTCCGCTCCAACATGAAACTAGAGGTATAATTGGCTTGTGGTTGGTGAAGTTCAAATCACCTTCTACAATATTGTATCAGCTGCCACGACCATCCTGTCTGTGGCTCGATGCTTAAGGTGGCTAGAGCTTCAGATGCATTTTGGGAAATCCTAATTATATTTGCATATGAAAACCCCCTGTCCTTATTTTGATTATCGTAAAAAAAGTTCCTACTTTGGTCAACTGGTAGCTGAAATTTGGCCTATTTCCGCTTTAATACATCATATTTTCGTAAATGTTGTAGGAGTAGTTGGGTCATTTTACTCAGATTTCAGAAGATATAGGAGTTGAACCTGTCTTAGGATCTCTTCATTGCATATACTCCATATAAGCAAGAAAACTGACCTTTCGGCTGTCGTCTACTCATAACTTGTGTAGTTGTATATATCACCTGACAGTTGGAAGACTATTATAATACATCACCTTATTATAGTTGCTTAATCATGTCAAATGGCCTGCCCTTCATTATAATACTACTTCATCTTCTTCTGGCTGCAAATCTAACAATTAAGAAATGATGTAGATCCGACGATTTGGTTCCCCTTCCCCTACACAAGATGAGAACTCTGACTCAGGCTTAAGTTTTTATCGGCCTTACTCACGAGTCATGACCTTCTTTCTCATTGGACTTCATGCCACAAATGTTCTCACTTCCGTGTTTTTTTGCCTTTTTATCTTCAGTGTTTTTGTTGCAACATTTCGGTTTCAGTTTTGATTTCAAAACTGATGACCGCGTAGTCTGACCTTAATCAACCTGTTTTATCTTATTACTCGTTCCGTCTTGGTAGTTTGTTTACCCTTTATATTATTTTTGAATAATATTTTAATTAAAGGGAAACAAATGACTAAGACGGCGAGAGTATAATCTTGGTTGACTTTAATCCAGCCTCTTAAAACCCGTTTTTAAATATTAATCGAAGATTTGAAGTGGAAATATTCAAATGATTATGACATATTTAATGTGATTGATATATCTTACAAGTAAACAAATAAAAAAAACCAAGTCCAAATAATAATATATAGAGTTTTTGGTCGGCTTCCCAAAATTATAATTGTAATCGTGAAGAACTACGCAAGTTATTAGATGAATACGTAGTCTTTTCAGAAGCCACCTTATAAA
The DNA here is from genome assembly GCA_958450325.1 of Agrostemma githago. Classification (NCBI taxonomy): domain Eukaryota; kingdom Viridiplantae; phylum Streptophyta; class Magnoliopsida; order Caryophyllales; family Caryophyllaceae; genus Agrostemma; species Agrostemma githago. Next base: position 73,930,023 of record OY288245.1, on the reverse strand, counting down.
CCCCAAATTTTTGTACTCTCCCTGTATTTCCCTCCTAAACCTGTTTAAGACCCCTTTCTTACTCTCTTCGATTCCCGGCACAACCATAATAGGATTAGAATTCTTTTTTTTTTCGCTGTTTTTTTTCTTTCATCGTCATGGACTGGTGGTGGCGAGGAGCTGCTGGTGCCATTAAGCACGTATATCATCTTGCTTTCTCTCCTTTGTTGTGTTTCGTGTTTCCTCGTATTATTAATCGTCTGCACTTCTTATGTTATGACTTTATGAACTTATATTATCTAAGTAATGTTCTTATTCTCGCCAGTGTTTTGTTACGTGTTCTTCGTGTTATTTATTATCTGTGCTTCGTATATTATTCCCTCTCGGAGTGTAGGAAATATATTATTTTAATAAAGTTGGATGTTTTCAGAGACATGTAGGGAGTATAAGTTTTGTAAGAATTTTTTCTAGATTATCGTAAAATATTAGTTTTTCCATATTTTCAAGAAAAAAAAAAAAGGTTGTGTCTGCGTGGAGTCACATTGCTCATCGAACTCTGACCCTGACTCTGACTGTGACTGTGACGTGGTCTACATTTTGTAGTGTGGTTGTATCTCTAAAGAATGAAGATATCTAATGTGTATATATGATGACCTATGCAGAAACTAGAGACGGGATATTTCCCTTCAAAGTATCAGAAGGTAGCGCTCATAGTTGGCGTGACTGGCATGTCAGGCAATAGCCTCGCCGACATGCTTCAGCTGGCCGGTACACCTGGAGGCCGCTGGAAAGTCTACGGTGTGGGCCGCAGACCTCAACCCGAATGGCAGTTTCATCACCGAATTAACTACATTCAATGCGAAATGGTTGACCCACAAGACTGCCAAGATAAACTCTCACGCCTCGCTGATGTCACTCATGTTTTCTACGTTGGCTGGGCGAATAAATCCAGCGAAGATGAAAGTCGGGTAGAAAATGGGAATATGTTACGGAATGTTCTCAAAGCAGTCTTACCCAACGCTCCCAACTTGCAGCATATTTGTCTTCAAACAGGTCGAAACTCTTCTATCCCCGAAAATCTGGCTAGGACGGATAGTTCGGATTGTTACTTTGACATGGAGAGTATATTATCGGAGGAAATTCAGACGAGGGAGACTCTGACATGGTCGGTCCATCGACCGTCGGTGATGATCGGATTTTCTCCCTATAGTACCAGGAACGTTGTCGGGTCACTCTGTGTTTATGCCACCATATGCAAGCATGAAAGAAAACCGTTAAGGTTCCCAGGGATCCGGGCAGCTTGGGACGGGTACTCAGAGGGGGCAGACGCAGACTTGGTTGCGGATCAGCAAATATGGGCAGCACTCGAGCGTCCGGGCAAAGGGCAGGTTTTCAACTGTAGTAACGGGGATGTGTTCAAGTGGAGCGATCTATGGAAGGTATTAGCGGAGGAGTTTGAGGTCGAGTTTGTGGACTTCGAAGAATGTAGTTGGACCCTGGAAGACGCGATGCGAGACAAGGGACCGGTGTGGGACGAAATAGTGGAGGAGAAGGAACTGTTGCCGACTAAACTGGAGGAAGTTGGGACTTGGTGGTATGTGGATTACGTGATGAGGCGAGAGCCTGGTTTAGGGAGTGAGATTAGTTGCAGCATGAACAAAAGCAAGGAGTTTGGTTTTGAAGGTTGTCGTGACACGATTGAATCTTTTAGGTTTTGGATCGAGCATACTCGGAAATACCGTATTGTTCCATGACGGGTCACTCCCGTCGTTCTGTTTATATTGTCCTCATACGATGTCGAAAAGTCTAATGATCCCTTCCCTTGTATAGAGGCAGAGAAAATGACAGATTAATACAGAGTATGTTTTCCATTATATGCATTCCAAACCCATTTATAAATTTAACATGGTATCAGAGTTCAGGTTCGATGTCACCAGAAGGTCTACTCTAAACAGAATAACGTGTTCCAATGGTGTTGTCACTTGTCGAGGCCCGAGGAAGTGTGGTGTTGTCCTAAGTCTATTAAGAGGGTTTCACGTAATCACATGTTAGCGGTACTTGTGTGTTGGAATATAAACTCGCATGTGTGAAGTGTCACATTGGCGACGTACTAAAGAGTTGTTGTCCACCCTTCGACTATCTTGGTGGATTAAACTGCGATTTCCATCGGTTGGTGGCTGAGTTGTCCCTACCGCTAATGTAATTTAACTTTGTGGCAAAGATAACCGTTATGTTGTTAGAACGTGTCAGCTATTACTCATTTAAATAGAAAACGACAAAATATATGAAAGTGTGACTATGAATGAAGTGGCGGCTTGACGGTGTATAAATGAGGTAATCAACAGCACTTACATAGTTGTGAATTTTTGTACTCGTACATACACACACCGTATAACACACATGTAGTTGTAATGTTGCATATTATTACTCATTATTACTATTATTATTATTATTATTATTATTATTGAGTACAGTATTATGGAGTGGTGATTGTGATTGTGTAACTTGCGATTAAAGATGCCGCTTTCCAACCTGGCCCCACACTGCTCCGCTGTTCTCCTCGCCACCCACCCCCAATCATTAACCCTAATTACCCTCCATTATAACCGATATATCCGTTGTATTATTATAACAAGTCAAATACTGTAATATATATTTTGACAGTAAAGATATACGGAAATTTCCCATGGTACCCTCGAACTATGTCACATTACACATGGCACCCCTGCTTGTAAGTTTGTTCACATGGTAACCTTGAGTTTTATGGTTTAGTTCCCGATTTGCCCTTTCCCAAATTTCTGTCATGACGCCGTTAAATTATTACCAAAATTAACAACTACTTTTCTTCAAAAAGAGAGATGTTCTCATAGTACCCCTAAGTTTTTATAGTTGTTCCCATGGTACCTTAAGTTTTCATAGTTGTTCCCATGGTACCCTTAAGTTTTCGTAGTTGTTCTCATGGTACCCCTGAAAGAAAAGCAACGACTCAGTGAAGTAAAGCAACGATTAGTTTAATGAACTAGTTGTTACACAAGGGCTTACAAATTCACTCTCCTTTCTATTTTGGCATAAGAAGATCAAACCATCCACACTCACTCACTCAACCTTTTCGCCTCCTTCTTCGCTTGTACATAACTTTGAAGCTCGATCATCCGGAAACATTAATTTTTTTCCATTTTTTTGTACAAGTGAAGAACGAGGTGAAAAGGTTGAGTGAGTAAGTGTGGATTGTTTGTTCTTTTTCTGCCAAAATAAAAAAAAAAAAAAAATTATAAGCACTTGTGTAACGGCTAGTTCAGTAAAATAGTCGTTGCTTTGCTTCAATGAGTTGTTGCTTTCCTTTCAGGGTACCATGGGAACAACTATGAAAATTTAAGGGTACCATGAGAACAACTATGAAAACTTAAGGGTACTATGGGAACAACTATAATTAATTTTGGTCATAATTTAACGGCGTCATGACAGAAATTTGGGTAAGGTCAAATCGGGAACTATACTATAAAATTCAAGGTTACCATGGGAACAAACTTAAAAGCAGGGGTACCATGTATAATGTGACATAGTTCGAGGGTACCATGGGACTTTTCCCAAAGATATATGTACTCTTTTCGTCTCGTTAGTACTCAATGTCACAAAATTTGGGAGACGAACTCTCGATAGATCCAACCATTGTTATTCCCAGAGTGATTTTATTTTTGTCTTTTCCTATCTAAATGGATAACATTTAATTACAAATGGATCGTAAATGAGAATTAGTGTAATAACACACCATTCATAGAATTAGTTGTCTCCATCTATTTGTTATAATGATTTGTTTTTATAACCATAACCATCATCTTGTATACTCATGCAAGCAAGCTATCTACATTCACTTGGAATATGCAATTCAATGGTGCATTTAGAAGCTTGTCCTTGCTAAATAATGACAACAACAAATTGACTCTTACGGTTAATATTTTCTTTTCTTTTTTGAGAAATTAGGAAGCAATTAATTAGTAGTGCTCTTTCTATTCAAATTCAAAGGACACATTTGTCCAGACACGTTTTGCACAATCAATAGCTTTTCTTGGACATTAGGAAAAATTATAAAAATTTATCGAATCAAACAAGATCCACATGATTATATGTTCTCTTATAAATTGTCGAGTATATTGAAAATTATCTTCAATTATAAATAATATCGAAAAAATAAATGTGTACTTTGAATTTGAACGGGAATAATTAATTTTACAAAATCTTGGAAGAGTCGGTCTCTCAATAACTTATTGAGAGACCACTCTTCAGTACCACTCTATGTCTTATTCGTACCCTTAAATGAGCTATTAGATGTGCAAGATCAAAATGACTTCTTCATGTCAGGATGAAAACAGACTGCCTTCATCTGGTTTGGGAGCTGACAGGAGCTGAAAAAATCCACTTCGAGATCGATGCTATCATCAAGGATATTTTGTTTGAATGTGTATCGTTTCATTGTATTGCTTTTACTTATATTCCTAGATCACTTAATACCATAGCACACAAACTAGCTTCAAGTGCGTTAATTGATAGGTGAACCGGATACTGTTATAGAACTTTGGCAAAAAAAAAAAAAAAAAAAAATGACAACTTTGTTTTGTACCATTTTTTTATAAGAATCGTACCCTCTTTATATTTGTATAATCTTTTATATTAATCGTACCTACTTCTATTAGGTCTGATTATTTCCATTTGTACTTAATATCTCAGTGAAGTTAATGAGATACCGTCTCTCAGGAGATCTACTCGATTGATTTTACATGTGAGAGGGAGGGAGAAGGTTGTGTATCTATTTAGCGTGTATCCGACACAAGATCCTAACCCAGTTGGAAACAAGCAAAAACGACCCAATTGAACAACCGTATAAATCAGAAGGTGACAACCAACCAAAAACACCCACACTTAAATGGCAAACCCTGTCCCACATTAATTCCAGTCATCATATACAACATGTGAACCCATTATTATTATTATTATTTATTATTATTATTATTATTATTGCCAACCTGTATCTCTCTCTAATCTCTAATCTCTATCCTTCCTTTCACTTCACTTCTCCTCTTCCCCTTCCTCTATGCTTAATTCTAACGGATATATTTCTTGTTTTCTTAAAATAAATTATTACATACGGATACCGAGTATTAATCATTTCATAAATTATGACGTAAAAATATCAAGATGGTCTCGCAGGTAAGATGGATCGCTTCTATAAAAAGGCAATTTCTTTCAGTATTGATAAATGAATTACTTAATATTTTATAGGAAGGGATCGTTATACGGCGTGAGATTGTCTTGACAATAAGTACTGTAATCATTTAAGTATAGTAGATGACAACAAAATATTGCTTGTTCTCAAAATTGTTTGGTTTAATACAAAGTACTCTCTCCATCCCAAAGAGATGTTCCCATTTGATATGGGCACATCTCTTAAGGATTAATACTTCCTCCCATCCTTTCTCAAAAAAAAAAAAAATACTTCTTCTCATCCATTCAATTCTTTACACTTACTATAAATGGACAATCCAATCAATTCTTAACATTCCCCTTTTGACAAAAGATTTTACCCTATAATCCTCATATCCTTAATCTATTTACACAAAATGACACTACTTTTTCCCTCACTTTAAGTTTGGTGGATCCATAAAATTATTTGATTTATCAATAATACCAGTGAAGATAATGGGATGGAGGGAGTAATCTTCACTGATCAATTCATTCAAATTTAAAGTATACTTCTGATATTTATCGAGACGCATTTTACTCATCGATATCTTTCATTTTACACAAATAATACTCGTATCATAAAGATGAATCAAACGAGAGTAATATTGACCCGTTGGAACCAAAAACGGATACCTAAATGGCAAACAAGAAGTTGGGCTTGCTTCCCCCTATATATCCACCCTCTTCCTCTTCCTCCTCCTCCTCATTCTCACACTCTCACACTACTACTACACTCTACTCTCAAGTCCACCACTTTCAAATATGGGTCTCAAAGCCGCCACCCTACTCCTCTCTCTCCTCTGCATTGTCCTCGCCGCCGTCAACGGCCAACCCCCCGCCGCCTCCCCCACCACCCAACCACCTCCCGTCACCCAACCACCTCAAGCCGCCCAACCACCTCCCGTCACCCAACCACCTCAGGCCGCCCAGCCACCTCCCGCTACTCAACCACCCCAGGCCGCCCAGCCACCTCAAGCCGCCCAACCACCTCCCGTCACTCCACCACCCACCTCCGCCCCTCCTCCCGTCGCCACACCCCCACCAGTCTCCGCCCCACCACCGGTCTCCACCCCACCACCAGTCGCCTCCCCACCTCCGGCCACCCCACCACCCGTCGCCACCCCACCTCCGGCCACACCTCCACCAGTCTCCGCTCCTCCTCCGGCCACTCCACCACCTCTCTCCGCACCACCTCCGGCCACCACCCCGGCACCTGCTCCCAGCAAGAAGGTGACGTCACCAACACCGGCGCCGTCGGTATCCAGCCCACCTTTGCCCTCTGCTGACACTCCTGGTCCTAGCGCCGACTCCGCTCTCTCTCCTGGACCTTCTGGCGAAGAGGATCAGGTATAAATAATCTCGTCTCTATCATTTGTTTAACTTTGATTAAACCGTCTTCATTTTTATTGTTTTGTTATCGAGTTTATATTAATGTGTTTGAATTATGAACCTTGAACCCTTTAGTTTAGATCTGAGTTTTTTCTTACGGATCACTTGCTTACATTGTTAGATCTAGCACTTGCTACATAAATAGTTAAAATTATCGATCTTCACTACGTAGAAACATCTTAATAATAAGATTTTCATTTGTAGCTTAGTTCCCGAGATCTATCTAATACGTAACGAGTAGATCTGATCCGTGACAAACATCCACATTCAAATAGGTTGTTGGATCCGATCCATGATATGTCGTTGGTTAAGTAGAGTAACATGACGATGGAAAATGTACGTTAAAATTCACGTGTTATCCCCGAATTTAAATACTCCTACGTTGTACGTGCTACCTAATTTTTTAAATTTGTGCATCATGGTATCCTTGGATTTTGATTTTCATGCACAATGTCACCTTTCTTTCTTCGTTCTAAACGTCTCCAAATCTCTAATTGAGCGTAACATTGTGGTGACAAGAATGTGGAATACTGGAATTGGCCTGTTTTTTTTCCTTTCCAAATCGACAATTACATCTAGATCTACATATTCGAAAAACATAAATGGTCATACTAAAATTTTAGATCGAAGCCATGGTTGATCGGTTGATTGAAGGTTTTCGTTAAAAAAAACGCTTCACGTTTTTCTTTTTGGGAAAAAAAAAAGGTCAATTCCGAACTTTGGTTTAGGTGTAAGTAATGCTATATTGAAATTTTTTACAACCATGAATAAGGCTTGCTATGCATTGGAATCGAACTTCAGGTCACAATGTGGTAAGTGTCAAAGTTGAGAGGTACCACGTGAATTTTCCGAAAAACACTTAAAATATTTGGTAGCTTATTACTTCAGATCCAATCATGTGCCTGATGTAGAACTGGAATGTTTCTTACTGGATTAAAAAATCACTTGTTTTGTAGTTTTAAGCCAGCAAGCCAGCCAGCCTGGTTAGGAAGGTCACTTAAGATTTTAAGATAATGCTTAGATCTGAAGGAAACAGTACACTTGTAGTTGGGTTTGTTGGTTACCCAGTCTAGATCATGCATGCTACTGACCCACAGAATAAAGTTAAGGATGGGTACCAATGTGGTACCCTTAATTGCTGCTCTATTTGGAACACAATAGAATCTTATGCTCCTTTTTCCTACTCTAAAGTTGCTTTCCATAATTTCCTTCCTTTATACGTAAGTATAATACTCCCTCCATCTCGTTCATGTCGCTGATGGGGTTAATGTTGTTGCAATGCAGAGTGGAGCTGAAATGGTGTCCATGTCGAAGATAGTCGGGAGCTCAGTGGTTGGAATCGTTCTCTTTGCGACACTGTTTTAGTAGAGAATCGAGCAGGAACCGAGTACACACAGCTATTATATGCTTCTGTGCTGTCCGTTTATCCATGATTGGGATGGGATGTCTCCAGCTACTACAGGCTACTGCTAGTGTCATATGCACATAGTCGTCTACTTCTATTATGATGAGAACTCATTTTGTACCCAGCTGTTGTATTTTGGAGCATACACATTCATTTTGATTCTTTTTTTTGTGAGATTGGTTGGTTCAAGGTTGGTTTAGCTCTTGTTTATCGAGGGTGGATCATTTGCATCATTGTATGAGATATTGATTATTGTATTACTCTCTCTAGTTGATTTAATCGTCACTTATGATGACCACGTTTAAATTTGTCTTTTATGTTTTTCTTTGGCTTAATAGATCTTGATATCGTTCTTTAGATCTCAATACTAAATTAACGGGTTTAAGTTTGATGGTCCATTTATGTGGGTGGGTCAACATGAATACGACGTGAGATTTAGTTGGATCACTTGAGCTTGTTATACCTGAACATCACGTGAGATTTAGTTGGATTGATTTTGTCTTTGGTTTAGCTTGTTATCCACGAACACGACACGGTTAACATGTATATAAATCAACTCAAAATTAATGACAAGAAAATACAATACGAGCCCAATATGAAGTTAATGGGTAATGATCGAGGCTTGTTTACCCTTTTATGTAATTGGGTCAACCCAAACCAAACACAACATAATTTGTTTCTCAAGTTTTCTCGTACTAAGGTACTTTTTCAATTCCAACATGATTGACGATGAAAATTGACACACATGTCATGGGCTGGCATGATCCACCATGGCTCACGAGCCATATCCTTAAGCCACGAGCCCACATTAGCACAATCCAGCACGACAAGACATGCATAACTCGTGTGGCGTGTCGGGCCAAAGTTTGAGAAAGAAAATCATGCCTAACCCAAAGCATAACAATATCTCTCTCACGTCCAAATTACAAAGAAATAAGCCTAAAATTCAGAACCGACACACAAAAATACATCACAAAATCCACCTCCTTATATCCATACCGTGTTATATCTCCTCCAGACACAATGAACCGATACAAAACATGGCCCATCATAAAAAACCCATGACCCACTTGACTCAAAAACGACGGCAAGTCTCCTACAAAAGCGCCTATCATCCAAAGCCAAAGAACTTAATTTCCCAGTCACAGAAGCGAAGCACCAACACCTATAAATACAATCTCTCCCGCAACAGCAATGGTTAATGCTACACTTCTTCATCCCCTTCTTCTTTCATTTCTTGCTCTCACAATCCTACGCTTCTTCATTTTTCGTGTGCTACAAGAATCACATTTCCAGAATTCACGAAATTCACACCAAAAACTTCAAAATTACTTGATTACTTCACTCTCGAATCTTAATTCCTCAAGTAAGCTTCACAATCTCTCCATCATTTCATTCTAATTTACGAATTACGACTAATTTCCTTCGTTTTAATTCTTCCTAATTTTGCAGTTAAACCTAATTTAATTTGTTTCGACATTGATCACGTATCAAGCAAGAACGCTTCAGTTCTTGATTTTACTCGAATAGCTGTTGAATTTGATTTTGTGTAGCAGATTTCCGCCATTAATGTCAAGCTTTACTGTTGTTTTGCAGAGGATGACGTCGTACTTTCCTCCAAACCTGAACCTCCGAAAAGATAACGCTTCTTCGCCGAAGACACCGCGGACGTTGGAGAATTCGTTACTCTTGAAGTACCTCCGGTCAGGTCAAACGTCGGATTCATCCTCATCACCGTATCTCAGCCGTTCGATCGTCAATCGCAGTGTCACAGGAAGTGGCGGTAGTAGTAGTAGTGACGGTTTGAATCGGTCGTCGTTGTCGTCTCTGGAGAATTTGGAGTTATCGCCGCTGGTTAAGGTGGAGGAGGATGTGCTCGTTATGGACAGTGTTCCGGTGAGTTCTAATTACGGTTTGAAAGGAGGCGCCACCGGTAGCAGTGGTGGTGGCGGTGATAGGTTTTATCAACCGTCGTGGAATGTATATGGTTCAAGTAAATACAAGACGAAGCTCTGTAGTTCATGGACCGCGAAAAAGTGGTGCTTCCATGGCAATAACTGCACTGTGAGCTCATTATTCTTGACTTCTTGTTCTACTTTTGCGTTTCTTTTATCCTTGATACATACGGAGTACATGTTTTAATTCTCTGAAGATTAGTATTGAATCTTATATGATTGCTTCTTGCTGTGATTGTGGCTGTGGTTCTTGTTGTTGTTGTTGATATTCTCGAGTTTTCTTGTTTGAATCGCAATCTATGAACATGTTATGCTCTTTTTCCGTCTTCTGTCACTGTTTTCCTATCATTATCGCAGTTACTGGCTTCTGTAACATGAATACGATTAGCATTATTGTTGATTTGACGCTGTCAGAATGCGCTCTTGAATTGCGTATCGTCTATTGAAATTTTGGCTGTGAACTTAGTGTAATGATAGCAACTAGCTAGCAAGCTAAAATTGTAACTACCTACATGAGTCATAACAGATTCTGTTACAATGAGGTTGGCGGGAAAAGTAGTTACTTGACTTAATACCTTAATAGCCTATAAATAGCTCAGTCACTATCATATTTTCCTAAATCCTCAAAGTCCCTCTCTTTCTTTCACTGTAATCTTTCACTTACTGAACAATTGTCAACAAAACCAATTCCGTCTCACTGTAATCTTGTATTTTTTTCGTTGTTACTTATATATGTTAAAAAAATTCCCGAGTAGATTAAAACTTTGCCTTTCATATTCCGAGTAGTAGAATTGACATAAAGGTTTGATGTTTAAAAACACTTTGACCTAACTTTTTTTATATGTGGATTTTTTTGTTCTTGTTGTAGATAGAGTATAATTTTGTAACAAAGAACAACACGTTTTTGCTAGCTAGTTGGATGACCATAATTTGTACTACTTTCCTAATAGTCTTCAAGTTTTTAGTCATAAAATCAGATTTCTCATATCCCCTGCTTGAATTTATATAAACTGTTCCAAACTTCATGGCCCATTTAAAGGGAAAAACTATGAAAGCAGACATTAAAGAGGTATTTTCTTCGGTCCGATTCCTATGTCTTGCTTGCTGCACCATAGTTTTATGCCTTTTGTTGAAGATGATGAGCAAATAAGAAAGCTTACAAGTATTTATGAATGATTTCATTATACATGGATCTAATTTTTATGATACTTAGTTGCTATAATCCTACTTCCCTGGTTGTAGTTTTTATCAGAAGAAACGAGATCTTTTGTAATTCGTTCAAAAACCAATGATATATAAGGTCGTCGAGATTTATCTTATGTTGGTGAAGAAATTCGGTCATATAAAACTTCACATAACTAAACACTCATCTTTCAAATGTTCATCCTAGGAAAATTGTGTTGGTGAAGAAATTTGTTCATATAAATTTGTGTTCTCTTAAACTGATCATCCCTATTTATTTATGTAGTATGCACATGGAGAGGAGGAACTTCGTGTTCCAATCGTTCCCCCCAGGCTGGAGGTATATGCTTCTTAAACATGTAGAATTCTCTAAAACAACCTGTAATCGGAGCGAACTCACTCTGCTTTTTCTTTATAGACTATGCAGCAGCATATGAGAGCACGTGCATTATTGAGCTCATACACTGCAAGCAGTGTAAATCCATTGCAGCAGCTGATGCAACCCAGAGCACCTAGTACAGTAGCACCAGCACCAGCACCGGTACCAGTACCGGCACCAGCACCAGCACCAGCACCAGTACCAGCACCAGTACCAGTACCAGCACCAGCACCAGCACCAGTACCAGCACCAGCACCAAGTTCAAAGCCTGTGAAAGTGTCGGCTCCCCTGCCAAAGAACTGGTCTCCTGAGGATGACGGCATTCCTGTAAGCTTACCAGGTTCACCTGCTAATGTACCTCCAACCAGAGATGAAGTGAATAAGGAAATCGACAAAGTTCTCTACAGCCCCACTGCTCAAGAGAAGAGGCTGCCTTTCTTTCGTGATATCTGCCCGGAATGAGGAGTGTTTCATAACTTCATTAGGAGATCGAGTGAGTTGCTTCGTTCTCTGGACTTTTTTTGGACATAGTAATAGAATACTTACTGATTTAGCTAGCTAGCTAAAACAGCAGCTACATATCTCCCTTAGGACATTATTTTCAATCGGGTGCAATTAGACAGACAATCGATGCATCCTCCCTCTCATTGATGACACATACTTGTTGCTTTCTTCATGGAGCCTCCTCTAGCTTTTGGTGTAATATACAGGCTTCTTCTGGATTCATACATACATAAATAAATGAATGAATGAATGAATAGTCACCTTTAGTTGTGTATATGATGCGATGCGATGTGATGTGCTGTGATAACTGATAATGATGAATGTCATTGAAGGGTACTAGAATTAATGTCATTGCGCGGGAAAGTTGAAATGATTTTTTGGTCCCTTGATTGGTGTTATATTTGAGTATTTGAACGTCTTAAGTGCAATCTTTAGTTTAAGACGGATATAGTGAAAGTTTTTAACAAACAATTTTGCCTTGCTTCCAAGGCCCTTGTTGATGGAGGATTGTCAATCTCTTGCATAAAAGTGAAAATACGTTTTGGTGCTAGCTCTAGCTATGAACAGGGAAAATAATCTTATACGGAGTATATACTCCTACTTAGTATTGTACTCCATATAGCATCAACTAGATCTATAAGATTGTCAACCGAACTTGCGATTTCTTATCTTTGAGAACAGACACGCTGTTAATCCGTACTCGTTGAAGAAGCACTGCATTTTTGAGCAAATATCGAGCAAATGCCTTCTCCATCCCCTTCTTTGTACGACCAAAGATTTTCACGTGTTTCAAATGGAAATGTGGGCGGTCTGTGCATTCACTTTGTGGACTCTCTTCGACGTGTAACGCCTCTTTCAACTGTTACGGTAGAATAAAAAGACTGGCTAGTTAAATAAATGCATATACAATCGTAAAAATAGATATTTGAATTATAACACGAATGAATGAATGAATGAATACTCGGGAATGAATTGAAGCCCGTAAATTGAGTTAGCTAGTGACGAACCTTTAAACGTTTCCTCAAGAAACGGGCACACATTTATCATATGAGTAAGAGTGAACATGTCCAAGCCAGTGACGTGGATATACAAATGGAGATTCAACCACCTCAAACTACAAATCATTTCATTCGTAGGGATCGGCTGATGCACCTGCACATACAACAAATTACAAATATAATGTCTATCATTATACCGATGATATACCAAAACGCGACAATGTGGAAATCTTAGTGAATGTCTCGATACGGAAATGTTGAACATCTTGGGAGGCAATACATATTAAGTACTAACCTTATCAGATCGAGCGATAAGAGACAAGGCTTGAAGGTTTGGAGCATGTCGTGTGAGGGTGCCAAAGTTCTGTGAATAGTACTCGTAGTAGTGTATCCACCCAAGATCTACATCACTCAAAAGAGGCATTATGACATCTGAAAATTTCAAAAGCCAGTAACGTCTAGCAGCAAGTGTCACAAGATTAGGACAGTTGAGTACGACCTCAACCACATCTTCGTTAAGAACTAGTATCTTTAACTTGGGTAGCTGAATGCTTATAGACGGTTGTGGGGAGTGGTAGGTGTAGCAGGAAACTAAGCGGAGTGAGGTCAGGTTTAAAGCACTCGACAGAATACACTCCATCTCCTCCTGCTTCATAAGTACGTGATTCATGTCGAGTGTAGTTAATCGACTAATCCAACTCGTACTATGCCCAACTGACAACGTTAGCCTACAGTTATCTAGTCTTAAACACTCCATGTAAGACTCGTCTCCGGAGTAATAAAGAAGACTACTCGACAGCACATATGTCGGATACATCACGTTAAATTGGTTCGTCAGCTCCAGTTCCTTAACTCTCATCCTAACAAAACTTCGTACCCACCCATCGATATGTGAAGTACGTACTACATTGCCTAAGTGTATCTTAACCTTGTCGACGTTCAAACCTAGGCCAGTCCATTCTTGTATAAAGCGATCAACAGCTCTCACAAGTTTGGACGGCTGCTTTGATAAATCCGTCCTCGTTGCTCCTGGAAACCCTAATACATTAACAGCGTCGAAGTGGAGAACAGAGCGGCAATCACAGAGATGCCTCCATCTGCGAGACAGTAGACGAGTTCTAACGGAATCTCTTAGTGTCAAATGCCCGAGTATGTGCCTGAGGAGTTCATCAGGTAAATCACTTATGCAGTCGCTGACAACTCCCGATTCTGGTACCTCAGAACCGATTCTTTGTTGTGCTTTGATACTACGGCGTTTGCGTCGGAATGAGCTTAGAAAGCTCCACCAACCGCAACTGCCGTGGATTCGAACCGTCGTCTCAGACGACATAGTTGTATATTGAAAACAATATATGGAGAAGATAAGTTTTGAATTGCATCAAAGAAGAGGCTACGTAGTACATAATTACATATATCCACTATAATTATAGGATATGAAGTCGAATTCTAGGTAACTACAATCACTTAGTGATATTATTATGATACTAAACAATGCATATAGAGATATGTTTACATTGTTTACATGCTACCTAAATACCCCTACAAGATATGGTGAACAATTACGATTAATAAAGATCACGTAAAATATTCTTAACAGTATAGTGCTAAGAATCCGAAAAGGCTACACTTACCCAGTGTATATAACTCTACAATTTCTATTTAACCTTAGCAAAACAGCCTACACACGGTAATTAATTATACGAGTAGTAATTTGGCCCCTTAGTTTAGCCTAATCCACCCGGTTTTGTCTTTCCTGAAAAATTATAATCGTTTAGCCCGACATGTATCCGACCCAAAACCACATTTAAAAACCTCAATAGGCAAACAAAACTTTAGACAATGGTAACAAACTTAATACTCCGTACTATGGTGATATAAATAATTCATCTCTTTAGATATACAGAGAAATTTATGGTCAAATTTATCGTTGGTTGACCCAAAATCAAATGTTACTCCCTCCGTGTCATTCATGCGTTTGTTTTTCATTATATTCCTCACAGTGAACATAAAAGCAAACAAATGAACGAGACGGAAGAAATACAATAAACTTACAATGGAGGTCGTACTTCACAAACTAAATCATTGTGGAGCGCAGAGAATCGCAAAGGGAATAGAGAGACGAGATAATAAAGACTGTCGGCCCATTGAAGGATTGAGGTCGGAGTAAGATATTGTTCAGATCTCCTGCAAAAAAGTATGGATTTGGTCGGCAACGGCCTTAGGATACTCTTCATGAGGCAAAAGAGCACCGGGTACCTCCACAAATTTAGACACCCCTTTAGCTCCTCGAAGGGCTTCCATCTCGGCTTTTGACCTCTTGGGTGCACCTGACGCTGACACGACGAGAACAGGTATATTCCCGTCCAATGCTTCAAAGGCACTCAGAAACTCCTCTCGGGATTTCACGGGGTCCAATAAACCTGTCAAGAAAGCTGCGGGCACATACCGAGCTCCCTCCCTCTTTGTCAATGCGTATCTACTTTGCACGATTTCTAGGGTCACATTTCCTGAATTTGCATATACATGGGATTTGTACTGTGATTCGATTGATTTTTCATTGCTGACGAGGACATTATACATCATCCAACCTAGAGCAGGGGCCCTTAGGGTTCCCCGAAGTAACCCATACCTACCGCATTTTTTAAGAAAAATTATATATACGAGGTCATTATGAGCAAAAGTTTAAAAAGAACAATGAAGAGGGGCAAAATCAGAAGCCAGTTACATAGTGAGTATCATGTTCATATCAGGAAAATGAATTCTGTCATCATATTGCGCTTTATAGAGCGTTTTATGAAACCTTTTTATGGATGGTGTGGTACTTACCGGGTCTCCATACTAGAATCCCGTCCAAAGACGATAGGAAGAGGACCAGCCCAGGTAGGTGCCACAGCTACAATTGCTTTCGGCTTCACTAAACCCTTCTTTGCGGCGAGAACTACCATTGTGGCAGCATGTCCACCTCCAACTATCACCAAATCCTCACCTGAATGTCACAAAAGAAACTGTATGAAACCATAGTTATTGCGAAAATAGCCATGGGTGCGGAAAAACAACCCGGTGATATCAGATACAGCCTCAATTATCAGCTAGGAGATCAAGAATTATCATGTTCCTAATTTATCAATACCAAACAACGAAAACATCAAAGCCTTAGTCCCAAAATATTTGGGATCCGTCAGTCATCGAAAACAAATTTATCAATAATACACCCGAGATGCTACTACCTGATGTAGAGACGAGATCAGGTGAGTTTATGAAGTCGACCAGAAACTTCTCCATAACATTGGCATTGTAATCCAATTTAGGACGATCAGAGTTGCCTAAACCAGGCCAATCAACAAGCATCGCCTGCAAATTGTCGCTGCTGCTGCTACCGTCACCCCTTTGCAGAATGTCCAAAGCCACCATACTCCATTCTTCCAGTGTGCTAACATCGGATATTGTCGGTATCATCAGAATATTCCTCCTCCTCCTATCAGGCTGAGATCCCTCCTTTTCATGTTTCTCGTAGTACACACTAATGGACTTGTCGCCGAACTTCCATTGCCAATTACTATCATTCTAACAACAAAATCGATAACATAATTAATCAAATCACGAGTTTAACTCCCAAACAGCTCACTGAACTCAACGAAACTGAGTACTGGATATTCCCGTCACAAACAAGAATTTGCCTTTACGGAGTAGTATAAGATTAACAGCAACAATTTTACCGAAAAAAAGATGAAAAGTAAACAAATTGACTTACTTTTTCGAGAGTCGAGGGTTTATCGGGAGCAGAAACAGCGGAGAAAGCAGAAGAAGATGAAGCAGCATTCACTCTGAACACCAATTGATTCTTAAAACAAAGGGAATTTGGATGAAAAGAGGGTCGAGATCGAGAGAGTTGAAAGGAATCATGTTGCAATTGAAGAGGAAATTTGGAAGGAGAGTATCGAATTATAGCTGGGAAAGCCATGATTTGAAGGATCAATTGAGTAGAAATGCATGAATTTGGGGGTTTAGGGTTTGAGAATAATAACAACGGAGTATTTGTTCTTCTTCATCTTCATGCTGCCGTTCAATATCAGTGACGTAGGTGATGTTTGGCCATACAGTTTGATGATGTTTGTGACTTCCGTCTACCGTTCTACCAATTAAATATTTGACTCGTTTTAAGTTCAACATGGATATATGATATACGGACGGAGTATATATATATATTCTCTCTCATCTATTCAATTCAGTTCTTTCCGTGGAGACCGTTTTTGTGAGGAGAAATTGTCATCTCGGGTCGGGTCGGCTCCGAGTTCAGGTCGGCCTAAAGCGGATCGTATCGGATTACGGGTCATCATTGGGCGGGTCGGGTTGGGTCACTACATTTTTAAAACAAATCGGGTCAATTTTTGAGCAAATTCCTTCTCCGTCCCCTTCTTTGTATGACCAAAGATTTTCACGAGTTTCAAATGGAAATGCGGGCGGTCTGTGCATTCACTTTGCCGACTCTCTTGGACGTTTAACGCCTCTTCAAACTGTTACGGTAGAACAGAGACTGCGCTAGTTAAATAAATGCATGTACAATCGCATGAATAGATACTGGAATTATAACACGAATGAATGAATGAATGAATGAATGAATACTCGGGAATGAATTGAAGCCTGGAAATTGAGTTAGCTAGTGACGAACCTGTAAATGTAATTCCTCAAGAAATGGACACACATTGATCATATGAGTAAGAGTGAACAAGTCCAAGCCAGTGTCCTAGATATGCAAATGGAGATTCAACCACTTCAAATGACAAATCATTTCATTCGTAGGGATCGGCTGATGCACCTGCACATCAGATAAACATACATACAGGATACATTCAACAAATTACAAATATTATTATACCGATGATATACGAAACAGAAATGTGGAACATCTTGGGAGGGAGTATTAATTAAGTACTAACCGTATCAGCTACAACGACAAGAGACAAGGCGTGAAGGTTTTGGGCATCAAAGTTCTGTGAATAGTACTTGGAGTCGTGTATCGACCCAAGATCTACCTCACTCAAAAGAGGCATTATGACATCTGAAAATTTCAAACGCAGGTAACGTCTAACGGCAAGTGCCACAAGGTTAGGACAGTTGAGTACGACCTCAACCACAGCTTCGGTTGAGTACGCACGTCTAACGGCAATTTCATACGTACGTGATTCATGTTGAGTGTAGTTAATCGACTTATCCAACTCGTTCGATACCCAACTGACAAAGTTAGCCTACAGTTATCTAGTTTTAAACACTCCATGTAAGACTCGTCTCCGGAGTAATAAAGAAGACTGCTCGACAGCACATACATCGGGATTTCCACGTATGTTAAAAATTGGTTCATCAGCTCAAGTTCCTTAACTCCCATCCTAACAAAACTTCGAACCCACCCATTGATATGTGAAGTACATACTACATTGTCTTAATGGTAGTGTATCTTAACCTTGTCGATGTTCAAACCTGTCCATTCTTGTATGAAGCGATCAACAGCTCTCGCAAGTTTGGATGGCTGCTTTGATAAATCCATCCCCGTTGCTCCTGGAAACCCTAATATATTAGCAGCATCGAAATGGAGAAGAGAGCGGCGATAACTGACATGCCTCCACCTGCGAGACAGTAGACTAGTTCTGACCGAATCTCTTAGCGTCAAATACGAGAGTATGTGACCCACAAGTTCATCAGGTAACCCACTTATGCGGTCGCTGCTGCTGACTCCTCCCGATTCTGGTACCACAAAACCGATGATTCTTTGTTGTGCTTTTATACTACAGCGTTTGCATATATATATAGGAATGAGCATAGAAAACTCCATCAACCGCAACTGCCGTTGATACCAACCGTCGTCTCAGACGACATAGTTGTATGCCTCGACCCTTGTTCTTTCTTACGGAATGCAATACTTAGTGATATTATGATACACCACTAAACATGCATAGAGATATGTTTGCATTGCTTATAGGAAAATGATATATATGCTATACCTAAATACAAGATATGGTGACTAATTACGATTAATAAAGATTTACATAATATTTAAGTGAATATTCTTTATAGTATAATGTCAAGAGTCCGAAAATATTACACTCACACAACATATGAAAATTTCATACACAAGTAACACAACTAATCACATTACGCCATGGTTAGTTTCTATTTAACCTAGCAGAACATGTACCACCGTACAATGTTTTAATTAATTTAGTTTTTAAAAGTAAGTTCAATTACTCAAATGACGTAACTATAGTTTAATGAGATAAAAATATTTAGTTGAGAAATATTGCGGTAATTTCCCTCAACCCTGAGGGGCTTTAATCTACTAATTAAGGGATTTTTACGGGAAAATTGAGATGACTTATTTACCTTGTGGTTTGTGTTGATATTTGACCGTCTTAAGTACCATCTTTAGTTTAAGACGAGAATAATTTGAGTTGTTTCTAAGGCAGCCTTGTTGATGGAGGAGTGTCAATCTCTTGCATAAAAGTGAAAACGTTTGGAACAGTTTTTCGACGAACTTTTACCAGCTCGGCTTGTAGGTTTAATAAGGAATAATAGCTTAGATTTGAAATAATTAGCGTACGAAAACTGCCACACAGAACTCGAACTCTGGCAAAACAATGACAGCTGATCCTTACATGACATTTTGACCTATGCACAGAGATGGTCCAGACTCGTGAGTCGTGAGTGAGGAAGCGTTGCCTAAAACCCATCTTTGTTCCCTGCAACTGCGATCCTTGACATCACTTGAACCATAGAGCTTGAATATGCATTTACCTGCCAATGAGAAGAGACCCATCTATAAGTAATTCATTCAAATCTCAGATCTTTTGTAACATGTAACCGTGTCCTCTAGCTTCAAGTTGAGTCCGACACACATCAGTCTGAGAATCTTTAATTTCCACACCCGTACTACATCAATGAATGAAATTGACACAGAATCGAACCTAGAAACTGAAGCTGAAAGATAGCAACTTCGTTTGGCGAGAAGTTAGTAATGAACAGTTTGGTGCTTTTGTGACCATCATATGTTGCACGATGTAAATTTACGATCAAAAAAGATTGTTCTGGGCAACGTAAGACAGAAAGAGAACCAATATGTTTGTCCATCTCTTATTCCCAATAGCCTAAAACACAAGCAAGATGTAGAGTGAGTAAGTTACCTCATTTGCAATCTCTTCACTCTTTCTAAGCAACTCTACTTGTGTGGCTGCTGCAAGCTCCTTCACTGAATTAATTTTTGCTTTTACAACATCCACCTACAAGTTTTGATATAGATGAGAACTTCAAGTTAAAGTTATTAAATTCCGGCCTTTTTTGTTATCTAAAAGTATTGAAACTTAATAATTAAACACATAAATACACCCTCCTATTCTGAATGTTCTTCCCACTTCCTTAATATTGAATATTAAGTGAGGAGTATTACATTGAAGTGGGAAGAACATCGAGAATGGGAAAGAGTAGGTAAAAACAAATTTCGCAGTGAAGAGAGAGGAGCATTACCTCAACTACAATATTGTCTATCTTCCTTCGTCTTTCTTCCAAATCATTTCCCCTTGATTCTGCCTCCAACTTTACGTCATTTAGGCCTCTTGAATCTTTCTCACGTCTGAGATTTTTTTCCTTCTCTAGCTCACGTTTTTCTTTGTCCAGCTTCTCAGCTGAAAAACATGCACATCATTTATAACACGGGAATATTTGAAATGAAATGAAGCAAGATAAAAATAAAAAATAAAAAAAAATAAAAAAAAAAGCATTATGATTACCCTACCTATAGCTTCGCATTCTGTGACTTTGGCTTCAAGTGATATCCCAAGCATTTGCTCATCACTTAGCTTAGCCTTTAGTTGCTTGACGTCTTTCTCAACAGATTTTGCAGAATTTACCTGTCGGAGCAAGGAAGTTTCAGTACATACTCGGAAAACATGATATATAACTCCCAGTCATTGCTATATATTAACAGGTTGTTGGTGAGGGATATTTAGGAAAGACAAGGGAATGAAAATTAATGAAACCCTTTATTTTTGTTTGGTTGGCTATTTCAATCATTCCAAGGAGAGGTTTAGTTACCTGTTCATGCAAAGTCTGCATTTGAGCCAGTTGTTTTGTCATTTTCTCCGAAGCCTGGAATTAGTAGAACAAGAAAAACATAAATTTGTTTTTCATCAAAACATAGTCGGGAATGCATATAAAATATTAACCGTAAGTACAAATATTAAGACATATACATAAAACATGGCCAGCAATGAAGTTGACTAGTAGAATATGCTAGCTTAGTTTACCTTCGTATAAACCTCTAAAACTGCACTCTTATCTTGAAACCGTTGCATAGCAAGCCTTTCCGAGTCTTTTGCTTCCATTACAACTGCTTTCTTCTCCTCCAAGGCCCTCTACACATTGTAAGAAAAAGTATGACATTAAGTACAAGTGTTTTATACACCAAATAAAACACTTCAATAAGCCCCTGCAGATTGTAGCTGCTGCAGATTGTCAATTATGTCATAAGTAACAAGGGTCGATGGATGTATCTCGCAAATTAGGTAGGGCATACTTGCTGGCAAAAGCACCAACCAAATCATTTTTATCATCGTAAAAGCTACTACTGCTGAACATAATATCAAGCTACAGTACCATATTGTAACAATGTATTTGTATTTGATTCAAATCATCCAAAAAACAAATGCACTCAATTTAAGATCCAGAGAAGGCAAAACCTGGAGTTTCACGGGTGATTGCACAATTTTAGACCGCCAAATAGCATTTTCTTCTGTAGCTTGGATGAGCTCAAATTCTGCTGTGGAAATCTTTATGAACACAGATATAGTACTTCGTAAGTTACAGAGTTATAAGGCTACAAGAAGAAATAGTAAGGACAAATCACGTCATAAAAACCGAGTTATTTGCATTCCTGTAAGAAGATATGCATTCCTCAAAGGTAGATGGGTCATAACAATGCAAATTGATTTCATTGTTTTTAAGTTGTGTTTTATACAGTATAACGGCTTCATTAGTCGAATGCAACATGAGGTAACTAAGGCGACCATACTGACAGCGTTGACTTCTTACATTGTTGTTCAACTCATGGGCCTTTTCCTTCATTGCTTGGCGCTCCTTCCTCAAGTTTGACTGAAGGCTGTTGAGGTCATCAATAGCTTGTCGCAACTCCTTTACCTTAGCCTCCGCCTCTTGGACAAGAGGCTTCTCCCTATCCCTCACTTCTTTGATTGCCTCGATTTCTTCTCTCAGCTGCATTACCATTCACAAACAGTCACGAAATCATCCTCAAACAGTAGCTCAGAGAAAAAAAAACATTTTACGTTATTATTAAGCTTAAGGCGCATCTTGTAGTTCCTTGTCACCTGTAAAATTTTCGATTCCTCCTGCATTTTCTGCTCTTCTAGTAAAGCAATTTGATCCCCGTATGGACTCATCATATTCAGCTTCGAATCTCTGTCCCATTGGCAGTAAAGATACACAATAAGTAAGTGATTCGTCGATCATAACATCTTAAATTCAATTTACCACTACAAGCTTGATCCCTGAAAAATGATGAACAGAAAACACATTCCATTGCCCCCATGCTCACGTTTTTCAGTTTATTCGTCAGTTAATCCCCAACAATCAATGCTTAGAAAGCTCAACATGGCTATTTCGAAAACCTCTTGTTAAAACGAGAGGAATAACATAATTATAACCACAGATGAGCATCTGAGAAATCCGTCTTCATTTCTAAAAAAGGAACCCTAATTGAGTGTGACAAATCTCTTTTCTGAATTCTGATGAAGAATAGTACAGCATAGAAAGGCATGCCTGAGCTACTGAACTAACCAAGTTCATAAGCGTCGAGTTAACCGACATTAAATCCTAACATAACTACTTCACTGTCCACAATGCAAGATTCCAATCCCAACAAATGTTTCAGGCCCATTGTCGATTCCTTAAAACTCGAAACTCGGAAATCCAAACAACTTTCACCCATGAACAAAAATAAGTAAGCAAATGAGATGCTACCTGTAAAGAGAAAAATTGATGATGGCAGTAAGAAACTTAGCAGTACGAGTGGCATTAGGATGAACCAAGTCATTCAAGGTGAAAGCAGTAGGACACTCAATGCATTCCAAAACATCCTTAATTCGAGTATACAAGTTCATAACTCTGACAGAATCGACATGCATATCAGGATTATCAAGCCGCTCCAACGCCGCAAAATCGAGCTGATCCTGGTCATCCCTGCAAAAACGGAATCAATCAATTGAAGCAATAAAAGGGGAATTAGGGTTAGGGTTAGGGTTAGGGATTAGGAGTAAAACTAACATGAGAGTGGTGAGATGGTGTAAGAGGGAAGTGTAGAGATTGAAGATGAGATTAGGGGTAGGGTTAAGAAGATCGGCGTCGGAGAGAGTAATGATTTGGGATTCTGATAGAAATGAGATGATTTCTGGGCGTGACATGCTTGGGAGTGCGTACATCACCATTGTTGCTCTGCTTGCTCTTGCTCTTGCTCTTGCTCTTGATTTATGAAATTGGTTTGAAGTTTGAACTGGATTACTTACTGTTTCCCGCTATTCTTATAACTACGGATTTAAACACCACTCAGCAGTCAGCACTCACCCGTGGTTTGAATTTGAATTGGAATTGGTTTTTATTTGAGAAGCGACCGTGGAAAATAGGATTATATATTGTACAATGTTAAAACTCAAAACTCAAAGGTCGGGGTAAGTTTTTTGAGTTTTTGGGTATATTTATTGAGTTTAAAAAAGTTTCTGAGCTGAATTGTAAGTTGTTGAGCTTGAATATTTAACTCGGCAACTTTACACTAAAATTCAAAAATTGTACAGCAAAACTCGAAATCTTTGTGATAAAGCTCAAAGTCTTAAAATCAGTTGTACATAGAGCTATGTACAACTGATTGTATAATCCTTTAACTGATAAATAGTAAAACTAGGTTTACTAACATATGGTTTCTTATTTTATTTATCGAAAGATCAATTACAATGTGGTGTTATAAGGGTCTCGAATCTAATAAAAATGGATACGTTTAATATAAAATATTTTATCCGTTTCATTGATTTCTTTCATCTTTAAAATGTTACTCGTACATTTACTAAGAAAAACAATAAAATATAGTCTCTCCGTCTCATTCATTTCTTTGCATTTAATTAAAAAAACAAAATAAGTATAAAAGACAAAGAAATGAACGAGACGGAAAAAGTACAACAATAAAAGTAGTACGAGGCTAACCTTCATCTTTAATCCGGGGCTTCCATCGATAATTAATCGATGGTAAGCCCCAAAAACTGATAAGTTTTCACTTTCTAGTTTGATAATCAATATGCTATTCAATAAAAGTCTCTCTTTTTATGGGAGTTTAGTCCTTTATTTCAAGGTTTTTGTCCTTTTGTTCAAGGCTTCGGTCCCTTACGTTGTTATGGGGCTTAGTTTTATTCTTATTGACAAGGATAGTTTGTTGATGGTTGGTCGCACGTCTATTCAATGTCTACAAGTAATTTGTCAACGATCTTTGAGCCCAATAGAAGGTACGCTTTCTCAAGTTCTGAATCAAACGAAAGATCCCCTCAACAAAAGCTGCAAAAAGATAGCGATACGAGGTCATACCGAATTGTCAGATCATGTCTTGAAATCCTTAGTTTATAAGAGAAATTACTTTCTTTGGTTTTTATTGGATTTGATTGCAATTATAGGTATACGTTGTAAGTGCCGTTTGGCGTTCTATTAATGAATTATTCTTCTCGTTCAAAAAAATAAAAGTAGTACGAGTATCTTGTAGAGTAATAATCTAAGTGGATCATCTAGATAAGAAATAATGTGTACTGTAATAAAGAACAAGGTGAAAATATAAAAGATTTTTAAAAAAAAATGAAATATGAAAAATATTAATGAAGCGGGGGAGTAATATACTATTCCCTCCATTTGACCCCAATTTATTCATTTTTTTTGCACAATTGCCGATGCGCATTTTAAATCGTTAATATATTTTACTACGTATTTGTAAAAATTATAATTTTTTTTATATTCTTATTCTACTTGTCAAGACGAATCAAACAAGATCTCACGTGATAATATTTCGTTTTATAGATTGTGTAGAATTTTGATGATCCTTTTGCTTTAGGAATAGTGTCTAAAACCCAAATGAGAAAATTGGAGTTGAGTGGAGGGAGTACGTAATAAAAATGTTCATAATCTACCATAAAAAGGGTACGTTTGTTATAAAAATGGGGATAACATGAAATGATTATTTTGAGGATAACTAATACGGGTTACATAAAACAAATATAAATAACACATAAAGATGTACGGAGTACAACAAAAATGTTATCTCAATAAAAAAAAATGTAGAGACCATCTTTTCTTGAATTTTGTGGAATTATAGTAAATACTCCCAACAAAAAATAATGAGTACGAGCATTCAATAAGAAAAATGAGTACGAGTAGCAACAAAAAATAAGATCCGTCGTCCACACCCACGGCTTTATTAAACGACCGAGTAATAACAAAAAAAAAGGTCATGAATTAGGTCACGAGGGGGATGGGTCACCATAATCACCATTAATAAAAGAATTAGTATGATCCAATATGAGAAAAAAGTCATGGGATGACTTCTTTTTGAGGTTCGTGACTTTCCTTGCGACCTAGGTCGTGAATTCTTTAAGATTTATGTGCCTATCATGTATTGGTTGAAAATATTGGAAAGTAAAAAATGATTGAGTTGATAATCTAAGTCGTGACCTTCTGTTTGAGAGGGGAAAGTTGATCAAAAAAAATAAGATGAGATTAAGAGTAAAAACATGGATCGTGACCTAGTTAAAGCGACCTTGCATGGGAATTTTGATGGAGTGGCGAGGCCGTGTCTACGATTGAGAGGAGGAGCCAGCAGTGGTGGTGGTGATTCTTCTCCTCCCGATCCAGACGATGATTCTTCTACTGTTTATCATACTGCCATCGATTTGACTCCATATCAGACGGTCAACGATTATTCTACTCCTGATCAGACGGACATCGATTCCACTCCATATCAGACGGCCAGCGATTATTCTACTTCTGATCAGACGGACATCGATTTCACTCCATATCAGACGGCCAGCAACTCTACTCCTAATCAGACAGACATCGATCAGACAGTGAGTGATGCTCCTCCTATTACTGATTCTACTCCTGACGAAACGGACATAGATTCCACTCCTTATCAGACGTCCAGCGATTCGAATCTTTATCAAACGGTCAGCGATTCTACTCCTGATGACGGCCAACGATTCTACTCCTTATCAGACGAACAAGGATGCATGCTCCTCCTATTACTGATTCTACTCCTGATGAGATGAAAGGTTGTCATCTAAGTATTGGCGACTGTCTATGAGAATTTCGGTGGGAAAGATCTTTAACTCTAGAAAGAATTTCTTCACCTTCCATTGCCAGATGAGAGGCTTCAAAAAGCTCCATAACTCCTCTAATAACGTCAAAACCAATTTTTTTCTCTTGCGAAACCATTTCGTCAATGAACTCAACAAATACATCTGAATACGAAAAAGAAAGAAAAAAAATTACTCGTATTAACTTTATGAAAATGAATGTCTTAGCCTAGCTCAAAATCATTTAAGATTTTGTTAACCCAATATTGCAATCAATATACTTCGTATAAAAAGAACGGAACAATACCTTGTGAAACGTCGTACCCATTTCTCACGGATATATTTCAAAATAACTGTCACATTTTGTTTATTGAAATTTAATTGTGACAAATAATTGTGAAAATCACGTTTTTTTATTATTATTAACAATACTTTCCTAAATTAAGTTTTAATGAAACGGATCAACGAGATCGTTCGAAAAAAGTTTCGAATATGTATATCGGTTTTTCTAACGTGTGCCCAGTGGACACACGTTAATAAACTAATTAGAGCAAGAATCGTTTTGATATGGTCTAAGTATGGTAAATATGACTTAATATTTTAATTTCTCATGATAATATCAATGTGATACACTGATACTTAACCTAATTAGCTTATTAACTAGGTATGTGCCCCGTGAATTTCACGGGTTTATATGTTTCATTTTTTATCGTAATGTTAATATATCTTTGACCAAGTATCACGTTAATTTATTATACTCCAATACATAAATTTATTGCATCGGACATTAGAAAGTGAACATGAAATTATACCGTTATTGTAAACGTTGCATCTCATTTCTGTTGGTTGTAACCGCGGACTGGTAGTGTTAAGTATCATTGGTCTAATGTATTTACCTGCGATTAAAAAGGGTAACGAAGTGAGCTGTTTACTAATAAATTGAAAACATAAAATTAAAATACTAACAACTATGCAAATACTTGAAGGTGTTGTCAATGTTGTTTTAACTTTTCTTCTACGCTATTTAAAATACAATACTTAAATTGATTCTCATAAATGAGAGCAACTAATTATTTGTAAATAATCATGTAATTATAATGAGTACGGAATTTTTTTAAGTTATTGGTTACCAATTTATTAATGTATTTATTTATGATATTTAATTTTTTTAATGAAGGCAAGTGAAAAGACTTTTTAAAGAAACAAATAATAATTAATTAATAATGCTTATATTTGTTTAAAAGGTAAATGATTTTTTTTGATGAAACAGTTAATAATTTAATTAATAAAAAATTAATAATAAAAGTAAATAAGCAGTTATTTATAAAATAGTTAATAAAAAATTTAACAAACCGTTTAGTACTCCGTAATATATTTTTAAATATGGGCAAATGATAGGTTTTGTATATGAAAAAATTAATAATGGGTATTTGTTTAAAAAATACAAATGGAATTTTTTTATCAAAAAATTATTAATCTAATTAATAAAAATTTAATAAATAAACAATAAATAATTTAATTATTTATTTATTTTAATAACAAAAGCAATTGAAAAACTTTTGATGTAACAATTAATAATCTAATCAATAAAAAATTTAATTAGTTCTTAGGTTTTATTTAAGTTTTTTTAAAGAAAGTTATCTCCACTTTGTATTAACCAAAGTGACATACATTAGAGTATCTTACAAAAAACCGAAGCCCTCAAACAAAATAACACTCAACCACTAAGCATATCAATAAAAGATTGTTTATGGAGAGTTTCGAGTAATTTATTTAAGTTACTTATATAAAATTTTAAAATTTGTAGTATTGTTTATTTCATGATATACAAAAATACTTTTCTCTTTTTAATTATAATATTCATACTGAGTTTTTGGGTAAAATTTCAAAATTTAAACTGTTAAATTTAGTGTAAATATAAATAAGATGCTAATTTTACATATCATAAATAATAAATTGGAGTAATATTTTCAAAATTATATATAAATCGTAAAAATTATATTTGAAGATCATCACAGTTGAAAGATAAGATGTAGTAATCTTTTTTTTAAAAAAATATGCGAACCGAAATATTAGTAATTTAATTAATGAAAAATATAATAAACCATGTAATCATGTACTCACGTAGCCAAAAAATTAAATGCGGAAGGAAACTCTTTAGTTGTTTTGATAATTAAAATATTGAATAATGTCGATTAGTTTCAGACTCAAATTTTAAATGCATTACTCTAACTATTTATAATATGTTACTTAAATTAACACTGAAAATATTATTTTTGTAAATAAGTTTTTGGAAAATTCATTGATTCTTAAACAATAGAATTTCAAAAGAAGGCATACAAGCATTATTTTTGTAAATAATTATTCCATTTTGAACATCAAAAAAGTTTACTCTTATAAATAAAAAATCATGAGATTTAAAGTCGACAAAAAATTTCATATAAACGTAACCGTCATAAAGAACAATAAAGATATAACATTATACCTGAATCATGAGAAATTGAGAACTTGACGATTGGCTTCGCATAAAGTCCCTAGATAAAAAAACCCGTAAAAGATAAAAATAGTCTTAAACCTGAGAAACAACAAATTCATTTTATAAGAAAAACCGAAAGAATTGTTTAAAAATAAAATCAATGAAATGTGGATACAAACTCCAAAATATTTTATATAATCTTTTCATTGCTTTATATTATTTTTACACATGCATGTAATAAATAATGTAATTACCAAAAAAATTAATTGCAAGGTAAATGAAAAGTCTTTGTTGAAAAAAGTAATAATCTAATTAATATAAAATTTAATAAGAATAAAATTTAATAAACCATTTAATAATATGTTTTTGATAAAGACAGATGAAAAGTTTTTGGTTAAACAATTAATAAAAAAAAGTACATAAATGTAGCACGTGAAATTCACGTGATTATCTGTTTCAACTTTTTTATCGTATTGTTAATATACTTCGACCAAGTGTTGTCAAATAATTCAACTAAAAATGTTGTCATGGGTGAGCTTACAAAATTCATAGAAAGCAAGTAGTTAATTAATACTTCGTATCTTACAAAATTGAAGAAAATGTTCAAAAAATAAAGCGAAAGAAATGTAAAAACAACTCTCAATTATTTATATCATTTCAGTTTTTTTATACTTCTATTATTTTTTAGTTATAATATGAAGTTTTTAATGCTAAATAATATAATTATTCATCTTAACTTTGACTGGTCATTACGGTAAAAATGAATTAAATGTGAATTAAATGGTGAAATAACCAAACTATTAATTTTTTTTTATAAAACTAAGTTGTGTTTGTCATTTCCTCACTAATTTTTTTAATTGATGATTTACCTTTAATTAGACCCAAATATTAAATTCATTACACAAATAATTGTCATTCTTATTATGCTACTTTGATTAACACTTTGCAACTTTTTCTTAATCATATTTTGTTTATTTCTTCAACTTTGAATATAAATAAAAGTTCACTCTTGTGAATACAAAGTACATGAGATTTCAAGTTAACTCCAAATATATTTATTAAAATAATCAATACAAATATAAATTAAAATAAAATTATTATACCTAAAAAATGAGAAATTGCATACTTGATTATTGGTTTCACATAAGTTCACTAAACGAAAAGAAATGCAAAAGATAAAATTAGAATCAACGAAGAACAAATGAAATGTGAATTAGAACTCTCAAAATACAAATGGTTTTTTTTTCAACTCCCTATTATATTGCCTTTTTAGGTATATAATGATGATAATGAAGTTCTTCATAATAAATAATATAATTATTAATATTAAACTTGATTATTATGACAAAAATAGATGAAAAAATATAACCTCCAAATGATTAACTTTTATTAATAACAATAAATTATTTGTGATAAAAAAATCAAAATTTAAAAAGGATAAATTCAAGTAAAAAAATTGTAAAAAAAAATTAAACCATCTGCCACGTGGCAAAAAAATAAATTAAATGCATAAAAAAACTTTTAATAATATATATAGATAGATTATAAATTTAATTAAAAAAATATTTTTTAATAAAAGGCAAATGAAAAGTTTTGGTTAATTTTTTTAATGTTTTAATGGAAGAGGCAGAAGTCACTCAGTCAAAAATTTGATGGGAGAAGAAAACCTTTTAATTAACTATATTTCATAGATGCAAAAATAAAATAAAGCATGTAATAAAAAATTTAATAGTAAAGCAATAAAATATATAAATTATTTAGTTTAGTATGAAGTTCTTAATACTAAATAATCTAATTATTCAAATTAAATTTGATTGATTATCATTACGACGAAAGTGGATTAAATGACGAAACAACCAAACTATTAATTTTTTTTAGAAAAGTATTACGTTTTCTTATGAATAATACATTATGCTTAAGTGAAATATTAAGTTTTGTTTATCATTTCCTTACTAATTTTTTTATTGTTGATTTAACTTAGAACTAAAATATTAAATACATTACCCAAATAATTGTGATCCTTAATAATGTGATTAATTATATATGAAGATAATGAAAATAAAATTTTACAACACATATATAATAAGAAAATTCAAAATTTAAAAAAAAAGATAATTTTCTTGCAAAACGTTATATTGTTAAAAAAACATGAAAGCATCCGCCACGTGGGCAAAAAATAAATGCATAACAAAATCTTTTTTGCGATTAAAAAAATTGTAAGTAGTAATAAATTGAATTATTTATTATAACAAATTATTAAATATGTGGTAAACGAAAAGTTTGTGATACTTAATAATGTGATCAAATAAACTTAATAAAAAAAATGTACACACATATGTAATTAAACAATTCAAAATTTAATAAGAATAAATTTTAATAAAATACAAAAAAAAAATTAAAAAAAACTCATTAATGCATGCCACGTGACAAAAAATTTAATGTATAAAGAAGCCTTTTAACTTTATATATAGATGTGTGTCCACTGGGCACACGTTAGCAAAACCGTATATATATATATATAGATATGATTTTTATTTCTAACTTCGTTCCCGAGTAAGTAGTAGATCTAATACATGGATTGTATGTAAATAGGTTGAATCCGTTGGTTAAATGGATGGGTAGAAGAAAGAATTTTTGATTACTATGTCACAACTTTTTTTCAACGTTGGTAATAGGTAGAATTGACATGAAGCAAAATTTTGGTAAGTGTACCAATGAATAATGCACAATTGCACTTTTATTGAAATTAGACTAATTTTATTTCAAACGTTATTACGATTTAAGTCCTCTAATATGGATGCAGAAATTAGACGGGAGAGTTGAAATACCTTGACTTTGTTTTGGTGAATAGAGGATATTTTTTGTCTTTAAAAGAAAAATAGTTACTCCGTATATACTTATAGGGCCGAAAAAATATAATTGTAGACGAGTTTGGTACGAGCTCCATTTTTTTGAGCTCGATGAGCTTCGTGCTGAGCCCGAGCTCAAGTGTAAAATTATGAGCCGAGCCCGAGCTCACCCAACCTCAAACTCATATCGGTTGTTTACACCCTTAGTACTAGGCTCAGTTATTCATGTGAAGGACAGTGCTTTGGATGACAGTCATAACCATCACACAGATTGCACTAGATATCAAACAGACTCTTATCTATACTAAATTAGGAGTGTCAACGAGTCGAGCTGAGCACGAGTTTGGCCATTCTCGGCTCGTGCTTGTTAAGCAAAATTCGATCTTTAGCCGATCTCGAGCTTGCAAACAAGCTCACGAGTTACAATGCGACTTTGAGCCTATACATAACTATTAAAATTTAAGTTTTTTTTCATCGTTGCGTTTTAATTACTTGGGAATTTGGGATCCAAAAACATATAAAAAATGTTAGGTTAATTAATAAGACTAAGAACATTTTATATGGTGAAAAAAAGGTAAAAAACTGTGTACGAGTAATTATTAATTTGTTATTAATTTTTTTTTTTTTGAATTAGGATGAAATATAATGGTTGCGTGCTTTTCGAGTCGAGTCACGTTTTGTTCGGCTTGACTCGTTAAGTTGTCGAGTCGAGCTCTCACGAACCGAGCTTGAGCTGTCTCGTCTCATTGACACCTCTACTCCAGAATGTATTCATTGTAATGTTGTCAAGTTAAATTCCAAAAATGTTTAGGTCAAATTTTTTACAACAAAACTTAGTGATAACAATCAAAATTACAAAAACAGTTATAGATAGAGATATAAACAATTGGTCGTATAATCTATTCATTGGATTTTGCACTTTTGCTTAATGCCTGGATGTAACTCTGCGACCCTAGACACATAAACGTAAAGTTGAGATGATTTCTGGCAAAACAGATTTTATTTTATAGAGACCTTATTACCGAAGATCTAGATGACTAGATACGTACTACTCTCTCCGTTCCATTTGATTTTTTTGTGTTTTTTTTTTTCACACTTGTCAATGCACGTTTTATTTTGTCTATATCTTTAGTTACGTATTTCTAAAAATTACTCGTATAAAAATTGATTTTAATAATATACTCTCGATTAGATAATTTAAACAAGATCCCATGTACTATATTCAGAATATATCAGAAGTTATATGACGATTTCACTATTAGTGTCCAAAAAGTCAAATACGAACAATAAAATGGAACAAAAGAAATACTCCCTCCGAGTTTTTAACATTACTCCATTTTCTTTTTTAGGCTGAGTTTGCTCTTTTAACCATTTTCTGTAACATTATTTTTTTTCCCTTAAAAATAAATAAATCCCCAATTGTTGTCAAAATAAATAAATAAAATAAATCCCCAATTTCTCCTCCTGGTCTCTGCATTTCAGTAAACAGTCCACCCATAGCACAGCCGCCATGGGAGTCCCCAACCAGCAACCTCCTCTCCTCAACTACGAGCTCCGCCTCCTCCGCTGCACTCTCTCCCCGCCTCCTACACCGCCCACCACCGCCACTCAACTCCCTTTCATTGATGAACTACTCACCCTCATCGAAACCGGCCGCTACGTCGACGCCCTTTCCTCTACGGCCGCTCGCACCGCTTTCCCTCTCGCTGACTCGTTCGACTCGTCTACCCCGACTCAGTTCTACGCCGAGTTGGACCGCGCTGTTGACTCGTTTCTAGCCCATGGAGGCGAGGAGGAGGCGTTCCTCGTTGTTTCCGTTGCGGTCACTGCTCTTCTCGCTTTCTTGCAGTGTAACTTCACGGGGTAAGTTTACAATTTAGCCGTTATTGCTGTCGTTGAATGAAAAGTGACCGTTTTAGCTTAAGTTTTGATTCGGTAGTATTGATTGAGTACGGAATTTGTGAATTTGAATTGGTGATGGAAGTTGAAGATGATTGAATTTTGTAGGCCGGTGATTGAGCTGCCTTCGGTGCCGTTGCCATGGCTGTGCGTTAAGACGGGAAGTGAATGGGAGGATTGGGCGCGGCTTCAATTGATGTCTGCCGGCTCTGATTTATCGGCGAAATTCTGCAATTTGCAGGTAATTAATCGATTTTGAGCAAGATTCGTCTCAAGTTATAGTGAATGTTGATTAGTGAATTGGGGGGTTTTGTTCGCAAAAAGTATAGGGTTTGAATTAGGAATCGAACCGTATCTGGTTGGAACTTGATTATTGGTGTTAGTTAATTTTTTAGATTATTTGGAATCAAAATTATAATTTCTTTAGAATGACATTTAATAATCTTATTTGAAATTTATAAAAAATTTATACTTATAACATTTCCTCTATAAAATCTAAAAATTTAGCACGAAAGAAAAGTAAAATAAATTTCATTAAAAAAGTCGTTGGCGAAATAAAACCTTGAGTTACATTAATAAAATTTGAACATATACGGAGTATTTTTTAGTATTTTAAATTAGTTTTCTCGATAAAATATTTTAACAAAAAAATTGAAATGAATTTTTCGGAAAATCAAGCAAAATTTGATTCCATGGGTATGAATCCTCCCATAGGTAGGAGAAACCCATGCCAACATAAGGTATGAGTTTGTTTTATTTTAAACTCATACTCATACTTATATTGAGTGAACCAAATGACCCCTTATGGAGTACATAGCATTATGCAGAGGCTATTTTTAGTATGCTTTTGGAGGAGTAGAGTACTAGGAATTAGGTGTTTTCCGTTGGACATAGGGATGCTTTTGGAAGTGGGGCTTGAACCATCACCTTAATATTTTGATGGAGATGGTTCACTTAATGCCAAAGGTCACGGGTTCGAATAATGGAATTGGGCTCCTGAGTGAGGTGTAAGAGAATATAAATATAATAGTTGTCTCAACCACCACAGTTGATAAGAGCAATGCAGCTAGTTTTCCGGAATGTCCAACTTGATTGACTTGTATTGTTGGCCGAAACAACTGGCCACACGCTGAGTCTGAATAACAAGATAATAGCATAGAAAACCGACATAGTTGGCATAGATGACTTTCAAGTCTCACCAAGTAACAAATTCAATGATGAAGAAGCTTGTTCTTATCATGTGTAGGGTAGATTGGATCATCCTTTAATGTAGAATGAGTTTTGGATGTTTCGTTTTTCCATCCTCATTTTCGCTAATGTTGTAGACATGACAACTTCCTATATAGTCATATATGCTGTCACTATGTTAGACACATTTTCTTTCCTAAGTTAACCTATGATTAAGGTTACTACTTGCAGTATATAGTGTTTGCTAAGATTTTGCTCATGAAGACACGAGATTTGTTATTTTGTGAAACGGCAATAAATGGACTTGGAACCAGCACTTGGTGGTTGGCTAGGCTTATTCTTCTACAGCAAAAGATTTTGGATGAATGTTGTTCTTCTCTATTTGATTTACTTCAAGTCTTCATGGCGGAATGCTTAAGACGTTTTGGTGACATGGAGAACGCAAGAAGTTATTGGGGTGCCTTATTAGACGAAGACGAAGCTTTAACCATCGTATCAATGGTACAATTGGAGGCTGGGTTTGTTGAACACGCTTTTAAACGTGTTGACCGTGCACGGTAGGGTCTTGTAATATTGCTGTTCTTTTGCATCATACTGTGTTTTTTTTACAGCTGCTTGTCTTTTGCTTTTATATTTCCAGGCAATATTTTAAAGCAGCGGCATCAGCTGTGGAATTTGATATTTCTGTTAGTGGTGCTCTTGGTTACCGCACTGTCCACCAGGTAATGTTCTGACGATTTTTTTCCAGATATTTGTAAAGCTGAATCTTCTGAAAAACTCTTACATTAACTCCATATAGGTGGAGCCAAAGGCGCAGTGGGTGCTTGTTGCAAACAAAAGATCATTGCCTAATGCTAGCCCTCCACTTACAACTCCCTTTAAACAAACTGATCCTTGTAGTAATCCAAATACACATCATCATGAAGAAATGAACGAGGTTTCAGATATATTGATGGCCCCTAGAATTGTGGGAAGTGGTGATGAAGTGAATGCCGTCTTGAATGGAAGTCAGAACGGTCATACTTCTGAAGTAGCCTTGAAATTGAGTCAACAGGCAGTGATTCTCGCACAATGCCTTTTACTGGAAGAAGGGGCTCAGTCAGATGAATTGCAAAGTAAGCTTTCTTTATACAGGTAGAGTATTAATTTTTGTCAGAGGCAGCTAACTTTTAGTTTTGTGGATAGTTGAAATGAGAATATGTGGAGTCTTATCTTCAATAGAAAGCTCTAGAATTCTTGCTGAGTATATTCCCTTCTTCGGAAATTTTGATTAGAATGGGAAAACATGGCCATAGTTCACAATGTTTCCTAAAAAATGTTTCTGGACAGAACCAAGGAAATGTCATGAGGCATGAAGATCATAATGGATAAGCAATCCTTGTGAGTTCCTCCAATTTTTCTCCCATCCAAATATTGGATGTTTGATAATCGAAGCTAATTTTTCTTGTCAGGACCTACATACGCCCTTTTTGGGATTAGGGTAGTGTTCTGTCGATTAAGGATATCAGTTGTGGCAGTTTTTCATTGTTTGGTTGCTCTTCGTTCGTAATAGCTGTCTTTATACTGTGTCAACGTTTTGCGATTCAGGATGGGAAATGGCACCATATATAGAGACCATTGATTCTCAGCAGTCATCGTGCTTCAGTGTAAGTCTGACAAACTTGTGAAACAATTTTAGTTACTGTTGATTTCCATCCGTGTATTTAATTCGTCACAAATTGAGCTGTTTAGTTTATTAGTCTCTGACAGTATTGTCTTTCTTTCTATTCTCTCCCAAGAAGGGAATTCCATGAAATGTGAAGGACTGTCTTTACTCGTAAAAATAATTGAGAAATGTTGCAATTGGATTAAAAATTAGACAAAGCAAGTGCTGTAGTCAATTATCAAGGATTTAACGAGGTAATGGACCGATTGCTAGAACTTCTCCAACCCCAATCAGAAAAGTTTTGTGGAAACATGTGAAATCACATAAACTATGAAAGTATGGGCCACAGTCTGAAGCAGGAGAAAGAGGTGATTCTATCATAGAATCAACTGGCTGTTAAAGGAGTAGCTGAAATGATCAGCTTGTTTCTCGCTAATCAACGTGGGGCACTCACATGTGTCGATAGGGGTCCTACCTAATAGGGGATATTTATCTTTCCCCTTCACATCTGAGGTTCGTGATAGAGACCCTACTAAGGGAATTTATGGCCCTATCTTTATTCCATAAAATCGGTCACATACATGAACCTTATTACGATCTGACATCACATACAATGACTCACGCGTGAGTAGGAGAAAGAGTCCACTTTATAAGAGTAAGAGTTAGTAGTCGCTCGCTGGCTTATTAAGTGATCATGTGGTTATCTTTGTTAGACTTATTAAGCTATTTTTTAGCGCAATTACCGAACCCTTTATCCTTATAAATTTTATTTATTCAGATTAAATTTTGTTGCAACATCTTAAGAGTAAGGTGGGAGTCCACCCGTAGT
Source organism: Agrostemma githago (assembly GCA_958450325.1). NCBI lineage: Eukaryota > Viridiplantae > Streptophyta > Magnoliopsida > Caryophyllales > Caryophyllaceae > Agrostemma > Agrostemma githago. The sequence continues at coordinate 73,892,732 of OY288245.1, read as the reverse complement.
CGGACTAAGGAGCGTGCTTTGCTGCTGATGGACAAACAGGTAATATAAACATAGTTGTCACATGAGAGCAATACCTTTTTTCTTTGTTGATTGGCTATTGAGCTAGTGTTTTGTTGTTGTAGGTTACAATTTACTCATCCACTCCTTCATTATATACTATGCTCTTATTTGTTATAAATGACCAACTCTCACCACCAGCAGGCCTACGGATGGATACCCCATGGGTTAATTTTCTTATAAATGAACAAATACATAGATGAGAAATTTACCGACATAAAATTCTTAATGATGCTCGTTTTTGTAATCTTATAAACGATATTCTTTTTGAAGATGGAGAGGTGAGGGCGAGTATGTAACAGATGATGGGGTTGGAAGTTGAAAGGTGAAGGATCGAAGGAGGGGGTGGGGGTTCAAATGTGAGGGGGCTGTCTTTAGGGGAGGAGGAGAGAGTTGGAGAATGCAAGGAGGTCGATGTGCTAGGGAAAATGGGCTGACGCTGGTCGAAGGACTAAGATGGAGGCGAGAGAAGAAGGCTGGTGGAGGGAGGGGGTTAATTGATCAAGTAAGAAGAGTATTTTGGTAATGACATGTTTTATAATCATCATATAGGTAATATTTGGACAATCAGGCAATGTTAAAATGAAAAAAACAAACTAAAATCTAGAGAAATGCTCATGTACTTGGTAAGTAAATAGAAGTATGCAGGAAGTATAAATGAGCTTGTTTGTGCACATGAACTAGCCAAACAAGGTGTAGCTCAAAACTCTAGTTGTCTTCTGTGTTTGTTTGTTTAATACATACAGTATAATCTTTGACCAACGTTCACCAACACAGTTTGCTAGTGCTTTTGTTCATTTAACTTAATTGGTAGATTTTTTTTTTTGGCAAGTATCTTTCCGATCTTCGTTTGTCAATCACTGCTTACTACACTGCCTTATTGCAGTCTTCAAGTATCTGTCAAATCTGTTTTGTATGCTTTAGCTACCTGCTTTAAGAATAGTATTCTGGCTCATATGTTCTGTCCTGCTGGTTTAGTAGCCATTTGAGGATGGTAAATCATTAAATGACATGACGCTGGCTTTGCTGTTAATTTAGCAGCATTCATTTTCTTCTCATGACAAGTAATGGTCAGACGCAGGAGTCTCAACATTTCATGTACTTCCCTGAATGATCCATCTTCTGTCATCCGTTTTTAAGTTGTTTAGCTGAAATGATCTAATTTCTAAACCGCGTCCTTTTCATTCTATGTACATTATTACAGGTCAAAGATATTTATGAGCTGTCACCTCAGGTGCCAGAGAGGGTTTATTCGTGTTTCGGGGTTAATATTCCTGCTGTATCATCTCTCAAGAAGTATGTCTATGCCTTGTATTTCTGAATTTGGTGTATACTATTATGCCTTGTTTTCAAGGATTGAGGTGGGTGTTTCACAAGGTGGGGTGATTTTCAAAGAGGGCGGACTAGGTGTTTTGTGGATGGTCCATGGTGATATTGGTGGCGGGGGTGGGGATTCGGCGTATTTGGGCTGGATTGGTGATGTTTAAGATTGGTTTGTGGCAGATAGGGGTTATGTTGGTGGTCTTTGGGGCTGGGTTTGGTGGTTTCAGTGGTGGTTGGTGGTGGGCGATGAATATTGGCGTGGGTATTGGGTGAGGCTTGAAAGGTTACGAGAGAAGGAAGTTGGATTTTGTAATATGAGGTCAAAAGAGTAAATGATCCTATTTCTTATTTTTGGTGTCCAAATAGAGTGGAAGATGAACTAGAATAGGAGAGGAGAAGCCTGGTTTAGACTTGAGAGTTAAGATTAGCTCTCAAACTTGTCATGCTTAATTTAATCTTACTCTCATTCACCGAGTTCTTTCTTCCTCTTGAGTTATGTTTTGTTGTCTGTTTTCTGTCCTCTAGGGAGTATGCTCATCTTCTTGTCAGTCGCGGTTTGATTGGGGAGGCACTCATAATCTTTGAAGATCTAGAACTCTGGGATAATCTGATATACTGCTACTGGTACTATGATGATGACCATCTTCCGCTTTTTTCACGTGGTATGACTCTATCTTTCAGTTCAATGACTAATGCTAAGTGATAACTTATACCACAGCCTCCTAGAGAAGAAAGCCGCAGCAGTTGAATTAATTAAGGCACGTCTGTTGGAAGCTCCTAATGATCCTAAGTTATGGTATGCATCTTTTTTTGTTGAAAAACTCGGTACAGCATCAAAGAGAAATATATATACGGAGTATATCTTAATTTTGTGTGGTGTCACTTGCCGCTTGTATGATAAATTTATGTATTGTATTTTACAACTATATTTCTAACACCGTAACTATCTTAAAAGAAAAATCTGCTCGCATGCCACGAGTTTTATAAAGTTATGCACATGTGAACAGAAAATTGGTAGGATTTCAACTTTTTTTAAGAGTACTGGCTGTACCAATTGGAGGACACCAAAGGTATGATACACGTCACACGTATATGAAAGAAGAGATAGATGAGCCTATAAGCTATAGTGAATTAGTGATTAACAGACTAACAGTTGATGGAATTTCATGAACACTTGAAATCTTGCGAAGTTGTAATAAATGGATTTGCTTTTGTCTAAACTTCTGATTTCATTTGTGGCGTCGTAGTTTGTGAGGTGTGTCTTGTCATATTAAGGCTAGGAAAAGGGTCATGCTTGTAGTTGTGTGCTTGTGTGTATACTTATAGTTGGAGAAGATAGTGCTAGATGATGTTTTGCTACACTTATATACTCCTGTAGTCCTGTCTCCTGTGTTTAGACTTTAGATTCTACATTCTTGTCTAAATTCTTCAATCTGAATCTTGTAATCATTGATACAAATTTTCTTACCATCTACGCACCAGCATTTTTTGTATGCACATCTAAGCCTAAAGTTTAATTTTGATTAATTCCATAATTCTTTATCTTTATGGCTCACATTTCCCTTCATTATGTCGCTGTTTTTTTGTGAAATTCTCATTGATTTTTTTTTTCTTCTTCTTCTTCATTTCTTTCACTTAATTTTAAAAATGATCATTGATGTTCATGAGATGCCCCATTCCTGATTACCAATTTTTTTAGTCTTAGACTTTCTTTTGACTGGTCTAGTTTATTAATTTGTCTATTTCACAGGTGTTCGTTGGGTGATGTAACAAACGATGATGCTTGTTATGAGAAAGCTCTAGAGGTCTCAAATGATAGGTCTACACGAGCTAAGGTGGTTTCCATAGCAATTCTTAATCCAACAACTTTTTTACATGCTTAGCACAACTTGGCATTTTCTATTACTTATGTGTCCTTAAAATTTTAAATAATGATCATTAATATTACGATTCCCCTGATACATGGTATTAATCTCCAGTATCGAATCTCTTATTACGTGTAGTGTTTTATGATGGCTAGTTTCCTTCAACTCTTATCCGAATTTGTGTTTCATTTGCCTGCAATCCACTCTTAGAATTTTAGTGGCTGTACCCACCAAAACTTTAAATTTACTTGTAATAGATATCCTTCATGGATTTCATTTCAACTTTTCACTGGCATATCTGTCGTATGTGGTAGTCTTTGATTTATACACATTTTGGCGTTGCTAATTGGCTGCTCCAATAGTAGTCACTCAGCAGAGTTAAAACCTGGATAATAGGACGACATGGGTGCAGTTGTTTGTAGAATTGTTTTTTGTTGCTATTTTGCTGAGTATATTCTACTGTCGAGTGACATTTCTTCTTCTTCTTGATGGTAGAGATCTCTTGCTCGAAGTGCATACAACAGAGGAGACTTTGAAAGATCCAAAGTTCTGTGGTATGATCTGTTACTGGCTCTTGTCGTTTTTTGTATACTGAGATCTGGGTGTTAGGCTCTCAATATAATCACCATCCAGCACTGGTGACACTGTTTTGACACAGGGAATCTGCTATGGCTTTGAACACACTTTTTCCAGATGGTTGGTTTGCTTTGGGAGCTGCTGCATTAAAAGTGGGTCATTTACATTTGGGCTGTCCAATTTTTTTTCATCTCTTCCCTTTTTAGAATTGCTTGATGTTTTATACCCACCAAATACTCATGGTATCATTCCGTGTTCTTTCAAATTATGCAGGCAAGAGATATCAACAAAGCGGTGGATGGTTTCACTCGAGCTGTTCAACTTGATCCTGACAATGGAGAGGCCTGGAATAATCTCGCCTGCTTGTATGAGCGTGTTGGCCTAATCATCTTTAACTGTTCAATTATATCATCGTTTTAAAAATCATCAATCGTCTGCCTTGCCGTGTCGCTCCATCTAGTTTTAGTTGCTTTTTGCTGCACATTTGAATATTATCCAATTTCTTTATATGCTGTGAGAAGCTCATAATTCGTAGTCGCAAATGACATAAGTAAAGACTAAAGAACAACAAAAAATTGGATGTCCAAAATGCCAAACATTTAGTGAGATGACCGCTGAGAGATAAGACATCTTTCTTGTACACTGTTGGCAGACTAGGATGTATCGTTGGGATTTGGGAACTTCTGATATCCTTGTGTGATAAATAAAAGATAAATGGCCGTCGTCATGTTTCTATCAGCTTGCAGCCTATCACCCTCCAGCTTCTAACAAAAAATAATAATTAGACTTCACTTTGACGTGATCTGGTGTAGAGGCCCGGGGGGAAGCCTTTGCTGATGCATAAGTCACTACATAATCTGTTACCTTATTCTTTCAGCTGGTGTCTTATTTCAAAATTTCATTTTTCTGTAATGGCAATTCATTTTATATATATCAGTCCACTAGAATTTCTTTCTCATCCATTTGATCTGACCATTCTGTTGTCTATATCTGCTGTATTTTCTTTTATACGGAGTAGTAAGAATTGTTGTGATGAGCTGCGTATCTTCAACAGGCATATGATGAGAGATAAAAGTGAGGAGGCTTTCATTGCATTCAAGGAGGCACTCAAATATAAGTGTGTCATCTCCATCTCTTTTAAGCTCACTCAACCCGAGATTAGGTGTTTATTTGCTAACAGCTTTTAGTGACTCGTGTCATTTAACTGCTTGTCAGGCGAAATAGTTGGCAAATGTGGAAGAACTATGGTCCAGTTGCGGCTGATGTTGGAAATCTTTTTGAGGTGAGATCTATAGTCCATTGTATGCCCTTTCTGTCCATAAGCATCATACAAATGTGGCATCATTAGGATAATGAAGCTCTTTTTTGTTAATCTGTTGAGAAAATAACAAATTAATAATCCTTTGAAAGATGAGGTTTTGGCTGATTTTTGAAACATTCAGATAACTGTGAATGTTTATCACTAACACAATGAATGAGATACATTCATTCCTGGAATATAGTAGAGCAGGGTGAGTTTATTCAACCTATGCTATTAACTAGGTACAAGAAACAGGATCATGACCAAGTTATACGACTCAGATGTTCTGTATTCAGCTAAGTAGTCCATTGGTTGTTCTTTCTGTGGAGCTGGAGCTCTCACGGATGTTCAGTGTAGTGTAGCCAGTCATGTTGTCCATTGATTGAAACAACTCCCACAAATTTTGTTAAGCATGTGAACCTGCTTTCATGTGTCAGCTTTGAATGTAACTTATCTAACGTTGCCAAGAGCGGGGGTGGTCGGTTCCCAAAAATCTGAACTGAAGACACCTTTTCAAATTTATATTTAAAAACAAAAAAACTCAGACGAACTGTCTAAACGGCCTAAGGTGCAATGAGGTAGCGAGGTGTGAGGCTTAGCTTTACAGTGCACCTTATTTACACAGGTGCATTATTTTTGCAATCAATTTTTGTTTGGCTGTTAAAGAAAACTAAAAACTAGTGATGTGGACAAAATGTAAGCAAACTGGTAAATGGCAAAATGTAGTAATTGTGTGGTAAAATGAAAAGATTTTTTGAAAAACTGGATGTGCTAGCATTATGCATCCTAACTGCGGCCTATGTAGAAGATGCCTTGAGACATTTTTGGCTAGTGTATCAATGAGTATTGGGCCTGGGTGCACCCAGAGCATGCTTTGTTAAACCGCGGAGATGACACTGAATGGAACAGGCTCTGTACTTCTGCTGACATAGGATACTAAATGTCTCAGCGTTACACTTAACATGATGCGTTTGCTGGGTTTCTTCCCGATTCTGTTTTGTGTTCTATTTTAATTGGCTGTTTGCTTGTGCAGGCTGTGAAAGCAGTACAGATGGTTTCAGATCTAAGTGGCAATAAGAGTAACGACGGAGAATTGTTGGAGAGAATGATGCAAGAAATGGAGAAGCGAGCTTCATCTCAGCATGCAGGTATCACAGCAAGCGATACAAACTGTATCGCAGAGACAGCTTCACAGCCTGAGTTTTCAGAGTCAAGAGAAAATACACTCTTAATGGAGTCACTTGGGAAAATCCTTAAGCAGGTACTTTTTCATCCTCGGCATTTTCTCCATTTGCAATTCTTTTTAATAGGTCAAATGTGATGCCTTAAAAGAATTTTTATTATTTTGGCGTGACTAAACTACTGGTGATTCACTACAACAGACTACTGGAGTAGTCATTCTAAATACTATGCAATATACAACACAATTCTTCATGGGTCATTTGGAAACAATGTTTGTGTTTGTTATACATCTGACCATCGACCCCCTTACTCTGCTATGTGCCGAAGGCCGAAACCCTTCTGACATTGGGGGTAAGGTAACATTGTTGTTGAAATTACTCACATCTTCTGTCTATTCGAAAGATGTATCAAACATCTATACCAAAATCCACATACCAAAAAATATCAAGTGACAGATGGTCTTTTCGTTTTACTTTCCTCCAAAAGACTTTTCCGCCTTTCTCCTCCAAACAATCGCAAGTTGAGTTTCTTCTTACTTGATTCCTTTTCCCGTGATCAATAGTTTCTTCATCAAAATTTCTGCTTTACTAACTCCACATTTGCTTTCCTCCACAAATCCTCAAGAGCTATTTTCGACGTTTTTCCCTAGACACCTCTCATCTTTTATTAGTGTGGCAGTTTTTGACACTGATTCATAAATTTGGTTTAGGATTTAGAATTCCCCTTGATCACAACGGAAACTTGTTTAGATATACCGCTCTTCTTTTCACTATGATCTTTGGTTGGATCTTTCGAGTTCAAAATTTCAAAATTTTGACCATTATTATGCCAAGGAAAAGATTATATTCAGATATTTCTTGTAATTACTATTTTTAACTGAAAACTGTTCCTTCTCTTCGAATCCAAACACCTCACATATTCAAAATCCCAGTTACAAAAAAGGTGGGCTCATATTGTCTTAAAGGGAGTATTATAAACGGAGTATATGTAAAAAGATACTGTCCAAGTGTTATCTTTGATGCCATAAAAGTAGATCATACTAAAATTGTGGGTGTGTATGATTGAGCGACGAAGTTGAGTTATTATTTGTTACTTAGTGAATCATATGTTATACGGAGTACTTGGTAATTTTGCTGAAATTCCCTAATTTTTTCTAACTGTAATTAGCAACGTTTAAATCCTTGTATGTAAAGTACAAAACGTAGTTGTTGAATTTGAGCAATTCATAAGCTGATTTCATCTCATCGGGTTCTATACACCTTTGAAAATTTCTCTTGCATAACGTGGAAAGTGCAAACAATTGATTGAGGGAGAAGTATAGGAGAACAAACAACCATTTTATTTTAAGTAGTTAGTCAGTAATTGAATTAACAGAGAGAGACAGTCGGAATTGACACTTATAGAATACATACAGTAGAGAGGAAAGATGAGAGGGTAGACATAGCCAAATTTTGTTGGATGAACAAATGAAGAGGATTGTCACTCTTTTTGATGAAAACATCTCAGAACCTTTCTGTAAATGAAAGGGAAGGAGGAGAGTGCTCTATGAATAGAGGTAAGTTTGAAAATTTATAACAGTAAGATTCGCATCGGAACGAGAAAATTAAAAAATCCTTGATTTTTTTTTTTGTTTTAACCTATTGTGGGTATATTGACAGCAATTTTAGATCGGATATTATAGAAAAAGTAGGAGTTTACAATCTCTTGTTTCGTGGACATGGTGGAGAGCTAGAAAAAGGAAGAACCTTTTTAAATTGAATCTTTGAGGGAGCAAAAGAAAAGATAAACAGTGAAAGCCATTCACTTTTCTGTTGCCTGTATGATTTGATTTTCTCTTTAACCTGCTTTCATACATAGGATGCTTGATTTTCACTTATCATGTTTTTGCTCGTATTTAACATGTTCATATTTCTACTAGTACAGTGATAAACAACTAGAACGATTCAATTCACTAATATTAGTGATCAACCAGTGCTTTAGTATATTCTTATACATGTATCTCAGCACTTATGAAATACCATTTGGTTTCCGTTTGCAGATTGTTCTGAATGTTGGAAGTGGAGATATGTGGGGATTGTATGCTCGGTGGCATAAGCTTAAAGGAGACCTAAACATGTGTTTGGAGGCCTTGCAAAAACAAGTTAGATCATACCAGGTATCTTTATATTGCTGATTAGTTGTATTCACGCACAATTAGCCCTCCGCCCCTCCCAATAAAACTACTCCGATATTGTAAGAAACTAATCTATCAAGTTAAAGAGCTTTTAGCTTTTTGGGCATGTATCATTGTTAATGCGGTTTGATGCACCAGAATCATACACAGTATGGTGGAGTCTTTTAATGTTTCTCTTTTGCTTTAAAATGCAATACCAGTAGAGAAATGTGGGACAGAGGGAGGGAGAAAGGAGAGAGGTCCTCTTCTGTTTGTTTTAGTCTTTCTAGTCGTTTTTTTTAAATAATATTTTTCTCCTGGCTGGTCATCCTAATTTCTGCTGCCATGCTCAATAACTTAGTAACATAATCTTCTATAAGTTCTCCTTCAACCAGGTAAGACAGGCTGCATTCATGTCCAGTAAAATGAGTCGTACATTTCTAATCTTCTTACATCTGTGTGAGTGTGAGCAAAATTTAAAAGCAGTTCCACTGATACCGCTCATTTATTCTCCATAGAAAACTTTTTGGTGGTATGAGCCTATTACATTAGTAACTGCCATCACGTAATGGAATTCCAGACTACCATTACGTTGTTTTTGGATTAATCTCGATGTGTAAAAGACACTAAGAAATACAGTTCCTTGTCTTTTCTATACTTAAAACAATACTAATTAATCTTAGGTACACCTTACTGCTAAATTACGGATTGGTAAATGGCACATTTACTACTAGGGTATTGTGAACAAGGTCAGTAGACTGAGACAGACTACAAAGCATACCCACATAAAATTTAACTGAAAATCTAGATAACTAGAAGATTAGAAGTGAAGAGTCAACAAATTACTAAACCGTTTTGACATTAGGATTGCATTTGACCTCGACCCCGTTAGTTTATCAGGACTCTTCATCGCAATTAATACCACCTATTGTGCCATGAGTGCGAATAACATATTTGAAAGACGTGATGGGAAAATAAACTATACTCTCAAGTGCTACATTGCAGCATGTAGTTTCTGTTCTCATGATAACAAGGCATTGCAAGGTACTGAGTCTGGTGATGTGCTTGGTATTGAACCCATGTAACAGCCAACACGCCGCATAGCGGCCAGCATCTAATACCAGTATATCACGGTGATGAGAGTTCTGATTGTTCGTGTAGTAAATCTTTCTGAGAATGAAGGTTTATTGTTGGATGAATGTGTATCTTTCTGTGCTCCAAGAGCTCAACCATTAAGCACTAATTGTCTATATATTCTGTCATCGTCATCTAATGTAACGACTTCTGTTTGTACTATTGTACTCTGTTTAATTTTTAATTTTATTTTTTCCCCTTTTCTAATGGTACTATGATTTGCATATTTGGCTCGTTAGGGTTCGGAAGTTGGGAATGACAGTACACAGTTCAGAAAGTTCGCTTGTGCATCATTGGACCTTTGTAACACATACATGGAAATATCAACTTCTACTGGAAGCCTTAGAGAGCTTCATTCCGCTGGCATGCATCTTCGTAGCACAATCAAGCGGGTACATTCTAATTTGGTTTATAATCAAATTGAAGCATCGAGTCTTTCTATTTAGCGACGAGCAAGTATTTACTGAGTATCATTTACCCTGCAGGGTAGTGCATTTTCAGACACAGAAGAGTACAAGGCCCTCCAAGGTTGCCTTGATCAAGTCGAGACGAGACTTAAATCTGAATCACTACCCTAATCCATGAACTGTGCGCGCTTGTTGATCACATATGAGGTAACCTAGAATGACTGAATCATTGCCCTAATCCATGTCTTTGAATGACTCTTAAGTATACGACTATCTGCTGCTGCTGGTCCTTCGCAAGTTAACTAGCAACCGTTAACGTGAGAAAATGCTTATTGTGTAGCTAATTATTCAGCCGGCAGTTCCTCATTTTGCTGAGTTTCATGCAACATTCGCTCCACAGAACAAGTAAACTACTCTACAACGTCTGTTGAGGAAAATTGTTTGACAAGAGAAAACCGATGGCCAATATCCTGTGGAATGATAGATTACACCCGCGGTAACATTCTTTTTATCATCTCAGATGTTGTACGTAGTAATTGGTTTTTAGATGCGTCCCCAACTCCCAAAGGTGTCGTGGTATAGATTACCACATTATCTGAACTACTCCCTTCGTCTCGGTCATTTATTATCCTTTTATATTATTTGTGAGGATTATTTTAATCAAAGGACAACAAATGACCGAGACGGAAAGAGTAGTATTTATAGTCCGAATATTGTGAGATATCGTATGTTCATCAGGTGTACATCACTCCTCGAGTTCCAATCATTTGTTTACTTTGACTGAAACCTCCGATAAAGAATAAAGAAAGGTAAACAAATCATTGGAGGAACGGAGTACATGTCGGTTTGATGATAATCTCATTGTACTCGGGCTTCTTCATAGCGGCATAACCACATTTTGTTCAGTGGGGTTGTATGACTATAGATGTAGGCGCAAACGGTAGAACTACTACGCAGTACAATTATTATGTGCGAAGTGGACCAATATTAGCGATTTTGACGTATGTTATTCCGACACTGATACGACATTTTGAATACTTCAATGTCGACCAAATATTTTGCCTAAAGTAGCCGTGTCTGACACTCTTTAACATTTTGTGGAAAATTTTGAGCAAGCATTTTGATAATTAAGCCCTTAATTGTACCTCACGCAAAAGATTCTTGGTTGCAATATTTTAGATTTGATGTAATTAACGCCTATAATCTCGATTTTTGGTAGCCACGTTATTGCTACCACAGTATAATCTGTATTATGTTCGTCATCTTTGTTGGTCTGGGCTTTAATGTTCATGCGCGTTATGAGAATAATCAGTCGAAAGAAGTCATATATTCCAATATCGTGTCGGAGAGTTCTAAACATCATTATGAGGAACTATATTCCTATTGACACGTTTTTGAGAAAAAAATATTCGCGCTTTAAATCAACTTTTTCCGCGCAAAAAATGACCAATTTTGAATGTTATTATCCACGTTTTTTCGACCTTTTTGATCCTAGAATAAAATGGATCCATATTTGCGATGAAAAATATTCACATTATGTACAATGTTCCGGTCTAATATAATGGTCATTTGGATATGAAAAGAGATTTTTCAAAGCGTTAAGATCGCGTTATGAAACGTGTCGGAATTAGTCGAAACAAGTCCTATACCATTTTATATTGTGTCAAAGAGTTCAAAATATCATTACATGACATTATATTCCTATCGATAAGTTTTGGTGAAAAAATATTCGCGCTTTTAATCAACTTTAATCGTTTCCGAAAAATTACCAAAAATGACCGATTTTGAAGGTTATTATCCACGTTTTTTCGACATTTTTGGTCCCGAAATAAAAATAGTTCATATTCGCGCTAAATAAAGATGACGCCTAGTAAAATGTCTCGATGTAATATTAGAGTCATTTGGACTTCAATGAATACTTTTAAAAGCCATAAAATTGCGCTATGAGACGTGTCGGAATCAGTCGAAACAAGTTCTATACTTTGTTTTTATATCTTGGAGGGGCCCCTGGTGATTATTATTAGGTAGTATTCTATCCCTATCGACAAGTTTCGTGAAAAAAAAAATTACGCTTTCGAGCAACTTTACCATTGTCAAAAAAACAGTAAAAATGACCAATTTTAAAGGTTATTATTCACGTTTTTTCGACATTTTGGGTCCCGAAATAAAAATAGTTCATATTCGCGCTGAAAAAGGTTGACACCCAGTAAAATGTGTCGATGTAATATTAGAGTCATTTGGACTTCAATGAATACTTTTAAAAGCCATAAAATTGCGCTATGAGACGTGTCGGAATCAGTCGAAACAAGTTCTATACTCCATTTTATATCGTGTCGGGGATCCTGAAATTATTATTAGGTAGTATTTTATCCCTGTCGACAAGTTTCGTGAAAAAAATTTACGCTTTAGAGCAACTTTCACCATAGTTGAAAAATAGTAAAAAATGACGGATTTTAAAGGTTTTTTTTTTTTTTTTTTTTTTTGGTAAAGGGTAAGTTGTATTAAAGAATATGAATCAATATACACAGGTTTGGCTACGTCAGATTATGTAGCCATCTAGCATCTTTAGCCCGTAACGGGTATTTTATCTTGGTCATAATTCTATCCCGTACATCAGTCTTAATCAATTTAACTATATGGTGCGGTCGCTGAACCGAACCTTCTAGTCTGCATAGATTCCTTTGTCTCCACACATGGTACACCATGGCATTGAATACGGCGCGAATAACATTGCATTGAAACTTGGTTCCACGCATGTTAGTCGCCCAGGTCAGAGTATCGGAACAAGGTATCCGCTTCTTCACCCAACAGCTCAGGCTGTCAACAATTTGAGAACTCCAGGCACATCCAAAGAAAATATGCTCCAAGGTCTCCTCATAGGCCTCACAAAAATAGCACCTATCTGAATCAGAAACACCAAACCGCTTCAGATTGGACCTAGTGTTTAAAGCCTTCCTAAACACGAGCCAAACAATAAAACTGTGTTTAGGACTGCTCCAACCACTCCAAACAAGACGGGCCCAAGGGACATTCGGGTTGTGAGCCCGTAAACCATCGTACCCCTCCGAGATCAGGTAACAAGTTCTCGATCCATGCCATCGATCATTCACAAACATATGCTTAATTTTATCCTTAGCATGGCAGATTTTTCGCCAAGCCCAGGTCACATCAGTATTAGGTTGATACTCTCGCCACTCACGGCCCTTCAGATAGATGGCATTAACCCACCGGACCCAAAGACGATCCGGTTGATCAAAGACCCAAGATGCCAGTTTTGCAACAGCAGCCATGTTCCAACAGATCAAGTCCCTCAGCCCCAAACCCCCCTCCATTTTAGGGCAGCAGATCTTCTCCCAGCTCACTAGGGCCCTATTATTCCCTTCAACGCCACCATTCCATAAAAAATTGCGACACAAGGAAATAATTCTATTCATTACATAGATCGGAATAATAAATACCATGGCCCAGTAATTATGTAGCTGAGACAGCACAGACTGGACCAAAGTAAGTCTCCCCGCATAAGACAGCTTTCGGGCTCCAATACTAGAAATCCTAGATATTATACGAGCAATCAAGGTTTCACAATCATTTTTTCCAATTCGTGTGCATTGGATCGGCAACCCAAGATAACGAAAAGGCAACGTACCTTCCACACAACCCGAGAACTGTAATATAGAAGATTTCACATCATCATCTACACCTGCAAAATAAGCATGCGACTTCCCAATACTTATATTAAGTCCCGAGGCCCGACTAAAAGTAGCAAACGCTCTCCACAAGAATTCCATCGATTCAGTATCTCCTTTGCAAAAAAGAAGCAAATCATCAGCAAACATCAAGTGGGTAAGCTTCATTAACCCGCATTTCGGATGATATCTAAATTTCCTGTCTATCTTACCATATGTTAAAATACGAGAGAAGTATTCCATACATATAGTGAAGAGTAGCGGAGACATAGGATCTCCTTGCCTCAAACCTCGCTTCCCACGAAAGAACCCAAAACTATCCCCATTAGCACTGAGGGAGTACGAGACGGAGACACACTCCATAATCAGGCCTCGAAAATGTTCCGGGAAATCCAAGGCAATAAGCATTTGTTCTACAAAACTCCATTCCACACTATCATAGGCCTTGTGAATATCAACCTTGAAAAGACATCTAGGAGAAACCCGACCTCTCCTATACATCTTAACAAGGTCCTGACAAATTAGGACGTTTTCGACGATACTCCGACCCTCAATAAATCCACCCTGAGTAGGTGAGATTATCCGGGGCAGAACCTTAGCCAACCTAGTGCATATAATTTTTGCGACACATTTATACACAACATTACAGCACGCAATTGGCCTGAAATCTTTCACAGACTGAGGTCTACTCATTTTAGGAATTAGAGTAATGATAGCACAGTTCAGTTGTTTCAGCAACTTACCAGAAATGAAGAAATCCTGGATCGCGCTGACCACAGTTGCTCCAACAATATCCCACGAATCAATAAAAAAATGACTCGTGAAACCATCCGGACCCGGAGCTTTATCACGGTGTATCGAGTACATAGCTTTCTTTACTTCCTCCTCGGTGACGCTTGCCTCAAGCAAGAGTTTCTGCTCATCGGAACACGTACTCCCCAAGCGAACTAAGTCCGTCTGAACAGGCTCGACCATCCTCGATTCACCCAAAAGCGAAGTATAATACCGCAAAAACGCCTGCTCAATTTCGTCCTTTGATCCGCAGTCTCTCCCCTCAGCGTCTTCAATCCTAGCGATAGAGTTATGAGCTCGTCTCGCTCTCATCACACCGTGGAAGAAAGCGGAGTTAACGTCACCTTCTTTCAGCCACCGCTGCTTCGATTTCTGTGCCCAGAAATCATTACGTGCAGCCTGTAGTTGACGGGTAGTTTCATTCGCTGCCAATTCTTCTTGCATCAGCTCATGCGTCATTTCAGTACGCAGGCGAACTTGCAGGTCCGCCAGCTTCTTTTCAGCCATACTGCACCTTGCCTCAATATCCGAGAACGACGTCGAATTCAGCAACTTCAAGGGCCGTTTCAGGCTTCGCAGTTTCTTGACTAATTGGAACATGCGTGTTCCTTCAACCTGAGCATCCCACACTTTATTCACACAAGGCAAAAACTCATGAGATCGACTCCATAAATTCAAATATTTGAAAGGTCGATTCTTAGCCTCCCCAATTGAACCACACAAGGACAATGATCAAAGGTCCCTTCCGGGAGAAAGTTCGCAAACCCATCCGGGAATAACCTAACCATCTCATCTCGCCAAACATCTATCAATACGGCTAAAGACTCTTGTTTCGACAACTTTGTGTTTATTATTCCACGTTTTTTCGACATTTTTGGTCCCGAAATAAAAATAGCTCATATTCGCGCTAAATAAAGATGACACCTAGTAAAATGTCCCGGTGTAATATTAGAGTCATTTGGATTTCAATGGATACTTTTAAAAGCCATAAAATTGCGTTATGAGACGTGTCAGAATCAGTCGAAACAAGTTATATACTCCATTTTATATCGTGTCGGGGGCCTTGATAATTATTATTAGGTAGTATTCTATCCCTATCGACGAGTTTCGTGAAAAAAAATTACGTTTTCGAGCAACTTTCACCATTGTCGAAAAATAGTAAAAAATGACCGATTTTGAAGGTTATTATCCACGTTTTTTCGACATTTTTGGCTCCGAAATAAAAATAGCTCATATTCGCGCTGAATAAAGTTGACACCTAGTAAAACGTCCTAGAGTAATATTATAGAGTCATTTGGACTTCAATGTATACTTTTAAAAGCCATAAAATTGCGTTATGAGACGTGTCGGAATTAGTTGAAACAAGTTCTATACTCCGTTTTATATTGTGTTGGGGGTCCTGATAATTATTATTAGGTAGTATTCTATTCATGTCGACAAGTTTCGTGAATATAATTTAGATTTTCGAGCAACTTTCACCATTGTCGAAAAATAGCCAAAAATAACCGATTTTGAAGGTTATTATCCACGTTTTTTCAACATTTTGGGTCTCGAAATAAAAATGGTTCATATTCGCGCTGAATAAAGTTGACACTTGGTTAAATGTCTCGGTGTAATATTAGAGTCATTTGAAGTTCAATGGATACTTTTAAAGGCCATAAAATTGCATTATGAGACGTGTCGTAATCGGTTGAAACAAGTTCTATACTTCATATTATATCATGTCGGGGGTCCTGATAATTATAATTAGGTTATTCTATCCCTATTGACAAGTTTCGTGAAAAAAAATTACGATTTCGAGCAACTTTCACCATTGTCGAAAAGTAGTAAAAAAATGACCGATTTTGAAGGTTTTTTTTTTTTTTTTTGGTAAAAGGTAAGTGTGTATATATATATGTGAGTATCCAATATACAAAATTGACTACATCAAATTATGTAGCCATTGACTGTCTCGAGTGCTAATGGGGTATTTAATCTTACACATAATCCGACTTCTAAAATCCAATTTAATCATATTAGCAACATAATCAGGTCGCCGAACAGCTCCCTCAATTCTGCAAAAATTCCTCTGTCTCCAAATATGATAAATCGTCGCGTTAATCATGGTGCTAAGAATATTGCACTGGAATTTATTACCTCTCTTCTTCGTAGCCCAAAGCAAACCTCCCAACGCTGGAATTCGTTTCTTCACCCACCTGCTTAGAATATCAATAATTCTAGAACTCCACCAACACCCAAAGAATAGGTGTGTAAAAGTCTCAGCCTGTGAGTCACAAAAGTAGCATAGGTCGGAATCAGAAATCCCAATCCTCAAAAGTTTCACTCTAGTACTTAAAGCCCCTCTAAACACAAGCCATGAGATGAAGCTGTGTCTAGGGAAACTCCAAGTATTCCAGACGAGCCTGCCCCAATCAACCTTCGGGTGATGATCCCGTAAGGCCTCATAGGCATGTGCAATGGAGTACTGCGCCGAGGTACCATGCCAAAGCCCATCCACCAGTAAATGATTTTGAAGGTTATTATCCACGTTTTTTCGACATTTTTGATCCCGAAATAAAAATAACACATATTCGCGCTGAAAAAGGTTGACACCTAGTAAAATGTCCCGGTGTAATATTAGAGTCATTTGGATTTCAACGGATACTTTTAAAAGCCATAAAAATTTGAACCAGAGTCGACGATCTTGAACTTATCCAACCTTGAAAAAAATTGAGCTCGCAAACATGCTCGCGAGCTAAAAAGCAAGTTTGAGCCTGTATATAGCTACTAAATTAACGTTTTTTTCCCACCGACTTGTTTTAATAACCTGGTATCCGAAAACATATACAAAATGTATTAGACAAATCACTAGAAACTTGGTATATGGCGAAAAAAACTACTCGTATATAATTAATATTAATATTTTTTTGATTAAAAGCAAAATATTTACTCATCACATTGTCCGAGCTCTTCGAGCCGAGCCAATGGTTGCTCGGCTAATCTCGTTATGTTGTCGAGTCCGAGCTCAAGTTTTTCGCGAGTTGTCTTGTCACATTTTCACCCCTAGTTCCATCACAAGTAAGACTAATTGATAGGTAGGAAACTTGCCGTAATTTTGATTTTGAGCCAAACGCTCGAGAATGAGTCATGTTTAGGGTTGGAAGTGGGCATTACTCGGGGCGATTGATCGTGTCTGAGGGAGGAAATAATATGGACTAAACACGGGATGTGTGCTTCTAGCTATGGATAATTTGATACAATAAATATATATTGTATAGAGTAATTGAGTTTGTAATCAAATGCAAAGAAATGAACGAGATGGAGAGACTTTATTTTATTTTTTTTCTTATGAAATATACGAGTAACATTTTAAAGATGAAAGAAATCAATGAAATAGATAAAATATTTTGTTTTGTATTAAACGTATCCATTTTTATTAGATTCGAGACCCTTACAACACCAAATTATAATTGATCTTTCGATAAATAAAATAAGAAACCATATGTCAATAAACCTACTCTTACTGTTTACCCAAATTTTTATATGAGACGATCCCACTATAAGTCGATAAGTTTACCAATTCCAAATCAAATTCAAACCACGAGTGAGTGGTGTTTATGAATCCGTTGTTAGAAGAATAGCGGGAAAACCGTAAGCAATCCAATTCAAACCAATTTCATAAATCCAAGAGCAAGAGCAAGAGCAAGAGCAAGCAGAGCAACAATGGTGATGTACGCACTCCCAAGCATGTCACGCCCAGAAATCATCTCATTTCTATCAGAATCCCAAATCATTACTCTCTCCGACGCCGATCTTCTTAACCCTACCCCTAATCTCATCTTCAATCTCTACACTTCCCTCTTACACCATCTCACCACTCTCATGTTAGTTTTACTCCTAATCCCTAACCCTAACCCTAACCCTAATTCCCCTTTTATTGCTTCAATTGATTGATTCCGTTTTTGCAGGGATGACCAGGATCAGCTCGATTTTGCGGCGTTGGAGCGGCTTGATAATCCTGATATGCTGTCGACTCTGTCAGAGTTATGAACTTGTATACTCGAATTAAGGATGTTTTGGAATGCATTGAGTGTCCTACTGCTTTCACCTTGAATGATTTGGTTCATCCTAATGCCACTCGTACTGCTAAGTTTCTTACTGCCATCATCAATTTTTATCTTTACAGGTAGTTGATTTGCTTATTTATGTTGTTAATCTATTTATCAGACGTTTTGTTCATGTCTGAAAGCTGTGTGGATTTCCGAGTTTTCGAGTTTTAAGGAATCGACAATGGGCCTGAAACATTTGTTGGGATTGGAATCTTGCATTGTGGACAGTGAAGTAGTTATGTTAGGATTTAATGTCGGTTAACTCGACGCCTATGAACTTGGTTAGTTTAGTAGCTCAGGCATGCCTTTCTATGCTGTACTATTCTTCATCAGAATTCAGAAAAGAGATTTGTCAGACTCAATTAGGGTTCCTTTTTTAAGAAATGAAGAATTGAAGACGAATATCTCGGATGCTCATCTGTGGTTATAATTATGTTATTCCTCTCATTTTAACAAGAGGTTTTCGAAATAGTCATGTTGAGCTTTCTAAGCATTGATTGTTGGGGATTAATTGACGAATAAACTGAAAAACGTGAGCATGGGGGCAATGGAATGTGTTTTCTGTTCAGCATTTTTCAGGGATCAAGCTTGTAGTGGTAAATTGAATTTTAGACGTTATGATTGACGAATCACTTACTTATTGTGTATGTTTACTGCCAATGGGATAGAGATTCGAAGCTGAATATGATGAGTCCATATGGGGATCAAATTGCTTTACTAAAAGAGCAGCAGATGCAGGAAGAATCAAAAATTTTACAGGTGACAAGGAACTACAAGATGCGCCTTACGCTGTAATAATAACATAAAATGTTTTTTTTCTGAGCTACTGTTTGAGGATGATTTTCGTCACTGTTTGTGAATGGTAATGCAGTTGAGAGAAGAAATTGAGGCAATCAAAGAAGTGAGGGACAGGGAGAAGCCTCTTGTCCAAGAGGCGGAGGCTAAGGTGAAGGAGTTGCGACAAGCTATTGATGACCTCAACAGCCTTCAGTCGAACTTGAGGAAGGAGCGCCAAGCAATGAAGGAAAAGGCCCATGAGCTGAATAACAATGTAAGAAGTCAATTCTGTCAGTATGGTCGCCTTAGTTACCTCATGTTGCATTCGACTAATGAAGCCGTTATACTGTATAAAACACAACTTAAAAACAATGAAATCAATTTGCATTGTTATGACCCATCTACCTTTGAGGAATGCATATCTTCTTACAGGAATGCAAATAACTCAGTTTTTATGATGTGATTTGTCCTTATCATTTCTTATTGTAGCCTTATAACTTTGTAACTTACGAAGTACTATATCTGTGTTCATAAAGATTTCCACAGCAGAATTTGAGCTCATCCAAGCTACAGAAGAAAATGCTATTTGGCGGTCTAAAATTGTGCAATCACCAGTGAAACTCCAGGTTTGGCCTTCTCTGGATCTTAAATTGAGTGCTTTTGTTTTTTGGTTGATTTGAATCAAATACAAATACATTGTTACAATATGGTACTGTAGCTTGATATTATGTTTAGCTGTAGTAGCTTTCACGATGATAAAAACGATTTGGTCGGTGCTTTTGCCAGCATGTATGCCCTACCTAATTTGCGAGATACATCCATCGACCCTCGTTACTTGAAGTAGTTAAGAGTTCTAGTTTGCAATCTACCAGCTCCAAGGAGCCTCATTTTGGACTTACCATCTCGAGAAAGAAAAACTTTATCATTGATGTAATATGAAGATTGACATAATTGACAATCTGCAGGGGCTTATTGAAGTGTTTTATTTGGTGTATAAAACACTTGTACCTAATGTCATACTTTTTCTTACAATGTGTAGAAGGCCTTGGAGGAGAAGAAAGCTGTTGTGATGGAAGCAAAAGACTCGGAAAGGCTTGCTATGCAACGGTTTCAAGATAAGAGTGCAGTTTTAGAGGTTTATACGAAGGTAAACTAAGCTAGCATATTCTACTAGTCAACTTCATTGCTGGCCATGTTTTATGTATATGTCTTAATATTTGCACTTACGGTTAATATTTTATATGCATTCCCTGACTACGTTTTGATGAAAAACAAATTTACGTTTTTCTTGTTCTACTAATTCCAGGCTTCGGAGAAAATGACAAAACAACTGGCTCAAATGCAGACTTTGCATGAACAGGTAACTAAACCTCTCCTTGGAATGATTGAAATAGCCAACCAAACAAAAATAAAGGGTTTCATTAATTTCCATTCCCATGTCTTTCCTAAATATCCCTCACCAACAACCCGTTGAATTGTTGATATATAGCAATGACTGGGAGTTATATATATATATCATGTTTTCCGAGTATGTACTGAAACTCCCTTGCTCCGACAGGTAAATTATGCAAAATCTGTTGAGAAAGACGTCAAGCAACTAAAGGCTAAGCTAAGTGATGAGCAAATGCTTGGGATATCACTTGAAGCCAAAGTCACAGAATGCGAAGCTATAGGTAGGGTAATCATAATGCTCTTTTTTTTTTATCTTGCTTCATTTCATTTCAAATATTCCCGTGTTATAAATAATGTGCGTTTTTTTCAGCTGAAAAGTTGGATAAAGAAAAACGTGAGCTAGAGAAGGAAAAAAATCTCAGACGTGAGAAAGATTTAAGAGGCTTAAATGACGTAAAGTTGGAGGCAGAATCAAGGAGAAATGATTTGGAAGAAAGACGAAGGAAGATGGACAATATTATAGTTGAGGTAATGCTCCTATCTCTTCACTGCGAAATTTGTTTTTACCTACTCTTTCCCATTCTCGATGTTCTTCCCCGTTCAATATAATACCCCTCACTTAATATTCAATATGGAGTATTAAGGAAGTGAGAAGAACATTCAGAATGGGAGGGTGTATTTACGTACTTAATTATTCTATCACACTTAATATTCTTGTTCGACTTTTGGGGCCAAAGTTTCAATACTTGTAGATAACAAAAAAGGCCGGAATTTAATAACTTTAACTTGAAGTTCTCATCTATATCGAAACTTGTAGGTGGATGTTGTAAAAGCAAAAACTAGTTCAGTGAAGGAGCTTGCCGCAGCCACACAAGTAGAGTTGCTCAGAAAGAGTGAAGAGATTGTAAACGAGGTAACTTACTTACTCTACATCTTGCTTGTGTTTTAGGCTATTGGGAATAAGAGATGGACAACATATTGGTTCTCTTTCTGTCCTATGTCGCCCAAAACAATCTTTTTTGATCGTATAAATTTACATCGTGCAACATATGATGGTCACAAAAGCATGAAACTGTTCATTACTTCTAACTTCTCGCTAAACGAATATCTTTCAGCTTCAGTTTCTAGGTTCGATTCTGTGTCAATTTCATTCATTGATCCAGTACGGGTGTGGAAATTAAAGATTCTCAGACTGATGTGTGTCGGACTCAACTTGAAGATAGAGGACACGGTTACATGTTACAAAAGATCTGAGATTTGAATGAATTACTTATAGATGGATCTGATCTCTTCTCGTTGGCAGGTAAATGCGTATTCAAGCTCTATGGTGCAAGTGATGTCAAGGATCGCAGTTGCAGGAAACAAAGATGGGTTTTAGGCAACATGCTTCCTCACTCACGACTCTCGACTCTCGACTCACGAGTCTGGACCATCTCTGTACATATGTCAAAATATCATGTAAGGATCAGCTGTCATTGTTTTGCCAGAGTTCGAGTTGTGTGACAGTTTTCGTACGCTAATTATTTCAAATCCAAGCTATTATTCCTTGTTAAACCTACAAGCCGAGCTGGTAAAGTTCGTCGAAAAACTGTTCCAAACT
This sequence comes from Agrostemma githago, assembly GCA_958450325.1. Lineage (NCBI taxonomy): Eukaryota > Viridiplantae > Streptophyta > Magnoliopsida > Caryophyllales > Caryophyllaceae > Agrostemma > Agrostemma githago. Next base: position 73,870,401 of record OY288245.1, on the reverse strand, counting down.
ATAGCGGTTCATGGGACGTACCGCCCGATTATCCCGGCCCGTCCGACCCGAATTTTTAGCGGGCTTGGACACAACATTTTCAAAAATATACAAAGGCCCGGCCCGCGAACCCGTCCCAAACCCGCTAACCTGCTTGTTCGTGGGCCAAAATTTCACACCTAGCCCGGCCCGTATCCGGCTCGAACCCGCAAATGAACGCCTTTATTCCAAACGTGTTCACTTATATGTAAAAGATTGACACTCCTCTGTCAACAAGGCCTTAGAAACAATACAAGTTATTCGTCTTAAACTAAAGATGGTACTTAAGACGGTCAAATATCAACACAAACTATGAGGTAAATAAGTCATTTCAATTTTCTCGCAAAAATTCCTTAATCAGTAGATTAAAGCCCCTTAGGGTTGAGGGATACTACCACAATATTTCTCAACTAATCAATATTTTTATTTTATCTCATTAAACTATGGTTACGTCATTTGAGTAATTGAACTTAATTTTAAAAACTAAATTAATTAAAAAATTGTACGATGGTACATGTTTTGCTAGGTTAAATAGAAATTAACCATGGCGTAATGTGATTGATTAGTCGTGTTACTTGTGTATGAAATTTTCATACATTTTGTAAGTGTAGTATTTTCGGACTCTTGACATTATACTATAAAGAATATTCACTTAAATATTATGTAAAATTTTTATTAATTGTAATTGGTCATCATATCTTGTATATTTACTATAAAATTACGTTATGAGACGTGTCGGAATCAGTCGAAACAAGTTCTATATTCCATTTTATACGAGTATCTTGGAGGGGGTCCCGATGATTATTACGAGTATTAGGTAGTATTCTATCCCTATCGACAAGTTTCGTGAAAAAAAATTACGCTTTCGAGCAACTTTCACCATTGTCAAAAACTAGTAAAAAATGACCGATTTTAAAGGTTATTATCCACGTTTTTTCGACATTTTTGGTCCCGAAATAAAAATAGCTCATATTCGCGCTGAAAAAGGTTGACACCTAGTAAAATGTCTCGGTGTAATATCAGAGTCATTCGGATTTCAATGGATACTATTAAATGCCATAAAATTGCATTATGAGATAGGTTGGAATCAATCGAAACAAGTTCCATAATCATTTTTATATCGTGTTGGAGGCCCTGATAATTATTATTAGGTAGTATTCTATCCCTATCGACAAGTTTCGTGAAAAAAAATTACGCTTTCGAGCAACTTTCACCATTGTCGAAAAATAGTAAAAAATGACTGATTTTGAAGGTTATTATCAACGTTTTTTCGACATTTTTGGTCCCGAAATAAAAATAGCTCATATTCGCGCTGAATAAATTTGACACCTACTAAAACGTCCTGGAATAATATTATAGAGTCATTTGGAATTCAATGTATACTTTTAAAAGCAATAAAATTGCGCTATGAGACGTGTCAGAATCAATCGAAACAAGTGCTATACTCCATTTTATATCGTGTCGAGGGTCCTGATAATTATAATTAGGTAGTATTCTATTCCTATCGACAAGTTTCGTGAAAAAAATTTACGCTTTCGAGCAACTTTCACCATTGTCAAAAAATAGTAAAAAATGACCGATTTTGAAGGTTTTTTTTTGGTAAAAGGTAAGAATATATTAAAGAATGGTGATCAATGTACAAACATGACTACATCATGTTATGTAGCCAAGTCGAATCTCTAGCCCGTAACGGGTGAACAATCTTAGACATGATTCTAGACTGTACATCCATCTTAATCATTTTAATGACATAACTTGGATGTTGCACCGCTCCATCTAGACGACATAAGTTCCGGTTCCTCCACACATGATAAATCATGGCATTGATCACGGCCCTTAGGATGTTGCATTGGAATTTCGTTCCTCGAATCTTACTTGCCCACTGTAGCGCACCAATTCGGGGGATTTTCTTTTTCGTCCACTCATTCAGGCCATCAACAATTTTGGAACTCCACGCACAATCAAAGAAAAGATGTTCCAAGCTCTCCTCATGACTTTCACAAAAATAACACTGGTCAGAATCAGCAATACCAAACCTAACCAGATTAATCCTAGTGTTTAGAGCCCGCCTAAACACAAGCCAAGAAATGAAGCTGTGTTTAGGGATACTCCACCCACTCCAGACAAGACGAGCCCAGGGCACCTTCGGGTTGTGTTGCCGAATGCCCTCATAGCCCTCAGCGATCGAGTAACATGAACGAGAGCCATGCCAAAGATCATTCACAAACATATGTTTAATTTTATCTTTAGCCTGACAAATCTTTCGCCAAGCCCACGTGACATCCGTGTTCGGTTGATACTCACTCCAAACACGCCCCTTTAGATAGACCGAATTAACCCACCGGACCCATAAGCGATCCGGTTGGTCAAAAACCCAGGAGGCCCGAAATAGCCAAAAATAACCGATTTTGAAGATTATTATCCACGTTTTTTCGATATTTTGGGTCCCGAAATAAAAATTGCTCATATTCGCGCTGAAAAAGGTTGACACCTAGTAAAATGTCTCGGTGTAATATCAGAGTCATTCGGATTTCAATGGATAATATTAAAGGCCATAAAATTGCATTAAGAGATGTGTTGGAATCAATCGAAACAAGTTCTATACTCCTTTTTATATCGTGTCGGAGGCCCTGATAATTATAATTAGGTTGTATTCTATCCCTATTGACAAGTTTCATGAAAAAAAATTACGATTTCGAGCAACTTTCACCATTGTAAAAAAATAGCCAAAAATAACCGATTTTGAAGGTTATTATTCACGTTGTTTCGACATTTTAGGTCCCGAAATAAAAATAGCTCATATTCGCGCTGAATAAAGTTGACACTTGGTTAAATGTTCCGGTGTAATATTAGAGTCATTTGCATTTCAATGGATACATTAAAAGGCCATAAAATTGCGTTATGAGACGTGTCAGAATCTGTTAAAACAAGTTCTATACTCCATTTTATATTGTGTCGAGGGACCTGATAATTATAATTAGGTATTATTCTATCCTTGTCGACAATTTTTGTGAAAAAAATTTACGCTTTCGAGCAACTATCACCATTGTAAAAAAATAGTAAAAAATGACCGATTTTGAAGGTTATTATCCACGTTTTTTCGACATTTTTGGTCCCAAAATAAAAATAGCTCATATTCGCGCTGAATAAAGTTGACACTTAGTAAAATGTCCAGGTGTAATATTAGAGTCATTTGGACTTCAATGAATACTTTTAAAAGCCATAAAATTGCGTTATGAGACGTGCCGGAATCAGTTGAAACAAGTTCTATACTCCATTTTATATCGTGTCGAGGGTCCTGATAATTATTATTAGGTAGTATTCTATCCCTATCAACAAGTTTCGTGAATATAATTTAGATTTCGAGCAACTTTTATCATTGTCGAAAAATAGCCAAAAATAACCGATTTTGAAGGTTATTATCCACGTTTTTTTCGTCATTTTGGGTCCCGAAATAAAAATAGTTCATATTCGCGCTGTATAAAGTTGACACTTTGTAAAATGTCTCGGTGTAATATTAGAGTCATTTGAAGTTTAATGGATACTTTTAAAGGCCATAAAATTGCATTACGAGACGAGTCGAAATCAGTCGAAACAAGTTCTATACTCTATATTATATCATGTCGGGGGTCCTGATAATTATAATTAGGTAGTATTCTATCCCTATCGACAATTTTCGTGAAAACAAATTACGCTTTCGAACAACTATCACCATTGTCAAAAAATAGTAAAAAATAACCGATTTTGAAGGTTATTATCCACGTTTTTTCGACATTTTTAGTCCCGAAATAAAAATAGCTTATATTCGCGCTAAATATTGTTGACACCTAGTAAAATGTCACGGTGTAATATTAGAGTCATTTAGATTTCAATGGTTACTTTTAAAAGTCATAAAATTGCGTTATGAGACGTGTCGGAATCAGTCGAAACAAGTTCTATTCTCCATTTTATATAGTGTCGAGGGTCTTGATAATTAAAATTAGGTAGTATTCTATTCCTATCGACAAGTTTCGTGAAAAAAAATTACGCTTTCGAGCAACTTTCACCATTGTCGGAAAATAGTAAATTAAAAAATGACCGATTTTGAAGGTTATTATTATTATCCACGTTTTTTTGACATTTTGGATCCCTAAATAAAAATAGTTCATATTCGCGCTGAATAAAGTTGACACTTAGTTAAATGTCCCGGTGTAATATTTGAGTCATTTGAAGTTCAATGGATACTTTTAAAGGCCATAAAATTGCATTATGAGACGTGTCGGAATCAGTCGAAACAAGTTATATACTCTATATTATATCGTGTCGGGGGTCCTGATAATTATAATTAGGTAGTATTCTATCCCTACTGACAAATTTCGTGAAAAAAAATTACGCTTTCGAGCAACTTTCACCATTGCGAAAAATAGTGAAAATGACCGATTTTGAAGGTTATTATCCACGTTTTTTCGACATTTGTGGTCCAGAAATAAGAATAGCTCATATTTGCGCTGATTAAAGTTGACACCTAGTAAAATGTCCCGGTGTAATATTAGAGTCATTTGGACTTCAATGTATACTTTCAAAAGCCATAAAATTGCGTTATGAGACGTGTCGGAATCAGTCGAAACAAGTTCTATACTCCTTTTTATATCGTGTCGGGGTCCTGATAATTATAATTAGGTAGTATTCTATCTCTATCGACAAGTTTCGTGAAAATAATTTATGCTTTCGAGCAACTTTCACTATTGTCGAAAAATAGCCAAAAATGACCAAAGTTGGCACTTAGTTAAATGTCCACGTTATTATGGGGACTACTTTTTACCGTCGGCGCTTTACTTCTTACCGTCGGCGTTAATTACGTAAAATGACGACTTTGCCCTTGATATTTATTCTCGAAATAATATTACTTTAACATTTTATAAATTATCGATTTATTAAAACTCGATAATAAAACCGTCTTTTTCGATTATCGTAATAAACCAAAACCGACTTCCTATATAATTAATATATATGGAATTACGCAAAATGACAAGTTCTCCTTTGCAATTAATTCTCGAAATATTATCACATTTACATTTTATAAAGTATCGGTTTATTAGAACTTGATAATAAAACCGTTTTTTCGATTATTGTTACGCCTGTGATTTTAAACAGTTAATTACATTTAATTAACGACTTAATACAATTTAATAAACGTAATTAACAAATACGGGTAATACGCAAATTAAATCTTAATTAATCTACGACAATCAAGATTTATTCTACAAATCGATGCAAATTAAAAGGAAAAAAAATCGTCATTTTACGTAATTAATGCCGACGGTAAGAAGTAAAGCGCCGACGGTAAAAAGTAGTTGCGGTTATTATCCACATTTTGAAGGTTATTATCCACGTTATTTCGACATTTTGGATCTCGAAATAAAAATAGTTCATATCTGCACTGACTAAAGTTGGCACTTAGTTAAATGTCCATGTTAAATTTTATTAGGAAGTCTAATCTCCTCGCACAACACTGCTTTCAAAGGTGCCCGTGATTTATCATGGGAGTTTATGCATTTCACACCTGTGGGTATGGTTTACCAAAAATTATTATTTGCGACGGTTACCTCCGTTCATAAACTTGTGACGGATCAAATAGAAGTGATGCTTGGAGGATAGTACGTGAGTTATCTTTTCTCATCTATAAACTTGTGACAGATATATCCGTCGCAAAGGAGAGTTACCATGGTTTACAACCTTCCTATTTCAATTTCAATAAAATTGCTTACCTAAATGCTTGAAATTGACATGGTTGTTATAAACAACACAAATTTGGCTAATGTGAATTGACATTACATAAAAGGGAAGAATTTATGGACAATTCCACCCAAACCAACATCAGAACTCCCCAGTCCTCCCCGTCACTCAACGGGAAGTTAACATTTGCTTTATAGAGAAACATTAAGTTATCATAGAATAACTATTTGCTCATAAGGGTGTTTAAAACTTGTAGTCATTGGTCCAAGGTCTCAGGTTCAAGCCCCTGCAAGCGCGAATTTGTGGGAGTTCCCTCGATCATAACAAAAAAAAAAAAAAACTATTGTATTGATTTTTTTTAATGTATGCCCACTAAGAAAGGAATCACAATGTAGAGTAAATATAAGTTAATATTTTAATTTATCATGGTAATATCATTGTGATTTTTTCCTTGATGAGAATATTAACATGTGTCTAGTAAACACACGTTAAAGAAAACCGTTATTATATTACTCCCTCCGGACACTATTTTTTGCCCCACTTCATTAAAATACTCCTCACATATATTGAGCTAGTGGGACGAAAAATAGTGTCCGGAGGGAGTAGTTTATTAAAAAACAAAAAGCAAAAAAATGTAAACTACCTGTAATACTACTATTGACCGAAAGTATCAAACTGAGGGAGCATCAAATTGACCTCTTTCAATGTGTTAGACTAGTATTGGGCCTTACCAAACTCCCCTTCCAAGTATACAACTTACAACCACATATCCTATCTCTCCGTTTTATTTGATTATTTGTACGGAGTATTTATTTTTTCATAATTATCAATACACGTTTTATTTTGTCTATAATTTTAGTTACGTATTTTTTAAAATTATAAAAACTTGATACTTATAAAGTAATCGATTAAACAATTTAAATAAGATCACACATGACTTAACTTACTATACCTGAAAAGTTACATTGACGATTTCACATGTAATATAAAAAAGGTCTCAAATTATTGTTATCATAAAAAAATTCGACTAGTGAATACTCCCTCCGAGTTCCTATGATTGCCCCGTTTCTTTTTTGGATGGAAAATAAGGAATGGAAAATGAGTGGTTAAAAAAAGAAGAAGGGGAGAGATAAATTGGGGGTGAATGTGAACCACATATTTATGGCCTAAAATGAAAAGTGGGTAAAAGATTAAACTCAGCTCAAAAAGGAATGGGGCAATGTTAGAAACTCGGAGGGAGTACATGTTAATATCTTAATTCACAATTTCTTGAATGAGACGGTCTCACAATAAATTTATCGCGAGAAATCGAGGAATATTTTGGTCCCACAGTTTGGCCCACTTGTCAAAATCATCCCAACGCTCACCACGTGGCCTCCCTTTCTTCCCATAGCGGATCTCCTGTCATTTTGGTGTCTCATTCCGTGTGTTACACCATACACTTGATGACACCTCGCCTGTTGATTAAATAAAATATGCAACAAATATCATAACTAGTTGACGTGTCATCTAGTATATGGTGCGGTACACAGAGTAGGACACAAAATGGGACGGAATATCCACACCACTTCCTTCCGAGTTCCGCCTCCTTCCTTACCCCCTCACTCTCCACTATCTCCCTTCACACTCTCTTATTCCCACTCCACTCAACTCAACTCAACTTTTCTCCCCAAACCTACCGAGTCGCCCCCGAGTCAACTTCCTCCACCCTCACTACCTCCTCCACAGTCCACAACAATGTCAGCAACAATCAGAGCAATGTCGGTGGCAGTCCTGCTCGCGGTGGCGGCGACGACGTACACATCAGCGGCCTCAGCGGCGGCGCCGGCGGTGGACTGCATGGCGCTGGTGTCGTCATTGTCGGACTGCCTGACGTACGTGAGCGACGGCAGCACGACGGCGAAGCCGGAGGGAGGGTGTTGCTCAGGGCTGAAGAAGGTGCTGAAGACGTCGCCGGGGTGTCTGTGTGAAGGGTTTAAGCAAAGCGCGCAGTTCGGATTGGCGTTGAACATGACTAGAGCTCTCGGACTTCCTTCTGCTTGCCGTGTTCATGCTCCTGCCTCCGCCACCGCCTGCGCCGGTTCGTTTCTTTCCGCCATACTTATCCTTCTCTTATCCTTCTTGCATGATCTAGTTTTTAGTTTTTACGATAATGTAACGATTCAATTGAATATGCAATCAGGTTAGATCTGAAAAAAATCGCTGCTAAATAAATTTAGACAGTTGGTTATTAGTGTGTTGGTAGTTTTGAGACGGTCTCACATTAGATTAGTTCGATTTTTCTAACGTGAATCCATTGGACACTTGTTAATATGATTATCAAAGAAGAAATCACGATGATATTATCACGATAAATTGAAATAACAACTCTTAGTTATCTTACTTAGACTACATGATGGTGATTAATTACTTAATTAACATATTAATGTGGATGGGCACACGTTAGAAAACCGTTGTTTTTTTTTAGCGTTATGTTTGGTGTTAACTCTCCAATTTGGGTTAATTTTTAGGTTTAGTATTTTGGTTAATTTTCTAAATTTTATTTTGGGTAATGTCAGATGCGTTTAGGGTTGAATTTAAACATTTAATACCGTCTTAATTTGGTACTCGACTTTATAAATTCAAGAAAAAAATGACATAACTCTATTTATCGATGCAATTTATACGAGTATTAAAAATTCGTTTCCTGTTTTAGCGTCTTAGATACTCTGTATGTTTTTAGACTATCATTTCCAATTTATTGTCTATGTAAAGGAATAGAAAAAGACTGTGACCTACTTGTTTCCTACAAAATATGGTGGTTGATTCCTGAGTAGTTAATGTCGTGTCTAGCATGAGAAGACGGTCTTTCAGGAGACCTACTCGTCTTCCTTTTTCCGTCTTTTCTGGTTCTGTGATTAGTTAAATATAATTACTTACGATTGATTTGTTTGTGGAAATGTGATTCCAGTGTCCGTGTCTCCAGCAGGCGCTCCGGGTAAGTTGTCCATTCATTCATTATTACTCTTGTATTCTAAAATCAATTCTATTTCTTCTTTGGTTGTTTTTTAGTGTCAAATGTTTGTTAATTACTCCCTCAAATTGTGATTGTTTAATCTTCAAAGTCATGGCAGCCTGTCACGGAATTCTCGAAATGATGACTTGATTTTTCTATACTTGTTGATTTTTGTACATTTGTGAAGGAAAAGTATGTGATATGAGAGTTCATGTGTAGCTTTAATTATGGTGTTGACTGTTGATGTGAGACTAACCCAATAATTTCAAGCTCCCATTAATTCTCTCGTCTTCCAAGAAGTGCTTACTTAATCGCATTTGTACCATTATGATCGTAACTATGAGTTTATGTGAGAATTTGTATTCCAGTTAATGGTACATAACGTCGAGAAACAGTATCACTAACTGAGTCCCAAATCGTATGAAATGAAATCATGCAAACTCTTGCAGTTTTCGTGTTCTTTTAACTGTTTGGTTCTTTAATTGACGGCTTAATAGAGTGATCTTTATGCAAGTTTATTGTAATGATTTTGTACATCAGTATATGAAATGCCCTACACATTCACTTCGTGCTTACTTGTTATTTGTTGTTGGTGCAGTTGTCGCTCCAGCAGGTTCCCCATTCCCATCAATTGCCAATGCTCCATCGTATGGCCCGGGATCCAGTGGAGTAGCACCGGCTGCTGCCCCATCAAAGCCTAATTCTTCATCATCTATTTCGGTGTCGATCCACTTGATCATCGTTGGCATCATTGCAGCTTTCATCACCAGTTTTTACGTTTGATTCTGGCATGTTTCGTGTTCAGCCTACATTCTGAGGACCCTTGTGTTTGTAGTTACTATGAGATGTTTTATGTTAGCATATTATTCTCTACATATTACTCTGTAGTATTTGACGCCCGTTGCCATTTTTCTTCTAGTTTGTGCTTTAATAATCGAGTTGGGTTTTTACCCTTCTCGAGTCACGAATTCAGAGTGGAACTAACATATTATAGTCATCAATTGATGCAGACATATATTCCTTGCATTATTTTTGTAATGTGTGTTCTCGATCTAATGCTAGCACTCATCAAACATACTGCACCACGCCGTGTTTCCTCACTCCGACCTGCAGCTGCCTCTAATGGCACCCGTCAAACATACTTTGTAACCGCTCAACAATCGTAGACTTCACCATTAACAAGTCCGATGCTACGAATATGAGAGGACGGTCCTCCGTCATTGTGTAGACACGGTAATGCACGTAGGTTTGGCAATTTTGGGGACATAAACAATCGAAACAGGCGAAGAGCTACTATAGCCGATCAAATGGAACAAAGAATGTAATCACTTCTATTATTGGCAAATTGATGATAAATGTCGTTAACATTGGTAGACGGAGAAAAATGAGATGGTCAGGACTCGGGAGTAGCTATCAATCACTCGTTTCAAAAGCCATGAACATGATATAAATCAAGCGAAGGTATGTACAAAACTTGCAGTCGAATCAGCGTTGACTTATCAAACGAGGGAAGACTAGTATGCAAAAAAAACTATACAAAAAACCTGTACAATGGACCTTAGAAACCCTAAGAAAACTTGTTATCATTGGTACAAATTATGGACTCTGTTAGAAGAAGTAGGTGACCTGGAAGAAGCGGATTGGGATGGAGGCGCAGGGAGGGCGTATATCATACTCGAAGAACTGCTCTCGATTAGTCCAGCCACACCGGCTGCAGCTGATTGTGCATTTGATGGAAGAAACAGGTCGTGCTTTTGGTCCTTGTATGCGCTCCATACCTGCAATTATCAACACATGCCATTCTCAGTTCTCGTGGAGTAGTCGAGGAATCAAAGGGCACAATTTGGAGGCAAAGGTTGATATCCCCTTTCGTAAATCATTTACAGTAAATGTACTCGCAGTATACAGCATCTACTTTTTAAAATGGAAAAAACTGATCACTTGCTTCGATAAATCATGAAATCAATGAATGAGAGAGAACGGTATGTGAGAAGAGTAAAATTTGGATCATCTCCAAACGTAAACGGCAAGTCAAAAAAGTATGTGTCTAGTTGATGGAAAATGCAAGTAGATGGGTACCGAAACCCACATATAAGCGGATACTATCAACTATCATTCCTAGGATACTACCCTTTCCCCCAACCCACAAACACTTTGTTTCAAGGCACACAGTCCCTGTTTTAAGCATCCAAAACGAGAAAATGATAATAGGTATCTCGGAGTAAAAAAAATTACCTCAGATGAATCTAATATCTCACGCACTCTGGTGCAATGAGCTCCTTCAGTAGCAAATGCATGCAATACCTGCATATGCAGCAATACACAAGACATATTATACTGGTGTAGAGCAAATATTAAATGGTCTTGCACAATAATTTGATGACGACGTCTGTAAAATGTGAAAGCAAGTAAGATAATCTGGTAACCATGGTTTGGCGCTAGGACCAAACTTGCACATTCAAAATGGTATTCCTCCCTAAGCATGCAGGTGTTTACTACAAATGCAATCACCCAAGGTACTGAACTGCCTCTGGAAATTCAGAACGGATACACCCAAGCCAGCAATCCAGTTCAGACATTTATGATTCAATTTTCCAATCCAATTTCCATTTCAATCCAATAAAATGCAAACCCATCCGATCCATTCCAAATTATGTCAGTTCATTATTGCTTGGAGGGATAGCTTAGGGATACGACTTTTTGTAAAAAAGACAATGCAGTCTTTTTTTTATCTAAGTATACAAAAAACTACTCCGTACTAGTAATTTGGATATTTTCCCACGAACTAAAACCAAAATTGCACCCAGAAAATAAAAACTTAACTTCAAAATGTGCCTGAGTTTAAAAAGAGTAGAGCATTAAGATCTTGCTTTAGAATGAATATAATAAAATTGATCGCTATATCTTTCAATAGAAAAGAATTCATTGGATTATTAGATCCTGGGCACAAATTTAATCTTTCAAATTAAATGTTCACGAGAAAAAAAAAATCACATCTGAAAAGAGTGGCCTAGTTTTGGCCATTCGGGTTTCAGTATACACCAAATACCAATCAGCCATAGTGTATACACGTAAAAATGTCAGTCTGAAACTTGGATCTCTGATGGGCTAGCATGACATTATCATAATCATGGCCTCATAATTGCGGCAGTACAATAATCTCAACCAATGATTACTCGGCCGTGATTGCAGCCCAAATTCCATACCAAGGATAAATGCACACGGGTGAAAAAAGATGTACTCTGTCTCAAACATCAGAAAATTTGCTTTTTGGAATTGATTCTTTAATTTGCTTTTTGCCAGTGAAAACCATTGTTTCGAATTCCTAAAAAACCTTTAACTTGGATAAGAGCGTCCTTGAGTCAAAATTTTCTATGGTGATGAGTTAGGATTCAGCGATGAAAATCACCCTAGAAACCTTCAAACTCATCGATCCCTAACATAGAATCATCATAACTAAGACTTAAAAGGAAAAGGAAATATAACCTCAACAGCAAGCACACGACCAATTGAGGCTTCAGATTCATTCCACTTCATTTGCGCGCAAAGTCCATTCCTTCCTCCAGCTCGCCAATCAAGAAGACCAAGAAGTATATCCACAAGCCCAACCCTAGCCAAAGCAAAAGCAATTAAGTGAGCACTTCTAACATGAGCAAACCTCATCCATTTCACTAGCAAGAAGGACCCAAAGGCAAAGCAAACACCCATTCTAAAACCACTGCAAAGTTTTTACTTCAATAACGTACAAAGAAATAGAGTAGAAAGCAAACGAGCTGCTAACTCAGCTTTAACCTCACACTTTTATCTCTGTACGTTGTTTTTCTCAGATTTTGCTGGAAAGATAAAAAGAGGAATTTCTAGATTACTCAATTACATCATGCAACAGGCCATCGGAAGAAGAATCAATTTCGTCATCTTGTTCTTCAGAAAAAAGGCAACAAAGATTACTTGAGGAGCTAACGTCAAATGGATGCGATGAAGAGAGTACCATGTCTATTTGCTATAAATGCTATTTATGAGGAACTTTCAACGTTTGCTAATGTGCTTAAGATGCTGTCATGGTATTGGCAGCTCAAACACCTTAATAAGGTCGTCACAAAGTGATGCACACAGTTATTACCACAACTATTGTCAGTTATAACTAACACTAACAAAGGGATTAGTGAGGTAATCTGGTCATTTTAGATGAGTATATAAGCAAACACCAAGTAATCAGGACAATGGTCGAGGCCCAAGTGCCTAGCAACTACAGAGTACAAGATAAAGGACAAGCAGCACTCACTTGAGCCCCTGAGCCACAAGTGCATCCCTGGCACGATTTCCAGCAACCACGACACGTTTAAGAGTCTCAAGGGCCAGAATGCTTCCACCTTGCCATCCAATGGCTTTCATCAGAAGTGGTACCACCTGGAAATAGATCAAATAAGAAAAAAAGTAATCATCAATTATACCAAAATGAAAGAGCCAGAACCACTTTGAAAGTCACTTGGTATGAGCTGCCAAATTGCCAATTGATAATATGAAAAGCACAGACATGGACACAAGAAATGGACACCATGGCACATGAGTTCTGAAAAGACCTAAGATATAGTAAGTCGCCAGATTTCTTGGTCAATTATGTATATTTCACAGTAAGCCGTCATATACTAACATATACTCTGTACTACGAAAAGTTCATAATAACCTACTCTGGAAGTCTACAGCATAGGGCGGCTGGAAGTATATTTTGTTATATAAGTTAGGCAAAGTGAGATTTCAGACCTCCAGACACGAAAGCATAACTTTAAAAACATCATGTCACCAAAGTGAAATTAGCTCAATTTCATGACACCAAAGTGATAATTTTACCAAAAAAAACGATGGGATTTTAAAAAACAAACACGCACTATCATGCACCAATAGTCTAATATCCAAGTAAACCATTTCTAAATTTAGTAAGGAAAATAATTGAACATCCAATATTGTTCATACTCAAAGTAACTACTACTCCCTTCCATCATATTTCAATTGTCTCCATCTTTTAAGGGGTAAAGTTGTCATCTTATACCTTTCTGTAAATCATCCCAAAACAGAAAGTACGACAATACAAATGGGATGGAGGGAGTGAGGAGTATTATAATACAAATACCACCAAATCAATAGGTACGCCAAATATAACTATCAAGTACACATCATAATACATTAAGTACATAGCACCAAAAAAAAAAAAAAAAATACATTAAGTACACCAATAAGCACAACATTTTGACGTTTAAAATGCAGTATAAAAAGAGTAAAATTTCAAATAATAACATAAAAAACTGGTCGCAATAAACTTACAAAGTTACAAATGCCTGCATAAAGGAGCATGCTTTAAAGACACAATACTACTCAAGCGGTCAGGCCTCTTAAAAATGTAATTGAGTCAACACAACAAAATTCACTAACTTACCCAAGCCTGAGCACTGCTTATCTACAGAGCTACATATCATCTATTTTATACAAATTCAAGCACACATGACAAATACAAATACTAAACAGATACCATTAAGCATCTAACAAGAACATCTATATACTGTAACAAACCCAATCACAAGCATTAGAATTTGAGATTATAGAAGAAAATATCATCAGAAAATATTGCACTAACCAGATGTACTGATAAGTAATCAATATTTCGGACACATTACCCAGTGCGGCACTAATAATCAGATGTTACCAGATATAAAATGAAGTGAAGTATCTGAAACAGATAAGAACAAAGAATTTTAAAGACGTAAATATATACATACCTGTGGAGTTCCGACACTGGTAGCAGCCATTGCTTCAGCACACGTAGTACTAGCAGCAAGTTGGTGCAATACACGTAAACAGCTAAGTCGGATACGTTCTCTTGGAGTTTGTTTACTAGGTTGTGATGAGCTATCTTCAGTGTCACCCCCACCATCACCACTGTAACTTTCAGTATGGATATCTTCACAAGACATAGTCTCTCTCCTTCCTTCATAAGCCATTGCAGCAACGAGTTTTGGCACATACCCAAGGTATCCGACGTGATCTGCAAGGGCAGGATGTACTCGCAACAGTGACACAAGAGCAGCAGAGAGAAGCAATGGAAGCTCAGGATCAGCCGTTTGTGAGTCATAGTGTGTAGCAGCAACAGACGAAACATATTGATCAAGAAGCCCTTCCAAGAATCTTTTTGGATTTCTCAAAGGAAACTTAGGATCCTTTAAGAAAAGTCTGACATATATTCCTCCAACCTGCATTCATAATTTGGGTTCACTCCTAAATTAAACGAAATTCCAATTTAAGTAATACACCCTTGTCACATTTACTACGTGCCCATCTGGCTTTGGCGGTTAAATGATGTCGAGTTTGAGTGATATTTCATAACATTATACAATTGTTGCAAATTTTTAAAATGATAACTCGTACTCCGTAATATAATTAGATCTTTTCTCATAAATCAAACAGGACAAATATAACATTGTATCTGCACTCTCTAGTATTTGTAGAAATTAATATTTATGGTTGAAATTGCTTGACTACCACATAAAACAGTGACTACAAATTTAGGAGGTACGAAGTAATAATTAAGATTCATACCTGTGGCTCGTCTCTCGTTTCTGGCTGAGAAGGTTGTTCAGGAACATCCCAATCAGTAACGAGACCCTTCATTTGTTCTCGATACAAGTCTGACGCCATCGTTGCAATTTGAGCAGACAGTGAAGCAGCCATAGCTGGAGTCCAGACAAGTTCGGGTGTCTCTGTTGTCTGATCGAGGGCAGATACCACAGCTTCACCAGGACCATCTCTGATGCTTGATACTAAACCATCAGGAAGAAATCGTGCCAATGTAATGACAACACGAGGGCCATGCATGGGCTGACCAATTAGCCTTCCCAATAAAGATGCAGCTAAAGCTCTTTGCTGTAAGGGCACTTCATCTGCGGGGAATGGAAACATTAAGAAAGAATGGTATGTACAGCGAGCTCTTAGATAAGGTGAGAGCACGCTTACCTTGTAAAGGCAATAGAATCTCTAAAATGTAAACAACCCCTCCATGCTTAGCAGCTGCCCACGCCAATTCTGGTGTGCTTGCTAAGGCTAGGAGGACATGAAGAGCGCCCTCACGACAGTTAGGATAAGAATGGAGCATTTGTAGCAGCAGCAGAACACTAGATCCGTCAGCAACCATAGCTTCTAAACAAGGCGCGTAGGCCGTTAGCAGAGACAACACAGTCAGGCAAAGTTGAGAGATGCCAGTAAAGGAAGCATCAGGAACTGAAAAACATTCAAATATTGGCAAAAGCCTTTCTTTGGTAGAAAATACTGAAGCCAAATTCGGAGTGTTGGTTAACAGGTTCTGCAACAGAGTGGATCGTCGTCAGAAATGTAAACCACAACAGAGTGGATCATCGTCGAAAATATAAACCACAAGTACATACAAGAATCCTCTTAACCAAAAGCCATACCTTGAGCGAATTCAATGCAAACCTAAGGTTTTTCAGCATCGAGTTCTCTTCTTTTGTGGGTTTATCATCCAATGCAATCGAAGCATCATCATGACTGATCTGCTGCCCATTAGGCTGATCCCCAACAGCGTCTACAGGTTCGGTTCCTTCATCTCTGGAGTCACTTAAAATTTCGTCGCTCTGAACAGAACCCGCCTGTTTGAGGCCATGTATCAGGACAGAAATAAAATCAACCAAAGCAACACAGAAACCTTCAGGTTCACTGATCTCAGAATCTGGTTGGTCATTGTAGACCCTCAAGTAAACATTGCCAACACATAGCTCCTTGGATAGTGACTCATATGTGAATTCATGTGAACCGTCAAGATCGTATGAGCCACCATGACCTAGTGAAGCCCGCTGCTCTTCGATAAACTTCAACAATTCGGCTCGTGTCGAAGAATTCCATATAATCTGTATTTATAAGAAATGTGTGCATTAGATTTATTAATACTGGCACAGTACGATGCAATCCCACTACCAACGGACCAAGTCTTTGGATTTATCATATGGTGCAACGATAAATTCCCACACAACACCCTGAACATCTTATACAATGAAGTAGCAGCCAGTTGATCCAATTCTTAATGCGGGTTTCGTTACAGGTCATGTAGAAAATAGTTTGTGTTTCTAGAACATGGGTATATAGCGTGCACATGGGTATACTGCTCTTGTTAGAAAATAAGAATGCATACTTTAATTCTTTAAACAGGAAATACAACACACGTGCTGACGTGCACTATAGTTAATTTTATTTAGTAAAGGTGACGGAGTTTATTCTCCATTATAGCATCATATAATCAAACTATCTAATCCATTTGTATTAGTTAGAGAGGCAAGACCATTTGGCTTTGAACCTGTCATGAAAGAGGACACAAATGTTCTACATTGGCCATAACTTCAGCTATTATATTGGCTTCTAAAGTAAAATGAGAAAAGTATACTAATCTAATATCTCCCATGATCCATGGACAGAAAATGACACTAAATTATCTTCTTTACCAACTAGTTTAGTTAATCCTGAATTTCCAGCCTCAATGACGACTTCCGTAAGCTCAAGTGTCCCACGTGGAGTATTAATAGGTATAACTTTCAAAAATGTCCTTCCTACTCACTTGGCCTCCATCTAAAACCGTAACATGAAACTCTTCTTCCCAATGTTAGGTCATACTCATACTAACACTTTCATAAACCTTTTCATGCCCTAAAACTACTAAATTATTTGCTTAAAAGAAATGCATTGCCTCACATAAATCCAAATTGGTCTAGAGATCTTCACACTTCACTTTTCACTTTAGCCTTTGTTTTTATAATGACTATATTACCTTTGCAGAAAAACAACTCCCCCGACTCCACCCCAGACCCCACCAAAACAAAAACAAAAAAAAAAAAGTATCACATGACTAAGTTCTTTACAGAAACACAGTTACCTCCGGGGACTCCATATTGGAGTTCAATTTCAGCAAAAGTTCTTTTGATGTTTTCTCTTTCAACATCCCAGCCAGCTTAGGGGTTAGTAGCGCCTGAAGGGTAAAAACAGTCGCCTCGTTGTAAGGTGCTGGAGTCTCATCAGAACACAGACCACTTAGCCTAGACAGAGCCTCTGATGCTTGCACAGCATGTAAGTTTTTAGCAATTTGTACACTAACACCAACACCATATGCTTCAGTTACACCAGATTCCTCAGCAGTAGAATCATATTGTAGTAGCAATGGCAAGAGATACCTGGAAAACAAAAATAAAATCAGCTTGCTGGTCCTCATATAAAAAGAAACAAATAAACAAATAAAGTTCGCGAGTCAGAATCTTGTAGTCATCCCCTTATCTGTCAATCCCAGCCAGAGTAACCCAAGTTCCTCTGTAACTTTCACACTCTTGTCTGACCTAATCTGTCCCTTCAATACATACCAACCCAGCTACCCCCACCGCACCAAAAAGGAAAAAGGAGCAAGAAGCCAAAACTGTATTTTCCACTACATCCTCCCAATTTTTATCACCTCATTTATATCTAATTCCATCTTCTTGTACGAACCTCTCCCTCACCCCAAACTGTATCTCACCATTTACATGTCCCATATCCATTCCTCCCACTGTGCCCTACCCAATCCTGAAGGACCAATATACCACAACATATGATTGATAAAGTTAATATGGTGGTTCCAACACATACCATAAAACCCCCGCCTTTATTAAAGCATCTTGTAGTTCAGAAGATACAGCAAGATGGGTAATAGTTTGAAGAGCAGCAACAACAGCCCCAGGAGTAAGCTCGAGTTCAGTGCAATGTACAATATCCTCGACCAGGCCAGTCAATTGAATCATCTCAACCCTAGCAATTTCAAATTTACTTAAAACAGCAAATGTCCGCATCACATTAGTCACAATGATCGCAGAGGGTTCACTTGATGGAGTGGTTGGCTGAACCACGTACATGCATCGTGAAAGAAGAGATGCAAGTAACTGTATCCCATTATCTCTCACAAGCTCTTCTCCATTTAATGCAGAAGATGCACACCTGGACAGAACAAAATATATTCTCAGAGCAAATTTATTCGTAAAAATCATATTTGGATTGCTTAATATTCATAAAACATGCCAAAGTGGACAGGGGATTGCATATTTGCATGTGAATTACGATTTGGGTGAAACTAATACAAGTTCATACTCTTGGTGCTGTGGGCCACCTAAGCATGATTAATTAAATCCCGAGACACCTTAGGTGAAATTTAGAAGGAAAAAAAACTAAATACTGCCCAGGCAAAAGTGTTGAACATGTGTTGTGTGTGTGACAAAAAATTAAAGTGAGGAAAATGTGTGGCATACGTAAGCCAAGTCAGTTCAGAAGCTGCAACTAGAAGAGGTGCTCTGTCAGAGGACAAGAAGTTGTTGTCTTCCTTGTCAACTGTTATTGCGTTGAGCAACATTGGGTAGCCAGCATACTTAAATGGCTCCAGAACATTCCCATATCTCCTGTACAAGATACACTGACCATTCAACAGAAGCAAGACCCTCCATGGCTGAGGACCTTGTAAGCCTTGCATGGAAGCCTACAAATGTTACAAAAGGTACAGTGATGAGAGATCTAGACATATTGCATACCCTATCTTTGTCATGCTGTGTCAGAGACTAGGAAAACCCTAAAGTGAAAAATGGAAATGACATAAGAACGACCTTCGGGCATACTATTAGGGGGCAGGATATGCAACGAAGGGTTGGCTAACTCCAATAGTAATTGGTGGCTATATAGGATTATCTTAATAATAGTTCACATAACTTCAGGAAATTATTATCCTTTCCAGTTTCCACAGATCAGCAGTCTTAGTCATATACAAACTAAATTGAATGGAAATGGATGACATTTATTCATACATAGGTCCAGACCGTCCAGTCTATAACTTTATAGACACTATTTTTCAAAGGGCTTATAACAAAATCATAATGCCAAACTTCAGCCTCTGCGGATAAACCCGCATTGGCAATATACTGTAATAATACTATGCTTACTAAATATGGCCAGTTAAGCGACAAGTCTAGAAAACTGAAAGAAGGGTTCCACACGGGCAAGACCACAGCAACATTTGGACCAGAAAGATGCTAAAAATACGGCATGCACATCAGACAGCAAAGAATCAATGTGACAAGACCACCAGATAGAAGCTACCTGTAGGCGTTCATATGCTTTCTGGACTGCAAGAAATTTTTCTCTCCCTTCAGGATTTTTGTCAGGGTGATACCTAATAGCCAGTTTCCTATATTGGCGCTTGAGCTTTTCTTCATCAATATTCTCAACTTTTTTGAACAAGTTACCCTCCTCAATTTCAGAAGCATGCCCATTTTCAGTTAAGAGATCCTCAGAAGATATCTCAAGTATCTTACAAGCTGCTTCTTCAGAAAGATCCATGGGTTTTCGCGTCAACTCCTCACGCCACATTGCTAACAGTGACTGTAGAAACTCAACATGTTCAACGATTGGCCAATTTGGAAACCGGATTTCATCGCACAAATTCCTGAGGTAATATCGGTGGCACCACATTTCATCCTTGAGTTCTGGATAAGTAACTGGCGGAATAGGTGCATAATCATAGAGAGCATGACAATGTTGACAAAGTTTTTGCGGATAGTCACCAAGATGTTGCAAAACCTGTTTACAATGGTAAGCTTTAGTGTAAACTGTAAAGAAGCAATCTATAAAAGATCAGACTGCTCTATTTAAATACGGGACAGGAGAGGTATAATCAGCTCAGGGAAGAATATGAAACATGTAATTACCTGTCGGATAAGATTCTCTGCTCTCATTTTGTGTGTCCAGATAATCTCAGGCGTATCAGAATCTGAAATCATAGCTGCAGCAAATGCAGCTGGTCCAGATCGCTCTAATACATATAACAGTGATTCCGGGAGAAGACCACCTAAAACACTACGTTTCGCCAATGGCAACGAAGAAGAAACAGCTGCCTCTTCCCCGCCATGAAACGCTTGATGGACATGTGTCTCATGGAAGAGTTGAGCAATTGATTGAAGATTCGACCCAGGATATGCAAGTGCAAAATAGAAAGCTCCTGTGCTATATAATCGTATCATTGCTTTAGGATTTCTCGTTACAATCGCCTTCAATAAGGCAGCAGCTGCTTCCACAACACTTGGTTCCCCCGAAAGCATAGCCTGAAGCATACAAAAAAAACAAAATATGTAAACAAACACATGATCTAAAAAAGTATATTGGCATGATGGGAAAACCCATGATCTATTTGGATAGAGAAGACAAAATGATCAAGTAAGAAGCAAACAGAGACATACAAAAGAGACCATTATGCATCAACAAGCTACAGACTTATAGAAAGCTGACAAGTACCTGGGCTATATGAGGAAGACAACGTGGGCTCGATAAAATTCGCTTCACCCTTGGTGTTGGGGTGACTATCTCACCAGCATCATCCAGGTCTGATCGTGCTCCAACCATGCTATGTAAAATAGATAATGCAACTTCTCCTACCTATTAAATTAACCCAAAGGTCAAATAAATGAGAAAATCTAACAGAGATATAAAACTAATCATCCAAAAAGAAAAATATTCCCATTTCACTTAACACGTAAGCTAGATAATGCTGGCAAAAATTTCAGTTAACATTCAGTACATCAAAGGCCCAAGCTTCTCAAACAAACCCTGGCCATAAACTTGTCAAATAAAGCAAAGCACTCCACCAAAGCCGAAACAAAATAGCAGATCAATTACCCCTATGTTAAATTTCTCAGCTAAATCTCTATCAAGTGATAGTGAATTCCTAACAGATACCATAAACAATCTAGAATGACAAGAGGACAGCCAAATGCAATGCCTCGTTGCTCCGTTAATATTACAAACGAGAGACTTTTACCAATTGGACATTTTCTGAATTTTAAGAAGCTAATCTTTCGATCATGTATATAATGTGTTTCATTATGTAATATAATCCCAACTAGATATGGAGCAGAACTAAAAAAACCAAAGTTATAAGGAAAACAATAAAATGAACATGAATACGTTATTTGACAAAAGGGCAAATGAGCAGATTTCAAGAGCAAAGAACGGCAAAAATCACACAGGAAGTCCAATTTAGCACTACATATACCTGAGTTGAGGTTAGAACTGGAACACGACCAGCCAATGCCCAACGGAGCTCACGAATATCGCGCAACTTTTTCCAATCTGTCATTCCTGATGCATAACATCTTGTTGTCCAATCAACGGTTTTCTTTGACCAGAACCTCCTAATAGCATCCTTCTCCATTGGGCCAACTTGAACACCGTCCTTGTCAATGAACATCCATTCTTTTAGAGGCTCCATAAAAGCAGAAGCAGCAATAAGATTAGATTGCAAAGGGATGGCTGTTCTTTCAGAAGCTTCATGAATCACAGTTAGCAAATCTACAGCTAGTACACATCCTCCTACCAAGACACAGGCCTCAATATTTGGCAAAACCTTCATCAATACCTGAATAGAAAGAAGCATGAATTTTACAATATTCCAACCTCGATGCAGTCATGATGCAAAAGAAGCAATCGTAGCCCACAAAGAAAGTAAAGATTACCAGAACTAAATATCAAAATATACCACATCAACAACATTACAACGCATTACCCCAGTGCCTCCGGGCCCTCAACATTATCACATCAACATTTATTAAAAAAAAAAAGAACAGCATGTGTTTTCTTGATCAAGCCATTTCTTTACCATCCATAGGAGAACTTACATCCAGCCGAACCTCCATTTTATGTGCTTCCTAAAATAAGCACAAAATTGGAAGGCATCCCTTACACAAGAGCTCCAAACAGTCATGGAATAGTTCTTGGTATTCCAACTTTAAAAAGAGACCTATGGGCTATCCAGCTATGGCTGTAAGGTCGATAAGCCAATAAGCCAAAAACAGTCCAATGGACAACAGGAGAACATGAGACCATTGGATCCAACTATAATGCAACAATACAGGCGAAGGGGTATCACTTATCAGGCATTTGACGGCTTGATATTTAAAAATAAAAATTAATCAAACTTACAAATAATACTGCGTAATTTTTTTCTTAAAAAAAAGTGATACAACACAGGAAGAAAGACGCTTTTTTAAGTCAGCACAACAGTAGAAAGGCTATTTAACAGATATTTTCTTGATAACAGACTAATGAACAAAGCAGTGTTAGAGCCATTTGCACTACAAGTTACGGGTAAACAGAAAACTTGATAGACCAAGCAGTAGGAGCCCCTTTGCTACACGAAAATAGTGAGCATTAATATAAGGTTACCTTTAATAAAAGAAGCAAACGATGCCTCAAGGCTCTATCATCAGTCCTATCCAGGAGAACAGTTATGTGAGATGTGCCTTCAAAAGTCCCGATTGTAAGATAATGTTGTTCATAGACAATTGCCATAGCACGTGCACACAGTTCTCTAACAGAAGAGCCTCCACCACCACCAAAACCATCTAGTCTTCCCATATCACACCAATCATCAGATTTACCAAGCTCGTCAGGAATAGCACCATCCACTGTAAGCCCAATATCAGCATCACATAGAAACCTGTGATATAGAGCTCTAAAAAAAGCAACAGGATCGCGTAGAGGGAAATCCTGTGCTCTGCCACTATTGCCACTCTCAAGAAGCAAACGGAGGTAGTACTGACCCACACAAACTTCTTTAGACAAGCTAGGATACCTAACCGAAAATTCAGAATAGTTCCAAGAGATCTGCGGTATATTATCCTGCTCGGACACAGAATTTGGACCTGTACCTCGAGGAACAATATCTTCTGTACGTTCTTTCTCCACATCAAGATTATGAACCTCAGCTTGCAAAGCCTGCCTAAGCTCTTGTCTGGTACGATCATTCCAAATAAGATCTGCACGATTATGATCAAGGCTAAATGCTCGCCAAAACTCGGGCCAGTTAAGCAGTAGCCTCCCTGACCCTACAGGTGTACTCTCCACAACAACCTGCGCAGGAGCTGGAACTCCAGTGTTCTGTGGGCCACATATATTGGCATCGGGATCAGCAGAGCTGGAAGCAACTGCTTCCCGTGGCTCAATCGCAGTTGGTGACTGACCGTCAGAAAAGGCAGGAGTGGTTAGATGGTTGTATTGTGGATGAGGAGGAGGAGAAGAAGAAGAAGGCATTGGCAAGCTGGAATTCTCCCCTGCATGAGCCAAGGTAGAGTCAACATTTACCTCCGAAGGTCTTTGATTTGGTCCCCTATAGGGGGCAGCCTGTTTAGCAGAATCATCATGTTCATTACTGTTCACAGGCGGCAAGGATTGATCCTGAGATACCATCGCCTTAACAGCCCTGCGCTTCCTCTGAAGCAACCGTCTTTGTCTCTTGCTTATTAATGAGCTCTCCTGATCGTATAAATTGTTTGAGTCGTCAACCTCATCACAGCATGTATGTAAATAAGCGACCAGCCCTGGAGGCAGAACCCTCGACAATAGATTAAGGGCTGGCTCATATGAATCAGCCCAAAGAGCCACAAGCTGTCGACTAACTTCTCGACGCTCACCGGCAGCAAAAAAGAATGCATGCAACAAATGCCTCAATAAAGCACCATCCCGCAAAGCTGCATCGCGCATTGATTCTGCAGCAATGGCGTCTTCCTCAGCAATCGTTCGCATGATAACTGCAACCGTCTCCCTGATACTTTCAGCAGGATGAGCAAATAAGGCAAAAAGTCGACGACGCAAACCAGCAACTTGTCGAAGAAGTTCGACAAAAACTGTGTACTGTGTTGTTTCCCCATGAGGTTCACAAATCATAGCTTCTAAAACTTCAACGACGGCCATAGATAGTAATGGTGAAACCGACGTAGGTTTCAATCTGTTAACAAGGACGATTACGTAATGTTGATTAGCAAACAATACAGATTTGGTGTGCATAGCAGCTGCATGCCTCTCCCCTTTACTGTCCGCATATTCATTTGTGTCACCGGGACCACCGCCAATTAGCAAGGAAACAAGACCCGCAGCTTCAGCAGTTACGCATTCTGACCCATTTCTAAGCAAACCCATTATTCGCCCAACAGCAGCCGGAAATGAAATAACATGAGAAGCTGCACTTTTTGAGGCCAGTAACCGGCGTAGACAAGATACAAATCCGGTAACAGTAGCGGCTGCTTTGGGAGAAGGTGGAGGTAAGGGTGGCGAGTCCGGTGGAAGATTAGGGGTACTAGGTAATATGGTTATTAAGGCCATCAATGTCACCTCTGGAACCTCAACAGTAATAGGCACTCCGCTGTAAGGAACGCATGCATTGAACTCCCTGATTCTACGCCACAATTTAGCTCGGGAACCAGGGATAGATCCACCATCAGTAACAGCATCTTTAGCAGCAGCTGCTAGGTGCTTCAAATGCATGGATGCGCTTTCAACATCGGCAACAGGCCGTGCCGAGATAGAAGGATGTTGATGTCGAAGTAACTGAACTCTCCCACAGGGTGGATCAATACGGTGACCAGGCATTGTCAGTCGTGGTAAAACTGGCATCGGACATTGGCCCTAGAATAAGTTGGACAGAAAGAGATAACTATAAAACAATACATTAAAAAATAAATAAAAAGGCTGCATTTTATTTAACAAGCAATTCAGCAGTTCAGTTCTTAAGCAATCAGAACAAATTTACTTACTTCGGTTTGCAACACATCACGTACAGCAGCAAGCAAACTATCTCGAGATGTACTTGCATAGACCTAGCAACAAACGGTGGAAATAGCGACAGAAAGTGATCAAAAGAGATTTCTTGTAGCATAGAGAAAATCATAAAATCAAAGGACCAATAGGTACTCACATGAATAGGACAACCATCGTTAAATTCAATAGCGAACATCTGAGGCTCCTCAGCGAATCGGACAAGGGCGCTTACCGCAGACAATGGCCGTACAATGACAGCCTGCACACAGATGAAAAGGTTATTTTTACCTGGAAATTACCTGGAAACAACCAACATATATCAAAAGGTTACACATTTAAACTGACCACTGACACTGCCAATATAATTCCCCAATTCTACAAAAAGACAACAGCATAACCAAATACAATCCCCAATAATTCTCGTGGATTCACATTACCTTCTACAGACCATAAAAGAAATGAGTAACAACAATTTATGAGAAAGATTAAATAACATGATTACAGTTTGGACTTTGGAGTACTGATTATTCAGTGAGTAACTAATAAAAATGGAAATGACGCCACTGATGGTGGGATACCCATTAAGCTAACAATACTAGAGTTGTGGAACTTAAACAAATTAAGCTTATCCACTTAATTTTATCTAACGTGTTGTATTATGCCTCTACTGCAAGCTGGCAAAACAACAAAAAACGATGGCTATATCTCGGGTTGTCGATAGATCCATCAAGAAAGACGTGTGGTCTGCCATAGACATCCAGTGGAATCAAATAGGCAAAAAATAAGTACACACGCCATGCCAAACATAGGCTCGTTGAAAGATTGAAATGCGACAGATTGAAAAAAGGTCAATTTCTAAAGTTGATGTACTATCTCAAGTTAGTAATTCAATTCTATGGTTCTGAAAAGGGCACACCTCATAATTCTCCGGCCGTCTCTCAACAAGTGATGCTTTTGTAAGGATTAACTGACGTGATACAGCATCACCATGCTCTCCAAGTCCACCTCGTGGCCCAATTCCTAAACCCAGACTAGGTAGATTTACAGTTCCATGAGCTGCGGTTCTGAGTCTTGTGACTGACCAACCCCCACAAGGGGTTTCATCTGCTCCAACTGCATCTCTGGCTGCATTATCAGAAAGGACCAATTTTAGGACAGAAAGCAAGAGGCGTGGAGAAAAGATAATATAAACAAAAGAGAGCTATAAATGTATCTCAAACATTTAAAATCATAAATCTACCCCTTTGCTTGATAAACTCAGCAGCAGTAAGTAATTGTGTGCTATCCACATGTAATGATACACCGACCATGGTTTTTGCCGTTTTTGTCTGCATGAAGTTATTAAAAGTTATAGTCAATATAGAAATTCGCGACACAAACATATAGCTAACCACATTACCCTTGATAGCATGTCACTAAAAGATTCCATTATCACTCGAAATTCTGAGCCAAACCCAATGCAGCCAACATGACATGAGGCAAGGATACCTCTGATAAAAATAAAAATAAAAGGAGGCAAGTTTCCAATTTCCAATCATACCAGATTTGATATAATTACAGAAGTTGATGTTGAAGGAACAGCTTGAAAAGCTTTCGACTTCCTTCCATATAATGGGCAAAGAACAAAACCATGTTCACTGCTCCTTTTTCCGTAGTTATCGGCCAAAAAGATAATAGCAGGGGAACCCATGTCTCTAAAATCTAAACACCAGCGAAGGTCTCCAGACTTCAAGTCAATAATTTCAATTCCAATCGCTGTAATCCGCATTTTCTGCATACAGACAAGATAATCCAGGGAAATCTGAGAAACAGAACAATTGAGTAAACGCCTAGGGTCTTTCCTCACAGCCCTCTTCAGGGCTGATCCAACGTTAAGGAGTTTCCCTGTATAGCATTAGTTGATTTTTTTAAACTATATTTCAGAAAACATGTGAAGTTCCCAGTAGACGTTAACGTCATTCCATGAGGATCCTTCTTTCTCTTTAAGGAAGGCAGAGGAGAAACGTAACAACTTGGAACACGATACTAGGACCTAGGTGAAGGAAGAATAGGGTTTTGGTCATATAATCGATGAACGACCTTTCCGCCGAAGATGTCGCACTTACCTAGCGACTTGTTTGAAAGTTAATTACAGTGAAATGTAGAGAGCAAGATAATGTATACTGTGTCAAGTTTACATTAATTGTTCATCCTCAATACAAGGTGACTGGAAGTTGGGTGTTACGGTCAACTAGTCCTCCACACTTTCCTCTTCTAACTTCACAAAGTAATGGCTAGTGTGTATGTATGACAATAAAATTCAATATTCCTGAGGTCCCGAACATTAAACATCCCAAAAACTGCGTAAACTGTATAGAAGAGGATGGGCATAGTCAACTCTATTTCTAAGTTTGTGAGAGATACAAGTTAGACAACTAAGCTCATCAACACTTCTCAATAAAGACCCAAGGAAATTCAACTACTAGAACATTGCTGCTTCCTTCCATTTGTAAGTAGAAAGTTGAGGATGAGCCTTGCAGTAATTCTAAGAATGACACAGCAGGGTGCACATCTAGCCATTTGACTTATCAAAAGCAAAATAAAAACCACATATATATATATATAGCTTGTCGACCTTCATCCAGCCATATAACACAAATAAAGAAATTGGAATGCTCTCTACTTAAAACTAATCATCGAAAATCCAACAGACCTCTAGTCATGGAGCTAATGGCACAAAAATCAAATCATGTTGTATATGAGATGACAGCAAGCTCCTACCGACCCCATTTTCAGCACAACTATTAGTTCTACTAGTAAGTTCAAACTACTTGATAATTTCCATGTACTTGACAAAGAACATATCAAACAAATCTTCGTTCCTTTCGTTTGGTTGAGCTTATTCGTTCATAAACCAACGGAAATTGAACTACAATGACAGTTGCGCAACATTTCCACAACAATAGTCTAACAGCAGTAACTCAAACGCTCTTAACAAACACCATAGCAAGCTAAAGCTGGTTGAGTCGAATGCAATCAAACTACATTACCGAAACAAAGTTCGCTTACGCTTGTCCACTCATAAACCAGCTGCAATCAAACTAGAACCATTACATTCCAAGCATAAATCGCATGCCAATCAAAACGAAGAACAAAAAGAAAGCAAGCGTGATATGATATGGTAAGCTTACATGAGGAAGCCACTCGGAAGTCCTAGTACGAAGATGAAGCACAGGATACTCGACGACAGAGGTCAACTTATCCCCTCTAATACGATGCAATTCGGTCAAAATACTAGCCCGAAACCTCGAAGAAAACTTCATCCCCTTAAACTTAGCCTTACCATCAGTCCTAACACTGAGGCTAAACTCATTAGACCCCTCATCCCTGCCCAAAATCGGGGTGGCGCCCTCGAACCCGGTCCCAACCTGGTATGAATTGGTGACAGCAAGGGTGGAGGGATCAAGCGTGATAATGGCGGAATTAGAGAGACAGAGGACGCGCTTATACCTGCCCCGCCACGAGTGCTTGAGGACGAGGTAGCGGGCGAGGTACTCGGGCTCCTCCGGCATGGTAGGCGGCGATGGCGAGGGGACGGCGGCGGCGGCGGCGTCGGAGGGGGGAGGGTGGCGCGTGATTAAGTCCATTTGAGGGAGGTATTCTAGAGTGTGGGTTTTGGGGACATTTGATCGGAGGAAGAGAAACCCTAATCCGCCGGCCGACGGCGCCGGGCTTTGGCGTGACTGATTTGCCCCCAGTGCTACTCCCCGATGATTCGATTCGAATTGAATCGATTCGATTCAATTGGATTGTGTACTGCAAATCACGATCAATGATGAAGATGAAGATGAAGATGAAGATGAAGATGGTGATGGTGATGGTGGTAGCATTTGATTAGGTGATTGGATTACAATCGTGGGAGGAGAGAGAAGATTGAATTGGGAATTGGGGTTGAAATTAGATGAAGAAGGGTGGCTTGGTCATGCAGATTGGAGATGGAAGTAATGCCGACGTTGTGAATTGTGTCGTAATCGTAATGGACCCGTCGTTTTCAGACATGGCTCGAGAATTTACCATGGGGTGTTTGAGTTTCAGTGAATTGTAAACACTTGTTGTACACTTGTAAGGATGGTCATTTCAATTGTGATCGTTGATTAAAACCCGAAATAAATGGAGGATGAATAAATGACGAGTGAAATTAAATCTTGTTTATTATTCATATTCGATATTCTTTTCACTTGAAAAAAACATACTCGTGATACATATGAGTACATATTTATATCAACACAAAAAGAGACGGTCTCTAAGTAAAGTTATTTCCATTTGTAGTTATATCAAATTATGAGTCATGAGTTATGAACTTATGATATGGAGTAATTAATACGTATACGAGTCCCGTGGAAATTACTCCGTAATATCAGCCATACATTTAGCCACTAAGAATCAGCGATACACTTAGTCACTGTTGGAAGAGTGGAACTCTAAACAGTCGTACTACAACCCAAAAAGTGCAATTAAGCAAGAGCATGAACCACCCTATTACAACTACGCAAGAGTAACCAATTACATAGTGCGATCGCCTAACAAATAACCAATTACATAGTGTGATCGAAAGGTTGGAGGTTCGATTCTCATCTGCAACGTAGTGCGTTCTTCTCCAAACCAAAAAAAACTACGCCTAACAAATACTCGTAACCAATTACATCGTCAAAAAACCAACCCACTTTATAAATGGCCTTTAATAAATAGGGAGTACTCATTATTAAGTGGGGGCATTTACTAGTTTATTACTCCTTTTAGTTGTCCATAACCATAAGCACCTTGGTGGGCCAACGATAACTGGGTCTTACAGGAAGAATCCGAATCATTTGTAGGCCCGTGAACATCTATACTCTCAACAACCACACCTACTAAACGGGTCATATTTGACCCGTTACAAATTTATGATGAATAATTCCGTCACAAACAAGAATTTGTGCAACAAACACACCGCAGGAGTCCCTCTACCCGGTAGCCTTGCAGGTACACCCCCAAGAGTCAAGACAGCAGCACGCGATAAAACCAGACTCTTGTTTAAAACGGTACCACCTTAATTTTAAGATGGGTCAAGTGTGATTGGTTACTATTTGACCCGTTTTATTCTTCAGATGGTTAATAAAACTACGCAAACGCTGCCAGGTACGACTTACGAGCAATAATTTTAAACTACTAGTACAGTACAACCAAATCCGAATGTACATTTCCAAGTATAGTTGTCAAGGACCAAAGGCGAACAGAACTACCAGGCATTCCCCTTGTAAAGTTTGTATCATCATCTCATCAACTTAAAAGCAATTAAAAGGTCTAATCTCACATTTAGTATGCCATCATTTGCTGGCGGTTTCTTCAGATCACGGCAATCAAATTAGTACACCTGCCAAAACCATTAACACGTACCTCCTCCTTTACTCTTCCTTCTTTTCTTTCTGAACTCGAGGCTTCTGATACTGGTATATGACGATTTGGCTCAGGATGGAACCGTTTGTTATGGCACCCAGGACAGAACCCATCACAACTACGGAGAAGAACAGAGTCAAGGTATCAAATTTTGTCAATGGATGAAAAAACTATAAAGCAGAATCTGATGTTATATAGATAAATAAATACAAAATCAACATAACAGTAGCTACAATTGCCTAGGACCGACAAATACTCGCTTTATACCCTAATATGTCAGCCTTGACAAAGGCGACTAACTATTCACAAAGGTCAAGCTCTAAGCATTACAGTCATCCAATCAATCCTGTCATTATCATTCTATTCAGTAATCTCCGAATCGAGATCTACAAACAAGATCGGCGGCCTATATTATATGTACACGACAAGCTTTTTAGGTGATGCAATATTGATGAACCGGAGTTGGTGATCAGAAACATCAAATTAGCACCAAAACCCCACAACTACAGAAAAAATTAGAAGCAAACCGAAAGTTTTTGTTAGCTCCTAATATTCAAGCTGGGTTGCAAAACAGTTTAGTCTTGTGATGTCAGGCCAAATGCTTACAACTTTATAAGGGCCAAGTTCCAGCCTTATGGTTATTGGGTTGATGTGCCCATTTGAACAAAAAGAACTCCGCACATTTTGATTATGAGACAGATCAACTGTCCACTGGGCTGGACACTGGTATAGGATATTAAACGTGACCTGAGGGTTCTTCCCAGTTGAACCTAATCCTAATCTAGTATCAGAAATGGGACTTTAGATCAAATATTTTCGCACATTTAGCATTTCTACGCATCATGCTGAAACGAAAAATAAAAGCAGAAGGATACCGCTTGAAGGAGCTTTCTCGTGCGTGCTGGTAAAGACCCTCACTACAACACAAGATTAAAAAAATTTAGTCCCGATATATCAGAGGTGCTGCAAAGTATACAAGAGATATGTTAGCTTACCCATAGCACCTCCAAAGTTCATGAAGCATGTTAAAAAGCTAAGTTCCCCGGTAGATTTATTCTGCAAGTTATGGAGACAACTATCAAAAAATACAAGAGTAAAAGGAAAAGACCTGCTCAATCATATCCGACTAAAGACCGTGTTAGAAGACCCAAACTAGAACATGTACATCCTTATCTGAGCAGTTGATAAGCTATTTCTTTTGGGTTTTTTTGGTTCAATGAAGAGCAAAGGCGCATTGCAATAACGGGAAGGGGGGATTGAACCTGAAAGGGTACCTCCGTCTTCACCACTAGGCTAAGACATCTATGGTGTTATTTTTTTGTTGGATGAGTAGTTATGTACCACAAGGACACAAAATACATTTATAACTACCGGATGAATTCAATGCCAAACATTCACCACCCAGCAAAGTTGTAGCAACAATAAAAGGAAACATTTTGAAAGAGAGAGTGTCAACTAGAAAGTGCTACAAAAATGACATAAACTAAGCATAACTTCAGCTCAAGCAATTATAGCAAAAATTTATTGGATATATTGTTTCTTGATAAGGAATATTTTACAGCAATAACCTATTAATGGCACAGCAGTCGAATTTTTCACTCAGTAGACAACTTGTTATTAATGAAATAAGTTGGCACTTGAGTGTGAGATCTACAAAAGAAAATAACCATTGGTGGGTCTAAATGATCAGCATAGGCATTTTGTTGAGGCAGACCTTTCAGATATCGAATAACAGAAAAATGAACGTTTGGCAAATTGTAGAAGTTAACATTGGCAGGGGTCTCGTGTTGTTTTGAAGGCATGGGATTGAAACTTTGAAGTCTCTTTGTCACCATTGTGTAATGTGACTTGAAAATGGTTGAGATGGCAATCTTTGGATGACTTCACCAATGAACTTTCCAAGATGAACAGGCTTTGACCAAGTTTTCTCGATCTCCATTAATCAGAGTCTCATTAGTTGTCTATACAAGAGACATGTTCCATGTTCAAGGCATCTTCTATAACAACACTTTTTATGTGATAACGGAAACAGAGACTTCTGTCCAACAGATTGCTTTAGAGGATATACCATAACCATAGCCTTATCAACAGGCACTAAGGATGTAATAATACAGTTCGCAACAACTCAATCAAGTAGCAGGAAGATAACAACTGGCTAACAAATGGAGAAGTGATCATAAACATTTTAAGATCAATCAAATGCATTTTTCCAATACAAAAACATTTTACTTACACTAAAGTTTTTCCATATTTGAGGAAGCCTGGCACAGAGGAATATTGCATGTTGCGATGCCTGCGATATATGATGACAAACCAAGCCATTTAGCCCAAATGAACAGCATAATATCCAAAAGATAAGGGTTTGTTTGGATTAGGGAATTTTAAGGGAAGGTATACAAAATCCGTTGTTTGATCAACAAAGAGGAAATAGAGTGATCCACTTTCTCTCTTCCAAGCCTAATCTAAATCCCTCCCACATAAGGAAAGTTTCGAGGGAGAGATTCCCTCTCTATTCTCAATTCCTTTCCCTTCCCTCACTTATCCTTCCAACAATGCCCCCTTTCCAGCAATGGAGCAGAGGAGAGCAATCTTAACCATGGAAAAAAGTGACATCTGTAGAGAAAAGAACCTTACATATATAGCTTCAAAAAGCATAGGTTCAACTTTTCCAGCTAAAATTATTGGCGCAATGCCACAGTATCTATAGTCAGTATGGTTAAGTAAACAAATTTGTATCTGCTTGCAAGAAGAATACTACGGTAGAAGAAAACATGAAAGGATACAAAAGCACCCTGATCCATCTCACAATTCCCACGGGACGTGAAAAGTAATAAATTACACCAACAAGAATAATAGCTGCACATAACAAGCGAAAAGATGTCAGGGCTTCAAAATTTAAATGTGTCACCGACAAAATTATTATGTAAGGCAAAAGCAGAAGCAAGGCAACCATCAAACAAAGTGAAACATTAAGCCCAAGTGAATGAAAGAGAAATCAACAGACGGGATCGATTTATCTTCCAGGTTGGGTGTGGGACTGTGGAGAGTAAAGAGGAGCAGTCATAACAGAATGTACCTTGGATCAAGAGGAATACATACTCGCCAAAGGCAGAAAAGGGCAAGCCTTTATGAAGGCAATATGCAAGAGAAATGGTGTAGCCAATCACCTCAAGTTCAAATGCAGCCACACTTAGCCCTCTGACACTTTTATGTTCCAAAATCTTTAATATCTGCTCACAAACACGAGAACGCCACCATCACATCATTAGCCATAGCTATAAACAAAACTTTCCAGTCAACTGTACAACTTCCACCAAAAAAACCTTCATGAACATAATAGGTACTAAACAGACGTTACCATGACACAAGATGTAGAGTTATCATTGTTTTCAGCGGATGTAGAATGCATTTTATAGCAGACTGCAACACTCTACTAGCTTATAGGAGGCTGGACTTGACGGTCAATCAATATCGACTTTGACTAACATTTTAGCCCTCTTTGGCAAACGAAAGTAACAGATTTAAGATTTGTAATAGCCGATAACATTAGCCCAACAAACAGAGTTGACTATCAATATGGTGTTATTAGTCGCATATTCAAAAACAGTAGATTCCGACTAAGATGCTATCGGAATAGAATGTGCTAATTTTCACCAAGTATAAGATACTGCGGACTGCGGAGTATGATGGAAAGCATACTAAAAAAAACGATCATACGAAAATAAAATAGGAGAGCTATCTATAAATTGTCAAAATTGATCAAAGTTGACCACCGAGATCAATTTAGTACCCATTCCATTCCATTCAATTCTTTACCTATTTTGTACTGTGATTTGATGATTCGCCCACTTTTGGTTCATTCAATAGTAACAAACTACCAATTGTGTAAACAAATGATCGAGACGGATGGAAATCGTATAGTAATTGAGCACAGCAATCGCCAATTGCGAAGAATTGATAATGTAATGAAATAGTACTATGAATGATGAAGAAGAAGAAGAAGAAGAAGAAGAAGAAGAAGAAGAAAACCTGAGGGATTTTGACGGTAGTGGAAGCGGCAACAATGGAGTAACCAAGGAGCTTGGAAATCAATGGAAGTAAGCAAGATAATGCAGGGAATTGAGCTTGACGAAGAGAGTTGAAGACACAGCTGAAGTCCATACCAAATATCTCCATTTTTAGTACTTCGTAGATCAATGGCGGAAGTCGAAACCCTCCGAAAATTCCACGGATCCAGATAAAACCACACCACACCACACCACACCGGACTCCCCACTCACTCGTCACTCCGCCTACTCTATTGTCTCTATTGACCTCTCTTTGGTAGGATAGATCAAAGTCGGTTCACAGAGTCCTCGGAATCATTTCGATCAAAACTCAATTCAAGTTCGGTCCAAAATGGGATTGAACTCGAGCACGAGTCGATGTCCAAGCTCAGCAACGCTCGTCTGAACTATTTTAGTTTCTTACATAGCACAGTACGAGTATTTTTTTTTTTTTGAGCTCAGATCGACTTGTTTATATGCCTAATATTTCTCACATTTCCTGGCTTTCGTTATATAATTATGTAAATTTTAAGTTAACTAATGTTTGTGCTTAATTAAGCTTTATTGGTAAAACTCTGATTTTTTTCGAGTGTCTAACGTAAGAATATAATAATTCAGATTTTTTTTGAAAAAAAAATCATGAAAAAAGTTGAGAAAAATGACCAAAATTTATTTGTCGAAATAAATTTTGCACTAAAATCATAGTTACTCGTCGAGTCGTCGCAATGCATTACTCCGTACTTTTTTATACACAACTTTTCGTTTCATATTCGTGACATTATATTATTGATTTAGATTAACCAACTCCAAATCTTTTTAGGACTAAGACTTTGATGTTGTATTCTTGACATAATGATAAAAACAACTCTCCAATCAAACTCTAAACAAACCCGTCTCTAATTATCGGTGGTGATTAGATGGTGGCATGAGTAAAGAGCAGCGAGTGGCGGCATGGTGAGCAGCACAGGGAAGAGGCGACGACAATGGCGGCTTGTCAGACATACATATTGCAGCATAGTTCAAAAGTTAGAAGTTAGATGACAACTTTGTATCCGCCACCAAAATTACAAATTGGTAACAATGACTACTACTCAAAGGTCAAGAATACCAAGCATCTTCCTCGTGAAACGAAATGACGATGAGGTTATACTGTGAAATGCGTTAGGGCGGACATGATGAAACGGTAGACAACACTACAGCTTACGAAGATGAGCAAACGTGCAAGCTGGCAACAACGCCGGAAAAATAGGATCCTCTAGAAAAACTGTGAAATAAGAAGATAAATACAAGAACACTGACATACTCCGTAGTAACTTAAGAAACATTCCGTTGACAACTCGTTGCAGATTAGCCAATCATGGTGCGTTTTCGCCCCCGCTGTCTCACTGCAATTTTGAACATAAGAGGTGAACACACTGAAGATAATGTCAGACAATTAGGATATCGGACGTGCATTACCTTGAGCTAGCTTGTTCAGAGTTGAGCACCATTGTTTCGAGGACTTCCTGTACGCAGCAAGCACTCTTTCCATCTGCACGGGGCCAAAAAGGAAGCATAAGGAAGTTTTACAAAAGAAAATTGTATTTCACTGGTGATCACAACGACACAACTGTAGTGATAAGAAATGAACGCAAAAAAAAATGAAAACGAAAGAAATTCAGTTATTGGCAGACATACCACATTTCCACATGAAGAATGCATGGAAATCAACGCTCGTTCAAGCACATAAAGATCCACTGCTTTGTCCTCAGGTAGTGTAGAGGTGAAGCTCAGACCAAAATCAATAAGCACCTGATAACATGCACACAAAAAAACAAAAAATGAGTGATATTTTTGAACTTCTGTCTCCTCCAAAGATACCTATTTCTATAGAGTCAAGACTAACTATTCGTCGGCTGGTTTTCTACTTTACAAATGTGAACTGTCCAAAAAAAGACTAATCTTTGGTTTTATACATATGATGGGATATAAAACAAAATGAACAGCAAAGTAACTACAATCTGTTCCGTGCGATTTAATTCATTAATCTTTTATAGTTCTCAACCTGGTTTTCTCTATGGATCATTTGGAAAGTGAAAACAACTTGTACGTAGTGCACGGGGTATGGAATATGGATGTGTATATTCCACCCTTCCTTAATTACCCTGCTATTTGAGGGTGCCCTTGGGGTAATACTGTTGATGTAAGCTCCCTCACAGAATAAATCATTTCACCCTTTTGTGCTCTAAACTTGAAATTGTTAGAAAGAAGCTTACAAGTTGATTAGTATCCTTCTGTATTAACATGTTTGATGTTGTCAAATCTCCATGTATAAGACCGCCATCATGCAGTTTCGCGATTTTGTCTCCGATCTGTGTTGCAATATCCTGCAATCGTTCTTCAATGATTCCAGTGGCACCAAAGTCAAGTAGTACTTCCTTGACCATTGGGCCGTCGATGAATTCAAATGTCAGTGTATGAAGCACAGGATCCACTGAGAATAAAACTGGCGTTGGGACGCCTAGTTTTCGGGCTTTCGTCATACATCTAGCCTCCTGTTCAAAGTGAACTTTGAAATGAGTCAAAAAGAAAAAGAAGATTTAGCATAAAAAGGATAAATATTAAATTCAGACACCAAGACTCGTCCAGAGAACAACTTACAGCATTCAAGCGTTTAAGTGTCAGCTTCGAGTCCAGAGATGGGTGCCTGTACTTCTTCGAAAAACGCTCCTTTATAATACATCTCCTTCCAACAAAAGCTGATTCAAAGACTCTCTGATAAAGAAAGGGGTTATGATTATCATGGGATTAAATGAGTCACCTCATCAAAGAAACAAAGC
The DNA here is from genome assembly GCA_958450325.1 of Agrostemma githago. Taxonomy (NCBI): domain Eukaryota; kingdom Viridiplantae; phylum Streptophyta; class Magnoliopsida; order Caryophyllales; family Caryophyllaceae; genus Agrostemma; species Agrostemma githago. The sequence goes on along the minus strand of OY288245.1, from coordinate 73,832,749 downwards.
AGATTCTATGGAGTCGCTCCATACAAAGTTATCAAATCCTGATTAGTGAATTAGAGTCGGTGCCCCTATGTCGGAGAACCAGCATAACAAAGATGGTACTTCGTACAGTATATGATAAGTTCCACATCAATTTTATTTTCTTTTTACTTTCTGTAATGACAAGTTGACAACCACAACCATGTAGATGGACGAGGGCAAACATAGGATGATACGATATAAACAGAATATTCAGGCAATACAGAAAGCGTTTGGAATTCAGATTGCAATAGTAAGGAATATGCAACACACCGCTTCAGCGCCTTGCTTTAGTAGAACAAGATCTTTCTCTATTCCATCGGCCTCCACTTCCATTCCTTAAGACAGTCACTGACAAAAAAAATCGGTATGTCCTTAGCTGCATCATCAAGGATACATCAATCAGTCATACTCTTTCAGGAAGCGTTTCGCAAAAAAGATTCATTCAAACAATTAATTTGAAACTAAAAATTTTAAATTATGAAATTCAAATCTAAATCCATCATTTGGATGAACATTGATACTCCAAACCTGGAATTTGAAATCCAAATCTCTTGTTTGGAAAATCATTGAATATAAGCTGATTAGACGGAAATCTGCTTAAATAACATCTTGTAACATCTCGTGTGCTTAAATGGGACAAGCTTTTTGCTATTCAGTATGAAATCTGCTTGTATTATTCATCATATTATTTGACCAATTATAAGATTACGACGAATATGTTCATCACAAACGAGAATTTGCCCAAATATTATTTTATTTCCGATTCTTCGGAAATGTTCCAATTACTTACTGAATCCCCAAGGGGATTCTATACTCTATAGCGAAAATCAGGTTAACGGTGTCCAAAAATTCCGAAACCTCATCCGCGGGATTACCTAGCACTAGCTTGCTCATGCTTAAATTCATTCATCTATACGATTACAGTAGAAATCATCAAACCTCTACCATAAAACTTACATCCAAAATCCAAAGTAGAGGGAGAAGAATGAAACGAAACGATGATACTGGATATTGGAAATTGGAAAACAGTCAAGTAAAATACTCCGTAAGAAAAGAAATGAGGGAGAACTGAGGACCTAGAAGTCGGCGGCGGCAACGACGGAGTCGGCGGCAGCAACGACGGAGTCGGCGGCGGTTGGGGTTGAGAACAGCGGCGTATCTGCGGAGGCAGAGGTGGAGTTTCGAGTCAAGAGATAAAAGAATGGGCGACTCGGGTGTCGGGAATTGCTAGTCAAGTGTGAATATCGTCAAAGAGTTTTTTTTGTCAAAAGACACCTAACATTTACGCCTTTTGCAAAAAAAGGTACCTATAATTTTTTTTTTTTACCCAAAAGCACCTTAAATTTACATTTCTTTGTTAAAAGGCACCAAACACCAAATTCCGTCAATATTGACGGTTCTCATCCTTTAATCTTTTTTTTCTCAACTCTTAATCAACATTCATCCCTTAATCAAACTCAATTAACATCTTTTTGCCCTCTTTCTTTACATTACCTTTATTATCTCACTTTCTCATCCCCTTTATTCATCACAAGGCCAAAATATTTCATTTTTCCTTCCCAAAAAACTTAATTCCATCCAAAACCCCTTTTATTTTCCCCTTAATTGAACCACACAATTTTTTTTTCTTCACTTTTGCATATTCTCAATTAAAATGACATCTTTAAGTACTATACACATAAAGAATGAAATACAAATAGTTATTAAAACAAAAAATGAATTGAAAAAAAAAAATAACAAATGGTTACTCATAAATCACAAATTTGAACACAAACTAGTATTCCTAGTTTCTTACAACAGAAATTTTACTTCAATAATAGCTCAAAAATTCGTCTAATAACCTCTAATACACATACTCCAAAATTATACCCAAAATTAAGGGTAAATAACATAAAAATAAAAATTGAATTAAAAAATTTAATTTGTTATTGATAACTTAATGATTACTTAAATGAAAAGTTATGATCGAAACTAATCGATTGAGCAAAAACTGGGTGGTTATGACTTAAATAATGGAGATTGATTGAGATGTATGCAAATGAAGAGTAGCTAGGAACGAGGGTTTGATTAAAAAATGAGCGTTGAATTAAGGAAAATGGTTGATTGGGTTTGATTAAGGAAAGATTGAATTTGATTAAGAAAGAAGGGTTGATTAAGAGAGAATGGTTGATTAAGAGATGAAGGAAGATGATTAAAAGAGGAGGATCGTCAATATTAACGGTTTTTTGACGGAAATTGAGGTTTGGTGCTTTTCAACAAAAAAAAAAGTAAATTTAAGGTGTTTTTGGACAAAAAATAAAACTATAGGTGCCTTTTTTTACAGAATGCCTAAATGTTAGGTGCCTTTTGACAAAAAAACCCTATCGTCAAATATCAAAACCCACTCTCGTGGCTAGGGGTGTTTACCGGTCCACATTAAATTCGATATTTTTTTAAAGTGTGGACCGGATCGGACCGGACTGGGGACCGATTATCAACTTTTTTGGGATCCGGAGACCAGACTGGTACGTGCCCTGGTCTGGACCGGCCCGGGTCAATTTTTGAACACCCCCTACTCGTGGCTCACTTTCTAGGTCGCGACCCACGAGGGTAGTTCACTGGTTCGGATCGGATTGGATTGATCAATTTTGAAACTTAAAACTCGGGTTCCAAAATTCACAAGTTAAACTCGTTTTACAACTCAACGGATGATGATTAAGTCAAGTCTTTCTTAAAGAAACTACCGAGTATAAGTGAATTGTAACCAACATGATAATAAGAAGACAATTTTATTATTCCATAATTATAAGTCTGGAAAGCCGCTACAATTGGGAGCCAAGACAATTACAAAACCTTTCGAATTAAGAGTGATGCGACAGAGTGACCAACTGAACGTTCATTCTATTAAAATGATATGAAATTGCGAGCGACATCTCATCTCTAGGCAAAGGCCTTAATAAATCTGTATGCAACAAAATGAGTTGTATCAGCCGAGATTCTACATCCTTTTCTCTGCACGAGATGCGTGCAGATTTTCCTTAAGTCGTAGATATCATCGACATCCACCATTATATCTCTAATATTCTAAACAATTTCGCTTGTGTTCTTTTTTTTTTTTCCAGCAAGTCTTGCGACCGGTCAAATACTAACCATGTGGTAGATAAGACAAAACAACATTTTGCTTTTGTCCTATCTAACCACATGGATAGTATTTGACCCGTCATACGCTTACGATGGATATTGCCGTCTTAATCATTAGGTGAAGTCATCTATGTCGGTATTTTAGATTAGCTCATGCGTATGCAAAATCACATGCCACACTTTCATTCCATAAATGATTCCTGTCAGTCTTGACACCTATAAGAAGAATCTCCCAACACTTTGCTCTCCAAACTCCAATAACCAAAAGACTCCTTCAACAAAGACGGCCTTCTTCTTCTTCTTCATAAACCAAACTCAAGCATCCATCCAATCATCCTACCAAAAGAATTCCCCTTTTCTAAAATCTGGGTTTTCTTCAATTACCTCTCAACCACTGTTTCTGAATTGGGGTTTCAATGGTGAAGAGAGATGAAAGAGAAACTGGGATGTTAGAAAACCTGCCTCTTTTTGCAAAGGAACTTATTGCAGGTGGTGTTGCTGGTGGTGTTGCCAAAACTGCTGTTGCACCTCTTGAACGCATCAAGATTCTCTTCCAGGTTCCCCATTCTTCTCTGATCATCTTCCTTTTTCTTTTACCATGTTTGAATTGGAGGTGATCTCGAAATTTGCACGGGTTTTAAACTAGTTAATGTAGTACTCATTCAACCCTTTTCCCCGTAAATTGTATGATATTCGAGGCGCTGAGGTAATGTTGTTGTTGTTGTGGTTGTTGCTGTATGCTATGATCTGATTAGGTTGTGTTGGACTTCATGCTATGGTGAATTGGTGATCATGAATTGGTTTATGTGAGAGTTGCATTGAGAAATGAGAAAGCTGTTAACTTGATGTGGGAACCAGTTGACATTTCGAGTTGCGAAATGTATGATTGATTCTATTTAAAGAAATTTGGAGTAAAACAAAAAAAAATGATCAAGATTTGGTTAATGAGAGACTGATGGAGGATGTATGCGCATTTTTGTGTTTCGATTTGATAAGTGTAGTGTAGTCACTAGTCGGGCAGTGGGTCCGTGGATGTACTTAGCTCTCCACTTGCTTCCACTGAAATGAACTTATGTGGAGTGACAAATTAGCAAGGATAGTTAGTACTTTACATTTAGGCTTCTTTTGGATACAAAAGTAGGACGGAATTGGAAGGAATTTGATTAGAAAGGTAGTTACTTGATGATCTTTTTAAGGACTTGATTGGCCTCATTGTCATTTGTGGACGAGCAATATGTAACTATGATGGAGTTTTTGACTAGAAAACTAAGGTAAATAAGGTTTTACCCTTGTGGTGTTTGAAGTTGAAAGAAAATGGCAGAATGGTGGTTGGTTGCTAATGCTTTCAATATTTTAAGGGATGCCACTTCTAAGCAAAACAATGCTGCTATATGTGTTCCACACCAGCTATATATGAGTCTGTCACTATCTATCTATCTTGAATCCCGATACAATGAACCATATTGGCGGTCTATAGTGTTTAAACAGTTGCCGTTTTCTTCTTTCTGTTGTTTGCAGACGAGACAGACAGAATTTAGGAGTATTGGGTTATTCGGATCTTTCTCTAAGATAGCTAAAACAGAGGGTGCACTTGGTTTTTACAGGTGCATATCCTAATTTACAGTCGTTTCTTTACAATTGTTGTTTCTAGAAAAAAATATGTTACGGAGTAATTCTTACTTGGCATACTCACGCTATTGTTATCCCTTTTTCTCAGAGGGAACGGAGCTAGTGTTGCCCGGATTGTACCATATGCAGCTTTGCACTACATGGCATATGAGCAATACAGACGGTGGATAATTCTTGCTTATCCTAATGTATGGAAAGGCCCTGTGCTTGATCTTATGGCAGGATCATTTGCTGGTGGAACTGCGGTTCTTTTTACATATCCCCTTGATCTAGTACGCACGAAGTTGGCTTACCAGGTAAGCAGTTGAATAATTTTCTTTGCTGGTACTGGGAAAAAATTACAAATGGGCCAAATATTCACTATTTTGGGTTTTATTACATGAGATGCGTCAATTTTCATATGGATTGGAAACAATTACCTTGTGTTTTCAACACAATGTTAGTGTTGCTACATCGAACCCTGTATCGTTGTTGTTTGTATCTTGGCAAGCATGTCCAGTTGATATCTAGCTTCGTGAAAATGCTGTATTTTCTGAAGCCGTGTCTCACAGTTGCTAAAATGTGGCATGCATCTATAGTACAGGTCGTTGGATCTTCAACGCCAAATGCCAGAGGACTAGTCAGCCATGAACAAGTATATAAAGGAATTCTTGATTGCTTTTCGAAGACACGTAAAGAAGCTGGTCTGAGAGGCCTTTACCGGGGAGTAGGTGTGTGATTTGCTTAAAATTCACTATAATACACTTAGAGACGTCTCATATTATTGTTTTACATAACAAGCTGTATGTTTTTCCAGCACCATCGTTATATGGAATATTCCCGTACGCGGGTTTAAAATTTTACTTTTACGAGGAGATGAAGACTCATGTTCCCGAGGACCACAAAAATGATATTACAGTGAAACTTGTCTGCGGATCTGTCGCTGGATTGCTAGGCCAAACCTTTACATATCCTCTTGATGTAGTAAGGCGTCAAATGCAGGTAATCAAGCTCAAAGTTCAGAACCCCTTATTATATGCTACGTGCGTTGAATAATCTTCAATTTTCTATTATATGGCTTTGTAAGGCAAGATGCTGTTAGTTTGATGAATCAATGTGCTGAAAACTGTATTTATGTGGAACAGGTCCAACGGATATCTAATGTCGGCAATGAGAAAGGAACCATGCAAATACTTTCAATGATAGCTCGGGAGCAAGGATGGAAACAATTGTTCTCTGGACTAAGTTTGAACTACTTGAAGGTAGTTTTTCAAACGTTCTTTTCGATGCATTTAAGAGTCAATAATACTCTTCCAAGGAATTTAACGCTTAAATGACAGACCCCGTTAAAATTTTAATTTGAACCTATTTTGGTCATGCTCGTAAATTCCCTTGGTAGATATATGACTTGCTAGATGTAGCTGATGTTTATCGGTGTCGACCATTTTGACTCAGGTTGTGCCTTCTGTAGCAATTGGGTTCACTGTCTACGACACCATGAAATCATATCTCCATGTTCCCTCACGAGATGAAATAATGAGCTGTGCTTCTTCCCATCATCCCACAAATAACGATACCTCGTCCTTGCATTCATAGTTCTCGTTAGTCATAGCTGAGTGATAGAGTACAAACCTGAATAATTGTCACAATTGTATGTAGATGCCTACACATTACATTGCTCAGTGTCGCAGTCCGTTTTATTATGGCAGACTGTGAGCGACACTTAGCCATTTAACATGTACATCAGTGCTACTTGTGTGCTGCATCTATTGTTTACACATTCACACTGATTTGAATGATTGGTAGCAGTGAAATCCATGTTCAAGGATCCGGTACAGTAATGTAAATCCGTGATTTTCACTATTTCGCATTATTATCACAAATCAGAAGTATTCCTGGTTGTGCCGTATGTTTATTACCATCGGTGCTTATTTCCTCTGTTCTGTGTGGATGTTTTACTTGTTCTTGTCACGTTGTTTCCCCATTTCTCGTCCCTGAATGAAGGGCAATAGAAACGATCCATGGCCATGGTACTAGGTATCGGCCTGACTGAAATCTCCTTTATATATAGGGTTTTCGAAAGTAGCCTATATTTTGACCAACACGACCGATATTGATGCAACCAAAACTCGACTGATAACCTGGTTCCACAAAATACTGAACATACACATCAATTCAATCATTTTTAAAATTCCGACAGAGTACTTTGAACTGTATGAAAGTCTTTAAAATCGAAATTAGTAAGCCCACACGACAAAACAGATCATAAAAATTATTTTTGGTATGAATCAGCATGTAAGTTTATCTCCAGGGGAAACACCAAGCTGATCACAATACTGCTTGAAGAAGTCGACCCGAGAGTTAACCTGGGCGGTGTTCCCTCCATTACATTCACCCCCATTAATGGCCTTAATGGTTGCTCCGAAACCTTGACCTGAGATAATGAGGGAGTGGACATTGTCCATCCAATACCAGAAGGCGGTTCTGAATGATATAACCGGGTCCTGAGCCACTGTCTCGGGTGAGTTCAGGCCATCGAACCCAATGCTCTGTCCTGCAGGTCCGTAGTTGAAGTTCCAGGATATTTGGATTGGACCTCGCCCGTAGTATTTCTCGTTCGGGTTGCATTGCCATTCTGTGTTTGTTTTGTCACAGTAGTCTCTTGTTGCTCCATTGATCTCCTCTATGTAGCAAAAATCTGTCACAACAGCTCATTTTAGTCAGAAATTGTCTTTACATATGCATTTGCAGCTTCCTGTGATGAACTTTTCTTTGAAAATCGAATCAAAAACAAGAGAATTAGGACTTACGGCCGGTTTCATGGGTCAAGTGAGCGAAAAAGGCGGCGATTTCACGTTTGGAATCATCAGAAGATCCAACAGTACCGAACTTAGGATAGAAAGTGAGAGCATTCAGGAAGACAGTCCTACTGTAAAAGCTTTTACCAGCACAACTAGCATCTGCCTGACCAATTATCCCGTTAAAGAAAGCGTCCGTCACAATGTCTGGCACAGACACGTTACTGGGTCGGGTCATAGTTGAATAACACGGACCCGCTTGGCACCCGTCACCACAGTAATCAGATGTAGTCCCACAGAAGCCCCATTTGCTGCAACATAAGTTACCTCCACACCCGCAGTTTTGGGCTCGAATGACCGTGGTTTGGATGCAAACCAAGGTTAGGATGACGGCGAAGATTGGTTTGGTCATGGTTAGTGTGGAGGAGGAGGTGGGAAATGTGGATGGGGTGAGAACTGAGAAGGAGATGATGGGAGTTATTGGGTTGGGTTTTATATAAGTGTAAGAATGGAGGAAATTGTTGGAAGAAGTCAATTTTGGAGACTTGTGGTTAATGGTCAACTAACTCTTAATGTTTTAGAATCACCACTTCATTTTCAACAAAGTTTTATTTGACAAAGTATGAAATTAGTTTGATTTTAAATGGGAAATTAGGCGGATTAGGTGTAAAGAGAGTCATCAGAGCGATTAAAATTATGTTACGATGTTGATGGATTCGTAGCCTAGATCATGAGTGTCATCTCTTATGACTTTACCAACTGAGCTAACTGACATCTGTCCAACGATCTGATGTATACGTGCTAATCATTTTACCGTATTGATCTTTTGTTAATCGAGAAATTGTGCATCAAGCATGTTATACCTACTATAGGAGTAGAAAATCATGAGCAACCTTATTCCAACTGATGAGTTAGTAGTTCACAGTTGCATCCAGCAAAATCAATGAGCATCTGTTCTTCATGTATGTGTAGTAGTGGCTCAACTTTGGCTTACATAATCTCACACTTTAATCATGTCTGTCTTCAATGAATAAGTTCATCAGTAAAAAGTAAATAAAGTTTAACAAAGTACATGTATCTTTCATTCGAGTCATTCAAATGACGATGTCTACGTAATAAATACTCTACAATGCAATAACAACAACAACAAAGCCTCAGTCCCGAAATGATCACGGGATAAATACTGTCATGTAAAATTGTCTCTCTATAAATTGAATTTTCGATCCTCCTCCTACCAGATTTCTCCTACGCTATGGGGTATAAATAAACGCTATACTGCCTCGTTAAGTGATTCTTGGGCTCTTGACAGTGGTAGAAATTGGAGCAATAACTTAACCATAGATAAATTCGATATATCATCTCAGACCCTTCTGTTTACTGTATCCTGAACTTCTTAGTACGGCTGCTTTCTTAGGCGGAAGTATCTGAAACTCGACAAGCATCACTCAATTCAAGCTTAGCATCGAACCATTTAGTTCTCGATGATAACTTAGAAACGCAGGCATCAACTCGCATTCCTTTATGCTCCTCGCATCTCTTCCTTCCTGCCACTGGCTTCCTTGTACAACATTTCCCATCACCTAGAAGCACTCCACAGCAATCTACGAGGCCGGGAGTTGAGAGCGATACTGTGATTAGGGATTTAGGGGTAGAATTCTTAGACACGGCGGCTTGATTAACTCTCATCCCCTTGTGCTCTACGCACCTTTTCCTGCCCGGCAAAGGTGACCTTTCACAGTGTGATCCATCGTGTAGTTTTACACCGCAAATTATGTTGCTTATCACATTAGGTGGATAGTTTTCTTGTTTTAAATCATTAATGCCCAAATCCTTTGTCATGGGTTTAAAGGTCAATTTCATGCCTTTGTGCTCGGCACACCTCTTTCGCCCTTTGACGGGTGGTTCAACACAAATTTTCCCATTGCTTAAAGTCACACCGCAAATGACAGTTTCATCGAAGTCCTTGACGATAGTACCAGGGTCAGGAGCAACTGACCTTGGTCGAGAACGAGAGAACTTGAAAACTCGGTCAAAAAGACCGATTTTTTCATCGTAAGTATCATTATTAGGCTTGTTGTCCAATGCAGGTCTCTCTGCTTTTATTGAAATGCCCACCTTTTGATCACTGAGAGCTTGTAGCATCCTCCAGATCTTATGAGTGTTATGGGTTTTGGATGAGATCATATCGATTTTGTTCAGGATATCATCTGGACGTCGTGAACCATTTCCAACTTTGTTCCACGCGTAGTCAAATTTTTCAAGAAGCTGAGTTTCTGTCCTTTCAGCTTCACTTTTGCTCTTCATCTGTTTAACATTGAATTAAGAATCAGTAAAATCAACCAACATAGTCGACGAGTATTATCAACAGTAATGCTACTAAAATGAAGAGGAGCCTAATTTATTTCTGGGCTCGGAGTTCACGTAAAAGTTATACTTCTGGCATGAAAGCTTGAAGATCAGATTTTATGAATGAAAATGGTGCTCATTTACATGCCTGACCCAGGATTCAGTGAGCCTTAACTTGTTTTTCAGGATCTTCTTATAGTACAAAAAATTCACTATTATAATTCATTAGGGGATTCTGACAGTAGGATGCTATGAACTATTGAGTTTTGAGGAGACTTCAACTCAGATGTTATCAGCTCACTCAAAAATCTATGATACTAACTCCAACATTTCGTAACTCATAAAACCGTCTTATCTCAGCTACTGTCGTAGCACTCGCACTAGATGAGTTTAACTTCGAACCTCGCACACAAAGTCTGTGAATAAGAAGTAGGTTACTCAAATGCAGCACTTATTCCACAAAGTAGTGAGAGTCGTAACACTAAAAATTAAAAACTACTACTTCCTAGGAAGTCTGTCATTAACAGTATTGAGAGACCGTCTGTACCCTTGGGAGCATATATGTAACGGCTCTGAAGATTAGTACACTAAGTAAAGCAACAGGTCAGAAAGTAGAAGAATGAGGTGGATTAACAAACTTTTCCTAGGAAAAGAACAATCTTTGGCATCCACTTTAGATTGATGGAATCTTATTCTACTTCAGCTAACTTCTCCACATCTTTATTAAAGATTTACTTTACCTACTTTATGATTTATGATGCTTATCTACAGAAAAGTACATAACTGCCCATGATCAGTTCTTCAAACCCCATATCTAATCCCTGATTAACTTAACATTATCACTTCTTCACAAAGTTCATTCAACCAATGAGACTGTAACTTTCTCTTACTTTTCACTAATCTGAAAAACAGCACCTTAATACCAGACAGTCTACAAATCTGTATTCTGTCATCACTCGTCAACGAACAACAAGAACCAGATTTGCACTTATAAAATGAATTTTGAAGGTTACGTGACCGCTTTTTGAGACAGCTGCATTCATGGCACACAATGACTCGAATCAGGCCGTAATACTCGATTCACTAATCAAGACTGCAACTGATATTTCCCAAAATATTGCAGTTGACTTCAGTCCTCATAAAAATCTCAATGATGCTATCTGAATTTCTTAACAATTACACCACATATTCCAATTATACAAGCTGTAACTACACAGGTTTACTTCTCTGTGAATTCTGGTGTTCAGGTAATTTAAGTTAGAACAATTTAGTGTTCTGGACAGTCGAAGGCCTCGCAAACATCTTTATACAGTATGTGTTACCAAGCTTAAATCTAGTTCAAGTGCTAGAATGCAGTCTACAGTGAAATTGTTCAGTCAGATAATCTAAGACTCTAAGTTCCTGATCAACATGTTTTTTGTAGACAGACATCAACCTGCAACATTTTTCGATAAATTACTTTTTATTCAGGACACCATATCTCCGAATCAAGATATTTTGAGATCGACTTGGTCTGTACAACCATAACACTACCCCTGCCTCAAGGGAAGGAGGTTAACTTCATAAAACTACAGTCACAGTGGACCTTCATTTCAAATGATTTTTGGCAAGAGACAGTGTAGCATTTTGGTGAAAAATCTGAATGCGGCCTGGTGACGCAGGAACGGATTCCCTACTAGAACTAGAACCATCACAGAAAGAAAAAGTGAAAAACGAAGCCCTTATCTCATACATTTACTATGACAACCTTCAGTTCAGCAGACTCACTGTGTCACTGTGAAGTAACACAAATCGGATCCATTTCCCTTTGGAAAAACACTTCCTCTCGTAAAACCAGAACCGCTTCCCAGACATTGGATACATCACAAACCCATAATCAATTCTCAATCTCGGATTCAAATGACACGAATCAGATACTAAATAATACTAGCTCAGTAGCGTATCCAAATCTATTCAAATCCAATTTCATTCATAACCACTTCTTTAATGCTTCTTTCAGCTGTAAATACACAATTTCATTCACAGAAAACAACATAATTAACTGAATTCCAACATATCTGTCTACATTCATGATCTCAGACACATTAACTAACCTAACAACCAAATCCGTGCATCTCTTGTGAGACCGTCTCATATGATAACTAGCGGAACCACCAAATAACACTAACTATACTTTTCCTGTCTCGATCATTTGTTTAACTTCATTCAACACAAAACTTCGAAAAAAAAAAAACAATTGAAAAAATAAACAATTGAAGTATGTAATTGCAGTGATACTTACAAGAGCCCAGCGATAAACAATGGGGAAACCTCGTGAAAAAACTTGATGAAACAAATCGACACCGAAAACAAGATGAGATCCGGTTCGACCATAATGCTGCAACCTGGACCTCACATTATCAGCCTGCCCCAAGTAAACCACCACTATCCTCTCCGCCTCAAGTTTCCCCACCTCCCGGCCTGAACCGGTGTTACACACGGCGGCGCCTATCTCGTACAATCCCGGTCCAGCTACTTCCGGCAGATTGGAAACCCGGTACCTCGACGCGCCGTCCTTTTGTGACTCGTAATCCTCCCAGTCGGATGACCCGATTAGTATTCGCCATTTCGAGAAGGCGGCGTCGTGTTTGGTTTTTCCGAATTCTTCGCGTTTTAGTCGGGTTATTGCGGTGGTTACGGTGGTGGTGGTCGTGGTGGTTGTGCGTGTGGCGGAGGGGAGATCTTGAGGTGGTCTTCCCATGGATACAGTTTTGTAAGAAAGTGACCGTTTTGTTTTGGGCGGTTTTTATAACCTCAATTTGTGTTTGATTTTTCCACTGCCAATTTTTTAGAGCCAAAATTTTGTTTAAGACGGAAGAAATTATTACGGGTCAAATATTTAAGAACAAATTTAATGAATGGGTTAATCTCATGGTGAAACCGTCCTAAATGTAACAATTTGAAAAAAAAAAAATATATATATCTTCTTACTTATATCTTGAGATGGGTCGTGCCACGTGCCGGTTCACTGTGTCTAGAGGAAAAAATGACGTAGCTCACGTATGGGGAAGTGACTTTGTGTCGTGTCATGGCGGTGAGTGGAAAAGACGGCCCAGACACGACTCGCAAAGTCATAGGCTCAGATGTCATGGCATGGCGTGTCGTGCTTGATTGTGCATAAACAAATCATCAAATTTTTGCTTATTTCTTTACATTTTGGGAGTCAAAGCGTGTCGTGCCCAAACATAATTTTCTTTCTCAAACTTAAGGTCTTCAACACATGTCGTTCGTGCGATATTGGGTGGTGAAATGGGATACTATCATACTTGTCTATAGCTTGTGTCATCCCATCGGCCTGCGTGCTCACTTTCCATCACCCTCAAATTTTAGACATAACGCAAGGCACATAACTACGGTCCAGTGTCAAAAAGTCAACTTGGCTCACCTTCAGTGACGTCTATCTTTTGATTGAGTCAAGCGTTCGTTACCCATCGTTTTGACTGAATGGGTTATTAGAGAATATATAAGTATAGGATAATATACATTACCATTAGGAAAAAATATAGATATGATATTATTAGTATCATAATATTCTCTAGAATATATTTAGGAATATTCTTGGAGTATTATCTGGTCTACTATACTCCCTCCGTCTCGTTTGATGTCAAATGATGGAGATAGAAAAAGTATAATGTAACCGATGGGACAAGGGAGTAGTATATATTTTAACTTCAAGTCCGGAAGACGTAAGCCCACTAATTAGGTCGCTAGCGTCAATGAGTTGTGCAACGTCAAAACTAATAAAGCTTGTTTACCCGGTACTTGGATATATTACGCTCATTTGATTACCTTGTAAAAAAAATCTAATGAAACATTTTCACAATAAAATAATTGTGAAATCTCTAATGATGTTTCACGCTAAATTTTGTCCAGCGAAATGCATGGGTGGCAATACCCGACCATAACCCCTAATAGTTGATAAACAATGAAAACTTGTAATTTAAAGTATTAAGATTACAATAAAATAGTCGTATATTAAAATTCATATTTTTTTTATTTTTGATATTAACAGTCATATCAGGGACGTACTATTAGAGCAACCACAATGGAGGTTCTTCTCCTTGAGTTTGTCACCAAGAAATTTTTTTTTTTTTCTAAAAGTTCTTCCATTGTAGGTTGTCTTGAGTTCTTCAAAATAAGAACTTGGTTTGATTTTAAGAACCAAGTTCTTGCTTAAAACAAGAAAGGTGGACCAATCAAATAATTTTGCTTATTTTAATCTTGTGTGAGAAAAAAGTATTCAAGAACTTTGCGTAAAGTTCTTCTATTGTGGTTGCTCGTATTCTATTACCCAACTACGTAGGTAGCTATGTCTATGTGGCTATGCATAATACATGTACTGGAATTAATTAAGAGAGACGGACAATCAGATCTCTTTTAGGGGGAGATCTCATAAATCATAATGACACACTGACTCCCAATCAAAATCATCATTTAATACGCATTTTTATCAATTAATTACACTTAACTGCACTTGATTATACTTTATGGAACTCTTTTACTCGATCCTATTTTTGTGTCTCATTACTTATTTCATCTCGTATGATACATAATTCGTTGTAAAAATGAGTAAATATAGTACTCTGACTATTAATTTGTTGATACTCCGTACTTCGTATGTTAGAAAGCGCATAAAATAGGACATAGAGTGACAGTCCCTCCGATTTTTACGAATTGTTATATAATTTTTTTTTTTTGTCATTTTCAATTGATTTGCTGTATTTTTACCGTAAAATGCCTAAATATATCTTTGTTGGTGAGAACCGAAGAATATTTTACTTTATTGGTGAAATAACTGAAATTGGTCAAATCCTTCCCCCTCGTGCAAAAAATAAACGTAACGGGTCTTGAAAATCAGACTTTGTTTAGACTATCTCAGCTGGACGGCAAGTTGTGCAAGCTGAGGAAGAAGAAGTTAGAAGAGGTGACAAGGTGTAAAAGGGTCCCACCAAAAATTCTCTATTATTTGTCCTTTGTTTAAATCTTTTGAATCGATTCCATGGTAAATATCAATGTGTCGATCGCAAAATCATAACGAGTTAAATTATCATATCATGTGAAATGATAAAATGATAATGCTCAAGGCCGGCTCAAAGGACGATCAATCCGGTTTTAGGAATCAGAGCCCAAACAACTAAAGGACCTTACTATGTAAATTGTTCATATAACTTTTATAACGAATAATATAGTACTGTAGTGGATAAAATACGTGTAGTTAATATGAAGATTACATGTTCGACTCTCTATTACAGAGTACTACTCTTTAAGTAATTTTATTTAGTGGATTAATCTTATCTGTACTAGGTATTTAATCCGTTACAAATTTTTTGATAAATTGACCCGTCACGAATTAGAATTTGTGTTGTCATTGTTATTATATTACATTTAAATAAAATCTTGAATACCTTCTTCTCCTCCTCCTCCTCCTCCTCCTCTTCCTTTTCAATTCTCTACTTTATTCCTCATTTTCTGCTCCAAAAACAACTCTCTTTTGGATTTTTGGCATCTCCTCTTTCTTCCCTTTACCAATTTTTTCATTTATGCAACCCAAAAATAAAATCTTGCATCACAAAAAGTGCAGTAATGATCACAATTATTTTCCCAAAATCCCATCTTTAACAGTGTAATAATACCATCATTATTATACTGTACTCCATATTCATTTCATTCATAATAATAACACCCCTTTTCATGCTTCTTCTGCTCTTATGAAAACTAACTGTCACTACTAATAATAACTTCCCTTAAAAAAAAAAACAAATAAAAAACTTGTCTTTTTGACAAAAATGGTGAAGTGGGTATGAGTCAAAATTGAGTTTTTTTGATCAAGGTGAAGGATTTTAATTAGGGTTATTAATTAATGGATGTTGGTATGAATAATAATAGTAATAATAATAAGAAGAAGAAGAAAGTGGTGGTTGTTGCAGTGAAAGCTTCAAAGGAAATATCAAGGACTGCAATGGAATGGGCTCTTACTCATGTTGTTCAACCTGGCAATTCTCTCAAGCTTTTAGTTCTCATTTCTCCCAACAAAACTTTTGGTGAGACCGTCTTATTTGAGAATTTGTGCTTCTACATATCTTGTGTTTTCATTCCTTAATAAGAGTGTTCTAATTTCTAAGTCGCAGATGAGTATCGAACCCGGTTCAACCATCGGCCTAAGTTTTTGGTTCAAATGTTTCTTCTTAGAGTTTAGTTTTTTTGGTTCAACGAAGAGCACACTCATTCGAATTACAATATAGGAAGAGGGGAGATTCGAACCTGAGACTATTGTTCCAGAGCACCTAGTTCTAACTACTAGGCCAAGACATCTTCGGTAGAGTTTAGTTTAGTGTGAACAAAGGTAGTTGTTCGAATCTTACCCTCACCATCCTAAAATGGAATATTTTTTGGACTAGTTAAAATCTCGGTTTGCGCATTCGTGTGATGGGTCGGTTTTGGGTTGAAATGGTTCATGTGATATGCTCGTAGTCGGAGTAACGGAGCACTTACCACTTTGAGCTGACCCTTGTTTTTTCTATGCAATCTATTGCTCTTATTGCATCTAAAATGGTCCCTCTACAGTTATAGGCACGTTATTTGCTTGTCAGTTGTATGCAGCTTTACCTACCTCGTGACTTGACACTGTGTTAGGTTTTATATGGTCGTCTAATATCAAGTTCAAAACGTTTTGAGAATCGGGTCTTTGTAAATTTATTCGCTTGCTAAATGCGCACAGTTGAGTACCCTTTGTTACAATTTTTTTTTCCACATTCGACGGTCTTGCTAAGATGTTAACTTGGGTTAATGGGTGTATATATGTCGATTTTTGAGTAAGTTGGTTCGCGAAAAGCAGCTTTAGTTGGTTTCGTCTTGATGTTTTTTACTGTGGCTAGCAGGCTAGGTTGTTTTGGTCCTACATTCTCATTATAATTTGGGATGCATAGTAGTACTAACATAGTACTGTACTAGATTCTTTGATGAGCTGCTTTCTGTTGTTCTAGTCACAACTGTGCTGTCGAGACCGTCTCACATGATAATTTCTGTAGTTTCGATGGGAAAAGGGTAAAATGCAATGTGAATGTGTATATGATGGGGTAAATGAACCTGATTTGACAGGAATTAGGTGGGGCTTTCAAGTTGGTAGTTGGTTAGAGATAAAAAAGGAGAAACAAAGAGACTATATCATGCTATCATGACTATATCATGCTATATTTTGTCCCTGTAATTGCAAATGATTGTAACTAAATTTATGTTAGAAGACAGGGGTAATCAGTGACAGGTTAGTCATAACCTCGGTTGTAAATACGCTCTTTGTCCGCAGTTAACTGTCGTTTAGCCGTTTAGGACTTATTTTCATGTTCAGCAATGACATAAAACTCACCGACTCTCCTAATATTCCTGCGAAAGATTGTGAACACATTTTTCTGTGAACGTGTGAGTATAATTTAATGTGCGAGTGGTCCTGGTGAGCAGTACCGTGATCAGTTTGTCTAGTCATAACTCGTAAGCATTTCCTTAACATTGAAGCGGGCCCTGGAAGTAGTTCTCTTTGATAACAAGTGTCCAGTCCAACTGTATGTGATCTCACAGTTGAATGTTAAAACTACTTGCCGCTGAGCTGCTATTCTGTTTTTGTCGCTGTGATTGAAAACGATTGTAACTAACATAGAAATAACTCGCTTTCCTAATATACCCTCAAGCGATTTTAAACACACGTTATTCTGTGTACGTGTGAATTTATATTAATGTGCGAGTGGTCCTAGTGAGCGGTAATGTGATATCTACATGAGCTATGGAAGTAGCTGTTAGAATGGGTATTCAGTCCAACTGTGTGTGATCTCACAGCTGAAGATTGTTTGCCTTTGTATTCCAAAGAACTCGTGTTGGATGGCGAAATTTGTGTGCAGATGTTGATCCAACTTCTAAAATGGTTGTAGTTACTAGAACATTTTAGACACGATTTTCTGATAATTTCATGAAATAATTCCGAATCCCTGGAAACAATCGTCTGTCATGCTGAATTTGTAAAATCGATGTCTTATTTTCTGCCTGATTCAGCCATTATTACATTGCATATCATGCTGAATTTTGCTGTGGGACCAAAGAATTGTTAGCTCCAATTTGAGGATACTGTGCTCTGCATGTGCCAAATATCTTGGTGGTCCTTGTTAGATATCCTCCAAGTAGAAGTAGTTAACATATGATGTATGCCTGTGTCCTGATTTAGCGAGTTGCATCTTGAGCATTCGGATAATATGGTGATAATTTATTACTGATAATCCATAGTCGAGTTGCTGTGGGAACTGTCGAGGCATTCGGGTAGTGCTGAGGTCGTGTGCCAAGATCTCCGAGTAAATTCAGTGTCACACAGGAACAATGAAAAAACTGTTTTGCAGACCATTTACAGCTAGTTATTTTTGTAGTCATAGTTTACCGTGTTACTGAAACGCTTAAATTGACAGGCTGTGTTAAATTTCAGGTAAAAAAATGTGGGGGTTTCAAAGGTTCACTACTGATTGCACGAGTGGACACTGGAAATCTCACACAGGAACTATTTTAGAACAAGAGGAAGAAATTACCGATTCTTGCTCACATTTGATGCATCAGTTATGCCGGGATCACAAATCATGCAAGGTTCGTTTTTTTGGTTTTGTACACGTACCTTTTGAACTTCTCCGCTTGCATTCTTCATTCAATTGAGGTTTTGTTCCTTGTTTTATTATTTGACAGATAAATGTCAAGATTAAGATTCTTCAAGGCTCTGTTGACGGAGTTGTGGCTGCTGAAACCATGAAAGACGAAACAGATTGGGTGATACTCGATAAGTAAGCAATTTAAGCTTGTTTGACGTTTTTTTTTGGATGAATATAGCTTTCATTTTGTGCCTGAAAATATCTTTCACCTCAGATTGCTGTTGCGATTTACCTATCGCTTTTGCTGTTTTCAGTAGGCTAAAGGTTGAGGCAAAGCACTGCATGGATAAGCTCCAGTGCAACATCATCTTAATGAAAGGCTCAAATCCGAAGGTACTTCGATTAAACTTGACTGGATCCAGGGAGTTTGAGACTGATGCGACGCACACACTATCATCCAAGATTAATGCGCCGATGCAAGAAGATACACACGGTTCTGTAAATAGTACTCGAGTCCCAAATGTGACTCCAACCAGTAGTCCCGAGCGTGAGACATCATACACAGCGACTGATGCAGGAACGTCATCCGTATCAAGCTCAGATGCAGGAATGTCGTCATGTTTCATCTCAGGAACAACTGAGGATCGAAGAAGAGAATCTTCATTGGTTGCTAGTGTAAGTGACAAACTAGCAGATTCTGATTCTGATACTGATAACGAATCTATGAGCTCGACGAGTTTTGACCAGCCATGGATGCAAAAATCTCAATTAGATGGGTCACTTAAATCTACAGCTGAAATTCTGGCTTGTGCATCTTCAAATTTGCAGAAGAGATTTTCCACCTCTGAATCGCCCAATCATAGGCCGACGACACTTAATTCCACAAATGTCCGACATGCTATATCACTGGTCAAAAATTCACCGTCTGATCCACCACCACTGTGTTCTACGTGCCAGCATAAGGCGCCGGTCTTTGGGAGACCTCCTCAGTCATTCACGTACGCTGAGCTGGAAATGGCAACAAATGGGTTTTCGGAGAGAAACTTTCTGGCAGAAGGTGGGTTCGGTTCTGTTTATCGTGGAATGCTACAAGATGGGCAGGTTGTTGCCGTGAAGCAATATAAACTGGCGAGCTCTCAGGGTGATATGGAGTTTTGCTCTGAAGTAGAGATGCTAAGCTGTGCCCAACACCGTAATGTTGTAATGTTGATTGGATTCTGTGTGGAGGGCGGTAGACGATTGTTGGTCTACGAATATATTTGCAACAGATCTTTGGACTATCATCTCTATGGTAAAATTCTTCCAACTTCCTAAATTCAACCTAGTTATTTTCTGAAAATACGAGCCGGGTTATATTTGCCATGGCTTTTCTTTCTATTTTTCTGCGATGATCATTGACTTAACTTGGTTACGCTTAACTTTGAGGTCATGTATAGTCAATTTGACGTAGTTATTTTCTGCCCGTGTGGCTCCCTTCACGCTCAAACCTAAAATAAGTTTGATTTCTGATTATGCAGGACGTGGCGGGGACATATTAGAATGGTCTGCCAGACAGAAGATTGCCATCGGAGCTGCTCGAGGACTGAGATACCTTCATGAAGAGTGTCGGGTTGGTTGTATCGTTCATCGTGATATGCGTCCAAATAATATCCTTTTAACCCATGACTTTGAGCCATTGGTAAGTTTTTATTACCTAACATTATTACCTAGCATCGTGATATGCTGTCATACATTTGAAAGCACGCGATTCTGTTAATGCTCTAGCTCATTAGATATGCAAATCCTCTGATTGTTAGGTTGGGGACTTCGGATTGGCAAGGTGTCAGCCTGACGGAGGCGTAGGTGAAGCAACACGTGTGATCGGGACTTTTGGGTAAGTTGGAATGCACTCTTTTTTTTAATGAATAATCGTCAATGATCCTTAAACTGTGCATTCAATGAATTCAGGTACCTGGCTCCAGAATACGCACAAAGTGGCCAGATCACTGAAAAAGCTGATGTCTACTCATTCGGCATTGTATTGCTAGAACTTATTGCAGGACGGAAAGCTGTAGATATTAATAGGCCTAGGGGCCAACAATGCCTCACTGAATGGGTACGTGCTTTCCAACAAGTCTCCTCAAAGACAGTTTTGTAAAAAAAAATGTTATTAGTCGCTCGCTTTTCTAGGGTATTTGGGTCGTTGGATGAGTCGATCATTAATTTAACTTGGATTATGCAACAGGCACGTCGGTTACTCAGAGAAAAAGATATTAGAAAGTTGATTGATCCGTGCTTGGGTGATAGCTACGGAAAAGAGGAACTTTGCTCGATGCTACAATGTGCCTCATTGTGCATAAAAAGGGATCCAGATTCAAGACCTCGCATGTCTCAGGTTTGAAACTCGATACTCCTACTTTCTGTAAGACTCGTACTGCCAAATCTGCTTAATGAGTCGTCAAAGGACTAACAATCGACTGTGGAATAGGTTCTCCGGCTTTTGGAGAGTGGCATGTTGAGCCCAATCAATCAAACCTAAATGCTGAGGGACGTGACTCGTGAGGAGGGTTCATTCTCAAGTCAGAAATAAACTTCAACTTCAACTTCAACTTCATCAGGAATGTCGGTTAACACGTTGCAAATGCAAATGCACCATGTCGATCAATCCCTTGAATATGAAGAAGATCGATTGAGCTGATGAGCTCGCTCAAATTGCTCTAAGCACGGAGAGATCAGAAGCAATGCCAAGTCCCCTACACCGATGCAATATATATATACACATACAAATAGCACATAGGTTGATTGGGAGTTACTTGTTGAGTAGAATTAACCAAACATGCATATATGAGTATGTATGTGTGTGTGTGTTAGAAATAAAATGATTTAGAATGTAGAGGGTCATTCTAGAGTTACCATCAATTTCTTAATACAGTAAACAAAATATTCGTAATTAAGTAAATAAAGTGATCAATAATTGAATTTGAATTTATAATCGAATTCGTAAGTATTTGACTGATTCATCGAAACTCGATTCAGGAAAGTATCATTAAAAAAAAAAATCAACTAAAGCATGTTTAATCATTACTCCCTATAATATAGGAGTATATTAAAATTATTATATTAACGTTATATTTTACAAATTTCAAGTTCAAGACCGGTTGATCGTGAATCAAGATTTCTTCTAATTACAATCAACGTGACAGAATTAACATGTCAATGAGTGAGGTTGTTTCTAATACAGTAGAATATAAACGAGCCTCAATTATCGCCTTAAGATTTTGGTTGGATTGATTTGATATGATATCAGACCTAGAAGTCACGAGTTCAATTTTCAAATGATACGGTCACACATAAACTGGGAGGGCTAATCGAGAGGAATAAAGAGGGTACTCATCCCTTCTTCATTTTTCGAAGAATCATATTTCCAGATTTTGCGAAGATCACTCCATAATGTTCAATTACTTGATTACTCCACTCATAGATCCTGATTCCTCAAGTAAGCTACCTAATTTGTCGACATTAATCACATATCCAGCAAGAACACTTCAGTTCTTGATTTTACTCTACCTTCTATTGAAGTTGCTGTGACTGTTCAACCTGATTTCGTTGCAGGTTTTCCGCCATTAATGGCGATTCAAGCTTCAATGTTTTTGTTTGTTCAACGAAGCGCGCACTTAGTCGCATTACAATATAGGGGAGGGAGATTCGAACTTGTGAGTAATTTCGTTTGTTTTCAATTCTTCCTACTTTTACAGTTAAACCTAATTTAAGTTGTCGACGTTAATCACGCATCAAGGAAGAACACTTGAGTTCGTTTATTGAAATTACTGCGTAGCAGCTTCCGCCATTAATGTCGCCTCAAACTTCAATGTTGTTTTGCAGAATACATCATACTCACCTCCGAGCTCGAACCTCCGAGCTTCTCTGACGTCAGAGGAGTTGTTATTCATTCTCGTTCTCATTCTCCTTCTCATAATCATAGTCCTCCTAATGAGAGGAAATGATTCAACGGTCGTTCAATCGCCTCTTGAGTCCTGTGATCCAGGTCCGGACAGACCAGTGTGTGGCCACCGCAAGATCAATGGTCACGGTATGTTTGGCAATATGTGCCATCAAGTCGGTGGTTCGAAGGACAATGATTCTTTTAAGACGGCCTGTGATTCTCCTTCTAAACTGAGGGAATGTGTTCACGTGAGGCGCTATGGATCTGTCTCTTTGCTGATACCTGTAGTGTAAGCTCATCATTCTTGACTTGTTCTACTTTTGCGTTTCTTGTATCCTTGATACATGCATGTTTTGATTCTCTGAAGATTAGTATCGAATCTTATATGATTGCTTCTTGCTGCTGTGACTGTGGTTGTTGTTGTGATTGCTTCTTGCTGCTGTGACTGTGGTTGTTGTTGTTGATATTCTCGAGTTTTCTTCTTTGAATCGTAATCTATGTTTATGCTCTTTTTCCGTCTTCTTTCACTGTTTTCCTATCATAGTTGATTTGGCGATGTAAGAGCTCGTTCCTGAATTTGTGCCTTTAAAATCTTTGTTTACTATCCATAACTAGAACGTCTAGAACTTACCTTCGTCTTTTCTTTTTTCATTCTTTTCTTTTTTCATATCTTGCTCTCACCGTACAGTTTTTCATTTTTTCTGTGTTACAAGAATCAGATTTCCAGATTTTGCGAAGATCAGACCAAAATCTTAATTCTTCAATTAAACTTTACAATCTTTCTATCATTTCATTCTAATTAATGACTAATTTCACTCGTTTTTTTATTCTTCGTAATTTCGCAGTTATACCTAGTTTAATTTATCGACATTAATCACGTATCGAGCAAGAACACTTGAGTTCTTGATTTTACTCTAACTTCTATTGAAATTGCTACGTTGCAGTTTTCCGCCATTAAAAATGTCGACTCAAGCTTCAATGTTGCAGAAGATCATAGCTTACTTTCCTGCAATTCTGAACCTCCGCGACGACAGCGCTTCCTCGAAGACACCGCTGCTGACGGACTCGAAAATCTTAATTCCTCAAGTAAGCTTCACGTACAATCTCTCAATCATTGCATTCTAATTTATGAGTAATTTCATTTGTTTTCAATTCTTCCTAATTTTAAGGTTAAACCTAATTTAACTTGTCGAAATTAATCACGCATCAAGCAAGAAAACACATTCACTTCTTTTATTGAAATTGCTGTGAATTGTTTGATTTGATATTGTGTATCAATGTTGTTTTGCAGGAGAAGACCTCTTACTCCCTCTCATCCATTCAATCCTTTACCCAAGGATTTTCACAACTTTTAAGAAAAATGGTAAAAGTAAGGTATTATTGGTAAATCAAGTGGTGTTTCTTTGGTGGAAGATGCAAGGTGAGCCCATCATGCTTGTTCTACTTTTGCGTTTCATTTATCCTTGATACATACTGTACATGTTTTAATTCTCTGAAGATTAGTATTGAATCTTATATGATTGCTTCTTGCTGTGAGCCTGTGACTGGCTGTGGTTGTTGTTGATATTGTCGAGTTTATCGTACTCTTTGCTATGCTCTTTTTCCGTCTTCTTTCACTGTTTTCCTATCATTATCGCAATTACTGGCTTGTGCAACATGAATACGGAGTAGTAATTTTGCTGTGAACTTTGTGTAATGGTAGCAAGCTACAACTGTAACTACCTAGATGAATCATAACAGATTCTGTTACAAGGAGGTTGGCGGGACTCGGGAGAAGTAGTTAATTTGACTTAATACCCTATAAATAGCTCAAGTCAGTCATATTTTCCTAAATTCTCTCATTATCGTCTCTCAGTAGATTAGTATCGAATCTTATACTATATGATTGGTTCTTGCTGTGGCTGGCTGTGGTTGTTGTTGTTGTTGATAGTGTCGAGTTTTCTTCTTCGAATTGTAATCTATGTTATGCTCTTTTTCGGGTACCGTTTTGCAGGAACCTCGTGCCTCTTCTCCAACCACTCCCTCCTTCATCAACAAATGTTTGGGAGGAGAAGAGCATCAACAACCATTTCAGAGGTAGAGATGACTAAAATGCCTCGTAGAGAAGCATCATCATCATCGTCTACATCTAAAGAAGAGGCGGCACCCAAATAATAGACCACGCATGCCAGCTTGCACGTTTCCTCATCTTTTTAGTTTGTAACATTGTCCACAGTTTCATCATGTTGGTACTTCACAGTTCCACCTCTTCGTCATTTTGTTTCACGAGGAAGATGATCAGGAGTCTTGACCTTCGAGTAGTGAAGTCGTCTCCGACAACTAATCAGTAAGTTGTCATATTTTCATTCACTCTACTTTAGTTCACTTCAACCCCCAAGAGTTTCATTTTGTTGTAGTATTTCATTTCAGTTGAGTTGAGTTGAGCTCACTTCAGTCCAAAAGAACAATGCCTAATCGTAGCTTGAGAGTTCAGACTCTTTCCTCCCTTTTCTATGATTTGGGATCCCCTAACCCCCTTTTAGTACTCATAGTCTGTTTCTCTTGTAAAGTCTTCCTAATTCTGCCTTTCTTTTTCTTTCCCTGTAACGAAGATTTTCGCATGAATGTATAATAACAGGCCGAAACTTTGGAATCGAACCTTGATCCAACCTTGTCCAGAGTTATCAGTACAAATCCATTCTGAGGCTAATTCACAAATTTAACAAATGATGGAAGTTGTGGGGAAAATGTAATACAGTAAGTTATTTTTGTTCAACGAAGAGCGCACTTAACACGAAAAACAAACAAATATAGAGAGCTATATACCCTCAATTTTAACAAAAATAGCAATAGAAGTTTAGTGCGATGGAACTTTTAAGACAATAATCACGTCGAGCCGCATTTGATACTAGCTATGAGCCTATGAACTAGGGAGTAGACCGTCTTAAAAGAATTCTTCGAGAAAATTCCTAAACATATATATCTTCGTGAGTCGTGATATTCTATTTTATACTCCGCACTATACTAGTATTTTCTAATCCTAATAAACTATACTAGAAGACTGTCGATAGATCTCGCGATTTCTCATCTTCGATAACACACGCCGTCCACCACTACTCGTTGAAGAAGCACTGCATTTTTTAACAAATATCGAGCAAATTCCTTCTCCAACCCCTTCTTTGTACCACCAATAATTTTCACATGTTCCAAATGAAAATGTGGGCGGTCTGTGCATTCACTTTGCGGACTCTCTTTGACGTCTGACTCCTCGCTCAACTGTTACGATAGAACAATAAATAACGAATAACAAAAATAGATAACACGAATGAATGAATACTCGGGCGTACATTGATCTGAGTTAGCTAGTAATGAACCTTTAAACGTAGCACCTCAAGAAACGGACACACATGTATCATATGAGTAAGAGTGAACATGTCCAAGCCAGTTGAGTGCATATAAAACTCGACATCCAACCGCTTCAAACCACAAATTGTTTCTTTCGTAGGGATCAGCTGATGAGCCTCATGTACCTGCACATCAGAAAACCCTTATGGTAAATTGGAGTTGAATGGAGGGAGTACTAATTAATTAAGTACGAGCGAGTACTAACCAAATCAACTAGAACGATAAGAGATAGGGCGTGAAGGTTTGGAGCATGTCGTGTGAGGGCGCCAAAGTTCTGTGAATAGTACTCGTAGTTGTCTATCTTCCCAAGATTTACTTCTCTCAAAAGAGGCATTATGACATCTGAAAATTTCAAACGCCGGTATTGTCTAGCGTCAAGTATCTCGAGACCAGGACAATTGAGTACGACCTCATCCACATTTTCAGAAATGACTAGTTTCTTTAACTTGGGTAGCTCAATGTTTATAGACGGCTGTCGCAAGTAGTAGGTGTAGGAGGAAACTAAGCGGAGAGAGGTCAGGTTTAAAGCAGTAGACAGAATAAACTCCATCTCCTCCTGTTTCATACGTACGAAACCCAGGTCGAGTGTAGTTAATCGACTTATCCAACTCGTACTATGCCCAACTGACAACATCAGCCTGCAATTATCTAGTCTTAAACATGTCAAGTAAGACGCGTCTGGAGAGTAATAATAAAGTAGACTACTGTGCAGCACATATATCGGGATTTTCCCGTAGGATGATAAAAATTGGTTGAGCTCCAGACCCTTGACTCCCATCCTAATAAAACTTCGAACCCACCTATTGATACGTGAAGCATGTTCTGCATTATTGCCTAAATGGAAGTCTATCTTAACCTCGTCGACATTATTATTATTCAAACCTAGGCCTGTCGCTGTCGTCGTCCGTTCTTGTATAAAGCCATCAACAGCTCTCGCAAGTTTCGACTGCTGCTTTGATAAATCCGTCCTCGTTGCTCCTGGAAACCCTAATACATTAACAGCGTCGAAGTGGACAACAGAGCGGGAATCAGAGAGGTGCCTCCATCTGCGAGACAGTAGACGAGTTCTAACAGAATCTCTTAGTGTCAAATACGAGAGTATGTGACCCAGGAGTTCATCAGGTAAACCACTTATGCGGTCCTCAAAAACGATGATTCTTTGTTGCTGCGCTTTGATACTCCGGCGTGTGCATGGGAATGAGGACCTTAGAAAGCTCCACCAACTGCGGTGGATACCAACCTTCGTGTCAGACGACATAGTTGTATGTATGTATATGAAATTATGAAGAAGAAGATGAAGTTTTGATCGAATTGATTAAATTAACAAGAGGCTACGTATGTAGTACAAGCTCTTATATATATATACTTTCTCCTCCGTATCTATATGTTCATCCTCTTCCGTCCAAGTTGTTGGGCAGTATTAATTCACCTTTGTTTGAGTTGGATTTGATTTCTTACCCATTTCTATTTATTTACGAATTATCTTTTATTTTTTCAAAATTACTATCCTAACCTCAGTACTTATCCTTATTACTCATTGTTTCTCACAATAAAGAGGAGGACCACATAGAATATGGAACCATTGAGAAGAATAAAAAAGTTTCAGACTAATTAATATTGTGAATTGATATGTCAATGAAAAAGTTTTTACTCCGTATCTTTTTATTTTCAAATTTTGGTCGGTCTTTCCTACTCATACCGCCAACAGTTGGCCCTTAGGCGTGTCCTAATTCCTGGTTTATTAATATGTTGTTTAATGTTGTAATTCGATCCCTAAACAAAAGAGCACATACCTTAATGGTTATTGCTCTTACTTTGTATAGGGTGGATTTTGAACCTTTGGCAAAAAAAAAAAAAAATATTTAACAGGAATAGTATCAACGTCGGGTGGTATTCCATCAATAAAACCAACTTTAATTAATACGGGAATAAAACAAAGTATGAGATATATTACACGCGAATGAAATATGATTACCTGCTACCGCCTACACCTGTAAAATATAGTCAATATTCTCGACAATCTACAAAGTAAAATATAGTCATGTGAGATCTTCTTTGATTCATCTTTATGAGTAGAGTAAGAATATCAAATTTTTAGAATTTTTACTAATGTGAAATGAAAGATATTAACGACACATCTCCACAAATGTGAAAAAGGTGTGTTTGGTTATGAAGGGAGGGAGTACAATAAGGGATTAAAAATCCGTATAACTTTATTTTAAATTCAATTAATGAAAATATTACTTTTAAATTTTGTTTTTTATTAATTAATTAATACAATTGAAAAAATAAAATGAAAAGATTATTTCAAAAAAAAGAAAATTGGATGTACAATAATATTTATGAAATTACGTGAAAATAGAACATTATTAATAATTATATTAATAAATCTGCCTTCACATAAAATTATTTTAATCAAAATTTATTAATGAATTGTGTAGACACGGAAAATTTATTTAAGTGTCGAAAATACAAGAAAATAATTATTTTGAGTCAACAACGAATTTTGACTTAATCTAGTTATATTTGTCCCGTAAAAGTTAAAGACGGCTCGTTTCATTCCCGAGCTTGACCATTTGACCCAAAAGTCAAATAGTTGTAAGCCTGGCCCAAAAGTCAAGAAAATGTATCATTGGGCCAAAAGTCAAGAAAATGCCAAGTTGACCCAAAAGTCAAGTGAATGTCAAGTGGACCGAAAAGTCAGATCATAGTCAATATGACCCAAAAGTCAAGCACTCGTCGATCTGGCCCGAATTTCAAGAAATGTCAAACTCGGCCCGAAAGTCAAGCATTGACCAAATTTGACCTAAAAGTCAAGTAACGGTCAATTGGGCCCAAAGAGAAGTCAAGCTTTCAAAAACCCCAACTCCAAGTCCAACAAGAATGGAGGAAGAAATCCTATAAATAGAGAGTTTCTCAACCATTTTAAGGGAAAAAAAAGGGGGAGAGAGAAGACAAGCTCATTACAAAAGGTGAAGAGAAAGAAGACTATAAAAGCTCTGAAATTCTCGAAGCATCGTTCCTTCCAAGTAGCAACAAGCATTACAAGATCGTGCCGCTTACTCAAGGAAGTCAAACCAACATCAAGCATCGAAAGGAGACTCAAGTCATCGCGACCCTCCCAAGAAGCTAAAGTCAAGCGAAGAACGAAGATCGTTGAAGTGCGCCTGAAGCAACGTAGTAGAATCAGAGGAAGAATAGAGAATCGAACACTTAAACTTTCTGATATTATAATTTGTTGACTCCGGTTTTGTATTACAGATATTTATAATATCTCTATACAAAATTTGTTGTTACAAATTTTTGGTGAACCCTACGTGAACCCTCTACCTCTCATCTCTATCTCACAAGCAAGCTACTTCAACAAGAAGATGTCTCTCCCAGAAAACACTCCAAACACACCGAAGCCATCCTATGCATCAATCCTCAAGGAGCCTCTCAAATCAGGCATGCAATCTGCTGGTGTGTCCACTAGAGCAATGGCGAAGAAGGCTGCTGTCAATGCTGCTGCTGCTAGCCTACGCGCTGCTAATGTTCCCAGAAGGCCACGTAGATACTCCGTTCAGTCCATTGCTGCTGCTGCCACTGCTTTGCTTAAAGCCTCTTCATCTCCAAGCAAGGAGCAAAAGATGTTGAGTCCCATAAGTGAATCTCCCAAAAGTGGATCCCTTCACAAGGCCGCTTCACCTTCAAAGACAAATCAGAAGGAGTTGAAGTCTTCCACTGCATCCCCTCGCAAAGAGAAGAAAACTTCCCCAAAGAAAAATGAAGTTGAAGCCCCTCTTATTGCATCGGTGATGACCATTGGTGGCTCTACCTTGGAAGAGCAAGTGGCGAACATGAACAAAATCCTTGAACAAATGATGAAGGAAAACGAAGAGAAGAATAGGAGGATTGAAGATCTTCAAAAAGAAATGGAGGATCTTCGTAACAAGGGTGGCTCTAGTTACCATGGAGATACCGCAAGTGAAGTTGGGAGTGACGACGGTGAGAAAGATAATGGCGGAAAAAGTGGTGAAAAGCCTCTCTCCCAAGAACAGCTGCGTAACTTGATTAACAGCACCATCAAGAATCAGCTAGATGAAGGAGCTTCCTACAAACTACGCTATGTGAGGCCGTATACAAAGAGGATCGATGAGATGCGCATGCCTTCAGGCTACCAACCTCCAAAGTTCCAGCAGTTCGACGGGAAAGGCAACCCCAAGCAACATATTGCACACTTTATCGAGACTTGCAACAACGCAGGGACTGATGGTGACTTGTTGGTGAAACAGTTCGTCCGCTCCCTCAAAGGCATTGCCTTTGATTGGTACACGGATTTAGGTTCTGAGTCCATCGATAGTTGGGATCACTTGGAGACCGAGTTCATGAACAGGTTCTACAGCACACGGCGCATTGTGAGCATGAGTGAGCTGACAAATACCTCTCAGTGGGAAGAGGAGCCCGTTGTAGAATATATTAACCGATGGCGTGCCCTAAGTCTGGAGTGCAAGGATCGCCTTAGTGAGGGTTCTGCAGTGGAAATGTGCATCAATGGCATGAAGTGGGACCTGCTCTACATCTTGAACGGTATCAAACCACGAAGCTTTCAAGAATTGGCGACTCGTGCTCATGATATGGAGCTGACAATCAAGGCACGTGGAAAGACCCGATCATCTTCTTCCAATGCAACATCAGAGAAGAAGGAATTCAAGAAAAATGATAAGGGTTCCAAAAGCTCTTCCAAAGAAACTGTGAATGTAACCACCTCCAGTGAGCCCGTCAAAATTTCAGGAAAGTCTAAGCAAAACAAAGCCAAGGAAACATACACAGGTGACTTCAAGCGTGAAAGGCCAACGCTAAAGGAGTTGCAGTCCAAACAATATCCGTTCCCTGACTCAGATCTATCAGGCATGCTTGATGATCTACTTGAGAAGAAAATCATCCAGTCACCTGAGTCGAAGCGCCCAGAGCAAGCAAATAAGACGAACGATCCAAATTACTGTCGCTACCATAGATTGGTAAGTCATCTTTTAGAGAAGTGTATCACCCTCAAGGAAAGAATCATGCAACTATCCAGAGAAGGAAAGATCATCTTGGACTTGGAGGATGCTGTGACAACAAATCATACCTCAGCAGTGATTGAAGAATTGGATGCCACACCCATAGACGTTTCAGGTGGAGTAGATTTGCACGAGGAGCATGAAGCGTGTGTGATACAATTTGGAAGTCTTGAGCCTACAGTATTGCAAGTACCAAAACCGACTTCTTGGAGTAAAAAAGCAATCGCAGATAGTCCAAATGATGATGATGATGAAGGATGGACATTGGTCACTCGCAAGAAACCAAAGAAGCCAGTAAAACTTCAGAATCAAGAATCTGTTCAAAGAAGAAGGAAACAAACAAAGAAAAAGGGGCCACGCCGCCCTAAAAGTAAGAAGAAAGCAAAGAAAGTGACCAAGTCAAAAGTCATGCCTATTGATTTGTTAGAGCAAGATCTTCCATCTCCAATTGTCCTAAAGGAATTTTTCCCCGAGGGCTATCTCGACGAAGTCACTGTTTACACAGTAGCGGCTGAGTTAATTGTGGAGGATGAAGAAGATGAAAAAGAAAGGGATACTTCAAAAGTAGTCACCGAAGAGGATGAGAATCTACCCAAAGACACTAAAGTGTCAGCTACGCTCGATTCTCTACCCGCGCGCATGGAGTGGAAGCAAATCTTTCATCTGCCTGAGGAGATGCGTCATCAAGTTTCTCAAGCACTTCAAAACCCTGAGTTGTATGAAGAGGAGATAAAAAATGTTGGCAAGTCTGTAGAACAAGAGACCAAATGTCTATCCTGCAACACCGCCTTGACATTCTCTGATGAAGATCTTCTTCTTGGGTCCAAACTTCACAATAGGCCACTGTATGTCTCAGGGTACATCAGAGGGAAGAAAGTAAGTCGCATTTTGATCGATGGTGGATCCGGTGTGAATCTCATGCCTAAGGCAACCATGGTGGGGCTAGGCATTACGGTAGATGAATTATCCAGTAGTCGAACGGTAATCCATGGCTTCAATCTAAATGGCGAGCGTGCGATTGGAATCATTCGCGTCAAGCTGAGCATGGCAGATTTGTCCTCTGACACTCTCTTCCATGTTATTAATGCAAAGACCTCGTTCAAGCTTTTGTTAGGACGACCGTGGAAGCACGAAAATGGTGTAGTTGCTTCAACACTTCACCAATGTTTGAAGTACTATCGTGATGGCGAGCAAAAGATCAATGGTGATGTCAAACCCTTCACTGAGCATGCTATACGATGGAAAGAAAGAAGGTGTATACAGTACCAATGCATACAAGTTGCTCGAAAAATCTGGATATGACTTTGAGAATCCTAGTCAATTAGGAAAGCATATACAGGTAAAAACAGATGGTGAAGCTCGAAGCCGTAGCTTAACCAAGATTGGTATAGGCTATGAAACACCAATACCAGTCAAGATTTCAGCAAGGCACAAGGCCGACACATCGTCTTCTCAATACATCACAGTTGAAGAAAGTGCTGAAGATGATGATGCCTTAACAAGATCATCTGTCTTCGATAGGATTCGACCGTCCACCACAAGAGGGAGCACTTAAGTGTTCAACCGATTAGGGAAACCGTCGCCTTCAGAGCCCCAAATACCTTTAAGGAATCGTTTCTCCGTATTTAAAAGATCGGGCAAACAAGAGGTTAACGATCGTGCTCGTCATGCGGTAACATCATCACATTCGAAGAAGAAGAAAAGATCAGTCTTCAATCGTTTGGGTGATTCAAAACAAGTCCAGGGTTGCAAACAATCCCGTGCAGCTTCTACAAGCAAAGAAAAAACGAAGGTGAAAGTCAATGATGACCTCAAAAGTATCATCCCTTCCCGCATGAAGCGCATAGAGGAGGTTGACATTGTGCAAGAGCAACCTTTGAAGGTCAAGCAACGTGTTGTCATCCTCACAAACCAACAAAAATCCAAAATCTTGCAAACCAAATGGAAGCCGCGAGTTGATAGAAATTTGGAAGCGTTGGATGATGAAATAATAACAACATATCATATCACTGTGGAGGAGGTCCCTGATCCTAATGAAGAGGTGGAAGCAGATGATGCCCCCGAGTTGTTAGAAGATGGTGGACAATCAACAGTAGATGACCTGAAGGAGCTTAACTTGGGAACACCGGAAGATCCACGTCCCATATATGTTAGTGCTCTCCTTACTGACAAAGAGGTGGAAGAGTACCAAAAGCTTTTAAGCGAATACAAAGATGTTTTTGCTTGGAGCTACAAGGAAATGCCAGGGCTGAGTCCAAAAGTTGCAGTGCACCGGTTGGCAATCAAAAGAGGTGTAAGCCCCAAGAAACAACCTCAGCGTCGTTTCAGGCCAGAACTTATTCCTGAGATCGAGAACGAGGTCAACAAACTCATCGAAGCTGACTTTATTCGTGAAGTCAAATACCCCACATGGATAGCCAACATTGTGCCAGTGAGAAAAAAGAATGGTCAACTACGTATCTGCGTGGACTTTCGGGATCTGAATAATGCTTGTCCGAAAGATGACTTTCCTCTCCCTGTCACAGAACTTATGATCGATGCAACAACCGGGCATGAAACTCTGTCATTCATGGATTGCACAGCAGGGTATAATCAAATTTTGATGGCGCCTGATGATCAAGAGGCCACAGCTTTCCGCACTCCAAAAGGGATATTCTGTTACAAAGTTATGCCATTTGGATTGAAGAATGCTGGAGCGACATATCAAAGGGCGATGCAGAAAATCTTCGATGACATGTTACATAAGTCAATTGAATGTTATGTTGATGATGTTGTGGTCAAGACCAAGAAAAAAGAGGATCATCTCAGTGACCTTCGGACTGTCTTCGAAAGACTAAGAAAGTGTCATTTGAAGATGAACCCACTCAAATGTGCATTCGGTGTCTCCTCTGGCAAGTTCTTAGGATTTGTGGTACGACATAGAGGAATTGAGATAGATCAGTCAAAAATCAAAGCTATCCAAGAAATGCCCGCGCCAAAAAATTTGAAGGAGTTACGCGGACTGCAAGGACGTTTAGCTTACATAAGAAGATTCATTTCAAACCTTGCTGGACGTTGCCAACCGTTCAGTCATCTTATGAAGAAGGATGCTGCATTCCAGTGGGATGAAAAATGTCACAATGCCTTTGAAAGCATAAAAAAATACTTGTCCTCCGCGCCAGTGCTAGGGGCACCAATTCAAGGAAAGCCACTTATCCTGTACATAGCTGCACAAGAACGCTCTCTGGGGGCATTATGTGCTCAAGAAAATGAAGATCGTAAAGAAAGGGCACTCTACTACTTGAGTCGAACTTTGGTGGGAGCAGAGTTGAATTATTCTCCAATCGAGAAGATATGTCTAGCCCTTGTCTTTGCAATCCAAAAATTAAGGCACTACATGCAGGCTCACACAGTTCACGTGGTTTCAAAAGATGATCCTATAAAGTATATACTTTCAAGGCCAGTCTTGTCTGGGCGCTTAGCTAAGTGGGCAGTGTTACTCAAGCAATATGACTTAGTCCATGTTCCTCAAAAGGCAGTCAAAGGACAAGCTTTAGCTGATTTTCTTGCTGACCATCCAATCCCAGGCGGGTGGGAATTACAAGATGACCTCCCTGGCGAAGAAATCTTTTATGTTGATGTGCTTCCTCCATGGCAAATGTATTTCGATGGAGCTGCAAGACGAGATGGTGCAGGTGCCGGTGTCGTGTTCTTGTCACCCGAAAATCATCTATTGCCTTATTCGTTTGTCCTCACCCAGCTATGCTCAAACAACATGGCTGAATATCAAGCTCTTATCTTAGGACTTGAAATGGCGATCGAGATGGGGATCAAAGACATAGACATTTGTGGTGACTCCCAATTGGTGGTGAATCAAATTCTCGATGATTATGAAGTGAAGAAGGAGGATCTTGTCCCTTATCATCAATATGCAATCCAATTGCTCCATAAGTTAGATAGTGTTCGCATCGGTCACGTACCGAGAAGTGCCAATAAGCTGGCTGACGCGCTCGCTAATCTTGCAGCCACTTTGGCACTGGGGGCAGATGAAGTCACATCCATTTCAATTTGCAATAGATGGGTAATACCGCTGCTAGAAATGGAAGAAGTTAAAGGAACATCCAACATGATCTCTGCTTATCAAGTTGACAAGGAGGATTGGCGACAGCCTATCGTCGACTTCTTAGAACATCAAAGGTTACCCGATGATCCAAGACATAAAGTCGAAATTCGTCGACGTGCTCCACGATTCATCTACTACAAAGGTACATTGTACCGACGTTCCTTTCTGGGGCAATGGGTAAGGTGTCTTGATGAAACTGAAGCAGCTCAAGCCATGTATGAAGCTCACTCTGGCATTTGTGGTGCTCATCAATCTGGGCCTAAATTGCATGATCGTGTCAAGAGGATGGGGTATTACTGGCCAACAATGGTACAAGATTGCATGGACTTCTCAAAAAATGTGAAGCCTGTCAGTTCAACGCAAACTTCATACATCAACCACCTGAACCTCTACATCCCACTGTATCGTCCTGGCCCTTCGAAGCTTGGGGATTAGATGTGGTCGGACCTATCGTTCCAAAAGCCTCGAATGGACATGCATTCATCCTGGCAGCAACAGACTATTTCTCCAAGTGGGCAGAAGTTGTCTCCGTGCGTGAAGTCAAGAAGGAAACAGTTGTTGATTTCATTCGTACTCAAGTCATCTATCGGTATGGTGTGCCGCAACGTATAATAACTGATAATGGCACGCCTTTCGTCAATAAACTGATGACAAAGTTAGCTGAAAAGTTTAAGTTCAAGCAATACAAGTCATCAATGTACAACGCCCCTGCAAATGGTTTGGCTGAAGCCTTTAACAAGACACTCTGCAACTTGTTAAGAAAAGTGGTCGCTAAGTCGAAGGGTGATTGGCACGAAAATTGGTGAAGCGTTGTGGGCATATCGTACAACGTACAAGACACCCACCCAATCAACCCCGTACGCGTTGGTATATGGAGTTGAAGCTGTGCTACCGCTGGAATTGCAGATTCCATCATTGCGTATTGCTATCCAGGAAGAACTTTCAAGTGATGATAACGATAAGCTGCGCCTGGCGGAATTGGAAGCCCTTGATGAAAGAAGGTTGTTAGCACAACAAACACTCCAATGTTATCAAGCAAGAATGACACGTGCTTTCAATAAAAAGGTGAATCCTCGATCTTTTCAAGTAGGAGACTTGGTGCTCGCTGTAAGAAGGCCAATCATTACCTCTCACAAACCAGTAGGTAAATTCACTTCTAAGTGGGATGGGCCATATGTCGTGCAAGAAGTGTACTCCAATGGTGCTTACAAAATTGTGGATGAAGACGGTGTGCGAATAGGACCGATTAATGGAAAGTTCCTGAAGCGCTACTACTCTTGAATCCCTTTACAAACATACTCCTAAGCAAGAGGATAAACTGCAACAAGGCTCCTAAGCAAGAGTAACTGCATTAAAAAAAACAAAAAAAAAAACAAAAAAAAAACAAAAAACAAAAAAAAACAAAAAATAAAACAAAAAAATAAAAAAAAAATAAAAAAAAAAATCCACCAAATAAAAAATTATCTTTTCGTTGAACTACGTTGGCTTGATCTTGTAAAACATCCTTCATGCTTTGCAAGTACGTAGGCAGCTCAGGTGAACATGTAGCTTGAGTGCAGCCACACCACCAAACAAATCACCCATTCCTTTATCGAACTACGTTGGCTTGATCTTGTGAAGCATTATCCATGTTTTGCAAGTACGTAGGCAACTCGAGTGAACATGTAGCTTGAGTGCAGCCACCCCCTCCATCCAAAATAACAAATAATTGTTCCTGGCCCGCAAGAGCGTAAACTGTGAACGGCTAAAGAAAAAACATCATCACTGAACGACGCTTCATAAAATTCTTCATCAAGCGGAGTTTCTCTACTAGAAAGTCATGATGGCCCAAACGGGTCCCCTCATGACAATTCAAGTAGGACGAAGTGATGCAACTTGGAGTATCTTCAGAGCAGTCCACACCAGTCATCGAGAAGGGCTTCCTTCGCAGGAGCGTCGTGATGACCCGAACGAGTTCACCTCATAACAACTCCGAGTGATCCCTCCGCGGCTCCTCAGCTCCGAGTGATCCCTCCGCGGCTCCTCAGCTCCGGATGCTCCCTCCGTGGCTCCTCAGCTCCGAGTGCTCCCTCTGTGGCTCCTCAACTCCGCGTGCCTCCTCCACGCGAGCGTCGTGATGACCCAAACGGGTCCACCTCGTAACAACTCGGGTGCCTCCTCCACGTGAGTGTCGTGATGACCCGAACGGGTTCACCTCGTAACAACTCGGGTGCCTCTTCCATGCGAGCGTCGTGATGACCCAAATGGGTTCACCTCGTAACAACTCGGGTGCCTCTTCCATGCGAGCGTCGTGATGACCCAAACGGGTTCACCTCGTAACAACTCGGGTGCCTCCTCCACGTGAGCGTCGTGATGACCCGAACGGGTTCACCTCATAACAACTCGGGTGCTTCTCCTTTATGACTCCTCACAAGAGCGTCGTGATGACCCAAACGGGTTCACCTCATAACAACTCCGGATGCTCCCTCCGTGGCTTCTCACCTCCGTGGCTCCTATAAGTCATGATGATCCAAACGACTTCCCTCATGACAACTCATGTAGGACGAAATGACCCAACCCGAAGTAGCTTGAAGCAGTCCAACGATCGACCGACAGCTTCATAGTATGATAACTCCATAGAGAATTGAAATGAGTCGTTCGAATTTCCTATCCAATGATTTGACGGGTAGATTCGTTGCATAATATCGACTCAATATGAAATTGAAATAACTCGTTCAGAATATCCACCCCAGTTGACGGCTTGACTTCGTGCTGATTGAAAAAAAAAACATGCAAGTGACCAAGTATATGTACGGCAACAAATTGTGAAGGGATTGTACGACCACCACTAATATACATATATTCAAAAAGATGATGAAGTCGAAAAAAAGAAAGAAGAAATGGAAGGAAACAAAAGAAAAAAAACCATAGCATCACTTTTCTTTCCACCATTTTCATCTCCCCTGTAAAAAAAGGGAAGAAGACAGAAGCACGAGAAAGAGGCTGATGATATCATCGATGTCATTAACTCCGATTTTCACTTGTTTGAAGCTACGGGCAACTTGAGCAGTTATTTAGCTTTACCATCACCACACTGCCACACGGACCTTTTAAAACACGTCCTAAGTGTCGGTTCTTCGATCACCTTCGAGCCGAAATATGTATATCGTTCACTCTTCATTTTCCGGTTTCAAGATCCTCCTGCATCACCTACAAAGAACGAGTAATCATTATGAGGAAGCGAAAGATGGAAGGAAACTGATTCGAATTCTGCGGGTCAAAATATGCAAAGTCGATTTATTAACTACTGAAAACAGAGCGTACGGAAAATTTGTAGATAAAATTATGGGCATCAAATTCCATCTTAATTGCTTAAAATTGATGATGAAGATAGAAAACTCTACTTATTTGCTCCAGTTAAACTGAAATTCTGGCACAATTTTTTCCCTCGCAAAATCTCCTCCTCTTTCATTGATCAAAAAAAAAAACAGAAAGGAAGAAAATCTACCTGTCATGGATGAACAAGCAAGCAAGCATACATACGTGATTGTTGGTAGTAGAAAATTGCATCATGGGACCTCAATTTATATAGGAAGCTGAGTGCCTAAGTTTGAAGATATGGCATTAATCAGCCTATTATATCAATGATGGCCGTTTATAGCTGTTGTTATGAACACTTGGTCAATAATTGAAGTCATCATAGCATCATTGACCAAGTCAATCATGAATTTTACACTATAATGGAGTTAGTGCGCTGTGGATTGAAATGATAAACAATAATGTTCAATATGGCCGTTGATGTTGAAGGACTATTGAAGGAATGAATTTGGTCTGATATTTTGCCAATCAAGTACTCTCAAGTGGTCAAAGATAAAGTTGGCGGTGGTATTATCCCAATTAACTCCAATTATTCCAATTAATTACCATGAGCTACGGGATTTATTTTTTGATTGTACCAAGATCAAAGTTTATTAAAATATTTCTTCGACGGAGCGTTTGTCTAATACGTAAATCCTTGACCGACGATTAAAAATCAAGTTACGGTATTTTAC
Organism: Agrostemma githago; assembly: GCA_958450325.1. NCBI lineage: Eukaryota > Viridiplantae > Streptophyta > Magnoliopsida > Caryophyllales > Caryophyllaceae > Agrostemma > Agrostemma githago. The sequence goes on along the minus strand of OY288245.1, from coordinate 73,793,724 downwards.
AAGGGTCAAATTATCAAGACGATGTGCTTGTGTTATTATCCGGCCAAGCTAAAGAGAACGATCGGGTGACGTCTAGAGTTTACGTAGATATTCTTTAACGACAAGTTAAGTACCCATCTCGACTTCCAAGTCAAAGAAGAAAACCATTGTCCAACAAGTCACAAAATGACAGGGTGATATCTCAAATTTTACACGGGTACTCCTACAACAAGTTAAGTACCTATCGACTTCCAAGTCAAAGAAAAATCAAGATCATATAGTCCTCCGTCAAGTCGCAAAATGACAGGATGACGTCTCAAATTCTACATCGGTACTCCTACGACATGTTAAGTACCTCTGGGCTTCCAAGTCAAAAAGAAAAATTCGAGACCATGTCTTCCGACGATCAAATCGTCTACGCGACAAGGTCCTGAGGGGGCAATTTGTAGACACGGAAAATTTATTTAAGTGTCGAAAATACAAGAAAATAATTATTTTGAGTCAACAACGAATTTTGACTTAATCTAGTTATATTTGTCCCGTAAAAGTTAAAGACGGCTCGTTTCATTCCCGAGCTTGACCATTTGACCCAAAAGTCAAATAGTTGTAAGCCTGGCCCAAAAGTCAAGAAAATGTATCATTGAGCCAAAAGTCAAGAAAATGCCAAGTTGACCCAAAAGTCAAGTGAATGTCAAGTGGACCGAAAAGTCAGATCATAGTCAATATGACCCAAAAGTCAAGCACTCGTCGATCTGGCCCGAATTTCAAGAAATGTCAAACTCGGCCCGAAAGTCAAGCATTGACCAAATTTGACCTAAAAGTCAAGTAACGGTCAATTGGGCCCAAAGAGAAGTCAAGCTTTCAAAAACCCCAACTCCAAGTCCAACAAGAATGGAGGAAGAAATCCTATAAATAGAGAGTTTCTCAACCATTTTAAGGGAAAAAAAAGGGGGAGAGAGAAGACAAGCTCATTACAAAAGGTGAAGAGAAAGAAGACTATAAAAGCTCTGAAATTCTCGAAGCATCGTTCCTTCCAAGTAGCAACAAGCATTACAAGATCGTGCCGCTTACTCAAGGAAGTCAAACCAACATCAAGCATCGAAAGGAGACTCAAAAGGAGACTCAAGTCATCGCGACCCTCCCAAGAAGCTAAAGTCAAGCGAAGAACGAAGATCGTTGAAGTGCGCCTGAAGCAACGTAGTAGAATCAGAGGAAGAATAGAGAATCGAACACTTAAACTTTCTGATATTTTAATTTGTTGACTCCGGTTTTGTATTACAGATATTTATAATATCTCTATACAAAATTTGTTGTTACAAATTGAAAGTTGAACAAAACAAAAAAAATCTATATACATCTGCTTTGAATAAAGACAATTATAAAAAATAAAAATATTAAAACTTTCAATAATTAATTAAATTATGGTTTAGTAACAAATTAATTAAAAGTATAAAATTATTAAACTAACACTAAACTAATCACCACAGGTTAACAATAAATTGACACGTATCGTAATATGGTTGACTGTGTATGAAATTCTCATGTATGTCCAATGAGGGTAGGAGAGTAACTTTGAAAATAAAATAAAAGATAAGAGTACTCCAATTGATAAATAGGTAAGAAATCAAATCCAACCCAAATAACAACACATCAACTTGAACGCAAGAGCACAAACATATAGATACTGGAGTATATAAGAGGATGTACTACCTACGTAGCCTCTTGTTAATTCAATTCAATTCAAAACTTCATCTTCTTCTTCATAATTTCATATACATACATACAACTATGTCGTCTGACACGAAGGTTGGTCTCCACCGCAGTTGGTGGAGCTTTCTAAGGTCCTCATTCCGACGCACACGCCGGAGTATCAAAGCGCAGCAACAAAGAATCATCGTTTTTGAGGACCGTATAAGTGGTTTACCTGACGAACTCCTGGGTCACATACTCTCATATTTGACGCTAAGAGATTCGGTTAGAGCTCGTCTACTGTCTCGCAGGTGGAGGCATCTCTCTGATTCCCGCTCTGTTGTCCACTTCGACGCTGTTAATGTATTAGGGTTTCCAGGAGCAACGAGGTTGGATTTATCAAAGCAGCCGTCCAAACTTGCGAGAGCTGTTGATCGCTTTATACAAGAACGGACGACGACAGCGACAGGCCTAGGTTTGAATAATAATGTCGACAAGGTTAAGATACACTTCCATTTAGGCAATAATGTAGTACATGCTTCACGTATCGATGGGTGGGTTCGAAGTTTTGTTAGGATGGGAGTTAAGGATCTTGAGCTCAACCAATTTATATCCTACTCGAAAATCCCGACATATGTGCTGCACAGTAGTCTTCTTTATTACTCTGGAGACGACGTGTCTTACTTGACATGTTTAAGACTAGATAGTTGCAGGCTAACATTGTCAGTTGGGCATAGTACGAGTTGGATAAGTCGATTAACTACACTCGACCTGGGTTTCGTACGTATGAAACAGGAGGAGATGGACTGTATTCTGTCTACTGCTGTAAACCTGACCTCCCTCCGCTTAATTTACTGCTACACCTACTACTACTCATCAATTACGCCGTCTATCATAAACATTGAGCTACCCAAGTTAAAGAAACTAGTCATTTCGGAAGATGTGGATGAGGTCGTCGTACTCAACTGTCCTAATCTCGAGATACTTGACGCTGGACAATGCCGGCGTTTGAAGTTTTCATCAGATGTCATAATGCCTCTTTTGAGTGAAGTAAGTCTTGGGGAGATAGACAACTACGAGTACTATTCACAGAACTTTGGCGGCCTCACACGACATGCTCCAAACCTTCGCGCCTTGTCTCTTGTCGTTCCAGTTGATTTGGTTAGTACTCACTCGTACTTAATTAATTAATTAGTACTCCCTCCATTCAACTCATAAGGGTTTATCTGATGTGCAGGTACATGGGGCTCATCAGCTGATCCCTACGAATGAAACAATTTGTGGTTTGAAGCGGTTGGATGTCGAGTTTTGTATGTACTCGACTGGCTTGGACATGTTCACTCTTACTCATATGATACATGTGTGTCCGTTTCTTGAGGTGCTACGCTTAAAGGTTCGTTACTAGCTAACTCGTATCAATTTACGCCCGAGTATTCTTTCATTCATTCATTCATTCGTGTTATCTATTTTTGTGAGTGTACATAACATTATATTGAACCAAGTCTTTTTTTTTTATTTTTCTATCATAACAGTTGATCGATGAGTCATATGTCAAAGAGAGCCCGCAAAGTGAATGCACAGACCGCCCACATTTCCATTTGAAACACGTGAAAATTATTGGTGGTACAAAGAAGGGGTTGGAGAAGGAATTTGCTCGATATTTGTTCAAAAATGCAGTGCTTCTTCAACGAGTAGTGGTTGACGGTGTGTGCGTTATCGAAGATGAGAAATCGCGAGATCTGTCGACATCTTCTAGTATAGTTCATTAGGATTAGAAAATAGTATAGCGCAGAGTATAAGATAGAATATCACGAGGATATATATATTTAGGAATTTTCTTGAAGAATTCTTTAAGACGATCTACTGTATACGAAGTAATACTCCCTCCGTTCCAATGAATTGTTTGAGAATAAGATTATTATTTACCCTAGTTCATAGCTAGTAGCCTAGTACCAAATGCGGCTCGACGTGGTTCCTGTCTAAAAAGTTGCATCGCTACTAAACTTCTATTGCTATTATTGTTAAAATCGCGGGTGTATCGCTCTCTCTATATTTGTTTGTTTTCATGTTATTTGTCAAAATTAATCATGCATCAAGCAAGAACACTTGAGTTCTTTTATTGAAATTGCTAGCAACATCCGCCAGAGGTTTGCGGGAGAAGTAGTTACACTGACTTAATATCCTATAAAGAGCTCAAGCCACAAATCATATTTTCCTAAATTTCCTTTTTTTTTGTCTCTCTCTATCTCATTGTGACTGAAGATTGATGTTCCTTTTGATCAGACAGCGAGTGATGCTCCTCCTATTACTGATTCTACTCCTGATGAGACGGACAATGATGTTCCTCTTGATCAGACAGCCAGTGATGCTCCTCCTATTCAGACGGACTGTCTTCACCAGAAGGTTCGTGCCTTCGTGGAGTGCGTATCTTTGGTGGAAGATGCGAGGTGAGCTCATCATGCTTGTTCTATTTTTGCGTTTCTTTTATCATTAATACATACTACCTCCGATTCAGAAAGATCTTCCCTTTGTTTAATATATGTGAGGTATATTTTAATCAAAGGGGAAGATCTTTCTGAATCGGAGGAAGTACATGTTTTGATTCAGAAAGATCTTCCCCTTTGTTTAATATATGTGAGGTATATTTTAATCAAAGGGGAAGATCTTTCTGAATCGGAGGAAGTACATGTTTTAAGTCTCTGAAGATTAGTATCGAATCTTATATGATTGCTTCTTGCTGTGGCTGTTGTTGATATTGTCGAGTTTTCTTCTTTGAATCGTAATCTTTGTTATTGCTCTTTTTCCGTCTTTTTTCACCGTTTTGCCTATAAACATGTTTACGAGTAGTAATTTAGCATCATTGTTGATTTGGCAGGAACATCGTCCTTCTCCAAGCACTCCGATCCCTCCTTCGTCAACTGGCTAAACGAAAGTGGGGAAAGAGAAGAGCATCAACAATCATTCCAGAAGTAGAGTAGTTCTCTTTAGGTCCTTTCAAACCTATTTCCAATCCAATTCAGTTCAGTCTACTTTAGTTCAATTTCATTTTGTCTTAGTATTTCATTTCAGGTGAGTTGAGCTCACTTCAATCCAAAAGAACAATGCCTAATCGTACTCCATATGATATTACTATTATGACATTCTGTGTGGCAAATTCTTGTTTGTTATGAGAATATCCGTCATTATTTGGTGGATGTACTAGCTAGTAGTTACTCTCATTTTACAACATTCTTTCCTCTTGATTGGTAATTACTCTATTTTTATAATATATTTCAATTAAAAAAAGTGTATGCGCTCATTAGAATAATAATTTTATTTTTTCAAAAACAAAATTAACAAATATAAATTCGAAACTTTAATTTAATACTCCGTATTAGATTTTTTTTTTCAAAATTTCTCGAAACTTGGATATTCAATACGTAGTACACCCTTTTGGTACTCATAATTTGTTTCTCTCGTAAAGTTTCCTAATTCTGCCTTTCTTTTTCTTCCCATGTAACAAATATTTTCGCATGAATGTATAAAATATAATAATGAAATGCACATTTAATCGCATTACAATACATGGGAGATTCGAATATGAAATCTACTGTCCCAGAGCATCTAATATTAATCATTAGGTCAAGACATTTTCGATACACAGGATAATTTTTGTTCAAATCTAGCCCCTCAAAAACCAAAGTACAACCCAGGACAACCAAGTACTCCGTACTAGTAGTCCTAGTAGAAAACTAGAAACCAATAATACACAAAATAGAAAACCAAAGTTCACATTTGCATTTCAACAAATATGCATACCCCAAATTTATATAGAGAAGAAGATTACCTAAAAAAACATAAAAATAACACGAAAAACAAACAAATATAGAAGACTCCGTAACAATTTTATATATTCTGTATATACTCCGTATATATATTCTAATGATATTCTATCTTATACTCCATACTATATACTAGTATTTTCTAATCCTAATAATTAAACTATACTAGAAGACTGTCGATAGATCTTGTGATTTCTCATCATCTTCGATAACACACGCCGTCCACCACTACTTGTTGAAGAAGCACTGCATTTTTTAACAAATATCGAGCAAATTCCTTCTCCAACCCCTTCTTTGTACCACCGAGAATTTTCACATGTTCCAAATGAAAATGTGGGTGGTCCGTGCATTCACTTTGCGGACTCTCTTTGACGTATGACTCCTCGATCAACTGTTACGATAAAGAGACTTGGTTAAATATAATGTATGTATGTATCGTACAATCACAAAAATAGATACTCTAACACGAATGAATGAATACTCGGGGTTGAATTGATATGAGTTAGCTAGTAACGAACCTTTAAACGTAGCACCTCAAGAAACGGACACACATGTATCATATGAGTAAGAGTGAACATGTCCAAACCAGTCGAGTACGTATAAAACTCGACATCCAACCGCTTCAAACCACAAATTGTTTCATTCGTAGGGATCATCAGATGATGAGCCTGCTGGTGTAGCTGCACATCAGATAAACATACATACATACATACATACAACATTATTATACTGATGATTTTCTATCTATAACAACTATCTAGTTACAGAGTACTAACCTTAACCTTATCAACTAGAACGACAAGAGACAAGGCGTGAAGGTTTGGAGCATGTCGTGTGAGGCCGCCAAAGTTCTGTGAATAGTACTCGTAGTTGTCTATCTCCCCAAGACTTACTTCACTCAAAAGAGGCATTATGACATCTGATGAAAACTTCAAACGCCGGCATTGTCTAGCGTCAAGTATCTCGAGATTAGGACAGTTGAGTACGACCTCGTCCACATCTTCCAAAATTACCAGTTTCCTTAACTTGGGTAGCTCAATGTTTATTATAGACGGCGCAAATAATGATGATGAGTAGTAGGGGTAGCAGTAAATTAAGCGGAACGAGGTCAGGTTTAAAGCGGTAGACAGAATACAGTCCATCTCCTCCTGTTTCATACGTACGAAACCCAGGTCGAGTGTAGTTAATCGACTTATCCAACTCGTACTATGCCCAACTGACAACGTTAGCCTGCAACCATCTAGTCTTAAACATGTCAAGTAAGACTCGTCGTCTCCAGAGTAACAAAGAAGACTACTGTGCAGCACATATGTCGGGATTTTTGCGTAGGATAAATATTGGTTGAGCTCAAGTTCCTTAACTCCCATCCTAACAAAACTTCGAACCCACCCATCGATACGTGAAGCATGTACTACATTATTGCCTAAATGAAAGTGTATCTTAACCTTGTCGACGTTGAAACCTGTCCATTCTTGTATGAAGCGATCAACAGCTCTCGCAAGTTTGGACGGCTGCTTTGATAAATCTCTCCTCGTTGCTCCTGGAAACCCTAATATATTAACCGCGTCGAACTGGACAACAGAACGGCAATCACAGAGATGCCTCCATCTGTGAGACAGTAGACGAGTTCTAACGGAATCTCTTAGCGTCAAATACGAGAGTATGTGACCCAAGAGTTCATCAGGTAAACCACTTATGCGATCCTCAAAACCGATGATTCTTTGTTGCTGCGCTTTGATACTCCGGCGTGTGCATCGGAATGACGACCTTAGAAAGCTCCACCAACTGCGGTGGATACCAACCTTCGTGTCAGACGACATAGTTGTATGTATGTATATGGAAGAAGAAGATGAAGTTTTGATCGAATTGCATTAAATTAACAAGAGGCTACGTATGTAGTGATAAGAATACAATCTCAGAATCAATTACTAATTGATTCTCGAGATCATGATATTGACCATATCTCATATTTATGTATAGCATCTTCTATCTATGTACAGCTCAATCATATATTTATGTACACCAAATATACTCTAGCCTCAATTAGATAGATTGTGATACTTAGTATTATGTAGATACTCACCTCATATTGTATAAATACTCATCTCGTGTAATTTATCAAGTATCTTCAATACAATATTAATTCATTCATGGTATCAGAGCTTCCATACAACTAAATAATACCTCCTCTCAGAATCAATCTCCACCTGGCACCATGACGAGCACCAACATTCCCAATCCTCACGAACCACCAAAACCGCTACTCCATATAAACCCTTCTGGAATCGAAAAACTCACTCCTAACAATTACCCTCAATGGAAACTCCAACTAACCGCGCTATTTACCGGTTACTCTCTCCTATCCTTCATCGACGGAACTCCACCACCCGCCGAAACTATCACCTCCGAAGACAAAAAAACCTCCCCAAACCCCGCCTATGGCACTTGGTTTCTGCAAGATCAACTTCTAATCGGTACACTTGCGGGCACTCTTGACTCCACTGTGGCCCCACTCATCAATGGCCTCACCAATACTCACAAAGCCTGGACCACACTGTCCAACACGTATGCCCTCCCCTCACGCGGTCACGTCAAACAACTCAAATACCGCCTCAAATCCCTTAGCCTCGGGTCCACCACCATTTCCGTGTTCATGACCAAAGTCAAAACCTTAACCGATGAACTCGCGAGCCTTGGATCCCCAATGCATATAGAAGACATCATTGATGTTGTACTAGACGGACTTGACTCTCGCTACCGGTCTGTTATTGAAGCCGTGCAAGCACGAGACAAACCCATCACCTTCCCTGAACTCCATGAAAAACTCATTAACAGGGAACTTGCACTTCAAATTGAAGCATCCAATCCCAAACACTCACCTACCATGCATCCCTGCCGTAGTAGCCCTTGCCACCAATAGCCGCCCCTACCAACAATCTCGTCCTCCTTCCCTACCCAACTCGAACCACACCTCTCAACCCAACACTACCTCGACTCCATTCAAGGGTCGTTGTCAATGGTGCAACACTCGAGGTCATGTCCTATTCTTCTGCTCCATTTTCAAACGACTTCACCCAAACATCACCGTCCCTCGACAAACCCGTCATAATCCCGCCCCTGCCCAAGCCAATGTCGCCACCTTATCCACAGGTATCTCCAACTCTACCCAACCTTGGCTAGTCGATTCCGGGGCGTCTCACCATGTGACCTCGGCTCTTGAAAATCTATCTCTCCACTACCCGTATGACGGAACCGATGAAATCGTCATCGGAGATGGCACCGGCCTCGAGATTGCCAACACCGGTTCCACCTTACTCTCTCACAACTCTCACAAATTTACTCTCCATCGTGTCTTACATGTTCCGTCGATGCATAAAAATATAATATCCGTCTCACAATTTTGTGTCGATAATTCACTCACTTCTTTCTTTGTACAGGACAATAAAACTCTCATCACCCTTCTTGTTGGTGAAGCTCGGGACGGGATCTACTACTGGCCACGCGTGTCTACACCGCTCGTACTAGCTACTACACTCAAAGGGGCTGACGTACATCATCGGTTTGGGCACCCTGCTCAACCGATACTAAATAAAATGTTGTACTCTTTTTCATTGAATAATAAACAACTACCCACTACTTGTTCCTCCTGTTCTATTTTTAAGAGTAAAAAATTACCATTTAACGTGTCTTCTCTCAAAAGCATTGCACCACTAGATATCATATTTAGCGAGGTGTGGACATCACCCACCATCTCCTACGATAATTACAAATATTACTTAATCTTTGTCAACCACTATACCAAATATATATGGCTTTACCCAATTAAAAATAAATCCGACTCTCTCATTATTTTCAAATACTTTAAAGAACTCGTCGAAAAAAAAATTCAATTTACCAATAAAAACACTATACTCCGATAATGGTGGCGAGTTTCAAAAACTCGACACTTACCTTGCATCTCACGGCATTTCCCACTTTACGTCACCCCCTCATACACCTGAGCATAATGGCTATGCCGAGCGGCGACATCGGCACATAGTAGAAACCAGACTCGCACTTCTCGACCACTCAGCCATGCCCGTTACCCACTGGAGTTTAGCCTTCCAAACCGCCACCTACCTCTTTAACCGGATGCCCACACCAACTCTCGACAATGTGTCCCCTTACCAAAAATTATTTGGTTCAGCACCCAAATACCAAAACCTTCACAATTTCGGATGTAAGTGTTACCCATGGCTCCGCCCTTACGCCGCTACTAATTCGACCCCCGTTCCATAGCATGCATATTCGTCGGATACTCCTTAACTCAACATGCTTTTCTTTGTCTCGACCCTCTAACCAACCTACTATATGTATCGCGACACGTTCGGTTCATTGAAAATGAATACCCATTTCGACAAATACTCTCGGACCAACTCATCCCTACTCTCTCGGATTGGCTGATGAGCTCCCTTCCCTCGCCCCATGTCGCGCAACCACCCACCCACCAACCTCTCCTACCTTCCGCCCCCTCACCACCACAATCTCACCCTACCCACCCCAACCCAGACACCACCCCGACACCTCCTACAACCCAGCCGGACTCCCCTGCCTCACCAAGCTCACCCTCTGTTTCCCCAATCTTACCCTCTCCTGCCTCACAACCAACCACCACGACCCACCATGACCCCACCCTCCAACCTCATAACCAACCAAACTCCAGCCCACCACCGCCCAAGCACCACCACAACACCCGCGCGTCTAATAATATCCACAAACCTGTACACAAATTGAACCTCACCGCTCAACTGTCCTCCCCTGAACCCCGCTCGCTCAAAACCGCCTTAACCGACCCTATTTGGAGAGCTGCTATGGAAATACAACATCGTGCTCTCCTAACTAATAACACGTGGGACCTCGTCCCACCACACCCCAACCAAAAGGTCATCGGTTGTAAATGGATTTTCCGAACTAAATACAACTCTGATGGGTCCCTAGACAAACACAAGGCTCGACTAGTTGCCAAAGGCTTTCACCAACGCGCCTCTCTAGACTACACAGAAACTTTTAGCCCAGTCATTAAACCCGCAACTATCTGAATGGTACTCACTCTTGCAGTAACCAAGTGTTGGCCCCTTCGTCAATTAGATGTTAATGATGTCTTTCTTCAAGGCACCCTCACCGATACCGTGTATATGTGTCAACCGCCTGGTTTCATTGACCCCGCTCGACCCAACCATGTTTGTCGACTAAGAAAGGCAATTTACGGCCTCAAACAAGCTCCCCGGGCGTGGTACACCGAGCTAAAAAACTACCTCCTAAGCATCGGGTTCACCAACGCTGTCTCCGATACGTCTTTGTTTTGTTTTCACTCTAACGTCACTCTGTTTGTGTTGGTTTATGTAGATGATATAATTGTTACAGGCTCCTCTCCCGACTCCATCACCTTCTTCATCAAAGCATTGGGCACTCGCTTCTCCCTAAAGGATCTCGGACCTCTCTCATATTTCCTTGGGGTTGAAGTCCTCCCAACCAACACAGGTCTATTCCTCACCCAGAACCGCTACACCTTGGATCTTCTTCAACGAGCTAAGATGTTGGATGCCAACCCGGCACCAACCCCACTTGACCCCTCGGTAACACTCAAAATCGAAGACGCTCCGGTCGTAAATGAAACCGAATTCCGCGCCTTGGTCGGGTCCCTTCAGTATCTCTCCTTAACGAGGCCTGACATTGCATTCCCGGTAAACAAACTCTCCCAATTTATGCATCAACCCACTGACACTCACTGGAAAGCACTAAAACGTGTCCTACGCTACCTAGCCGGGACACCCTCACATGGTTTACCAATATTCCGAGACTCCCCCTCCAAGCTACACGCCTTCTCCGACTCTGATTGGGCTGGTGATAAAAACACCTACAACTCCACTGGAGCATATCTTGTGTATCTGGGTCGGAATACTATATCTTGGAGCTCAAAAAAACAGAAAACTGTAGCCCGCTCGTCAACAGAAGCGGAATACCGAGCGGTTGCAAACGCAGCTGCCGAACTCATATGGATAACAAACCTCCTCTCTGAACTTCGTGTTCAACTCCCGGAGTCGCCCCACATATACTGTGACAACATCGGAGCCACACAACTCAGCGCCAATCCGGTATTCCACTCCAAAATGAAACATGTTGCACTTGATTTCCACTTCATCCGTGAACAAGTTCAGTCCGGCGCCCTCCATGTCATGCCAGTTGTTCAGGATGATCAACTTGCCGACCTCCTAACAAAGGTCCTACCTCGACACCGGTTCACGATGCTCATTCCCAAGATCGGACTATCCTCACCGTCGTCCATCTTGCGGGGGGATGATAAGAATACAATCTCAGAATCAATTACTAATTGATTCTCGAGATCATGATATTGACCATATCTCATATTTATGTATAGCATCTTCTATCTATGTACAGCTCAATCATATATTTAGGGTCGTGCTTTTTCCTAACGAGCCTTTACTCAATCCCAACGAATTTTCCTAAAATCTTCCCATTATGCCCTTATATAAACTTTTCGTAACATTGACATTCAGCTACAATTCTTTTGGTTTTGCTCCTTCAATTGAGATAATCTATCGGTGCCGAATTCAATTATGACGTCTGATTCAATTACCGATGATTAAAAGTTTGACTAAAATTTAAATAAAAGATTAATATGATCAATTAAATTTAAAAGTTTGACTAAAATTATATATTATATTAATATTAATATATATATATATATATATATATATATAACAATAAAAGACAAAAAAAAAAAAAAAAAAAAAAAAAACAGCAACTAACAAAGAAAGGAAATTTAAAGGAATTAAAAGATTAATTAAAAAAAAAAAAAAAAAAAACAGCAGTGAACCGCACCACGTGACCCCCACTTAACCCCCACCGCCGACCACCCTAACCCACCAGACACCACCGCGGACCACCACCCAGCCCACCTCACGACCCGACCCACCACCACCAACCAGCCCACCCTTTGACCCGACCACCATCCAGCCCAGCCCACCCCCCAACCCACCACCACCCACATCCAGCCCAGCCCATCCCCCAACCCACCACCACCCACCCACCCGCCACCACTACCCACACCACCCGCCCACCACCGCCCTCCACCGCCCACAATCCGGCTCTCACCCACCACCATCACAACCCACATCCCAACTACCCTCACCCGACCCCGCCGACCCGTCGACCCACCAACACCGCTCCGGCCAGACACCACCCACAAAGCCCCGCCGACCCGATCCCTGCCTTCTCGGCCACCGATTCCGGCCAGCGACCATGGATATCGATGGTGGTTCATTTTATTGGTGTTTTTATTTAGAGAGAAAACAAAATCATTTGACATTTTGATGGGTGAAATGAGGGGGGTAAATTGGTAAAAAGTCGTTAGGATTGAGTAAAGGCTCGTTAGGAAAAAGTAATTTCGTATATTTATGTACACCAAATATACTCTAGCCTCAATTAGATAGATTGTGATACTTTAGTATTACGTAGATACTCACCTCATATTGTATAAATACTCATCTCGTGTAATTGATCAAGTATCTTCAATACAATATTAATTCATTCATGTAGTACATCATGTCCGTATCTATATGTTCATCCTCTTCCGTCCAAGTTATTTGGGTAGTACGAGTATTAATTAACCTTCTTTGAGTTGGATTTGATTTCTTACCTATTTCTATTTATGAATTATCTTTTATTTTTTTCAAAATTACTATCCTAACCTCAGTACTTATCCTTATTACCCATTGTTTCTCACAATAAGGAACTTCTTATACTCCCTATGTTCCAATCAATTCCATGCATATGCTAATTGTGCACTATTCATAGGTGAGAAGAATCATCGATATAAATTTTAATATATACGACAAAATATAGTCATGTGAGAGTTTGTTTAAATTGTCTAATCGAATGCATTATTAATATCAAATTTTTATAATTTTTAGAAATATGTAACTAAAGAATAGATAAAAGAAAACGTATATCGGCAAGTGTGAAAAAGCAAATGTATGGAATTGATTGGAACGGAGAGAGTATGAAACTGGTTTCTAAAATAATAAAAAAACGGATTTCATGTCATAAAAAGAGAGAAAAAGAGGGACCACATAGAACATATGGCCGGAACAATTGAGAAAATTAAGAAGTTTCAGACTAATTAATATATGGGAAATTCCCATTTGTACCCTCTAAGTTTTTACTTTTCCCAGTTGTACCCCTGCAAATAAGCAATTCCCAACTGTACCCCTGAACTCTGTTAATTACTCTCAACCGTGACTAAACTAGAATTAGCCGTTAAGTATGGCTGTTAAGTGCCAACTTGCAGTCCTAATCTAATGACATGGCGAGTGACATGTCGGTCTAGTAGCCTTTTAGCCTTCGTTAATCTCTAATTACACCTTCATTATAATTTTGAGTTTTCGCCTCGTCGAAATCAACAACAACATGCAATAATAAGTGAGAAAAGCAACGGAGAATGTGATGATGATGATGATGATGATAATGATGATGATATTATATAGAGGAAGAATGACAGATGATATGGTGATGATCAGTGAATTCGAACAGGGGAAGAAAGGAAGTAAGAGGAAGGGTTTGTAGTTTGAAATTAGAATGGAGTAATTAGGGATTAACGAAGGCCAAAAGGCTAATAGACCGACATGCCACTTGTCATGTCATTAGATTAGGACTGCAAGTTGGCACTTAACAGCCATACTTAACGGCTAATTCTAGTTTAGTCACGGTTGAGAGTAATTAACAGAGTTCATGGGTACAGTTGGGAATTGCTTATACGCAGGGGTACAACTGGGAAAAGTGAAAACTTAGAGAGTACAAATGAGAATTTCCCTTAATATATTGTGGATTGATATGTCAATGAAAAAGTAATTTCTATCTTCCTATTTTCAAATTTTGGTCGGTCTTTTTCTACTTGTAGTATAGTATAATCGGTCCACATCAAAAATTTATAATAAGGTGATGAGAATAACAAGCTTACGTCATCAGTGTACTTCCTATATATATGAAATTTCAAATGCATTATTATCACATTCTGAGGCTAATTTACAAATTTAACAAATGATGGAAATTGTGGGGAAAATATAATACAGTAAGATTTTTTTTTGTTTAACGAAGAGTGCACTTTATATAAAAAAACGAACAAATATAGAGCTATATACCCTCAATTTTAACAAAAATAGCAATAGAGAAGTTTAGTGCGATGGAACTTTTAGACAGTAATCACGTCGAGCCGCATTCGATACAAGCTATGAACTAGGGAAAATAATTATCTTATACTATTACTTCGTATATAGTAGACCGTCTTAAAGAATTCTTCAAGAAAATTCCTCTATATATATACAGATACGGAGGGAGTATCTTATACTATGCGGCGCTATACTATTTTCTAATCCTAATAAACTATACTAGAAGACTGTCTACAGATCTCACGATTTCTCATCTTCGATAACACACGCCGTCCACCACTACTCGTTGAAGAAGCACTGCATTTTTGAACAAATATCGAGCAAATTCCTTCTCCAACCCCTTCTTTGTACCACCGAGAATTTTCACATGTTCCAAATGGAAATGTGGGCAGTCTGTGCATTCACTTTGCGGACTCTCTTTGACGTCTGACTCCTCGCTCAACTGTTACGATAGAACAATAAATAACGAATAACAAAAATAGATAACACGAATGAATGAATAAATGCTCGGGCGTAAATTGATCTGAGTTAGCTAGTAACGAACCTTTAACCGTAGCACCTCAAGAAACGGACACACGTGTATCATATGAGTAAGAGCGGACATGTCCAAGCCAGTTAAGTTCATACAAAACTCGACATCCAACCGCTTCAAACCACAAATTGTTTCATTCGTAGGGATCAACTGATGAGCCTGGTGTACCTGCACGCACATCAGATAAACATGAATCTCAGCACACGGTACAGGGAGCCTATGCGCACTAACCAATAACAACTAGCTACATACGGAGTACTAATTAATTAAGTACTAGCGAGTATTAACCAAATCAACTAGAACGACAAGAGACAAGGCTTGAAGGTTTGGAGCATGTCGTGTGAGGCCGCCAAAGTTCTGTGAATAGTTCTCGTAGTTGCCTATCACCCCAAGATTTACTTCTTTCAAAAGAGGCATTATGACATCTGATGAAAACTTCAAACGCCGGTATTGTCTAGCTTCAAGTATCTCGAGATTAGGACAGTTGAGTACGACCTCATCCACATTTTCGGAAATGACTAGTTTCTTTAACTTGGGTAGCTCAATGTTCATAGACGGCTGTGGCGAGTAGTGGGTATAGCAGAACACTAAGCGGAGTGAGGTCAGGTTTAAAGCACTAGACAGAATACACTCCATATCCTTCTGCTTTATACGTACGTGATTCATGTCGAGTGTAGTTAATCCACTTATCCAACTCGTACTATGCCCAACTGACAAGAATAGCTCGCAATTATCTAGTCTTAAACATGTCAAGCAAGACGCGTCTCTAGAGTAATAAAGAAGACTACTGTGCAGCACAAATGTCGGGATTTTCGTGATTTTCGCTTAGGATGATAAATATTGGTTGAGCTCAAGACCCTTAACTCCCATCATAACAAAACTTCGAACCCACCCATTGAGACGCGAAGCATGTCCTGGATTATTGCCTAAATAGAAGTGTATCTTAACCTCGTCGACATTATTATTATTATTATTCAAACCTAGGCCTGTCGCTGTCGTCGTCCGTTCTTGTATAAAGCCATCAACAGCTCTCGCAAGTTTCGACTGCTGCTCTGATAAATCTTTCCTCGTTGCTCCTGGAAACCCTAATATATTAACAGCGTCGAAGTGGAGAACAGAACGGCAATCACAGAGGTGCCTCCATCTATGAGACAGTAGACGAGTTCTAACGGAATCTCTTAGCGTCAAATACGAGAGTATGTGACCCAGGAGTTCATCAGGTAAACCACTTATACGGTCCTCAAAAACGATGATTCTTTGTTGCTGCGCTTTGATACTCCGGCGTGTGCATCGGAATGACGACCTTAGAAAGCTCCACCAACTGCAAGTGCAACTGCGGTGGATATCAACCTTCGTGTCGGACGACATAGTTGTATTTATATGGAAGATAATAATACTGTATGCGGAGAAGATGAAGTTTTGGCTCCGTCGTACATCCTCTTATATACCCTCTCTGTATCTATATGTTCATCATCTTCCGTCCAAGGTGTTTGGCTTTTTCTCCGTGAGTTATTTTTTAATATAAGGGAAAGATCGTAGAAATCAAGAGGAAATATTAATTAAGGTTGCGTTTGGTAACTCGGAATTGATTTGAATATCAAGAATTCAATTCCTGTATTTGAATTTCTAGAATTCAAATCTAAATCTAAATCCAAAATGGTGTTTGGGTACCCTTGGATTTGGATTTCGGACGGGTGGAGCCGGATCAGGGAAAAAAATAAAGAAAAACAAATATTATGACAAGGTTATGCGAAAAAACAAATAAACGACAAGTGACGGAATTGAAATGACTATCATCTACTAGGAATTTGAGAAAAACCAAATTTGAACTAGCTTGGATTTGGTCAAAATTTCAAATCCAAATCCAGGGGATTCCAAACGCTCAAAATATTTCAAATTCGGAATTCAAATCCAAATTCAAGTTCCCAAACATGCCATATAATATTATTTGAGTTGTATTTGATTTCTTACCTATTTCTATTTATGAATTGAGTATCTTTTAATTTTTTAAAGTTACTATACTACCCTCATTACTTATCCTTAGGACATTAGCAATGGTATCAACCATCGAATAAGTTTCATACGAATTAGTAATCTTTAACGAGCTCATTATGCATTGTTTCTCACAAGAAGAAACTTCTTATACGAATATTCTCTCCGATTTTTATTTATCTTCCCATTTGACTTTTGGCTGAAAAATAAGCGGGTAGGAATGTGTGGCTCAAAAGAGAGAAAGGATGAAGAGAAATATAAGGATAATTCTAGACCACATGTTGATAGTCCAAAATAAAAATAGGGAAGAAAGAGTGTTTCAGTTCAATAAGAAAACAAGGAAGAAAATAAAAAACGAAGGGAGTAGTTTCTAAAATAAAAAATTGAGAAGAATTAAGAAGTCTCAGATTAATTAATACTCCCTCCGTTTTTTATATTTCTTCCCGTTTCAATTAAATATTCCTTATAAATTTTAAAAAGTAGAAAGAAACATAAAAAATGGAGATTTCTTATTTTCCATTTTGGTCGGTCTTTTCTACTAATAGTATACTCCCTCCGTTCCAATCAATTCCATAGGTTTGCTTTATACACATATACCAATGCACGTTTTCTTTTGTCCATATATTTAGTTACGTATTTCTAAAAATTATAAAATTTTGATATACAGAGTACATAATACATTTAATTGAACAATTTAAACAATATCTCACCTGACTATATTTTATCTTATATATCAAATGTTATATCGAAGATTCTTTTCACTTATGAATAGTATCCGAAAAGCAAATGTATAGTATTGATTAGAACGGAGGGAATAGTATAATCGGTCCACATCAGAAATTCATAATAAGGTGATGAAAATAACGAACTTACATCATCAGTGTACTTCCTATATACTCCCTCCGTTCCAATGAATTGTTTGCCTTTGTTTTTGGTACCAAGAGTAAGAAATCCAATGAGAAAGTAACATGCAGAGCTAAACTCATGAGAATGATCAAATCACATATAAAAAGCATTCCTAAAATAGAAAGGCAAACAATTCATTGAGACGTCCCAATATAGAATAGGCGAACAATTCATTGGGACGAAGGGAGTACAAAATTTCAAATGCATTATTATCACATTCTGAGGCTAATTCACAAAATTAACAAATGATGGAAGTTGTGGGGAAAATATAATACAGTAAGATTTTTGTTCAAATCTAGCCACTCAAAAACCAAAGTGTATGTGGGTCAACCAAGTACTAGTAGTTGTAGTAGAAACCAATAATACACAAAATAGAGAACCAAAGTTGTTCACATTTGCATTTCAACAACTATTATGCCCACCCCAACCCCAAATTTTATATAGAGAAGAAGAAGATTACCTAAAAAAAAACCTAAAAATAACACGAAAAACAAACAAATATAGAGAGAGAGCTATACACCCGCGATTTTAACAAAAATAGCAATAGAAGTTTAGTAGCGATGCAACTTTTTAGACAGGAATCACGTCGATCTTTGAGGTGTCTTCGCATGTCAACACGATACCTTCAAGGTTAGCAGGAAGTATACAGTTTGACCATTGGCAACCTGTCGGGAATGGGTCTGATGGTGGGACTATCATCAGAACGTTCTCGTTTCTCTGAACGACACCCATCACGCTCACCGTGCTCCCTTCTTTGATGTACCTGTCATTTTAGGATACAACTCATTACATTCAACAGCCTCTGACTGCACCAGCCTAGACACATGACTGACTAATCAATCAATCAATCAACCCGGTTCAATGACCCACCTAACTTTGATTGCAACATCATAACCATGACTAGTTTCCAAATGGGTCATTCACATCACATGGACCCAATATATAATAACTGTAGACATATATATAATAACTAACTTTCTGTTCACAAGTCGAACATGGACCAATAAAAAAAATAGGGACATTGCATCTAATGTGAGCGATATTCGTTCAACGGATGATAAAGAAAGAATTAAGAAAAGAGGAGCTCGGTGGCTCACCCTTCTTTGAGGCGCATGAGACGATCATCACTAGAGAGGTTCCTGTCACTTAACCACCGAACAAAATCGGGTGACATGTCCTTGTTTGATGGGTTGACGTCAATAGCAACAGATTCGTCAACATAAGGAGTCACTCTAGCACCGTAGCCTGTCTTCACCAGAGCTCTCAACCCAGATTGGAAGTCCGATATGTAGAAGTCAACTGCATGTCTCTGCAAAAGTAACCGAGAAATTATATAGATTCATAATATATGATTCATCGACAAAAAAAGGATCAGCATAATGAATCTGAAAGTTACTACATTCCAAAACGTAAGATCTTAATGAAACGCCTCAACGTGCACTGCTGCTCTACATCTAAAAGAACGTCAGCAAGAGACATAGACATCAAACCACCATGTAAGGAAAACGCCGCTTCAACACCAGACGCAGTATGAATGGCCAACAAAGTATATCAGAAAAATAGCATTTTATTATAACACCAAACAGAGGATCATAAACAGTTATTCAACATAACTAACGAGTAACTAGTTAACTACACAGGCGAAAGGCCACGTGTTTATCAGAAAAATATATTTCTTCACAAAGAGTTGCAGGGCTTCAAAATGGAAGATATTTCAGAAGTAGAAAGATTCAACTGCAATAGCATCAACTCACCTCAAGAGATCTGAGCCCCCAAGTAAAACGACGATGACTGGGATTAGCAGCTTTTGAGCCCCAACCTCTATATTCGTATAAGCCAGTAGATGTGTAAACACATCGAGGAACCTTTCGAAAAGATGACTCCAGAGGAACATTTCCACATGTCACCACCTAAATATGTACAATCAAAGTACGGTTATTAGGTTAACAATATTGCAACGACACATTGAAGTAATTGGAAATGATATCGATTAATGGTGAATATTAGGTTAACACTCAAGTGTATGAAAAACCATGTCATATACTTCAATGACAATAAAATGACAGCAATAGGTGTTATAATGTCACATGGGTATATCCAACTGAAATTGCTTCATCATTGAGTGTCTTGCACTCTTGCTTAACGGAAATAAGAAATTCTTATATGAGATAGTTGTACACGTTAGATCAACGCAGTTTGAAGAGTCGCTAAAAGACTGAAGCAATGACGTGCAAGGCGAAGCCGCCCGAGGCACACTACTTTTAGTAAAAAATATGTATATTTGGAAGAAGAAAAAAACAACTACAACCTTTTTAGATATTTTAAGGTTGGCAACAAGTAAAGGAGTACATAATGCGAATAATGGGGCGGACTAAGGGTTTAGCTGAAATCTAGAATAAAAGATAGTGACAGTGCATAGTCGTTAGATGAGCTTATCCAAAAGACGCACCTAAAATACACCAAGAAGTTTTGAGGAGTGCCTGAAGGCGCACTTGAGGCGCTGTTTTTTAAACTAAGGACCAACCGATTAGCCATTTAGCTAAACCAGGAGTACATAAAAATATAAAATATTTGTGTTAATCTCGAATTCATAACCATCTCAAACAAGACTTGCTGAATGTGCATAAGGCGCCATTACTTACTGCTGTAAAAAAATACGGAGTAATCAAGAAGTAATGACCTACCCCAGACACCTTGACGAATTGACCATCCCTTGCAGTCCGAAGCTCAGCGTCAGGATATTGAGCTATATAGCGTGTGATAGCCCTTCTTCCCCAATATGAATTCCATATAAAAACAGCAGCAACGACACTAAACAGGATCACAACAACGATGAGAAGGATAGGATTGTGCACAGCTCCGAGGATGAACCCACCAGCAATAAAACCCATAACAAACAATAAACCCATAGCCCACAAAATCAGCTTTGGGAAGCTCTTGTGGAACGAGTACTCATCATCTTGACTGAGCTTAGTAACAGCCTGGTTGTGAACAATCGAAGCAATGTGATGCTTCGTCGGGGCAGAAGAATCCTGGGGACCAGAAGGCTTACGGGGAGCGCCAGATGAATTTAGGGGGCCAGAAGAAATACCCTGAGGTCCAGAAGTAATCAACCCTGTGGCAGGAATCACGGGCGCAAGAGGGCCTGAGTTTTGTCGAGAAGTACCCTGAGGTCCAGATGACTTTTTCACGGGTTCACCGTGTTTGTTAAGTGGGCCAGAAGTAGATTTCTTAACGGAGGTTGAGCCTGTTCCTCCAACAGTGCCTGAATTAACACGGCTGGTGGAATTTGGCCCAACTGGCCCAGACTGGGATGCAGCTCCACCAAATGATCCCGTCCTTGTAGGAGCATTGTTAACAGGTCCGGATTTTCTTCCCCTTGAGCCATCCACAGGTATATCAAACATTTTTCCGAGTTCTCCAGACTTTTTTATATCACCTCCAATGTAAGGCACGGCTACTGAGCTCATAGTCGGGACTCGTTCCTTTGGCTGTTCAGGCCGTCCTCCAGACACATACAGCCCACTGCTTAGCTTATGGGATGGGAACCGAGAACCCATCACGCTGGTTTGTGTTTTCACTCACAACGCACTAACACCACCTCTTGATGAGTCGCACTTCTATGTACAGAATCTACACAGCGAGGAATTTAGTTGCTTAGAGTAATGTCATTGACAGTACCAATCTAGATAATAGTACACAGGACAAACTATTCAACAAGTTTAACACCTAATTTCCAGAAAGCCTCCAAAATGGAGTGATGATTACGATATTTTATCTTCTTTGCTGTAAACTTGTAATCCCTAGTCCCTACACTATACTTCCATAAGCTAAACTCTTTCGTTTTTGGAGTAAATGAGTATCACAAACACTACGAGAGTAGCAATCAGCCCCACATGAAGTAACTTCGAAGCTACTCATGTCTACACATATCATATCCTCTAAATTTACCAAACTGCCAAACGCAACCAAGGCTACGCCCCAACAATTCCAAGGATCCAAACAAGAAAACGACACTGAACTGCTCGTGCACACAAGTCTTCACAGGAGGGAATCACAAAGAAAACAAGCCATACCCAAACTGTGAACTAAGAGAATACTAATGTGTACAGCCCATTAAAATGTGAATTTCATCAGTATAGACCATGAGACCAGTCTAGTTCGGAGTACTGAAGGCGAATTGACGGTACCAACAACAAAGATCCAGATCCACACACAACACCATACTGTCCATACACCAAGTTCATAGGATTATACCAGACGCCGGAAAAGCGAAAACAAATGGAAAAGAGACAGTAATAGTATAACTACATTCCAAAGGAAGACAGGTTCAATGGCAGTAAATCACCATACAAACTCAGGAAAAAAAGTAAATTATGAAAACCCACCAACCACTCCACCAACCTTATACTCTTCATGTAATACTCAATCATACTGTAGTACAATTCAATCAGACCTTTAAAAATCATGATCCAAAGCACAAATCTGGGGTAAAACATGGTAAAATTGACAGAAATATGAACCCAAAACATGAAAATAACAAGTACCCACATTATCATTTGAACTAAAAATCATCTAAATCCAAAAAGATCAGATACCCAGTAAACAATTACTACATTATAAACAACAAAAATCATGAAAAACACAAAAAGATAGGATTTTTAAGTGATTTACCAAATCAAAAACAGAAACTTGATACTGTAGTTCAAATCTGAAGAATGTAAGAGAGTAATAAAGCAAGCAAGATAGATCCAAATAGAGTGAAAGAATTCAGGGTCCAAATAGTTTGGAAACACACCAACAGTGAAGCAAAGTGGAGGAAGACATAGAGAGAAAATTAAAAGGGGGGAAAGAGGAGAATTGAAGTGAGGGGATGTGAATGGTGTGTGAGGAGTTATTAGTAATTGGCTGAAAATCAAGAGATGGGGTTGGAGGAAGGAGAGTGAAGAAGAGTAAAATATAATCTTAATAATAATAATAATCTTTTTGTTTTTCTAAGTGTGAATATACAAATCTGTGAGACGGTTTTACGATGAAATTATGAAATTATTTTGGATGGTTATTGATTTAGGGTTCATGGAAATTTATAAGATAAAGTTAATCAGAATACTCACGCACTAGAAGACGGCTTCTCATCGGACCGACTCATTTATAATGAATAATTACGTTGATTTACATTATTTATCGTAAGATTGTTAGAAACAAACACGGATTATTGCCCACAAGGGTGTTGCCTAGTGGTTAAAACTTGTGGTCATCGGTCCAAGGGTCTCAGGTTCAAGCCCCTGCAAGCGCTATGCCTCTAGACTTCGAGCATGTGGTTTGCAGGCTATGCGCCACGGGCGGTTTACCTTGGTGCGGGTTCCCTCGTTCATAAAAAAAAACACGGATTATTGATTAATACTCCCTCCGTCCCAATGAATTGTTTGTTTATTCCATATTGGGCGTCTCAATGAATTGTTTGACTTTCTATTTTAGGAATGTTTTTTATATGCAATTTGACCATTCTCATGAGTTTTGCTCCACATGTCACCTACTCATTGGATCTCTTATCTTTGGTGTCAAAAAGAAAGACAAACAATTCATTGGATCTCTTATCCTTGGTGTCAAAAAGAAAGACAAACAATTCATTGGAAAGGAGGTAGTATATTAATTAATTGATTGATGATGTTTTTTTAATTTGTAATGAAGATGAATGAATTAATGATAATGTTTTTTTTTTGAGTAATAGAAAATGAGAAAATGTGGTGTAAAATGAATAAAAAAAAGGAAAAATGAAGTGGCAGAGTAGAGGAAACTGAAATGGAAACATACCCTTTACCTTCCTTTTATTGTTGTTTGGTGCCTCTCTATTCGTCTTCTACTCATTACTCAATTTCTCTCCTTTTAGGTCAATGTTGACCCTCCACTTATTATTACTCGTCTTTTCTTTATAAACACTTTCTTCGTCCTGTTCATTTGTTACCTTTTGATTTGGCATAAACGTCAAGGAGAGAAAATGATATTGTCTGTAGGCTGTAGCTATGGTTTTTGGATGACAAGAAGATTATGATGACTTTGATCATCAAATTATCCAAAAAAACAAACATAAAAATAGAAAGATAAACAAATGATTGAGACACCATGAAACGAAATAGATAAACAAATGACCGGTATAGACGACTATTTTTCAAACTTTCTGATGGTAAATCTGATGGTCATGATTCAGGTTTAAGCTCAATCGACTTCATAACTTATTATGACTCTTTTTATACAAGTTCTTGGTAGAGCATGTTACGCACGTGGTTGGTTTAGAGCGGTTGTTCAGATAATCTTGTGCACGACTTTGCTTGATTTTGGTCCCCTTGGGTGTAAGCATTTTTTTTGTATGGTGTCGTACCGGTGCTAGATTTCTAAATTACTCGCAAGTTAGACTAAAGAGTTGTTAGATATGTTATGCTCACATTGCATGTGATAGCGTACACTTTAGCTCTTACGTTAGTTGTATTCTTTCCTAAAGTTAACATCTCGCAAAGATGTTAATCTTGTCTTGTGAGTGGACTCTTCCCGTCTCGCGTGTGGCCCAGGCCCGTTATGTAATTTCACATGGTATCAAAGCCCACGGTTAAATGAACTGGGTCTTGAATTAAACTGGACCGTTTGCCGCTGAGAGACGCTAATTCGCCCCAGTCGGGTTTGTTAAGTGGGTTCACATGTGAGGGGGGAGTGTCGAGAATGACTCTTAAACCCAAATAATCACATGTGTCCCACATGGAAAGATGAAAGAAAGATGATCCACCTTATAAAGCAAGGGGTTATTCCCTCTATTGCCAATTGGTTTTAGAGTGCAACCCTCTTGTCTTGTGAGTGGACCGTTAGATACGGTATATTCATAATACTATAAATATGGGTCGATTGTTTGTATTCATATTAAAGAACTTATTAAGTTACAATAATAGTTATTCAAAAAAAAAAACAATTTTTCCAGCGTTTGTAAATTTGCTATGAGTTCGAGAAGGTTCTCAAGCAATTTAAATTGGCGGAA
This sequence comes from Agrostemma githago, assembly GCA_958450325.1. Classification (NCBI taxonomy): domain Eukaryota; kingdom Viridiplantae; phylum Streptophyta; class Magnoliopsida; order Caryophyllales; family Caryophyllaceae; genus Agrostemma; species Agrostemma githago. The sequence goes on along the minus strand of OY288245.1, from coordinate 73,768,554 downwards.
AGTTTACCGTCTGAAATTGTCAAGTCAGAAAACTTGACGTTTAATCATCGACGAGTCGGAAACCTCGTTCGAATTTTAGCCGGAAGAGTCTATATGCCACCGTGGAGAAGAGAGCAATGAAGATCGAAGATATCAGTTTTTTTTATTTACGATAAGAAAATATCGTATTATCGTACCATAGACAAATGGTGACGAAAATTGAAGGGGAACGGGAACGGTCCAAAGACCATCTTCATGACATCACCTTCGAAGATATCAAAAGATCGAAGATATTGGATTTTTTTTAATTTGTGCAAACTCATGGAAATTTTAAAAATTACCATGAGTTTGAGGGGATAATAGAGTATAGGTAAAGGAAGATACCGTAGTACGGTATCCGAGTATGTTTAGGAAACACACAATAGCACAATATTGTATGCGTGAAGGATTAGGAAACACACAATAGAATAATATTGTGTGATGGTTCAGGAAACATGACAATATTGTGTCATCAAGTTATAATTTACTTTCCTAATTAAGTTAGATACGGTATATTCATAATACTATAAATATGAATCGATTGTTTGTATTCAGATTAAAGAAGTTATTAAGTTACAATAATACAAATCCTTTTATATTTTATCAGTTAATTAACCTTATGTGATTATAATTGGTCTTTATATGACATAGTACATGTACCTACCATTCGTATCCTTACATTAGGCATGGGAGGTATATTGGTTACAGAGTATTTATATTGGAATACTTTTTTAACATGGTGCAATTGAAGCGCTATTTTAAACTATGTTATCTGTGCAGATGACTTTGCTATATCGGTTACCTTAATGCATCAGTTTAATTGATTAGAGTTTACTCGTATTTGATTTTGATGAATGACCATTATCATTTTGTAGTCCTTATTTAGTTGGATTGGATTCAAAGTCATATCAAGTTTGCCCTGTCAGTGTTCATTAATTTTATGGTAGTGGCAGTTACATCTGAGGTTGTTTTTTCTCGTTGTGTCTTTTTTATTCGATTACAATGATAGTTCAATATATGTTTTGCGTAGGGTTGTTAACCGCCTTGATTCGAACCAGATTGGATAGACCCCAAGATCAGTCATCCAAAAACTCCAAACCCGGAGACTGGACCGGTTAGGAGGGAATCCATATTGAAAAAAAATACTATTTTTTGTAAATGTTGGTCTGACCCATGAAAATTTATCGATCCCAACAACTTTTTGAACAAACCCAATTTTACGATACTTGAAAATGCTACTCGGTCCACATCCTCCTCCACACCCCCTTGCTTCTCCTCCTCCCAGTGATCTAATATATCCTTAAAATGACGTGTTTTTCTCACCTAGTTCAGTGAATTTCTCGTCTCTTCAGCTTCTTTATCCCTTTCATTTTTGTGTCTTCACCCTTCGTCCCTCCCCTTCATTCTCACCCCCTCTTCGACCAAGTTCATCCTTCGTTCCTTCCGTCGACTGATATTAATTTTCCTCCTCCTCCTCCCTCCTTTCTTTATCATCCGTCTAATATCCATGAGAAAATATTTTTAGGCAAAATTCTATGAACTAGATTAGTTCAACCTAGGAGGTTTTACAAAGTGGTCTTGACATGGAATCTCGACCGACCTGGACCGGACATGACACGCACCAGTTTGGTCTACACTTATTTTTTTTTTTTTTTTTTTTTTTTTTTTTTACAAATATCGGTCCCCCAAGGGGGTCCAGTCCGATCTATGTTTTTTCCTAACCGATACAAGCTCCAGGCACGAGTCTTTTGGGTGATCAATCTTTAGACCAATCCAATGCAATCCGTATCCAAACCGATAAACACCCCTAATTCAACCAAAACAATTTGGAAATTCAATTAATGGGGGAAATGGGCCTTGTACATAATAAAATCCATGGAAAAACACTAATCCAAAAGTCCAATCCACCTCCATAGCCCATACTCCATTGTAGCAATACTAAAACCCTAAAACACTCTCTGTATACTCCACTAGCAGTCAGTCAGAGAAGCGAGAGTAGAGAGAGTAGGAGAGCGTAACAATGGCGGACAAAGCAGTGACCATCAGAACTCGCAAGTTCATGACCAACCGTCTCCTTTCTCGCAAACAGTTCGTATGTTCTTTCATTTCCATCTTTCTACTTCCAGCTTCACAATACGATTACCGTCTCGGTGATTTTGGATTCAATCTAACCGTTCTATGTTTCATCCTTTTTTTAATGTGTAACAGGTCATTGATGTTCTTCATCCTGGTCGCGCCAATGTCTCCAAGGTTTGGTTTTCTGCATTTCTAGCTATGCCGTATTTCATTTTATGTTTTATTTTCAATTGGAATTAGTCATAGTTCATCAATCTGGAATCTGTAGGATACCTAGCTCTTACCGATTTGATTGAATATCTTCATTGTTTATTCTTTGTGATTGATTCATGATGCGATTGCTATCGAGAAAACCGCTGCTTCTGCTATTTTGACAATGTGTGTAAAACTGATATCGTCGTGTTTTGTTAGATAGTATTGTGTGTTTGAGTTGTAGTAGAAGAGAAATGAAGGTGAGTTGTGGAGGAAATGAAGTGAAAGGGAAGCGGGTGTAGACCGGACGTGATAAGGGAAAGGAAAGGGATTCAAGGAGGAGGAGTTTGAGAGATGTGAAGGCGAGTTGTCGAGGAAAGGAAGTGAAAGGGAAGCGGGTGTAGATGGGAATGGTTTAACTGTATGAGGGAAAGGAAGGGGATTCAATGGGGAGGCGGAAGGAATGAGTTAGGTTTTTGTCCAAATCTTCCTTTTATTGGTCGAGTTTTTGTAGATAGTGTTATTTGTTTAAACTGTAGAAGAGAAATTAATGCGAGTTGTGGAGGATATGAAGTGAAATGGAAGCGGATGTAGACCGGACGGGGTATAACTGTACGAGGGAAACGAAGGGTATTCAACTATTCAGGGGAGAGGAGGAAGGGGAAGGGAGAAGTGAGTTTTCTGTCCCAATTGTAGAAGAGAAATGAAGTCGTGTTGTGAAGGGAAGGAAGTGAGAGGGAAGCGGGTGTAGATGGGACGGGGTATAACTGTATAGGGGTGTGGGAACAAAGGAATGAGTTTTCCGTTTAGATCTTTTTATTGGTGGAGTTTTAATTTGCCTAGTAGTAGCAAATGGAATGGACTCATCCAATTCCCCTATAAGTAAACTCACCTTAATGTAGACTGTAATCGTCTATTGCTTTTGGCCTTTTGCCACTATATTCCTCTCTTGAGGCTTGAAGCTATTTTAATTCTACCTTCCCGCATACTAAGTTCATGAGGCACATTGTGACTCAATTCATAGATTGTATATGCTTTGTTAGATCGGTTGTCATGTAGCTACTGAGTTTATACAACAATTTGTTTGAATTACCATCTTATATTTATCCGTGATGTCTCTGTTTTTATTTTCCATTGCATGCTGGTACCTAGTACAATTGAATTTGGTCTATTTGGGTGAAACAGTTTATGAGTATTATCTTTATTCTTGATATTTGCCTTCAAGAACTGCCCCACTGTCTTTGCCCTTGTGGGGCTGTGCTTTTTACGTAAATTTTTTAGCTCAAGTGTTAGGTATGTGGTGTACATCAGCTAATAATGTTTGAGCTCTGAAGTGCATTACTAAGCAATATGTGTATTCCCTCCTTCTAATTATTTTCTTCTGCTTATGCTATCCCGGAGTAAAACTGTATCCTTCGGTCAGCCAGATTTCTTGAATTTCAACGATAATACTCTGTATAAAATTATTGCAAAGCACTGTGTTTGGTGTGCATAAGACACACATTTGCGTTTCTTTCTTGAACTTATGTAGTGGCGTCTCTTACAATCTTGCAGGCTGAGTTGAAGGAAAAACTTACCAGAATGTATGATGTCAGAGATCCTAACTCAATCTTTGTCTTCAAATTCCGTACTCATTTTGGAGGAGGCAAATCCACCGGATTCGGTCTGATTTATGATTCTGTTGAGAGTGCCAAAAAGTTTGAGCCGAAATACAGACTCGTCAGGGTAAGTCACTCGATTGACCTTCTCTTTTATACACTAGTACTAATTTAGCTGTGGAAACTTTCAATGGTTTTCCAGCCTAATTGGTTGGATGTTGACATTTTTTGAACTCTTATGTTTTTCTTTCTATGGTGCAGAACGGATTGGACACTAAGGTCGAGAAGTCAAGGAAACAGCTTAAAGAGAGGAAGAACAGAGCTAAGAAGATCCGTGGTGTTAAAAAGGTAGGACAGTAAACTGAAAGATCGTCAAGTTTTTCTGTTAATTACTGTCTGTATGGCACACAACTCGTGGTTCTATCATGCTCTTTTACTCATCCCATCCTTGTTATTTTGACAGATCAAGGCTAACGAGGCTAAGAAGAAGTAAGGACAGTACTGTTTTCACTTCGCTCATGAAGCGGTTACCTGTCTGGTTACTGTTCTCTCCCGCTCTACTGTTTTTGTTATTTACTCATGTTCGTAGTGATTTTAGTGATGGATTGTGTTTTTAATTCTCAAGAATGGTACTGCCTCTAAATTTTTGAGGATTTCCGAAAGTTGTCCGACTTAATTGGAAATAGTTTTGTTTAATAGTATTATCTTCGATGGCTATATAATTTTGACTTCCTGAAATCTTATCTCACTATTACTACTTACTAGTGATGTTATAGCACAAAAGCACATCCGGGTCTTGGTTTAAAGTCGCCACATACCGTGCTCACAAGTGTGGCAAATTCTGCATTCCACTAGCTTGTTGTTGGTTCTTCCATTTGCTTTAGAGCGGGAATTTTTCATCGTAAACCTGCAGTTTCTTCAATAATTTGGAATTTGGATGTGGCCAAGAGTTTTGAAATTCAATTCAATTTGGAACTGGGTTGATTTCTTTCCTCGATTTAGCTTCTGTGAGTTATGGGGTATCGACTATTGACTATTGAGGCCTTGAGGGGTAGCTTTTAGGGCTACAGATCGAGTGAGACACCTTTGAGCTACTAGTACTTTAACCGATTTTTCTACCCTTATAGTTTTTTCAAAATAAAAAATTAAACTCAGCTCGTGCAAGCTTGAGGTTAACAACTCAAGTCGTGTTGGAATTTCAAGTTGCTAATAATGTTGATGGAGAAACAGGGGGAGCTTTAATAATCCATACTACCTGAAATTAAGTTCGGGCTCCATGTTTAAGCTCGTAAGCATGATTATGAACCTAATCTTTTCAAGTTTGAGTCGGCTCAAAACCAACTCGAACCCAAGTTCTTTGTTCATATAAGCCTAAGCCTAGTTCAAACTCGTGTTAGGATCGATACAAATTTCACGTCTACGTATAACTCAGTAGTCGGCATGCATGATTAATGGACACTCCAAGTTTGGATTCTATGGATACAAAGATCATAGTTCATAGGCCCACAACTACAAGTTTAGAAGGGTGGTGGTGTCATGATCAGCTCAATAAATCACGTAACTGATTGATACCAATATTCTATTCGATAGGCGGCAGTTAGGCACGCCCCACGCCGATGCTATGGACTAGACCTGCTCAAATGCGGGCTCGGGCCGGACACGGGTCGGGCTAAAAGATAAAAAATTGCCCTTTAACATCAAAGCGGGCGGGTCGGGCCTAACTAACGGGCCTAGATTACTTGCCCTTACCCGTTCGTTTATGCAAAATCGGGCGGCCCGCGGGCTATCGGGCCAATTATTGAGTGAATGAAAAAACTATCAAATAAATAAAGATAGACGTAAATATTTAAAAAAAAGTACAACATAGTTGAATTGTTTCTTACCTAACAAAATACAAGAAAAAAAAAGTATTTGATAAATGAACAAAAATTGGTGATAAGATCAGACTATTAGATTATTATGAGAATTTGAGAATAGCGAGAGTTGCCTAATTTTTCTCGAGAATTCAAAGGTATTTTCGATATATCATACTATTATCAAGTGTATGTGTCTTGATTAGAGCATAGATTAATTATTTTCTTTTGTATTATAATGAATATACATTTTTCATTTCCTATATAATTATAAGTTGTAGAATGTATATAATATTTTAGCGGGCCGGGCGGGTTGGCCCGTTTCAAAATATTAGTGTCCATGTCCGGCCCGTTTGTTGTATCGGGCCGGGCTTGTCCGGCCCATTTAACAATTCGGGCCGAGATTCCCTGTCCAAACCCGCTAAAATTTCGGACCGGACGGGTCGGCCCATGATCAGCTCTACTATGGACTAGTGGACTACTCCTACTCCTACGGAGTGTGTGCGTGATAAATTTACCGGAATCCGTACCACAGGAATTTGGGGTGAAACAAAAGGACGAAATTGATGGCCCAACTGTCGGTGGGTACAACTCTATTCAACACTGACACACTAACACAATATCCAAATCACCTCTTTCTTCCATATTCATATTATTTTATAATCACCCTTTATAACCTTAAATAACAACTACGGATTACTCAATTACGGAGTTACAAATTGTTAGTCTCCCTTATGATCAAATTATCTATCGTATTTTTATAAGGAAATTGATAAATACAGTCCTAAGGTCCGTATATAAGAAGCTAAAAGAGGAAATAAATATTTAATGTATGTATTAATTGTATTGATTTAAGTGTAATTAGTCACCAATTCCTAAGTTTATATATTCTCTCCGACTGCCTATTTTCTTCCATCTTTCCTTATTAGGCCGAGTTTAATTTTCTTCCCTCTTTTGATTTAAGGAAAGTTTTTCACTCTTCATTTATTAATATAATATTTATCTCTTCTACTTTTTCACCCACCTTTTCTCATTTAATTAATATAATATTTATCTCTCCTACTTTTTCTCATTTAATTAATATAATGTTTCTCTCCCCTAATTTTTCATTCCACATTCCATATTTTTTCCATATTCTACTAATATAATACGTACTTCCTCCTTATTTTCCTCCCAAAAAAGAAAGGGGAAGAAAATAAGCAATGGGAGGGAGTACCATTTATTAAGAAGGTTATATAATCAATCACCAATTAGTCACCCTTAGGGTTGTATTTAACATAACCATTTTTAGGTCAATTAATAACCATTTATCTAAGTAAGAGCAGAACATCGACACTTTCTATGTCATTTATTTTGTTGTACGGAGTATTATTTAATCCGTCATAATAATATGACAGATAATTTCGTCACATGTAATGAAAGGTAGTCTTAATTAATTTTATTTTCTAATTGAAAAATCGTCTCATTTTAGAATTTGGGTCCACGTATACAGTCGTTCAAATACTCCGTATTATCCAATGACTCCGTACTAGTTCAAATTGAATCCATGGTTACTAATAACGGCTAATTTGGGGTGACAAAGTGGATTGTTTGGTACTCCTAATGAATCCAGTAATCATCATACGGGGTATTAATTACGGATCCATTATTTAAGATTCTCTAGTTGTTGCATTCAATCATTTACATTTCCAAGCTGATTTTATTGAATCATTTACTGTAATGAGTTAATGTTAACCAATTTCAGCAAAACATACCAACTTACTCTCTAGAAGATACGCCCTAATAACGTTAATTGTGAAACTCTCGGTAAAACTGTAACAGATGTGACAACATCATTATCATTTTAATGTCGTTACTTTGTTGAAAACTAATACAGCAGATCTCTCGTAAGACCCGATGAATCAACATACTCCATATTATTCCGTGGTTTTCTCTTATCCATCATATTTGATCTATTTTAAATGGTTTAAAACAGATAAATATAGCGTTTGGGAGGTCATATTTCATTTTAAATCATCGTTGTCAAATTAGAAAAAATGGAATTATGAATTTTACAATGGCATGGATTAGGGGGTCATAATTTCAAAATCCAATTTCACTTCATCTATCAAACAAAAGTATTTACGGTCCGTTTGGGAACACGGATTTCATTTTGAAATTTGGATTTGACACAAATACTTTGTTTGGGAAACAAAGTGAATTTGTGAATTTGGATTTTGTCAAATCCAACCAAATATAATACCTTCACAAAAAGGCTCATTTCAAAATGACACCTCAACACATGTCATTCTAAAATTCATCATTTCACTTTTCTAATTTCACAATGACGATTTGAAATGAAATATAGATTCCCAAACGCTACTTTAGTTCAAATTCAAATTTTGAAAATGAAATTCTGGTTCCAAAACGGATCATAAGCAATTTTATTCGGAAAAAAAAGGACAAAATAGATGGCCCAACTGTCGGTGGATGTTATATTAGTCACAAAAACGAACAACCCATTTGAACAAAATAGATTAGAAGTGGAGAATCAACACAAAGAGTGATCCTCAATCCTCAATAATATCCTTCACCCCTCTTTCTCTATAATCTCAAATCATCCCCCTCCCTCCTCTTCTTCTTCCACTCATTTTTCCTTTTCCTTTTCCTTTTCCGTTAGTAATCTCCTGTAAGACCGTCTCATTCATATAAGGTTTTACAGTATAATAACCGTGAGATCGTGGTTGTTGTGTTTGAGTTGAAATAATTTTGATAGGACAAACTTATCATTTTGTCCACTTTCCTTCTCTTTCACTCTCACAATTCCTGTGACTACCCGTGTGTGTCTCTTTCCCTCTCACTCACTCACTCTGCTTCTCATTCCTCCCCACTTTTCTTTCTGTCTTTCTACTTCCACTCTACTCTGCTACCCTTTTCCCAATTTATCCCTCTTCCCCAAAAATATATAATAATTTAATAACATTTCCAGTTAAAAAAAGGGAGTTGTTTATATTGTTTGTTTGTTGGTTGTTGGTTTGTTTAGGTGGTTTTTATTTGAAATATTATTGGTATTATTATGGTCGGGGGGTTTTGGTCAAAGGAGGAGAGGTTTGAGTAATATTTGAAAAAAAAAGGGGGATGCTTTGCAGTAGAAACATGTTTAATTTGCTTCTAAGCAAGAATGTCAAGAAGATTCTCAAGCGTAAAGACAGTGATGCTGGTGAAAGAGGTAATCTTTCTTTTTATTCTTAGAAAGACGGTTTTTCAATAACTATCGTGAGACCTCTCACACGTGAGAGGAGAACGGCAAATAGAATGGTAGAGTTAATTTTTGGTGTAGGAGTTGATTTTTTTTTTTTTGTTTTATATGATTTTTATTTATTGGGTTATGTATGATTGAATGTGTTATAAATTTGCAGGAAAATTTGATGAAATCAGTGTACATGGGGCTGTAGAATTAGTTTGTTTTGGATTCAATTGATGAAGTTTGTGTGTTGTCAACTGTCAATGTTCATTTATCAGGTCTTCTGAGAGGTGGTCTCACGTTAAATTAGCGTGAGACTTGGACATTAATTGCCTAGAAATAATTACGGTAGTAACTACCTCGTTGGGTGAGACGCCTTTTGTTAATGATATTGAGGGACCGTGTCTTACGTTTTTTTTTTTATGGGGTTTTGTGGGTTCAATGTTTATTTTGATTATTTGTGTTAATAGATATGTTGGTATGTTGGCAATGCACTGAACAAGTGTGAAAAAAAAAAAAAAAAATTGGCATATGCATTGCTTTAATTTGGGTGATTGTTGGTTGAAAAATAAATAAGCCACATTGCTTTGATGGTATGTTAAATACAGTATTGTTTTGGTCAACGAAGAGCGTACTTAGCACGCATTACAATAGCGGGGAGAGAGATTGAACATGGACCTCGTCAGGGTACCTCCGGCTTAACCACTAGGCTAAGACGTCTACGGTTAAATACAATATTTTTAAGAACATTAATTCTACTACGAGTACTATTTACTCATTGGCCTCTCAGTGATATATCAATGGCTCATTTAAGATGTTATATTGAGGATCAAAATACAGAATTTGGAAGCAATTGTTGTAGCATTGGCTAGATATCTTAGGAAGACAGAGGTACCCTTTTCTCGAGTTTGATTCCCGTCCTCTTTATGGTTAAGTGCGCATTTCGTAGGACAAAAAAACAAATCTAAATATGAGATATAAGGAAATCCTGGAAAAAAAGATGTTAATGTATGATGTCAAGTAGAGTTCAATTGCAGTTGGTAGTGCTTAAAGTGACTAAGTTGGATTATCCGAGAAGTAAGAAGGTTGCCTTACTTTAGCTATGACCCTTTGAGCACTAATTCACCACCTAATCTCACTTTTCTTGAATTTTTCTAAGATTGGAGTCTTCTTGACAACTTCGACAAATTCACATCCTGCATTTATCGTACTATTGCACTATGATGTTTGGAGAATCATACGGTTTTCAAGTTTTGAACAAGTATGGAGTATCACTCTTTTGAACATGTACGGATTATCTAGTTTTGAGCACGATTATCTGAAATTTCTTGCCATAAAAGTCATTTAGATATTAGAACGTATCGTTCTTGTATTTTCTTCAAATACTCATATTGGTTCACCTTTGATAGGACAGAAGTCATACTTTAGTAAAGCTTATAGCTTAGTTACCCTTTGGTAATTTACTTTAATTATCGATGTTTTAGGCTTTAGCTCATGCTCATAGTCTGTTACAAGTCTGTCTGAGGATCTTACTATTGGAATACCTTTATGATTTCAAATTGTACCGTGTAATATTGTTATTAGTCTTTTGAATCGCTTTAATGTGAGTTAGATTTACTTACACCGGCATCCTATGTAAATGGTCACTTTTTTTTTTAGATTCTGACATGACATGTTTGATTGAATTTGTGTCTGTAGGAAAAGCGTTGGAAGACATACGATCTTCACTGTTCAATGAGCTGCGTTCCTCTGATGGTGCCAGACGCCATCAGCAACGTTTTTGTGGGCCCACGGTGGCACTCACGTTTAACTTTTTGGTCTCTGTTGGTATAATTTTGATGAACAAACTGGTTCGTCCACAGTCCATATCTTCTCTTTTACACTTTGTATGCATATTTTCGATGGTTGTAACATAACATAATTCTCTGTTGCTGTCTGTCTGATTGCCAGGTTCTTGGGAAAGTCGGTTTTAATTATCCAATATTTCTCACATTCATTCACTATGTAGTAAGCTGGTTCTTCATGGCTGTTCTAAATGCTCTATCCATGCTACCTGCATCTCCTACAAAAGCATCCCGCTTCTCATCATTGTTCGCTCTTGGTGTTGTCATGTCCTTATCTACAGGTCTTGCAAATGTCAGTTTGAAGTTTAATAGGCAAGGCACAAATCATAATAACCTTTTTTTCCCTCGTGTTTCAGATTTGCAGATTCCCGACTTTTATTTGAATTCTAGCATGCATTTTTTTAAATTTCGCTTTAATTTCTGTGATTACAGTGTTGGATTTTACCAGATGGCTAAGATTGCTGTAACTCCGTCAATAGTGGTTGCAGAATTTGTTCTCTTACGAAAAATGGTTTCTTTTCAGAAGGTAATTGTTTGGATCCTTAGTTTTCTCCTGTGAATAGATCTTGAATGATGCTATGTACAGTAATTCTTGTATCTGCAGCTTTTGGATAGGTAGATTCTTAAATGGGATTTTTCGTATAATAATTCACTTTGTGTGAGCATGATTGTCGTCAACCTTAAACGTTGATTGATTACGCAGATTTCTGTTCTGTGGTTTGACGTGGTCTTCACTTTGCTTCTTACTGTTTAATGGTTAACCTAGCTGTTGTTGTTTTCAGGTACTTGCTCTAACTGTAGTCTCCGTTGGTGTGGCGGTGGCTACAGTAACAGATCTGCAGTTCCACTTGTTTGGAGCTTGTATTGCTTTAGCATGGATTATTCCTAGTGCCGTAAATAAGATCATGTGGTCCAATATGCAGCAGCGCGATAACTGGACTGCCTTGGCGTAAATATCTCATTCATTCATTCTATTTTCTCTTGTTTTGACTCGACACAACATTTAAACACTTTGTTTTCATAAAATACCGACACACACTAGCATCGGGCACTTTCAGCGAGTCTGAGTGTATGATGCCCTTATTCTTTCAGTTTTCCATTTATTTGTATGTATTCTTGAGTGGGAAATCGAATATGCAGGTTAATGTGGAAGACAACGCCAATTACAGTGTTCTTTTTGGTTGCGATGATGCCATGGCTTGATCCGCCCGGCGTCCTTTCCTTTAACTGGAATTTGATGAACACTTGTGCAATATTCTTGTCCGCTATTCTTGGCTTCTTGCTGCAGTGGTCGGGCGCATTAGCACTTGGGTAAATAAGTAGCAAACGACCTGTCTTTATCTTCTACCGTCATTTAACATGTACAGACTACAGACTGTATGCTAACCAGTTAGTTTTGGTAACATGTATGTACAGGGCGACGTCTGCAATTACCCACGTCGTATTAGGGCAGTTCAAAACATGCGTCATTCTTATCGGAGGCTATCTGTTATTTGGGTCGAATCCAGGAATAACGAGTATGTTTGGAGCCATCACAGCGTTGCTCGGAATGTCGATCTACACTTACCTAAATATACACAGTACTTCAGAACAGCATTCTAACAAAACAAGTCCGAGACAGGGTTCATTCTCTTTGCCAAAGTCGAAGCTGAGCAAAGAAAATGGCGAAACTCATGATCAAAATGGTGCGTCGGAGAATGTCTAATATTGAGCGCAGTCTCGACCGAGATGGTGGTAATTATTATTCACTAACCTTGTTTAATTTATACTCCCAAATTGCATATTTAACCCTGTTTATGCAAGAAGAATTGTGTATCAATGTATCATCACCCAAAAGTTTCGTGAGACGGTCTCACAAGAGACTTCTCTTTTTTTAATGCTTCAGAGTGTTACAGCGAGAATCGTGTCGTCTGAGAGTGATTTTCAATACAAGTTCTAATTCTGGAAATGTCCATTTTTCATTTGGATGTACTGTAATTCACAATGATAGTATTGCTTTGTTTATTTTTTGTTAAGGATTATTTGTAAATGTTGGCATCTTAAAATGCTTTTCTAGCTTGTTTACGTCAGATGTCTCACGATATAAAGGTCCCACCTCTTTTGTCCGTCTCTCCAAAGGCTTTGTGTTTACGAGTTATTTACTGAAGCTCTATAATTTTCATTGTTTCGGCTTGTTGTCTCATTGCATATTTCGATACAAGTATTAATTACAGATATGTGTAATTTTAGTTTCAATCCCTGTGTTTTTATTAAGTATAAAAGGTTTTAATTGATTAAATACAACCCTAAAACATTCCTCTTGATAAAAAAGCAAAATAATTTTGAACTTTTTATTAAAATAATGTTCAAAAATAAATAAATAATCATTTCGGGTCGGAATGAAAACAAATTAACAAAATGGTGTCCACCTAGGCTTGGACCAATACAAGCCTAACCTTCACCACTACAATACCTAAACCAACTCTCTTTTTCAACCTCACAAACACCCACCATAACTTCATTAACACCACCAACCACCATGGCCACACAACCACCGTTCCTCTCCATTCACTCTGACGAGCACCGCCACACAACCGCCGCCCTAGTCTCCAGCGGGCAAATTTCTCTCCCTGACTACCATTCACGTCTTTTTCCGCCACCATGGCCCGAGTTCGTACCCGGATGTCGAGTAACCACCACAAGTCCACAACTCAGACTCGAACCATTGCAACCAAATCTGATTTCCAAGTTCAATCCTCCAATTTGCAATTAAGACAACACCGAGCGAAATCGGGACGCCATCGAGCAAAAAACGTGAATGTTGTCCAGGGGATTGAAATTTGACGGTGGTGGCCGTGGCAGTGCTTTGTCGGAGTGAACGGAGAGGAACGGTGGTTGCGTGGCCGTGGTGGTTGATGGTGTTAATGGGGTTATGGTGGGTGTTTGCGAGGTTAAAGAAGAGAGTTGGTTTGGGTATTGTAGTGGTGAAGGTTAGGCTTGTATTTGGTCCAAGCCTAGGTGGACACCATTTTGTTAATTTGTTTACATTTCGACCCGAAATAATAATTTATTTATTTTTGAACATTATTTTAATAAAAAGTTCAATAATTTTTTTAAAATAAACTAGTTCAGGCCCCGTGCAAAATGCACGACTTATATAAAATGAAACATTGTTATCAATTACACGAACAATAATAGATATCAGACTTATATATCCATTTATGTTAAATATTACTGAGCATAAATATTTTTTATTATTACATCTTGATTTTTTAAGTCACGTCATCTTTTAATTTAAAAATAATAATTATTACTGTATTATAGTTTGTGTTTGTATTTTGTACAAATTTGTTCGCCGATTGTAACTGCGCATAGTTATCTTTTTATTGGGCCAAATGCAAGTCCATAGCTAAATTGTTTTAGGCGGAAAATTTTGTCACTCTAGGTAAACCATCGGATGTACGCATAGCCTGCAAACCACGCACACCAAGGTAAACCGCCGGCTTGAACCTGAGACCCAAGTTTTAACCACTAGGCAACACCTTATGGACAGATTTCTCTTTTAGTATATAGAGGATAGAGGATTTTAATTTGTTTTTGTTTGTGTCATTATTAAACCCAGTTCATTCATCCGATAAAATCACATATTTCAATGTTATTTAGATCATTTAAAGTCTTAATTCCATATATATAAGTCGAACATAATTACGGTTCAGTCAATTTCAATATATGCTACTTGATTCTATCTAATGAACCGCGTTTTCCCCTAAAAAAGGATTCAGATTCGGGTCGGTCCAAGTCACAATTTGATTTGAATTTTGAATGAAGACATAAAAAAAGGGCGGGGAAGTAATCGTTATGGCGGTTAAACTGGAACGAGTAGCCATTTATAGCCGTTGTGATCTTACTTACATTCCCAGATTTCTTCCCTCTTTTACCTCTTCTTCAATTCACTTCTCTGATCAAAACTCTCCTTCCACTTCCACTTCCACTTTCATCTTCGATTTCAAGCTTTCTCAATCCCACCTTCTCCATCTTCTAGTTGCCTTACTTACTTGTTGATTTCTCCTTTTCTGTGCTGTTCTGTTCTGGGTTGATTTCACAAAAATATTGAATTTTCTGGGTTGATTATTGATTTCGCCATGAGGGATCCGATCGCAAGCTCGGGTCGAAAGCTAGCGACTTCCAGTAGCAGTTCTAAAGAAAACGTAAGTATTAAAACCCTAATTTTATGATTGTTCTTCGTTTTCGTTTTTAATTTTCAGTAATTTTGTTGTTTTAACTCTAATTAGTTCATATGTTGTTCGTATTCTACTTGATTTACAGTTTTCTGATTTTACCCCCTAATTAAAAGGATTCCCCCAATTTTATTTTGAAAACCCTAGAAATATTGTTACTGTCAATCTGTAACGGTATTTGGCAATTCAGCTTAATTTTTCGAGTTATACAAACGTTTTATTGGTTAGATGTCCAGTTTAATTCCAAAGTTACAGTCTTTATTAATGTGTAAAGAACTGGGTGACTGAACTTTGTATGCAACAGTTGGATAGATTCATTCCGAATAGAGCTGCAACCAAGTTCGATTATGTGATGGAGCGGGATTGGAGGCGTAAGGCAGGTCACGAGCCGGGTTCGCCAGCAAAAGAGGCTTACCGACAGAAACTCAGAAAAGTATTCAACTTGGAAAATCCGAGGATCCTCGCTTATAAGAATATACCGTCCCCTCCTGTCACTTTATATCCCGAGCCTGATTCTGATTCTGATTATGAACTTGTCCAACAATGCAAGCCTGTTAAACCCTCGCGCCACATTCCTATGGTAATTACTCTATTTCTGATTTAATCATTGAAATATTTCGATTATGATTGAATGCTTGACAAACGGAAACATTAAAATCTACAATTTCTGTAATGCAGAATGCTGATACTACTTTGGATGCACCTGATCTCTTGGATGACTACTATGTGAATTTGCTTGATTGGGGTAGCAGCAATGTTTTAGCAATAGCTCTTGACAACACGGTTTACTTATGGAATGCTGATACTCGTTCTGCCTCGGAACTTTTAACAGTAAGCGATGCTACAGGTCCAGTGACAAGTGTAAGTTGGGCTCCCGATGGTTGTCTCGTTGCAGTTGGCTTTGATAACTCTGAGGTTCAGATATGGGATTCCACGGCCAAAGAATTGATAAGGACTCTAAGAGGACACTTAGCTAGAGTCGGATCGTTGGCATGGAACAAACACATTCTTAGCTCCGGATCAATGACCTGCAATATCCTCAACAGCGATGTGAGAGTTAGAGACCACTTCGTGGGATCGTATCTAGGGCACCAAGGTCAAGTATGCGGGCTAAAGTGGTCCCATTGCGGCCAAAAACTAGCCAGTGGGGGCAATGACAACCTGGTATACATCTGGGACCCATCCATGACATCGGCAGTTTCGACTTCGTGGCTTCACAGGTTCGAAGATCACAGAGCTGCGGTTAGAGCCTTGGCTTGGTGCCCGTTTCAGAGTAATATGTTGGCTTCTGGTGGCGGTGGTGCCGATGGGTGCATCAAGTTCTGGAACACCAACACTGGTTCATGTCTGAACTCCGTGGACACGGGATCTCAAGTCTGTTCTTTGCTTTGGAGTAAGACTGATCGTGAGCTTTTGAGCTCACACGGGGCTCCTCGAAATCAACTCACATTGTGGAAATACCCCTCCATGAGTAAGATGGGTGAGATTAGAGGACATAACTCCCGAGTACTTTTTACTGCACAGGTAACATATCCAATCTAATCTGTTTAAACCAATAACAATAAATGCAGTAATCTGATATTGCCTGAAACTCTGAAAGTCTCGTTTTTTATCCTAAACGGTTGTCTTGTGATATGTTGCAGAGTCCAGATGGGTGCAAAGTGGCTTCAGCAGCAGGGGCGGAAGACGAGACATTGAGAACTTGGAACGTTTTTGGGGATTCCGAAAAGTTGAAACTTGCAAATAGAAAAGCTACAGAGCCATTTGCTAATTTTGCTCGATATAGTAGCATTCGTTGATCAGCATGAATACTGACTGGAGTACATAAACGAGAAGAAAGTAGGATTGTATTTGTATGTATATTCTCATTGTTTCATTCTTTTTGTACTATATCTAATGGTAGTTTTTCTTGTAAAAATGAGGTTTGAAAATGTAATATTCTTTGGAAGCTCAATTTGAGTTGAGCTTCTTTTCAAAATGTGAATGAATGAAATAAGTTTTTTTTGTTTATGATCCCCACATTGCATTTGACTCTGATTTTATGGATAAATTGATTCATTAAAAGGACACATTCAAAAGATATTTGAATTTGAAGTTTAATTCACGTTTTTTGGATCGATTTGGTTCTGAAATTAAGTGTCTCTAAATTTACACAATCACTACTCTATTCATCGTATAAATGTCTCGGTGTAACAAAAGTTACAAACTGTTTCAAATTAACAAATTTAAAAAACATTCGTCTTACCTTTCGAGGAATTGTTGAATTAGGGCAAAATCTTTGACGTATATATACTACAAACTGATCTATCTTAGAGTTTTTCTAACAACGGTCGGTCATTTTATATTATACGGGTCCTATTTAGATGCTCAAAAAAATATCTCACATAATTCGAAAAATCGCCTGAAACGGGCGAATTTGAAGGTTATTATCCATGTTTTTCTGGTCGATTTGGTCCCGAAATTAAATGTCTCCAAATTCGCAAAGTAACTACTCCATAAATGGTAGAAATATTTTGGTGTAAAACAAGGTAGGTATGGTTCAAAATAAATACGTTAAAAAGTCATTCGACTATTTTTCGAATAACGTCAGATTATGGCGAATTATTCGATATATATAGTGGAAGCCGGACCATTTAGATGTTTTTTTAAGCAACCGTGAGTCATTTTATGTTATACGGGTCCTATTTAAATACTCAGCAAAATATCTCACATTTTTCGAAAAATCGTCTGAAACAGGCGAACTTGAAGGTTATTATCAACGTTTTTCGGGTCGATTTGGTCCCGAAATTAAATGTCTCCAAATTTGCAAAGTAACTGCTCCATAAATTGTAGAAATGTTTTGGTGTAAAAGAAGGCAAGTATGGTTCAAAATAAATACGTTAAAAAGTCATTCGATTATCTTTCGAACAACGGTGTATTATGGCGAAATATTCGATATATATAATGGAAACCGGACCATTTAAGAGTATTTTTAGCAACCGTGAGTCATCTTATGTTATACGGGTCCTAATCAGATGTTCGGCAAAATATCTCATATTTTTCGAAAAATTGTCTGAAACTGGTGAATTTGAAGGTTATTATCCACGTTTTTCAGGCCGATTTGGTCCCGAAATTAAAGTTTCTAAATTCGCACAGTAACTACTCCATAAATTGTAGAAATGTTTTGGTGCAAAACAACGTAGGTATGGTTCAAAATAAATACGCTAAAAACTCATTCGACTATCTTTCGAATAACGTCGGATTATAGCGAATTATTCGATATATATAGTGGAAGCCGGACCATTTAGATGTTTTTTAAGCAACCGTGAGTCATTTTAGGTTACACATGTCCTATTTAGATGCTCAGCAAAATATCTCACATATTTCGAAAAATCGCCTGAAACGGGCGAATTTGAAGGTTATTAAAAGTCGCCTATCCACGTTTTACGGGCCGATTTGGACCCGAAATTAAAAGATCTCCAAATTCATACAGTAACTAGTCCATAAATTGTAGAAATGTTTCGGTGTAAAACAAGGTAGGTATGGTTCAAAATAAATACGTTAAAAAGACATTAGACTATCTTTCGAATAACGTCGGATTATGGCGAAATATTCGATATTTATATACTGTATAGTGGAAGACAGACTATTTAAGAGTTTTTTAGCAACCGTGAGTCATTCTACGTTATACGGGTCCTATTTAAATGCTTTGAAAAATATCTAACATTTTTTGAAAAGTGATTATTTCCTGAAATTAATCCAAACTATGTCTCCCCTTCCCATATTACTCTAACTTATATTTTATCCCATATTAATCCCATCTTTACACTCATTTTTCTGGTATTATACTAAACAGGTTATCCTTTTAGTCTCCTGTGAGACGGTCTCATAATACGATTATTGTGAGACCTCTCACGTGGGAGTATTTTATTATTTTAATAACTTGTGAAAAGTCTCACAATAATTGTATTGTGAGACCGTTTCATATGAGAATTTGGGTTCTCTTATGTCATTTTTTCTCCTTTTTCTATTCTTGTAATGTCACTTCCTCCTCCCTATTATACTAATACAAAATCTCAATTCAATTGAACACCATCAAATCACAGACACAAATTCCCATTTTCAATTTACCTAAGACCAAAACGATTATCGTCTTACATGGCAATTGCCAAATTAATCCCCAAAATATAACAAATTAATTAGATCGATCGATTTTCCAATCAATTCCCAAATCATCTCCTCAATTAACCTAACACTACTAAATGAACTCAGAATATAGAATATTTGATGCAAATTTTTTTGACATAAACCCAGGAATTGAGTATGTGAGCGAACCCATAGCAAACCCTGAATGTCGGAATCGGCGCCGATGCTGCTGCTGCTGCTAATTGTGCGAAGTGGAGCAAGGGTTGATGTTGGACGGTGGAGACGCAGCGCGTGTCTGGTGGCAGTGGAGGTGAACGTGGGTTGAAAAGTACCCAGTAATCGAAACATATGAGGAATTGATGATGCATCATTTGGGTTTTTCGAGCCGATTTGGTCTCGAAATTAAAAGTTTCCAAATTCGCACAGTAACTACCCCATAAATTGTAGAAATGTTTCGGTGTAAAACAAGGTAGGTATGGTTCAAAATAAATACTACTCCCTCCGAGTTCCTATTATTGTCTCAATGGGATTTGGGGTGGAAAATAAGGAAGGGGAAATGAGTGGTTCAAAAAAAGAAGAGAAAGAGAGAGATATGAGAGAGTAATTGTGAACCACACATTGATGGTCCAAAAAGAAGAGTGGGACCAAAATCAAACTCAGCCCAAAAAGAAAAGTGAGACAATAATAGGAACTCGGAGTGAGTACGTTAAAAAGTCATTCGACTATCTTTTGAATAACGTCGGATTATGCGAATTATTCGATATATATATAGTCGAAGCCGGACCATATAGATGTTTTTTAAGCAACCGCGAGTCATTTTATATTATACGGGTCCTATTTATATTTTCGGTAAAATATCTTACATTTTTTGAAAATTCGTTTGAAACGGTCGAATTTGAAGGATATTATCCACGTTTTCCGGGTCGATTTGGTCCCGAAATTAAAAGTCTCCAAATCCACACAGTAACTACTCCATAAATCGTAGAAAATCGGTCATTTAATGTTATACGGGTTCTCTTTGTATGACAAGAAAAATATCTCTCATTTATTCAAAAATCATCTTAAAAACAATCGAATTTGAAGATTATTATCACATTTTTCAGACGGATTTAGTCCTAAAATTAAATGTCTGAAAATTTAAATTGAAAAGTAGTACCATTAATCTTGTGCACACATCTCAGGTACGAAGCTTAAGGTGTTAGACGGAACATCAATCAGAATTCTAAAATTCGATAGCTGAACCGCTCCCAGAAACGAAGGCCGAGGATCGTCTTCGTCTTGAGGAAGCACCATCATACAAAACCCGTCATGGCTTCTTCCAAACATATTATCCCTTTTCAAAACCATGTCTCGTTCCCCCGGTTGCTGTAACATCGCAAAATGCAAAACAACGGTAGGGAAGTCGTCTTCATCCTCCGAAAAATGTTGCCTGTAACATAACTGAAATGTCGATCTGTCAATAGCAAGTTTCGCCTTCCAATTGAACCTCCTTCGAAAGAATGCATCCACGGCATTGACCAAAATATCGTGCGCACTCCCGGCTAATACAGTGTACGGAGAACCCGTGTCAATTATGAAACCCTTGGTCATACCCGGGTCGAATTCAAAAACTGACGGGTCAATGGATAGTCGATTTCCGTCTACACTAATTCCGTTCAAGTACAAATTATAAGAAACTTGTGTATTCATCGAAATTGTTACTACTTGCCTGGTCGCGTCACCACGTATTTCTGCGTCATTACCAAAAAACACTGTCGATGTGGAAAATTGACCGTCGGTCCGATATGCTAGACAATAGGAAAATCTATTTAGAGTATACGTTTTTAATTGATTGAGAAACGACCTTGGATGCGGACCTAACCCGTATACACCACCAATAATGTTTTCGGGTCCTTTGTTAAGTCCGAAGTTCCATGAACCTTCCATTTCCATACCGCAACCAAAGAATAATTTTGGGTACACGTCGAATTGACCCGTCCGAGGGTTCCACAAATGGAAATTGTCATATCCAACGAACCCCCTCGCGGACGAAGTTCCCACGTACTTTACTTGAAAACCGCATGACCCATCGTACTCAAGGTACGGCACGCAGTTTCTGTCATGAACTTGCATTCGCGAGAAAGCTGGGGACGTTTGGTAATCGAAGTTTGGGGATTTTGTCTGGAAACACGGGTTACATCCTTCGCATTGGACCCAAGTGAACGAGGAGCCCGTGTCCAGGAGCGCGTATCGAGGGTGATTAATGTCCACAACATTGTCACCCCCAATGTATAGGGTTGTCACGTAAAAATTGGTTAGAGCTTGATAGGCCGGGATTGTAAACGAAGTCAAGTTCAAGTTTTTTCTTTGAATCGTATTGCGTGATCTCGAAACAGATATGTTCACCCGATATTGCTCTGTTTCCTGTGAAGTTAAATGATTGGGTATTATATTCAAATGTGGTGAGTCGATTGGTATCATTTTCATTGTGAATCCATTGCTTATTATTATGTCAACAAAGAGCAAGAAAACAACAACGAATTTTTGAGTCATTGCTAATTGGATATTGACTTATTGCCCAGTATATACCTTTATTTTATTTTTTTTAAATCATATGTAACTTATGTACGTACATGGATTATATTTATATATGGACATGGATATATGGATTTTTGTGATCGAATCAAATGATCTAAATATTGATATACTATATCTCAGATATTATATCATTTTGATATCGTGTGAAATCGCTTTTGTTAAATGAAATTGTCGAGAAGGTTACACTTACATACTACATAATACGGAGTATGTATGATATTATCATACTCCGTACACAACTAATCACATAATAACGCCATGTGTCAATTTCTATTTAACCTAAGATGATTAGTTTTAGGTTAGGTTAATAGTTTTAGGGTTCGTTTGGTTCATGCAGGAACTTATTTCCCGGAGGGAGTTGCAATTCCCAGGAAATTACTTCCCACTTCAACTTCCCGGGAATTTGAAAATTTTGTTTGGTTGACCTCCTGGAATTCACACTTCCCGGGAATTGAATTCCTCCATCTTGTTTGGTTGACTCGGCCTAATTTCCATGGTTTTGATTACAATGACTATTAGGGCAATAGCAATGGTAAAGTTCCTTACTTAACTTTTTAACCGACACATCAACCCAAATTATTAATTATGAAACTTCTTAATCCTCTTCAATGGTAAAAGTTCCTTATTTTATATGTGGCCCCCCTCTTTTCCTCTCTTTTTCATACATGAAACCGGTTTCTTACTTTAGAAACCGGTTTCAGGTTTCATATAAGGAGTTCCTTATTGTGTGAAACAATGGTTAAGGAGCTCCTTAAAGAGTATGGAACTTCTTATCATACACCATTGCTATTGCCCTTATGCCCTTTATTAATCAAGGGTATAAAAACTTATGAATTTATTTTTTCAGCAACTTAAAGAAATATCTGAAATTGTCTTCACTATAATATGCAGTCGTAACCAAATTACATTATCAGCGTAAAAAATAACGAACATTAATTATTATTTTTTTTAAAAAATTCTGAGTTACAATCGTTATTCTGGAAAAATCATTGTTCATGAAAATAAAAACATTTAATAGTGAAAGTTCGAAACTCTAGTAAAACATCCTAGAAATTAGTAATTCAGCGGTTAAGTGAAAAATAGATGAGTGGAGAAGGGGTAAAAAAGTCATTTGATTAATTCGGGAGGTGGGAAGTGCAACTCACCGAGGGGGGTCGGTGAGCAACTTCCCACATCATGCAGGAATTGCAAGTGATGGGGTGAGTTTGAGTTCCCCATTTTTTTAGTTTTGGGTAACCAAACAACTCCCTAGGAAAGCATTTCATGGGATTTTGCAATTCCCGGGAAGTTGGGGGCAACCAAACGAGTCCTTATACTCATAGTTAATTTGTTATCGTCATATAATTAAGTTAATTATAGAAAAATCGTATTTTTTATATAACTTAATTACCTTTCATTTATGATTATAGATTTTACTTTAGTTACCTTTCATTTAATTTTGACTTATATTGATTGTAAAGGAAAATTAATTACTTCATAATATAATTATCATCAATGCATCTACTATTATTAATAAAAAAAATTATAACACAATTATTTTCACATAAGTTAATACTCCCTTCGATTTTTTATTATCTTCCCTATTTTCTTACTGGGCTGAAACATCCTTTCTTCTCTATTTTCATTTTGGGCCATAAACATGTGGTCTAGAATCACTCTTACATTTCTCTTTCTTCCTTCTTTAATTTTGAACCACACATTCCCGCACTCTTATTTTCTTCCCAAAACCAAAGGAGAAGATAATAAAAAATTGGAAGGAGTATATTATTGTATATTCACATTTCAAATTTAATATTTTTGAAATAATCCAAAGGTAAAATTTTATCATTTCTTTAACGTAAACCACAGATTAATTCATGATATAGTATGTTTATTGCGATTTTTAAAAATAAATTAATTATTTTTGATACAAAAAAAGGAAAATTATTACTCCGTATTATAAATTAAGAAGAAAAAAATCAATCAAACGAGAAAAAAGAAAAGTTTATAATTATTTTTAATTTGGGTAAATAAATTTAAAATTTATATATGTAAACAAGTCGTACTAATAAAAGATCATGAAAGAAAGAAATTATAGGTTATTGTTTTCTAAAGTTTATATATTTCCTAAATATTTCAAAGATATTGATTTACTTTATAATTACGTAAAAGATTAATTTGTTTTAAATAATTTTTTCCTGTTTTTTTTCAAAAAGCTTAATTATTACTTTGCAAAACAATAAAAAACTTTCAAACATTATACTCTGTACATTTTTTTTCATTTTAAAGTTAATTTTTGTATATAAATTTTTTAATATATCTTCCTTATTACTCCATATCACGTAGAAGTGTACTCTGTATATTTCTTTTAAAAAGTGCAACATATCGGTCCACAAATAATTAAGCGAGGTTCAATCTTAAAATCAATTGGTGATCGAGAGGAGGAATATCCCACTAGTTTATAAACTAGTCTTCTCCCCCTAATTCTAACGATATGAGACAATGTGCCATCACACACATGAAAAGAGATCTTAACCGTTGTTTTGGGCGAAAGTAATGATTGAATCCCTCAACTCTACTCAATTATGAAATGGAGTTCCTTAACTCTTAATTAGTTGGAGCAATTGGTTAATACATATCACGGAATCTGAATGTTATTATTCACGTTTTTTGGGGCCAATTTGGTCCCGAAATTAAATATCTCTAAATTCATATAATTACTAGTCCATTCATATCATCGTAGAAATGTCTCGGTATAACAGAAGATACGAACTGTTTCAAATAAACAAATTTTTAAAAAAATCGTTTATCTTTCGAGGAACGTTGAATTAGAGCGAAATCTTTGCTATATATATACTAAAAACTGATCTATCTGAGAGTTTTTTTAACAATTGTCAGTCAATTTAAGTTATTCGATAACCTCATATTTTTAAAAAAATAATCTGAAATAGTCGAATTTAAAGATTATTATCCACGTTTTTCGGATTGATTTGGTCCCAAAATTAAGTATTTCGAAATTCACACGGTTACTACTCCATCCATTTTATGTTATACATGTCCTATTTAGATGCTCGGCAAAATATGTCACATTTTTCGAAAACTCGCCTGAAATGGACGAATTTGAAGGTTATTATCTACGTTTTTCGGGCCGCATTGGTCCCGAAATTAAAAGTCTCCAAGTTCGCATAGTAACTAGTCCATACATTGTAGAAATGTTTCGGTGTAAAACAAGGTAGGTATGGTTCAAAATAAACACGTTAAAAAGACATACGACTATCTTTCGAATAACGTCGAATTACGGCGAAATATTCGATATATATATTGGAAGCCGGACTATTTAAGAGTTTTTTTAGCAACCGTGAGTTATTTTATGTTATATGGGTCCTATTTAGATGTTCAGCAAAATATCTCAATTTTTTCGAAAAATCGCTTGAAACGGGCAAATTTGAAGGTTATTATCCACGTTTTTCGGGCCGATTTGGTCCCGAAATTAAAAGTTTCCAAATTCGCACAGTAACTACTCCATACGTTGTAGAAATGTTTCGGTGTAAAATAAGGTAGGTATGGTTCAAAATAAACACATTAAAAAGACATTCGACTATCTTTCGAATAACGTCGG
Organism: Agrostemma githago; assembly: GCA_958450325.1. Lineage (NCBI taxonomy): Eukaryota > Viridiplantae > Streptophyta > Magnoliopsida > Caryophyllales > Caryophyllaceae > Agrostemma > Agrostemma githago. The sequence continues at coordinate 73,743,233 of OY288245.1, read as the reverse complement.
ATTATGGCGAAATATTTGATATATATAATGGAAACCGGACTATTTAAGAGTTTTTTTTAGCAACCGTGAGTCATTTTATGTTATACGGGTCCTATTTAGATGCTTGGCAAAATATATCACATTTTTCAAAAAAATTGCCTGAAACGGGCAAATTTGAAGGTTATTATCCACGTTTTTCGGACCGATTTGGTCCCGAAATTAAAAGTTTCCAGATTCTCACAATAACTCCTCCTTGCATTCTATAAATGTTTCGGTGTAAAACAAGGTACGTACGGTTCAAAATAAACACGTTAAAAAAACATTCGACTATCTTTCGAATAACGTTGGATATAGCGAAATATTCGGTATATATAGTGGAAACCAGACCATTTTAGAGTTTCTTTAACAACGGTTAGAAAATATATATATTCGATATATATACGGAATAACGGATCTTATTTAGATGATCGGCAAAATATCTTACATTTTTCAAAAAATCATCCGAAACGGTCGAATTTGAAGCTTATTATCCACGTTTTTCAGGCCGATTTTGTCCCGAAATTAAATGTCTCTAAATTTACACAATTACTATTCCATTCATGGTAGAAATATCTCGGTGTAACTTAAGGTACGAACTGTTTCAAATAAACAAATTTAAAAAACATTCGTCTATCTCTCAAAGAACTGTCGAATTAGCGCGAAATCTTTGATATATATATATACACACTAGAAATCGAAGTATTTTACACGTTTTTCTGAGGTTAAAGGATCCAAAATTAGAATGATCGAAACTTGTATGGGGTGTTATTCAGGTCATATACTATGGCTACATGTTTTCTTGCGGTTTGGCTGGCTCATGGGAAAAGAACACAACGAAAGAAAAAACAGATCTTTTATAGGAGTATTTTTTACTTGTGCCCTGTTTTCATGTGTGTGCTTTGCTGTTATGTTACCCAGAATCTAGTACCGGGTATGCTTTGCTCGAATTTAAGCTTATATAAGGCGTCTGCGTGATCAACACCACATAAATCCAAGATATATTCATAAAGACAAGTTAAACAGAGAAGATCATCATTCTGCTACAAAACATCCGAGAATAGACTAATACGAGTAGAGCATGGTGCAAGCACTCGATGACTCAGGGCAGGTTGAAGCCACCTTAACACAGCCAATCAATCAGTCAGTCGTCCTCTCTTTCAGGAGGTAGACCACACGGCAGTAGCATTTTCTGCAAGTAATGAACTCGTTTTTGTTAGTCTCAGCCAAAATCCCTCGAGTGTGAAGCAGTAAAACTCACAATCTGAGATTGGAAATCGATATAATAATGCCTTGTTGGTTGGTATCTGACATACATCATGCCAGCACCCGAAGTCTGATGAAAAATTAACAAAAAAAACGGCCCCAAGATTTAGGGACAAACCTGCATAAAGTTGTACCGCTCCCTGCCTATTGACTCATTTTCTGCAATAGCAAAGTATGCAAGCATAGGGTAGTGTCCAATATAGGAAGCATAGCTATCACGTTGAATGTTCACTGCCCATTCACTGCCCATTTCAAAGAGTAAGAAAATCAGACAACATCAACCAACAAGGAGCAGTGTAAGATGAAAATACTACAGTAAGTAAAAAAGTTGTAAAATAAGAAATCTTACAATCTATTCATATCAGCATGTCCAGTCCCAACATATTTCGCTTGGAGATGCTCAAGTTGCGAATTGATGTTAAATCTATCACTGGCCTGTGAACACAAAAACATTTACATTCATCAGCAACTGTAGTAATGTCGATTCCATAAGCAGAAAAGTCAATACTCAGGTTTACAGTCACTGTTGTAGTTCTCTATGTTAAGATCTAGAATACTTTTCACGTATATTACTCCGTACTATTTGATATTTTTATCACAGTTATTTCCCTTTTAAGAATAGTAGTTTTCTACAAGATCTTTAAATATGGAGAAGAAAGTAAAACACAGCATCCATAGGGAAAAAAATTGTTGGATATAGTTTCGTAGAAAATTTTACGCTGACTATTACCATTACCTTGCGTACCCGTGTTATAGGTTCAGCAATGGTTACACTTGAAAATTTTACTTTAAACCCAAAAGTGTAAAATTTTCGTAAAACAGTTGCGACCGACGCTAGGAGATGCACTACTATTATATACGTAGAAAGAATTCAACAGAAAGGAACACTATATTTTGAGAAAGTAGCTAACCACATTCTTAGTTCAAAACCTAGACACGCCTTTGAAGAGACACTAGCCAAAACATCTCTATCTATATAGTTTTCTACAGATCTTTAACTATGTCATTTCTTTACCAATTGTTGCTAACTTTCACTCCTCCATATGTTAGCTAACTTGAAGAAACCTAACAAGGTATTGTTGCCCAAATCAAACTGAAAAGCACGAATACCAAAAACATGGCGCCTTGCATCCAAAAGACACACGCATTTGCCTAGCGCCTCTTCAAACTGATCACATTGACAAGGCAAACTGCGGCTTTTTTTGACAAGGAAGAACAGTTTCAGTTAAAAAAACTCCTTCGGGGTATTCTTAGTGATGGAAAGAAAATGGCTTTTAAGAGTTAAGACGGTTCTTACTCTCCATGGGTTGAGGGCTGATTTAATATTATGGAGCTCATCTTGGAGTTAGACCTTACTATCAAAGTGGTCTGGCAACTTAGCTCGGAAAGGAGTGGTATTTGGTTTACTGGCTTAAAGCTACTGAGCTCCCAAATAAGGATTTCTAGAATCTCTCGCAAAGAAGAAAGCTCAATGGGGAGTTTTCTACATGTTTAACACTATTTGGCTGTATGTGAAGAAGGAGGAACCTGAATACCCCCTTTTCAGGCAGGTTTGTAAGTCAGTTCTGAACTGGTTAGGCAAAGGTAATAATCCGTATCTTACAACACAAATGTCATTGGATAGACAGGAGGAAAGTAAGTAAATACTACGAAGATTAGTAGCACACTGTTGAATGTGTAGTCTCTTAAGTGATATGTTGCAAGTGTCCGACTGTTAGCTTGGCAGAACGGCTGTGAATGTAATAATAAGAATATGATAAATTTCAACTTATTATCCAGTGGTTTGTCACCAGGTGTATTTCTTTGCAAAAGCTCTAGTACTTATCACAGCCCCTAAATGGACGGAATAGGAGTAATAAGTAAAATACTACTCTTTAAACAGACGCTACCGAGAAAAAACAGGAGCAGATGGCCACAGAAACCCAAAAAAAATGACTTGAGGTGCGTATTACATGCAACTCAGCCGCACATATTCCAAATTAACACAAAACCCAATCGACTGGTTGATAGACTGAAAACAGGAACAGATGGCCACAGTTGGAACTTGTAAACCCGAAAAAAAATGACTTAGACGTGCATATTACATGAAACTAAGCCGCACATACTCCGAATTAACACAAAACCAATCCACAGGCTATGAGGTGATGAATTCAACCATGGTTGATAGACTTGAAACATCGCCTAATCAGTGACAGTATCATTTCAAGGTTAATTAACATGTAATTCCAATTAGAACTAACAATCACACATAAAAACATCGTAAGAATCCAACCCTCCCTACGATAATCAAATACGTTTTCCCTCAATTACACCAAAAAACTTGTAAACAAAACAACACATATCGAATCACCAATTTCCTTAATCAAACAAAGGGATACTTTCACCGAAATGCACCAATTTCTTTACTGAATGTTGTCATTATCGCAAGCAAGTATCACAATGAGTTTAGGTCAAGTAAGGTGAAAAATTAGGGATTAGGGTTTGTCAACGGTAAAGAATAAAATTGAAATCGGTACCTGCATATTGAGGAGCTATTGATGAGCTGAGATCTGGCCTGCTTTAAGACAACAAAAAATCATTCTTTTGTTACTAACAAAAAACCCCGATTCAAGAAACGAAATTAGCAATTTATGCCTAACGAAATCAGTAAAGAACTAAAAACCGAGAAGAAGAAGGAGGAAAGGAATGGTGTATTTAGTTACTCCTATCTAGTAACGAAAATACACAGACAAGAGTACCTGAGATGGAGAGTCGGCAATGGCGAACGGCGGATATGGAGATGCCAATGAGGTGAGAGGACTCCAATAAATACTCCTTTCTCCTTTCCGAAATATTACGGGTGTCAAGACTCAAGAGGCCGAGCCGTGCACGAGTTTGAACTTGAAATCCACACAAGCTTGCGAGCTAAAATGTGAGGTGAGCCTGTATGTTACTCCGTATACAGTAACTATTAAATTTACGTTTTTTTTTTTTCAGTGATGTGTTTTAATAACTTGTGATCCGAAAACATATACTCCGTACAAAACGTATTAGGGTCATCAATAAGAACTTTTTATATAGTGAACCGAAATACTAATAAGTACTCCGTATTATTGTTAATATTTTTTGAATAGGATCAAGATATTAATCAATCACGTTATTTCGAGTCGAGTCGATGGTTGTTTGGTTTGACTCGTTAAGTTGTTGAGCGGAGCTTGACTTGCTCGTGAGTTGCCTCGTGTCATCATCACCCATGGTGGCGACTCACATGCTACAAAAGGGTTGATTTTTTCATATAGGTTATCTTTAAAAGGGATCTCCGACTTTTATTTCAAAACGTATAGTAAAAGTTAGGATCGTAAATATTGACGTCTATAACTCTAACAAATTTTGAAAGTGATTTTTTTTACAAAGTTCACCGCTTTTGCAAGATCTTTGTTTCGAAAACAAAAACCCTCCGTAACGGAGGGTTATCTTCAATAAAATTTATTTACACCAAAAATAGGGGTATATAGTAGAAAATAGAAAAAACAGTAGAATATCGTTATCTAAACGTGACAAGGACAAGCTAATGAGACCACATAGAGCTTTCTCATAATATGTTTTGTATGCTCCAGGAAGACAGGATTGTGAGCAATGTGTACGGTAGATTGGTACAAAATGACAGTCAATATCAATATGTTTTGTAGGCTCGAGGAAGAGGGGCGCTAGCAATGTGTACGGCAGATTGACCATCACACTTGACAGGGACAAGAGTAAGATCACGTACAGACACTTCATGTAAAACGCGAGTAAACCAGACTAGTTCAGCACAACAGTGAGTCTCCGAGATATCTATATTTTGGGTTGTTTCTTTGATTTCCAGGACACAAGACTACCTCTAAGGAGTATAAAACCACTCAAAGAATGTTTCAAGATCTATAAAACAAAATAAGTCGTCGACCCCTAGGTCTCAACCACCACCTGCGTAATTCTCCTCCAAAGTCAGCCGGAATACCAGGTATCGCATCTGGCACTTGCAGTAATGTAGCCAGAAACAGGTGAAGGATCACGGATGCCATACTCAGAACCATCAATACGACTAGCGAGGTATCATATAGAAAAACCAGTACAATTTCAACTACCCTAGCATTTTAGACGTAAGGTCACAAAATTTTGTAGCACCTCTAGACCACACTTACCTAACAAATGATAACGTAACATGCTACGTGAATATTCTTATACTCGAACAAAAAAAAAGAGGTACAACTACACTGTTCCCTTGGAATTTGCAGCCAATAACACCTGAAAAATATCATAATCAATGTGTTGGTTGGAAGATAAAAATCCTGAAAATGAAGTATGTAAGGTATAGCCGTATAGGCAGTTTCCGAAAGATACCTTCTCTGTAAACAATCGGAACACGTCCGAACTCATTGCCTTCTCAAGCTCCTGACAGGCAATAAAAAACATTAGCGGATGCAATTTAACGATATGAAATGTTTTGAATGTGATCCTAAGGGAAGTTAATCGTTAAACACACCTCCTTGGGATTTTGAGAACTATCAATGGTCCTGACTAGATTACAAATGTACTCGTCCTTCAGGGCATCTTTGATTTCGGATGAAGCAGCTGAAGCAAAAACAAATCAAGTCAGAACTTTCAAGAAATAATAAAACAATACTAAATACCATGTGTTAAGAGTTTACTCCATTATGTTGGAATTTGGATACAAAAACCAGAAAGGTGTCCACAGCATAAATTAGAACCGATCCCATGATTGCAACTTTGTTCGATTGCACTCTAGGGTCTACTACTACATCCCATTTGTATGGTCTATTGGTCTTCATTAGTATTTTAGTGGTCAAATTATGTCGATTTTGATTAGTATTTTAGCACAAAAAATAAGTGGCGATATGAAACTAATTCTTTGGATAGTAAAGCCACGGAAGTAGAGTAATAATTGACCCTTGAGAGAGTTAGTCACAAGTTCGCAACCATATCAACACTGCAAAATTAAATGCATATAAAAGCTCCTTTTTATTCAAGGTGAAAAAAGTATCATGGAGCTTTCTAAGTGTCTTCGTAGTGTATAAATGAGGTCTTGCTCGGATAGCAGAGTCTCATATCTTGTGTGTACTTAAAAACGCAAGTTTGAATCTCCCTTCCCTCGTAATATCCTGCCTTGTACCTCCTTTCACGAGATTAAAAAAAGACAAAAAAAAAACAGAAGGGGAAAAATAAATAAATCAAACACCTGCTAAGTTCACACGTCTAACTGTTTCCGATAGTAACGAATCTTAGTTGAGGGGAAAGTTACAAGTTTGAATATCTTACATTCTTACCTATACTTCGTATTTTATATTGAAGCAATATCAAGAAGAAGTTAAGTGCGTAAAATTCTCATACCTATAGATTCAAGTTGACTCCTTTCCAAGACCTCACATTCTTCATCCACATATATTGGTCCTTTTGCAGGTGGTTCAGGGACAACTGTGGAAAAAAAGATAGACAACGATACTTGAATCAGTAAATCTTCGTCATGAGTTCACTGTCAAAAACCGAACTGGCTAATTGAGCCTCACTGTCAAGAACTCAAGATTATCATTAGCAACAAAAAACAAAACGATTCAAATGAAATACTATAACTTAAAGGTTCTTACTTTGTTTGTCCTCCACGGCCACCAACTTGGCAGGAATGTCTTCCGCCTCTACAAACGATGACCCCCACTCATCAGCAATCTTATCCACCATAATAACTAATTAATAAATGAAATAACGTTAAAGAGTAAAGGTTACTACTTGGTGTTTCATCAGACGGCACTGAATTCGGCTTAACGCATGGGGTTTCTGCCAAAATAAAATTAGCTCATATTACCTCCTGTCCAAACAAAGACTATACATATAATCAGAAAGAGCATCGCCTAGATTTCATGACTACTGAATACTGTGAATATTTCTGCAGGTTTAGCTTTAAACGTGAAGTATCGTACAATCATGTTTGTCAACTAGCTAAATATATCGATGGTGAAAACATTATGAAATCTACAGATAAACAAAAGTCCTTCCACGAGGTTTGCAATAGAGAAGCACAAATCTCCAACAAGTCGACGGCCACTAAAAGTACATGGTATTATACCTTTATGCTTCTTGAAGCAGGCGAGCGAGCAACTGCAATCAACAATATGTAGCTATCACTTATCACGCATGAATGAGTCCGGGAAAAAACACACGAAAGTAAATAAACCTAACCGAGATGAGTGGTTAGTGTGAGATCTCGTAACATTATAGAAGAAGAAGAAGGATAGATGTGAGCTTACTATGGTATAACACAAGCGGGACACTTGTACTTGGACTTAGCTTCACTGCATACCAAACATAGTTGAGGACCCATGTTTCTTGTTCCCCAAAAGAACAACTTCAGCTTAGTATGGAACGGAATGCTAAACCTTCGGTAGCTGCACAACAACAAAAACACCATTGATACATTAAACATACATTTACAGCAAGCAGAACTAAGTTGCTAGAATTAAACACTCATTATAAGAACGCAGAAGTTACTCTAAACAAACTTAACCTTAACTTGAATAGTCTAGTTCATATAAATAAATCAATAAGACGCAGAAGATCGTTTTCCACGCAAAAGGCAACCTTAATTCACAAAATGCAGTAAAAACAACTGTAGTACAAATGCACAATACACATTCGAGCAAATTAACGCCGTGAGACCAACAAATTCCAGCTTAAATGACCAAACCAACGAAAAATCGTCTTCCAAGCAAAAGAAAAAACACTAAATCGCAATGATTATACACAATCAATATGGATTATGGAACTGCTTGAATGGTGGAATGAATTATGCTATAAACTCCTATCCTTAGGCTTTTCACCACACATGTACTCAAATACCTCAAATAGATTCCGGCTCTCGCTCTAAGCACCCGCAAAAACCCACTGTATGCCCGTCTCTGTGTCTGTATGAACATCGGTTTGTGAAGGATAGGTCGCCACGAATGAAGAATCAAAACATCCAAAATTGCAACCCCCATAACTAACAATACTCCTACGCCTCTCATTAACCACTACGGCACTACAGCCCCGTTCTTCCGCCTTATTCGGTTTAGTTAAATTACGTTCATCCTCGTTAAATTAGGTTAAATTAAGTCTCTTTCAGTTAATTTTCATTCAGCCCCTTTCAGCCAGAAAGAACGCGGCCAATTAATGAACTCCGATTCCCGGAAAAACCCTAATTTTGATGAACAAGAACTCGGTGTGGATTTGAAACTTACCCTAAACTACGACAAGTTAAGGAAACATGGTGTCGTTACTTGAATTGAAAAAGATGGTCGCCATGGCAAAGTAAATAGGAAGAAACGAAAGAAAAATTGGAAAATTAGGTCAGAGAGAGTACCTGAAATCCCCAAATCAAAGGAAAGTGAGAGAGTGTGAAGCGGAGCGCAGGATGCGTGGCGTGGCGACGACGGAGGCTGCTTGTTCAAATTCTTATTTGATACGGATATATTCGTGGATTGTTAGAACGGGTTAAATATTTACCAAAAAGGCAAAATTCTTGTTTTTGTAGTACAACGAATAGCGCACTTAATCGCATTACAATATAGGGGAGGGGAGATTCGAACCTGAGACCTACTGTCCCAGAGCACCAAGCCTTAACTCTAGGCTAAGACATCTCCGGTAAAGGCAAAATTTTTGTTAGGTTCAGTTCTTTTCAACTCCTTTTCAGTTAAGTTCGGTCCGGTTGAGGCTTATTTTGTCCACTTGAGTTCAATTCAATCTACTTCAATCCAAAAGAATAGGTCCGAAAATATTATAGGAACTGAAAATATTTGAAGCTGAATTATACTAACAATAATTAAGCTGGACTAAAAGAAGCTGAATTAAAATGAACCGAAATATTTTCTCCATACCCAATGTTAAGTCGTTATCTACCTAAAATGATCACATGAATAGTACAAGTAATTAGCCCATCTCTTTTGCCCGCAAGGGTGGAGCCTAGTGGTTAAAACATGTGGCCACAATCCCATGGGTCTCAGGTTCAAGCCCCTACAAGAGCGTTCTTGTGGGAGTTGTATGGCCTGAGGCTATGTCATCTAGGCTTCGAGCCTGTCGTCCAAAGGGCGGCTTACATGGTGTGCGTGGTTTGCAGGCTATTGCGTACACCGGGGTTTACCCAGAGCGCACCAAAGGTAGTGGCTGCGGGTTCCCTCGTCACCAAAAAAAAAAAATTGTAGGGTAGGATAATCCGTGAGACAGAGAGACAAGCTCACGTCACGGAGAGGACATGACTTTGAGATTGAGATGATCATTGATCACATCGCAAATCTGAATGATTGTTGTTATATGGAGCCATTGAGCAGTGATCTCAAAAAGTCAATGGCGGATTATTTGCAACTCTGAAAGCGCTCCTCTCCTTCATCACCAATCGACAGTCCCAGTCCCAGTCCCACCTGAGAACTCCATCAAAAAAATGGGGAAAATAGAGTTGATATTCGACTTTGATAGGACTATAATCGATGGAGATAGTGATAATTGGGTGATCACTCAAATGGGTCTCACTTCTTCATTCAATCACTACTTTCCCATCTTACCTTGGAATCCTCTCATGGTATCCTATCCTATCCTATCATCTTTCTCTTCTTATCTTGATCGCTTGCTTGTATAATTATCTGATTGCTCTTATGATGGGTCGCTTGTATTCTGGGTAATGGAGCTCAATTTGAAGGAGAATACTTACTAGGAAAATGGTGGTGAAACCATACTCCTTACGTATCGGTCATTTGTTTACTTTTTATTATTTGTGTGAAATATTTCGAAACAAATGACTTAGACGGAGGGGAGGGGGTAATGATTAGCGTAAGGGGGTAGTTTTGATGAATTGATCTCGTATGTAAAACCGTCTCATATGTTTTTGTGATTGTGATTGTAATAGCCAACAATGAGGATGATGATAGGTAATTACAGAGTATTTGGATCTTGGAAGCCTGTTTTCATCACTCCTCCTTCATTGAATTCGCTTGTGTTGAGGATAATTGAGCTTAATTGCAGGAGAAAAGTTGGAGTAGGAAACAATGGTGGTGGTGGTGGTGGTTAAGGGATTAGGGGGTTAATTGATGGGGAACCATTACTCTCGTATGACACAATAATGCATTATCATAATTCATAAGGGGGACTGGTTTGAGCGAATTCATCTGTCGTGTGAAACCGTCTCATAATGGAGCTTAATTGAAGGAGAAAAATTGGAGCATGAAAAAAGGGATTAGGGGGAGTGATGGGGGAACCATTACTCTCATATGACGCTAATGCGTTACCATAACTCACAAAGGGGCGTGGTTCAAAACCGTGTCATATGTTTTCTGATTGATGCAGCTAATAATGAGAGTTCAAATGATATGGTAGGTGTTAATTACCATGTACGTGATTCGTTATCATTTCTTTGAATAGAATAAAATGATGGAGGAACTCCACTCACAAGGAAAAACAGTCGACGATATCAGAGAGTGTTTGAAGCAAATGCCACTGGATCCACATATTATATCAGCTATTACATCCGCACATTCGTTGGGGTAGAGTATTTTGAACCATGGTATTCTTGTGTTGCTTTCATTTCTGTTCTGAAAGCTTTGATCTTTACTTTTTGCGCCAACAGTCAGTAGTCAGTAGTCAGTACTAAAGTCGGTGTTATTGATTTTGTGTGATTAGGTGCGAGTTAAGAGTGGTCAGTGATGCAAATCAGTTTTTCATCGAGACGATACTAAGACAGCATGGACTATTTGAGTTTTTTGTGGAAATTGTAACCAATCCAACTTATGTAGATGATGGAAGGCTTAAGATTCTCCCGTATCATGATTCGAGATTGCCGCCTCATGGATGTTCTCTTTGCCCTTCCAACATGTGCAAGGTATGTCCGGCTTAAGCCACTCTAGTTGAGAGTTTGCATTGACAATTCATAATACCTAATCTTAACCACTAGGCTAAGACATATTCGGTTCATAGTTTCTTTTTTTACGTGGGAATTAGGGGGTGATCGTGGACCGTATACAAGCTGAGTCCAAAGAACACGGGAAGAGTACATTCATTTATCTGGGGGACGGTGGAGGTGACTACTGCCCTACTTTAAAGCTCGGTGAGTCTGATTATGTAATGCCTCGGACAAAGTATCCCTTATGGGATCGCATTAAGGGTGATTCTTCTGTAATCAAGGCCGAGGTCCATGATTGGAGTAATGGCGAAGAGCTCAAATCCACCCTTCTACGCCTTATAAATACGTCATCTCCGTGCACAGGATCTACTTAGTGTACGAAAGCATTGAAGCTGAACAAAAGGTTTGTGTTTGTATAGGTCACTATTTCGATTAACAAGCACGCGTGACTGATACAGTCGTCAGAAATAGAAATTTGCCAATAATAGACAGAAATAATGGATCTTCCAGTAACATTTACTACTCTACTGTAAAGAGAACTGTTGGAATAGTGTCCCTCCTAATGGGACAAAGATGCATTAAATGCATATGAAGAAAATGGATGTGCATGGAGCTAGGACGGTGAAGCTAAGTAGCTAGGCATGCACACCATTTTCAACCTTTGCAGCTACACACATTTTTTCATGTCACTAGTTGCAAAATGTGCAGTACCACGGAGTACTATAAATACCAAGCTGCGGAGGAGTTCAGCATATCATCCATCCCAGCAAAACACATAACCCAGTAAGTGAGAAGTAATAAGAGTCTTACTGAGAGTGTGAGAGAAAAATACAGAGAGTTTGAGAGTAATTGTGATACTACTCAAATAATCCTGTCAGTACGGTATCCAGTCGGAAAGTCGTAAAACCTTCGACTGAGTCCCACAAAAATATAAAGTATTATTTCTGAGAGTCCGAGTGTTCATTCGGGTAGCCAGAATAATATTTGTAAGCTCCTAGTGGGTACTAGGAAAGTATTGTATTCCCATTATTTTACATATAGTGGAGATATTAAGCGGCCTCAGGGTCCCGTGGTTTTTACCCTTATTCAGAGGGGTTTTCCACGTAAAAATCGTTGTGTCTTTGTTCTTTATTTTCTTTGACGTATTTATTATCGTCTAGCTTATTTTATAATTACACTCGTAAAAGGGTAATAGGCTCACGCTTCCGCTCATCTTTTAGTCCTATTTCCCAACAGAGTGGTATCAGAGCTTTGGTAGCTTTCGATATTTTTTGTGTAATTTTAAAATGGAGGATACCGTCACTATTGGTGGCATGATAAAATTAACGGCAACCAATTATCCAATTTGGAAGCCAAGAATGGAGGATATTCTTTATTGCAAAGACATGTACCATGTCGTCGAAGCCTCGACGAAACCCGAAGATAAGACGGAAGATGCATGGAATACACTTAATCGGAAAGTTGTCGGCTTAATCCGTCAATTTATCGACCAAAGTGTTTTTCAGCATGTAGCCAGTGATACAGTGGCTCATACGCTCTGGAACAGATTGGAGTCCATGTACGAACGCAAGACAGCTCTCAACAAAGCCTCTCTAGTCAGACGACTAGTGAGACAGGAGTACAAAGATGGTCGTAGCATGGTGGAGCACCTCATTGACTATCAGGGCTTGTTAAATCAGATAACAAGCATGAAGATAAGTCTCGCGGATGAGGTTCAAGCTCTTTTACTTCTCAGCTCCCTCCCGGATAGCTGGGAAACGCTCGTTGTGTCCTTGAGCAACTCCGTTCCAGAAGGAAATCTCACAATGACAATTGTGAAAGATAGCTTGCTCAATGAAGAAGCAAGGAGGAAAGAATTTCATACTTCCAATTCTGTGGAAGTTCATGTTGCAGCAGAGACCTCTCGTGGAAGAGGTAAAAACAAAGGGTCGCAAAAACGCGACAATTCCAGGGGGAAATCGAATGCCAGAAAAGAAGTAATCTGCTACTATTGCAATAAGCCGGGCCACAAGAAGAACGAATGTCGAACACGGAAACGTGATCTAGCCAAAGGAAAAACTGGCAACAATGATCACGAAAGCCAGGGTGATACCAGTGCCGTAGCTGCCAGTGATGAAGTATTCTTTATAGGTGACGATGGTTACCTAAATATTGCGTGTGAGGATAGTATGTGGGTTGTTGACTCTGGTGCGTCATACCACCTCACCTCAGACGCGGGTTTCTTCTCTACTTATACTCCCGGAAATTACGGTAGTGTAAGGATGGGAAATGATGGTTCCTCCGAAATCATTGGTATTGGAGATGTTTGTTTAGAAACCAACACTGGGCATAAATTGGTATTGAAGAACGTCCGACATGTTCCTGACATCCGGTTAAACTTAATGTCTATCGGAATGTTGGATGATGATGGTTATTGCAGTCAACTCAATGAAGGCAAATGGAAGTTGACTAAAGGTTCTATGATCGTGGCACGAGGAAAGAAGCAAAGAACATTGTATATGACTCATGCGAAGGTGAGTCGTGGAGAGGCAAACATTGCAGCACCTGATGCCTCAACCGAGCTATGGCACAAAAGGCTCGGGCATATGAGCGAGAAGGGCCTACAAATCCTCGCTCGTAAGCAAATCCTCCCTGAAGTGAAAGGTGTGCCCCTAAAACCTTGTGTTGATTGTTTAGCTGGGAAACAACATAGGGTGGCATTTCAAAGAGCGCCTCGGAAAAGGCGTATCCACGTGTTGGATTTAGTTCACACGGATGTCTGCTCGATAACAGAGAAGTCACATGATGGTGCATTGTATTTTGTGACTTTCATTGATGATCATTCCAGGAAAATATGGGCATCTGCGTTGTCAAATAAGTCCCAAGTCCTAGATTCATTCAAGGTGTTCCATGCCAAAGTCGAGAGAGAAGCTGGCAGGAAGTTGAAGTGTATTAGAGCAGACAATGGTGGTGAGTATCGGGGTCCATTTGAAGAGTATTGCCAAAGTCAAGGGATTAGACTCGAGAAGACGGTTCCCAAGACACCACAACAGAATGGTGTGGCTGAGAGAATGAACAGGACAATCGGAGAAAGAATTCGGTCCATGCTCTCTCACGCGAAGCTTCCAAAAACTTTTTGGAAAGAAGCATTAAGAACTGCGGTCTATCTAATTAACCGATCCCCCTCAGTTCCTCTGGATGGTGATATCCCAGAGAAAGTCTGGTCAGGAAAAGATGTTTCCTACAAGAACTTGAGAGTCTTCGGATGCAGAGCGTTTGCTCATATCCCGAGAGATGAAAGAGCCAAGCTTGATAGCAAGACGAAGCAGTGCATCTTCGTCGGTTATGGGGAAAAACAGTTCGGTTATCGTCTGTGGGACCCGGTAGATAAGAAGATCTTCAGAAGCAGGGATGTTGTATTCTTTGAAGATCAAACAATTGAAGACTTTGAGAAGCCAAGCAAACCAAAGTATGACCTCATGAGTCCAGTGAATTTGGACCCAGAAGCTTCCAAAAGGAATGAAGATCATGGGGGAGTAGATCACGATGATGATCAAGGTGGTGATGGACTAGAGCCACCACAAAATCAAGTGAATCAACAGCGTCAAGTGAGAAAATCAGGTAGGCCTCGGAAGCCGAATTCTCGTCTTTCACCTAGCATGTGGTCTTTACTCAGTGACGGGGGAGAGCCAGAGTCCTATGATGAGGCTGTTACAGATGTTCACCAGAAAGATTGGATAAAAGCCATGCAAGAGGAGATCAAATCCTTGCATGAGAATCACACCTATAATCTGGTAGAGTTGCCAAAAGGCAGGAAAGCGCTCAAGAATAAGTGGGTGTTCAAATTGAAGACTGAAGAAAATAGCTCACAACCAAGGTACAAGGCAAGGCTTGTTGTGAAAGGGTTCAGTCAGAAGAAGGGAATTGATTTCGATGAAATCTTTTCTCCAGTCGTGAAAATGTCTTCGATCCGAGTTGTGCTTGGCATGGCTGCAAGCATGGATATGGAAATCGAACAACTCGACGTGAAGACAGCCTTCCTACATGGAGATTTGGAAGAAGAAATTTTCATGGAGCAACCTGAGGGGTTTGAGGAGAAGGGAAATGAACACTTAGTGTGTCGGTTGAACAAGAGTTTGTACGGTTTGAAACAAGCTCCACGACAGTGGTATAAGAAATTTGAATCCTTCATGATAGATCATGGCTATCAGAAGACGACTGCAGACCACTGTGTATTCGTGAAGAAGTTCTCCGACGGGGATAATATTATCCTCCTGTTGTACGTGGATGATATGTTGATCGTTGGTCGTGATACTGCGAAGATTGCTAATTTGAAGAAGGCGATGACTAAGTACTTTGCTATGAAAGACTTAGGTCCTGCAAAACAAATCCTTGGATTGAAAATTTCCCGTGACAGAGAGAGCAAGAAGATATGGCTGTCACAGGAAAATTATATCGAGAAGATGTTAGAGAAGTTCAATATGAATAAGGCGAAACCAGTAAGTTCTCCACTAGCTGGTCATTTCAAGTTGAGCTCTCAACAATGTCCTGGAAGTAAGGCCGATGAACTAGAAATGCAAAATATTCCTTATGCATCTGCAGTTGGAAGTCTTATGTACGCAATGGTGTGCACAAGACCAGATATTGCTTATGCAGTTGGTGTTGTTAGCCGGTTTCTTTCAAAACCAGGAAAAGCGCACTGGGAAGCTGTTAAGTGGATCCTCAGATATTTGCGCGGTACATCCAAGATGTGTTTATGTTTTGGTCAAGGCGACCATGTGTTAGATGGGTATACAGATGCTAATCTAGCCGGAGATCCAGACTCTCGAAAATCAACTTCGGGATACCTGATGACTTATGCAGGGGGAGCAGTATCATGGCAATCAAGGTTACAGAAATGTGTAGCTCTGTCTACAACAGAGGCGGAGTACATCGCAGTAACTGAAGCTTGTAAGGAACTCCTATGGATGAAAAAGTTCTTACAAGAGTTAGGTCAACAACAGGAGACGTATCGACTATACTGTGATAGTCAAAGTGCGATTCATCTCGCAAAGAATCCCACCTTCCATTCCAGGTCCAAACATATCAATATGAGATATCATTGGATCCGAGATGCATTAGATTCCAACCTCCTACAACTTGAGAAAATCCATACCGACGATAATGGATCAGATATGATGACGAAGACCTTACCTATGGAGAAGCTGGACGTTTGTCGAAAGAAAGCAGGTATGGCAGCGTTCCCACTTAGTCGGGAGGGGGAGAATTGTTGGAATAGTGTCCCTCCTAATGGGACAAAGATGCATTAAATGCATATGAAGAAAATGGATGTGCATGGAGCTAGGACGGTGAAGCTAAGTAGCTAGGCATGCACACCATTTTCAACCTTTGCAGCTACACACATTTTTTCATGTCACTAGTTGCAAAATGTGCAGTACCACGGAGTACTATAAATACCAAGCTGCGGAGGAGTTCAGCATATCATCCATCCCAGCAAAACACATAACCCAGTAAGTGAGAAGTAATAAGAGTCTTACTGAGAGTGTGAGAGAAAAATACAGAGAGTTTGAGAGTAATTGTGATACTACTCAAATAATCCTGTCAGTACGGTATCCAGTCGGAAAGTCGTAAAACCTTCGACTGAGTCCCACAAAAATATAAAGTATTATTTCTGAGAGTCCGAGTGTTCATTCGGGTAGCCAGAATAATATTTGTAAGCTCCTAGTGGGTACTAGGAAAGTATTGTATTCCCATTATTTTACATATAGTGGAGATATTAAGCGGCCTCAGGGTCCCGTGGTTTTTACCCTTATTCAGAGGGGTTTTCCACGTAAAAATCGTTGTGTCTTTGTTCTTTATTTTCTTTGACGTATTTATTATCGTTTAGCTTATTTTATAATTACACTCGTAAAAGGGTAATAGGCTCACGCTTCCGCTCATCTTTTAGTCCTATTTCCCAACAAGAACAAACACACTAGTACTTCTGTAGATGTTCATTCAACAGATTCAAACAGCAGAAAATATCGTTGGCGTCTAGAGGTGAGGCCTCAACAGGTACCTGCAGGTAATAAACATCATACGAATGAGGATCCACGCACAGTTCCGCCTAAGTGTTGTGATTCGTAAGAACGTAAAGTATTGAGTAGTACTAACCAGGGTTGTTCATCAGATAAAGCACCTATGCGATCGTTGAATCTCGACACTGGTACCTCCTCCTACCACAAACAAAAAAAAAAGCATCAACTTACGAGACTGATCAGCTACACGATAGGGTCGAGCTGAGAATGATAAAAGAATGCAACGTAACGTGAACAGAACTTAAATTGAAGTTAACCTGAGGCTTAGGAGCGTGACCGTCTCGTTGTTGAGCATCATCAATACCCTGGAATATGCATTGGAATGGCCATAGGAAACTCCAACAGCTGCAACTGCTCTTGCTCTGGATTCCAACCTCAGACGACGACATAGCTTTCCGCTGATAGAATTTTTCGTGTAGAGATTAGAGAATATCGTATTATTGATCTGTATTCGTTAATAAGTTGTTATTGTGTCACAATAAACTTGTATTTATAGTATTGTGAAGATATATTAATAATATAATTTTCTAATTCAATCTTCAGTAGGAGTAATATTTAGATTAACTTTAGATTAAATATATAATTACTGATATAAATATACATCTTCTTGGATATTCTAATTCCACTGGGTTTAGGTGATACGAGTATATGTCATACGGAGTATATCACATAGTTAAATAAAGCTAACAAATTACGGTATTTGTTTTTATCCACCTAAGTGAATATTATGTAACATTTATTATTCTCGTCACAAACAAGAATTTGTCTTCTTTTACCTATCAAACGAGCCACCTTCAATAGACCACTACTAGACCGAGCACGTTTAGTTTGGCCACCCTTTTGGGCCAAATTTTGCCATCTCCACCGTGGCTTATACTAAACAGGTCGAGTATAACATACCATGGTTTTTTTTTAAAGAAAAATGATGTTATATACGTTAGGTTTGGGTTAGACCAGAGAGAGTTGAGCGCAATCCGCCCCAACCTCTCTCCAACAGTGGACCTAAACCCGACTTCACTAGACCGCTCCGACCCCTAGTCTTAGGTAGCCCGCACTGGCTAGCTAGACCAATCTCTTAAAATTTGTGGGCAATCCAGTATAGACTATAGACTATAAGTTGGTTGGTATTATTGTTTTACGGACAGTGATAGGGCGCTACCGGAATAAAATAATAATAAAAAAAAAATCTTGAAAATCTTTATTTTGATTTTGGGTAAAATTCAAAAGGACATACATACGTGTCACGGGTATTACACTAATTTATTATAAATTATTTAATTAAGAATATTTTAAATAAACTAATATTTACCGTATCTTTTAATTGATTCTTCACCAATATTTTAAGTATTACTGATTCATCATTAGTTTTTGGAAAAAAATATTCACCGTTACCACTTTAAAACTTGAAAGAAGATCGGAAATTAGTTACGATTAGAAAACTGTTCTCAAATTTTGGTATGTACGTGTTTATCCTCGTAATTTTTCAGTTTGGTAATCGTATTTAGTTTGTTCGAATTATTTTTACGTGAATGCTCTTATTTCAGTAATCAAATTCGTAAAAAACGTCATCGGTTCCAAATTGTTACGGAGTAAAAAAAACTAATCGATGCGATACTACTTAGAAATTAATGTTTGTAAAATAAATTACCTAGCATTTTTGGTCGGTTTAGATTTTCTTTTTCAAAGTGGGCGATATTGTCAAATAGGTCTGGGTTTATGGTTTTTACGATACAATGTAAAAAATCTAGAAATGTCGAAACTCAATCCACGACCCATTTGACTCGAACCCAAAAAGATCCATTAATCTAGGATTGAAATCCGACTCGACCCTTATTGTAACCCGACCAATTTAACGGATCTAAAATCTTCTAATCAAAAAAATTCCGTACAGTGAAAAAAAAAACAAATTTTCGTCTACTCCATATTTCAATGTATAGAATTCTATAGGTTATAAAATTATATATAATATATCTGCAATATGCCAATATATATATATATATATATATATATATATATTTTCATCACGCAAATCTTCATAACGCAATCTTCAGATTGTTTTGTTATTTTCTTTGATTTTTTCTTTTTTTAATTATATATTATAAGTTATTTTAAATATGTGAATTACCGAATTTACCCTTAACAACCAACTTAATTTAAAGTCATATTTTAATGAAAATAAATAAAATAAGTATAGTAAATTACTTAAATATCCTCGGTGGCGCACAAATTCGACGCCACCCGGAGACGCCATCTCATTATTGTTGTTTTACTTATAAATTTGGTAATACATTAATTTATAAAATCAAAGAATAAGTAGGCGTGCCTTGTTATTATTGGGTTGTAATGAATAGTCTTCTTTTATTATTACTCCTGGTCTCCCTCCATCTGTTATATGTCTCTTTCAAACAATCTTCCCACTATAGTAATCTTTCCGTCTTGATTATTTGTTATAATTTGATTAAAATACTCTTCACAAAAAAAAGTAAAAGACCAACAAATGACTGAGTATGAGTATGTTAAAGTCGCTCTAATTCACGGACATGGTGATCATATGAGTATGTTAAAGTCATCGGAATCAAAGAGTCTTGCTCTTTTGGATTGAAATAGATTGAAGCACCGTGAATTGAATTGAAATACACAAAATATGTTTAATTGAACTAAGTCTAAAGTGAATTGAAATGGAGTAACTGAGACAAAGTGAACCTCAACTAACCTAAAAGTGAGATGATTTGAACTAAACCGAAATATCAAAGTAAACCGTAAAAAAAAAAACCCCAATTATCAAACACCACAAAATTTCCACGTTACATATTTTAAGTTCTTTATAAAAGCAACCGTTAACATGGTCTTTTGAACACAAGTTTTCCTATCAATTTATTATACATCAAATATAAAAAAATGGAGTCGGAATCAAGAATCGAAACAAAAATAATGTCGAGTGAAATTGTCAAGCCATCATCTCCAACTCCACTTGATCGCAAAACTTTCACTCTATCGTATATTGATCAAAAATTCCCTGCACCCTTTCCAATTCCTATGATTTGCGAATAATAACAATAATAATAATAATAATAATAATATCGCCCCTGTGACTCCCTCCAACGACAACATTTGTGCGAAACTAAAAACTTCGCTCAGCGAAACCCTAAGCGTGTTCTATCCATGGGCCGGACGTTGCGACGTGGATAATAGTACAATGTTATGTTATGATCAAGGGGTACCATTTACCGAGACTAGTGTGAATTGTAGTATAAACGATCTACTCAATTCGTCTCAGAAACTTGACTTGATGGACACGTTTCTTCCTGCCCTTGATTACCGTGCCCAAATGACTCGACCTGTTTCGGAGTTGGTTCCCCTTTCGTTTCAGGTTAATGTTTTCGAATGCGGTGGTATCGTCATTGGATGTTACTTTCTTCATAAGCTTATGGATATCGCCTCTATATCTTTATTTCTTCGGTATTGGGGTGACGTCACTAGCCAGCGCTATGACGACCTCGTGGGGCCCGATTTTGGAGCCACCGTCACCGCTTTTCCTCCCCAGGCCCTGCCTGCGAAGGCAAGTGATGGTGACGGTGTTGACCTAGAAAAGTATATGTCCAAGTTATTTTCACGTGTCGAGTCTATAAAGCTGATATGCAGAAGCTTTATATTTAACGGCACTGCTATAAAAGGGCTCAAGGCAAAGGCTGTGAGCCCTGCAGTGCCTTACCCGACAAGCTTTGAAGCAGTGTCAGGGTTCATGTGGCACCAAATCATGGCGGCCACAATCGACAAGCAAGCCGCACCCACCATACTCGCTTTCAGCGCAAATATAAGATCAAAAACGACCCCACCGCTTCCCAATGAGGCCGTGGGCAACGCGATCACCGGTTTGCACGTGAGCGCAGAGATATGGGACGAAAAACTCCCATACTACGTGAACAAGGTCCATGCAACCCTTTTAACCGTGGGTGAAAAGGTTAAAACAATGGAGAGTAAAAACTCGGCCGAGGCTCAAATTACGGAGACTACTGCTGCTAACACGGCGTTACAAGGGTTGGAGAAGGCGATGAGGAGCTACGTGCATGTGAGTAGTTGGAGTAAACTCGGGTTATACGACGTTGATTTCGGGTTTGGGAAGCCTAGTAAGGTAATTCCGATTATTGGTAGCACAAACCCTTTCCGAAGGAATTGTCTCAAATTTGTTGAGTGTAATAATGGAGATGGGATTGAAGTTTGGGTGTATATGGAGGAAGACGAGATGCAAATCCTTGAGGCCAATCCACTATTTCTTGAATTTGCGTCGCCGGCCTAGTAGTTAAGACTTGCAATTCTTATGATAAAATACAAAAGGGTTTTGTATTATTGGAACTTCTACCCTCGTTGAATTTATAATTTTATATTCATTATAAAAAAAAAATTGTGTCAAAGGTGAAGGGGAAGATAAAATAAAAACGGAGTAAGTATTAAAATCATTAATTACGAATAAATATTAATAAATGAGTAATTTGATCTTCAGTCATTTGTTTTCGCTAAATAAAAAAAACTATATTTAGTGAGTTTGTAGAATCTTACGATTCGATTGTACCCTTTCTACCAATCCAAAGTAGAATCCCGATTTTGACAACATTATTGATCGTAGGTATGGTTGATCCAAACAGTGTAGTTACCCCATTCATTGCTTACCAAACAAGCCACCATGAAATCTTCAATAATCGACCACTACAAGATGATCTATATATAGTACGGAGTAGTAGGAGTACAGTACAGTACAGTACAGTACAGGTTGAGGTGATCAGATTATATGCGGGTTGGGGCCGGGCTAATTGTGAAATTTTGGCCCACGGGCAAGCGGGTTTGGGACGGGACGGGTTTGCGGGCCGGACTTTTGTATATTTTTAAAAATGTTGTGTCCAAGTCCGCTAAAAATTTGGACCGTCCGAGTCAATCGGGCGATACGTCCCATGACCATATAAGCACAGGTTGCCCCGGCCCTCAAATGTTGGCAATCCACTATTGGTTGTATTTAATTAGTCACTCTCTAAATTTGTTGGCAATCCAGTATTGGTTGTATTACTACAGTATTGTTTATGAAATTGGCATACACTCATTTGTTAAATCAGTTACTCCCTCCCTCAGTACATTGATGTTCCCATTTCAATATGGTACATTGATTAAGAAATCAATAATGAATGGTGGTAAATTGTTTGGTGGGGTTCAAGAAGTCAAATCACAAAAAGTAACCAATGAAAAGAGAGTAAATTAGATAAATAAGGAAATTTTTGAAGTGGGAAAATCTTAGTAGTGTTTCCTTTTAAGGAAAGTGGGAAAATCTTAGTGGGGTGGAGGGAGTAAGAATCATTAGGTGAACTAACTGGCTATATATACTACTAGAACTTGTAGTGTTACGTACATGATGCATGCCACGATCAACTCTGACTTTCCACCATTTCCCCATCTCAATACTCTTCTTATATATTCCCTCCTTTCCAAAATGTTTGTCCCGTTTACTTTTGCATAATAATTAAGAAAATTGTGTAATGATTGGATATATAGACAATTATGTCTATTTTATAGGATGATGTGTGAGGTGGTGTGAGTTAATGGAATGATAAAATGGTAAATACTTTGTCTTAATATGGACGAAGTTGTAAAAAAGGATAGACTAAAAAGGAAAGTTGAGAAATGAGACAATTTTTTAGAACCTATCTAAAAAGGAATATGGGACAATCTCAGTGGGACGGAGGGAGTATTACTGACAGAGTTATATAAATACCACACCGAATATTTATTGAAGTAGGGCTCCTGTAAGACGGTCTCATAATAATAAAATAAAAAATTTATCAAAATAAAATCATAAACAACAAAGTGACAGCCTCATTAAAAAAAGAAAATTGATAAATACAGCCCTAAGGGCTGTATTTAAGAGACTAAAAAAGGAAAAGAATTCTCAATACATACACATTAATTACATTGGTTTATGTGTAATTTTCTATTTATTTTCCAAATTAATACCAAATATGGAAGTTATTCAACCATAAGGGTTGTATTTAACATAACCCTTAAAAAAATTGTGTTATTTGAATAAGTTGGTCTTACATAATAAAAAATAAAAAGGAGAAAGATCATAAATGTGGGAGTAAATCTAGACGACAAATGATTGATTTAAAAAGGAAACATAAAACAAAAATAAACCAGGTTCAGAATGAAAATACGGAATAGTAAACAAAATAGGAACTCGGAATACAGTTTTTCTTGTCAATCCATATCATTGTGCTTCGGTTTCATCTATTAATACGAGGTACTCTGTGTTATTTATTTTTTACTCCCTCCGATTTATTCATTTTTTGTTTTTTTATATTCGTTGTGAATAATAGTTAATTTTAATCAAAGACAAATAAATAAATGAGACGGAAAAAATATTAGATATATTTGAAAAATGAAATACGTAATAGGACAGAGGATCTGCACCGGTTCAACTCTACCACGTGAAGGGAAGTAACCAGACATACAATAATATAATGCTAAAGTTTCCACATCAATGTACTGGATGACCAATATTTAACGGTAACGTACACGACGTACAAGTATACAACCCAATATACTCCCTCCGATTCATTGGACTCGCAACCTATTTCATTTTTGGCAAATTCATCAGCTTTGCAACATTTCCATTTTGGACCATATTTTTCTTATGAAATGACTAACCTACCCTTAACTTTTCATTACTATATTCCAAAATATTCAATCTAATATTATTATATTACTTAATCTTACATGACATCACTATTGTGGTCCACCAATTCACTTTCCTTATTTTTTGTGTGAATAGTAAATGTTGCGATTCCAATGAATCGGAGGGAGTACAATAGATGGCCGACCAAGAGCATGACACAACTCTCACACATAAAAAACAAAAAAAAAAAATATGACACGATAGAAACAAACTCTAATTTATACTCCCTCCAAGTTTTTATTATTGTCCCAAAAAAAATATGACACGATGGAAAATAAGGAATGAGAAATGAGTGGTTCAAAAAAGGAGGAAGACAGAGAAATGAGAGAGTAATTGTGAACCACACCGGCCTAAAAAAAAAAGTGGGACAAAAATCAAACTCAGCCCAAAAAGAAAAGTAGGACAATAATAGGAACTCGGAGGGAGTACTTCGTGACATGATCGAGTACGTTAAAGTCGGAATTAAAAGAGTTCTATTCTTTTGGATTATTGAATTATGTTGAACAACTGAGCAAAGTGGGTTGAATTGAATTAAATTGAATTTATATTCGTTTGAGAACAATGATTTTATTTTGAAATTTGGATTTGAGCTAAATACTTCATTTGTGAGATGAGTTGAATTTGGATTTTGAAAATTTTGTCAAATCCAACTAAATATCAACTATAGTAAAAGATCTCATTTTCAAATGACATCCTGATTCATATCATTGTAAAATTCATCATTTTACTTTTATAATTTGACGATAATTTAAAATGAAATATAAATTCTCAAACGCTACTTGAAATAAATTGAGCTGAAATAAGTAATACAAAGTGAATCCGTGAGTCCAAACTAAAATATATTTAAAAAAAAAAAAAAAAAAAAAAAAAACTGAATGGTTTATTATAAAAGCAACAGTTAACATAGTCTTTTGAGCATAAGCTAAGTCTTTCTATAAATTTATTATACTTACATCAAATATCTATACAAAAAACATCTAAACAAAATTAAACATCTCTTCAAGGTCAAAGAAGTACAGAAATGGAGTCGGAATCAAGAATCGAAGCAAAAATAATGTCGAGTGAAATCGTTAAGCCATCATCTCCGACTCCACTTGATCGCAAAATTTTCAGTCTATCCTATATTGATCAAACTTTCCCTGCACCCTTTCCTATTCCTCTCGTTTTAATTTACGCGAATAATCATAACAATAATACCGCCCTTGTGACTCCCTCCAACGACAACATTTGTGCCAAACTAAAAACTTCGCTTAGCGAAACCCTAAGCGTGTTCTATCCATGGGCCGGACGTTGCGACGTGGATAATAGTACCATATTATGTCATGATCAAGGGGTACCATTTACCGAGACTAGTGTGAATTGTAGTCTAAACGATTTACTCAATTCGTCTCAGAAACTTGACTTGATGGGCAAGTTTCTTCCTGCCCTTGATTACCGTACCCTAATGACCCCTCGACCTGTTTCGGAGTTGGTTCCGCTTTCGTTTCAGGTTAATGTTTTCGAATGTGGTGGTATCGTCATTGGATGTTACTTTCTTCATAAGCTTATGGATATCGCCTCTATATCTTTATTTCTTCGGTATTGGGGTGACGTCACTAGCCAGCGCTATGACGACCTCGTGGGGCCCGATTTTGGAGCCACCGTCACTGCCTTTCCTCCCCAGGCCTTGACTGTGCCTGCAAAGGTCGGTGGTGATGGTGGTAGTGCTGGTGTTGACTTGGAAAAGTATATGTCCAAGTTATTTTCGCATATCGAGTCTATTAAGGTGGTATGCAGAAGCTTTATATTTAACGGCGTGGCCATAAAAGGGCTGAAAGCAAAGGCTGCGAGCCCTGCAGTGCCTTACCCGACAAGCTTTGAAGCAGTGTCAGGGTTCATGTGGCACCAAATCATGGCGGCCACAATCGACAAGCAAGCCGCACCCACCATACTCGCTTGCAGCGCAAATATAAGATCAAAAACGACCCCACCGCTTCCCAATGAGGCCGTGGGCAACGCGATCGTGGGTTTGCACGTGTGCGCTGAGAAATGGGACGAAAAACTCCCATACTATGTGAACCAAATCCATGCAACCATTTTAACCGTGGAAGAAAAGGTTAAAACGATGCAGGGTAAAAATTCGGCCGAGGCTCAAATCACGGAGAGTAACACGGCGTTACAAGGGTTGGAGAAGGCGATGAGGAGCTACGTGCATGTGAGTAGTTGGAGTAAACTCGGGTTATACGACGTTGATTTCGGAATTGGGAAGCCTACTAAGGTTATTCCAATTGGTAGCACAAACCCTTTCCTAAGGAATTGTCTCAAATTTGTTGAGTATAATGGTGATGGGATTGAAGTTTGGGCATTTATGGAGGAAAATGAGATGCAAATCCTCGAGGCCAATCCACAATTTCTTGAATTTGCTTCTCCTAGTTAAAGTTGTACCACTAATACTTTCCATCTCAATCATTTGTTTTTTTTCTTCATCCTACATTATTCTTTTCTTTTACTTTTTACGAGAGAGTGTTCTGACCGTGTGTTATCGTGAATAAATATTAATATTATTTTCTTGTTGAGTATATAATTTATAAAATATTTTTCCATAGCAAATATAATTTGAAAGTTATGTTAAATCTTTTCATGCATGTAAAAGTTTATGACCCAAAAAAAGTACTCGTAAATAAGAAGATAATAGTACGAGTACTCCGTATAACAAGAGATTCTGTAGTCTTTGTTAAGGAGGAAATAATTACCCGAAATTCCTAGAAAAAAATCCCCTTAATCCACCATTGGGAGGGACAGGTTTTGAACCCTCAATAACCCGCCATTCCCAATAGCATTTTAGTTCAGTTGTCTTTCGCAAAAAAAAAAAAAAAAAAAAAAAAAAAAAAAAAAAAACTAGGATCCTGATGCCTGCTATCGCCTATGACGTCTTGCTAGGCACAAAGCCGCCAATGGCGATGACGGCTTTATATGTTATTTTTCCCCCGCCATTTTATCATTCTATAGACCTACCATTCCTAGTGGCGGGTTTAATCCGCCCAAAATTAACCCTACATCCGAACCTAACTTAACCCCCATTTTATTAACTACGGAGTAGTTTTTAAAACGACCCAAAACGTTAATTAGTTTAAAATGGTGATTTGCTTTCAGTTATAATAATGGGTGCTCATTTAGAAACCTAACAATGACATACTAAGATTTTGTACAGACAACTAAAGCATAAAACCATGTCGAAGTAGATGGCGCGGCCATCAATTTCCTTTATAGATATAGCTGGCGTTTTTAATTTTAGTAGGAGGACGAAACCGCTAATGTAATGGCCATTTGCCCCCCGCCATGACTGCTTCAATCTCCCATGTTTTCCGCGGAACATTGCTCATGTTCTTGCACCCATTTGCAGTGACATACTACAAAAGTAGAAAAAAGAGTATAGTATCAGAATTTCGCCAAGAGCTGAACGAACAAAAGGTTCTATTTTCTGGTAACAACTAGCGAGAATGACCAAACAAATACTCCTAGTAACAGACAAGCGTCAAGTACTCCGTCCATTCAATCTACGGTTGCATACGAGCCAATGTCGTTATACGTACTATTTTAGGATTGCTTGAAGTAAGGAGTTAGTGACATAAACACAGAATAATATCATCAATAAAGTACCATCTAATGACGACAATTAAGAGAGAAAGAGGAGGTTAGCTTAAATAGTACATGTAAGAGCGCCTTTAGTCAATCACGAGGTTGGGGTTTGATTCTCATCTGTGACTAAATGTACTCTTTTTCATACCAAAAAAATAAATAAATAATATAAACAATTAAGAGAGAAAGAGAGAATACCACGTCACTCTCTATACGTACTCCACCAAAGCCCTCAAATCTACTAATGGCGTCACGGTTGAAGAATTTAGCAGTGACTGAACTTTGCATAGCCGGAATTAACAAAGCATTGATAAAGTAACATCCGGGTTCGACAGTAATAACCTGAGATACAATGTAAATAAAATCAGTCATGTGCTCAATAATTCATCAAAACTATTATAGTATCATCTTAAGAAAGTTTTAGCAGTTTGAATATTGAGAGAAGATATCGTTTAAAGTCAATGGTGTAAGACCACCCAAGTAATAAATGAGACGGGGTGAAGTATTTCTGTTAGCAACCTATACTACATGTAGGGGTCGAAATGCGGATGCTGAATAAGAGGTACGGAGTATTGCTTTCGAATTCGAGGGGTTCACATTGGACCAGCATACCATCACTATGCACTTTTCTGGATATATGTTTACAAGAAGCTTATATGACACTAAACATTATTGCAGACGACGTCCTACAACCATTCATAATTGAAAATTTGAAAGTGCCATTATGGCTCCATTTATAGCAAAAAAAGAAATTCTAACCATGTCTTCTTCTAGTTGTCGAACTGTTCGTAGAGACTTCAATCCAGGCTCTTTTGGTCGCTCCAATCCCTGAAAATTTGGTCTCGTGATATTACGTTGAGCTACTAGTAAAAGCATTAAGAATAGGAAAAAAAAACTAGATAACAAAAAATACCTTGAGATAGCCTCCAGGATCATGAGTGTCAATGCCAAGCAAGTGGCCAAGACCATGAGGCATAAAATTAGCACCCAATCGATGGGTCATCATATCTTCAACATTACTGAAGGGAGGAAGCCAAGTACCATGAATGAGAAACCACATTTAGAATAATTAGTAAGAAGAATCTGTGTAGTTTATTACCCTATGAGAATAGATCCTTTCTTTAGCGACTCCAGAATAACTTTTTCGGCAAGCCTGCAACCACAATGAATATACTCATTATTAGAGAAAGGTGCAAGGAAGTTTCTAAGAACACAATAAATTAAGCAAATGGGATCACATAAAGTTAATAGGTCCCATTGCCAAAGATAGAATCCATGCATATACCACATAGATGCAAACAAGCTTCTAAAAACACAGTAAACTAGGCAAATTGATTGTTCATGATAGAATAGATTCATATAGCCTACCAAATATTCGTTATGCAAAATTGATCGTCTATGACTTCATGGCGGCAGTGAATTAATACAATAAGCTCAGTTTCTACGATTATTCATAAATTTTAATCAAACCAGATGCTACGAAGAGATAGTCCTGCAAGTCTTACAGATGCATATTTATCCAGCTAACCCCGGGTTTCATTGCATCTATGACAGAATCATGAGCATCAAGAACAGCCTGCAACGAAGAAAAGAAAGATTTAACTTTGATTAATACTACGTATAAAGTTGAGTGGTCTTCTCAATTTGTCAACTTATTTGGTTTTCGCTTTAAGTGTATAAAATGTAGAGTAATACTTTCCATATTATATGCTGAACTTTGGCCCCAAATTAAAGAAAAAACATAAAAAGTTGAAATTTGACAGGGTAAAAAACTCTCCTGGTTGAAAAGTGGCCCTTTCCCAGAAGTTTAATGAATAGATTCTGAATCATACTTACATTGTAAACAAGACACTGATCATCAGTAAATTTTCCATATACCTGAAAGAAAAGGAGAAGTAAAATAGTCAGAAAATAGTTTCTTAAAATGAAAACAATCAACAGTGAATGTGCATCTGTAACCTCCTAGAGAGTACGGAGTACTCCGTAATATTTAGCAACAAGAGAATTCTCAACACAAGTAAACTTCGGTCAGAATACCATGCTCAAGCATACAAACAAAAGTGACAGACAATAACTTACGAGAACATTGAGAAAAAGTTACTTACTGGAAATGAACAAGTTATGTCGGAACCATAAAAATGATATTCAGCTCCCATATCTAACAATGCCATATCTCCATCCTCGAATGTCTGCATTCAGGTAAACGATTTATGGAAAATTAGCATCAATAACAATATATACTAATAAACAACCTGCAATGAACCAGAAACAAAAAGGTGAGTTAACCATGTAGTGAATGAGTACATATCAACAGTCATTTAAGCCTTAGTTCCAAAATGATTTGAGGCTAATTAACATGAATCATCAATGGAAACCGTTAACAGTCAAAAAAAATTGAGGAGAAGACAAGACAAAGGAGAGAAAGATGACCAAAACATTAATGACAAAAAAAAGGATTTACGTTCTCACAGGACAAGGTATAGGCTAGCCAAACTGAAGTTTCCCCTCTTAAGCATGTATTCTGAATAACTAAAGGTTGAGGAAGAGGCAAGCACATGTTGTGTGACTTTCATAGATGTTGTCAACCGCTGATTCGCTGAAGGAAGATTCTATTTGATTGGCCTATACTCCCTCGGTACCACTAAGTTCTTCTCACTTTTATTAGAATGTGAGGGGTATAATAATCAAATGGGAAGATCATTGTGGTACGGAGGGAGTATGGGTTTTGCATTCTACAAAGTTTCCAGGTTTCGATCAACTGTTTTCCCGTTGGTTTATCATTACACCAAAATGCATAATCTTCTTTGTTTTGTCTTTATTATTTATTACTATTAGCTTCTTCAACTCATCATGTAGTACAAAGCTTCGGAGAGCTAAAAACAGTTATTGAAGGAACCATCCACCAAGTGTGACAGGCTCTTAGTGGAATAGAGTTCAGATCATTGTTAGCTTTCCTTCATTTTTAATAGATGAGTTGCTCAGAAACATACCCTTTCATTTGGAGCTGCTGCATGGCCATAATGAAGAACAGAACTGCACAAGAATAAACGAACAACCTGTGAATACATCTTACTAGATCAAGTGTACTTGATAAGATGTGACGAGGCAGCTGCCGCACCATAAAATGTAAGAAGGCACAACATTTACAGGCACGAATTAGACACTTTATAGGCTGGCCTTTTTTATGGTATTTAACTATATCCACTACTTAAGCTCAATAATTTTACAATTTGGCGTCAGCAACTCCTAAAATTACATTTGTCGCCCAATCCACAATTTTGGCTCCTCCACTGTTGAAGTATAAGATCAAGAGCATGGGATGCATGAGGTACACTTTCTATATGGGTTGTTGATAAAAAGAGGTCACATCACCACATATATCCTCCAATGAGTAATAACTACTACTTTGTATAAATAATATTAATGTAAAACAGCATAAGAAGACACGAGGTCCTCAGTTGCAAACTAATACAAAAAAGGCAGTTGCAATTAATAAACACTATCAGAATAGCTATAATACCCAGATTCTAGGAAATAACTCTGTCACAAATAAAACCCAAGAGTATCTTTTTTGTAAAGACGAAAGTAGTTTTAACGTGTTGTAATTCAGCAACAAACTGAGTTCCCTAAAGTCATTTCATCTCAGGATCAACTCATAGCATTTTAGGTATAAAGATAGATGGAAATCATACCTATTGTCACCTGTTGCACAAATACATGTGTAGGAGCAGTGTCTACAACCACCATACATATAAGTATGATGGAGAAACATGCTTTCCAACTGATACTCTTTCATCCCCACTTTTGTATTTCTCATAACCTGCTTGCAACAATTTCATAAAATGAACTAGCGGCACAAAGATAGGATTCTTGTCCAATAAAAAAATCTAAAACAACGCAACAATTAGAGTTTTGTATGACACTAAAGTGTCCAATTAAAAGCCAGAATTTCACAGTTTAAATGAAAGCAGGAAACACTCAATAAGGGCAGACGACTGAAAAAAAATTAAATTGTATGCAGAATATGTAGCAACTAAACTAAGCCTCTGCAGCTCGCACTTAAATATTAGTTTCTCTTTTGAATCCCATGTTAATTTTGTATGCTCACGCACCTACAAAATTATATCAGTAGAAGAAAACGTATGCTGTTAGGGGGAGAACAAGCAAGCGGCACTATTTGACAAACATACCTCAACATGAGCTTCAGAACTTATATCATTTGCATATTGGATAAGATCGAGCTCCATCTTTGACTTCAAAACACGGCATTAGGTTAATATAGGATGTAATGTACTGAGATCGGTTTCAAAATTCTCCAACCCCTAATCATGAAAAAGAACACAAATCAGTAGCTAACTTGGATAAATGACTAATGATAGTGCCAAGCAAGACATAAGGCCATAAGGGTTAAGAATGAAAATTGCCAAAAGGGGAAAAAATGATCTTCAATATTATCAGCTACTATGAGAGAAAAAAAAACATATTAGGTGTTTGACAGCCATTTAATCTGGAAAAAACCTAAATCTGGAAAGGAGACACGATTTAGATTTGCGAAGAATTAGAAGTTAGGAAACCTCATTTTCTAGCACTTTGCTCTGGCTCATTACTTTTTTAGCACATGTTAGTCTTAACATTAGAGTGTCTACTAGCACGTCATTGTAAAGAACTACACTTGTTAATACAGCGCTGCCACAAAGTTGAAAATGTATGCAGCGCGGGAGGCCTTGAAGAGCATACATCTGAAGTTTGAGTGGTGTGAGCTAAGATAGGAGAAATGGAACAAAACCAACATTTACAATAACAAGTTCAGTCTATGAACAACAAGAAAGGTATTGACCACGCGGCCTTACTCGAATAAATTGATGATAAAAAGCTAGGGGGGAATCAAAGTTCCACCTTGAATGCTGCTGGTTTAGAGAAATTGCCACTATCAGTGTTAAGTCCTTGCAACAGAAACAAAGGAGATTTTGTTTGTTTGTTGCAGAGATTTTGAAGAATCTCCGCCATCTCATCCACAAAGTAAGTCATTGTTACCATATACCTATCCTGAAAACGACAATAGAAAAGTCCATAAGGAAATGCATGAGTCTATTAATGGGGTACTTCAATGCCAAAATAATTTGCCTTTGTGTTTCACCTTAAAATAGGACAGTGGTTTGACCTCCCCTAGCCATACAGCATATTCAGCCGGCAACCTTGGAGCAAACAAGATTGAATTCCCGGTACTAACATCCTTCCACCAAAAATGTCCATAATAAGTATCAACGCCAAAGAAACAGAAACATTAAAGAACAACAGCATTACCACATCACCACAGTGCCTCACAGGCCTTCACCAATGGAAGGCTAAAGGGTTGGACTTACACAACGTTTCCCTATGTTAAAACTTAAAACACATTGATAATTCGGATGCCAGATGACCCGTGATGGAAATTACGTCAGGATTTTCTACGAAACAGTTTTCCAATTTGTTAAGAATGGTAATTTTCTTTTAAAAGCTGAAAATATGACAGGGATATGAGATGGCCAACATGACCTGACATTTTCGAGGACACGGACCCTGTTAATTGAGGTACTTTAAAAAGATAGTCTTATTGAGATGTGACCGAAAGAATACATCTACCCAATAAAAATAATACTCGTATAAGTGCAAGACTGAAAAAGAGATAACTGAAGAGAAAAAGATGTATGGAGTATATTGTATAGAATGAGACAAGGGTAAGCATCTTACAATAGCTCCATAGAAGTCAGGCTCCCTAACTCCGAACAAGTACGCAAAATAACTCTCTTGCCTAGAAAAAATGTAAAGAGCAGAGAGGTTAATATTATCTCAACTGGTATCATAATAAATTATTCCATATAAATAGACTTTCAAATAAATTCTTCAGCTTATTATGCATTCCATACATCATACAGTAGGTTTTTTTTCCATTTTTTATAAGAGATAGTATTCGTTTACTTCTTTTAACAAATGTTGTTTCTCTTGTTCTCCCATTACATTTTTTTTTTCTTTTCCGTCTTCTTTTTCCCTGCTTCTCTTAGTCTCACTTCATTTTACTTCAATGATTTCCTTCCATCTCTTCATCGTTCTCTCTTTCCCTTTGTTTTTCATGTGATTCCCGCTTCAGTCTTCCTTCTAGTCTTATTTTGTTGCAGGTATATCTTAGACTTTTTGGTTTGATGCTACTAACTAGTACGGAGTAGTAAGTACTAACGACTCTTCTATTGCGAAAAGATTAGTCATACTGAGTTCTAGGGCAAAGTGATTCAACTTCGACCTTCTCAAAAATGTCCCCGGAATCTAACCAAAATAAGATGTCATACAGAATCGAATTTCAAATCATATGGTTCATCTTTTCCAAACGAGCTAATCATCTAATAATCCTAAATTAGTTAATATTATTATCTTATCATTGACCCATTAGTACCTAAGATGTCTTAATCTACCACCCTAGAGGTTCGAGTCAACCGTTCCTATTGTAATGCGACTAACTACCCTGAGCAATTAGTGAAAATAATTCAAAGATCGAATACAATATACAAAAAAAACCCAGCAAATGTTAATATAATGACAAATAATTAGGGTTTATCTGCTTCGACATCGATTATCCCGCAATAGAATCACCTATGCTCCACCCTCCACCACCACTTTACAATCAATCGATTCCCCTCCGTCTCAACAAATTCTAATTAAAATACTCCTCAATATTCAGTACTCAGTGCTCAGTACTCTCAATCCCAAATTGAAAAGGCGATTACACTAGCAGAAATCAATCACTGATTAATAAAATAACGAATCAACGTAACGTAATTACTAACCTAAAAAGTTCGGCATGATCAGTGCAATAACGAGTCTTCTCTTCTCCACCCTAACAATTGGAAAACCTCCATTAAAATCCAGATTGAAACGAATAAACAACTAAATAGGATGATAATTGAGTGAAAAATGCGAAGAAGAAGAAGAAGAAGAAGAAGAAGAAGAAGAAGAAAGGGAATACCTGAAGTAAGACGAAACCTTGGATAGGAAGATTGTGAAGAGAGAGGTGTTGTTGAAGAGATTTGACGAGTTTATCGCGATTGATTGCGTGGAGTTGCATAGGAATGTAAGGAGGGGAGAGAGATGAGGGAGTTGGTGGTGCGATCGCCATGGAAATGGCGTCGTCGTTTGATTCCGCCATGGAAGGAAGTTTAGGGAGTGAGATCAAGTCAAAACACTACTATAGTTTGCTTTCTTGCCTTTAGTATGAGACTGGAGCTCGCAATTCGGGCCCGTCGCATGACGGCTGCACAATCCGGTCCGATGCTCGGAACGGCCCGGTTTTCGCTATAGACGTTTTTCCAATTAATTTTTTTTTAAAAAAAAAGTGAGATTAGTATTCGACTCATATTCGTAGAGGTTAGTTAGTGGCTAGGGAGCCTACTTATCGACAACTAATTATTCAAATGGACTTCAAATCCGTTGTTAATCTTTTGCAGAAGGAGGAATCGTTTCTGACGATTGGTTTCATACGGTCAATCTTTATCAATCGCTCATCTCGGACCATGATTAGAGGGTGCAAATCGAGCATGTGTATAGAGAAGATAAGATGAGTGGGAGTTGATCAACATGAGCAGACCGGTTTGGCTGATGGAGGAATAGGACGTTGGATGGGCTATTGGCCTCGTCGCGTTCCTTTTTATGTTTTTTTTTTTTTTAATCTTGTAGTGTATTCAGGTTAATCCCACCTCTATTTAACCAAAAAAATCATCAAAAAGCATTGTCAGACCGGTTACGCAGTGACTGGTGTACTTGATCGAGCTTCCTGGGCTGGAACATCGTCTCTAGTTATCAAAACTCATACTAGCTAGTACAGTTTTCAGATGATGAAGTACAGAATTAAAGAGTCTGGGGATAAAAGTCATAAAACTAACAGAAAGTCAAGGCCTTGAGCCTTGAATTTGTGCAAAAGAGGAACATGGAGGTGGCCAGTGAGTCTCAGTGCCAGTGGCCCTGCAGTTGCATCTTTCACCTTTCATGTCCGGTTAACAAAATTCGAAAATCAGTGCAGCTGACTGGAAACATCTTTCTTTCTGAATATACCTCTTCCATATGTCGCCAATGCCATTTCCCATAAGAGGGGAAAGAGTAGGAAGACGAACATACTCACAGGCAGCATCGCTAAACTAAAAATCAAAACAAGCCTCCACGGTTTCCCCTGGCCGAAAACAAGGTACAGTGTCGAACTGAAAGCGATCATCATGCACGTTATTGACACAAAAAGCACTATCAGACCGATTGTCCACAAGTTGGGCAGTGCAAAGTAGAAATCAGCTTCTGAATAACGCGAGGTCAGGATTGATAAGAACATGAGGATGGAAGCCACGGATGAGAAGAGCGAGGCTGCATCAAATGCACCAAACACGGCAAATGCTCTTGTTTCATGTTGCATAGGTTTGATAAACAAGGGTGTGCCATTGTTTTGGTCGTTGCCGCCTGGAACAGTTATGGCCGCTGCAAACACTACTGTGGCAATAAGCGCTGCCACAACTGTACATGAAGTTGCAGTGTCTTTCAGCCATTTTTCTCCTTCCTTCACCAAATTTCTATGTGACTCGCTCAACACAATTGCTGGTGTTTTCCCGGCTTTGTTTTTCGCAGTTTTGAGTGCCTGATGAGATAGCTTTTCTACAGCCTACAATTCAGTTAAGCCCATTTCAGTCGGAAAGAACAATGCCTTAAGCTGCACTTAAGAATACAGATGTAATCATATACTCCGTAACAGAGAGATTGTTCAAGAATAAACAGGTTAGGTAGGTAATGTAGTACCTTAAACCACTGTAACTCGCGTTGCATCTGTAAGGCTGCACCTGAGACGAGATTAAGACGGTCTGTAGGTGATAATCTGCCAGCCAAATGAAGTATATTGTTCCCTTGAGAATCAATATACTGTGTCACCAAATTTTTGTACTCACTCATTTGATATATAAGGTTAAAAACATTTTCTTGACGATGCGTGACTGCTAGCTGAAATACATTATGATTTTCCTCATTAGAAGACCAAATAGCTGCAGGAAACGCCTCTACAATATCCTCTATGATCTCGTGAACTCCCAACTTGGCTGCCACATGAAGTGGTGGTCGAAGTAAAGAAAACGCTTTCGTATCATCCAACTCCATGATTTCCCTGCACAACAGTTTCGCAAGCTCCAGTGCTTCACGATGCATCAATTTCATCTCTTTACGATAATAGTAGAATGAAACTGCATGTGAAAACCACATCATTACAGTTCAATACAACATCACCTATCATGCACCTTTTGTTAAGAGTAAAGGATCATTCTTTACGAATCTTACCGGGTTTCAAAATGTCCGGCCAGTATTTGACGCGGCTTCCACTGGGAAAAGCGGTGTGCTTCTCAGCTAACACTTTTAAAGGAGATCCAAAACCACTTAGTTCCAAAGTAGCCAATTCCGGATACAGCCCAACCAATTCAAGGGCTATATCTGCTCAAACAATTCACCCCAAAAAAAAGCGGGTTATTCGTTCTATTTCTAGTTCAATAGACTCGATAACTGTGAATGTTGTTGTTAGTCTGTTACTCACCGAAAAATTCTGCAATGATGAGATGGACAAGAAGTTTAAGACCAGATTCGCCTGAAAAGGGTGTAGGGTCTACATCAGATCGGGTAACAGTCATTAAATAGAGAGCCAAAGGCTTGTGTCCATATTGAGCAGCCCTGTGGATGGGGAGTTCAGATTTGTTAGAAATATTGGGCAAATTAGGATTCTTGCTGACCAAAAGCTTGGCAGCATCAAGATTGCCGACCATAGCGGCCACAAAGAGGACAGTGTCGCCCTTCTGGTCAGTAAGGGTCAGCTCTTCTGGGGACATTTTCCTAACCAGCTTCTCGACGAAGGGTGTTATGTCATTTCCAGTACCGACAGCTATGTGGAGGGCCGTCTCTGAGGCGAGCGTGATCTTGGCAATAAAGGCTTCTGGATTATTGTCCAAGAATGCTCTTGCTTCTTTCCATTCCCCTTCAAGTGCAGCTTTGTACAATGGCAAGTAGTTACCAACTCCATTCGACTTGCCATTCTCCGTCCTCTTTTTATACCTGGGCCCTGAAGTTATACAGCAGCAGCAGCAGCAGCATGTTAGTCCTGAAAAGATTTGGGGTTGGCTAACATGAATCATTATTCGAGATCGTCAAGTTGTTCTAGGAATGCTTGGACCCTGGTGTTATATATATATGAAAAATCTAACAGACTTAATTCCTCATGCACCGATGCACGTTCTAGGAAGGCTTCCCTATAGACGATTATTTCGCCCACAATCTGAGTGCAGCGTCGTGAATCAAACATCTGAAGAACTCTGAGAAGCCAGTATTCTAAAACCGAATGCACTGATACAACGTTCGGATCATAATTGATGGGATGTCAAATACGTTTGCACTAATTCTCTAATGAGACACGGTCTCCCATTGAGTTTACGGTGAGACCTCTCGGGTGAGGAAATTACTTTCCTAATTTGGTGAATACATTAGTTAGGTCTCACATTATATTGATGAAGCCATGTTTGGCAAACTGCACTAGCAGGCATGTTTGGCAAACCGTACTAGCAGGGTTATAGCCGATAACATTAGCAAAATACGATTAGTAGATTGTAACTTTAGCAATAGCTTTGACTATCAAATTAAATCTAGCCGAATTAAGAATGAGGGTTTCGTAATTAGCCGATTATAGGACAATCAAATTGTTTTCATATACGTAGTACAAATTGAATATGTTATTTCAATATGCTACTATTAGCGGAATATTCAAAATCAATAGATTCCGGTCAATGCAATCACAATGAGTATGTTGTTTACAAAACACATGAAATTAGTAGATTGATGACCATCAATCTACTATTTAGACCGGAATCTAACATGTTATTTAACAAACAAAGTCATATAACTCATAATGTCATTAATCAAACACAAACCTATTTAGTATTAATCAAACACGTAAAATCTCCTTTATATACTACTAGTAGTAAAATTTTGTCAATATGTCATTTAAGTCTTTAAGATAGAGGGCTTAAGTAGACCGGCAAACAGGTCAACCAAGTCAGGTTCGTGTCGAGTCAATTTTGGGTTATAAAAATCGAGTTAACTTCGGGTTAGACTTATCATTTCGGGTTAGCTATTTTTAACTTTTTTTAGTGATATCGGTTTGTTTTCTATATTAATAGTCGGGGCAGTTTCGAGTTAGCTTGGGTCAATTCGGGTTACGAGTTAACTTCGGATCTTTAATTTAGGTGTTCGGTCAAGTTCGGATTGACTTATTCAGATTAAGTCACTCAATCAATTTTGTCGTGTCCAGGCCTAGCTAAGACCTTCTCTTTCCGACCGAATAAGTTAACTTTATTTAATAAGGCTTTATAAAATTGAATTGAAGTAGTTGAATTAATTAAGACAAATTATTTTTTTGAAACCATTAATCAAGTCAAATTAAAATTAATGAAACTAGATTTAAGTGAAGAACCACCTCTACCATTTCTATTCTGCTCTGATGAAAATAATCCACCCATACCCTTTTTTTTATCAAACTTAACTACTCGATCTTCTAACTTCTACGTAATTAATACGGAGTACTCCGTAGTACTGAAAACTCTACTTAAATTCTTTTCGTTTCTCTTTTAGGCCGCCTAGCCTTCTTCGAAGCACCAAAAAAAAAAAAAAACTCTACTTAAAAAAAACTCAACTACATTGGAGTATTATATTACGGACGACTCGTAAAGTCCTTTCTTTAATCTTTAAAATATCACCAAGTTATTATAGTACTGGAGTAGCAAATTAGCAACGGACACATTGTGGGATTCAAGGTATCAAAATATCAACGTGTTTTCGTCTTTCTTAATAGTTACCTGTGTTTGAAAATCTCTCAACATATGAAACAATAATAGGGGGCTCGCTTGGGATGAGTTTATGATTTCGGGAAAAATGAACTAGAAATGGAGAAGCTTGTTGCTTGGTTGTGATATTTTATGGTGTAAAAGAGATATAAGGGAGGAATAATTATCTCATTGGGGTAATGCACTAATGCATTAGTTGGGGAAGATGGGAGTAATATTTCCCCTAATAATTGGTTAGATTACCTTCATTTTCTACTTGCTCAGCTCAGCTATTCTGTCATTTTCTAGTTCATTTTTGCTTTATTATTCCTGAAATCATTACCTTAATCCCAAGCGAGCTCTAGGAGGTAATCACAGATCATTAATGTAAATAATCACCTATCATGAGACGGTCTCGTAGGAGTTATTGTGGGTAACAGTATAATATTGGCGTATAGGATAAAGATGAAGCGTTGACTACATACCCCCGACCCCGAGGCTAAAGCTCGAATTCAGAAGCACAGATCAATCCCCGGCCCTTACAATACAAACTCTGAAAATCAAAGAAGAAGTAAACAAAGAAAAAGCAATGAGTAGGGAGCTAAGTATCCAACAACCTGTTGAATGCCATCGAGTCCTTGCTTGAACGCTCCGGTTTAGGGTTCGAATCCGAGCTCAAGAAACTCCAGGGACCCGTCTCAGCTATTGACGAGGTATCACTTCCTTTTACACTTAGACCCATTTAAAGTTAACATGGACCCACTTTTTGTATAGTTTCTAACGTTGTCCCATTTTTCTTTTGGTCTGAGTTTGATCTTTTATCCATTTTCTACTTTTGACAATAAATGTGTGTTCACATTTATCCACCAATTTTTCTCTTTCTCCTTTGTTTTTTAACCACTCATTTTGACAATGTCGGAGGGAGTATTACGTAACTGGACTCATTTTCGAATATTGAGTCACTTCATCGCTATCATACCCGGCGCCGAAGTCGACCAACATCTCACAAAGCTTGACTTATAATGACAAAACAAAACGGTTACTTGAATATATGAAGAGAAATTGAAATATAAACTCGTGTTTATTTCGGTAAATATTTCTCTAATTAACTTGTTAACCGTGCCCATTTTAGAAAAATCTTTATGGAATGACCTAAATAGAGATGGTTAGTACTATTGTTGTGATAACTGAAGGGGTAAAATCGAAAACTGGCTCCGTATTGGGTTAACTTTTATTCCCTCCGATTTTATATGTGCCCCAAGTTCATATATTTACACATTTGTCGTTCTATTAAGTTTTACGGTACATTATTACGAAATAAGGTCAAATAAGCCAATTGTACGCGACAAACAGAACCCAGTCCTTAAAGGGCCGAAGCTACAAACCGTAGTTTCGCCACTACAAGATTGCCTTCAATTGATTGTTGTAGTAAGTTATTGTCCAGGGTACTAGACTAAGACGTCTTCGGTAGGGCTGAGCAAATTATCCGACTATCCGAATCCGATCCGCTATCCGATTCGTATTCGATTCGAAAAACCGGATATTCGATCCGAAAAATGATTTCGGATCGGATATCCGATCCGAACATTTCGGATATCGGATCGGATTCGGATATCCAAAATAATTTTTTCGGATATCCGATCCGATCCGAACAACGGGTTATTTTTGCAATTTTTATTTTGGGTTAATGTATTATAGGGTAGATAGGTTATAATTTAATTCATTTTACGTTAAGTCTTGGTGACATTTTTTATTGCCTTAAAATATAGAATAGTATACTCCGTATAATACTAGATTAATTAAAATTAGGATTTTTTTCTAGTTGAATTGAACTTCATTTAGAATTTTATTTGACCAAAAATCTCAACCAAATCGGATATCGGATAGTTCGGATATCAAAAATCGGATATCCAAAGTGATTCGGATCGGATATCGGATATTAAAATTTTCGGATTTTCGGATCGGATATCTCTGCCCTAGTCTTCGGTGTGTGTATATATATAGGTACTGGTTGATGCATTAAGATGTGAGCAGTATCTAAACTCGGAAAACCAACAATGCATTGAGAAGATTAAAGAGGTTGTTTACGAAGCTGATGATTTAGTTGATGAGTTACAAGCTGTTAATTACATGAAGAAGTATGCTAAGCCGACTTCAAAGGTGAAGTCCATGTTTTCTAACACATCTGGAATGATTAAGGGGGTTAGGAAGCAATGCGAAGGCGTTAATGATGTTAGTATTCACCCTCCTCCTGCTGCTGCTTCTGATACAGAGGATACCTGTTCTTATTTGTATGTTCCCAATGTTATTGGGAGGGACCCCGATGTCGACACCATCCTGGACCTGTTGATATATGGTGATCACGGGTTCGTTTCTATTGTTGGTATGGGTGGGTTAGGGAAAACCACAATCGCTCAACTCGTGTTTAATCATAAAAGGGCGATCACTACTTTTCCCTCCATGGTTTGGGTTTGTGTTGCGGAATGTGATACCTTTGAAGCTATTTGTGCTAAGATTCTCAAAATCGAGTTCCCATTGGAAAACACTTTGAATTTGCCATTGGCCAATGATGATGGCTCCTGTGTGCACAAACTGTGTCAGTTGCTTCAGATGAACAGGTTCCTGGTTGTTCTTGATGATGTCTGGTGTGAGAATGGGGACGAATTGGAGAAGCTTCGTCGACTGCTTGAAAAAGGGGTGACAGGGAGCCGGATTCTAGATACAACTCGTGTTAGAACTATTGCGAGCAAGATAGGAGGATTGCGAGCAACATCAACGTTCCAGTAAGTCACTGGACAATCAAACTTAAACTCGTTAATATTGAAGCACATACAGAGGTAAAAGCCATGGCACCATGAGTCCATGATGAATCACTAGGGAGCCACAAGATAAGCGAGTAAAAGGAGTGGAGAAGTGAATGTTACGAAAAGTGAAAACCTTTTATAATACTCCATAGAAAAATAAATAGAAGTCGATAACTACAATATCTCAATGACAAAACTAAACTGTGCACTGCTTCTGTAATTGGCTGTACCAAAAATCGTAGTAGTTCTTAAATCAGTGAATGGAAAATAAGGGTTCTTGACAAAGCGGGATATCTGTAGGAACCCGCTTTTGGTTAAAGCTAAAGTTCAAGCTTAGGTCCAGCAAATTGACTCATCATAATTGCCAAATCCATCCCGTGCACCATTGTAGGGACTGCAACATCATAAGGACAGTCTTTTGTAAACCCAGCCTTGCCAGACTTCTGCACTTTCTTGATGCATCGCTTGAACTTCTCGTGGCATTTTACATTTGTCATACCTGAAAACTCAAAACTTGTCAGGAACTTTTAGTTCAGTTCACCTATATATTGTCTCAACATCTCAATCCCATATGATAAGTTGAAAAGTGAATAAAGAGAAGCCAAGTCAAGTCATGAAAACAAACGAATAATTTAAGATGCTGCTATCACAGATGTTCCGAAACAGTCTATTTGTGTGCTTTAATGCACGGGTATGGCTCTATACATCCGACCCCCTTATCTCATCATATGTAGCCAACGTAGGAGGTACTATGAACTCCCCTCTAAGGCTATAACAACTATACCCCCTCCCGACACAACGAAGGAGAGGATAGAGTAAGTGTACTTTCTCTTACAATCTCCATTTCCCTCTCCTTCATATCCAACTAAGCCATTTTGCTTCCCAAAAGGGGGAAATTGTGGCATTCTACTCCTCTGTAATCAGTCCAATTCAAATGAAGCCTAAATGTCATTATTAGGGTTGTGAGTGAGTCAAGATATTTGACTCACTTCGTAAAGCTCGGGTCCAAAAAGCTTGATTTGTACTCGATTCGACTTTTCAAATATAGGGTCAACCGTCCATTTACTATTCTACCCAAACCGAATATTGGCTTGAAAAATTTTCAAAGCATTTAAACATTAAAAATTCAAAGCCTTTCGAACAAGCATCATCACTTCAGTAAAAGCCAAAAAATGTCACCCAATACCTTAAACAACTACTCCGTATCGCACATATGTCTCCATTTGTTATCAGATGACAATTCAACTGAAAACCTTAGAAGCTGGCTCAAACCCCCTAAAAATTTGACTTACTACAGAATCAATTGTAGAATAC
Source organism: Agrostemma githago (assembly GCA_958450325.1). NCBI lineage: Eukaryota > Viridiplantae > Streptophyta > Magnoliopsida > Caryophyllales > Caryophyllaceae > Agrostemma > Agrostemma githago. The sequence goes on along the minus strand of OY288245.1, from coordinate 73,699,692 downwards.
TGGAGAATCTAATACCACAATCTTAACAAATTCACCTTGGAAACTAGCTCAAAATTCCACTCATCTCAGGATAAATTGTCGAACACTTTCTAATTCCGCAACCTAAACAAAATTGGCAAATCTCAAAAAACTCATTGGCTCACTCTACATTGCATTAACATATAGTATTACTGCATAATACGATCAAATTCCGCAATCTTAACAAAATTCACCTTAGAAACTAGCTCAAAATTCCACTCATCTCAAGATCAATTGTCGAACACTTTCTATTCTCGCAACCTAAACAAAATTGGCGAATCTGAAAAACCCCATTGGCTCGCTCTACATTGCATTAAAATATACTCTTTATTGTATGATACTATCTGATTCCGCAATCTTAACAGAATTCACCATGTAAACTAGCTCAAAATTCCACTCATGACTCATTTCAAGATCAATTGTCGAACACTTTCTAATCCCGCAACCTAAACAGAATTGGCAAATCTCAAAAACCTCATTGACTCGCTCTACATTGCATTAACATATACTCCAGTATCTGATTCCGCAATCTTAACAAAATTCACCATGGAAACTGGCTCAAAATTCCACTCGTCTTTTCCTAATCCCGTAGCCTAAACAAAATTGGCAAATCTCAAAACCTCATCGGCCCACTCTACATCGCATTAACATATACTCCTATTATTCTAGAATACTATCTAATTCCGCAATCTTAACCAAATTGACCTTGGAAACTGGCTCATAACTCAACTCATCTCACGATCAATTGTCGAACACTTTCCTAAACAAAATTGTCAAATCTCAAAAACCTCATTGGCTCACTCAACATAACATTAACACAACACAATCTAATCTAAAACTCAGAAAAAAATGGCGAAATGCTGACCTTGCTTATCGACGCAATCATCATGAATTTGACAGCAAGAATCAAGATCATCACAAGGCTTCTCTCCCGGACATCCATTATGACCTACACCGCAATATTTCCCATACCGAATCCCCATATCTACATTTCTCCAACCAAAACACACACTATCACTCAAAATCCAATTAAATCAAATCAAATCAATCAGAAACTGCAGAAACGAGAAACTCACTGTCGCAATTATGCGCGACACATTTCTTGCTGCATTGGATCTGCAAAAAAATACGATAGAACAACAAAAACGCGTCGATAAACTTGATGAAATACATCGTACAATCGCCTTAGAATACGTAATCGTTTTATGTCATATAACGGTCGATAAGGAAGTAGGTGGTGGTGGTGGTGGTGGAGTGAGTACCTGAGAGTCGTTGGCGGCGGAAGTGGCGACGGCGAGGAGAGAGAAGAGAAGGAGGAGGAGGGAGGTGAGAGATGAGTTGATTGGGTTTTTTGTTTCCCGCATTTTTTCTCCGATTTTTTTGTTTTGTTTTCTTTGGGTTTGGGTTTTGGTTTTGGTTTTGGTTTTGGTTTTATTTTGATTTTTTGCTGCCTGTGAATTGAAATGAGCCAACTGTCCACCAACTACACTCCCCCGGAGTGAGGGTTCAAAAAGTGATCCGGAACGGTAAATTCAATCTACTTTGACCTTATGGTTCGGTCCGATCCGGTCCTCGGTCTCCAAAAACTTGGTTGTCAACTTGCGGTCCAGTCTGATCCGGTCCACACTTTAAAAAAATAATCAAATTTAGTGTAATTTTTCGGTCCAGTCCGGTCCGGGTTTCTTTGTTAACCGGTTTTGTTCGTGGGTTTGAATTTTTTGGATTGTCGGTCCACGGGTCAATCTGGTCCGGTCCTGATTTGAACCGGTGAATACCCCTACTCCCCAAAGGAAGCTCATGAGTAGGTTATATTCGTGCTGAGTAAGAATCGGGTTAAGTTTTGAGTCGGGTCAATTTTATTATTACTCAATTTAATTCTAAACTTTATGGAAGATGGAACAAAAATTAAGCTACGGAGTACATATTTAATTGGAGAGATTATAGAGGTGAAAAAAAAAAAAAAAAAAACACTCCTACTACGGAGTACGGAATACTAATTTACTATTCTTGTAAATATATCACGAGAAATTGAAAAATGAATTCATAAATTTTACTCGTACTTAGTAAATTATCCACCCACAAAAAACTCCTACAAGACGATCTCACAATAATTTTACCAGATTAGTAACCGTGTCTATTTAGAAGGTCTCAGAATTAAATTATCCTAAAATCGTCTGATTCATCTCGATCTCACAGTAACACAACAACACGTTCTTTTTTGAAGACAAGTTTGAAAATAGAGGCGATCATTTGCGGGTCCGGACCGGACACAGACCGGACTAAATGTGAAATTTTGGCCCACGGACAAGCGGGTTAGCAGGTTTTGGATGGGTTCTGGGGTCGGACCTTTATATATTTTTGAAAATGTTGGGTATAAACCCGCTAAAAATTTGGATCGGACAGTACGTCCCATTAAAGACTACTGTATATTTGAAAATTAAAGGAAAATAAAGTTTCACCGCCTTGGAACCAATAATAATACGTAACCGACCTATAATAATTACTTTCTATAAATACCCGACGACTGCCGTTAATAAACATTCATACTTACACCATTCAAATCAAACCCTAGAACCTCTTCTTCAATTCAATTCAATTCAATTCAATTCATTCCCCCAAATCTAATTAAAATCTTTAATCAATTATCCATCCACAAAACAATGATTACCCTAACACGTTACATACCCACTACCCAAAAATCATTCAAAGTTGAAGTCACACCCTCCATCACCCACAACCACAACCACAACCACAACCACAACCACGCATCAATGGAAGCTGATAATAATGATAATGATAATGATACAGAAATCGCCATTGATATAGAGTACAAGAACTACATTGAAGGTGTGACTGATGAACGCGTGACATTCACGTTACCCTTAGAAGACGAGATTTCGTCCGACAACATATTCGAAGGCGGGTTTCGTGATTTGGTCGAGGAGTATCTTGACGAACTCGACGTTGATTATATGGCTAGGCCGATGGTGGTCGACGCCATTGCTACAGCTTACTTGGGCGTCAAGGAATTAGTTATTAGTAGTAGTAATTCTTGGGTTGGTATGTCGGTTAGGGTTGAGGTTGATGAGTTCGATGATCAAGATTATAATCGTAATCGTAATTATGAAGTTAATGATTATGGTAATGGTAATGAGGAGGAGATTAGGGCATTCTTGGAAAGGTGTGGGGTGAGTTTTAGTACGGTGGCGGGTGGCGGTGGTTGTGCGATATGTTTGGAGGCGGTGGTGGTGGGGGGTATGGAGGTGGCGAGGTTGCCGTGTGGTCACGTGTTTCACGGTGGTTGTGTGGTGGAGATGGTGGTGGTCAAGGGGATGACTGCTTCCTCTCATGCTTGTCCATTGTGTCGTTTTCAGCTTCATTAGTGTCTTCTACTTGTAACTAAGCTACATGTAGTTTATGTGTTTAATTGTTTATTGGGTAGGACGATATGACGATATCCTATCGTAGAAAGATTCTTTTTGTATAAAAAGTTCATTCATTTACAAATGATAAATAAAATTCTTTTTTCATAGAAGTTGATCGTCTCACGCGTGAAACCGTCTTATACTATAATACGATGGGGTTGTTCATTGTTTGATTTAATAGATCGACTGATCGACCATGAATCATGGCTTCGATATTTTGTGGTTGTGATAATTTGAGAAATAGTGTTAAGTATGGAGTTAATTATGTTGTGTTGAAGGACAAATTAAACTCCAATTTGCAGTAAAAAGAATCATAAAAGGACGAAGGGAGTAATTATTATTTTAGTGTACAAAGGATACTCAAAACTTAACAAGCCTAAACTCGACTTTTTATTGTGCAAATTGAATGACTAATAGGTCGGATTAAAAAAGGATTATATGGTCGAATTCACTTTCTACAAACGAACAATCAAATACTAGTACTTGACTAAACAAATGTTTGGGCCTTAGGGGTTTATGATTGTCCCGTTTCATCAAAAAAAAAATCGGAACATTTGCATTAGAAAGCAATGCTTCACACTTGAAAATAGAACGAAATAGTACTCGGTAACTGTAAATAAACAGATCAAAAACTTAAACATCAATTGACACAAAAAAAAAAAAAAAAAAAAAAAAAAACTTAAAAATTTGGACAAACAAAGAAGGGTGTTTCAAATGATTTCCCAAAAGTTTCACATCATCGTCACCATCGATAGTGATTAACGAGATTATTTCATAACAAGTGTATGAAGAAGCACTACATCCATAAATCCAACTTTATAAACGAAAATCCAAAAGCAATAAATCCAGGTATCCCATATGACTTTGCAAACTTCAACCTGCAATCGTAAAACAAAACACGTCTGGTTAACATGTGATTAGCAGATTCCCATAGCCGAATCATGCATATTACAGTTACTCCGACATAGTCTTGATACTATACATGGATGCACCATGCCTTCAAGAATGAGAGTATACTGTGCGAGGAGGAATGCATCTAATGATTGAAGTTCTGAGTATCAACATCGAACATATGGCAATGAGAACAAACATTTTAGATCGCAACTAGTATGCTACAAACAGAATGCACATAACAGTAGGCCCCCAAAAATCACAGCACTCGCACAAATATGTATTAACTGAGAGATCGGAGATTTGCATCAGAAATTATGTCTACAATCACCTAAGCAACAAGAAATGGTGGTTGGAGAATATAACACTGTAGTAGCCTGTGCTACCCGCATTGCACCAAGTCAAAAACACCAAAATTTCATCAGTCAATATAATTTACGGAGTATTTTTTCTTACTCTCACTATATAGTACTACAAAACTCTCAAGGGCTTGAGGCAGTGCTAAGAGAGTAAAATCACAACAGCAGTGCAAACAAGCCTTTTAAAGTCTCACTACTATCAGATGCCAATAGTCCGTAAGGGCACTTGATCCATTCTAACAACGAAAGCCCTACAGCTGATGTTATACTGATGTTATACAGATACTCCCCGTCCCTCCATTCAGATCAATTCTTTACTGTTGAATTGGCCCAAAAACAAAAGAAAGAGAAAGCGTTTATCCATTTACTCATTTAGTCACTACTTGAATAACCCTTCCCCGTCCACACACATCACCTCTTACTCTTCAGTTTTACGTCCCAGCGTGGAACTTCAAGCCATACATTACCCTTACTGGTGTAGCCACTATAGAAGATTAAGCAATCTGTGGCAATATCCAATGCCTATAGTCTATGGACAAAATCAATGTACCTCAATCCCGGCATCCCGCATTTCGCAACATATATGATCCATGCTTAATTCAAACACCACACAGCCTAAAATGTCCAAATAGCACCAACAAACACCACTCATCTTCAAACATGTACAAACAAATAATAGCCCTAATATTTTTGGTCTTATTCACATCAGAAATCCACCATTTTACAGCGCCTTTACACTATCATTACCTCAATGCATATTTACATGAAGCCTAGATCAACCACAACCAATAAGAGCAGACAGAGGAATCTCCAACCCCCATGCAACTTCCACTCCATCATTCTTATCTATCTCACACATACAAAAAGCTTAATATTTTCAAAACACCATCAGTCTTCCTACAAATAGTCTACGCTCTCCCTTGCCGGGTGTTTTATTCAATGCGAGTAGTTGTTACCTTCCTATTTTGGATATGTTATATACTTCCTAGTTTGTCTTTTAATATTAAAATGGCAATTCCACTCTCTCCACCTTGATCCTTGTATATAAAGCATACATATATAAACATTACACAGGGACGGAGGGAGTAAAATAATTATCAGATTCAAATCAATGAACACCACACCCAAAAATCCTCTTTCAGTAATCGCTCTCCTATGTTCAAAATTTTCATATCTTTTCATCGATCACCTCTATAAGATCACAAACAGGTTCTAAATATGTGTGCACACACACATTTAACAATCAACAAATTCAGAAGTCATGGACATCATCTGTATCCAGTTGTCGAATCCAACAAACTTAAACAACAGCAACAACCCTTTCTCGGTTGCTCCTATAGATACAGATGACACGGAAAGAAAACTGTCACGATGAAATTGCATCAGATACCAAAATTAGTAAATCCCCTCAGAGTCTCGGACGTATTTCATCACAACAGATTCACTAATGCAAACAAAAATCGACATGACGAAAGTTGAAAACGATACACAAATTTTGATGACAAAAAACTACAAATCACCCAATTGACCGTGCAATCAGCCCTTCTAAAATTCAGCGTCCCCTAACCATACCCAGAATTCAACAAATCAACGAAGACGACAACAACATTACTCGGTGTCCACACAGCCTTATTCAAGATCACTCAAACATGAAAATTGCATCAATTGACTACATTCAACATATCATTTCTTCCGTCAATTCGCAAATCAAAATCCAATCAATTAAACACATTCAAAACAATCAAAACAAATCGATTCAATTCAAATCAAATGAAATGAAATCACCTGAAATCAGTGACCGTGTTGCTTAGCGTGCTCCTGATGAGCGAGATGGCGACGCTCCTCGGGAAGCGCAACGAGGTAGGAGAAGATCATGCCGCCATAGCAGACATGGAAGATAGGATCAGGTGAGTTAGTGACGATGTACTTTGCATGGTAGTTGTCGATTCCTTTGGCGATTGTTTCCTTGATGAAGGTCAATGTCAGGTAGGGCTTCAATTTCTCAGGTACTTCCCTGACCTTCACGCCGCGGAGCTCGTTGATCAGATTTCTCATCGCCATTGGGATTGATTTGGGGATCTGGAGAGAGAAGATGGAAACCCTAGAAATTTGATTGAAGAAGATGAAAGGAAGATAGAGAAGGGAAGAATGATGAATTTAGGCCTACATTCGTATAATCCTTCATTTGGGTTGGGCTTTTATTTCATTTTTCGAGTATCTCGCAACGACGTCGTTTTACCCCAATTTTAATTTTGATATTTTCACCCGATATCTTAAGATTATTTCATTTTCTCACTTATACGGTATACCTTTTCTTCTCTTAAAAACTTTGACTTGTTGTGACTTGTAGCCTTGTAGGTATAACTTCTGGAAACGGTAAAAAAAAAAAAAAAAAAATAGCAAATCATTCATTCTTACGAGGTATTTGGTGTTAAATATCAATGGACAGAGTCGTGGGCACCAGCTTTGACGTGAGGTTAAGTAAGTGCGCAATAGCTCTCTACCAACTTTATATATGTTTCAAGGTGAAAGATTTAACTAAAATAAAGATATCACGGAGTACAAAGTAATAACTTGATGAAAGAACAATTTAAGGTACCGTTTGGCCTTGCTTATGTGAAACGGTTTTTGTTTCCTAGAAGAAGCTTATTCATAAGCTACTTTTAGTAAAAAATTTAGGTGTTTGGTTATTGTTTTGCAAAAAATACTTCAATACGAGTTTTTTTTATCTAAGTAGATGAAAAATTTTAAAAATAAATTTGAAAGTATATCAAAATGGGTCTCTATCTGTAGAGAATGAAAATATATGAATTAACAAGTATTTATTTTATTTAATTGAATTGTTTAGAAACATATTAATTTGTTATTTAGCCTCAAATATCTTGAAGATAAAACTAAAAGTAGAAGCATCAAATTGATGCTTCTACTTTTAAGGCCAAAAATCAACTTTTGAGCTTTTTAAAAATAATTTTTAAGTTGCAAAAAATGGTATGTTTGGCCAAGAAGTAGCTTATAAAAAACAAAAACACTTCCAAACACTAGGCCAAACACCACCTAAATCGATGACACAAACCTGGAGATGGAAGTGGACACCTGGATCAGTGGGTTGACACGATCCAGCACGACACGTAACCCATTAAGTCGAGCATACTTTGACACAACACCGTATGTCATGGCGACAATTTGATGAAAAAAACCGTGGCTATGCACGACACAACACGACCGACTTGGGCGCGACATGCACTTGGCAAGCCAAAAATAAGTAAGAAATAAGCCTAAATATGAGAAATTGGTTAGGCACGCTCAAGTACGACACAAGTAGAGGTGATCATATGCGGGTTCGGGTCGGACACGGACCGGGCTAATTGTGAAATTTTGACCCACGGACAAGCGGGTTCGGGACGGGGTTAGCGGACCGAACCTTTGTATATTTTTAAAAATGTTGTGTCCAAGCCCGCTAAAAATTCGGGCCGGACGGGACGGACCAATCGGGCGGTACGTCCCATGACCAGCTATAGACACAACGTGACACAACATGTTATGAGTCGTGGACCGTTCCTGAGCTACCCTCTCGTAACACTAACACGACACGAGGTGACAATACATTACAATAGGACCCATTTCCATCTCTACCCAAGCCCAATATAACAAAATCTTGAAACCCAACAACTTGACTTGAGAATTGAGAGTTGAGAGTTGAGAGTTGTGAGTCGACTGATAGATTCATAGAATCAAGTTGCTGGAATTGAAATGGGGAATAAAATAGTCTTATCCACACGCTACAAGTTGACTACTTGAATTATGAAGTTTTTTATAGTCAAGGACTCAAACTTTTTAATTTTACATTTAAGGACCTAAGATCATATTCCATGTAGTTTAACTATTTCGAAACTAGTAGTAAAAATTTGTGAGTTACATTGGTTTTTACTTGTAATCTAGAGATTAACGAGTATATGCAAAAAATGGTTGATACATTTAATTTTTAAATACTAAACTAATTTATTCAGACAAAAATATATGAATAATTTTACATCAACGGCGAGATTCTGATTGCATGATTTAGTTGGATAAACTATATTTTTTAAATAAAGTAATTCGTAGAATTTAGGAGAAAACACATAATTTCAACGCAACTTTTATCGACTCGAGCTACATCATTGTACCCCTGTATTAGGAAACCCAAATTCTTGGAAAAGACGGTCTCTCAATGAGAGACCACTCTTCAGTACCACTTTATTTCCTATTCGTACCCTTAAATGACAACTTTGTTTCGTATCTGTTTTTATAAGAAGCGTACCCTCTTTATATTTATATACTCTTTTATGTTAATCGTACCTATAATGAGAGACCGTCTCTCAGGAGACCTACTCGGAAACCCATAGGGTGTAAACAAATTAGCATTGATACAACTCTAGGTTACCTTAGATCGATGGAGTTACTATTAAAATTATAGAGCTACGGAAATTTTTTCAAAAATAAGAAAATGATTTTACTCTTATGAAAGTTTAGCACTTCGGCGATTCCTTTTCTACTTTCAAACAAAATATTCCGCAAGACGTTCTCAATTCCTCAGCAATAGCAATAGTAAAAGCTACACACGGCAACATTTTTACATATGAAATGACTTATTTCTCTTCAATACTAAAGCATAAAACTGATTCTCAATTTTAGAAACCAATCTTATACGAAGTATTTGTGTTTAACATATATGAACTTAGGCTCCTAACTCTAAAAAAAAAAACGTTATTCCTCCAAAAAAACCTAGCTTCGGTAAGCACCTAATTTTAGCTAATTATAATAGTAATAATATTACTCTCTCCGATTGCCTATTATTATCTTCACTCTTTTCTTATTTGGCTGAGTTTGATTTTCTTCTATCTTTCCCTTTAAGGAAAAAGGAAGGGGAAGAAAATAGACAATTGATACGGGTTAGTCGCGTCACCGTAATCAAAATAAACTTAGATTACTACTAACGGATAGCTAGCGGTAAGTAGGCCAGGGTCGATTCCACAGGGAGGCAGGTTGAAAATTATATGCTAGTCAATTAATCTAACCGGTCACGATTTATAACGATTGGGTGAATTGACGATCTAATAAAATCTAAAGAAAATAGTTAAGAAATATCAAATAAAGAAAATCACCAGAGTCGTCGGATCACTACGATTAAAACAAGCATACATACGATTTCCAAATAATCAATTAAGACGAGTTAAAGAATATCGACACGGTCCTCTCGGATCACTAGTCATCCTAGAAGTCACCTAACGGGCTCTCGCTACTTATTAGGGAATTCTATCGATTACAACGAGTCTAATCCGTTCCAGGCTTTCGATCTTAGGTCGGGATTTACAAGATACAAATAATCAATTACGGCCTATAATTAATTATTCGTCGTTATAATGTTGGAAGAGCGATTTAACTCGTAAAGGTCGATTATTAAGTCATCATCACATATAAACTCGTTCAATTCGTAGTTCACCTAAACTCTAGTGACGGAAAATTAGCTAAACATATTTACAGTAATAATGACGGAATAAAACATGATGAATAAAGAAAGTAGGATGAATGAGAATGAAAAAAAAAAGGAAAGATAAAAGAAAAGTAATTAAGGAGAGGAGATTAGGGAAGAGGAAGAAAGTACCAGATTGGAATAAAATAAAAGAACCGAGATGGAGAATAAAAATAACCCGATCGAGAATATGAATACCGGAATTCTGAGAAATAAAAATAAAAGCTAAATATTTACAGGAAACTAAACTAAAACTAATGTGTGTGAATGATTGAATGAGAAAAAGATTAAAGCAGAAGATGGGATGATAAGAAGATCGATCAAGATACTAAAATTAAAGCAGTATTTAAACGGTTCAAACCCTCAATAACTGCTCCTTAATTCCCTCCTTAAACCCTCCCATTAACTTGGTAGTGGGGAGAACTGAAGAGCGTAATAGAGGGGAGTAGTGGGTAACGTCAACTGAATTAGTTCTGGAGTGGTATCCCATCCTGCAGACTTGGATTTTAGGCTGGTAGACTTAAGATCCAAGTCTGCAGACTGAGTTCAATCTAGGCTTCCAACGGACTTCTCCTCAGTCTACGGACTATAGACTTGTTTCCCAGTCTATAGACTTGTGCTTTAGTCTACAGCTTTCTTACTTCCTTCTTCTCAGTCTATAGACTCACAATCTAGTCTATAGACTTGCTTCCTTCTTCTTGGTCTACAATGAATCGGTTTCAGAGCTTTAATATTTTGGATGCAATTTTTAGTTCTTTTAACTACTCGGTCTCGATTATCTGCAAAACAACAAAAGAATACCGAGTAGCACATATGGGAGAAAATAGCGTAATCCGACTCCTAAAATAATAAATCGACACATAAATGCGTGCCAAAATAGGTGAAAAATCGAATAGGAACGACACGCATCAACAATCGGGAGAGTATTAGTTTTATACGTATAATAATTGTTCTATCCTCTTAAAGAGATTCGCCCCATCCATCAATCGATGGGTTTTGCTCTATCTTTTAGCAGAGATACTTGAATTTATGATTGCGAAGAGGACGTTGAAGATCAGTATCACAATCGTTGATCACATGGTATCTCAATTCATGTCTGACTTTCGTCTACAATCTATCAAGTTAGATGGAATCAATTCTCTTCAAAATCTAAGAAGATCCAAAGACTCTCTTGTGAAAAGCCGTAACATTAAACATCGATAGATTTGAAAGATGATGTGCAGAAGCGGAGATCAAAATCGAGAGATATTTGGTTAGATGAGAATTTATTTCCTTCAAATTTTATAGTATTGTATCGGCTCAATTACAATATAATTTGTAGATATCGTATGACTTTTTATTGATGAAATGATCTATCCGCTCAAGGAAAAGGTTCTTAACTATAAAATGAGGAAGTTGAGGTCCTTAACTGTAAAAAAAAATAGTCCAACGTTGAGGTCCTTAACTTGCCGTGTACTCCACTCGCTACCAATTCATCCTCTTTATATATACACACTTCATACTCCCCTTTGACACAAAAACACCCAATCTCAATTCCCCAACCCATATCGTATTGGATTCGATTCATCCAATCCAATCCGACCAAAACCCAATTCCCCGAATCACCCGAATCGCAAAACCCAATTCCCCTAAATTCCACCACCATGTCCAGATCCCTCTCCCACCGCATCTCCGCCGTGTCCGCCACCAGCAGACGGTGGCAGTCAACCCTGCCGGAGACGGCGAAGACGAAGGAGGAGGTGGAAAGGGCGGCGTTGAAGAGACTGGAGGACGCCATTCACAGAATGATCATCAGAAAGTCGCAACCCGATTGGCTGCCGTTGGTCCCGGGTGGGTCGTACTGGGTCCCACCCAAGTCACAGTCACGTGGGTTTGCTCACGTGATGGCCACTCTGGTTAGGGATACAACCAGTGTTAAGGAGTTTATGAGGGATGATGTTTCCTTGGGTTTGCATTCTAACCGTGGTTGGCCTTCTTCTGCTCAATTCTTCAAAGGTCTCTCATCTTTTATTTTTATTTTATTCCGGAATTCACTAATTCTCAAATGAGACGGTTTATACTTTATGCCTTATCTTGTTTCTAATTGTGAAACGATCTTTCAAGAGACCAATAGTGAATTATATATTCGTTACAGGAGGGACGAATCTAGACTTAAAATTATGACTTAGCGAGTTCATTATATTTGCTCACGATATATGAAAATGTTTCAATTTTACGAAACTTGGGTAGCAAAAGTCGATAATTTTAATCATTTTATGGAAGTTAGAAGTTAGAGTGTGATCCCTTGCTACTGGCTAGATTTTCCTATGGTTACATCCCGTCATTTGTTTAACTTGGATTAAAACACTACTTAAATTAATAAATAAATGACTGAGACGAAAAGAATATTGTGTCGATTTGTGAGATAGTGGTGTGTATGAGTAGCACTTTGAAACATATATATGTTTGGATCTTTTGTTTTTTTGGTATATTGTAGATGCTCCTATATGTGGATGGATTAATAATGGTGAATTGATTGATATGTGGTTAATATGTCATGTTTTTGTTAGGTGAGATTGTGATAGTCATGTTGGGATTTGAGTGTGTAGTATTTAAAGTGGAATATTTTCATGTTAGGAATGATACAATAACAACAATAAAGTTTAGTCCTTGAATCATTTGGGGGTCGGCTAACCTGAATCATCCAAATATTGCTCGGCCATCTCATCGTTTCACCACGTTTCAAGTCTCCTAACTGGCTGTCTCACATGGCCGGTCGCATCTTCTCTTCAATAGATGCTGAACCACTTAAAGTGGGTTTTGGGTTGGGATCTAGCAAGTTGTTTATTAATAGGCTTCGTAGAGTTTGCGGAAGATGGGTATTATTTACTGGTTGGATATATTACGAGTATATATGGTGAAGAAATTAGGATCTAGCAAGTTGTAATGCTTTAGTTAGATGAAGAATGCATAAGAACTTTGGTTGATTTTACGTACGAGATGACCTTATATAAGGTTCATTGAAAGGTGTTCTAATATTGTTTCCTTACAGCATCGTAAGCTATTTTTTTGTCGTTGCTTGAGATAGCTTTGTCCATGAAATCGGCCTGTTTATACCGTCGTTGTTTGAGGTTTTGATTGAATTTGATCACATGAATCAATGTCAATAAAGAAGATTGAATTGCAGGTGAATCACATTCTCCATTGGAGGGGGAGATGAGTTCTATGGACACTAACGAATCCGAGGAGGACGAAGAGTGAAATTATTTCATGACAGAAATGGTTACCAAGGTAATTTAATGTCTGCGCCTCGATCAGCTAAAACTATATGTTTGCACTTTTTTAAGGTATTTTGCCAGCATTTAGCTGTTTGGGATTTTTTTTTGGGGGTGTACAGAGTTCCATGGTTAAATTATGTACTCAGGTTGTGTAACGGGTTTGGATTTGTAAAAAACTGACCTACACTTGACTATGTTTAACACGAACAACAATCGCAAATTATCTGCACGATTTTCTCTGGAATAACACTCTAGAGATTAGGCACATTGGTGTGGATGCTTTTGGTCTTCAAATCTTGTCGATGTTCATATCGTTTTGTAGGTTTGAACTTCATTGAACTGGGATCGATATTTTCCAATAAAGCAAGTAGACATTTTTAGTATATCATCGGTACAAATCCATTCAATAGTTGTGAGGCTGTTGAACATAGCATTTGATGAATCTGGTTGTTGGACTTTGCAGGTTTCCGCCCTCGATAAATTAATTTGTGAGGTGGGAAATGGAGGAAAATGTATGGATGATTTGTGAAAATTGTTAATTCATTACTCAGCAGGAAGAAGGTGATGCTGTTGCAGCTTGATTACTCAGGAGATAGAGCTTGTTGTTCGATACTTCGATGTCAACATTAAACAAGAATGAATGTACACTCACAATTCACAAACAAATTTGTATCATCTTCTCACTTTGATAATTGCAATTGTGTATAATCTTTCTTGTAACTTGAATTCAGCCTGTGACTGTGACTGTTCTCGACGCCTGTAATTATACATTTATAAGAGTTCTCACTTGATTCTACCGAATATGTTTCAGTCTAGTGGTTAAATTTAGGTCGCGGGTTTAAATCTTTACTCCCATTGTCCCATGTATTATAAATTTATAATGCGACTAAATACGTTTTTCATAGAAACAAAAAAATTAACTTGTGATTTTACAGATGGAAATTCGAGGCAATTTGTGCTTTTTAATGAACAATTAGAGCTAAATTTCAGTGATTAGCGGTAACCAACGATCTGGAGGACCAAAATCTGAGCAAAAATGTTGAACTATGCATCAGATCTTTCTTACGGAGTACTTATAACTTATCATTTCCTTGTGTGAATACTTCAAAAAGTTCGCCAGTCACGACAGTATACAAAATTACAAATCCCTTAAAATGGGAGGTAACTAAGAAATTTACATTTGAGTTTCACAATCTTCTTTTCGGAAAAGATTATCCTCCTACTGCACTTCTATATATTGCAGACCTCTGTGCACGTCGCTACCCCAATTAAGCATCATTGACTCCGCTGCCAGTGCAAAGAATTTGAGAAACCTGTTTAATATGACAAGAGGTACCAGACAATAAAAAATCAAATTAACTGACAAAAATAAGATACTCCTATTTCAATTGAATGCAAATGACTATCTACTGATGTTATATTACTATACTAATAGAACTTATGGTCACTTGTTTCACAGGGTTATTAGTCGACGATGGAGAAAATGAATGAACTGTTTACATTCAAAGCTCTAAATATACTTGAACACTTTAAGGCTACTTCAGAGTAAAACTTAACAAAAAGCAGAATGCAGTGGACAAGAAATTCATTGTGCAACTCAACAAATTGGAGAATGCAAAGTAACAAGAGATTATGAGTGCAACTGAAACAAAATGCAGAATGCCATGTAGAAGAAATACAGTGTGCAACTTAAGAAGGAAGCCTGCAGCAGCAAAACAGAACGAGGCACGTGAATCCTCACACAGTTACCCAATACTAAGAGGAAAGAAACATTTGTGATTGCAGCAACAAAACTACAAAAGGACTCAAGCAAAACGACGTTTTGGACCATATATATATATATATATAGAAAAACCAAACCCGCAAACATCCTCCAGAACTATAGTTTCACATCCTCCTGAAATATAATTTCACATCTAACAACCTTCCCGTTTACGTATATAATTCAGAGTACTATTACATCAGTAGACCGTCAGGCTTCAGCGACTCTTCAGAGTTCTTACCAAGTAATCTTAGCGCAAGAAGGGCATAACTCATAATACAGGTGAATGGCAGAAATATGTATCACACTGTTCGTTTACAATTCAATATTGACACATCAACAAATATTTCTGAATTCGTGAACGATCTAAGAAAAGATTTATAAACATCAGATGAATCAAGGAAATTGGCGTAGGAAAACAGAGAGACGGTCCAAAGGATAAATGTTAGAAGACCAAACTAACACTTACAAAAAAAATGTCTAGTGAATGATTTTAGTACAGCCCCAGCATTCTCAGTTCTGATACGTGGCTTGTATCAAGTTCAGGGACATCTTTACTTTCACGGTCTTCGACTACATATTCCTGAACAAATATTTCAACACCAAAAAAATGTAAATTCACAAAGAACTTCCAAAACAATCAACAATGCGGGCAGGCATAATATTAGTGGAGCAGAAAGGTTGATATGGAGGTAAGCATGATGATGGAAGTTCGGAAGATTTAAACTTCCTGCTTTTACTACTTGACTTAGCTTCCTTGTCCACAAAAAACCTCTCTTTTAAATTTCAATACCATGAAGAAAATCTAAAAAAGAGACTCTGTTCATCAACATATAGAACTATCTTTGCTGCGAAAAGAAACTAGACGTGAATTCTAAAGTTGACAGGAACATCCCATATTCACAGAATGTGACATCTGACAAGAAATCATCATCATATTGTGTAAACTTTAAAGCTAACAAAATTACAAGGTTAAGAGGATCAGCTTATTACCTTAGTCAATTCTTGCTTAGCAAGAACGTGGTAGTGGCGTTCATTAATCCTCTTTCCACATATTATAGCTATGAAAAAACCATAGAGCAAACCCACCAGTATAATAGCCAGAACTACAACAAAAAACAAATCCAGAATTTAGTGGTTCACTGACTTTGATCAACATCTTACATATAAGAACAAACAAGGTTATGTTAATCAATATCTACAAAGTGCTTTAGAAAAGGAATCACATACCAGCCATTGTATAAAATCCGTAAGGATGTTCTTCATAACCAAACATTTCACGTAGTTCTTCGCCGTAAAACTTGTAAATTAGAACGCCTAACACGGCCACAATCTGCCAAACCAAAATATCAATTTATAAAAAAATCAAATAGGAAGTAGTTTCTATAAACTTAAAGCATAGTTTTTACTATAAAAAAAAAAAAACAATAATCAAATTGACCATGAATACGTTAAGTTGAACTGCAAGCTTAATAGTACGGAGTATATAACTATATCCAATAATGAAAGGAAAATACAGAGGATTACTATACCAGCTGAACAATTATGAAAATGAAAGCATGATCCCTTGCAACAAGGAGCTGATATTTCAATCTCAACCACCAGCGATCAGCGGGGACATTTGCTCTCAATAAGAACCTTGCTCGACATTCTGTACAATGAGCAAAAGCAAAGCCCTCCTGAGAGTATGATGCACATAAACATAGCAAAATTACGTTAGTACACGACATAGTTTTCCCTCTGGCCTTCTGCTATTAATTACTCCGGAATAAAAAATGCTCAACACCTAAGTTCATGAGAGACCTGCTTTTAAGTTATAAAGCACAATAAACATAATCAGAGAAAGTAAAGGCAAAAACCGTAACAAGCTTATCATAAGGTAAAAAGAAGTTTGTGGTACTGGCAAAATCTGACTACTCCTATATCAGAAGGTACAAAGTTTCTGCTGATAGATAAACGAGAATAAAAGAGCTAAGGAAAGGTAAGACACAAAAGAGAGTGATTTCCTCCTTCAATTCATTGAAGGAAAGAAATACTCCGTAAGATATTAAATCAATGATGAAGCAACAAAGAACAAGAGGTCCTCAAATACTAATAACTTTTTTCTAAGTTCCCAACAATATCACACACCATGTGATTCATTGTACATTTATACTATTGTAGGTTACTAAGGCTCTTCAAATAGTAATGTTTTCATCATAAATTCAGAAAATCAGTGGAGGGAATCCGAGTCTTATTGTCATGGCAAATTCAGATATGCAAAATTTCAAGGTCAGCTTCAGAAGTTGAAAAGGAGTGTTGCTGAGTTGTATCGGCTCCATCACAAATGGCCAAACTGATGTAGCATTTAAGATGAAAATGGCAATCAAGATGAAAAAGAGGTGAAACGAGGATTTTTTTTCAAAATTAAATTCTCTAAAAGATCAACAATCATTTAGATTTTCTTGAGGCAAGATCAACCACCAACATTATTTCTTTTTATGACCCAAGTCCATGATGCAAAGCAACTTCTACAATTATGACACACATTAAGATACATTACTACGGAAAACATGAAATTTCTTAAAAATACAGTCACGTCAAAATAAACGTAGTAATAAAGAGGACTTCGTTTAATTAATCTATCAACTACGAGGTATATAAAACAACAGAAATGCTATCGACCAAAGAAGGGTTTGAGGAATACAGCCCTATGTGTGACGGGTATCTAATCTGGAGTAGAACTTCCACTAACGTAACATCGAAGTTGTACCTTTGTGGATCTCCAATTGTCAAGACATGATCGGTGAACATATTTCTGGGTGCCTTTGCAATGGCACGGCGCAATCAAATCTTTTCCTGCTAGCAGATGATAATTTATCAGTTTCTTACATAGACAGAGATAAGATCATCTCAATAAACAAAATTCTAGACAACAAAGATACTTGCCCCAAACTGCAACAAAGTCTTGCAAATAAAACAAGAGCATAGAAAATTTACAAAGAAGATATTCTATTAGGTCTTTAAAAGAGACGAAAAAGATAAAGATATTCGCAATTGGTGAAGCACCTTCAATGTCGTCCAGACATATACGGCATTGGGGTTGTTCTGGATTTACTAAACTGCTATTCTCATCAACGTCTATCAACTCGTTTACTACCATGTCATCCTCATCTATAGTTCTGATTTCACAAAGAGGAGTATCTTCCTCCGACACTTCCATAATCTGAGACTCGGATAAAATGGGTTCCATTTCTGAACTGTCATCTCCATGACTCCCACTGGATGCTGATTGCATGGCGGGGGTATACAGAGGATTACAGAACATAAATCATCTCTTACTGCATTAAGCTTGCTAACCATTTCAGTTGTCAGCAAAAGAAAAACCTGTAACAGGAACGGACAAAGTGAATCATCGCAAGAGAATACTTAGTATAAGCTTTCAACCAATATGACCAATATTTATAAGATTCTGAAAAGGTACATGTACAGAACGACGCTACCACAGTAAAGCACGTGGTCTTATTCATAAGTCTTAAGTCTTAACCCAACCGTTACTATCCATCCGATCAGATAAGTAAACAATTTCTTGCATTCAAACTCCTCTTAGGCCTCTACACTTCTTCCCACTCCAAAAAAAAAACAGATACATGCTGCATTTATTTAACCTACTGCATTATAAAGTCCTAATAACGGCATAGCTTCGACTCTTTTGGACATAGACGGGCACATCATTCCTCTCTTGTCAAGACACGCTCATCATTACACATAGCACTAGTACTATCTCTACAGGTTTACAGTTTGCATCATTTAGCATTTTATCATACAAAATCGACATCCTCATAACTTTCTAGTTTTGGTAAATTCGACAAACAAAGAAGCTAATTTCATTCCACTTTTTTAACAAATACTAATTACTCCAACATATACGGATATTTGCTTTCTCGCAAAAATTGACATTGCCACTCCAAAAATGAATGTTGTCACTTTCAATCTTAGATTATCATACTAAACGAGTATGTGATCCTCCCATTATCTACAGAAAGGCATTACCTTATTCCAAAAGTGCAGTGTCACCGTGTCACTTTCAAGCTTAGATTATCATTTTAAAGCACTCCATTTCGTTTTCACAAAAGCATCCAATTCCTTAGCAAACGAGAAAGGATTCGTTCAAAAAAGTCGATTTTTGCCTCAACTAAAACCGTCTTTTCCACTCATTTATACTACTCCGTACTAAGAACTTTACAATCAGAATTCATAACACCAGGTCTGGTTCACTAGCTCAAAATCATCATACACTCCTCTATCTAATCTTGAAAAAACCCCAAATCTTCGACATAATATGCAGGAGATAATTTACATAAGAATCATAGTTCACAATAGATCAATTATCTCTGTCAAGACACCGCATGTATAGAATTTAGCATTGCGAATTACAAGTTACGACTTCAACATACCGTGATGATCATCACATTAATATGATACAGTATTAGATTGAAGATCTCATCAGCAAGCGAATACTCATTAAACGCGTAATAAATCAAGTGGTAGCCTAAAATTGAACAAAATTATGTTATTATGTATAAGGAGAAAGGTGATAGGTTGAAGAATGAGGAATTACCAGAGAGACGTCGCCATTGTTGGACCTTCAAGCTCGATCTAATGGAATTGTGAAGAAATTAAAGGATTGATTGATTGATTAATTAATGGAGATTAGCCAGAAGTTGGGAGGTGATTAGTGAGAGACCAGAGAAGAGGAACCAGGGAGATACCACGTTGAATTATCAACACAAAGTCCGCACATAGTACCAGTATTTGTACTTCGGGGCTACAAATCCGACTAGTTTAACATGGTTAACCAAACTTAAAAGTAAGGAAAAAGATTGCACTTTAAAGTAAAGAAAAAAGATTGACGTTTTGGGTAAATAGAAGAAAAATACGAGGATTATAAAGTAAAATCTTTTGTCAAAATTAAAATGTAAAGAATTGAATGCACCGTTAATTTATAGTAAGCGTAAAGAATTAAATGGATATGAAAGAGTTTTTTTTAAAACAAAAAATATCAAAGCGATGACTTTTAGGCTTTGTTCTTTTCAGTTCAGTTCAGCTCGCTTATTTTGTTTCAATATTTCAGTTTCGATCAGCTCAGTTCAATTCAACTTACTTAAAGTGATTTGTCCTTTTGATTTTGACACTAAATGGGAGGTCATGACTTCGGGTCGGAGTGTGTTATTACGGGTGTGGATCATTTTTTGGTTTGATGCTTTTGATTTTTTTACCCGCGGTCTCTTTCTTTCCTATTTTGTTATCCAAACGGATCGCTCGGGGTATCAACTCGTTTCCAAATCAAGTCGAATCTTCAGTTCGGGGTCAAGCCGGGTTGTACGGGTTAGGTCATTCGGTCGGACTGGCTCAGTTATGCAATGCGAGTAATAGAAACTCACTTACTCCGTATCAGACTATCAGTTATCAGCCTTCCTCACTTCCGCCTTGATTCACCGCATCAATTCCATTGTCGCCAGATCTTTCAAACAAGGTTCAACTTTAATTAGTTTTGTTCTTCATAATTGCATCTTTTATTCTTGTTGTAATTTTAATTAGTTTTCTGCGTTAATAGTTATGAATTTTATTTCAGTAATTTGTCGAATTTTGAAGCAATGAACTTCCAATCGCGCCTAAGGTTGATGTCTACAGTTATGGTGTCGTGATTCTTGTGCCTTACAGAATAATCATCACGTGCCTTACAGAATAATCTTGCGCTGTATTATATCGATTTGTTCTTACTCGATCAGGGAATTAATTTCTGGAACTTAATTGAATTTTGATTTGATTACAAGCATGATCTCACTTTCCTGAAAGTGCTTAGATAAAACTAAATTGAAACTCAGTGAGTTTTAATCATTGTTACTGAGGACATTGTTGATAAATTAGGTAGGCTTAAAAATACTGTAGTTGCGTTTCGTTAATTTCTATGTTGTTGGATTTTGTAGGGTGTTAGGGTTTAGGAACTCAATTTCTGAAGAAGTTCATTCTGTGAGAATGATGGTTACGGGATTGGCTATGGATACACCCTAAGCATTCACAATTCGCTTTTACAGAATGTGTAACATGTATTTTCAGCAAACGATAAGATAGAATTCACTCTCTTCAACGATTTCTTATGGGTAGTCAGGGTAGCCAAGTAATCAGTTACTTGGATTGTTAAGAGGAGATATGTAGGTTTGTAGGGTGTAATATGAATTTGATGATGGTGCAGGAAACGATGGTTATCCCGCCTCCAGTGAGAGCGCCAAGAATCACAGAGTTTCTGAAGCCATACTTGTTGAAAATGCACTTCACAAACAAATATGTTCATGCTCAAGTCATCCATTCACCGACAGCTACAGTTGCTGCTTCAGCAAGCTCTCAGGAAAAAGCATTAAGGTCAAGCATGGATATCACCCGAGATGTGGCTGCTGCCGCCAAAATAGGAAAGATACTCGGTGAGCGTTTGTTGATGGAGGATATCCCTGCTGTTCAAGTCTTCTTGAAGAGAGAACAGAAGTATCATGGTAAGATCAAAGCGGTTATTGACAATATGCGGAATGCTGGAGTCAAATTGCTGTAAAGCTCGATCCTCCGCCTGTGTAACTCAATCTTCCAGCTTTTGTTCCAACTCTATATATTGGGCTCTATATTTTGGTCACTTGGTTGTCGAAAAACATGCTCGATTTCCTTTGATCCTGCTCTAAATAATGTCTCTTGGTGGAAAGCGGGCTATAAGGATTAACGATAACACTTGTCCGCGAATTTTGGAAGGGCATATTTTTATTTCAAACTGAAAATCTCTTCGAAACGATCAATTGGAGAAAAAAAAATCTCCTGAACTCGCAAAACAGAGTTCTGAACACAAACCCTATCCTCTACATGTATATTTAAACCTATTTCATTACATGAGTAATTTGATCACCTTACAATAAGACATTTTGATACAAAAGTTTGTGTTGTATTCGTGCAACAGTCGAACACCAGTTCATATCCTAGCCGTCCGTCTATAACATCAGAGTCTTCCTCGTGACAAACATGCAATAGCTTCAGAAGTTTGTGTTGTATTCGTGCAACAGTCGAACACCAGTTCATATCCTAGCCGTCCGTCTATAACATCAGAGTCTTCCTCGTGACAAACATGCAATAGCTTCAGAGCACCTCTGCATAAGAGGACATGCAATAGTTGTACAGTCAAGGCTTCAGAACAACCTCGGCATTAGGGGAGGCTCGACGAAACCGTGTAATCTCCTTAGCCAAATCAAACTTGGCTTTCAGTCCTCTAACCGACATTTCGAGCTCAATAGTCATCAACTCAAGGGCGGGTGAGTGCTCAAGCAGAAACTTAACCAGTTGCAGCTCACTCCTCAAGCCCGAAAAACAAACGAGTTCAACATGTTTCAGGGGCTTGAAATTGCAGGAATCATCAAACTCAAGTAACTTACCTTCACAGTCTCTACATGTCAAAGCCTGCATGATTCCAACAACCAAGATCTGATATCTGCCCAACTTACGGTAAAGTTTAAATAGCGGTTAAGTAGGAACAAATTCATGTATTCCACAGTCTTGCAATAATCTATTGGGAAATAAAGTGACACCTTGCATATCTTTAGTAACTCCTGAGTTGGCAAGCCTGACTCGGCACAAACCCCGGGTAAACTCAACCCGACCCAAAAAATTGCATCCCAAAACACGCCCGACCCATCCCTTAACCCAATACGACCTGTTTAGGTAGACCCGAAACCGAACCAACCCGACATGATCCAACACGATAAAAACTGAAAAGTTAATTTGCAAATGTTAAAAGAAAAATGTTTTAAATGAGCCAAACCTGGTTGCCTGATCCAAACCTAGCTAAAGGACGACCCGACACGAAGAAGACCCGGATCAACCCAAAACATGACCCAAATCCAATCCGACCAGACAAATCTATTGGAAAAACTCAACCCGATACTGACCCATCCCGACCCAACTCAACAAATCTATCGAATGACTCGACTTGATAACGAGGGTCGACCCAACCCAAACCTCAGCCGAATTCAATCCGACAAATCTATCTGAATGACGACCCAATCCCTGGCTATGAATTGACCCGTAAGCAACCCGAACTCGACCCAAACGTAGTCATGACTTGATAATGACCCGACCCGATTGCCACCTCCATAACTCTATTGATTAAGACAGTGGCCCCTTCAAAAAGTAAAGCGTTTAATCTTAGTGGCCATTTTTATCTTTGGCAGTAATCCTTTTGATATAGTGAGGCATGTTATGGACATTAATTTTTCCTTTCAAATGTGAACTGGTCTCACGTCAATTTATGTAAGATCGTGGAATAAAAACTGTATTGAAGTTGGATAGTGGACATACCTCAATCTTTAACCGTGATAAGAGTGGAGAACTCTTAAACAAGCAAAGAATGAAGGAAATGGTGTACTGACAAGCAAGCGGCAGGCAAAGGGTTACAGTATGCAGCTGTTCCAAATCTTTTACTAGCGCTTTGGGAGGTTCAAGTCCACATCCCTGCACAAGCAAGACCGATAAGGGCAGTTTTTTTATTGTTGGTGTAACACGAGGCACAAAGTTATTGCAATCAACATAGGGGATTCGAAAATGAGATGTATACATCCAAGTATCCAACCTCAATCCAAAGCAATAAGACCAGACCCCACACATATAAAATACAAATCGTCAGCCTATGTACGTACATGGAAGGAGGACAGCTGTAGCTTCTCAAGATTGGGCAAGGAACTCAAAAATGCTACCATATCTATCCTCTCTATGTCTCCATTATCAACATCCAGCGCCAGCGTTCTTATGCGTCCAGTTTGTCTCAAATTCAACATATTCAGAACACAGTTTAAAACCAAATGTTCAAGCTTTGGACCCTCAATCGTAAGAATATTGATAGCCTCACCCAAGATTAACTCCAGGTACTCAAGTTGTGGGCTGCTTTTTATCAGACTTTCGAGCTTTTTGTTATCATCTTCACAAGTACTCAACTTTAGACTAATCAGGCAGGGGAATCCCCCAAATGTAGGCGGGAGCGAGAGAAAACCACAGTAGAGTGTCAAGTGTGTCAAGGACACACAAGAGAACAAACACGAAGGTGGCTTCAGTTTTGGTAAGCGATGATCAATTAGGTAAAATTCTTTCACACCATTCACACAAGCAAACTCTATCCAACAATCGATGTCGGTAGCTTTTGGGAGGTGGCAAGGAACATCGAAAACAAACTTATGAATAAGGCCTCTGCGACGAAGAAGTATCTTGTTTATAGCATCAGAATAGGCTCGTGGAAAGTCTACAGTCGCATTTTCCCGCTTTCGAAAAGCTTCACTAAAGACCAAGTCTAATGTGACTCGTGAAAGTGACAACCATTTATGTCTCCACTCTCTTGATAAGACGCTCGTCCTAGCTGCATCTCGCAGGGGTAAAGATTCTAGGATTTGTTGTGTTACATTTGGCGGCAAGTTCAAAATCGTGTCGTTGCTTGCTTTGATAATTCTCTTCTTGTTTTCTGTAGATATGGTATAGTGCAATTAAGGTGAAAGTATGTATCATCCAAAATAACGAAAAGTTATAGCAGACGCCTCATTCTAATACTATATACGGAGTATGACTATAAGTATAAGCAGTCGTCAACGTGGCAAGCTAGATTCAAGGAGAAAAAAGTATACAAGCAGTCGTCAATGTGGAAGGCAATGGCAGATCTACAACCACCATTACAGGGTCTCGGGACACTGTCACACGATTTTTTTATATATATATTTTGTCCGATTTTTAGAATGGAAAAATTATACTCCAGTATTTATGAAATTCGGGGTCTTAAACATCTACAGTAGATTTTACCAAGATATGATATCTAAGTGGCAAAGTGAGATCCGACATCTAATCCAAATTCCACTGGACAACGACGATGACAACAATAACAACAACAATAACAGTGCTAGAAAGACTTCCCAGTTCCCAGTTTCCCACCCATCTATGTTATAATCACGTCTTAAACACAGAAATTTCTTTCAAAACAGGATGAAACCAGACTCGACAATAACAAGCACAGCTGCACAGATGCGTAGTGAACTATGGCGCTTTAGTTTCGCTCAATCGTAAAAATTATAGGGAGTACTGCATATCAGTAGGCATATCTGGAAATTAAACAACATCAAGAAAATAGGGATGGAGGAATTACTGCATATTTCGAAAAGAAACTATATCGAAAAAATAGGAGACGATGAAATTGATGAGTAGCTCTTTGATAAACCGTCTCTAAATAACAGTATTAAGATACCGTCTCTCTAAATTTCTGTGAAAATTACTACCTTAGGGCTACTACATATCTGAAAATGAAACAATATCTGGAAAAAATAGGCGCCTAATGTAAATTGTAAGCTGAAACAACAACAATTTGGGGAAATCATAGCTCAATTTATGAAATCACCCAGAAAAGAAAAGGGTTATCGTTTTCCAATAGAGTATCAATGATTCAAGGATGCATGATCATACGCATACGCCTGTAGAAAGTGAATAATCAACGAGATAAAGATGTTGGAATTAGGACCTGATGTTGTTGGCGACATGGTTGATTGGATTCAGAGGTAATCGAATTGCAGCACCATGATCGCCTTTGCAAGTCAGCTACAGCAGATCCACCAGGAATCAATGCCTATAATTGAGTACAGTAGTTTTTTTTTTCCTCACTACTCGGTGGTTAATCCGTTTTTTACCAAAAAAAAGAAAAAATAAAATAAAATATGTTGGCAAGTGGTTAAAACTTGTAGTACTCTTACCAATTTTTAATAATCTTTCCCTTTTGTGGTTCAAAATAAAATAAGGAAAAGAGAAAAATGTAAGGGTAATTTTAGACTACCTATTAAATATTAATGACCCAAAATAAAAATAGGGAAGAAATGGTGTTTCAGCCTAATAAATAAACAAAGAAGATAAATAAAAATCGAAGGGAGTATTAATGAAGTGTCTTAGGTTCAACTCTTGTGAATGTGAGTTATATGGAGACCGTCTCTCCTAGACTTTGTATTTTTTAAAAGCCTTATCTAATTACATCTACTCCCTCCCATCCATAAATCCTTGACACGGGGTATTTCACAAGTGGTAAGAAAAGTGGTAAAAGTAAGAGTATTATTGGTAAGAGTATTATAGGTCCACCAAACTTAAAGTAAGGAAAAAAATAGTGGCATTTTGTGTAAATAGAATAAGGATATGAAGATTATAAGGTAAAGCGTTTTCCCAAAAAAGAAAAGGTAATAATTGATTGAATTGTCCATATATAGTAAGTGTAAAGAATTGAATGTATAGAAGGGAGTAACTCGTTAATTATATTTTCTCAACAAAAAAATGGTAATTACTGTTATAATGTAATATATTGTATTGGTGGATGTCCACACTATGACGACATTATGTCGACATCATATCTACACAGAATATTCTAGACCTAAAAGAAACCCTAGATATCTGTATAGGTATATATATACGTTAATGATCAATAGAATATGGCACCTCATTCTCTCCTCTTTCTCTCTCATATTATAACACGTTATCAGCACGAGTTTCTAGCTGACTGAGCAAGCATTGATTCTAGCCGATTGAGTGAGCACTTATTATTAAGCCGACTGAGCATTTATTATTCAGATCTTATAATATGGAGATTCAAATCAAATCTTATTCTATTATTGAGCCGACTGAGCATTTATTATTCAGATCTGATAATATGGAGATTCAAATCAAATCTTATTCTATTTTATTATATATCTAATCAGGTACTTTCTTTTATCATCAATTTAATTAATTGAATCGTAGTAAAGTACAATACTATTACTGTGGATGGAATAAGGTCAAATTCTCGCAATTATGTTACGGAGTATTTTATTAACCAACAACAATATTAAAACAAACATGTAGTCTTTCATATTAATCGATGTATTAACTTATACAAATATGATGGATGATTGATGTTTTCTAGAAATTTCGTAATTCATATGCATGTGGTGTTAGATTAATTAACTTTGTTTTAACTAAGTGATTTATTGTAATTTACCTAATCTTCTTATGATAATTACCCGATTATCAAATTCATAGTCCCGAATTAGTTTATATACGTCTAACTTTTATCTATCAAAGTCTCAAATCAATTAGATTTTTCTACTAATTAATTAGTTTCTCTTTTATGTCATAAATTATTAATGATTGGAAAAATAGTGTAAAAAAAAATAGTGTTAATCGTAATGGAATACTCCCTCTCATTCTTTGGATTCCTACCATTTGATTAAAATACTACTCACATATAATCAACTTATGGTAGGAATCCAAAGAATGGGAGGGAGTATATAGATATTATATTAATTGGTAAATCTATTATTTTTTGGATATTATATACGAATAGTGTGTTTTATATATGTTGCCTATTATATTATGAATCAATGAATTTGATTTAATGTTTTTTTTTAGAATATCCATGTTATATGTTACATAAATATCTTTTCAATATTTATCTTACTAACTTAGAAGATATTAGCGTGATATAGCAAAGATTCAAAGAGTAGAATTTTGAATTATTCTAATCATCCTATTACCCGTAAGACAGTGTGTGTATTAGAGCATCATATTATTGTGTGCCTTTAATCAAATACTCCGTATTAGTTTGCTCACAAATTCATTACTACTTGATTGTTTCACATTAGTCATCAGTTCATCACTAATTCGTTTTATATCATAATCTTTATATTAGTTTTATTAAATTATGAATATTATTTGTTTCTTGTACAAGATTATTTGTCAACTAATAGATGTATGTTGAGATGAATTCAATTGTTTAATTTTACTATCAAAAATCAAGAACGTAGACTCCATTTATCATTCAATTGTTTATATATACAAAAGTATCTTTGCAAATTTGATTATATCTTTCGAGCATGGACTCCGTTTATCTCATGAAAATTTGATACTTATATAAAGATCGAACATGATTTGTACATACATATTTGAGTGCATAATTTAATCGTCATTTTTGCCTATTTTATGTGGATTTGACAGTACATATTGTGTTGATTAATTTCTCAATTAATATGTTTGTAAATTTGATTCCATAATCGTTATAGTTTTCATACAATTATATTATAAAATGAAATCAGTTAAGCATTATTGTATATACATACATACATACATACATACATATATGAATCAACTTTGGAGTCAAATATCCATATATTAAAAGGCTCATATACGATCATGATCAGAGCTAATAATGTTATCCGGTGAGATAATAAGTATTTTTAGACTAGAAGCTCCTTATAAGAATTTGTATGCCTGAAATAATATACAAGGTTATTATGGATAATAAATACGGCAAATACAGCAGCCGCGAAAACACGATATCATGGGAATAAAGTAGTCTTGAAGACATTGTATCGTAAAATAAATAAATTATATTTTGTGTGAGTACGTACATGAAACAGTACTGTGTTTAATACGGAGTATCACTTATTATGTGAGGAGAAAATTTATATTCCTTTGAATTGAAATAATATTGGCCTGAAGCCTAGAGGCAACATATAGTAGGTGAAAAAAGATTTGGAGAAATATTGTCAATTAATTTCTTGTTCATTCGCGTTGAACAAGTGTAATTTTGTTGAAAGACGTTGAATCTTTTTCAGCTGGATGTGTGTGGACATGACATAGGTCCACCCCGACGCGGCTACGCGCGGGTTTGGGGAGGCGAATGAATCTCCATATGAGAATGGATCGAATTGAAATTTAGGTCTATGTGGAGTCGCCACCGAATTTTGTGGTTATTCGGAACCATTCGAGCCCACTCTATGTCGTAGTGGGCCGTATACAAAATACGGCTCATTTCCGATGTCAGAGTTTATTGGGCTCGTCCCTTTGCATTGCGATACCGATACCGACATTATCGGATATCGTGTATTGAATGACTCTCGTGCGCCAACGGTTTCGGGCATCCGGAAACCGAGGTTCTGAGTAAGGGGTGAGGGTACGTGTTGGGAAGCCCACAAAGGACACCCAACCCCGCCCGCACATTAGCGGCCTCTACTAAGAATTCGAATGACTTACAATACGCGCGTTAGTAAAACGGGAAAATGATATGCAAAGATTTATTTTCCCTAAACATGCGAATGGAATTGAAAGGGTTTCTAAGTCAATTTAATGCAACTAAAATTAACGTCAAAGTTGTATTTTAGCATGCGGGTTCATTTAGTATAATAAACGAATAATAATTAAATTGACAAAAGAAACAAAAAAAAACGCGTTAGTAAACGATGTAAAGAAACGAATAATAACGGTTTGCAACTTATTGAATTGAATTGAGAAGATGCAAATATGAGGATGCATGATTTGAAAAGATAGTATACATGTGATTAATTATACGCATGTTGACCAAAGTCGTAAAATACTATCGAGTTTGAAAACTAGGATAATGTACGACTTGTGTTTTAGTCGTTATGAGGCTACTCGATCGAGTGGTCGATGGACTCGATCGAGTAGGCCTGTAAAAAGTGACTCTATTTTGCATTATGGACCGTACTCGGCCGAGTTATTGACCAACTCGGTCGAGTACATGGCCACTCGACCGAGTCACTGTGAGACTCGATCGAGTGGTGATCGTGATTAGCATTCTGACTTGATTTTGAGGTGCCACTCGACCGAGTGGGCTAGGCACTCGGTCGAGTGCCCTCTGTACGAATTAAGATTCGTTTGTAAAATCGTGTTTTATGTCGAAAATCATTTTAAATTGATCATTGAGATGTGATTAAATTTTCTCCGCGTTAATAATGTCATAATTCTAAAGAATTGTTTTGACAATTATTTAGCATCAACGAAAATTGCCCTAAATTGATTTAATGCGATTTAGAAAGATTGACTCTTTGATTAAATAATAAAAGAACTTGATTCCCTCGACTTCTCCGACATCGATAAATCCCTAGAGATCGTGATGTCGGATCCGTGTCAACGGGTTTCGACCCTTGTTAAAGATTGATTTGAAAATTGATGGATGTAAGATGGATGATGATAACGAGAAATAATAATGAATTATTGTTTAAGTTAACTCATCTCAATAATCAAATAATCGGGGTATCGGAATAAGCGACCGGCAACGCTGTGTGCAGTACACTTGTATATTCGGGTTTCCTTATTCCGATATCCCTCTCATTCGACACAAATTGATAAGTATTTTAATGTTTTGATGCTAACAATATTATCGATATTATGATGCAATAATGATAACGAGGTAAATAATAAAAATCGTAATAATAATAATAATAATAATAATAATAATAATACTAAACGTAATAATAATAATAATAATAATAATAATAATAATAATAATAATAATAATAATAATAATAATAATAATAACAATACTAAACGTAGTAGTAATAATAATAATAATAATAATAATAATAATAATAATAATAATAATAATAATAATAATAATAATAAAACAAAAAAAGGAATAAAAAAAGGAGATGGATGATGAGAAGAAAAGGGAAAGGAGAACGAGGTTTGTCACCCTCAACCTACATGTTCTTGTCTCGGTGCGGACTCGTAACCGTGGCTTTAACACAAGAGTCTTCGAGGTGTATGGAGGCTAAGTTGTGGTGGCTCGGGTTTGATTCCTAAAACTAGGTTTAGGGTTTTTGCTAGTGTAGAATTGCTAGGGTTTTGAAGTGTGTATAGATGATTGTCCTAGAGTGTACTAGGGTATTTGTGTAGATGTGTAAGATGATTGTCCTAGAGTGTACTAGGGTTTTTAGGGTTGTGAGAAGTTGTGTAATTGTGTTGCATGGGGTTGCTTATATAGGCAAAGCTAGGGCACCTTGGTGTCTAGAGTTTTGTGCCTTGACGGACTTGATTTGATGGCCCGTTTGGAGGCGGACCGTAGGTGAGCTACTCGGAAACGGCTTTGATCGGGTTTTAATCCAGTCGCTAAAAGTCGGTTTTATTCCCGGTGTCGGTTTCGACCCAAATTACTCTTGTTTAACTCGGAATGATCCACTGGGCCTGGATTTGAGGTCTGTTTGGTGAGGTTTGTACTCCGTAAGTGTGTTAGCCAACGATTAATGGATTTGAGCCCGTATCCGAGCGCGTAGAAACACGTTAGCGTCCGATCATCATCGGGTGATTTTTGGAAACTGCCATAGACACCTGGCGGTCAAAATGCGGGTGTCTACAGAGCCCCCACTCTGACTGAGGCTTGGACAAGGCGAAAGTCAGAGTAGCTACCAAGCCTGTTAAGACCCGGTAGACTTCCGGTCGGGTCGTTTATAGTCCATTAGACTCGCGTGAAGGGCTCGTCAGCCATAAGACAGAGATCATACCTGCGCTGGATGATTGTGCTCCGTGGGGAATTCGGGCTTGTCGCGTAAGCCCTGGGTGTGCCTGTGTGTTGGCCCATCCCGTGTTATCCCGGAAAATGCTGCTGGGGAGATTTGATGACTTGCATGTCCCTGTTTGAGTCGTACCTGTATGAGTCACATAGAATGCATGCAACACGTAGGTGGTAAAATGACTCGTGCTGGGGAAAAATGATTTTGAATTTTTTTTTTTGAAAACTCGAATTTTGAATTTGAAATCCTGAAAGCAATCGCGAGCTAGGTTTTCAAAATGGAAAGGGATAGAAAAGAAATTCGCAGTATAAATAGACTGAAATCTGACCTTGTCGAAAAAGATCTTTTTTCAAATGGCTAAATTTTGCAAATTTCAAAGTGGAATCATAAGAGAGGGACCTACCGACAGACTCGACTCTGGATACGACAGGACGAGTTGACTGACACGGACTGGACTCTCTAAGGGTTGGACCGTGATTCGGTAGGGGTGTGGGCCACCTAGCAAGACTCTTAAGTTGCGTCATCCCGTAGCCTAGGCGAGTGGCAACACGGTCGTACATCGAAATGGGATAGATATGCTATAGGGGGACCGCAGTAGTCCGTAATGAGATTGTTTTAGTCTGGTGCCCTTCTGGATTTCTTATTTTAGGATACATTTCCAAAGTGGGTATTGCCTCGAGTCCTGACAGATTTTTGTCTTCGACTGAGCCGAGTACTAGGACACACTACAGAAAGGAGGCTAGATTTTTTGTTGGATTCATCTGGATTTTGTGAGTGGATGGAGGTCTTCTGTCTAAGAGAAGCCCCCGGGACAACAAAGCTAGCTATTGAGAACACGATGGTGTCGTGACCGGAATAATGACACTTTTTGAATGTGTGTCAATGTGGGTGGTTGTGCCTCTGTTGAAAGGCTGCCTACGTATTCACGTGTGGTGAAATCAAACCAAGCCGTAGTTCAGTGGCGGAAGATGTATTATGGTGCCTATTCTAATAGGACTTTGTGTGTAACTAGCCATAATGACGATGTAGGCTAGGTGCATTCCCAGTGATGTCTTGATCAAAGGGCTTGAATGGTTAGGATATTAATCCTGTGACTGTGAGCGTTCTCCGGGGTAGCCCCCAGAGGTGGTGTGAACTATTTGGGCATGTTCTATGCCGACTACAAGTTGAGTTCCCGTGTTTGGGGTTGGTAACTGGTCTGGATGTGGAAAATTGGGATGAGATTTTAACGAGTTTTGCTCTCGGGGATTTTAACGAGTTTTGCTCTCGGAGATTTTAACGAGTTTTGCTCTCGGGGATTTTTACGAGTTTTGCTCTCGGGGATTTTTACGAGTTTTGCTCTCGGGGATTTTAACGAGTTTTGTTCTCGGGATTTGATGTATTTGGGGATGTGGTGCTAGGAAGTAAATGGCCTTGATAACTCGAAATCTGGAGCTCGGTTCTGTGGAGCTAAGGCTTCGAGAGCCGGTTTGATAATGAGGGATCTGATTTTGATGTCTGGCCATAATTGTTAGGGGTGTGCTATGGAGCTTGAATCCTCAAAATTCCGGGCTGTCTCTGGCCTGGGTCTCGGAAAGGTCTTGAGGGTTATAATGTGGGAAGGCTGAGTGTGGTGTTAGCTGACCAGCTTGATTGTCACTCCCCTATTGGATGGCATGGATAATTTTGAATTTGACCGTACCACGGTCAAAGGATTTTCACTTGAGTTGACCGTTGACCACGGTCATTGGTATTTGATTTTTTTTTTATTGACCTCTTACCCGCGGTCATGGGTTTTGATAATTTTGACCGTACCCTGGTCGTGGGGCTTTCACTGGAATTGACCGTTGACCACGGTCATGGGTATTCTGAATTTTTTGATGATGGCCTGCTTTTTTTCATGGACTTTCGATTTTTTTTTTTTCAGTTTTCTTTTTTTGAAGGCCTTTGTTTTGGCCCTTTCTTTTTTCTTTTTTTTTGACTTTTGATTTTTTTTTCGTCCAATGTTCTTTTGTTTTTTTTTTGCCGGCCAGACTAACACCTAAGGTAGGGATTGGTCAGTCTTATTAGAGGGGTGTTTTATTGTGGGAAATGAGCTCGCCTCCCGTCTTGAACCCAAACCAGGAGACTACCCAAATTTGTCATAGGATTCGATATAATCCTGCTAAGGGTAGTTATGTGGCTTT
The DNA here is from genome assembly GCA_958450325.1 of Agrostemma githago. Lineage (NCBI taxonomy): Eukaryota > Viridiplantae > Streptophyta > Magnoliopsida > Caryophyllales > Caryophyllaceae > Agrostemma > Agrostemma githago. The sequence continues at coordinate 73,665,942 of OY288245.1, read as the reverse complement.
TCTATACCAGACATGGAATAGGGAAAAGGAAAACACGGGCTCGGTTTCCTGCAGTCATTATAGATGTGCCTATAATAGTCACGTGCATGTGCTCACAGTGTAGGATGGTGTTCATCATGTTCTCGGAAATACATAAGGAAAGTGTATATGAGAAAGAATATTGAAAGCTGATTTTATTGAAATTTTGAAAAAGAGGACAGAATACAAGTGACTCTGACTCTGACTTTGACTTTGAAAGAAATGGTACATCCTAGACTCGGACTCAGACTCAGACTTAAACCAAACCTGGACTCTCGGATGATGTTGTCATTAGTCGTCGGCTTCTAAGGACTCGAGTTGATGTCCAGTATAGCCTTCAGTAGAAACTTCACCTTGATCTTCCTTGTGTCGAAGATCGTCTTCGATTCTTATGCCCATTTCGGTAAGCACGACAAAGCTTGAAATGCCGGCATACCTAAGATGGACGCGGTAAGAAGGTAGGAGGTTGTTGATGAACGCCTCCACTAATGTCTTCTCGTTGGGCTTGTTTACCAACTTTACACTCTCGGCCCTCCATCTTTGAAGATATTTAGTGAACCCTTCTTTGGGCTCTTGGGCCATGACTTCCAGAGTACGCATGGTAGTCTGGATCTCGATATTATCGGCGTAGTTCCTAGCGAACTCCGTTGCCACGTCATCCCAAGTTGGGTATTTCTTGGAATCGAGCCTGTAGTACCAGGCTTTGGGGTGCTTCTGGAGGGAGGAAGGGAATAAGTGCTTAAACATGGTGGACTTTACCCCTTGGACCGCCATGAAATCTTTGAAAGCCCGGATGTGATGGACCGGGTCTCCAGTACCCTCAAACATTGGAATTCCCGTAAGGTTGAGGTTCGCAGGTAGCTCGTCATTCAAAGGTGAGTAGGAACGAGCATTTTCAGTATGGATTGAATTGTTCGTCGACAGATGAACCTGTTCTTCGAGCCTACGAACAGCGCTGATTAGCTCAGCTATGGGCCCAGTGGGCTCAGATCCCTCAACTGGGGCCGTTTTCTCCACGGTGCTTAGGCGGGTGGATAAAGTCGCTTGGTTAGCCTGGATGGCGGCCAGTTGAGTTTCAATCTTGGCCAGAGCATTTTTCCAATCGTCCATTTTGCGTTGGTATCTGGTTTCGGGTGGCCTGTCTGTAAGAGCACCACGTAATCAGAGAGGTTGCTTCGGAACTCAAACTCACCAAGGCATAGGAAATAGCGCAAGAGGAGGGACGACCCCAGTTTGACTCGGGTTAGAGTCCCCTAAGACAAATGTGTAGGGTACGATTCTCGGAGTGACTGTGATTAGTCATTCCGTCGGAGAATAGCCCCCAAGTGAGACTAAGGACTTAGCTGGTGTGACACCTAAGTGACTCGAAAGTGGAGTACGTGAGACACGTGTAAGACATGACCCTTAGGGCAACCGTGATTGATTGCCATGTTAAGGGGTAGCCCCCAAGTGGGATTGAAGATTTTGTTAATACTCGAGTATTGGACGAGTGACCCTTAGGCATAAGGACCGTGAACCTTTTGTTATAGGGCTATGCCTTGTAAAAGGTTGACTCGGAAAAGACACCTAGACAAGTGACTTGTGAAATGTGGGCCTTCCTTAGGATTCGGCGGGTGGGCCTAGTCCTGTTTGAAGGAAGGTTCACGTGAGACATCCCCAGACTTTTGACTCGATTGTGTTGACGGGCCCTCCTTTGTGGGAGTATGTCCTACGTAGGTGGGCCTTGCCTTAGTCTAATAAGGCGGACTGGGATAGGGAAGAAACTCGTGATGTAAGATCGACAGAGTTTCGACGCTAAGGACCTTGACAACTTAAGACACGACCCGACACTGCTAAATATGGGAAGTCCTAAGGAGAAGAAGGTTTTGAAAATTGATGATTTTTGAAAAAGGACCGAAAAAAATTCGGTGGAGAGGCCCAAATTTCGAAAAAGACGAAAAGTCATTGGGCCATGGGTTTTGAAAATTCGAGTTTTGATTTGGGCAGCATACCGGCTAAAAAATAGGCTATTTTGAGTAAAATCATAAGTCCTAAATTCGGTATGTGTCCCGGGTTTTGAAATTGAATGGTTTGAAAAGGATGCAATTTTGAAAAATTGACGTTTTTTGAAAACGACTCAGAAACCAAGTAGCACGTAGTCACACAAGCATTATAACGACGCCATGTATGCTCTATACTAAGTCTCGGTCGGTCTATAAGGGGTCTATACCAGTGTACATAGTCTAGACGTTGATCGGGACGGACTTCCTAAGTCGAGTTGATCTTAGAACATGCCGCGAAACCCACTCGAATCGACTATGGACACCTTTCGACATATCCATATTGGAGTACATCGACGGTATAGTGGGACGTCAGTCGCGAGTACCGGCCCGGGAAAATATGGGTTATGCATGAACCGTAGAACTAAAACGCGTATTGTATTCGTCAAACGATTTCTATTCGAGTCTCACCCTAAGGATGCCGATGGTAAGTCACGCATCAGTTAATCCCCAACGGAGTCGCCAAATTGTGGACATGACATAGGTCCACCCCGACGCGGCCACGCGCGGGTTTGGGGAGGCGAATGAATCTCCATATGAGAATGGATCGAATTGAAATTTAGGTCTATGTGGAGTCGCCACCGAATTTTGTGGTTATTCGGAACCATTCGAGCCCACTCTATGTCGTAGTGGGCCGTATACAAAATATGGCTCATTTCCGATGTCAGAGTTTATTGGGCTCGTCCCTTTGCATTGCGATACCGATACCGACATTATCGGATATCGTGTATTGAATGACTCTCGTGCGCCAACGGTTTCGGGCATCCGGAAACCGAGGTTCTGAGTAAGGGGTGAGGGTACGTGTTGGGAAGCCCACAAAGGACACCCAACCCCGCCCGCACATTAGCGGCCTCTACTAAGAATTCGAATGACTTACAATACGCGCGTTAGTAAAACGGGAAAATGATATGCAAAGATTTATTTTCCCTAAACATGCGAATGGAATTGAAAGGGTTTCTAAGTCAATTTAATGCAACTAAAATTAACGTCAAAGTTGTATTTTAGCATGCGGGTTCATTTAGTATAATAAACGAATAATAATTAAATTGACAAAAGAAACAAAAAAAAACGCGTTAGTAAACGATGTAAAGAAACGAATAATAACGGTTTGCAACTTATTGAATTGAATTGAGAAGATGCAAATATGAGGATGCATGATTTGAAAAGATAGTATACATGTGATTAATTATACGCATGTTGACCAAAGTCGTAAAATACTATCGAGTTTGAAAACTAGGATAATGTACGACTTGTGTTTTAGTCGTTATGAGGCTACTCGATCGAGTGGTCGATGGACTCGATCGAGTAGGCCTGTAAAAAGTGACTCTATTTTGCATTATGGACCGTACTCGGCCGAGTTATTGACCAACTCGGTCGAGTACATGGCCACTCGACCGAGTCACTGTGAGACTCGATCGAGTGGTGATCGTGATTAGCATTCTGACTTGATTTTGAGGTGCCACTCGACCGAGTGGGCTAGGCACTCGGTCGAGTGCCCTCTGTACGAATTAAGATTCGTTTGTAAAATCGTGTTTTATGTCGAAAATCATTTTAAATTGATCATTGAGATGTGATTAAATTTTCTCCGCGTTAATAATGTCATAATTCTAAAGAATTGTTTTGACAATTATTTAGCATCAACGAAAATTGCCCTAAATTGATTTAATGCGATTTAGAAAGATTGACTCTTTGATTAAATAATAAAAGAACTTGATTCCCTCGACTTCTCCGACATCGATAAATCCCTAGAGATCGTGATGTCGGATCCGTGTCAACGGGTTTCGACCCTTGTTAAAGATTGATTTGAAAATTGATGGATGTAAGATGGATGATGATAACGAGAAATAATAATGAATTATTGTTTAAGTTAACTCATCTCAATAATCAAATAATCGGGGTATCGGAATAAGCGACCGGCAACGCTGTGTGCAGTACACTTGTATATTCGGGTTTCCTTATTCCGATATCCCTCTCATTCGACACAAATTGATAAGTATTTTAATGTTTTGATGCTAACAATATTATCGATATTATGATGCAATAATGATAACGAGGTAAATAATAAAAATCGTAATAATAATAATAATAATAATAATAATAATAATAATAATAATAATAATAATAATAATAATAATAAACGTAGTAGTAGTAGTAATAATAATAATAATAATAATAATAATAATAATAATAATAATAATAATAACAATACTAAACGTAATAATAATAATAATGATAATAATAATAATAATAATAATAATAATAATAATAATAATAATAATAATAATAACAAAAAAAGGAATAAAAAAAGGAGATGGATGATGAGAAGAAAAGGGAAAGGAGAACGAGGTTTGTCACCCTCAACCTACATGTTCTTGTCTCGGTGCGGACTCGTAACCGTGGCTTTAACACAAGAGTCTTCGAGGTGTATGGAGGCTAAGTTGTGGTGGCTCGGGTTTGATTCCTAAAACTAGGTTTAGGGTTTTTGCTAGTGTAGAATTGCTAGGGTTTTGAAGTGTGTATAGATGATTGTCCTAGAGTGTACTAGGGTTTTTGTGTAGATGTGTAAGATGATTGTCCTAGAGTGTACTAGGGTTTTTAGGGTTGTGAGAAGTTGTGTAATTGTGTTGCATGGGGTTGCTTATATAGGCAAAGCTAGGGCACCTTGGTGTCTAGGGTTTTGTGCCTTGACGGACTTGATTTGATGGCCCATTTGGAGGCGGACCGTAGGTGAGCTACTCGGAAACGGCTTTGACCGGGTTTTAATCCAGTCGCTAAAAGTCGGTTTTATTCCCGGTGTCGGTTTCGACCCAAATTACTCTTGTTTAACTCGGAATGATCCACTGGGCCTGGATTTGAGGTCTGTTTGGTGAGGTTTGTACTCCGTAAGTGCGTTAGCCAACGATTAATGGATTTGAGCCCGTATCCGAGCGCGTAGAAACACGTTAGCGTCCGATCATCATCGGGTGATTTTTGGAAACTGCCATAGACACCTGGCGGTCAAAATGCGGGTGTCTACAATGTGTTCATTCCCCGAAGAGAATGAGACATTTTTAATAAAGACTCTGCCACAAGCAGGAGTCGAGATAGGACTGGCATAATTAAAACGAGTCTAATGAAATGACCTTAATTGAGACAAAATTCTACATTGAGTTATTAAAAATTGTGAGTAACTTATCATTGGTTAATAGTCATAATTTCGGATATGACTTGAAATAATGTATTCGATTAACGATGATCATTCTCCAAAGCGAATAGGACATCGAATAAAAGAGATTGATTAAGTGAATGTCATCATTGTATATGTTGACAATTATAATTATTGATCGTATTTTATGACAATTACAAGTGAGTAATATAGCATATTCCCGGAAGGAATATTGACGGTTCTTGCCTATGTATATGAGACACCACTTGTGTCATGTCACATCTATAATTTTTCATGGCCATATGAGAAAATAAAATTGTTGTGCCCATAATATATAATGTAGTTAAAGTGTTAAACAAAAGTTTAGCGTGATGAGATTCAGTCGACTGAAAATGTGGCGTACAACAAGTGAATTTATCAAGACATAGCCAAATGAATAAGAAAAATGACATGAGTTTTAGGCAATGCAAAGTCGACACAAATATTAAAGATATGACAAATTTAGGTCATCCGGGTTCTTGTTACACCCGTTTTGATAAACCTGATGTTTATCTTAAAAGAAACGTAACAACGTGCTGAATCCCCTCTCATGTATCATTAGAATTATATTTTTGGCAAGACAGTACACTGAGATGGAATATTATTATGTTGGAGATTTGAATACTGCTCGGAGTTGCATAATGAACATGAACGTTTATGCATGGTTGAATTACGTGACCTGTAGTCACACAGAATTTTACGAGTAGTTCTTGTAATCAGAGTTCACCATTTGAGTATTATGTGAACATGATGTCTCCCAAATGGGCAATTTTAAGTCAGCACGTGGAAAAACCAAATGCGATAAGTCGAGCTCCCCAATATATTACTCTACTGAAGAAAATCAGATGATTAAAGTGTGTAAAAAATATGAGATGAATTCTAAGGTAGATATTGCCCTTTAAATCTATCAAATAATGATAGTTTTTACCACCTTAAGGGGGAGATTGCTGATAAGAATAAACTGGTAAAAACAAACAAGTAAGGTTGATCCCATCTGAATCTGAAGTTCAGAGACTTATTTTGGATATGAAATACATCACCTAGAGATTCAAGAAATATTAACAATGATTTATATCATTTGGTTTTGATGATATACCAGGATATATCAGCTTGATCACCTTAATTATGTTATCAAAATATGTTATACATTGAAATTTATGATTTGACTATAGACAGATTTACCCTCCTTGAGGTAGAGCGAGCTATAGCTCCGTCATGGATAGTAAAATGTATGAACATTGAGATTCTTGCCATATTTTCAATAATCACACACGACGGAGTGTGAATGTCATATTCGGTTCATAGGTTATGAGTGAAAGAAAATGGCAAGCATGTGCAGTTGGTACTCATGAAAGTAATGAAACTTGGATGTCGTTGAAGTGACATAGATATCTGAACGATAATAGATGGCCTAGCTATATGAAAATATTGGTACCAAATATATTCAGATATCTTTAAGCAGTGCCGGCAGTATACGTAATTATATCGATATGTTAATTCATGGAACCGAATAATACTTGCGCGCGATATGCGATGGACAGTTTAATGGGGATCTTATATAAGCGTTCATCTTGATTGTTGACATACAATCTATGGTTAAAAATGAGCTCATGGACTTGAGGTCCACGTATTGACTCGAAGTGATCAATCCAATCTATATAATAAAATAAAAAGTCATCCCTTTGAGTTACCCTCATATGCTAACCCACCTAGACATGCGACACGTGGCAACCCTAGACATGCGACACGTGACAACCTCATACCCTTAACCCTTATTAAGTTAATTGTATTAGTTAATCTAATTGTATTAGTTAACCCCAAATAAATTCCACCAAATAAATTTATGCTCCATTAAATGTATTAATTTTAGGGAGACATGAATGGTCCGACGGTTACGATGGAATCCGAGGCTCAGAATCGATTTTGGCCTATTTATACTTTCCGGGTTCATACAATCGACAAGAACAAACCTTCATTTGCCTTCCTCTTTTCGTTCCTCTGTAGTGTCACCATCGATTTGGTACAGACGCCGGTTCCGATCGCATCATTCTTCATCGGTAAGTTTTATGCTTCTCGGTTATTGTTTCTAGCGGTCATGTTTAGACTACTCGGTTCTTTATACTGTATGTTGTTCGGTTCTTGCAAACTGAATTATTAAGAAAGTGGTTAAATTATTTATACAACTATCACATTGCATTCATGTCGATCATTTAGGTCATCCCTGTTTCGAGCAAAGATGACAGTAGATTTGTCTTACACTATAATTTGTGACGGTAATGAACTAATTAGCAAGCAAGGATTGATAGATAGATCTACGTCAAACTAACCTCGGTAGAAGTCCACACGGATGTCGACTGGAAATACCAATCATGTCCGACATGCAAGACTGGCGTTCAAGAAGATAACACATGCGCTAATTGTAGCCAGACGATTCCCTACCCAACCCAAAGGTAACAACTAATTAAACTACAGCTTGCATGAAACAGAAACATGTAAAAATAATCATTTGCAGATATAGACTAATGACGACGATAAAGGACGGGGACACATATGCGCCTTTGGTTATTTTCCACAAGGAGGCAGAGAAGGTCATAGGGAAGCCAATAACTCAGTTGTTAAACTTATATGAGAAGGTAACGACCTAAAAATTCGTATCAATAATATTAGACTTGATATTAAGGGGACCAAATTATGTAACTCACCTGCTATGGAATGGTATTTGACATCCTACAGCAATGTGTTGGGAAGTCATACACCTTCAAAGTAAAGATAGGGATAAATAAATTTGGGACTGAAAGAGAATTAAAAGTTCAAAAGACATTTATGGCTGAGACGCATGACTCCACACCCACCACAGCCCAAGACAAGGTATGCACGATTAATTTACTGCTTTTAGAATAACTATTTCCAATGTCAATTATATTCACACCAGAAAAAAACAAAGCGCAGAGCATAGAAGGAAACAAGGGAAAATCCACTAGTGTAGAAGCGGCAGAAGACGAGATGATCGTCAACACTCCACAAGAACCACAAACTTCAAAGCGGCCATAACAGTAAGTACAAAACAAACTACACTTACAAATAATCCTTACATTTGCTTCATTCTGCAAATTGACCTAAATCTGCCTACAATGTACCGCAGAGATGAACCCAAGGAAACAGAAGCAACCACGAAGGAGATTAGCAAGTATGCAAAGCGATTGCGCCCAACAGCACCACACCAAAGTTAAGAAGGCCAATATTCAGCAACCCACAACCATTGATTGGAAAATTATTTACGTGTTCAGATTATTTAAGTACAATAAAGGATTATTATAAGTACTGTTTTCCATATACCATGATATATTCCAATTCCAATTCCAATTGCTTCATCAAGATTCGAAGGTGTGACTTACCCAGATTCGCAAACTCTTTTTTTAGTAACATCAAATTGTCTTCTATCTTACACTTATAGACGGAGCAAACAAAACTTCGTGTAACAAAACCAAACACTACGACTTTCACTCTTTTAACAATTGACTTCTACATTGAAACCAAGAATCCACAACAAAGACGCTGCGATAAAGAAAAGTCGCACAAATACACTATTGCTAGACCCGTGAATTTCACGGGCACGAAAACTAGTTATGAATAATATCGGTGAAGATACTGTATAGTTTGCATTTGAGTCTCATGTGCATGTAACATAGTTATTTTATCATTGCATATTAGATACTATATATTAGTTTCATAAAACCTCGTTGCATTAGTTTAGTACATATTCCATATACTATCGAGCATTGTTCATATTATAGGCATGCACAAGATTATTATTGTTATAATATTGCAGGATACATACTTATAAGTTATAAGGAGATTTATACTCCCAGATTGATAACTCCCTGAAGGAGCATATTATAAATGATCAAAAGATGATGATAGTTGATCAGATGAATTCCAGAATGACTCATGATTAAGGATATGAACCTCTAGCCATAAGTGTATTTATAAAAGTATTCAACAGTTGTGAATGCACGGTTTTATTATCTCAACTTGAAGTTTGAGTGTATGAAAATTCATACATGAGTAAGTTCCTTTCCGATTATATGAGAATATTTTATGGTCCAGAAGCACCATAATAGTTTGAAAATAATATAGTGAAAGATTATAATTAGTATGTCAATCTGTACAATAGAAAATCTGACAAGAAAGATCAATTATTACTTAAGATATTTAAATTGTAAATATTAGCTACACTCTTTTTCCCTTCGACTAAGTTTTTGTCCAAATGGGTTTTTCCTAGCAAGGTTTTTAACGAGATAACGTTATAGACGTGTTAATAACGCTATAGTTATAATCGTCATTGTTGAGATGACAATTTTCTAGACATATTATGTTATGGCGTGCATTGAAAACAAGTTCACAATTGTGGAAATATTATTTGAAATGAAGATCCAAGAGTCATGAACCACTATCCAGATTGTGGTTCCGAAGAAATATGATATCGAATTATCAAGGATTTCTATTGATAGAAGATACCAAGTTTATCGGTTACGACAAATCCATTTCAATGCCGTGAAGCTACATGAAGACATGGATAATTTCAAGACATATCAAGTCGTGCAATCATCAGGAGGAGTAATCACGCGTTGTACTCTTTTTCCTAAGCCATGGTTTTGTCCCACTGGGTTTTCCATGGAAAGGTTTTAACGAGGCAGCATGTTATGCGTGTTTTGAAGATTTATGTACTCGTTTACTTTACTAGTGTTTTTCCCATTGGGTTTTTCTAGGCAAAGTTTTAATGAGACATGAACTTCACTGATGGACATCCAAGGGGGAGTGTTATAATGTAATATATTGTATTGGTGGATGTTCACACTATGACGACATTATGTCGACATCATATCTACACAGAATATTCTAGACCTAGAAGAAACCCTAGATATCTGTATATGTATATATATACGTTAATGATCAATGGAATATGATACCTCATTCTCTCCTCTTTCTCTCTCATATTATAACAATTACAAGTATAATCCACATCAATATAATCTCAAAAGAAAATTGACATCCCAAACTTCGGACTACCTTATCAGATTAGAATCATTCGAAGCAATAGTTTCCACGTACTCTAGACCTCCGCCCTCCCAACCACCCAAACCAACCTCCCATAAGCCCCCCAGCCCAGCCAGCCAACCCCAGTCCGACTCCTCCATCCCTCAATTTCGAGAATCACTTTTGTAAATACGTTGTAACTTATTTGCTCAAACCGAAAAATATCAACAATTTAATAATCAAATTGTCTAATTATTGAAATCCTTTTTTTCTCGTGGGGATTTGTTATTTAAGAAATGGTAATTCAGTTCCCGATTAATTTAATTATTTATTTATATTTTAAAACACACAACAAATACTTTCACACGATTAAATGTGTACTCATTTATAGAGATATACGAATATTTTTTTTATCCTCCTCAATATCCTATGCCAATTCAATTTGGTATTTGTGAATGTTGGTTGCGATCGATTCGTTGTTCGTATTCTCAATATATAATTTTCCAAGTGACTTACTACCATTTACTCTTCGTCAACGATAATATGTTCGTACTATTCATTGTCTTTTCACAAGTTATTTGTCGAATAAATTGTATACCATTTTCACATTTACTTGTCATTCTAAAAAAATAATTTCCTCAAAATCATTGATTACTTCAAATAAATACTCCATAAATTAAGTAAAACCACAATACAATTTGGTAGGCATGTCACATGTGTTGTACGGAGTAATTACAGGGCCGGCCCATTAAATTTTGAAGTCCGGTTCCAACATTAATATGGGCCCCCTTAATATCTTACTCCGTACTTTAAAACTCGTGACTTCTATAACTAGTTTAATTGTCTTATCCATTGAACCACTATAGCATCTATATAATAATAATATAAAAAAAGTAAACTAAAAAGTCTCCTTTCTAATAAGTCGACATGTGACATCACTACAAGCTGACACGTGGTATCACTCTAACTCAATCCTTAAGTTTTTTTTTATTTTTTTGTTTTAGAAAAAAAATTCCTTTGATAATAAGTGTAATTTATTATTGAAGAGTAATATTATTCTATCACTACGGAAGATTAACAAGTTGATGACTTCGAAGTATCTTTGTATTTTTATCTATAAATATAATTAAAAGATAATATGTTTCTATAAAAATATTTTTTAACTTATTCTAATTATAAAATACCAAAATTTAGAATTTAGCATGTTGCTTTTAGAATGACGACATTAATTACACAAATGACATTTATACCCTTCCCTTCTTATTAGTTTCTAATATATTTTTTAACTTAATAATAAAGACGATAACGATAATTAAACACAAAACTAACGATGTTAACAATTTAAGCGGAAAAATATCAATTGATAACCAACGACGATAATTAATGAGATTAACAATAATAAGACACATAATTAACATTTTACAATTAAACGATCATGACGTAAACGATAATTAAACAATTATTTAACACTAAATTTAATCATTTGCATAAGCTTAAAAAATATTTAGACAAAATAATTAAACAAGTAATTGACGATTTAAAGATCTAATTTACGTCTATTATAAATATTAATAAAACCCCAAAAATTGTCCCAGACCTCTTCAAGACTATAGAACACTTCAAGGCTAAAACAAATGGGATATAAATTCTTCTTAACATAAAATAAACACGTCCTGTGCGTTTGCACGGGTGAAAAAACTAGTTATATGTTAAAACTGCATGAATAATCCTCCCTCTGGACACAATTTATCGCCCCGCTTTCCTTATTTGGAAGGTTTTTATTTTTTGCCCCACTTCTCCACTTTCCTTTTCTATCTTACATTTTTGCCATATTATCCCTCTTTTTATCATTTATTTACAAGAAATGCCATTGAATTTTACACTTTAAGGCCCACCATTCATTTCTTTACCATTTTATATTCATTTTTCACTACTTTACCATCATTTTTTACCATTTTATATTCCTTCCTTATTTTACGTGCAAAAGTGAGCGGGGCAATAAATAATGACCGGAGGGAGTACATATATGGAGGTTCTATTCTCTTTGGGTCCCGGTTCAATGAACCGAATGGAGTCCCCCTCGGGCCGGCCCTAAGTACTCCGTAACATGTTTTCTCCTTCCATTACACATTATCAACGTGAGCACCCCAAAAAAGTTCCTTTCTCCCATTTATTGATCAACACAAATTTATTCATTGATCAACCCAAATTTTATTTGTTACAGACTTTATCATTTTACTATAATGTGTTAAATACTATTCCCTCCGAGTTTCTATGATTGCCCCGTTTTTTTATGGGGTGGAAAATAAGGAAGGAAAAATGAGTGGTTAAAAAAAGAAGAAGGAAGAGAGATAAATGGGTGGGTGAATGTGAACCACATATTTATGGCCTAAAATGGCAAATGGGTAAAAGATCAAACTCAGCCCAAAAAGGAATACGGGACAATGTTAGAAACTCGGAGGGAGTAATAATTTGTATAGAAGAGACAAAAATATTGATTTTATAGTGTTTTACGGAGTATCTTTATTGATTTTGTAGTATTTATGGAGGAGTATATTTTTCTATGCAAATGAGCCGTACTTGACCCGTTATAATAAATTAACATATAAATCTGTCGCAAGGCAAGCTAACTATTTTGCATATATTATTGTTTGTGACGAACATATCCGTCACAAACAGGTCAAATGCACATTTCTTTTATCTGTATCTCTAGTTAAGTACATATTTTTTAAAATTATATAAATTTGATATTCATAATTCACTCGATTAAACAATTTAAACAATATCTTACATAATTATATTTTATCGTATATATTAAAAGTTATATCGATATTTTTCTCAGCTTCAATAGTCTTGATTGGAATGAAAAGAGTAGATAACCTATTTATTGGGATAGAGAAAGAGTAAGTCGTTATAACTTTGTGATAGATATCGCCAGAGTCTGAGGGAGACCAACAAATTTCACAATCAAACCACCAAATTAAAACCATTGGAGGAGTATTTCTTTCCCTCCATTCCCCCAAACCCAAAAAACAAAAGCCAGTATTTGCGGACTTACATACAGTTACTCTAGCACTAGCACAAGCAGTAGCAGCAGAGAAAAAAAATGGACGGACAAATGGGAGGTGGCCAGAATCAACAACCACCACAACAACCACCGCAACAACAACCGCCGGCGGAGCAGTTGAATACGGCGGTGCAGCAACAGCTGAATCTACAGTCTGTCAAACAACGAGCGTTAGACCTTCAGAAAGCTATCGGTCGAATGATCGAAGATGTTGAGTTTCTCTCGCGTTCTAATTCCGTTCCGAAATGGTCTGCTTCTTGATTCTTCTACTTTTTCTTGAATTCTTGTTTCTCGAGTTCGATTGTGAATTGCGGTTGATTGAGTTTTGTTGTCGGAATCGTCGTTTTCTGTGTTTGATTTGCTTCAATGTTGTTGATATCATGTTAAGGAGTAGATTTTGTGGAATTTTACGCAGTAAGTTAGTTCAGTGATCAACAAACGCTACTGAAATTTTGAATGTGATTCTGCATTGCGTTTTCTTGATTTTTGATGTGTGAATTACTTAATTATGAGTAGTTGTGATTAATTTTGTGTATGATTTGGTTAAATTTAGTTGATATTCCGTATTAGGTTAAGGAAGTTTTTCGTTACGGAATTCGCAGAAGAATTGAATTTTGGTGCTGTTCTTGTTAAGGTGTTAGATTAGATTTGTGATCAGTAAAACGCTTCGAATTCGATTATGAATTGTGTTTTGTAAGAAATGTTCGATTTGATCGCGTATTTAATTTGATTAACTTTATGAGCCAAATTCTAGGTCTCACTGAAGGAGATTTAGGGAAAAAAAGGAGTTATGCTGTTAATTTTGTGATTCTTACAAGTTTGAAAAATCGTAACTGAATCGAAGTCTGTTGAATGTTGTACTGAAGTTTAGGCGGCTCAAATGTTTCAGCAAAGTTATTTGTAATGGAGGATGTTATAGGGTGGAAAACAGAATTTGGATGTGTAGGAGAAATGAGATTTCGGTTGTTTTGTTGATGTTGTTAGTTTCGTGACTGCTAAAGCGTTGATGAATTGTACATTTGTGCAGTTAGACAGTAATTGTGATATATTTGCATTGAATTCTATATATCTCGTATGGAAATCTGTACTGGATTTTGGGGTTAAATGTTTCAGTGCAGAATTATTTGTAACAGATGTTATCGAGTGGGAAATGAATTCCAGGCAAATTTTACTTGGTTTGTTTGCACAGAAAATCAGGTCACTAGAAGTCTAGAAGCGATTGACTGTGTTAATGTGGCTGTTTTTGTGTTGGAATCAGGAACGATGCGCTGAGTCAATTCTCGATGGTGAATATGCAGTTGTTCAACATCGTGAACGACATTAAGAAGGTTTCTAAGGCATTTGTAGTGTATCCTAGGAATGTCAACGTCGAGAATGCTAATGGTAAGCGTCTTTGTTCACCCAAAATTGTACTAGTATCTAATTTTTATTCTTCAAAAGCTCTCGTGCTCTTGTAAGCAAGTCCTCCCCAAGAAAGAAGAGAAAGGGTGACTAACTATATGATAATTATTTACCGTATGCCATTCAGTACTGCCTGTGATGTTGTCGTCAAAGCTCTTGCCTGAGATGGAAGCAGATGATAATGTTAAGAAGGAGCTATTGCTACTTGGCCTGCAAAACCTGCCTGTACCTGAACAAATTGAAAAGCTGAAGGTGATTGAATTTCCAACATTTTAATACTATTGGAAGCTTAAGTTAATTCTCTCTAAGTTTCTCTGATCACTGTGACAGGCTAGAATCGACATGATTGCCGATGCTTGTGAAAGTGCAGAAAAAGTTATTGCTGATACCCGCAGAGCCTATGGTCTGGATAATCGTCAGAAGCTTAGCACTGTCCCAACAGTAGACAAGGCACACTCTGCTACAATCCAAGAACAGGAAAACATACTCAGGGCTGCTGTCAATACTGGCGAAGGTGATATCTTGAACGCTTACCTTGTGTTTGTATGAAGGATTTTTTTTTTCTTTTCTAATTTGGTTAGCAAATTGAATGACAAGGAAAATGACATGGCTCCATTCACCCTCCTTTCCCTCCGTTCCATCCTACATCTCTGTACAAAAAACAAATTTTGTAGCAGTTTAGGACCCTTTTGTCCGATTTTGATTTCTTACGTATGACCTTTTCTGTAGAATGTGGATTGTCAAACTAGTAGCGTATTTCTGCCTGGACCCAGGGCCAGGGCTCCTGCTATATCATAGTCCCTCCGTTTTTTTTTGTTTGCCCCATTTTCTTAATATATGTTAGGAAATGTAGTTTGTGCATTGATGATGTACATTGAGCAGAAAAAAACGGAGGGAGTATGTAGTTTGTGTAAGGTTTTTAAGCTACTTGATATGTACATTGTTCAGGGTTGAGGCTTCCTCCTGATCAGAGGATTCTTACTTCACCCTTACCTGCACATCTTGTTGGTGTACTCTCAGTTGGTGATGGGTCTCAAACATTTGGTGACGGATCTGGTACGTGGAGTAGCTTTCTCATCTTTGTGATCATCACTAACAATTTATGTCAATATCGTACCTTGATGGCATTATATGTCTCACGTCTGTGTACTTCCAGGCATGTACCCAAAGAATAATCCTTCTATGTCATCTGGCAGTCTCAGTAACCAAGGCACCCAAATGCAGGTATTTTTTTTGTGCTTATTTTTAATACTATGTGATCAAACACGGTTTTGCTATGATTTTTTTTTTGCCTTTTGCTCCTCTTCAGCCAATTTTCTTTTTTCATGTTATTGTATGCATGGATAAATGATGTTTTTTCCTTCTTTTTCCCCCCCTTTCTGCTTCAAACACACATTCCAGTATATTACCTCTAAGCTACTCCGTATTATTTGTCTTTGAACTTTGAATTGTAACTTGATTGTCCTGATGCGTGTCAGTTAAGAACTCTTCATCTTCTGATGAGGAGTCATTGCTGAATTATCGTACGAGTATTTTTATTTTGACAAGTTTTAAGAGAATTTTCCGGAAGTATTTTTAGACAAAATAATTGGATTAGTTGCCATATCCCATACAAGGTTGCTTCTAACTCATTGAATGCAAATGGTTATGTGTGTTTCAAGTCGTTTTTAACCGAGTCTCCTAGAGTCCCAGTGTGCATTATCATTATGTATATTAAAGAAAGAGATCTAGTGCAGGTTTCTGGAGGACAGCATATGGGAAGATCAGTCCCTTCACCTTCTGCTGCCACAGCAGCTTCTTCGTTTGACAATACAGCGTCTCCCCTAATGTATGCAAACTCACCAAGATCTGGCACAAACATGATGAATGCGCCCTCGCCCCAGCAGCAAAATATGCTCCCACAGCAGCTGCAACAACCAAGACCGAAGGTCATGCCAAATATGATGAATGCACCATCTCCCCAGCAACTTATGAGTCAGAGTCATCAACATTATAGGCAATCTGCCATGCAGGGACTGGGACAGGTATCACTTGTGATTTTGCGCACTAAAGTCGTTTTGTTTTTCTTCTTAAATATATGTACCCTCCATTTGGCTTCACTACATTTGCTTGTTTGGGCCGTTGCCGCCATTCAATCTATTTCACAAATTTTAAGAAAGTGAGTAAAAAGTAAGTGTATTATTCGTAAAATCAAAAGGATTTATGGGACCACCTAAATTAGAGTGGGTAAAAAGTAATGACATTTTGTGTAAATAGATGAAGGATACGAGGATTATATGGTAAAGTCTTTTACCAAAAAGAGAACGTAAATTTTTTGATTAGATGGTCCGTTTATATAAGTGTAAAGATTTATTTGGATGTGAGGAATCATGCCTCTTTTGGGTTAGTTTTGATCGTACAGAGATTTTAATACCCTTTCAAAACATACCATAAGTCATCATTACCCCATTTATTTTTGTCCATTTGGGGGGTAGCGTTCTTGAAACGTTTTATTTAACCCAAACTAAAATTATGGTATAACTTAACCATAATAATCCATTTTTACAGCTGCCAGGGCAGAACCAAATGCAGTTTTCTCAGCCAATAGCGAGTCAGCAATTTCAAGGTAGGCAGCTAGCCAGCGGACATTTGCAGCATCAACTGAACCCAGGAAGCCAGCTGAATCGTCATATGGGACAATTTTCCGGAACTGCAAATACCGCCTTATTCAACGCTGCTCAAAGTTCACCAAATGCTTCTATGGTAGAACATGAATCTTCATTTTCATTTTCATCTCCATCATCTTCATCTCCATCTCCATCTTCATCTTCATCTTCATCTTCTGTTAACTTTGGTTGATAACTATGATTGCTTGTCGTCTTTTATGTTTTTGGGTTCTGAACAATCATGCTATGTTGCGTTATAATATGCTTCATGTAAATTGCATTGGACTTGTATCATGCATGTGCCATGTCCGTATGGGTTTTATGCTAAGTGATTAACGGATCGTGATGTAAGATACCAAAGTAAACTTGAATGGTTTTGTGCTTCGCATGTGAACATTTTTATCGCTTTCTCATTTTAGCTTATGCTTGAAAGGGTTGTCCACTTTCAAAGTCTGATAGGTTAAAATCTTGATTTCGTGTTTTACTTTTTGCATGCGTCTTCCGGAATCAACTTTTTAGTATCATTCCCATTCCCGCGCTTCTATTTTCTAAAGCTAGAAACCCCAATGTCCGTCCACTCTAGAGTAATGGAATCAGAAACAAAGAACCCATATCGCAATGTTACCTTATGGCATGAGCCTGTAATGAGGCTGAAAATCATTCTCCCTCACAAAAAAATAGCCGACTAGGGATGTGATTGTAGAAGATCTACCAATTCCTTTCCGACTCTCCAATCAATCCTCTGCGAAGTAGGTACAAAGGAGCTACTGCCACAATTTTTATGGCTTTACCTCTCCAAACTCACATATAATGTCTTTGCTACTTATTTTCATTAACTTCCTCCAATGATCTCTTCCTTTTGTGGGCTATTTGATTCAGTTCCGGAAATAAGTAGCTCAGCTAAACTGTGTTCATGATCTGAATCTCAGTGAAGCATTATATTCCTTCTGTGTCAGCTTATTTTGCACATTCTTTGATTACTTTCCGTATCACCCTTGAAAATCAAAATGTTTATTAGCGATCACTAGGAGCACAAAATCTGCTTCTGATATAGAAAATAGACTGTCAATCTCTTTCTGCTATACCGATCGTAGGGAAATGGGTGCCACATTAAAGAGTACGATGAGTGCTCCAATTCTTGTATGTTAATTCTTATGACAAAACAAATTTATTGTTAGGATAAATGTGATCGAAGTACACCCCAAAAAAAAACCAAAAACAAAGAGAAATTGTGTGATCTTGTAGTTAAGTACTATCCGATTAAAAGAGAGTATACTTTACAAAAGTGTGAGGTGTCAAGATTATTTCGAGGCTTGCTCTTGCCTCCTCTTCGGAATATTACTATATATGAGGAATGAAAACTACGAAACGAACCACATATCTTTTCCCAAAGGCCTTAACTTCCACATCCTGTGTCGTTTGGAAACAGAGTGCTTATAACTGCATGTGAGGTATAAACGTCTAGCCTCCGGAGTCCTTGCTCTAAGTGAGATTTTTATCGGATTGCTGCGGTTGTTGTCAATTTTTATCTGTCTAACCAGTAGTGCTTGTTTAGTGTCAATTTTCATTGCTCGTTCTGCTCATTGACAGACCTCATTTATGGACGAGGCTGTATTAAGCAGTTTTAGGTCATAACCAATAAGTTTCTGTTACTAAGGTATTAGGTTGTAGATTATCGTTCGTTGTCACCATTACCGGTTATATAGCAGAGATTCTTGTTAAGGTGACGAAATGTTGATCTCTATTGATATGTTTTCTTTTATCTTGGCACATACTCCGTGTATTATAAGTAACATGTCTGTTATTTGCCAACGTATTTCGTGTCTAGACGGAGAGTTTATATATCGTTCTTGATAGATTGACATATCGATACTATATTGCGAGACGATTATGTAGTTTACATATGAGTTGAAGAATTACATATTTAACTTGTTAAATTTTTTCATATTAATTTTTTCCCTGCTTCTTTCAGATTTCAAACATGTCGGCTGCAATGGCATCACAATCATTGCTTCCAAGGATGCAGGTTATATCGTTGTCCTTCTTGAAGTATATTATGATGCCTAGTTAACATCAATGGCGGATCCACCTTTGCTAATAGTGTAACACTTGCTACACCATTAATAAAAAAAATCTTAAAGATTTACGAGTATTATTTTTCTATAACATTAATCTCTTATATGCTGGAGGTGCATTTGGAGGAAAGGGAGGGAAAACGAAGATGATTGATTTTCCCTTCAAATCTGGCATATATTGGAGGGAAAATATTTTGTCTATGAGGAGTAAAATGGAGGGACATCCTTTCATCCCATTTTATTAACCAAACAAAGGAACTTTCCCTTCCTTTCTCTCCCCCTTCCTTCAAATCTCTCTATGCGTAGGTTTGGATAGACGGAAAGGGAGGAAACACTTTTCTTTGTTTGGTTAGGAAAATGAGGTGAAGGGATTTGGAGGGTGAGGAAAAATGGATCCCATTTTCATCCTCAAACACAAATCATTTCCCCACCAATATTGGAAAGATTTGGAAGGAAAACTTAACTCTTCCATTCTCCATCCCCTTCCCTCCTTCGCCCTCACCTTTCTTTCCTTCCACTTTTTTTATCTAAACACAACCTAAAAAAGAATAAATCTTATAAATAGATTTAATTAGCTAAAAATGTGTTAAAAAAATAAAATAGATATGGTACATTTGAGTTATTGTATAATTTTGCTATACCGTAAAAAAGTGATGTATCCGTTCATGGTTAATGGTGTCTACCTCATAGTAAGAGGTATTTACTTTTTATCTATCTTACTATGGTTAATTTGGCATATTAGGTGTAACCTGTTAATTGAGTTTTTTTTTTTTTTTTTCAAAATGTTATTAAGGTGTTTCTTTTTAACTGACTGAAATCTGATTATGAAGACGCCCAAGAAAATTTCCCCTGATAGCTAGTCTGTTAGGATTAGTAATGAATTTAAATCTACGTGAAAGAGAAAATGAACTGGCATGCATTCCGATCTACTGAAATGTGAGGCAACTTTGAGTCTACGAGCTCATGTGTTTCATTTATCAATATTTCGAAACTCACTGCTATCACTGAGGCATTGTAAGGAACTTTGTGGGTATTTTAGAAATATAGGATCCATTCATGAGAGGAAGCTTACCACTTATGGTAGCCTTCTCAATGCACAAATGGGTTCCACTTATGCAAGTTTTCATCGTATCTTATTCTTTTGTGGAAAAAAGTTCTGAATTAGGTAAATTATAATGAGAAAAATGTCGGCGATGAAAAACTCACACTATTTTCAGGCTTTAATAAGAGCAAATTTATTCATTTGGTAATTTGAAAGAATGATTTCTGCATCATGCTCAGTATTATCAATATGACTTACTATTATGGAGTTAGATGACTATGCTTTCCCGGTAAAGTATTTATTTTGTTACTAGTGAATCCGAATATTATTCTCTCTTCGTATCGTGTTACTAAATGTTACGGAGTATTAAATGTGCTTCGTATTGTGCGACATAGTAATGATTGATGTACGTTCTGGTATTTTTTTATATATGCGTAATTTATAGATACTCTTTGTGTTTCCCGTATCAATTATTATCGTGTATCTGTATTATGTATTCTTATCGTGCGTTGCACTTGGGAGTTTCCTTTTTGTGATTACATGTTACAATATTGTTTCTAAATTAGACTGCATTGTAATCGGCTGTTTTACTTTTCAGTTTCCTATAGCTGGTGGAAATCCTCAGAGGACACATCCATCTCAGATGCTCAGTGATCAGAGTACGAAATTCCTAGCTTTTTTTTTCCGCTACAGCTTGCTGAAGTTCTTTATTTCATTCATTATAAACTCATAATCTTATTGAAACATACGGAGTATGTTCTTCATACCGAAGAATCGAAGATGTCTTAGTTGACTAAGTGCACGCTTTGTTGAACCAAAAAAATAAATTGTATTTCATGAATTATAATTGACTTGCGAAATGATCTGAGAAAGGTAATGACATTGATGATTGATGGGCGTTACACGTTTGTCGTTGCAGTATTCAATATGGGAGGGAATCCTGGTAGCATGATGTCTTTACCGCAGCAACAGGTTCATCAAGGTGCTTTTGGTAACCAAACTCTGCAACCTAATATGGTACCTCTTCAAAATACAACCCAAAACCTCCAAAATTTTCAGCAAAGACAGCAACAGCAGCAGCAGCAGCAGCAGAACCAACAACAGCAGCAGCAGCAGCAGCAACAACAGTAATGTTATATTTATATTTTCGAGCTAATAATGTTGTTGAGACTTGAGACTGGAATTTTCTTGGATTCTGAATATTTCCGAAGTATGAACTCTTTATTGGGTATAAATTATAAACCTCAGTTCATGACGATATGTGTTTCTTTATTGGTGGCCATGCATTGGGCGTGCTGAGTTTCCACTTGAGAGTTCATAGATATCGAGGGCCGTCAGGATTCGAACTCATGACCTTTTAAGGTGATGGTTGATGGTTGGGGCTAACAAATTATTTGCCCCATCTATTTAAATGATGTTATTTGACCTGTTTTAAGAATTACTCGCCTTGTGGGAGAAAGTAATTCCATATATGCCATGATTGCAAGTATTTTAGTGAACTTTTGCTTTTGATTTTATAAAAATCTACTTTGACAAATCATGCAACTTGTAATATTAGGTTCCGAGTTAAAAATGTTTTTCATCGTGTCACCTTTTATAATACTACTTGATCCTACATTTTGAGAGAAGTTTCTCGAAATGTAAGAATGAGTTTGTACCCTTAAGATCCTCGTAAATTCACCCAAGTTTCCTTAGGGGCTCCCACAAAATTGCTTTTTACGGGACTTGAACCTAAGATCCTAGTAAATTCACCCAAGTTTTAACTTTTAACCACCAGGCTATTCCTTTATCGGGTTTTTTTCCTGTGATTTTTGTGCCAGAAAGAAATATATAGAGATAAAATTGCGAATGTAAGTGAGATGGAGAGGGTGTAATATTATGCTGTCCACAAATACTTGTATACTATGCATGTCATTTTCATTCTACTACAAATTATTGTAGGGACTACATTATCTAATGCTTCTTTGGTGAACATATAATGTTTAAGTAAAAGATATTTTGGTTAGCCAGCAAAACATCAAAAACAACAATGTCTTCATTTCCATGGAGATGTTCTTCACAGCTCCTACAGATAAACACAAGCAGCTATCACGTCCCTGGACAGTCTTCGACACTCATCTTCCCTTGCCAGGGTAAAGATAATCCGAAGTTGCGCAAAGGGAAAAAGGCAGCAGGCGAGGGACGGTTATTGGGATTGGCCCGAGTGATGGGGTACATAAGAGGAGGCGTGCAGAAGGTGAGCAAAGGTGTGACGGAGAATTTAAGTCCGAAGCAGAAAGGGGATTGGAAAGATGTGTTCCTCATGAGTATCTCCTTTGCTGTGTATGTTTACATGTCTCAGATGATTGTACGTGCCTATTGTGTCTGGATCTCTTCTGCTAACTTGTAGTACTCGTAATTATGAAGTACAGTCGTATCGTGTAATTGTGTTGTTCTTACATGTCTGCGCGCAGACAATGTTTCCTCGATCAATTGGATTAGATGGTAAAGTTGTGGTGGTACTCGTGATCTGGATTCAAACTTTTGTCATGAATCGTAGGAGAATGTTTTGCAGTGTATGTTAGTTGATCGAGCTTTTAAGTATACGATTAGATCTAACTCGGTCGAGCAAAAGATTGAAGTGTACGATGGATGAATGCATCTGCGGAGGTGAACTCGGTATGATTTACTGGGCTGTAAGCCTGTAAGTACAGTAGACTGGAGATGCGGGTTTTCACCGGTAATTCCTGCAAGTCCGACAATCCAATTGATCACTGAGACAACTGACTTGATGGGTGACGGGGACACGATGCACTTGCGTCTACGAAGGAAAAAACGAGGTTTAGATCCTAAACCATGAGTATCATCTCTCATGACTTTTATCAACTAAGTTAATTGACATTTACACCATGATTTTTATTGTAAAACCGTCGCATCCCACCTCACCTACACACGTTAGCAACAAAATCCAATCCATACTCGATGTATATCCCTCTTTTCGGCAAAATAATCGATAACTTCTGGTCACGACTCACGAGTTCCGAAAATGTTGTTTTTTTTTCGACATTCATTATATACATGAAAGTGATCTCACGCTCAAAACGTTTGGTAAAAGTTAATCTATGGTAGATCAAACATTTTTCATCGAATAAAATTTATCGCCTATACCTCTTTAACAAATTTTTTTTTTTTCTAACAAAGTGGCATTATTTGAATTGTCATCAATTTATGACAGATATATCCGTCACAAGAGAGACTTACTCGTACAAAATGAACAAAGTAGTTGAACGACTCAGTTTCGAAACTCGTGTGCATCAAATTGCGACCTCATTTCAGTTCAGTCTCCCTTGAAAACTCCGCACTCGCAGTTGTCTTCTTCGTACTCGTATTATATTTGTATCTCTCACTTCACTTTCATACTGTGTGTATCACCCGCCATTAATGCTCTGAAGCTCAATTCTCCAGGTTCTCCTATTCCTTTGATTGCTCTTCATCGCATCACCAGGTTTCTCACCTCTTATTCAATTTACTACATTTTCTATTGATTCCACAATCACTCAACCCCCAATCACCAATTTCATCTACGCATTTCTTCACTCTTTTTTTGTTTTCGCCTGCATTTTAGCTCTGTTTTTAGTATATGGAAGTTTTGATTAGGTCTGGAAATTAATTTCTGTAATTTGATTTGGGGGTTTTGATTGAAATTTTTTAGTAGGGTTTATGATGTTTTTTTTTAGAGGAAATTGGGTTTAGGATTTCGTAGTTTGATGGTTGTATTACTTAATTTTAATTATCGAAACAAATTGCGTTGTTAAAGAACTGGCAATCAGTCGTATATGGCAATTCATGACCATCTTTGTTGAAATGGGATTTAAAAACCGGGTACCAAAAACCCGGTTGACTCGAACTCATTTGTAAGGTTGCCAATGCTATACACAAGAATTTGCGGAAAATGAATCGGGATGATTTCAGAAATCAGTCAATGTTAGGTGGGATATTGATGATCAATTCAACATTGTATGTGAAATCGGCTAAATCTACTTCAGTTGTTAAAAAAAGGCGAAATAATAAGAAGGGAAGTTGGGTAGGTGCTTAGTTGGTGTAGAATTAGGAAGACAGGGGTAAAGGCTAAAGGGTGTCTTGACGGATTATTAGACGAGTTTTTCAGTCACAATACAAAGACTGAGTTGCAAGAAGCCTGGTAATCTCCGTTAGCATTTATGTAACATTTATTTCGCATCTGTAGGTGGAGCACGTGACGTTGTGTTTGCAAGTATCGGAACTGTTATCTCTGTTACAATGAGTTCCTCAGTCGTTGCGCCTTCCTTGTCACTCAAGAAGCTTTCTTTGGGCTGCTCAGATTCTCTTATAAGCTCCAAAGTTTCTAGCTTTGTCGGGTTAAATAATGGTAATCTTAGATTTCGACCCAGAAATGTGGATGCTTGTAAGGTTCATATGAGTGTCTCTCTTGGATCTCAGACTTCTGTGGATGATGCTTTATTCTCTGCGTACCAACCCACTTCCGCTTTCCTCTTTCCTGGCCAGGTTGGTGTCTCTCAATTCCAGTCTAATATTTTGCAATTACTCGATATGTTAATTCGTAACTCTCAATCAAAACGTCCACCTTTTATAACTTTTGGTGATGAAAAGACCGACTTGGGATAATTTACTCCCTCTTTCTTTTCCATTTATCTCCATTTCTCATTTTTTCCGAGGGGAATTTGAAAAGTGGGGCTAAGCAGGAAAAATTGAGGAAGTAACTATTGTTGTATAGGAATGTTTCATATATTAAGACTTTTAGGGATTAGTGTTTAAATGTTTAATGTTTAGTTTCCGTTCGAAATGAGAAGCAAACGCATGCAATCAGTGGGAGGAAGATGCCGAAAAAGGGGAGCTTTTGATGTGGTTTATTGTAAAGTAAAGGGTGATCATAAATTAATATGTTGCAGGGAGCCCAAACTGTTGGTATGGGAGCAGAAGTCCAGAATGTACCTGCTGCTGCGACATTGTTCAGCAAAGCTAATGACATTCTTGGGTATGCCTTGATTTATAGTATTATTTCGATCACTGTGTTCAGAATCATTCTATTATATACTTCGTACGGAGTATTAAGTTTTGACCTTTGATTGAGGATGACATTATCCACATTCTTTCGTGAAGGAAATGTCTGACTTATTTATCGGGTTTTAAATTCTGTAGGTTTGATCTTCTTGATATTTGCATCAATGGACCAAAGGAGAAGCTTGATTCTACTGTCTTAAGTCAGGTAAACACTTCCTGTCCTGTTAGACTGTGTGTTAATTACTGGAAATTCGCTGCTCATAGAAGCCTGTACACCCAAAACGAGTCTCTAATACCTGAAGTATTGGTGATCCTGTTTATGTAATTTTAAAAATAGGGTGGAGGGAGCATCCTTCTTACCAGATCGACACCTCAATCATTGCGTAAAGAAATCATATTGGATGCTAATCATATACCACAATTCATAAATGGCTTGACATTGTGACCTTTTTATTAAAAGTGTCTTTTCTAGAAACTATTGACTACTCTGAAGATGCTTCAGCAATGGTAACAACAATGTAACATACCTGCAGCCAGCTATATATGTGACAAGCTTAGCTGCTGTCGAGATTTTGCGTGCACGTGAGGGAGGGCAGCAAATAATTGATTCAGTGGATGTGACTTGTGGTCTAAGTTTGGGAGAATACACTGCTTTAGCATTTGCTGGAGCTTTCAGGTGTGTCAAGAAACTTGTTGAGATTTCTTTCGTTAATTCACATATTAACGGTGTCCTTTTTTAGTGTGTGTTTAGGGACTAGCACATTTTGGGGTATTTGTCTTCTTTCGGTGTCTGTTACCATTGTTGCCTCAGTGGATTTTGCGTGCACGTGAGGGAGGGCAGCAAATAATTGATTCAGTGGATGTGACTTGTGGTCTAAGTTTGGGAGAATACACTGCTTTAGCATTTGCTGGAGCTTTCAGGTGTGTCAAGAAACTTGTTGAGATTTCTTTCGTTAATTCACATATTAACGGTGTCCTTTTTTAGTGTGTGTTTAGGGACTAGCACATTTTGGGGTATTTGTCTTCTTTCGGTGTCTGTTACCATTGTTGCCTCGCAATACTGATGTATTCTTGCATGTGCTCATTTGCTCATGATGGTTGTGCTTACTTCCCTGTTTTTGTTTTTATATTCCAAGCTTTGAGGATGGGCTTAAGTTGGTGAAGCTAAGGGGTGAAGCTATGCAGGTAAAATACCTTACCCTAGCTGGTATCTATCTCCGCGTTGAATTGTGAGCTAATGAATTTGGTTTATTATAGGCAGCGTCTGATGCTGCAAAGAGTGGCATGGTCAGTATCATAGGGCTTGACGCCGAGAAAGTTCAATTGTTGTGTGATGCTGCAAATGAAGAAGTCCCGGAAGAGGAGAGGGTTCAAATAGCAAATTTCTTATGCCCGGTTAGTAACACCTGAAATCTGAAACCGATGTTTTGAGTTGAACAGTTGATGCTCTGTACAAATGAGAAGTGTGAAATACTGAAATGAAATCGTCATGCTCTAATGCAGGGAAATTATGCTGTGTCCGGTGGTTTCAAAGGAATTGAGGCTGTAGAAGCCAAGGCAAAGTCCTTTAAGGCCCGTATGACGGTAATTTCTGTCTACTCTTTTGTACTTCTCAGGTATTGAGTAGATATGGCAAACAGGTTGGGTCATTTCTGGTCTATAAGAATTGGGTCGGGTCAGGTCATTTAGGATTCGGGTCATTTTAGGCAAGCATTCAGGCCGGGTCGGGTCGGATTACATGTCAAACTCGGGTCTTCAGGGGTGTCGGGTTGGGTTAGTTTTGTCAGGTCTACCTCTCACGCTTGCACCTACAGGGAGGAACCGCTAAGCTATCCTTCCTCGTTCTTGACTCAGGTCCGGCTAGCTGTTGCGGGTGCGTTTCACACCAGATTCATGGAACCAGCAGTTTCCAGATTGGAATCCGCATTAGCTGCCACAGATATCAGGACACCACGCATACCCGTCATATCCAATGTTGACGCGCTACCCCATTCACATCCAGACACCATTAAGAAGATATTGGCACGACAGGTACGAACACTTCTGCAGCAGTACTTAATGGCCAATAAGTTTTTCATTTTCTGACTGTATACTAAAATTATATGATAGGTGACTTCTCCTGTGCAATGGGAGACAACATTGAAGACTCTTCTGAACGCCGGATTGAAAAAGAGCTATGAATTGGGACCTGGAAAGGCAAGTGCAGTACTCCGTATATATTGAATAAATTTTGCAAATAACTGATGTATTTTCTCGAGTTAATACCCCGTATATCCTAATGGCCGTCTTATATTTACTCTTTGTGTTGATTGAATCAGGTAATTGCAGGGATCATGAAGAGAATTGACAAAACTGCGCAAATCGAGAACATTGGTGCATGAGAGATACGAAGGAGAACGCATTTTGCATACAACCCGGAGAGTAGCTTACCCTTTTTTTTAACAGTCCATGTTTACTCTTTTATCAGATTTATTGAACAATCAAAATGTAACCCGCGAATCCGTGATATGTATCTTTATTGATAAATGCTTGATAAACATGTTTCTTTTGTTCACGCTTTCTTCTCTCGAATGGAGACAGTGGTCGTGAACTCGTGGTCAAGACAATGTTACCGGTAGGGGTATATATGCAATCACATTGGGTTTGTAGTTCAAGTGGTGAAATACAAGACCATTTGGGCAACCGGTAATACAATAAGATGACCCTAGGCTCGGTGCTGGCCGAACTCATGGCAACACACCCTAGGCTCCAAACTCGATTGTATCAAATTTTATAGGTGGCCTAGGGATGATAATGAGATGAGGGACATGACGGACATCTAGTCGAGATCAACTCAAGCTCGGCCCGTACAACACGAGGTTTAGCTTGGCTCGAGAACTTAATGAGTTGGGTCGAGTTATTTCATAATACTATCTTGCTCTTATTTCATAAATAAATACTCCGTACTCAATATTGTTGCTCTTATTTCATTGATTTGTCAATATTTTAATACGTAATCCCATGAATCCCGAGTTATTAAAAATCACAAATTCTTTGGAGAGACCGTCTCTCACTAGTTATTGAGAGACGACCCAATTTACTCCTGGATAGTACCATATAATATTAATGGGTTTGTATTTTTTATTTTTTTAAATAATGTGAAATCAATGCAACCAAATCAACATAATTTCCAAATTAATTGCACCTACCTAATTTACTACACCATTAATTCTAAAATTACAAACTATTCTCTCACCAATTTAATTTATTTTCATATTAGTAACAATTTATACTACCTAATTTAATTTTTCCAAAAAAAAAAAGCATACTAGTAACAATTTCTCTCCAATCAAATTCGTTGCTTTTCAATCTTTGGTCATGATTGAAAGTGATCAAAATAATACAAAGTCGACTGTAGTGGACGATATATTAATCGAAGTTGAAGGCATTATTGTTTAGTTTTGTACATTTTATTACGATTCAACTTATTATGAACGAATTTTAATTTTTATTTATTTGTTTCAACTCTGTCCACAACGACTACAATATCAAAGAGATCGAAGCATCTTTAACGGGATGTGAATCGGCTATGGAAGTAGAAGGTTCGTATAATATATTTCAGTATATGAATCTCAACCTTCTTTTAATATTTATTGGTATAATATTTTTTATTTTTTTATTTTCTAATAGCATCATCAATGATGTACAATAACATTATCCATGATTCGTTGATGGCTGAAGATATTGTCGTCACAATAACAGATGAGGAATGCGTTCTTACAATTACAGAAGAGGAGGACAAGGAGTCCCATTGTGTACACTATAATTTAGTTATCGTACCATTTTAGCTGTCAAACGGTATATTTGATGTTGTGTACTCTTTTTTATGGCTAAAATAATAATTACTGTAGTATGTATTTTATCTTTAAAGTCACCTTTCGTACAATTTAATAATTAGTATTGTACCGGTTTATGTGCTACCTATTTTAATGTTTATTTTGTCGTGACTTGTACATTTAGATATTGAAATGATGTATTTGTACCATTCCGTGAATGTCTTGTACCATTTAGGTGTAATGTACCTTAAAATTTAAATCTCGTACCATTTTGTACATTAGATGTGTTATACATTTTAGTTGTATTGTACCATAAAATTCAAGTCGTGTACCATTTATATATAGTGTACCATAAAATTCAAGAATCGTACCATTTCGTTGTTAAATGATATATGTCTACCATTTGGATGTATTGTGCCATTAAATTTAAGTGTTGTACCATGTCCATGTTAGAAGATGTATTTTATCATTCTAAGTTGATATGTGTAACATTTAGATGTAGTGTCCCACAAAATTCAAGTCTCGTACCATTTAGTTGTTAGATGATATATTGTACCATTCTAAGTTGATATGTGTACCATTTAGATGTAGTGTACCATAAAATTCAAACAGTGTACAAGGTAGATGTTAGAAGATGTATTGTATCATTTCAAGTTGATATGTGTACCATTTAGATGTAGTGTACCATAAAATTCACTCCTCGTACCATTTAGTTGTTAGGTGATATATTGTACCATTCTAAGTTGATATGTGTACCATTTAGATGTAGTGTACCATAAAATTCTAGTCTCGTACGTTTAGTTGTAGAAGATGTATTGTACCATTCTAAGTTCATATGTGTACCATTTCGATGCAGTGTACCAAAAAAGTCAAGTCGTGTACCATGTAGATGTTAGAAGATGTACTGTATCATTCTAAGTTCATATGTGTACCATTTCAATGTAGTGTACCATAAAATTCAAGTTGTGTACCATGTAGATGTTAGAAGATGTATTGTAACATTTCAAGTTGATATGTGTACCATTTAGATGTAGTGTACCATAACATTCGAGTCTCGTACCATTTAATTGTTAGATGAAATATTGTACCATAATAAGTTGATATGGTACCATTTGAATGTAGTGTCTCATAAAATTGATGTCTTGTACCATTTCGTTGTTAGATGATATATTGTACCATCCTAAGTTGATATGTGTACAATTTAGATGTAGTGTACCATAAAATTCAAGTCATGTACCCTGTAGATGTTACAAGATGTATTGTACCATTTGATGTTGATACGTGTACCATTTAGACGCTTGTACCCTTTAAGAAAACTTGATGTACCACTTTTAATTACATATCTAACTTGATGTACCATTTAGACGCTAGCCATTGCATGAATGAACATTTGTTTTTTTGAATTTTTTTGAAAAATGTGTTATGTAATTGGTTGAGGGAATATGGTAGGATAATTAAGGAAGTTACCTAAATAAGGAAGGAGATAATTAAATATACTGATTTGGTGGAATCTAAAATTATATTTTAAAATTTAATTTTAATCCAACCCAGTAATACTTGATACTACCATATTATTCAGCGGGTCGTCTCTCAATATTTACTGAGAGACCGTCTCTCAGGAGACTTACTCATTAAAAATATACTCCGTATATGAGAACAAATTCAACAATTACACAAAAACTCAAGTTATGCATGAATTCGGATTAAAGCTAGCGGGTTGATTATGAGCTCATTTTGTTTGTTTTTTATTTTATTTTTTTTGTTTAGAGAAAAGCTCACTGCGATACAGGTGAGAATCGAACTCCTACCCTTTTGGTCGTTCTTTTATGAAACCGCTCATTTTGATCTTATAAACTTGGAGTTTGAAATCGACTCGAGTGCCCACGAACCGAACCCAAGGTCGGTTCGGATCATTATCACCCATATTGGGTCCAAACTGAAAATAGTTGTGTTAATTGTTCCTCCAAACAAACAAAAATAATTGCGCTGTTTACTCGAATGTTTTAATCACCCGCCACTCCATTAATTCTCGATTCTTGAAGGTGAAGGTGATGTATTCAATTGATTGGGTTTGATCTCATCATCATCATCATCATCATTACCAGGTTTGTCAAATATTCATCCAAACCCTAACCCTAACCCTAACCCTAGTTCTGATTTAATTACTGCAATTTGTTTTGATTCTATTGAATAATGATGATCAATGAATGAGTTGTACATCCTATGACGGCCTTACACAATAATATTGCCCTGTATGTTGATTTGAATTTGATTTCTGGCATTATATTGAAATTATTTCTGGAATTTGGTTCAGTTTTTCATTTGATTACAACTTACTAGCATGATCTCACTTTCCTGAAAGGGTTTAGTTAAAGCGAAAATTGGGAGCAGTGAGATTTAATCATTGTTAGGTAGGAGATTGTAACATTGTTGATAAATTAGGTATAAGCCTAAAAAATAATTAAATTATGTTGTAGGGTGTTAGGGTTTAGAAATTCGAAACGATTTTAATATCCTTGATTTGAACATATTTGAGGAAGCACTCGAGTTCTAAATGATCTAAGCCC
This sequence comes from Agrostemma githago, assembly GCA_958450325.1. NCBI lineage: Eukaryota > Viridiplantae > Streptophyta > Magnoliopsida > Caryophyllales > Caryophyllaceae > Agrostemma > Agrostemma githago. The sequence continues at coordinate 73,634,012 of OY288245.1, read as the reverse complement.
GAGCTTGTAGTGATAGCAGTAAGGTTTTGTAGATGAAGTACCCTATATGGGGATGATGGTTATGAGGCTGGCTATGGATACGAATACGCCCTTGCTGATTCACGATTCACTTTATTAGAATGTGTTATTTTTTCATCAAGCAACAAGGTAGAATTCCTCTTAACAATTCGCGATTAGTAAGGTACCCAAGTGAATTCGGTAACCCTGGAATACGAAATGTTGGTCAAATATAATGCCACGGCCCAAATCTCCTTTGTCATAGCGATAGAAAGAGAGTCAACAATCAACAGGGTACATTCTAGTTGCATAGGCATCATGCTAACTCAAAATTTTATGGGTGAAAGGTTTGGGAGATAGTAAAGCACTGTAGGATTTTAAACGGTAATGGTTGTGGTACGGATTTCCAATAACTTACTCAGTTTTGGGGTTTCTATCCCACGTCAAATGTTTTTGGATTTTTGAAGACTAGGTTCGAATGGTGTTTTCTTTTGGTTTTAATCGTCTAAATGAATGATGTTTGTATAAAGGGATTGTTAGTGTCTTGGTCGGTGAGGTGAGTGGGGACAGGGATGCCTTCTCTTGGCTCAAGGACGGTTGTGATAATTTTTTTTTTATATAGAATTTGTTAGTGACTTGCATGGTTCAAAGAGAGTTTTCTTTGTCTTTATTGAGGGGAATATGTGCGATAAAAGGATGACAGTACACTCCTGTCTTGAGTGTAGAATTTAAAGATGGAAGAACTGATATGTGGTTCTTATGCCTTTTCCATCAATTACATATACGTATATACGAGGTTATAGCTATGACATGCATGCAATCCCCTATTCACTAAAACAAAAACCAAGGGGCAATTGTGTCTTTTCAACTTTTCCGCCAAAATCACCTTTTCATTATGCAAATTGGGCTTAGTAAAATCAATCCAATTTGAGCATAACCCATATGCTCCTAATAATTTAGCAAATAAATTAGCAAATTGAGCTTGTGGTAAAAACCAATCCAATTTGAGCATAATCTGTATCAATATATTTAGGAAAATATAGTACTCTAATTAGACTACAATATGTCAATATTTGGTGATTTAATTAAATAATTAAACAAATACAAATTGCTATATCTCAAAAATAAAAATATTATCAATCAATTCTTACCAATTACATCCATTTTGACGAAAAAATTTGTAACATAATAATGAAAAATTTCTTCCACACTTTTAATAAACATGTCAAACGGGAAGAACGGGTTAGGTCATACGGGTTGGACAAATTACGGATCGGGTCAAATAAATGTCACGGATCGAGTTAACGTCTATAATTTTTGGGCCCTTACATTTTATGAATTAATTTTTTTTTTAATATTAATCATATTTAACATCACTAATGATATTAAGTTAAATAACTATCATATTTATAAGTAAAAAATTGTAAAAAAAAAACTACTCCGTATATTATTCTATAAATATTTACTATTAAATGCTACGAGTATAAAATTTATATAAAATTATTATTTTTGTAATTTATAAAACTAAATTTAATAATTTTTCAATTGTTACTTAAAATATTATATACTCATATATATAAATACTAATATCATGATAATTTTAATGACACGTCATCAATCGAAGTATCCAACAAGTCGACCCATTTGAGTCGGGTTTGACGGGTCGTTTCATCCTAATAAAATGTTATTTATACAAAAAAATATATAAGGTAATGAGAAAATAATTGTTTTTATTATGCTTAAACAAAAATTAAAGGGTAAAATAACTGAACGGTACGTTTGACTGAAATATCCAAAAAAAAAAACGTCTAAGTTATTGACTTAAACAGAGGGATATAATTTTTTAAGTAACTAAATTTTTTTTATAAACAAAAATTAATTACAAAACCGTGCGTAGGCACGGGTTTTGAACTAGTATGTTAACATTACCTTAGCGACTCAGAGGCTCTTGAGTCTTTGAGTATGGTGAGAAGGTGGGTCAGATGGCCGCGACCTCACATGCGGTTGTATTCGGATGACGCATAATGAAAAGTGTGTTGAATAACTGTATTACATCTAATATTTGGGAATCTTCTTTCCATGAAGTACCAAAAAAAAAGTTTAGTTTTCCAAAGCGCTCTAAATTGGAAAAAGTTGGCAATCTACGCCTCCCCTGATGGGAGAGTATAAACCCACAGGCATTATGTCTTCTTCCATGGGAAACGTGACCAACATTTGTTGATGTACGCCTGATTGGTGGGTGTATTAAACGTGGCGCAATACGGAGTACAAAATTGCTATGGAGTTTGACGTCATACCTACCCTATATATCTATCCATTGTGTATTCTGGAATGTGTGCAAAAGAACTTCTTCCGAATTACGGAGTATATGACCATCCCCAAGCAAGGGTCAAGTTAATTGGGTCGTGACTCATTCTTTCTCTTAATTCCACCTTGTTTACCTTGACCCTTCTACACCCTCCCATCCAGAAGGTCATGATCTTAGGTCATCAACCTCATTATTTACCACTTTTTCATTAATTAATTCATATTCTACATTATTTATTTCAATCATATCTTCTTTTATGCAATTATTGTGGACCATCTATGATAATAGTACACATGAGGTCATGGAAGAGGGTCATGACCTTGGGTCATTCCATGACCTTTTTCCTCTTGGCTCATGACTTGGGTCATGCTAATTTCTAAGCTAATTAGTGTTTAAGATGACCTTGGGGGTCATGACCTCCCCCATCCACCTTGCTTGGGGGGGATGGTCTATTAGTTTCAATCGGGAACCTCTTTTATCTTGAGTTTTAGACTACTTGAAAGTTGAAACTAGTCTGTAGTACTTGAAACTTGATATGATTGTAAACGTTTGCACTGAATGGAATTCTCTAGAAATTTGCGCAACCGAAGAAAATATGGTAACTGGTCCCCATTTTCCTTGAGCTTGTTGTTTGTTTAACCCTTGTACTATACAGCAACCCAGTAATTCTTGCCTTCCTCCAGAAAGAATGGAAGTGTGGATGAATCATTCTATTTCATATACATTGGACTATGAATATATATGTATTTGATTTGATGTTTGGTCGACCTGCTTACAGGGAAGATGTCAGCATATGAAAATGTTGTTGGTGGTAAGCTGAAGCTTAAGGGTAAAGCATTGGATGTGAAGAGTAGCGGTGTGAGGAAGAAGAAGAAACAAAAGAAACTTTACGAAGATGTCTCGGAAAGAAAGGAAGAGAAAGTTGAAGGTTAGTTTTCGACTTTGAATATATTGCTCAAATTATTGATCATTATTTTTCACACGAATTTTGCGTTTGGTGCAGGTGGTGCGACAGAATCTTCTGTTGCTGATGGTGACGAAGAAGACAATGATGAATCGGACAAGTTAGGTGGGGAAAGAAAGGTGGGTAACTTTGGTGATCATCTAACACCGGCAGAGAAGCGATACATAGAGCAAAGGGAAAAGCTAGATGCCCAGAAATATGAAAAGACGTCTAAGAAGTCCCACCGTGACCGTCTCGATGATTTCAACCAGTACCTCGCCGATCTGAGTGAGCATTATGATATTCCGAAAGTTGGTCCTGGCTGAGTGAACAGCAGTCGGGCTGTAACTGTAAGGATCCTTGTACTTGTACACTGAGTATTGTTTTTAGTTGCGCTACCTTTAGAATTTCGTGATCCTTCTTCTATGCACTGAGGAGGCTGAGAAAACCATTCTCGTCTGTGTTGGAAGATTGCGCTTTAGCAACTGTTTAGCGTATACTTTAAATTTGGTTGCCCTCTTTCCGATTTTTTGTCTTTCTGTGGTTAGAGATGGAAGTGGGTCGTATCGGATCCTATCTCCCATCGGGACAAGAAAATTGCATAGTCCAGCCATGGAAAGGTGACACGAAAATGCCGTAGTCTCCATGTCGTTTCGTTCTGTACCGGCGACACGAAAATGCGGGCCCAGGGACCAGCATGGCCCATGGTGTGTCTGTGTCTCACTTGAGTGTGCTCAAGCAATTCCTCTACTCACTTAAATAAACGGAAATAAGTGTCAGACCTCCCTCGTGATGGGTGTATTCGTCACAGAGTTATAATGGCTCTAGTTAACATTCACGTGGTTAGATAAGACAAAACAATAATATTTCGGGAGCAGTAAATGTTTTGTTTTCATCAAAATATACGGATAGTATTTCATTCAACAAATTTGTAACGGATATTGTAAAGAAAGGATGATGACATGCCGAAAAGAGAAGTAATTGACTAGTTTGACCATGATTAAAATAACAAAGATGGGAGATCTAATGCGGCTACTAATCCTATGAATCTAAGATGGGATGTGGACCATATGTCAGAATATTATATGGGATCCAAAGTTTCCACTCACGTTCTAAATTATTCTTGCCTCCTTGTAGATTTATTTTCGATTCCATTCAGTTAAGTTAAGTGTATTTCAATTTGTTCATTTTAATTCAGAAAAAAACGAATATTGAGTGACTGACTCATGTCAAGAAGTAAATAAAGAACACTACTCTAGCTCATATGTTCCTAGGACCATGAATTTTAAGGTACATAGCATCGCCGTTATGGCGCTTGATTCATGATCCTCTCTATGTATTTACTCATTGAAATGAGGGATTTCAAAATAAGGTCAGACCAGGAAACATAGCTTGATTTTGGTTAAGACCGGACCAAACCTTACCCAATTTGGTAAACATTCACTCTCTTGTTCGATCCAAAACAAAAAATATCTAAAAATATAACCGGTTCGCTCCAATATAAATGGTAAAATTGGATCAAAAGGGTTCAGCCCATTGAGATTGGTTCATTTGCTCATTCAGTTGTGTGATGAACGAGTCACTTTGAATTACCACCTACGGACTCCTACAAAAAATACATAAAAGGAGTATGTAAAAAAATTAAATTGTGTATTTTTTTATAGTACTTCCTCCATTTTCTTTTTATCTTACTATTTACTTTTGCACATTTTTTTTTTGTAATGAATATAAAATAATAAATTTAAAAAATAGTGAGGGTAGAATGGAGTGTGGATAAATAGGAAATAATAAAGATGAAAAATGTTGTAAATAGTAAGGGTAGTATGGTAAAAATTATGGATCAAAAAGGAAAGAAATGAAATGAAAAGATAAAGAAAAAGTGGACCGAAAAAAAAATTGGGAAAATAAAAAGAAAACGGAGGAAGTAAGAAAAAAAGGGTTGAAATTTTCGCGGTCATAGAGATTGAACAGTGAAGTTGGTGTATGTGTATTGTTCTGACAATATTCCCTGCACTTTCAACAGTCCTTTGAGTACACTTATCATGGTAGAAAGAGAAAGAGAAAGAGAAAGCCTGTCACATTACACACATCAAACTACTCAAACCAAAACGAGTCAAATATTACCCATTCCGATAAATAAAGATAAATACTCGTATTATTTAACTCGTCACCAACTTTTACGAATATATCGGTCGAAAGAACATCACTCATGAAAGTATCCCACATTCATTGCTTTCTTTATTTATTTAGTGTAATTATTAATCATTGATAAATCTATGTTAAGTACTCCAATTCACGAGGAAAATAAAAGGAAACAAAAAAGTTTATTTTTTCACAAATTATACAGTAATACTCCCTCCGGTCATTATTTATTGCCCCGCTCACTTTTGCACGTAAAATAAGGAAGGAATATAAAATGGTAAAAAATGATGGTGGAGTAGTGAAAAATGAATATAAAATGATAAAGAAATGAATGGTGGGTCTTAAATATAAAATTCAATGGCATTTCTTGTAAATAAAGGATAGAAAGAGGGATAATATGGTAAAAGTGTAAGATAGAAAATGAAAGTAGAGAAGTGGGGCAAAAAATAAAAACCTTCCAAATAAGGAAAGCGGGGCGATAAATTGTGTCCGGAGGGAGTATACCACTGTTGTACCGTACGATGGACTGAATTTATGGTAAAATATTACTACTTTAGGTTACATAATGACCATTTTTTGATACGAAAAAATGATAATTTTTTATCTGAAAGTAGTAACTAGCTCACCTAAAATGGTCAATTTCTAATAAATTACAAAATTTTATTATTGTCGTACGGTATAAGGGTACAACAGTTGTATATTATAATTACATACTTCCTCCGTTCAAGTCCAAGCTTCCCCTTCCTTGTTTTGACACTATTCACAATCAAGGATAACTTTCGATATTCACGACAATCTATTAGAAAAAATATATTCATGTGAGATCTTGTTTGATTCGTCTTTAAAAATATATTATTAATATCCAATTTTCATCATTTTTACTAATATGTTACGAAAGATATTAACGATGTAAAATGCGCGTTGGCAAACGTGAAAAAGCAAAAGGGAAGCTTGGACTTGAACGGAGGGAGTAGTATTTTTTTTTTTCTTTGAAAAAGTTAAAAGAGAAATGAGGTTTAAATGCACATTGTAATTAACCCCTCCCCACCAAAGTTTTACTCTACATTCATTTCTTTTGTTCTTCTTCCCCTGTTTACTTATTTCTCTCTCTCATCTCTCTAGGTTTTTATGATGCATTTTGGTTGAGTGAAACATCCATCAATGGAGATGGGTTTTTGTCTGCATTTTCTGGGTAAGTTGTCATTTTTGTTGAGTTGGGTTTTAGTTTTACTTGTGTTTCTTTGATATTTTTGTGCTTCAATTTTTGTGGGTTTTCTTGAATTTTGTGAATGTATGATCTTTTTTGATGGGTTTTGTCAAAGATGGGATCTTTGAAGTCATGTTATGCTATGTTAGTTCTGACTTAGTTTGCTAATCACACATTGTTACTTGTATCCGTCACAAACGTGTAACGGGACACAGTTTATAAAGAACAAATCAGAACGCAGGGAGAGTAGCAAATAATTTGGTTTTTATCTACCCATGTGGGTCGATATTTGACCCGTCACAAAAGAAAGAATATACCCGTCACAAGCAAGTCTTGCTATACTTTTATTTTTGTGGTGTTTATTCTGTATTTTGATCATTTATGCTGGTTTCAGATGCTTGAAATTCTGAATTCTGAAACTGTATTTGGGAAATCTATTGCAGGAAACATGCACTGAAACTCGTAAGGAAGTTTAATTAGGTTCTAATTTTGGTGCATTATATACTACTAAGTGAGAGGAGAATATAAGATTAGTGAAGTGAGGGTGAGATCAGTTTGAAACTGTAATTGGAGCACTTTTGTGATGGATTTCCTCAAACTAAAAAAGTTCAAGAAATCTCGAAAGCCCAAGTCCGAGACTAATTTGGAGGAGAAGGCGGTCTCACAGCCGGAGGAACCGGATACTGAGACTGACAATGTGAATGGTAAAAGTAAAACTGAGGGTACTGATGCATCTGCTGATGATGATGACGATGATGATTTCATTACAAATGAGGTGAAACGGAGGTTGAAAGAGTTGAGGAGAAACAGCTTTATGGTGTTGATACCTGAAGAATCGGGGGAAGAAGAGGGGGAGGAGGAAGGGGAGACGAGCTCAAGTGAGGGGAGAGACATGGGATCTCAGGCTGAGCATTTGTACTGTGACTTTGAGTCCATATATGAGAAGTACTGTGAGAGGATGCTCTTTTTCGACAGAATCAGTGCTCAGCAGCTCAATGAGGCCGGTATGTGGTGGTTGATCGTCTTTTGCATACATTATCGTCGTGTTAATGGATTCAGATGTTCTAATCATCCTATTCTGCATAATGCTAAGTAGTTATGTCTATTATAACGACGTGCACTAATACCTCAGAGACTCCCACCTATGGTGAGGATGTCGGGTGTGCATTTAACTTGGCTTTATTCCCATTTTAAAGAAAGCAAAAGTATCGGATGACTAGCACTAAAAACATGATCTACTTCATACTGCGTCACAACTCACGTCAGTTAGTGGAATGAGCCATTTTACTTCATTCGATTATATTCTGATAGTCGAAGAATCATGAGTCTTGTTCCGCTTTAGAATTATCGTTATAGAAAAAAGGGAGTATGTGATTCATGTGACGACCATTTGAATTTCCTGTGCAATCAGTAGTTAGGTCTTCAAGAGATAGTGACATTTAAGTACACTTGGTTATCAATGCCTTTGGGGGACCAATCTTATGTTTGTTATTTAGTTAAGAATGTATTTTAGCCTTTTATTATCCCATTTCTTGCCTTCTTGGTGTAGAGAGTCCGAATTTATACTCTTGAACTTCTAGGGTGTAAATGGTGGTTGAAAGTTGACATTTTAATGACAGTTAAAGACTTTCAAAGCTCACTTTCATTTACTGTGCTTTTATCATCAAAGCTACAAGAGACTTATGGTGAGGGGCGAGGCTTCAAAGTTCAAATGTTTAAAGATTTCTTGTGATTTTTAAAAGTTTGTCGTTTTTTGTTGATTTATAGGATTTCTGAGTTTTAGTGGCCGTGTAGTTTGGCTTTAGGTATGTACTGACTTGAATGTATCCCTTTATCTTACGTGTTGATGAAAAAGCAGCCTTTGCAATACAGTTTTTCAAACGCTGTGGATGAACAATCGGCTTAGCGAGCTTTTATATTTACTCCCATCATAATCTTAGGTCTCTTTTTGAATTTAAGCATGGAAATTTGTTGTGTTTTGATTTTTTTTTTTTTTTCAAATGTTGACACGAGCTGTTTCTATGTTCTAGATCCTAAAAGTCCATCGACTCCATCTCCAAGAACTGCTTCTAGAAAGCTCGCATCTCCATTCCGTTGCCTCTCCCTGAAAAGGATGGAAGAAGCCGATAGTGAAACCGAGCAGCTGCAGCAACCAGATAACAGTCCATTCCAAGATCTGGAAACAGCATATGTAGCTCATATTTGCTTGACATGGGAAGCACTTCACGGCCAATACACCCAACTCAGCCAGAAAATCTCATGCCAACCTGAAAACCCTACTTGTTACAACCACTGTGCACAGCAGTATCAGCAATTTCAAGTGCTGTTGCAAAGATTTATCGAGAATGAACCTTTTGACCAAGGTTTTAGAATGGAAAAGTATGCTAGAAGTAGAAATACTTTCTCGAAGCTGCTACAAGTTCCTAATGTTCAAGGTAAAATTTTCTACCTAAATGGGCTAAATAGTCGTCTTAGATATATTGCCTCTGACTCTACTGTCCTGCAATTTTGTCGCTGACTGTAATGTAATATCAACCATTGATTCAGGTATGTGTGATAATACAGTGCCAGATGAGGAATCGGACTACAGGGTTTTTGCCCCTGATCTCCGTACGTTAATTGAGACATCAATCCTGACTTTTTATGCATTCGTGAGGCTTGATAAGAAAAAGACAGCCGTTGTTCGTAATCCGTTTGGAAGTCAGAATCAGATGGCTACTCCGCTTCAGCAGGTTCAGTCAGTTGCAGAAAAGGTACTTACTTCATCAATGTGACAGACTATATGTTATGTTATGTCGGTCCTTTGGTACGCTGGCATTATGGTTCTTCTGCTAATATGTGTTGTTTTCGGGATGTGCAGAAAATGCTGAAACTGAAAGAACTGAAGAAAAAGAAGGGTATGAAAAAGAAGTCATGGCCAGGGACCCATGAAGAGGTCGAACTACTGTTTAGCCTGATCGATGCCAAAGTGGTGTGCAGGGTGCTAAGAATGGTTAAGATCACCAAAGATCAGTTGCTTTGGTGCGAAGACAAGATGCGAAAACTAGACCTAACCCATGGCAGGCTTCGAAGAGACCCGTCTCCCATTCTCTTCCCTTGTTGATGACTGACGACTAGACAGACATTAGTGTAGTAGTTTAGTCTTCTCCATTGTGTTCAAGACTTCTAGTTTCCATCAGTGTTGTGCAACTAGTTTAGTTTGTATTATTCTCTTCCTTCATTGTTAGTGATAAATGTATCAGCTCTAGCATGGTATAGATCTCGAATATTTTCACCGGTTCCTAAGAGATTTGATGGTTACCATGACCAAATTTTAGGCATAATCGACTGTGTTTGGTATAATGACCGAGTTTGGATGGGATGACTGGCTCTCAATCACTCTGTCGAAACAAAGGCTCGAGCTAATTAAAACAGAGTGAGAAGAACATGATTGATTATATTAGCCGCGAAAGCGTTCAGTAGTTTCTCAAACCCTTAACTAGAGGGGTTACAACACCGAGGCTTTTAACTGTTGCTCCGACATAAATTATACTGTATGATTCTACCAATAACATAAAACAAACAAAAATTTGGCCTCTTCTAAAACTACCACTGAAACATATGAGGATTATGAGCTGCACCGGTGACTGGTGAGAGGCGGAATGCCAAAAATCGGCAAAAACCAGGAAGACATCATCCAAAAATGCTATCTTCAGAAAGAAAGCAAGGCCCAGTCTCACTCTAAAAACAGGAGACAAATCGGAAATTCAAATGAGGCGTCTGTCGGCAAGTAGTACATCTTTCCAGGCTTCATAAAACATCCAGGTAATTCCTGAGTTGGGCATAACTTTCAAACAGCTTGCTCCCCATCCTCTGTAAATTCCCATTATACCCTCTTCCCTGATGACTTCCGCTAGCGCTGCTGCCATGTTTGGTGGGCACTTGCCTTGCAGTGCGCCCACCATCAGTCTTTTCCTCGCTACTTCTAACGGGAAGCTGATCGTGCTTGCTGTCAGCCCTGCCATCAAACAGATTTCAGTTTACGACATACCAACATGCATCACTTTTAACTAACAAAATTCCCAATATAGTTTTATAAAGGAGCGCATCCGAGAAGGCTTGAGCGAGACCTGACACCTTATAAGAATCAAGAATCTGAAGATTCACCTGAAAAGGCTCCGAGCAGAACCATCTCTGGACGACTCAGAGATTTCTTCTTCTTCAAACCGCAGTAAGACCTCTTCAATTTGTCATACATGAAATAGTAGCATGTACTGTATGGAAGCATCCCAACAAGAGTGGGAAAAAGACCAGAATATAAGGCAGGAACCCCACCGTCTTTGTAAATTTTAACGAGGGCAACTGCCAAATTAGGGTATTCGTCAGGTCTTACCGTTAGTCGATCCTGTAAAGGAAAAAAAACAAAACAATTTAATATGAACAGGAAGTGAAAAAGAGGAATAGATGAAGCATAATACTCGTATGATATACTGTTATTCGAGGAGTTCGACTATTTGTTCGTCTCGCTGGTTAAACTACCTTAACGACTTCCAGAGGATGACATGCTAGTGTCCCAGCAATGCCAGCAGCAGCACCAGCCACAGCAACGGGAGATAACCATGAGAGAGGAAAGTGTAAAGTGACATCACCGAGTTGAATCTTAGGATTTCCATCCTCTTTCCACTTCTCTTGAGCTGATGTCATTGTTCGCTTGACCCACTCAAATGTTCCAAGCTCAATTGCTTGGGTAGGGATTATACGGAGCATGTTAATTGTATTTCCAGCCCACAACCCTTGCCAACCCTGATGCTCAATGACCTCAATGAAGCTTCCGGGTATACTTCTAGATCCAACACCGACTACCATTCTTGTTCTGATGTCAACCAAGGAATCAAAAATGGCGTCAGAGTATAGCCACGTCAGTGAAATAACCGTATATTGTGAGAAAATTTATTACACATTTGAACACCAAAGTTAAATTGGGACAATATAATAGAATGGAGGTAAATAGGTAATACTCCGTAATACACTGTCAACCTATAATTAAGATGAAAGATAATCTGAGAAAAGCAGAGTTGACCTGATCGTTTCAAGGGGTGCAAGTACAGCTTTAGACATTGCTCCAGCCAGAGCACCACTAAGAAACTCGCCCGCTTCTCTGGTTTTAAGGAGGCCCTGAAACACATGAAAGCAGTGTGTTTTATAAGGTGAAGCCATGAATGTCATCAAACTGGTAAGTCTGCCAAAAAACACAAATAGACAACATAAAGCGCAACTGTGGAGGAACCAGTTGCACCATGTTCTGCAGCGATATTTGTCGATGGAATCTCAGATTAATGCAATTAAGCATAAGATAATGTGTGAGCAAATAGTAGAGTATCTTACATTCTTTTTTAACTCACCGTTAAGAATGTTTAAGTGGAATCTATGTTACAGACACTTCATTTAGCTGTCGTGTCATGTGTCCAAATGTATCGTTTCCGACACTTAGACGCTTCACTTCAGACCAAAAAAATGAAAAATTTGCTTGAAATAGTTGTATCCGACACTCCGACAGTCAAATGAATTACTGCTACAGTTATACAGCTATATGATAAGAAGAAACACACAGCAACTAGTTAAACATAAGCGCACGCACACGAAAAACTTTACCAAGGAACCAAGAGCATTCACTGATCAGCAAAAAACAAAGCGATATCGTTACTTTACTAAATCATTAAATGCAAACAGCACAAGTAAACGACATCGGAAATAAACAAACCTTGAAAGCTTTGCCAATGTCAGGAAGTTGAAATTTAATCTCCAAGTTTTGAGCTTTTTCAACCTCCAACTCTTTAGGCACCATTGCAATCCCAAAGACATCTCCAAACACCATATGCTTGCCCTTCTGCATCCACATTTCCACAAAAAACCAACTTCACCAATTAACACTACTCCAATTATTCATCATCAGCAAAATCTAGCAAACACCCACTTCAAGCATTTACACCTTACAACAACATCGACATCAGAGCCTTAGTCCCCAAAAAGATTTGGGATCGACTAACATGAATCATTATCTGAAATCGTCTCGAAAAAAACAATCATATAACAGCATTCACACAACCAACTTCACAAATCAACAAAATTTGAACAAATACCCACTTCATTAAACACAGCCTCACAGCATTTACACTACCCACATAATAATAAGAGCAAAAGAAACAAACTTTATAGAAAAAACAGAGAATATAAGATACCTGAGACTGGGTTTTTGGCCCCATTTATGAAAAACTAAAAAAATTAAGGTGAATGAAGAGATGTTATGAACTGGGATTTTAATTAGGGTTTTGAACACTTGAAATTGGGTGTTTATTATTAGTGTTCAAAACACATAAAAATTGTGGGGACTGTTACTGTAGAAATGTTTCATGGGACAACATTAAAATTTGAAAACGGTGTCGTGTTGGTGTTTACAGTATTTGGTGAGCAACTTGGCAATGAAGAACAGCGTTGCGCCGCGGATATATATATTAAAATATATTAATAAATTATAATAATGGTGAAATAAAATCTATTTTTTTGGCTGTTTTTTTTTGATTGCTTTCTGTATTTGATTTTCAATTTTATTAAGTACTCTCAACACTTTTTTGGTACTTTAGGTTTGTTTTTCATTATTCTGTGGCGCTTTTTTTTGGGTGATTGGATTGGATTGGATTGGATTGGAAGTGGATATTTTATTTACGTGATTCATGGCAACTCTAAATGGATAGGCTCATTTCTTCCACCTTCACCAAAAATTTATTAGGATGTTGCTCTTCGCAGTACGCATTTTACTCGACGTAATACCGTTTTTTGAATTTTGCCCCTCTCACTCCCCCTCCCTCAAATTCATCCCTTTTATTTTTCTCTTCTCCATATTTATTTTACTCAATGCAGTACATTATTTTTTTTTACTTTTACGCAGCACATTTATTTATTTTACTTTTACGCAGCACATTTATTTATTTTACTTTTACGCAATACATTTTTTGTGGTACATTTATTTTAAAACTTCATGCAATACATTTACTTTAATCTTTAATATAAAGTATTTATTTTAACTTTTATCAACACACTACGTTTTTTTATCACGGAATAAAAATGTATTTTTTTTCAATTTTGACGCAGTACAGAAATAAGATGAAAAAATCACAATACGCAAGGTCTCCGTACAAAACAATGAAAAAGTAACCTTTCAAGACTACCGAAATTTGCTTTCTAACACTCAGTATATACTCAGTTCGTACTACACTATTCGATTGCATACTTCCAATTTAATACCCAATATTAAAGTATTAAATACAAGAATTGAGTTTATAAACCAAAAAAATTGAAAGCATAGTGTTTGCTAAAATCCTAATTTCAATAACAATAAACAAAAAAAACCGATTATTTTGAACTTTGAAACAAAACTGATAATTAAACTTTGAACTCTAATTGAAATTTGAACCCTAATTTCAATAATTAATGATAATTAATGATTAATGATTGATACCTGTTCTTCAATCAAATTCGTATCCATGATCTATTGAATTTAATAAATTGAATGAATGTGTAGTTAGATTTGGAGGTATTCAATGGTAATTGAAAAAAAATAATGATTTTTAGGGTTATGGTAGAGAGGGTGGGAGAAAAAAAAAATTATTTTTGTTTTCTGATAAGGGTATGAAATGGAAAAATATGGGTAAAAAGTACTGGGTCGAGTAAAATGCGTACTGAGTAACTCCGATTTATTATTGGGAATTTAGGATATTTGAACTACATATGTTTACAAGTTTATATTTCAACGGTTCCGTTCAATTATTTATCTTATATTTTGTGAATAGAAAATATTTTGTTTGTATCTATACATGTGAGAATTATTTGATGTGTCACGCGGATACTAATTACAAACATGTGTTTGATGTAAATGGTACAAATTATAAATGATATTTTTCTTATAATAATATGAACGGGTAGATTTGAATCCAAAATAAACCTAAATTTATATGGTACTCTATTTTTTTCTTTAAATTGATTCAATGAGTGACTTGTTATCTGGTAGATTTTTTCTAACATGTGTCCAATAGACATTAGACAAAGAAAAAAATACTAAGATTTCAACAAAAAAAAAATAGGAATTTTTTTTTTCCCGAAAAATCAAAACCCTTAGAGCACTAGACGCAAGTCTGTGTGCATCAGAGTTTTGTGTTCTGGGGATAAAGAAAATTGAACAACAATGAAACCAAGAGCTTTCTACTAATATGTCCTCGATCAGTGAAGCGATAACGGCATAGCGATTACCGACATTACCAATTTGGAGAACCAAGTTGAGGCAGTCCGTCTTGAGGTTAATATGAAGATAATCCGCTTTCTTTGCCCATTTCATGGATTTAAGAAGGGTCATCGCTTCAGCTTGTAAAGGGGTCTCCGCCACAAACCTCTCCTGCATAACCTGCAGAACAGTGCATTCTTTTTTACAAACCCAACCTCCAGCTGCATGGAAAGAAGGGCAGCCATCCAACATCCACTTCAATTGCGACTCTAGTGCAGGACTCGTGATTTCCAAGAGCCCCAATGATAACGACTTCATGAGATTTACCAATTTCTTTCCTTCGTCTGGTACTGTCGTCCTGACCAGAATCGTCAACATGAGGCGAAATTTGTGCATGAATTTGTTGCGTTGAGAGCGGCCTAGAACTATACTCCTTTCTGAGAAAAATGTTAAGGTCAATACTTGAAGCTTCATATCTCCTCCAAAAACCATGGCACGAAGTGTCCCATTTCCCGTAAATAATCCTATTACGATGCAGCCAAATCGAATAAAGCATATTGATAAAGGTGATGATGCCTAAATCAGACTTGTCCTTTTTGAATAGGAAAGAAATCCAATTCAGAAGCCATCTTTCGAAACTAATGTTCGAATCATTCTGAACCCGTAATCCCAATGGGCAGGCAGCCCAGAGTCTAGCCGATACTTCACAAATCCTGAATTGGTGTTCTAGTGATTCCAGTTCGTCTTTCTGATCAGGGGATGACTTATCCTTACACAGGACACAAGCATACGATCCTGGCAGCTCTCTCTTAGCTCGGTCATATCCCACTGGAAGAGCCGAGGCCAGGATTTTCCAGATGAAAATTTTCCAAACCTGTGGGCCCGGGAGTTTCCAAATGGTTTTCTTGGTGAAAAAGTCTGGTGATGAAGTAATTCCTTTTCCTGCTCTGATCCTGTGCCTGTGGTACATCTCATCATCTTTCCTACCTTCTTTATATCCACTCTTGGCATTGTAGATTCCATCATTGGTCTTACTCCAACAAGGTTTAGTATTTATTTCTGATGAGGGCAGGTGTATAACGCAAATTTTCCTACACCACTCCACGTCAAACACTCTCTCCAGATTATCCAGGTTCCAAGAGTGATCTTCGTTAACAAAATCCACAAAGGACCATGGGACACCGAGATCATTTTCAAGGCAATTAATACCCGTTTTTGGAACTGGAATATTACCCTGAACCCATTTGTCCTGGAAAATTTTGATATTTGAAGAAATATCCTCCAAATTACTACCTAAAGACCATCTAATCCCTCTGTTAATGATCTTACTACCCCACATAATGTCATTCCAAGCCTTGCCACCACCTCGTCGATAGACTTCATTCGAATTAGCCATCCAATCTTTGATAGAGCCAAATTTTCCTTTAAAGACTTTAGTGAACAGAGAATCTTCGGTCAACATTTTCCAAGCTTGTTTAGCAAGGAGAGCTTGATTGACAATTCTAACGTCCCTAATACCAATTCCACCTTCAGATTTAGGGAGCGATAGATACCTCGTCGCCCTCCAGTAGACTACTCCTCAATCCTAACGATATTTTACCGTTTTATCCCTCTTATTTCACTCCATCCAAAAAGTTTAGGGTTGTTTTTCTCTCTGAATAAATCTCAAAATTCACCTACCCATATACGCACCATGAACCACCAATTATCGATGGCTGAGATAACTGGAGTTGACTCGACAGGGGCTGAGGTCGGCGACCAAGGTCGGGTCGAGTGGTGCCTGGGCGGTGGGCGGTGGAGCGATGGGTGGGGTTCGGGTCGGAGTCGATGTTGGGTGGTGGGGTAGCTGGATGGTAGGCGGGTCGGGTGGGTCGGTGGGGTAGCGTGGTTAGGTGGTGTCGTGGTGTGGTGGGGGTGGGGATCGGGGGAGGGGGAAACTGAGACACGAGGGTTGGGTTTTTTTTTTCCTTTTTTTTTTTTTTTTTTTTTTTTTTTAATTTTAAATTATTTTTCCTTTTTTTTCCTGTGTTATTTGTTGTTTTTTTTTGTTATGGTTTGTTTTTTCTTTTTTTTTGTTACGTAATCATTTTGTAAATCTTAAACAATTACTCGAGTATCAAACAATTTGGTAAATAAATAATCGATTTTATATCATCGATAATTGAATTAAAAGTCATAATCGAATTCGGGAACGATTGATTATCTAAATTGATGGAGCAAAAAAAAAAGAAACGTGGTTGAAACTCAATGTAAAAGGTAAAACTTATATAAGGATATAATGGGAAAAACATTCGTTAGGATTGAGTAGAGGCTCGTTAGGAAAAAACACGACTAATTGATAACCCAAGAAACCAAACGGTCCCTTCGTTTATTTTTGGGCTTGCCAAAACACATGCCGGCCTTCAACAGTTGAACCCCTCTCGAGCCGGACCCAGATGCTCGACTAAACTACACTCCGTACTCTTCAAAAATGACCGTTGCAGTACACCGCACCCACCACCCTCTAATCCACCGTCTCCTACGACACTACTCCCGCGTATCGCCACCGCGACCCACCGCCCCTGACCCGGTCATCCGGGTGGTCAACAACCTAGCCTATCTGGGCACCCCAAAAGACGGCCCAAAGCCCCGCCAACTGCTTTCTCTTCCGCCTTTCCCTTCCCACCCTTTGCCCGCCAGGTGTTTGACGAATTGCCGCAATGAAAAAAGAGCTCAGCGTGTTACTGCTATCAGTTGGGTCAAGTATTATTTTGATGAAGTCCTTGATACTGTTATTCAATCCCATTTTAATAAAGGCCTTGTAAGTTCTTTTTTTATTTTCGGCTAAAACTACGCTGAGCTGAATTGAACTGAAACTTTGATTAATGATACGTTTGTCGATTTGGGTATGTTTAGTTTGTGACTGTTGATGGCTTGTTTCGAATGTGGTGGTGTGACAAAAGTTTAATTCTTGTTTATGTATGGTGCAAATGTGATTACATCCTAAGCACTAGTTGGAAGTCTGATTACTCCTTCCGACTTTTTGCTGAAGCTTTCGCGTTTTTATTCATATGTGACGAGTATTTTGATGAAAGTGTAAGCTTTCGGAGGGAGGATTATATAGGCGATGCAGTTTTGAATTCTGAGTGATAGTATTAGTTCGAGTAGTCAGAAGTCGATTTATGAGAGTAGCTTGGGAAATGATGGAGTTTTAGTGAGGAATTGGAATGGAGATTTCTGTGGATCAGTTTAAGTCATACATACTTAGTTAAGTAAACTTGGTTAGATGTATCTTTAGATGGGTGTGTGTACAAATACCGGACTTTGCTTTAAAAACGTATTTCCTACTTCCTCCGTTCCAATCAATGGTACTCATATTATTTTAGCCTGAAATAAGTCGTTGACATGCCATACTCATTGATTGAGTGTTGATGTTGTAAGGTAACATGAAGAGTCCTAGTGAGGTGGCTTATATGTTGGTTGTAGGTTCAGGTGGAGTGTGCGGGTGTGAAGGACTCATCAAGTCAGGGTCCGGAGAAAAAATCTATGAGGAAGGTAAATTCGCGTTCCTAAGCCTCATTTTCAAGCGTACTGTAGACTGTTGTGGTTTGTCTTTTGTAGTTTCGCTTGTATTTGGTTCCATATGGGTTTAATTTGCTACAAAATGTACAGCTTACCTACAGATAAAGCACAGTGAGGTCATGAAGGCAGGTACAAGAATTTATGTTCCTGTGTCTATAGCTGAAGGTAGAATTTCAAAGAGGTTTGACCATATACCGAGTGGAACGTTGTATCCGAATGCTGATGAAATAGCTTACTTGCAAAGGCTTGTTATGTACAAGGCATGTCCTTTTTTTGAATCGTTTTGTTTTAGATTTATAGAGATAAGTTTTTCAACATTTTCGAGATATGTTATAGTTTTGGACATTGATAATGCAGTTTTCTCATTATAGCCTCTTGTAGTCGTGATTATGTCTCTGATTTTCTTCATCGTCTGCTGGAATTTTCAGGATTCTGCTATTATTGTGATGAATAAGCCACCGAAATTACCGTTAAAGGTGAGAACATTAGTAGGGTCGTTTGATTTTGGCTGAACAATGACCTGCAGTTCAAGGACGGAATTTATCATGGTTCTAATTTGTATCTTTTGGACATGTTCATAGGGAAACCTACCAATTCATAATAGTATGGATGCTTTAGCTGCAGCTGCTCTGTCCTATGATAACGAAGAAGGTCCAAAATTGGTAGGAAAATTGTTACTATTGTATTGTAATCATAATTACGCTTTGTGTTTAGTTTCCTGATTACTGTCAGATGCATATTATCTCCGTCACCTTTGCTTCAGTGTATCTTCAAACCTTTTATTCGATTTCTAGTTACCATTTAATATAGTTCTTGATTTTCGTGTAAATTTCCTCTAATATAATTTCTTGTTAGGAATTAATTATCTTAAGTTAACTCTTACAGTCTTACCTAAATATGAATCTTAAATTAACCTTAGGCTGCATTCATGTAGCTGAAGCGAATGCCTGTGCTTTTTTCTAGATCCTTCTTTCCCTTTGTAATTTCTACTCCAGTCTTGAGGAGAAATTTCTACTTCACCTGGTCAATAATCATTAACTTAGTTCAAACTAGAAGCGGTTCCTCTTTTTGCAGTTCCATTCAACTTACTTCATGTCGTTTATGTGTGTCTTTATAGGTACATCGTCTAGACAGAGAAAGCAGTGGTATCCTGTTGATGGGGAGGACAAAAGAAAGTGCCTCGTATCTCCAACAGCTGTTCAGCAATAATAATGAAGCATTAACACCATTGCTGGTATGAACCTGATAGAATGTTACGCCTTCATTTCTAGTATACAAATTCAATCATTTTATGTAAATTAGTCTATTTGGAACATATTTAGGACTGGAATAATGCATGTAAAGCAACATGCATGAGATATTGGGTGTTAGTTATTGGGTCACCGAAAGAAAAGGAAGGTTATATACGTGCTCCTCTTACAAAGGTAGTTCATCCCTCTTTTCTCTCGTTTCTTACTCTCAATGTCTCGTCTCCTACTGTTTCCGTGCCCTTTCTTCTCTTTCTTCATGCTCAGATTTCGTTTAAATTGGAAATTCGTCATTCAGGTTCTACTTGATGATGGAAAAACTGAGCGGGTCATGTTGGCTCATTCATGTGGTTTTGAAGCTTCTCAAGAAGCCATCACTGAGTATCGCGTACTCGGTCCTATGATCAATGGATGTTCTTGGGTTGAACTGCGCCCACATACCAGCCGAAAACATCAGGTAAAGTTAAGTTCGTACCTCATGCTGTCAAGTGTCAACCATTGTAGATTTATAATGCTTACTTTAATTCAAGGCACTCTTGTTGTATCTCTGCTGTTGAATCTTAAACATACGAAGCTTTAGGGAACGTTACCCTTTGATGCCTCGAAATCTCACAAATTCTTCCTTTATGACCCAAAATTCGAACAATCGGTCACTTTAGTGACCTAGGTTCAAATGATGTCTCACTTGGTCACTTAACTCCTAATGTTTAGTATGGTTCATTTTCATCTAACCAGTGTTTTTTTAGGCATAATGAAGTGAGAAAAAACAGTCAACATTTTGTTTCTAAAATAAGTTGAAACTCAATGACCGAAGTAGAACTAGTAAATTTCTAAGGCACTGTAATTAGCTTAAGCTTCGTGACACTAAACTGAAAATTTTCCAATGTTTTACCCTACTCATCTAGTCCATATTTGTACATATATAATGCAGCTTCGAGTCCACTGTGCTGAAGCACTGGGGACACCTATTGTGGGTGACTACAAGTACGGGTGGTTTGTGCATCGAAAGTGGCAGCAGACACCTCAAGTGAACATCGAGCCAATGAGTGGGGAGCCATACAAGCTACGGCGCCCTGACGGTCTGGACATTCAGAAAGGGAGTGTACTCTCTAAAGTACCATTGCTACACCTCACCTGTAGAGAGTTGGTCCTACCTAACGTTGCCAAGTTCCTTAAAGTCTTGGAACACAATTCCCCAGATTATGGGCGTAAGCTTAGGGACAAGCCGAACGTCCTTCGTTTTGTTGCGTCCATGCCTTCCCATATGAAAATCAGCTGGAATCTTATGTCCTCGTATTTAGTCTAGTTTTCGTGCTTTACTTCTTAGTCCTTGACACTCTAACCTGTATAGATCGAACTTTTTCTCTCTTTTTTCTTTTTGTTTTAGCTGTAGCTGGTTTCGTGTTTTTGGCAACAGGATGATTATACATTTATACTTATAATTAAAGCTTCCTTGCACTATTTGCAAGTTCCTGTGCTATTTGCAGGTTTGCTTCAAGGTTACTGGTACCATTCCTGAATGACTTCACCAATGGCTGGAAGTGTGCATAGATTGGCTATATTGTGTTCCTGACAAAAATCCTGTTTGGCAATCGGTAGAAGCAGGTAACCCCATTGGAGTAAATCTCTCTTGTGACGGATGTATTCATCGCGACGGGTCAAATACTATCACTTGGTTAGAAAAGTCAAGCTATTAGCACATGAGTTTATCTTTATCTACCGAAATGAATATTATTTGACCCGTCGCAAACAAGAATTTGCTCATCGTATAACAAATTTCGAATAATATGCAATCAAAATATGTTGTTTATTAAAATCCATGGAGTTAGTAGATTGATGGGATGATATTTGACAACTTGTTATATTATTTTGGTCGAAATCTGCTGATTTTTCAAGCTTGTTCTAGGCCGAAACTGAGGGCGATTTGCAATTTCGAATAATATGCAATCAAAATATGTTGTTTATTAAAATCCATGGAGTTAGTAGATCGATGGGATGATATTTGACAACTCGTTATATTATTTTGGTCGAAATCTGCCGATTTTTCAAGCTTGTTCTAGGCCGAAACTGAGGGCGATTTGCTATACTTTTGAAATATGGTGCTTATGTCATAGGCACTAGGTTGGGCCCAAGACTGGGTCGGAATCGTCAAAATTTTGGGCCAGAATTAAAACTTCGGTCCGGGAACGGATCAGGAAAATCCCGTTCTAAGACTGGACTGAATCAAGCCGATTGGACCAAAGTTTGCCATAATTTGTACATTTTTTCAAATTTTTGGTCCAAACGGATCAGTTAGACTTACCCATAGTAATATTCAGGGCTCGCTTGGGATGGAGGTAATAATTCCGGGATAATAGTTCAAAAATGAACTAGAAATTGATGAACTTGTTGCTTGGTTGTAACATTTTATGGTGTAAAAGAGATATGAAGGGAATAATTACCCCATTGGGTAATGCATTACTTGGGAGGAAAGGGGAGTATAATTTCCCAAATAAGTTAGATTTCCTTAATTTTCTCAATTTCCGCCTAGCATCATCACTACTTTCCGTCATTTTATAGTTCATTTTTGCTCTATAATTACTTCCATTCCAAGCGAGTCCTTAAAGGGGAAAAAAAGGTATATAATTCTGATATTTTCGGTCCAAACTGGAAAAAAAAGGACCGGATTTGTGACCGTTGAGTCTTGACCCTAGTTCGAGATTCGACGGTGGAAAGGGTAAACAATAAATAGCCGGAAAATTGACTGAACTTTTGTAGGCCCTAAATTGATTCAACCATTTTAGAGTTTGGCGCACTAACTCCGTCTCCGTCAATTCACTTCTCCCCGCCCTTTCATCTCTCTCTCTCTCTTGTAAACTGTCACCGCCGTCGTCGGAAAACCCTCTCCCTCTCATCGCCGTCGCCGGAAACCTAATTTCTGTTCTCTGTTCGTCGAACTTCAACTCCATTAATGGCGACGTCGACGACGGCTACAAAGAGAGGTCTAAGTAGAACCGAATTGGTAGAGCGATGGCGAGCTATCGAAGATGAACTTGAACTTCAGGATGATGATAGTGGCGACGATCAAGCACTTGAGTCGTCTTCTTCTTCGTCGTCGCGCTATCAACGTAATCAACAAGCTAAAGAGCAATGGTACTTACTTCTTCTTCTATTTTGTTTAACTTTCCGTATTATACAATTTCTATTTGATTATCAAATTTACTTTAATTGTGTTTTTTTGATCAACTTACCCAAAACCTTAAGATGATTGTTGAAGGCGCAGAAATGTTTATATACTCTTACGATTGTCGTTTCATTTTTTGTTATTTTGTCGATTTTGGTAGTAGTTCATGCTTTTAGAATGTTTTTTAATAGAAAAAGTAATGTAGTGTATGTTCAAATTTGGTGTGCATTTGAGGTATTTGATGAACAGCTACTACTTCACTGTGATTAAGAAGTGGAGATAATTCAATAAGTTTTCATTTTCGTTTTTCTTATATTTTTGTTGCATTTCGAAGTTCAAGATATGAATTATTTGGACACACATTAAGTATCAGGAATTTGGGGGAGATGTGATGTGTTTAGGTTGTAATGACGAATCAGAAAATGCAAACGGTGCAATGTATGGAATGACCGTCACTTGTGGTGTCGAATTATCCCATGGAATCACCAAAACTCGTGGTTAAAATACGGCATGAAGTCGTCAACCTCTTGTTTGGATACAAAGCGAGAAGTGAAGGAGAGGCATGGGCTGGCGATGGAGGAGGCGGAAGGGAGGGAGGGCAACACTACCATTCCTCTCCAATCTTTTCGTTTCTTGAAGAGATGTTGATTAAGATTGTATGAGGGGAAGGGAATCTGTTACGGTCCATTGCATGGTATGGGACATGCGCTCCACATTGCTGGTGTGAGAGGCTTGATGTTGAATTGCTAAAGATAATGGGAGAACCCCACTCTAAAAGCTAACTCAAAGGGTGGTAGAGCCCAATTCTATATAAATCCTACGTCAAGCCTCCCACATGATCGATGTCGGACGAATGTCCCATACCATGCAATGGACTGTAAGTCCGTAACATAACCCTTCCATTTCCCCTCAACCACACTTGCGATCAGAACAATGGAATTTATCTCCTTGTTTTTTCCACCCTGCTCTTACCCCTTTAGTTTCCTTTATCTAAAAAAAACCCTTAGGGCTTGTTTGGATACCAAAATAGGAGGAAGGGAAGGGGTGGGGTGGGGGAATGAGGTGTGAGTGCTTGGATATAATTTTCCTCCAATTCTTTGCTACAATGGAGGGATTTTGATTTGTTTGGAAGAGGGAAAATGGACCCCTCCAAGTCACCCCCTTCTATTCCCTCCACCATTATATCCAAACAAGAGTCCTTTCCCTCCAAATCCGTCCATCCAAACATGCCCCTAATGTTATTCTATAAGGAATTACATAAGCTATGAAATAAGCGAACAGTAGAACACATTTGCTAGTGGTTATTAGTTTGGATTTATTGGAGGAAGCGTATATGTGAGTACGTTGTTGACGGAAGTAGTTTAGTTCATGATTTTTTGAATAGTTAGGTGACTCAAGTCTGCACTTTAGCTTGCAAGTTAATTGTTTACAGACTTCACATCTGGTTGAGTGAAAGCGTCCTATAAGTGAAGAGAGCTTTACTGAGTAGAAATTATAGATTAATATTGTCATCTTTGACCAATCCTATTTTATTGCGACATAGTAACAGGCTAATGTGACTACTATGTGATTGATGTGCATTGAAATGGTTTAGATTTTTTGTGATTTGGTTTTTACTTTTTATCATGTCATTTGGGTTCGTGCAGGCTTACACAGCTGGCATTAAATTCCCATTCTTTTTGAAATATTGCTGTCAAGGGTGTACGTTTCTTTAACATGATGCTGCACATTAAAGGCCGGCTCAGTTTTCATGGCACATATGTCCGCCTTGAAACTGATTGATGAATAGTATTAATTTAGAATGCTTTATGGGGACTGGGGAGTTGGTTGATTAGTTCTGTATTAACGTTGGGTATTCAATCACTCCCTCGTTAAATATAATGGTTGTCTAATGAGTACTGTCATCCTGTATGGACATGGATACTAATTTTTTAACTTGTAAAGATGAGTCATTTTCCACCTTTCATGCTTTGTTTAAATCAGGTTTTCAGCGGCATACAACTTTTTAATGTGTCTGCCCAGAGATGAACATGTTTGGTGTGGGTTTTGGGACATAATAGGCCCTTTTCTAGAGACATTTTATAATTACTATAAGGTGGATGGCAATGATTCTCCTCTAAAGATTTTATGGGAAAGGATATCTCAAGAGATGAGGAGATGCACAGAGTGCATTTCCCGGCATCACCAAGCCCAAGAGATGTACAAAGCTGAATACGAGTCGAGTTTTATTTCTCCACTACTTGGTATATTGCAGTCACTCGATGAAGAAAGAGTTTCTCAACATATAAAAGAAGCTAATGCAAGACTTTCTAATGGAGGCTATAATCTTGCTCATGATAACTCAGAGATTGTTAGTCTCATGTTTGAGGTATGAGTGTGTGACGCTATTTTTTTTCTGTTCAGATTCAACATAACATCTTCAAGCATTGAAACATTGTTTCCTTTTTCAGATCTAGCAAAATATCTCAAGCATAGAAACACATTGTTTCGTATGTTCTTTTGTGCAATTAAGCATTTTATGGTAGCAACCATGTGAGTTTGTGACGTCTAGTCGCCCAGAAGAAAATATATACATTTAAAGTCATAAATTCCACCCAAATCAAAACTTGTATATTCTATGTTTTGTATATTAGATTATGCAAGATAATTTGAGGGCGTAAGTTTCCACCTCTCATTACATATATGGGCGTCACTTTTAGGTTGAATATTTGTATATGGTCCTCCCCCCGATCGTGTCTTTCTGTAGATGGGCGCCACTTCTATGATATCTTTTGTACATGGGTGCCACACTGTCACCCTTTTGGTGTCCACTAATCTATGATATACTTATATAGAAGTAATCTTAATTTTAGTGGTGGATCTTTGGTAATGCCGAACTCTTTTTTACAGGTTTTGACTTTCCCTGTATTGTTGGATGATGAGATCATTGTCAGTGAATTCCAAAAGCTCATTGAAACTGTTGATGATGCTCATGAGTTGGCACTGGCGAAGCAGCAACACTTTCCGGTATTCTCAAGACCGTCTTATTAATTCTGTGTTTCTGCCTTAATGGATATCTTTTGCTTTGGCGATGCATTTCAGTGCTTCTAACGTATCACCTTGAATCTGGTCCTCATCAGGGTGTCTATGCACTGCTTTTTTTCAAAAGTAGAAAATCGCGATCTATTGGCCATCGCTTAGCTGGAAATATGGGAAAACTGAGGTATTGAACTCGGTTTGCTTCAAAAGCTTTGAATTTTGGTGGTAGCCTGTATTGAACTTGTTTTCCTTCAAAAGCTTTGAATTTCAAAAGTATAATTTTATAAACAAACAACTACAAAGGGAATGCAGGATGTTGATTCTCTTTCCCTTTCCTGTAACCCCTCAACCAAACCCCCCCTTAGTGGCTTGAAGGATTCAGCATCCAGCAATCTGTTTATGTTTGGGACTCTTTTCAGCATCTATTTATAGAGAAATAGTGTCATCAATATATAGCTCAAGTGCCCATTTCTGTAAACTCTTGTGGTTATATCTGTTAGCTCCCCACCTTCGGCATATTGAAATTTGTTGCTATTATATGGCAAGATATGTAAGTTGATATCTGCATTTGTAATTATTGGTTTCTCATGGTGTTTTTTTAACTAGGGTTTAATATCTCTAAAGGGCCTTCTATTCTTAGGTTTGCCACAGACTTGGAGCCTCTTCAGCCACTTTTGAAGAGATGCATCACCTTTCTGTCCGGTGAAGTGACGCAGTCCAGTTCCGAATTTTCAAGGCCAAGAGTGCAAATGGAGCGCATGACAATATGGCTGGGACTCAAAGCATTGTATAATCTTATGGCCCCTCTTGCATAGTTCATACTGATGATATGATTATGTTGTTTTCCACACTTAAATTGTACTACAATGATTACAAGAATGTTGATAGTTTAATATTTTTTGTCCCCATTATTTTTTTATCTTCTTTTTTAAAATCGAAGTTAGAATGTGCAGTTTACCATATCTGATGTGGCAACTGAAACCAATAATCTGCATTGGGTAGTTAGGATAAGTATTGGGGAGGCAAATATCGGATGCTCAATTCATGTTATTGAAGTTTAAAGGTTGAACTATTTCAGGCCTTGCAAATGTTGGATTAGTTTGTTTTAGTTTGGTTTCCTTTTCGGCTAATAATATTATCTCTTTTTTAGGCTTTCTTTTCTGGAACCTCCAGCTCTAGAAGAAGGCATATTAGAGCCGTATCCTGTTTTTCTCAATTTTGTACTTGATCATATCAGTGATGATTCTCCTGAGTTTTCTCATGCAGTAAATTGCATGACCTTGCTCTTAGAAATTTTGGGTAAGTCTGAAAAGTTTCTTATTTCTGATGAGTGAAGAAATTTTCTGACTTGCCCTGAGGTTTTGTTTTCTCTTCTATTTTGAAGGCTGTAAGCTCTGGTTGAGAACTTCGTTACCTCCCAGCGTGATGCGTGACTCTTTGTTGAGCCAATGCTTTCATACGCGAAATGAGAAAACTCATAAAGAGATTTTTGATCTTTTTCAGCCGCTTTTGAAGGTATTTACTGATCATTACTCAGTCTAACTTTTCATTAGTCTCCTCCAATTATTTTTAGTTCATTTATGACAGCTGTGTGCAGTCTTTGGAAGCTTTGCATGATGGAGAATTTGAAAAGCAACGAAGGCATCTGTTATTTTTTCTCTTACATCAAGTGACTAAGAGTAGTAACTTCAGTATGTTGATGAGGAAAAAAGCTTGCCAGGTTTCCTCTCTTCACCTGCAACTGTTTGTGATATAATACGTGATACAAATCTGACTACGTGACCTGTTTTTATTTTTTATTTTTCGCATGCTTATCTACAATTCTTTGCTTAATGTTTCTGCAGATAGCTCTTCTTATTGTTCATCGTGGTTATAGGATGAGTCCACCTAGCCCACCTACCGAGTGCGCGCACATGTGGTAGGCAACCTTGTTTCTACATTTTATCGCTCCAGATGTGCAAATTATATGTTTAATGTCAGGTTTTCCTATTTTCTTCTTATTATATATACTAGTCTCAATAGTCTGTCTATTAACCTCGTACTGTCACACCTTAAGAAATGTTTTTGATATTATAATCTTTTCTGATTCTCTTGTGAGATTCATTCATTTTACAATATGGCATAAATATAGGTGTCAGCTGTGTAAATCTTAGGCTGGTCAAATGTGTTTGTTCTAGTTTTCTTTCAGCTGCGCTCGTATGAGAGTTCCGTGAAGATTTATACAGTTTTTTTTTTCCAGGGGGCCTTCTCTGCTGTCCTCTCTTAAAGATTCGTTGCTCCACGCTTCTCTGCGTCAACCTGCCATAGATCTCATTCAAACTATACTTGTCTCTGATGCATCTGCATTATTGTTTTCTTTTTTCCACTGCCAAACTTCTTCAAATGCCGATTCTAACATTCCTTTTGACTGGAGTGAAGAAATGGACGATGTTAGCTTGTATGCTGTGTTTGATGAAGAGAAAATTGTCTCATGTTGGAATGAATTTACCTCTCAGAGCAATATTGTTTGTCCAGAGTATATTGAATGGCTGTGTGTTCCTATGTTATGGTTGGATCTTTTGGTTGAAATTGATCCTTCCGTTCTCCCAATATCAGTTCTCAAAGCTGTCCTATGGGCTCTGTCTCGCTTTTCGATGGTTGAGCCTGAAAATAACTCTGAACTGTCACTTCCACTGAAATCATGGCTTTCATCCAGTGTCGCTGAAGTTTCAGCTCATTTTGGTTGGAAGTCGCCAACTGGTTCTAATGATGGGGGGGATGGGAGTACATCAAAGAATTCTGTGAGGGTATCATCTATGTGCATCCCTCTGATAAAAACATTTAGGAGGTTGGGCCAACATTTCTCCTAATATTTTGTTTCTGCTTTTATTATTTTCAGTGTACGTTGATATCAGAACATAATTCAGCCGAGCTCTCACTGCGGCAAGTTTAATGCTGTAGGTTAGCTGCATACTTCATAGCTAGAATGGAGCAAGGCGAGTTGCAAAGGCAGTGGACTTGGGAGTCCCAGATGGGCGAATGCTTAATTCTTTTGATTTCCGACCCCAATGACGTACTTCCCGATACTCTATTCTTGGATTTGCATTTCCCATGTCCTCCCACCATTAGGGGATTTTAGAGAGGCTCGGGGGGCACGTGCCCCCCCTCAACAGAAATAAGTGAATTTTGACTCCTTGCTACGTAAACTCTACTTGTCTCAGCGGTTGGTTGTGTAGTCTTTTTGCCACAACGCCCACAGGTCCCTCGTTCGATTCTGAGAAGCAGCACTTGGTTAATTTCACTCCCTATTCCACTTTGGTTGGCACAGATAATTTTTCTACATCATCTAGCTATCTATGTCTCCTTAACAGGGGTTCTTTCATTCAACAAGTTTTTTACCCCGTGAAAAGAAAATGAATTTTCAAAATGAAGAATATTTGTATGGTAATGTAAAAAAATGAATTTGTTTTTATTATATTAGTTATGTATTTTTTTTTTCAAACATACACTTTTGAAATCATAGATATGACATTGTTCCATTGTTTCTTCGGTAAAAGGTGGTCACATGAAGGAAGGGCACTGTCTCTGACATTACATATGCCTATGTTACATGGATACACATATTCTTGTATGCGGCTTACGAATGTTTATATATATTATTACTCAAACAGTAAATGCTTTGTTATGCAGGATATTAGGCAAGTTGGTAGACGTATATTGGAGCATGTTTCAGGCACTCGGGGTCTTGCGGCTGGTCTACAGTTCCTCTGCTCCTCTGTATCTTCATTGGCTGCTATTCTTTCAGGCTTAAAGCTTGCATTGAAGCTGGTAACATCTTCTTCCCATTTGTTTAATCTTTAAAAATTTTCCGTATGGATTTGGATTACTGTTCTCGAAGTTCATGTCACGAGTTCAAGTAATTGTACGGCTGCTTTGTTCCCATCTTATCACCTATTTATTTATTTCTTTTTTGTTTCTTTTTTTTAACCATGAGTTACTTTTAAACAGTTCTAAAAGTTGAGGGCTTGAAGTTTAATTTGTGTAAATTTCATCATTTCATCCCTGCATTGAGATCTCTTGCATAACTGTTTTCAGGTACTTCTGGAGTCAGTTCTTGTCAATTTTCAGGGTTTACATCATTTCTATTTTGTCCTCTGCAAAATTTTTAAAGAAGGGTACTTGCCTCCAACACATCAATCAGCAGGATCATCTAATGAACTGACTCACAAGTTTGCGTCCCAAGGTGGATTTTTGCGGCAAACCACCTTTGATTCTTTGGATGTAAATGATGGTAAACAAGTGTTGAGAGCTGACAAGAAGTCTTGGGAGAGTTTCACTTCTGAGCTTGCCAGAGCTGCATGGCCTTCTGTGAAAAAGTGCTTGAATAAGGGAAATACTTTTGTCGATTATAGAATTTCTCAGGTATGTGAAGCTATCATAGTTTGGTCACCATCAGTATGGAGACCTATATCTCACAGGGTCTTCAGCGTTGTGTTGTAGTCTCCTTTCCATGACTTAATGTTACTCGTAATTATTTAATTACTTTTATCAATTGTTTCTTGTTTCTGCAGATGACTTGTGTCCGTGTGCTTGAAATTCTGCCTATTGTATTTGAAAAACTTATCCCGTTATCTGATGGTCTGTATGAGAAGTCATCAAAGATGCCTGATTTGTCAATATTTAGCTGGCTCTGTGACTTGGTGAATTGGGGGAAGTCGTCTCTGGAAGCAGTGGTTCGATATTGGAAGCAGTCTTTGAATTCCTTACTTGCTTTAATTAAGAGTTCATGCAATCAAAAATCAGCAATGATTGTTGCATCTGTTGAAAAGATAATATTGTCTGGTAAGAATCTACTTCAGAAATGCCTTCCAGAATGCAAGTATTGACAGTATTGTACAATTTTAGGAGTTGAAATACATAACTACACATCCGAAAGATGAATACTTTCCGCAACGTAATATAGAGTTAGTGAGACAAGTGCAGGGCATTTACTGAAGTACTGAACATTAGCGAAACAACTCAGGATGATAATGTGATTGACTGATTGTACCCCCAAAATAGTGAAAAACAGTACTGTAGTAGTCTTTCGGAAATTGGAAAAGTACTCCGTTTGGCTTCTGTTAACTTTTTTTAGGAAGGCTTCTATTACTGTAACTTATTATGTTGGTAATTGTGTTTCACTTTTAATGATTGCTTTCCATTTCTGTGCTTTCCAACTCTAAACATATTAATCTCACAGATGCTGTTTCGTTGGATGTGTTGACGGAGCAAGTATCTGGCCTTTCAGTTTCACTGTCAACTGATAGTAATTACATAGATGAGTCCAATCAGAAGTCAAAATCAATGCCTCATGGGAAGGCACCTGGCAAGAAGAGTTTGATGCTGGATGTGGAGTCGCAAGCCCGTGATGACGATGATGTCCACATTTTGGATGCTTTCCCAATTGCTGACAAGAAAGATAAAACTGATGTAGTTCTTCTTTCTGATGAGGAGTCAGAAACTATACATTCAGGCGAGGACATAGTTCGAGATGTTACAAAGTTGTTTGAGGCTGATGTTTTGCCGTCCACAACTTGTAATAGATTTTCGCAACGCGACACTGGAAAGATGTTTGAATCTGGCGCTACAAATATTAATTTGGAGGGTCCCGAGAAAAGAGCTGCTGCAAAATCTGATGCTTTGATCCCAGTGTCTCGTAGTTCTGGTGTAGTGGAACATGCATCAAGTCGAATATCGCATCTCAAAGTAAAAGACAAGGAGATAGCAGAAAAAGGTGTAAAATCTCTGACTATTCCAAAAGTAAAAGATAAAGAGACTGGAGAGAAGGATATGAAATCCAAGAGTGTTTCAAAAGAGCATTTCTCATCTCTTAATAAAGTAAATACCAGAATATCTTCTGCTGAAGCCGTGAAAACAAAAGAATCTGTTGATGCGCGCAAAAAGTTTGTTTCTGGTTCAAATAATTCAATTTTGAAAGAGATAGTGCGTGATACAGAAGATCCGTTGGAGCTTGCTTTAAAATCTGCTGGGCGTAATCATTCCTCTCTTACAAAGCTAGTACCCTCTCTTCCTAAACGACGAGTAATCCAGCTTGCGGACCCCGTTGATAGCAGATTGGCTTACCTACGTAAGCTAGAATTATCAGCCAAACGAGCTAAACCTCCAAACATGGACAACTGGTTCAGGCCAATATTAGAAATGGATTATTTTGCAGCTGTGGGATTGGACACTGCAAACGATGATGAGAATATGGCTCCTTGTGATCTGAAGGAGGTTCCTGTGAGTTTTGAGTCTTCTCGGCAGTACGTAGACATATTCCGACCCTTGGTTTTGGAAGAGTTCAAAGCACAATTACGTAGTTCTTTCCAAGAGGTGTCGTCACTAGAGGGAATGGCTTGTGGCAGTTTATCAGTGGTGTCAGTTGAAAGAGTTGATGACTTTCATCTTGTTCGATGTGTTCATGATGAACATGATCCTGGAGCTGCTGGCGGTTGTATGGAAAATGATTTAGTATTACTCAGTAAGCAGCCTTTGAAGAACTCTCCCAACAAAATTCATGTAATAGGGAAGGTATGGACTTCTGATTGATACTTCATCTACCTCGATTTGTTATTTTTTTATTTTATTTTTATTTTTTTCAATTCGCTCAAGGTTTTGGTCAGTACAGTTTAGCCTTTAAAATGAAAGGCAACTTTTCTACATTAAGTAGTGAGCTAGTGATTTTTTTGCGAGAATTTGCCTAAAGATTTTTAACAACTTCACTTTTATTTATAAAATCCTATGTTGGATCCTGAGGGTATTATGATACAATCCTTTTTAAGCATTTATGTTTGTCAGAAGTCTTGCAGCATTTCACAAAAAGCAAGACTATCTCAATCCCTCAAAGCTTATGATGGTCTGAATTGAGAGTATTTTGAGGATTAAGGATAAGTGGTCTGTCTCCGTTTGATCTCTAAATAGGTTTTTATTTGTTTCTTGCCATGAATTTTACATGTTATTTCCTTTCGAAGGTAAGGAAAAGATGGTTATGGAATTTGTATATTGCCATTCGTTGAACTGCTTAGCCAGAAACGTACAAGCCTTTACTTTTAAGATACTGTTACATATGTCTTTACTTGTAAGGCACTAAGGTCCCTTATTTAAATGGCAGCTACAAAAAAAGGGAAAAAATTAAATCAACCTTGCACTAGTTCGATTAAAGATACTCTCACGGTCTCACCCACCCTATCTGTCTAAGGAGTTAATTTGTCTGTTGCCTTTCATTGTGAATTTATGATCACATTGTGGTGATGAAAAATATGTTGACAATTTGCCACTTGAAGATATATCAGAATAAAAAAGTCTAATAGGATTCAGTCCAAAGGTAACATTCATTATTTGAAGTCAGGCATTGCTTTCTTACTTAATATAGACCTGGCGTTGTTTACACCTCTAGTTTGTAAAATTTTGACATCAATAATAATTAATCAAATTGATAAAATTTAAATATAACTATAACATATTTAGATACTTCCTCCATGTTTTTTTTATCCTCCCATTTCCTCAATATATGCGAGGAATATTATACTCCGTATTTGAAATGGGAAGATAAAAAAAAACATGGAGGAAGTATATCATTTAAGAAGTTTCACAAAATAATACTCTTAATTTCAATGCAAAAGTACTAGCTCCATTTTTTTTTCTTTCTTCCCTGAGTATTTTATTGAAAAGAGAAGAAAGAAGACAAAAACGGAGGGGTAATATACGAGTGAAGAAAAACAAGGTCAAAGTAGTGCATAAAGACCGTGAAAAGTCAAATGTTACCTTTGGTCTGGATGTGAGGGAGTATTATGATATGCCCATGATCTTCACAGTGAGAATATGTATCTGTGTGAAGTATGAAATAAAAATTATATGGAGTAAATTAAAAGGTCGAAACTAAAATGTATGTGGGACTATTTTTTTTTTCTTTTCTTCACGGCCTTTCATGTTATTTTAGTATTAGTTTGCCAATTCAAGTTATCTGTATGTTTTATTCTCTAACTTCTGCAGTTCTGTACATATGTTTTGGCGTGCATTCCAGGTGGAGAGACGTGAAAAAGACAACAAAAAGAGGCTAAACATGCTGCTTATCCGATGTTATCTTCAAGGTGGCAATTCACGTCTTAATCGAGCCAGAAAGATACTGCTTGAAAGAAGTAAATGGTTCTTGGGTCGTATTATGAGCATAACTCCTCAGTTACGGGAATTCCAAGCACTTTCTTCCGCTGAAGTTATTCCTGCCATACCAGTTATCTTGAAGCCTGCCCATCATTCCAGTTCTTTCAAGGAGAATAGTAAGGTAGATTTGAGGAAATTGTCACAGCCTATGCAGAAAGTACTCACTTCAACTTTTAATGAGAGTCAGATGCGAGCTATCAGCGCTGTTGCCGAATCTCGAAATTCTACAAATGACTTTGAGCTGTCTCTTGTCCAGGGTCCTCCAGGTTCATGCATGTCCCATCTTGTGAAGTTTGCATCTGCTGCCTCCATTCCATTTATATTTCTCTCGTTTGACTTTGGTGGTTAAATGATGTGGACCATGACCTATGATCTCTCAAAATGTGTAGTGGTTGCAGATTTTAGAATGATAGTATGGTGATAGTTATTAAATAAATTGTACACAGATAATCTAAGTGGTGCCTTCACTTATATGGGGGAGAAATTAGTGGTCAAGGTTGATGTAGGTGACCACAGTCCACTATAGTCAAATGAGGGCAGGAAATTTGGGATGGAGGCACCATTCCATTCGTTTTTCTTGATAATATTTGTGTGCAGGTACTGGAAAGACACGGACAATCGTTGCTCTCATCAGCACGTTGCAGGCACTACCATCACAGTCAATTCCCGCAGATAAACAGTTCAATGCAAGTATGAAAAAAATGTCCACTCCGTTCGCCAATTTCAGGAAGTCAATAAGTGAGTCTACTGCGGTTGCCAGGGCGTGGCAGGATGCTGCTTTAGCCAAACAACTTAATAATGATAAGTATATGGATGCAAGATTGCCAAAGACTTCAGTGAGAAAGAGAGTACTTGTCTGTGCACAATCGAACGCAGCAGTTGATGAATTAGTCTCTAGGTTAGCCGGTGATGGCCTTTACGGTGTTGATGGGAACATGTACAAACCATACCTTGTACGTGTTGGCAATGCAAAAACAATTCACCCAAATTCATTGCCCTTTTTCATTGACACATTAGTGGAACAGCGTCTTGAGCAAGAAAAGATTGCAGTCGCAGAGAGGAAGAACGAGTCAAATGAAGAATCTTCTTCATTGTTACGTGAAAATTTGGAGAAGATAGTTGATCGTATTAAGTTTTATGAATCTAAACGTGCAAATCTGACAGATGGACTCCCCGACCAAAACGTTGCCTGTGAGGATGAAAATCAGAAAGTTGATAGTGGCAAGAAATTTTCTAGTTCAGAGCTGGAGGCTAGATTGAGAAGCCTGTATCAGCAAAAGAAGGATATGTACATGAGGCTTGCAGCCATACAGTCACGGGAAAAGAAGATTAATGAAGAAACTAGGGCTTTGAGGAACAAATTTCGAAGGTTAATACTAAGAGAAGCCGAAATAGTTGTAACAACACTTAGCGGGTGTGGTGGAGATCTGTATACAGCATGCTTTGAATCTACATCTAATAGCAGAGGCAACCTATCTGAACATAACCTGTTTGATGCTGTTGTCATTGATGAAGCTGCGCAGGTTTTTTCTTGCTGCTGGTTAACATGCACTTCTAAAAATTTCTACTCTCATATTTTTTTCTTTTGTTGACATTGTTTTGTTACCATAGGCTTTGGAACCAGCAACTCTAATACCACTCCAGCTTCTAAAGTCAAGTGGTACAAAATGCATCATGGTAGTAACAAAGACTTGCTTCTCTTGTTCTCTCTGTAGTATTTTAACGGATATTAATTTCATTATTTTGATTCTTGAAGGTTGGTGATCCGAAACAACTTCCAGCTACAGTACTTTCTAGTGTTGCAAGCAGATACTTGTATGAATGCAGCATGTTTGAGCGTCTGCAGAGAGCTGGTCATCCAGTCATCATGCTCACTGAACAAGTAATTTGATCAGTTGCTTCATTCAATGATATATTGGAGCCTGCATTTATATGATCTCATTGCTCTTATTGTCCTTTCAAATAATATTGTTGAGACTTGAGATTTGTCCAGAATACTTAGCTGAACGCTTCTTTCTTTCATTGCAGTATCGAATGCATCCCGAGATAAGTAGATTTCCTTCTTTGCATTTTTATGATGGCAAGTTGCTGGATGGTGTTCAGGCATCAAGCAAGACATCATCATTTCATAATACTTTCGGTCTTGGGCCTTACCTATTCTATGATGTATTTGATGGCAAGGAGCAGCATGGCAGAAATTCTGGGTCCTCATCCTTGTGTAATGAGGGTGAGGCTGATGCTGCCGTTGAAATAGTGAAATTTCTTCAGAGAAGGTATATTTTGACCTATTATCCTCAATTTTTTTCTATTGAGTAAATATTTATCATAATTCTTGAATAATTTGGACAGACATCCTTCTGAGTTTGTGGGTGAAAGAATTGGGATCATAACACCATACAGGAGCCAACTTTCCCTCTTACGATCAAGATTCTCCAGTGTATTTGGAACTTCTATTTCTTCTGAGATGGAATTCAACACAGTAGATGGTTTCCAGGGTCGAGAGGTGGACATACTTATCCTCTCAACTGTTAGATCTGGAGAAACATCTCCAGAAACACAGAGAGTAATTTCTACGTCCATCGGGTTTGTTGCGGATGTAAGACGAATGAATGTTGCTCTCACAAGAGCGAGACTTTCTCTGTGGGTTTTGGGTAATTCTAGGACACTGCGAAAAAATGGTGATTGGAGTGCTCTACTGAAAGATGCCGAGGAGCGGAATTTGGTAGTCACTTTGAAGAAGCCTTATAAATCTGCCTTTGAGGCACTAGGTAAAAGCTCTAATTTTGAAAGACCCGACAACAGTCGTGATGACGTCGTCCCTAAAAAGGTTAATAAAAGTCAGTCAGCCATGGAAACCGAGAGCAACTATAGGAACAATAAAAGAGAGAAAAGGCACATGGGAATGCGGCATAGGCATGATAAATATGAAGCGAGTGAAGGTTTGCAGGATGCCAAAAAGGGTGTTGCTCATCAGCACAAGAAATTTCCTCAAAAGGAACAATTTAAGAAGGATTTTCGTAGGAGTTATAGAGAAGCTAAAAGTGCACCTGGTGTTGAACTATCTTTGCCAGGAAGTAGTCATGATAAGCTCTCTGATTTACCAAAGTCAGGTGGACATGGAAATCCAGTTGAGCGGCCGAAAAACCAGGATAACAAGGGTGACTTAGTATCCCATGAGAATCGCAGAGTACTTGGTAAAGGAGCTGATGACTGCGGACAAACTTCTGTTGAGATTGAGAAGCCCAAAGGCTTAATCTCCAAAAGAAAACAGCAGAGAGAAGCTGTTGACGCTCTTCTTTCCTCATCCCTTATTTCTTCAAAGAAGTCTTCAAAGTCATCAAAAACCATACCACAGAAAAGACCTCTTTCACCATCAGCATCAGCAAAAAGTGTTCGTTTAAAACCCATTAAACAGGCGAAAGGTATACTCCGTACCTTTTTTTATGACACTTAATGTAACATTTAGCGTTATCCTTATTTATCCTGCACTAACTTTCGCTGTACATAACTATGAGATAACCTGTGAAATATCGTGGGCCTTGCACTCTTTAATTACATTTACGGTGTATTTTGTAGATAATTGTCATTCCCATCGTTTCTTTTTCTAGATGGGTGCCATCTCCATGATATCTGTTGTACGTTGGCGTCACTCCTTGGAGTCCAGCAACAACATTAAAGTCTTAGTCTCAAAAGATTTTAGGGTCCATTATTAATGGAGTATTGTACTTCGTATCTAACCTACCAAAGAAAATTGATGCATTTCATTATATTGATTTATCAACTACACCATTATCAGAGAGATAAGGAGGAGAAAGGAGTAGATTTGTCTTTTCTCTGGACTGACTTAAAAGTTATGACGGAATAATTTTTTTTGTTTGCATTTATGTTACGCCCCTTCTCTGTTGAAGATATCCCATGCTTTTTATCATATGAACGTTTTATTGAAAAATTTGATAAATTTTTCTGCATTGATGTGGTGCTTTATGATAACTTTACAATATGCCGCCTCCTTTAACATGCTAGTGTCTTTGTTTCATATTGTGGGCTTTCATTTGGCATCTTTTTTCAGAGAGTCTGATTTGATTGTTTCATTGCTAGATAATTCAGTTGTTAAGAGGTCTGGCGAAAGATAAGTCTTTGGACTCTCTAAGATTTGGAACGACAGGATAGTACATGTCCAATATTTTGATAACCGACGAAGGATGGGTGGATATCTCAGGGCTCAATTGAAAGAACTGGCTGTACTCTGTTACCTGCTATTTCTCATGATAAAAGAACAGAGACAACTGCAGAGGTTGGTTACTAGTCTTTTGCTTTCAGATGCTTTCAAATAATTACCCTTCAAATATCTACTTACGAAGCCCTTCTTTTTTTCAACTTCATAAAAGATCCGATCTTTTTGCTTTTTTGCCGTATTTTGCATTGAGCGTCGGGTAAAATGGACACTTGAATATCTTTTAGGTGACACTGTTTTTTTTTTTTTTTTCCTACAAGTTTGATAGTTCTTTTTGATTGGAAAGTATTTGAGCTGTCCAGGTCTCTCTGCTACTCTCGACTTCTTTATTGTTAACTGCCTACCCTTACAAGTTACTCCGTACAACTATACAAGTCACAAGAGTTGATTAATAGTCCGTGCGTTTGAAGGTACATTGTTTTCCCATGCGATTCTTCTTATGTCAGGATTTAGGAAATAAACGATGCTGGAAAATCTCGCTGTTCCTGTGAAGTGGTCTTTATATACTGCAACTTTCTAAAGTATTTCACCAAAACTTACTTGCCACCTTGATTTTGCGTATTGTATCATATGGTTTCTCAAGAAAAAATTGCACAGTTTGTGCAATATCCCTGCCTTTTGTCTCTCCACTATTCGTATATGTTTATCACACTAAACATAATCGCATTGGTATACTCTCTTCCTCGGTGTCAATCATGTTAAGATTTTGTCGCTCTTTCTCACAAAATATGCATCACCAGACACCAGCGTCTACTGAAGTACAGTGCATTTATTTATGTTATGCTACCCAGTGCTGTTGTAATTTATGTCGGTTTTGTTCCTCGACAGGTGATTTCAAGATGGGTTCATGGTGTCCAATATTATCTAACGCATTTCGATCTGGGCTGACTCTTATTTTTTCCGGACAGAACGAAGCCAAATCTTTCTACAAGTTGATATAGTTCTTCCGTTTTAGCAAATCGAAGCAGGACATAGTCCAGGTATTTGTTTCGAAAAATTTTCATCCTCTTCTTCATTGTCATATCACTTGAGTGTAATTTTTTAGCTTACTCGAGTGAACTATCAATGTTTAAGAAGAGGATTGTACAGGAAACAAGATGCTTAGGATGTGTCTTCAAAAGTGTACATATTAGGAGTAGAAATTTTGCTGTAGAACACGTTGAATCGTCACGACTCACTACTAGCCGATCAACCGTGCCCATCTCATTTTACAACACTGAACATCCCTAATCACGTTGAAATCGTCGAAAATTGTCGATTTTGAAGGTTATTATCCACGTTTTTTGGTCCGATTAGGTCCCGAAATTAAATATCTTGAAATTCGCACCATAATTACTTCATAATATGTACATCATTCCCGTGTTAATAAAATGGAAAAATGATTTAAAATTAAGACATTTAGAGGCCTTATAAGTTTTCAAGTTGTGTAGAAATTTGACAAAACAAGCTATATATTCGATTTTAAGTCGTCTTCGATCGTTTGCTAACTGTTAATAGTCATTTCAACGCATATTGTTTGTTTCTAAATGGATTAAACAAGCGACATTTAAAACTCTTAAAAATCGTTGAAAATTGTCGATTTTGAAGGTTATTATCCACGTTTTTTTGTCCGATTAGGTCCCGAAATTAAATATCTTGAAATTCGCACCATAATTACTTCATAATATGTACATTATTCCCGTGTTAATAAAATGGAAAAATGATTTAAAATTAAGACATTTAGAGGCCTTATAAGTTTTCGAGTTGTGTAGAAATTTGACGAAACAAGCTATATATTCGATTTTAAGTCGTCTTCGATCCTTTGCTAACTGTTAATAGTCATTTCAACGCATATTGGTTGTTTCTAAATGGTTTAAACAAGCGACATTTAAAACTCTTAAAAATCGTCGAAAATTGTCAATTTTGAAGGTTATTATCTACGTTTTTTTGTCCGATTAGGTTCCGAAATTAAATATCTTGAAATTCACACCATAATTACTTCATAATATGTACATCATTCCCGTGTTAATAAAATGGAAAAATGATTTAAAATTAAGACATTTAGAGGCCTTATAAGTTTTCGAGTTGTGTAGAAATTTGATGAAACAAGCTATATATTCGATTTTAAGTCGTCTTCGATCCTTTGCTAACTGTTAATTGTCATTTTAACGCATATTCGTTGTTTCTAAATGGTTTAAACAAGCAACATTTAAAACGAATAAAAATCGTCGAAAATTGTCGATTTTGAAGGTTATTATCCACGTTTGTTGATCCGAATAGGTTCCGAAATTAAATATCTTGAAATTCGCAGCATAATAACTGCATAATATATACACCATTCCCGTGTTAATAAAATGGAAAAATGGTTTAAAATAAAGACATTTTGGAGACCTTATAAGTAGTTTTCGAATCGTGCAGAAATTTGGCAAAACAAGCCATATACTCGATTTTAAGTCGTCTTTGATCCTTTGCTAATTGTTAATAGTCGTTTTAACGCATACCGGTTGTGTTTTAATGGTTTAAACAAGCAGCATTTAAAACTCATAAGAATCATCGAAAATTGACGACTTTGAAGGTTATTATCCACGTTTTTTGTCCGATTAGGTCTCGAATTTAAATGTCTTGAAATTCGCACCGTAGTTACTCCATAATATATACATCATTCCCGTGTTAATAAAATGGAAAAATGGTAAAATAAAGACATTTAGAGGCTTTATAAGTACTTTTCGAGTCGTGCAGAAATTTGACAAAACAAGTTATATACTCGATTTTAAGTCGTCTTCGATCCTTTGCTAACTGTTAATAGTTATTTTAACACATATCGGTTGTTTCTAAATGGTTTAAACAAGCAGCATTCAAAACTCATAAAAATCGTCGAAAATTGTCGATTTTGAAGGTTATTATTCACATTTTTTTATCCGACTAGGTCCCGAAATTAGATGTCTTGAAAATCGCACCATAATTACTTTATAATATATGTATCATTCTCGTATTAATAGAATGGAAAAATGGTTTAAAATAAATACATTTAGAAGCCTTATAAGTCATGTTCGAGTCTTGCAGAAATTTGACGAAACAAGCTATATACTCGATTTTTAAGTATTCTTCGATCATTTTCTAATTGTTAATAGTCATTTCAACGCATATTCGTTGTTTCTAAATGGTTTAAACAAGTACTCCGTAGGATATAAAACTCATAAAATTCGTTGAAAATTGTCGATTTTGAAGGTTATTATCCACGTTTTTTGGTTCGATTAGTTCACGAAATTACCTGTCTTGAAATCCGCACCATTATTAGTCCGTAATATATACATCATTCCCGTGTTAATAAAATGGAAAAATGATTTAAAATAACGACATTTAGAGGCCATATAAGTTCTTTTCGAGTCGTGCGGAAATTTGACGAAACAAGTTATATACTCGATTTTAAGTCGTCGTTTCTTTGCTAACTGTTAATTTTTATTTCAATGCATATCCGTTGTTTCTAAATGATTTAAACAAGCGACATTTAAAATTCATAAAAACCATCGAAAGTTGTCAATTTTGAAGGTTATTATCCACGTTTTTTGTTTCGATTAGGTCACGAAATTAAATGTCTTGAAATTTGCACCATAATTACTTCATAATATATACATCATTCCCGTGATAATAAAATGGAAAAATGATTTAAAATAAATACATTTAGAAGCCTTATAGGTCCTTTTCGAGTCCTGCAGAAATTTGACGAAACAAGCTATTTACTCGATTTTAAGTCGTCTTCGATCCTTTGCTAACTGTTAATAGTCATTTCAACGCATATCGGTTGTTTCTAAATGGTTTAAACAGGCGACATTTAAAGCTCATAAAAATCGTCGAAAGTTGTCGATTTTGAAGGCTATTATCCACGTTTTTTGGTTCGATTTGGTCACGAAATTACCTGTCTTGAAATTCAATTCGCACCATAATTAGTCCATAATATATACATCATTCCCGTATTAATAAAATGGAAAAATGGTTTAAAGTAAAGATATTTAGAGGCCTTATAAATAGTTTTCGAGTCGTGCAGAAAATTGACGAAACAAGCTATATACTCGATTTTAAGTCGTCTTCGATCCTTTGATAACTGTTAATAGTCATTTCAACGCATATCAGTCGTTTCTAAATGGTTTAAACAAGCCACATTTAAAACTCATAAAATTCGTCGAAAATTGTCTATTTTGAAGGTTATTATCCACGTTTTTTGGTCTGATTAAGTCCCGAATTAAATTGTCTTAAAATTCGCACCATAATTAACTCGTATTATATATACATCATTCCCGCGTTAATAAAATGGAAAAATGGTTTAAAGTAAAGACATTTAGATGCCTTATAAGTAGTTTTCGAATCGTGCAAAAATTTGACGAAACAAGATATATATTTGATTTTAAGTCGTCTTCGATCCTTTGCTAACTGTTAATAGTTATTTCTACGCATATCGGTTGTTTTTAAAATGGTTTAAACAAGCCGCATTTAAAACTCATAAAAATCGTCGAATATTGTCGATTTTGAAGGTTATTATCCACGTTTTTTGGTCCGATTAGGTCCCGAAATCAAATGTCTTGAAATTCACACCATAATTAGTCAGTAATATATACATCATTCCCGTGTTAATAAAATGGAAAAAGGATTTAAAATAAAGATATTTAAAGGCCTTATAAGTACTTTTCGAATCGCGCAGAAATTTGACGAAACAAGCTATATACTCGATATGTTAAGTCGTCTTCGATCCTTTGTCAACTGTTAATAGTCATTTCAACGCATATCGGTGGTTTCTAAATGGTTTAAACAAGCGACATTTAAAACCCATAAAAATTGTCGAAAATGGTCGATTTTGAAGGTTATTATTCACATTTTTTTGTCCGATTATGTTTCGAAATTAAATGTCTTGAAATTCGAACCATAATTACTCCATAATATATACATCATTCCCGTGTTATTAAAATGGAAAAATGGTTTAAAATTATGACATTTAGAGGCCTTATATATAAGTACTTTTCGAGCCGTGCAGAAATTTGACGAAACAAGCTATATATTCGATTTTAAGTCGTCTTCGATCCTTTGCTAACTGTTAATAGTCATTTCAACGCATATCGGTTGTTTCTAAATGGTTTAAAAAAGCGACATTTAAAACTCATAAAAGTCGTCGAAAATTGTCGATTTAGAAGCTTATTATCCACGTTTTTTTGGTCCGATTAGATTCCGAAATCAAATGTCTTGAAATTCACATCATAATTAGTCCATAATATATACGTCATTCCCGTGTTAATAAAATGGAAAAATGGTTCAAAATTATGACATTTAGAGGTCTTGTAAGTACTTTTCGAGTCGTGTAGAAATTTGACGAAACAAGCTATATTTTCGATTTTACGTCGTCTTCGATCCTTTGCTAACTATTAATAGTTATTCCAACGCATATCGGTTGTTTATAAATGGTTTAAACAAGCCACATTTAAAACTCAAAAAAATCGTCGAAAATTGTCGATTTTGAAGGTTATTATCCACGTTTTTTGGTTCGATTAAGTCCCAAAATCAAATGTCTTGAAATTCGCACCATAATTAACCCATAATATATACATCATTCCCGTGTTAATAAAATGGAAAAATGGTTTAAAGTAAAGACATTTAGAGGCCTTATAAGTCCTTTTCGAGTCATGCAGAAATTTAACAAAACAAGCTATATATACTCGATGTTAAGTCATCTTCGATCCTTTGCTAACTGTTAATAGTCATTTCAACGCATATCGGTTGTTTCTAAATGGTTTAAACAAGTAAGATATAAAACTCATAAAAATCGGCCACCTTGGAAAAAACATGGATAAAACAAACTTAATTAAAACAATTTTTATACCACGTGTCATTTGATTCAGATGAATATTATTGATAAAACAAACTTAATTAATGACACTAAACTTAACTTAATTATACCGAATAAAGATGAACATTACTGGTCCGAGTTGAAAATAAGTTGGAAATAACCTGACCTAAGACTCCCAAGTTGTTGGTTACTTGCTTAATCCATTGAAGATCTTCTTCCTATGTAGATAAAGAGTAACTAAAAAGAGCCCAAAATAGGGAGAAATATGGTATGTCAAGCTAAAAGAATGCAATTAGAAGGTAACATACCCCTAATTGTAAGGGATTTGTATGGTTAAGGACTTAAGGATCATAGATTTTCCCTGATTTATAGTTTGTCCCTCAAATCTCAATACTGAATGGAGTACCATATACTTTTCACCCCCACTTTCATTAGCACATGGATATCATTATGATCATAAGGTCTTCTCATCATCATACTTCAGCCCTAAGGGCTTCTTCACCACCAACAACCATGCCCATTCTCTGAAATCCCGTCTCGTCTCGATTCCTAGATCGATCTCTTTCCGTCTCATAATTCTGGTCGCAAAAGCGATGGATATTTTCCGGATCAAGTATCTCCACAGGCTC
Organism: Agrostemma githago; assembly: GCA_958450325.1. Lineage (NCBI taxonomy): Eukaryota > Viridiplantae > Streptophyta > Magnoliopsida > Caryophyllales > Caryophyllaceae > Agrostemma > Agrostemma githago. Next base: position 73,589,319 of record OY288245.1, on the reverse strand, counting down.
ATCGTATGGAAAACTCGCCGACACTATAGACCCTTGGAGTTGAATTCATTTGCAGGAGTCACGGACCATGATGACACGGGCTGCACCCAGACTTTGCTTTCGCGTGAAGAATCCATCAGAAAATGGTGCAGGCCTGCTTCGGAAAAGGTTCCAAGAGGGTTTGTACCCGTTTATGTGGGGTCGGAGGGGACAAGGTTTGTTATCCCGATGATGTATCTGTCAATGCCGCATTTTAGGAAGTTGATGGATAGTACAGCGGACGAGTTTGGGTTTGAACAAGCGGGTGGGTTGAAGTTAGCCTGTGAAGAGGATGAATTCGGGGAGGCCTTGAGAAAGTGTTTGGCGGTTCACAAAACCAAGACCAAAACCGGTAGAAAATTAAAAACACTATAGGTTTACTATATGATGATTTTCATTGTAAAAAGCTTTACTGTTTTATTAATTTTCGTTATATACGGAGTATATGATTAGCTACCTAAGCTTAGAAAACCATCATCGACAAAGTTCATAACTTTTTGCATGAACTCGGATCCTCTACCATCGAGCATCCATTAAATTTGGTGTGATGTGCAAGCTCGAAAATACTTTTTAACTTTCGACGCAATGCCCTGAGAAAAACCTAATTTATATATATATGTATGTATAATGTATTCAACTATTCATTAATTATATGTTGGACTGCCGTCAATGTAAACAGAAACTGAAATACAATGATTGAATGTGTAATAGATAACTAACGTGTTTGGCTTGCGAGGTGCAGCGACTTCTTTCCGTTTTGTTTGATCTTTGGTTTCAAGATTGCTTCATCTTCTTTTCTTTCACATTGTATTCATAGACCTGAAAAAATGGAACGAGAATTGAATCATAAATCGATAAATCAGAATGATGAGAAAAAGAGAATGATAGTAGTATAGAGATCACGCGTTTACAATTTGTCTCAGCTTTTCGCGTATTGATCCACAAGCAGCTTTGCCTTCTCAGGAGCAAAGAAACGCGCCTGTGTACAAAACACATTCAGCATTCACCCACTAATAGATTTGGAGATTCTTGTAAAATAGCATCCAGGCGATGAGATTCGTGACACGGTTTGATTATGGGTCAGTCATCCAGAAAACGTCACATATAGATTTGGATCGTTAAAGATGGCAATTTGAAAATGAAACAGCCAAGGATTCGGGGACTATAATACATGATTAACGCAAAGAAAGGAGTCAAATTACTAATAATTCGGAACTCACTTGTATGAACATCCTTTCTGCATCTCCAACATTACCATTTTGCTTCAATATTATTCCCTACATTGTCATCACGCGAAATCTTTCATTTACAGACAGTATCAATCATAAAGGATAAAGTAAAAAAGTGTACTCAAATGATAAATATGAACTGACAGAATCTGGTGTGATGATAATATTTCTAGTTAGGCAATACAGCAGAAATATAGGGTTGCATGTTTTTAATAAGGCATAATTTCGGAAGAACTTCAAACATAAAACCTACGAGTTGGAAACATAAACCATAATTTCAGACTGGAGACTTTAATATAGGTAAGAAAATTACCTTGGCTAAGTAAGCACGGAAATCATTTGGATAAGTAGATATTAACTGATCGTAAACAGATACTGCATCGCCGATATGACCCCAATCTGAATACGCTTTTCCAAGAAGCAGTTCAACCTGGAAAGAGATAATACAATTTGTATTCGATTAATTAACCACAACTTGTTTTACGTGTCAATTCCATGTTTCCAAATTTTCATTTTAGTTGTCACGGATCTTAGTATTCCACAGCGTTTTACGGGTATCTCCATTTCTCCGCTGTATATTGTACTAAAACAAATTCATTACAAGCAAAAAAGAGGAAAGTTTGCGGAAAACGTGAAATTAGGCCAACACATTACTACAAGAACTCAACTGATCACGGTAGCTTCTGCAAATGCTTCCAACTTAAAAAAAAGGAAGTAAAAACTAAAAGGAAGTAGACTAACTTGAACCGGATCCACTGTCTGGTCTCCATTTGCCGTATCGGTTCTTTCACTTAGTTGTTCTTTGTTGAGACGTTCACGAGTCTCCAAAAGCATCTGAACAGCCTATACCGAGAATAAAAAGTACAATTACAGAAAATGGAAAGCCTTACCTAATACCCTAGGTACATTTATAAACTCAGCTAAGACATTGAAATTAGGAAACAGTATTCGTCTTATCATTGAGCTTGATGACAAACCTCGTCTGGCTTCTTAGCTGCAAGCAGTGCATTTGTAAGACCTCGCAGAACTTCAAAATCTACAGTTTTCGACACCTTACAGAAAATCAAAAGATGGTTACCATTAGTATTGAAAAGAAGTTTGTAGCAAAAGAAAAGAAGGCCACAGACACGCAGAAAAATATTAGTAGATCGAGCTAGTGAAACAATGACAAAATCTACAGAAATTAGTATGAACCTTGTCAGAACTCCTGTAGGCAGAAACACTTCCTTCATAATCTTTGAGCTCATACTTAACCTCTCCCAGCAGACGAAAGACGTCAGGGTCACTTGGTCTTTCCTGAAGATTTTTAAACGATGCACTAAAGTTTATACAAACTAGTTATACCTTTTATTAAATAGAATTATGTGACAACCTTTGTCAAGTCCTCAAGATAAGTAGCAGCTTGAGCAAAATCCCCGAGTTCTGCTAATGTCACTGCAGCTCCCTGCAAGATCACCATATAATTTAAATAGTGACAATCAAAATCGTGTCTTTCAACCATTACGCTGAAATGTTTCTGTAGGAATATCAGATATCCCTGACATCATGGAAGAATAAGTAACATATACTCCGTAGCTAAGTAATGACTGATGAAATACTCACTTCGAGAGCTATGGTATCTTTAGGCGAGGAGCTTAGGGTTGACTGATATTGCTGAAGCCTACTCTGGTACAAACCAAAACAATCTCATGTTATGAGGACAAAAAAGTTTGGTTAGTGGATAGTTTCTTCAGTCAAGGGCTTTCGCAAATGGCGGCGGTCTAGAATTAATTATAATGGATTGTTCATGCTTATTAAAGTGATGTTAAAAAGTTCACCTGAAGTACTGCCGTCTCTTCTTTAGACAACTTTCTGCTAACTGCTCTGCTGTCTTCACTTGAACTCGTGCTGCAAAAGAGAGTTATGGATGATAAATGTGGGAAAGAGACAGTAAGCTGTTATATTATGTTTCCTGATCATGCAATCATGTTCACAGTCAAATCACAATGGCGCCAATTCTGAAATAACAACCAGCAGTAATTTCGACAGTTGGACTTCATATCAAAGCGAACATGAGGCTTTGGAAATCATATTACGAGTGTGATGAGACCGTGAAACTCTTAAGGTAAGATTGAATAACATATACTCCATACTGAACATAGAATTAACTGTTCAAGGAAGGAAATTCAGGAAGACATAGAAACTGCAAAGTCCCAAACTAGAGAAAGGTTTTGCATGAGTAGAGAAAATCGCACAAGCATACAAATCAACAGCACAAAAAGGAAACAATGTAATATAAACAAACAAACCATCGGAAAGAATAGATGTGGATAGTAATACCTTCCGGACGGTAAAAAATCACCAAGCGCAAAAAGTAATCCAAAAACCACAACAGCAATCCCAACTCCGATCTATTACAATTCAAACTTCATTCAGAAAAAATAATCCCTTTAAAAAAGAATTAAACAGCAAGCAACCCAACCTTAGTGCCAAGCCCAATCGTCCTCTTTTCTGACTCTATTGGCGCATCATAATCAATCGGCCCGACCTCTTTTTCTTGCTTGACCTTTTTCTTTTCAACAGCTGATCTGTAATCCAAATCAAATTTCAGAACAAAAAACTAGAAAATTTTATGATCCTGCCACTTCGCATAAGCAGGTGAGAAGCAGTTTTTTTTTTACCAGAATCGTGTGGACGAAAAATGTGATTCTCCAAATACTGTAAAATTTAGCGTAATAAACAGAAAATCGTTTTGTACAGAAACAACCATAAGACCATTAGTGAAGTGAATATTTTCAATGATTGCACCTTTTAACAGCTTCAAGTTTTTTCTCGAACTGGAGGTCTGACGGATTCTGAATATACACTTTGTCAAGCCTTGAGGTCACTCCAGGTGCTTCTACAAGATTGTCATGCTTCAGTTTAGATGAAGACCAGCATGAATTATTCTAGTGGAATTTTCAAAAAGAGAGTTATGTAGACCATTAGTGCACTATACTCGCAATAGTTCAAACAAATGTCTGAACAGGACTTGGAAGATTAGTGAAAACATGCATTATTGTATTACTAGGTAGATCCAAACTCGAATAGGAACTAATCGTAAGACAATCATGGATGTTTCAGGCTAAATTTCAGGACTTAGGATTAGACGTGATTAAAAAACACCCTTTTTTCTATGATATAGCACCCATATACAGAAGAAGATAAAAGACCCACTTACGACCAGGCAGCTCCTTGCTTATTGAATTACTGCATCAGCAAAAATACACAAGGTTAGAACTTAAAACGTGCTACATATACAGTTAAAAACACTAAAAAAAAGTTAGTTTTGACATTCAATCAAGTGTTTTACAATCGAAATTGAACATTGATGTGATGAAGCCACCTTATAAACCTACGACAAGTCTTATAGTGATGTCCAGTTCTTATACAACAAGGTAAATACAAGAGGCCCTTCAAATTGGATAAGAAACACGTATTTCCTTCCACTTGAGGGTCAAAGTCTTTAACTCTCCAGTTCTCCCTCTACCAACCAAAACAACCCCATTATCCAAGTCCCTCCAAAGGCTCTCACCGCTCTTGAGCTAAGAGGGGACTAAACATATGCACCCTTTCTCTTACATAGAAAACACACCGAGTCTGTTACCAGACAACAATATTGTCTAGTACTGTCTTCAAGAATAATGATAATCATGTCTCCAAGGTTATTAAGTGACATAGGGGGAGGAGTAAGACGGACTTCAGTGGCTTTATGTCAACAACAACTATTTTCACCATACTCCCTATAACACGAAATACCGTAAATCACAACATAATTTAGATGATAAATTTCACAGCCATAATAACTCCAAGAAAAAGGCACTTGCACTTCCATCATGTTGTTCTTGACGTAAAGCCACTAAATTCAAGTTATGTCGAAATAATATCAGCCATCTAATGCCTGGCTCCCCTTTATAGCACATAAGGAACCCTCTTCATTAAAACTTTCATATTTAATATTTTGCGTAGTCCACTTTTTCTTGAACATATTTGCCAAGCTATTAACTTGATGAACTTCACTCACTTGTACATCCACCCAACCAATGTCTCTACTGTCAAGAATGTCATTCCCCAGGACACTGAAACTAATCATTTTTGCGTATTTTGACCAATTTTTAAGCCAAAAAAGCGAACTTTACACCCTTTTGTATACACATAGCTTTAATATTTAATCCCAACAACACCAGTGCCTTAGTCTCGAAAAGATTTGGGGTCGGCTAACGTGAATCATTGCCCAGGAAGAACAAATTCTAAATCAAACACTGACCAAACTATCTCTAGGAAGTAAAAAACACAGCATCAGAAATTCATAATCATGTCATGAAACAATAACACACACACAAAAAACTAATACTCGCTCTGTTTCATTCAATTGTTTGTCTTCGATTAAAATACTCGTCACAGTGAATATAAAACGCAAACAATTGAATGGAATGGAGGGAGTAATAACCCTGAAATAAAAAAAAATAAAAAAGTTGAAACCTTTGCTGTAAAAGCGTGCCCTTTTGAATTTGATCCTTCCTTTTCTTAACCTGAACAAGCAAATCATCAACTTCCAATTACAATGGCTTCCAGTAATGTTTAGAATGCAATGAATTGAAATTGAAATTAAAATTAAAGTTACATTAGAATCATCCTGAGTGCCAAAACCCCTTGGATTAGAAGACTGAGAATCGGAACATCGAACCCGAAACCCGAATTGATGAGACTGATGGCGGCAGTGACGATGCTTGAGGATGAAATTACCGGAAAAATTGAGTGGGGTAATTGCTGCAACCCACATAGTAGTAAATTCTTGATAATTCGACTGCTGCTTCCTTCAATCAAAACTTGGGTGAATCGAATTTTGTGGGTAATGTAATTCACCAGTTTGATGGTAATTAAGCAATGGGGAGTATCAGAATTTGAAGAAAGTGGCAATCTTTGAAACGAACTATGTAACTATGTTGTCAGCCATTTTTGCCATACGCAACGCCACCCTCAAACTGGATAACGTTCCTCCAAAATCCTTGCAACCGATATAAGGAAATAACGGATACAGTAGTTGTTATTTTTTTGACCCGTCACATATTTATGATCGATAGTTCCGTCCATTTCTTTTGTTAGTCGTTGTACAGAAAATACTCACTTTTTTTCGTTTATTTGTTTACTTTTAATTAAAATATTTCTCGCAAAGAATATAAAAGACAAATAAATGAACGAAATGGAAGAATTAATAAAATAAAGTTTAATTCAATTAAATTTATTTCTATTAATTTCAATTTATCATAATTAATTGATCGTTATTTTGTTTAGTTTAACCTTAATCAATTCGGTTTTATTAAGTTCATTTTAAATGGTAAGAACTTAACTTTTTACTCTATTTAACTTGTTTCTATGATTAAGGTATGGTTTCTTTTTAGCTGAAATTGACTAAATTGAATTGGATTGAATTGAAAGTATCTGAATTAAATTAAACGAGATTGAAAGTTTATGAATATAAGCCGGAAATAACGTAGCCTTGAAGATGATTGACTTGAGTATTAAACTTTACACGATTTGCGGGCATTTCATAAAGAATGATCTCCCTTGTGAGTTGTGACAGATATATCCATCTTAAGAATAGAACGGGTCAAATATCATCGGACCATATACATAGATGAGCCAGATACTTTGCTAGTCATTATATACTCTACATTTGTGTTTCCTATAATATAATACTCCGTACTTGATCAGTTAGGATATTTCGTCTCAAATAAGAATTTGTCGTACCCAACTCACGCTTGCTGGTAACTGAACACAGTACGCTATCTGATTGACTTAGAGTAATAAACTTTGCGCGATTTGGAGGCATGACACAGAAAATTAGACACAAAAATAAGACAGGAGACCCGCTATGCTAATAAACTACTCTATTCATGAAAAATAAGGTGTTATCTTACATCACATAAAATTTTATAATACATGATACATTCTCCAAAAAGATATTGATGGTGTAAAACCCAATCAGCAAACGTGAAAAAATAAACGTACAGAAGAACCGTCAACTGATGATGAAAACACTATTGGCACTTTACTTGAGTATTAAACTGCCAGCAATCAGGATCCAGGACACATGCTTGAACAAGTAGTAAACTTGCAGTGCTGATAAACTTCATTCATGATAGCCAGGCCCAGTGTGTTATCTACTTATCTTAATAAAATAAATCATCGACTACACAAATTTTAATTCTAAATCTGCAATCACTTTTCCCAAAAAAAATAAATAAACTAGTTTATTTTATTTTTTTTAACAGATGGTTGCATCTATGCATATAAGCTGAGATTTATGCTATAGATCAATGCAAATGCTACCAGAAAAGATCAAAAAACCAAAGTAGATCGGTATGGCAGTGACGACATTCAAAGTCGAAGTAAAATCGAAAGAAATGATCAAGCCTTCTTCTGAAACACCAGATCATCTTAAGATCCTGCATCTCTCCTCTGCAGACCTGTCTGCTCCTCCTATTCACATGCCTTACATGTTCTATTACCAATCTCCTAACTCCAAAACTACCACCAAATTGCTCAAAAACTCGCTCTCACAGACGTTGGTTCACTTCTACCCGCTAGCTGGAAGGGTTCAAGGCAACTTATTGATCGACTGTAACGATCAAGGGGTCGAGTTTTACGAAGCTCATGTGTTAGCCAGTCTGGCGGAAGTTATAGCTGATCCAGATCCAGCGGAATTAATAAGACTGTTACCCTGTGAACCTATTAATGACAGCAGTATAGTAACGGCGGTCCAAGTGAACCATTTTTCATGTGGTGGTATGGCTATAAGTGCGTGCATTTGCCATAAGGTTGCCGATGGAGCAACGGCTGTTGCGTTTATCACTGCTTGGGCTCGTAGCACTCGAGGACTTTCTAATAATGCAATTACATTTGGCACGACATCTTTTTTTCCTAGTGTGAACCTGGATGGGACTAACGACCATGAAAACAGCATTTGTAAGGGGAAAATTGTGACAAGGAGACTCATTTTCGACAGGGAGAAGTTAGACGAGCTAAAAAAGAAATGTGATGATGGGCGCCTAGAGAGTCCCCCGACCAAAGCGGGGGTGGTTACCGCCTTCATATGGAAGATGTTCATTAGGATTGCGAGGGCTAAGCCAACGCCTCCCAAGGTTTTCAATGTGTGGCAGGTTGTAAGTTTGAAGACAATAAAGGGATCACCTATACCAGAGCATCACCAGGGTAACCTTGTCTGGAATGCATTCACCCACACGACAACCGAACCAGAAATAGAATACAGCAAGGCAGTAGGCATGCTCAGGACGGCTCTGAAAAAGGTCGATTTGAGTTACTTACCAAAGATCAAAACAGGAGCACAAAAGGATTTTGAGTCGTTTTCTCGAGAGGAGGGAAACTTTTGTGGGATTACTAGCGTGATTAGAATGCCGATGTATGAGGTTGATTTTGGATGGGGTAAACCTGTATGGGTATCTATCACTACAGTACCATTCCAAAACACTGCAGTTTTGATGCCCACAAAATGCGGACAAGGAATTGAAGCTTGGGTGCAATTGCTCGAGCATGATACTGCCATGCTTGATGAAGACCATGAGTGTCGTTCAGTCATATCGCGCAGGATTCGACCAAAACTGTAAGAATTGTTAATGGTGGAACCTATGCAGTGTATCTGAACACTTTCTGTAAAATAGAAAACCCAAGGTTAGTTGTCCAAATTGAGTTACGATTCCAAGTTTTGCGAAAGGTCCAGGATGTTGTCCTGTTTCATCTTACCTTCCCTAAAACTCCACCTCTACCACTTTCTTGTCTATTCTTTCAACTTCAGTAATAAATATTCGTAAAGCATCTACGGACTAAGACTTTTCATGCAATAAGTACACGTAATAACGTAAATAATCATCGATAAATGTGATGAAATACTTTTCTCCGCCAAAAGATGGAACATCAAAAGGTCCACGCATATATGTAATTCCTTATCTTTAATTTCAAGAAGCTATGTGCTTCTTGTGGCTCATTTCTTTGTGTGCTTTGTTGTTTTACCTTTAATACAATATACACACACTTAATTATCAGCAAAATTTAGAGTCGAAAGGATTCCATCTTTTACGAACCTTTTAATTCTTTCAGCGGATATGTTACCCAACTTTTTATGCCACAAGAAATATGAGCATTTTTAGACGACTTTCGTTTTGTTTCAGTGTTAACATGCAAAGCAAGACACTTTTTGAACTAAGTTGATAAAAATCATCAATCAAAATTCAAGAACCAATAGGACTAAATTCTTAAATAAACTGAAATTGCCATTGTCGAATTCGAACGAATATCCAACTTTATCAAGTTCACTAACGGAAATCAAATTACGAGAAATGGACGGTACATAAGAGTTTGATAGAAGTGTAACTGAAAACCGCTATCTAAAATAAGACGAAAAGTTCCAATACCTTTTTCCTGGAGCTTTGTCTTTATTTCCAATAATGAGAAAGTTATTGTCTGGTTTTGTGGTTCGAATCATAAGGAATCCCTGTATAGAATTTGAAACATGGACATTAGCATCAGTATCAACCACCAATCATTAGAGAAAACATAAGTGAGATTTGATTCAAAATGACTAATGAAACTCATTAGGTTACCCTTTTTTTTCCGAACAATTCTCGATGTTTAGTGCAGTCCTTCTGAAAGTGTCACAATTTCTCACCGAACGTACCCTCTAGTTTCTTTTTCTTATTGGATTGCTAGTTAGCCTCAATAATTTTGGGTGATGCCTTTTCCGGTCTTTTGTGGTGCTCTTTCCCCGCATTAGGTCCAACTCCTTGAGTGAATTTGAGCTACTTTAATCCCTGTTGATTCAGCCTAACCTTTTTTTGAACCAATTTGTGTGCCAATTCATTTGGGCTTCACTTTTCAGTGAGAATGTTATAATTCACATGAAATGACCCGTATTCAGGAGAAGAAGATATACCGTTTAGGATAAAATGGACTAGAAAAGAATCTTCCATCGTCATTCCCAAACTTCTTTAGTTTGGCCGCAAGGTTGGTCATTTCAAGAATATGCTCATGCATAGTGCGAGTACCATTGAACTTCATGATTGTAAGTTCTCCCATTAATTTCCTAACAAAGGTTAGCATTCTTAAACCGCTCATCAATGTTCCAGGTAACCTGCCCAAACACTAGATAATGTATTAATACAATAATAACAATATCAATTTATCACATTCCATGAAATTTACTTCATCAGCAATTAGCTGCTGGTATTCTTCTCTGGCTGGTTACTCAAGCGAGTATAAGAAAAATAATGGAACTGAACTGTCAACTGATGTTGAACACTGTTAACACTTTACTTGAGTATTAAACTGCCAGCATACATGCCATTTTTAATTCATGATAGCCAGGGTGTTATCTTAATTAGATGAACCATTGACTTCACAATTTTAAATTCTACTCTGCAATAGTTTTTCCAATATTTTTTTTTTCAGGTGGTTGTATCTATGCATATAAGCTGAGATTTATGCTATAGATCAATGCTACCACAAAAGATCTAAAAGACCAAGTAGATCAAAATGGCGGTGAGGTTCAAGGTTGAAGTAAAATCACAAGAAATGATAAAGCCTATTTCTAAAACACCAGATCATCTTAAGATCCTACATCTCTCCTTTGCAGACCAGTCTGCTCCTCCTGTTCACATGCCTTACATGTTCTATTATCAAACTCATAACTCCCAAAGTACCACCAAATTGCTCAAAAACTCGCTCTCCCAGACATTGGTTCACTTCTACCCACTAGCTGGAAGGGTTCAAGGCAACTTATTGGTCGACTGTAACGACCAAGGGGTCGAGTTTTACAATGCTGGTGTGTTATCCAGCTTGGCGGAAGTTGTAGCTGATCCAGATCCAGAGGAATTAATAAGGCTATTGCCCTGTGAACCTATTAACAACAGCAGCATAGCGATGGCGGTCCAAGTGAACCATTTTTCATGTGGCGGTATGGCTATTAGTGTTTGCATTTCCCATAAGATTGCTGATGGCGCAACCGCTGTTGCGTTTATTACCGCTTGGGCTCGTAATACTCAAGGACTTTCTAATAATGCAGTCACATTTGATACGACATCATTTTTTCCTACTGTGAACCTGAACGGGTCTAATGGTGCTGAAAATGGCATTTGTAAGGAAAAAATTGTGACGAGGAGACTAATTTTCAACAGGGAAAAGTTAGATGAGCTCAAAAACAAATGTGATGATGGACGCCTAGAGAGTCCCTCGACTAGAACAGGGGTGGTAACCGCCTTCATATGGAAGACGTTCATAAAGATTGCGAGGGCTAAGCCAACACCCCCAAGGTTTTCAATGTGTGGCAAGTTGTAAACTTGAAGACAATAAAGGGATCACCTATCTCAGAGCATCACGAGGGTAACCTTGTCTGGAATGTATTCACCCACACACCAATCAAACCAGAAATAGAATACAGTGAGGCAGTAGGCATGCTCAAGGCGGCTGTGAAAAAGGTCGATTTGAGTTACTTACCAAAGATCAAAACTGGAGAGTGTCTTCTGGATGCACAAAAGGATTTAGAGACGTTTTCTCGAGAGGAAGGAAACTTTTGTGGGATTACTAGCGTGGTTAGAATGCCGCTGTATGAGGTCGATTTTGGATGGGGCACTCCTTTATGGATATCTATCACTACAATACCATTCCAAAACACTGCATTTTTGCTACCCACAAAGTGTGGACAGGGAATTGAAGCTTGGGTGCATTTGCTCGAGCATGATGATGCCATGCTTGACGAAGACCATGAGTATCGTTGAGTCACATCGCGCAGGATTCGACCAAAACTGTAAGAATTGTTAATGGTGGAAATATGCAGTGTGTCTGAACATTTCTGTAAAACAGAAAACCCAAGGTTAGTTGTCCAAATTGAGTTTGTAATTAAATAAATAACCACGTGTATTCACATAATTGCACCTTGTAATATACTTCAATCCCTACTATTTGAATTCAACAGAAATCTCACAATAATACAGTATCGAACTGTCAAATTCCACAAACATCAAACAATCAACTAAAAGGCATTCGACCCCCGACAGGTTACTCGCGCACGAGATCAAAGAAAAACAAAGCATAACACATTTGAGAAGATGAGATGCGATTTGCAGGCATTGCATTAACTATGTATAGAAATGAACGGTAACTGAACACACTTGAGATGATTGACTTTAGAGTATTAAACTGCTTGTGATTTGCTGCAAACATACCATAAAATATACTTCTTCCGTTCCATTTGATTCTTTACCTTTGCTTTTTCACACTTGACAATGCACGTTTTCTTTGATCCATATCTTTAGCTACATATTTCTAAAAAATTTTAAAAAATTGATATTTATAACGCATTCGATTAGACAATTTAAACAAGATCTCACATGACTATATTTTATCTTATATAGTAGGTGTTATATCGACAATTCCATCCACTTATGAATAGTGCCCAAAAAACAAATGTAACGAACCTATTGGAACGGAGGAAGTACACGTGAGGCAGACTGGCAGAGTACCAGCATACAGCAGACCTAACAACTGCATTTGGTAAGGGCCTAACCCCTGAGAGAAAAGGCGAAATCAACCCGACCCAAACAGCAGTAACACTTGGTCAGAATACCAATGAAATGACAATCGGGGCGTCGACCGAATAACTCAAGGTGATTGGAGAGAGCAATGACAGTGGAAAGAGGAGGGTGGGGTTTGATCTTCGACATGGCGGTAAACAACTGATTGTAGACAATAATAGTAGAAGGGGGAGGGCGGAGAGAGTTCAATTGATTGAATATGGAAACATGAATATCAATTTTAGAAAACCCTAATTGCCATTGTTCTCGAACCGAATCCAGAAATAATTGGGGATCATCAATCACATCAATAGACGGGGGTGTGGAATTCGCAAAATTACGACGACGACAGTGGTGAATGGTAACAAAACGAAGTTGAGATTGAGGACGGAAAAGCCGATGGATGTTACCTGAGATCATCGCCATTGTCGCCTTATCGGAGAAGAAGGATGCACTAGGCCCGTCTAATTTAGAGGGGACCCAAAAATCCGATCTGACCCATTTTGTAGGGTTAAGACCCGGAAATTTAATTCTGCGACTCGAATGATCCGAATCCTAAACGATCCTTTAATTTTTTGTCAAAATCTGACCCAATCCATTTGATCCGTTAATTCAACGAAAATTTAATAAAATTAATAAATAAAAATCGAAGTATATTGGAGTACTATTTGGATTAAAAATTACTGTAAAAAATTAATAGTAATACTCTTTTTTTAACCATATAACCCAACTCGTATTTTAACTTGACCCGCTCGACTTGTTTGATAGGTTTACTCGTTAATCATTACACCTCTCTTTGAAGAGACGTAAAGCTCTCGATTTTTGATTAAGAGTTTCGGAAAATGAAATGGTTACTCTTGAAACAATGGACGTAAGGTGTATTGGGGCATGGTTGCAAGCGGTTGAAATCACGTTTATCGGAAGTTGATCAAAATACAGATCCTTTAGGTAGATGTTCTTCCTCAACGAAAGAGAGAAAACTTTGACAAACCGATAAAATTTGAAACGGTTACTATACCAGTATGTTCACTTTCATTATCCAATGGATCAAACGGGTCAAGTCGGTTCACTTTCGAAGAGCAATGACTCAAACAGTCAAACTTATAGACACAGAAGGGCTTAAACCCTAAAACCCAAAACCCCTCGAAACCCAGACACACAGACACAGTTACTTCACTCTATTCTCTCCCAATTTCATTAATCTCAGTAACCCTAAAATCGCTCCTCCATCCGATTTTCTCTGCCACCCCAAATTCCACCCCCGTCCTATCTCCGCCGCCGCCGCCGACTTTCACTCCACCCCAATTTAACATATTTCATAATTCATTCAATCAGTTGTTTATCGATTCAAGGTACTTACTTACTTTCGTTGCATTTTTCAATAGAAAGAAGTTTAGCTCAAACAAGAGGCTGGGGTTCGATTCTCATTTCCGACTAAGTTCTTTATATTTTAGACAAAAAGAACACAAATTGTCGAGTCGGGCACCATTGATTGCTATTTTTATGTAATATGCCTTGAGCTTCAGGGTAACAAATGCCCGCGCTTTGTTCATTATTTGCTGACATATGGTTGTTGGGTTGACAGCTATATAAGATGGTGAAGTCGTACCTGCGGTATGAACAAAATGCCGTGTTTGGAGTGATAGCATCAGGAGAATCAAACATAAGCTATGACAACTCTGGCAAGTTCCTTCTATTACCTGCTCTCGACAAGGTCGGAGTTTGGCATGTTCGCCAAGCTGTTTGCTCTAAATATCTCTCCCCTTCATCTTCTTCTCCTGGCCCGTCTCTTGGCGTTACTGCTCTCGCCCTTTCACCCTCTTCACTGGTACAACCATTCTCCTATTGATTTGCAGAAGCGGGTTTTTTCCCTGCTAAACTAAATTGGACACACTTTATCTGTTTAGTACTAGACTATATTCTGTATGGATAAGACGTTAACATCGTAACCACTACAGGAATTGTGAGGGATGAGGTTTACACTCTCAGAGTTGTTTGACATTTGATACCACACCTTTTTTCAGATTTTTGTCTCCTTTGGTGATTTCAGGTTGCTGTTGGGTATGCAGATGGAAGTATAAGACTGTGGGATTTAGATAAAGGAACTTGTGAAACAACGTTGAATGGACACAAAGGAGCTGTGTCGGCTCTTGTTTTCAATAAGAATGGTTCAACTCTAGCATCTGGCAGCAAAGAGAATGATATTATCGTGTGGGATGTTGTTGGTGAAACTGGTCTATATCGTCTTCGTGGTCACCGCGATCAGGTTTTACAGTAGCTTCTTTTAACTAGTTTTTTGAATGTTAGCTGATGATTTGTAAGCATTTGACCCCACCCCTTCCCTGTTTCTTACCTTTTTTCCAATCTTAGGTGACGGATCTGGTCTTCTTGGATTCTGGCAAGAAATTAGTTAGCTCCTCCAAGGACAAGTTGTTGAAAGTTTGGGATCTTGAGACACAATACTGTATGCAAACAATTAGTGGTCATCATAGTGAAATTTGGTCTATTGCCTGTGATCCGGAGGAGAGATACTTGGTAACAGGTTCAGCAGACCCTGAGCTTCGTTTTTACACTGTAGTAAAGCCTGATGAGGAAAGGAACCCATCTCAAGATAAGCCCGATGAAACTGTTAATAAATGGGATGTCTTGAAGCCCTTTGGCGAAGTTGTGAGACAAACAAAGGACCGAGTTGCGACCTTAAGATTTAATAAGTCCGGTAATTTTCTTGCCTGTCATGTGGCGGGGAAGATGGTTGAGATATTTCGTGTACTAGATGAGGCTGAGTCCAAGCAAAAGGCTAAGCGCAGACTTAAGAGGAAAAAGGAGAAGACAGAGAAGAAAAAGGGTTCCAGCGATGGAGGTGATAATCATGCTACACAAGAGGAAAACATTCTTGCTATTGTAGTTGGTGATATATTCAAGCTTTTTCAAACCATTAGAGCTGGGAAGAAGATATGTTCCATTTCTTTCTGCCCCACGAATCTGAAGAATTCTGTGGCAACATTAGCCATGTCGTTGAACAACAATTCAGTAGAAATTTATCCGATCGAAGGTGATTCTGAGAAAGGAATAAAGCCAATAAACTCTATTGAGCTTGCAGGTCACCGATCTGTTGTGAGAAGTCTCTGTTTAAGCCCCGATAACTCTCTTTTATTGTCGACCACTCATAATGCAGTCAAGATTTGGAACCCCAGTACCGGTAACAGTCTCCGAACTATTGATTCTGAATATGGGCTGTGCAGTATGTTTGTTCCCGTTCACTCAAGCAACAAGTCTGCCAGCAACAAGTATGCACTTGTTGGAACCAAAGCTGGAAATGTAGAAATTATTGATGTTGCTAGTGCCACACGTGTGGAAGTAGTTAATGCTCATGGAGGTGATCTAAGGTCAATTGCAGCTATTCCTGACGAAAGTGCCCATGTTGGCTTTGTGACGGGAAGCACAGACCGTGATGTTAAGTTTTGGGAATATCGAAAACTTAAAAAATCTGGTGAAGTGAGTCCTTTATGATCTCTGAATTAATCGCTTTTGGTTTGAAATTTTCTCATTCGAGTTGTCACATAGACAACATCGCTTTGGTGCATAACGGAATTGCTCTTTCATACACAATAGGAGTTGGAAACGTTATCCTGTTGCATTTTAGTAACAATTTGCTACTTTCA
This sequence comes from Agrostemma githago, assembly GCA_958450325.1. Lineage (NCBI taxonomy): Eukaryota > Viridiplantae > Streptophyta > Magnoliopsida > Caryophyllales > Caryophyllaceae > Agrostemma > Agrostemma githago. The sequence continues at coordinate 73,572,807 of OY288245.1, read as the reverse complement.
CATGCAGGCTGCAGAGAGACTAACAGTGTCTAATGTGAGAACAATGACTATGAGTGATGAAGTTGTTAAGATTGCTATAAGCCCAGATGCAAAATATATTGCCGTTGCATTGCAGGACAGTAATGTGAAGGTATTTTGGCTGGAATGGCCTCCTTTTGGGATTGCTATTGTTAAACTACTTTCTTCTTGCTAAATTAGTCACTTTTAGTTTTATGTTAATATGGTTATCTCTGTTTTTTTTAAGCTTACAGATAATCTTAAAACTCAACGTATAATGATTAAACTCTTTATTCCGTTCTCATTCAGCATTCTGCACTTGCTTTGACATGTGTTACTCTTTTTAGGTCTTCTATTTGGATACCCTCAAACCTTACCTTACTCTGTATGGTCACAAGTTGCCCGTTCTGTGTATGGATGTATCATCTGATGGAGACTTGATTGTTACTGGTTCTTCCGATAAAAATTTGAAGATTTGGGGTTTGGACTTTGGTGACTGCCATAAATCCATGTTCGCTCATGCTGCTAGGTACGTGTTTTTGCCTTTTTGGTCGTTTACTTATTGAGTTTTTAATTATCTTTGGTCTAATGCTTCACCATTGAACTATTTTGAATGTGGCAGCGTCATGGATGTGAAATTTGTTCCAAATACTCACTATGTATTCAGTGTTGGGAATGATCGGCTTCTGAAGTTTTGGGATGCCGATAAATTTGAGTTGCTTTTAACTCTTGAAGGGCATCATGCCGAGGTGTGGTGTCTTGCAATCAGCAGCCGTGGTGATTTTGTCGTCACTGGATCACAGGACAAGTCCATACGTCGTTGGGATAGAACTGATGAACCCTTTTTCATTGAGGTGCTGCCTTATCCCTATTTCAATAGCGGGCCTTCAGGACTATTTTTTTGTAAATGATTTTGGCAAGACAACCTATGCAGGAAGAGAAAGAAAAAAGGTTGGAGGAGATGTTTGAAGCCGATCTTGACGGTGCATTTGAAAATAAGTATGACCCAAAGGAAGAACTTCCTGAGGAGGGCGCTGTGGCAGCAGCTGGAAAGAAAACACAAGAAACATTAACTGCAACTGACTTAATCATTGATGCACTGGACATAGCTGAGGCTGAAATCCGGCGTATTACTGAACATGAGGTACTTATAGCTCGAGCTGTGTTGCATATATGGTGAAAACTTGATTTTGAGCTCTTATTTTGAAATGAATCAATTTGTTTTTTTTTTCTTTCCTGCACAAAGGTGAAGAATGCTTTTGCGATATTGTGGACTCTGTGCTTTATACTTACTAGATTGGTTTATGTAATGTGATGTGCAGGAGGAGAAAAAACTGGGCAAAGCCTCCAAGTTCGTCCCTAACATGCTTATGCTTGGGCTTTCACCTACTGATTATGTTCTTCGCTCACTTTCCAAAGTTCAGACTAATGACCTGGAGCAGACGTTACTTGTATGTGAAACGTTAATTTATTCATCTTGCACTCGCCGGTTAAAGTCTCATTTAAAATATGCTGTTATAATCGTATTGGCTTCTGAACACAAGACTTGTATGGCCGTGTTATTTGTATGTGAAACGTTAATTATCGATGTAGGAACCAAAGGCGACACTAAGTTTGCTACTTTGAATCATCTATGCCCGTGTTAGCAAAATTATTGTGAAATGAAAGTCTAGTCTCATTTGGCTTGTTAATAAGCATGCATAGAACTTCCAGCATGGTCGTGATTGCATTATCCTATCCCAGCATTGAATTCTCTACTAACATCCCCTTCTGCTGTATTTGTTGCAGGCCGTACCATTTTCAGATGCTCTAAAGTTGCTTTCTTATTTGAAAAACTGGACAACAAATATTGAAAAGGTCATACTTCAGTTACGATTACAGTGTTAATATTATGCAATCCAGTCTTTTATATTCATTCTTGTAGTTTCGATCCTCAGAGGTGTGATTCTGTATTTCTGTGATAGATGTACGATGGAAAGGTGTTTCATGTTTTTTTTAATTTGAAGCTTTAGTGTCTTTAATTTTCTAGAAGTATTAGTATTTGAGTAGGTTTATGTTCGGGGCAATAGTCCAGAACTTTAATGCTTAAAATATTAATACCACGAAGATTTGCAATTACAGATTGAACTCATCTGCAGAGTGGCAATAATAATCGAGCAGACACATCATCGTCAGTTGACTAGCACACCTTCAGCTAGACCTCTTTTGAGTGACCTGAAGGATGTGCTGCATGCAAAAGCAAAGGTATTCTTGCACCCTTGCTCTTCTGCTTCCTTTTAAAAGGAAAATTTGTGTGGATATTCAATGTAAAGCCGTGAACTAAGTTTGCGAAGATTCAGCTGTGGGCCTAACAATCGTCTTTATGTAACAGGAATGCAGAGACAATATTGGATATAACCTTGCTGCTATGAACCATATCTCGGTACGTATTTTGCCGTCTTTTGAGTATTATGGTGTAGCCCAATGTGGCTGTGTTTCTGTTTGTGCAAATTAAAAAGAAGGTGATACATGATGTGTTTATGTTATTCCAGCAATTAAAGGCTACGAAAAACGATGGACTTTTTCAAGATGCTAAATCGAAATTGGACGCCATAAAGCGTGCGAGACTGACTGACAGTCAACCAGAAACGAGAGACAAGAAAAGAAGAAGAAAAGCCAAGAAATGAGATGTGACGAACATGCGTTCTTGAAAGTGATGGCTCAAGCCAGTTTATCTTGAAAGTGATTTGCTTATGGAGTCCCGATCCTGTATCGAAGAATTCTGTGTCTGTGATACTGAAGAAATGTGACGAGAATCTGAATCACGGAAGGTTATATTTTGTTGGAGCAACTCAGTTTTGTAGCGGTAGTTGTGATTTTTCAGAAATGTGAAACATAGGACTTGGTATAGAATGGGAGCCTGGGAGCTGCTTTTTATTTGTAATTTAGTAATGACATTTCTGTGCATCACAAAAACTTGAGACGGTTTCTCAATAGCATTAATCACAAAATTAATCAAATACGGAGTAGTACAGAATTTGGATAACAAACGTGAGAATATCGTCCTGCTGGCACATTATTACAGCTTTGCTTGAATAATACTGCTGAGCGATTTGAGTGAAAGAAACTCGTGATCTTGTTCAAGCCTGGCAGCATCCTGCTCGAGCACATTCATCCAAGCTTCGATTCCCTGTCCGCACCTTGTCGGCAGCAGAAACACCATGTTTTGGAACGGTATTGTAGCCTGAGATACCCATATCGGTTTACCCCACCCGAAATCAGGCTCGTATAGGGGCATTCTAATCAAGCTACTAAACCTACAAAAGTTTCCTTCCTCCGGAGAAAACCTCTGATACGCCTTCTGTAAATCCAGAAGACACTCACCCGTTTTGATCTTTGGCACGTAATTGGAATCGATCATTTTCACAGCCGCCCTCAGAATGTCAACGGCCTCATTGTAGTCTAGTTCTGGTTCGATTGGGGTGTGCGTGTACGTAGTCCAGTAAAGGTTCCCCTGGTGGTTCTGTGAGACCGGCGACCCCTTTATTGTCCTCAAGTTCACGATTTGGCATACGTTGAAATTCTTTGGGGGTGTCGGCTTAGCCCTCGCAATCTTAATGAACTTCTTCCAAAAGAAGACAGAAACCGCCTCAACTCTTGTCGCAGGTTTATTATTTCCCTGTCGTCCGTTATCACATTCCTTTTTCAACGTCTCTAACGTCTCCTTAAAGAATATCAGCCTCCTCGTCACAAGTTTTTTCTTACAAATACGGTCTTCAGGGTTGTATATTCCCTTCAGGTCCAAGGGAGGAAAAAAGGACGCCGCGTCAAACTTAATCAATCCCGTGTTTTCATCATTAGAAAGACCTCGAGCCTTACGAGCCCAAGCGTTGATAAACGCAATCAAGGCTGTTGCATCAACAACCGTATGAGGAATGCACACACCAATCGCCATACCGCCACATGAAAAAAAGTTCACTTGGACCGCCATTATAACACCCTTGTTATAGTCAGTACTAACCGGTGGATAGGGCACTAGCCTTCCTAGCTCCTCCAGCTCAGGATTAGCTACGACCTGTGCCAGGGTGGCTGAAACATTAGCTTCGTAAAACTCGACTCCTTCGTCATTGCAGTCGACAGATAAGTTGGGCCCAACAACCCTTCCAGCTAGCTAGCGGGTAGAAGTGAACCAACGTGTGGGAGAGCGAGTTTTTGAGCAATTGGATGGACGACGTTTGGGGGTTACGGTTAGTATGATTATGGGGAGTTTTGTAGAAGAATAACAAAGGCATGAATGTAAATAGGAGGAGCAAATTGGTGAGGAAAGGAGATCGAGTTGGTGGGTCTTGAGGTGATTTGGTGTTTCGGAAACGGGTCTGATCATGTCTTTCGACTTTGAATGATGTTGCCATTTTGATCATCTTCTAGTTTACACAGAATATAGCCAGTTTTTGTTTCTTCTAATGCTGGTGTATTAGTATTACTTTTAGTCTGGCCTAAATCTCAACTTATATAATTATAGATTAATTTTAGCAGTACTCGGGTTTGGTTCAAAGATTGATAAGTTCAATATATTACTCGTATAATGTAAGTTCGGGAAGTACAAAGGGTACGCTTGCATAATTAAGGGTACACTTGCATAATTATTTGAGAATTTAATGACGGTATAGTTTTTGGTGCAAACAATAATTACACGAGTTTAGTTAATTATTTATAACATTCTTGCATTTGCTTGTAACTTTGATTGTATTTGCTGGCTTTTGTACCGTGCAACTAACTGTAACCGAGTCGCTCAAGTGTCCGCGCATGCTATGTCATTTTTTGTAGGAAAGTGCATTGAGAGCATTCTGGTCCGATGAAAGTAGAAACTGCTTTATGGCGAATTATATAACTTTGGATTATTCTTGTATGTGCATCTTGAAGATATAACGAATTACAAATTACATTATCTAAGTTATATATCTGTGTTATGTGTGCTTAAAAAAGAGAACACGACCAAAGATGTCTTGACCCAGTGGTTAAAATTAGGTGCTCTGGGACAGTAAGTCTCAGGTTCGAATCCCTACACCTCCTATATTGTAATGCGACTAAAAATTCGGAATAACCTAGACACTATCAGCACTAATGTTAGGGTTGAATTGTCTATTAGAAAAGGTAAGACGATTGGATGACATTGATATTCATTCAATCTTTTTAATTAGATCGTGTATCCAAAGGATATTATAGTTGTGGTGCACCGTGCATATATGCATACAATCATCCAACAAATTAATTAAGTCAATTCATTTTCTCAAAAAAGTACGAGCTGAGTATTGCAACTGACTACACCATTACAAAATGTGGCCTCCATCCTCAACCATTCTTCTAAGATACGACTACCACTAAGGAACCATTTATATACTCTCTCCGTTTTTTTATTTTTCACACAAATCAATGAAAGTATAAAAATAATGATAAAGGGAACAATGATGATGCAAAAGTTAGGATATAAATGATATATTTAATTATTTTTTGATGACAAATGGTGTAAAAATGTGAATATATAAGGACATTTTGGTAAAATATAATCCCTCTGATTTTTATTTATCTTCCCTGTTTCTTTATTGAGATGAAACACCCTTTCTTCCCTATTTCTATTTTGGACCATCAACATGTGGTCTAGAATCACCCTTACATTTCTCTCTCTTCCTTCTTTTATTTTGAACCACACATTCCTACACCTTTATTTTCTTTTCCAAAACCAAAGAGGAAGATAATAAAAAATCGGAGGGAGTACAACACAAATATAGAAAGTGGAGAAGTGGGACAAAAAATAAAAACCTGCCATATAAGGAATACATACGGGGCAATAATTAAAAACCGGAGGGAGTATCAATGTGCACGCCCACTCAGTACTCTACTGTACGCAATTATTCTTCTGAAATACAGTACTGTACGTCGGCTTAGTTTCGAAATAGCAGGCCACCCACGTTAATAGTTTAATATATATACCAAATCGCTAGCAGGTCACAATCGGGTCATTCAGCTCGGTTTTGGATCTTTTATGGGTTGAGTTAGTTAGGTCAATTGCCCCCGGCTTAATTCGGACTGGATTGGATTCAGGTCACTGTTATTAGGTCGGGATTCATTATCGAGTTGATTCAAGTCATAAGTTGTTAATGCTCGAGGTGAATGATCACACCAAATCGGTCAATTTTGATTCAACATCATTTTTCCTCACATTGAGCTGAATCGTGTATTTACGATCCTGAATTAGCCCTAGTTTCTAAGGAAACAATTGTGAGATTTTCGGTAAGAACAAGTTAGACGAGCTGAAAAAGAAATTAAATGTGATGACGGATGACTAGAAACTAGAGATCGAGCCCCTCCGAAATGAGTAGGCCAGGGATGGTTGCAGGTTGCAGGTCGCATCGCATGCATAGTAGTTGAAGGCGTGTCACGATTGAGAGAGATGACCCGAATAATAATAAATTCAACATGTCGTATTCAAAGGAGCTTATATATATTCAAGTCGTCTATAAAATTCTTATATTAGCTAAAACATCTGAATCAGAATGTTTTACAGGATTGACTTCAGCATTAAATAACTTAATTCCTGTAATTCTGCTACCTGCTCCCCATGATTAGTTGATTGATTAGGTGACAATAATTGATTTGATTAGTAGAATCATTATTGAGCTTAAACTATCATTACAATTATGCATATAAGTTAAGATTTAGGCCTATTGATCGAGCAGGAAATAAACTGAACTGAAATGGCGAAACTCAAAGTGGAGATAAAATCGAAAGACATGATCAAACCGTCTTCTCAAAAACCAAATTGTTTGAACACCCTCCAACTTTCCATGGCGGACCACTTTGCACCTCCAGCTTACATGCCTTTGATATTCTTCTACGAAACCCCGTTCAGCCACGAGAATACCATCCTGCTCAAAAGTTCGCTGTCCAACACGTTGGTTCAGTTTTATCCGCTAGCAGGAAGGATTCAGGGGAATTCATCGATCAACTGCAACGATGAAGGAGTCGAGTTTTACACAGCTGATGTTTCAGCAACCCTGGCGGAGGTTACTGCGAATCCTGATCCGGAGGAATTAACAAAGTTACTACCCTATGATAATGCAGCTGTTAGCATTAACAGTGATGGGATAGTGATGGGTGTCCAAGTGAACCGGTTTTCATGTGGCAGGACGGCTATCAGCGTGTGCATTTCGCATAAGATTGCTGACGCAGCAGCTGCGATTGCATTTATTGACGCTTGGGCTCGTAATGCTCGAGGTGTTTCCAACACTGATCACCATCACACCAAACTGGCTAAATTTGACGCGGTGTCAGTGTTTTCAGTGATGGACTTGAACGGGATCCACGCCTCTGAAGGCGGCCGCGTCTGCGATGATGACAGGATTGTGACGAGGAGGATACAATTTGATAAGGAGAAGTTAGACGTGGTCGCAAAGGAATGGAACAGCAGGCCGCAAGAGGTGGTCAACGCCTTTTTACGGAAGAAGTTTATCAAGATTGCTTCGTGTGTTGAGACGGAAACAGAATGCTTTGACGCAGTAGACGAGCTCAGGGCCGCTGTGAAGGAAATAGACGGGGCATCTGGGTTGTGTGGTTGCATCAGATTTTCGTTGTATGAGGTTGATTTCGGGTGGGGAAAACCTGTATGGGTGTCTATGACTGCATTACCATTCAAAAACACAGTGTTTTTGCTGAGCACCAAGTGCGGACAGGAGATCGAAGCTTGGGTGAATGTGCATAAAAATGATGCTGACATGCTGCAAGAAGATCACGATTTTCGTTCACCTGCATCACATAGATTTTCAGCAAAACTGTGAAGAATACAGCGAATGCAATTGCAGATCAAAACAACATAAGATCGAAGCCCTTTCAGTGTCTGTATCGTGAATAATACTCTGTATCTAATTACGATAGTGAATTGTGAATTGTGAATTGACAATGTGTTCATCAAATTAGATATGAGTTGCATTCATTCTCTTAATTAGAAAGTGGCCTAACAACCAACTCTGTGATTATGGACTGATTTGAGAGACTGTGATCACGAACTGCTTTGAAAGAACTAAAAGGCGTTGTCGTGATTATGGACTGGTTTGAAAGAACGCTCTGAAAGTCGTAGTCTAACAACAAACTCCGTGACTGCATTGCTGTGATTATGAACGTACTCGTTTGAAAGAACCAAAAGGCGTTGCTGCGACTTCAATGCGATTGTGGACTGATTTGAAACATGGAACATGGTACGTGTTTCAGTCGACTTAAACTTCATTTTGTCTCGATGCTTCAGTTCAACTACTTCAATCCAAAAAGAACAAGGTCTAATCAGTTACAGACCCAAAAACCACGACATTAGATCCGAGATCACATATACAAAGCGTTTTTTTCTTCCGGTTATACAAAACTTTAAACACATTAGTAGTATCTACGACTAACTAATATCGTCTGATTAATTAAACACGCCGGAGTAACACTAATAACAAAAACTAGGCATTTGTTATGCATATATAGTTAAGCCCAGGTGCCTTCAAAGAGGGGTGCAGTAGGCACGCAGTCCGGTCCAAGCATCTTAACCAAATCCGAGCACTCAGGATTAGGCTCCTCAGTTTCCGGTCTAAGCTCCAACCCCAGTTCCTCCTCTATATCATCAGAAGCCGATATCAGCAAAAACTCACACCCTTCATAATTCAAAAAGTCAACCGGATCATCCGGCCCAAACCGTTTACTGCCAAATAAACCCTGAAGGTGGGCCGGGAAGACGGCCTTGCGCTTACTCTGCACGCCTCTGAAATCAGACCTTGACGACCCGCCTGCTTGTTCGGGATTCTTTATTTGTATTATGAATGAACCCTCACGTTCGATGTTGAGCTCGTCCTGAGGCTCGTTCTTCGTGTGTTTTGATGGTAGTTCTAGCTTGTACACTAGATGAGTGTGCGTTTTGTTTTCCGAGTATTTGTGCCTTAGAATACGGTACACACCTTCTCCTAGTGCTCGCGCCTTTGGGTTTATTCGATGCCCCCTCGTCTTTGTATCATATTCTTCTGAATTTTCACGGCATATTAGTACTACGAGTATATTCTTCGGAACAATTTGTTCGTGTTTGAATATGGAAATTACGAAATAAGTACCTTCTTGAAGAGCATCTTGGACGTCGTTGATCTTTGTGGTAACCATCTCTACAAAACCAAAGAATGGTCGACTCTTTTTCGCAGGGTCGGGAAGAGACTTCTTTCCTAAGACGATTAATCTCAATAGCGGTTCCTTTTCTATATTCACTTCCTGCAAACATTCAAACCAAAGATGTCTTAGCCTAGTGGTTAAGAATAGGTATCATGGACGATAGGTCCAGTGGTTATGTCACCTTTAGTCCATGTCCGCCTTGAGGATGCTCTCTGATGCGTTTATCTTCTTCGTTATCACGACTATGACTTGAACTGGGGCTAGAAACTCCGGACTTTGCACCTTCCTTGCCGGAGTCAGGGGACTGCTTCTGCTCCACTGCTTTTTCACCTGATTCCGGACGTAGAATGATGTATAGTCGCTGGACGTCATCAGAACTGTGAGCTTCATCTTTGTTCACTTTCGGCCGGTAAAAGAAGAATATCTCCCCGCGTTCCTGTCGATGATAAACCAAAAATAAAAAAACAAAACAAAAATAAAAAAAAACATAAAAGTATCATTATAACATAAAGTGGTAACGGATCCCTCAATAAATTTAATGAGAGATCGTTTCTTAAATGTAGGAACGTTTTGAGTTAACAATTTGGAAGTTTCTCTCATAAATAATTTTAACTTATATAAAAGTAATCAATATCGATAAATGCAATTAATTATGCAAACATGTAACACCTCTATTTTTTACCTATAAAAAGTTAAGAGGCATGCACCCCAAACATCATCACTTAACAACAAATTCACATATTAATACAATAATAATATAAACCAATTCTCAAGAATTTTCAAAGAAGATAACAAAGAGATGGATAGCTCCGCCATGTTAAAGCTTGTAGGAGTAATCGCCATTATCATGTTATTTTCTAACGCAATTACGGGGACAAACGCCGGTACTGAAGAAGAATTTGAGCACCCAAAACCTAGTGACCCGTGGTACAATTTGCCACTACCACCACAACCACGACCCGGTTTCTACAAGTTTTTGGGGGATTGTATGGATAAGACAACCCAAAAGTGTGGTTTGAAGATCTTCAAGGCCATCTTCGGAAACAAAGACGTCCTCGATAGAGCTTGTTGCCAGAAAATTGTGGACGCGACGTACATTTGCAATCGTTCTTTGCAGTACAGTCTAGGCCGATTCGACAAGTTCAAGAATGATGCTGCTTTTATTTCGGATAGAAGCAACATCATTTACAAGAATTGTGAGAAAAAGGTTAAAGGCGAACCCATTTAAGTTATTATTGAATTAGGGCATACTCGTAAATTATATCAATAATAATAATAATATGTCATTTGATTTTGGATTGTATCCATAAAATGCCGAGTAATGAGAGATTTGGATTTTCTTATATTATATGGAGTATTTTTTATTTTTTTTTCACAAATTACGTTCTAATTAATAAGACAGTCGCCATGTGCGAAGATTATTGTTTAATCAATACCCCGTTCCATTTTTAATGTTTGCCTCATTTCATAAATATATGTGATATGATATTATATTGAATAGAGCAAACATTAAAAAAAAACGGATGAAGTATGAGTAAAGAATTTATTTTGTTCAAATCAATTGCCATAATCTTAACCTTCCTCCGATCCCTTCTTCGTTCCTAGAATAGTACTCCGGTCACTATTTTTGGATCAATTTTATTAAAATATTCCTCACAAATATTAAGGTAATAGGCGAGAGATAATGAACGAAGAGAGTACTAGATTTGACTAGTCAATCTAGTAATTTCATGTAATTGGTAAGTGATCATGTATTGTAACTAACATATGGATCGAAATCCATTATTTTTGAATATGCTTCGACTAATAATGGCATATTGTAACAGTTTGTACATGAAAACTGTCAAGCTAAATTACGGAACAACCTTCCTTATATCAGCTAAGCTTATTTAATTTGATAATCAAATATGTTAGGAGTATTAAAATCTAGCAATAATCGTAATGTGATGATGTTATTCGCTGTTACAAGTCTATTGTTATCTTTTAAAAAAAAGAGGGTAAGCCACCCTTTAGGATGGACGACAGATACGAAGTCAAGAAGACATAGCTCAAGTTATACAACTCCACAAGATCGTTCTTGTGGGGGCTTGATCCTGAGACCTACCTTGAATGATGATTATCAGTTTTAAATGATAGACTCCACTCTTACGGGTGAGAGGGTACGGTCGGGGTCGGGTATATTTATTAAGGCTACAAAGTTGGAAAAAAATGTGCAAGCAACATTTGATAAACAAAGAGCAATTAATTGATGAAAATGAAGGGAATAAAAGATCATTATAACATAAAGTGGTAACTGATCTCTCAATAAATTTAATGAAAGATCGTCTCTTGTACAGTATGTTTGTAGCATTATGGAGAAAAATCTCTCATGTATGAACGTTTTGAGTTAACAATTTCGACGTTTCTCTCGTAAATAATCTTAACTTATATCAAGTAATCAATATCGATAAATGTAATTAATTATGCAAACATGTAGCACCTCTATTTTATACCTATAAAAGGTTAAGAAGTATGCACCACAACATCATCACTTATTAACAACAAATTCACATTTAAATCCAATAATATAAAGCAATTCTCAAGAATTTTCAAAGAAGATAACAAAAAGAGATGGATAGCTCCGCCATGTCAAAGCTTGTAGGAGTAATCACCATTATTATGTTATTTTCTAATGCAATTACGGGGACAAACGCCGGTACTGAAGAAGAATTTGAGCATCCAAAACCTAGTGATCCGTGGTACAATTTGCCACTACCACCACAACCACGACCCGGGTTCTACAAGTTTTTGGGGGATTGTATGGATAAGACGACCCAAAAGTGTGGTTTGAAGATCTTCAAGGCCATCTTTGGAAACAAAGACGTCCTCGATAGAGCTTGTTGCCAGAAAATTGTGGACGCGACCTACATTTGCAATCGGTCTTTGCAGTACAGTCTAGGCCGATTCGACAAGTTCAAGAATGATGCTGCTTTTATTTCGGATAGAAGCAATATCATTTACAAGAATTGTGAGAAAAAGGTTAAAGGCGAACCCATTTAAGTTATTATTGAATTAGGGCATACTCGTAAATTATATCAATAATAATAATATGTCATTTGATTTTGGATCGTATCCCTAAAATGCCTGAGTAATGAGAGATTTTGCTAGTATTTTTTTTTCACAAATTACGTTAATTAATAAGACAGTCGCCATATGCGAAGATTGTTTAATTAATAATCTTTCCGTTTTCGTTTTTAATGTTTGCCTAATTTGATAAAAACATAGATGTGATGAGTATTATATCGAAGGGAGCAAACATTAAAAAAGCAAGCGGATGAAGTATGAGTAAAGAGTTTTTTTCGTTCAAATCAATTGCCATAATCTTAACCTCCCTAGCTCGCTCCCTTCTTCGTTCCTAAAATTGTACTCTCTTCGGTTACTATTTTTTTATCTCATTTCATGCATTCACAAATATTAAGGTAATGAGACGAAAAATAATGACCGAAGAGAGTACTAGATTTGACCAATCAATCTACTAATTTCGTGTATTTGGTTAGTAATCGTGTATTGTCAGTTGTCACGACATATGAATTGAAATCCATTATTTTTGAATATGCTACTAATAATGGCATATTGTAACAGTTGGTACATGAAAACCGTCAAACTATTCTGCTAAATTACGGTTAACAATCTTTCTCTATCAGCTAATTTAATTTGATAATCAAATATGCTATGACTCTATGAGTATTAAAATCTAGCAATAAGCGTATTGTACTAATGTAATCCGTTATTATAAATCTATAGTTGCCGTTTACAAAAAAGGGTAAGCCATCCTTAGGGCAATAAGTTCGAAGTCCAGAAGACATAGACAGAAGTCATTAGACGATGACAGCAAGTTTTAACTAATAAGTTGATGAAAAAGAAGGGAATAAAGAAAAGAACCTGAATTTGGAGTTGAGAGGCATTCCTAGTCTTTACCTCTTGACCTTGTCCCATTATTATATTTTTTTGTGACGGTCCAAAACTGGTAAGTCTACAACTAAGAAATTTGAGATCGAGAAAAGTTTAATGAGATGGAAGAAGCAATCAAGTTTATGAATTACAGCAAGTATTTGCATTGCTAAAGTCTAGAGATTAGATCATTTGCGCTTTGTGCGTGCAGTGGACACGTAGTGGTCACTGCCACAAGTTTTCATGCATTGCCACCTTTCTATTCAACTAATAATAATGAGTACGTGTTACTCTTTGAGGGTATTTTTTTTTTTGGTTCAACGAAGAGCGTACTTAGTCGCATTACAATATAGAGGAGGGGGATTCGAACCTGAGACCTACTATTTTAGAGCACCTAGTCCTAACCACTAGGCTAAGACATCTTCGGTTCTTTGAGGGTAATTATGGGTTGGTTAACCTATAACTATACGAGAGATCTTATAATAAATTAATGATAAAATTTACCTCGTTAGAAATCTTTTTCCGTCTCGATTATTTGACTTCTATCAAAATAATTCTCATAAATAATACTCCTTTCGAGTTCTTATGATTGTCTCATTTTGTTTTGGGATGAAAATTAAGGAAGAGAAAATGAGTGGTTAAAAAAAAAAAGGAGGAAGAGAGAGAAATTGATGAGTAAATATCGACCACACATTTATGTTCTAAAATGAAAAGTAGGTAAAAGATCAAACTCAGCCCAAAAAAAATATGAGTAAATAATGAGTAGAAACTCGAAGGGAGTATAAAATTAAACAAATAATCGAGACGTAATAAAGTAGAATGTTACGGAGTATATTTAATGTTATACGTACACCACTGCGTGCCATTTTGTTAGGCTAAGTTTAAAGGGAGTCTGAGTATGAGTCTGAGTAAGAGTCTGAGACTCAGATTTGTTGAGTCTGAGACTCATACCTGGATAATGTGGTTGGTACGAGTCTGAGGCTCAGACGGATGGAAGATTAAAGGAGGTCTGAAGTTGAGTCTGAACAAAAGTCTGAGTCTCAGATTCTTTGAGTCTGACACTCATACCTGGTTAAAGTGGTTGAGACGGTCTGAGACTCAGATAAGTCTGAAGTTGAGTCTTGGATTTCAAAGACTCATCCTCAGACTCGTTCATTCAGTTCAGTTCAGTTCCGTTCATTTTAGTTCAGTTCAGTTCAGTTCAAATAAGTTATTATTATTATTATTATTATTAATTATTATTATTATTTGTTAAATATTAAAACTAATGACATTTTTATAAAAATTAATATTAATATAATAATAAAAATTAATATTGTTTTTATTGTTATTAATATTATTACTATTAAATATTAATATTGATTATTAATATTAATATTAGTATTATTATAATATTATTAATAATTATTATTATTATTATTATTATTATTATTATTATAAAATATTTTTATTAATAATATTTTTATTAAAATTAAAATTAATATAATAATTAATATCTTTGATACAATAATTAACATTATTATTTGTTGTTACAATAATAATTAATAATTTTTTTTTAACTAGTAAACTTGTTATTATTATTTTTGTATTTAAGGCTACTTTAGTTCAATTTGTCTCAGCTCAGTTCAGTTCAGTTCAACTTATTTTACTTTAGCTCATTTCACTTCATTATAAAAGGACATGATCAAAATAATTTGTATTAGATGATATAGTTGTATATATGATAAAAAGCAAATTCGTATAATAAATGATAAATAATATTGCACGTAGTAATAAGAACGGATAATGAATTGATAGTTATTCCCGACCAAACCAAACAAAACTTAGTTCGACCTGAACATGACCAAACCGACCCGAACCAACGATCCGACCCAGACCCGGCAACTAGGCATGACAAAACTGACTCGACCTGAAATGACCCAACCTTAATAAGCCAACTCGATCCCGATCTGATATCCAAACTAAAGATTCTAGGTGGACTCGTAACCTGAATTGAGCCGAGTAAACTCGAAATTGACTCGACTATTATTATAAAAAAACGAGTCGATATTCCTAAAAAGATGAAAATAGCAAACCCGAAATGATCTGGCCCGACCCAAAGTCAAATCGAAACTCACTTAACCAAACCCGACCCGGTTGATTTGTTTGCCAGGTTTATCGACAACCCAACCCGAACTCGACCCACCCGCCCGATTGCCACTTTTAATAATGACCACTTGGAAATAAATTTATTCGTATGTCACAAGATTTATTTAACAATTAATTATTTAATTGTAAATATTCGAGTAATTAATCGAGTTATAAAATAAACGTAGATATTGAGGTAAATAAAAAAATAAAATAAGTTACGTAGAAAGTTGAGGTGAGATAATGTAAATAAAAAAATAAATAAATAAAATAAAGTAGATAAAAAGTTGAAGTGAGATGAATAAAAAATAATATAAAATAAGGTATGTGAGGGGAGAAAGTCTGAGATGAGTCTGTGGATAAAGTGTACTTTTGTAGTGAGTCTGAGTCTGAGTCTGAAATATGAAAAGTGAGTGGAAAGCTGAGGTGGCCGAGTCTGAGGAAAAATGATGGGTCTGTGGATAAACATAGTCTTAAGCACCCTTACTGCATGCATGCATACACCGTATAGATGGAATTATGCAATGCAACATGTAGTACGGAGTACATTTGTTCTATACTGACGACTCCACAAGACTTGGCTTGCGTAAATCTGTTGTTTTAGCAAGCAAAGAAAGATGCAGAGAGTTAATCTTATGAATATGTTACATCAAATAAGTCGATTTAGACGTTCGTTCGTGTCCAATCTTCTGTTCATCACCAACTCGCCTTAATTAATCTATCGACAATTTTTTCTTACGATTATAGCATATATATATATGAGTTATGAAAGTCCAAACATTATGTAACCCGGCCAGGCCATCTCCTTCTGATTTATATAATCGTTGGTCGATTATGGGCCAAAAGTCCAATTAGACCCGAAGATCCATTAGTATCCATTATGACACTGATATAAAATCAAAGACCCATATGATTGATGAAATAATAATGCAGGAGAGTACGTACTACGTAGGGGTGGGGGGAGCGCATGGAGCTCGTGGTACACGAATCACACATAATGCAGTACACCCCTCCAGGCCACCTTATGATATGATAAACCACCTTTTAGCAGCTTATATGTTGGAATCTGCAGTCACCCAGAATCTAAGTTGTTTTAACCCCCTCGAGTTCCTCGTGGGTTTCGATTTCCTTCACTTATCATTCACTCATTCTTCACTTCCCATTTCTTAATTATTAATGATTTTTTTCATATACATATAAGTTAATTACATCATTGTATAATCCCTGGTCTCTGTCTCGATCATTTGTTTTAAGTTAAAATATGTACTCCTCATTAATAATATAAAAATTAATAAATAATCGAAATGAAAATAATATACCTACACTATTTGTTATGTGATTACTCCCGCCCTACACTTTCCCTTAATACTTTTTTTTTCATAATTTGTTTTACATTTTCCTGAAATTACTTCAAGATTGTCTTCTTAATAATAACGGAGTAACAAAATTTGAGAGTAAAAATTGTGCCACATTGAATACGGAGTACGTTATAAGTACTGATAAATAATACGAGTATGAATTTATCAATAAATTAGTATTTTTCAGGTTATATTATTGTTTTTTCTCTTAACTAAATTAGAACTCCAGAGATTTAAAATTTTACAAAAAAACAATAAAAAAGATGGTCTCCTGTTGGTGTTATTAAGAGTCCTCTCACATAATCTGAGTGATTATCAATTCTATATTTTTTTAATCTTGTCCCGAATTTTTCGACCTTCGATTATAACTTATCCATAAAACAAAAATTACAATAATGATTTAAAATTATGTTGGTCAACCCTTAAATAAACTCAATTTTTTTTATTTTCATTTAAGAAATAAAATAAGAATATTACAAATTAATATCTCTAAATACGTTTACATGGGGAAATAATATTTCTTATACTAAAGGTAATGAGAGATGTATAAATAGAAACACCATTTACTCGAAGAGCACATTGCACATTACTAACTCAAAACATCAAAAACCAAATATAGTAAGTAAGTAAGCCATGGAGCTCTTCTTCCTTTGTGGCTTACTCCTCTTCATCTCCCTATCTCTAATAACCCTTTTCCTCCTCCACAACCACACTTCAGCCCGGGGGTACGCGCTGCCCCCGGGCAAAATGGGACTCCCCTTCATAGGGGAGTCCTACGACTTCTTAGCAACCGGGTGGAAAGGCCACCCGGAGAAGTTCATATTTAGTCGGTTGGCTAAGTATGAACCTAGCCAAATTTTCAAGACGTCCATCTTGGGTGAGAAAGTTAGTGTTATGTGTGGTGCCGCATGTAATAAGTTCTTGTTCTCTAACGAGAACAAACTTGTTGAAGCATGGTGGCCTAGTTCTGTTAACAAGATATTCCCTTCTTCTACTCAAAGTACTGACTCCAAGGAAGAAGCTAAGAAAATGAGGAAGTTTCTTCCTACTTTCTTCAAGCCTGAGGCACTACAAAGGTACTCCCTCGATCTCATTACAAAGTTTATCTTTGCTTTATACACAAAGATTAATACGGTAATAAAACATAAATGTAATATATAGTTGGGTCTCAACATCACTTAAGGTTTTTGTTGAAATACTTCATCTAACATGGTATCACAGTCACTAGATCTCAAAAACCGGACGTGTCGACCGTGCTTCGTGCCTGTCCAGCTCGATTCATTCGTGCCTGGCCGACCGGATCTGCCTGACTCAGAGAATATGCGCCGAGGCACAGTTCCTAGCCCGGGCTGTCGTGCACTCGTGCCTGTTCAAGATTTTTCATTTTTTTTATTTAGAGTCAGTCGGGCCGTGCCTAGGCACGTGCTTTTCTTCAAATTGGCGCCGTGGCCCGACTTAGGATCGGTCGTGTGCCCATGCTTTTTGCCATGTCATCACGTGCCAGGTCGGATCGTGCTTATTTTTGTGCTGGCAACCGAAATGGGCCCGACCCGGTTTGCTAGCTTTAACCGTTAGCCACCAGGTCATCACGAGTTCAAATCTTGACAACCTTCAATATCTCAAACTCTTAGTCTCTGAGCACATGGTACGAGTGTGTATGCACTAGCCACTCTTCAAGCTCAACGGACATTCGAGTGAGGGGTATAATAGAATATAAATGTAATAGTTGGGCCTCAACCATACTAAGGGTAAACTATTGACAAAGGGTGTGTATATATAAATTCACTCGTTGATTCAGTTAGTCTTATATAAAATCGTTATATAACTTACGTCAATCTTATTCTTATAGTTTATGCATCTCATTTACTCGATAAATGAGTAGCATCATCCATGGAATATATATATATATATAGGTCCGGTCGGGTCAGGTTAGGTTAGGTTTTGACGAGTCTGGTTATCGACAGGTACATACCTATGATGGACAAGATAGCGACCCGACACATGGAAGACGGGTGGGAGGGCAAAGACGAAGTGGAAGTATTCCCACTGGCAAAACGTTACACATTTTGGCTAGCATGCCGTATATTTCTAAGCATAGAGGATCCGGTCCACGTAGCCAAGTTCGCAGACCCATTCAACGACATTGCAGCGGGTATCATCTCGATCCCCATCGACCTCCCAGGAACACCGTTCAATCGAGGGATCAAGGCGTCGAATGTGGTGAGACGAGAGCTGAGGGCGATTATCAAGCAGAGGAAGTTGGATTTGGCGGAGAATAGGGCGTCCCCGACGCAGGATATATTGTCCCATATGTTGTTGACGCCGGACGAAGATGGACGGTTTATGAATGAGTTGGATATTGCCGATAAAATATTGGGGTTGCTTATTGGTGGACATGATACTGCCAGTGCTGCTTGTACTTTTGTTGTTAAGTTTCTTGCTGAACTCCCTCATATCTATGAAGGTGTCTACAAAGGTACCTACCTATTTCCTAAACTCATTATTTCCCGTCTTTCTCAATAGTTATCTGTATTTGAAATTCTACTCCGTACTAATTAAAATGAATGAATGGGAATGGAATGCAGAGCAAATGGAGATAGCAAAGTCGAAAGCAGAAGGGGAGCATTTGACATGGGAGGACATACAGAAGATGAAGTATTCATGGAACGTGGCGTGTGAAGTCATGCGGTTGGCACCTCCTCTTCAAGGCGCCTTTAGGGAAGCTCTCTCCGACTTGATGTACGCCGGTTTCCAAATTCCCAAGGGCTGGAAGGTACCCTACCTTACTTCCATTCTAATCCTAGCTAATTCTTGTGTAAGACTACAGAATTACAGCCATGTTTTTCCTGACTAGAAGAGACTAAATCGAATTTAAATGAGAGTCCTAGTGGTTAAAACTGAGCTGAAAATAAGTTGAAAATAACATGACGTACTGATATTAATGCTTTCGTATAGTTATACTGGAGCGCTAATTCGACGCATATGAGCCCGAAATGCTTCCCGAACCCAGAGAAGTTCGACCCATCAAGATTTGAAGGAAGCGGTCCAGCGCCATACACGTATGTGCCATTCGGGGGAGGACCGAGGATGTGCCCGGGGAAAGAGTATGCGAGGCTGGAGATATTGGTGTTCATGCACAACATAGTGAAGAGATTTAAATGGGAGAAACTTATTCCTGATGAAGGTATCGTGGTTAATCCCATGCCTACTCCTGCTAAAGGCCTCCCTGTTCGTCTTTATCCACATCATCAACAACAATCTGTACCATCTAATTAACTAGTTAGTTAATTACGCGTTTTTGTCATTTATATTGTGTTAATTATTGTGTATTGTTCATTAGTACTACGGGTTACGTTCTAAGAAAATAATTGTAATCGTATAGGTTGTTCGAATTCTTATTCTGTCCCACTTAATAAATATATTTTCCTGATCGATTATGTATTCTAAAAATTACTTCTCCGGTTATTTGGACTCAATTATGGGTCAAATAATCTCTTAACATCTTACGAATGCTTTGCATTAATATGATTTTTCTTGTTCAACGAAGCGCACAATTAATCGCATTATAATATAAGGAGAGAGGACTTGAACCTGTGACCTATTGTCTCGGTGACTAGTCTTAACCAATAGGCCGAGACATCTTCAGTTACATTAATATGATTTGAATAGAAGATGGTTCCGGTATTCAGCGATCGTCCACATTGGATAAGTATCCCTATACATGGGATAGTGTATCATCAGTTAGAGGATTAAACCACCAGTTGTACATAGCTTTACATACAACTAATTTTAAGATTTTGAACTTTATCACATAGATTTCGAGTTTTGTTGTAAATTTTTTGAGCTTTAATGTAAAGTTCTCGAGTTAAATCACATAAATATTTAAACTCAAAAACTTACAACTCAGCTCAGAAACTTTTATAAGCTCAATAAATATACACAAAAGTTCAATAAATATTGTACAACCAAGTGTATAATCCTATTTTCCGTGTATCATGCAGTTCTTCAGGTAAACCCCTGTAACTTCCTGTATTTTATGTCAATTAGTCACAACAATTCAGAGAAGTATATACTTAAACAGGGATCAAAACTACAAAGATAATTATATAACTACTTGATTAATTTACCTGTTGGATACTACGCATTTCTCTTTTGCACGTTTGTCGAGACGTATTTTGTACCATCGATATTTTGAATTTTACATTAGCAAAAATTATAAAAATTTGATTTTCTTAACCTACTCATAAAGATGAATCAAACAAGATCCCACGTTACTATATTTTCTCTTATAAATTGTCGAGAATATCAAAGATTCCTTTTAATTATGAATAGTATCAAAAAAAGAAATAAGTACTTTAAATTTGAACGGAGAGAGTATAAAAAAGAAATAAACCGTGTTCCCTATTTCATCAAATACGGAGTATTGGTTTACCTCTCTAGGTCTCTATATATATGCTTAATATCAATATCTTATCGAGGTCTTTGTATATTGGACACACACATTTTTATACATACTTACCTTTTACCAAAAAAAAAAAATATCTCATCGAGGTTCGGGTAATTATGTGTTGGTTAATTTCAAGGCCGGTCCTGTCATTTCGACGGCCTAGTGCGAAAGTTGAAACTGAGGCCTTTTCACGCTTCGCCTCGTATTTTATTCACTTTAAACTAACACCGCAATTTTGGCCAAAAATTCAAATATTATATAAATATATACGATTTTTTATAGGAAAATAAGTTGACGCCATCCGGTGACGTTTAATTTGGGCGCCACCAAGAATATTATACGGAGTATTAATTTATTTAGTTATTTTTAAAATTTTAAAGTTAAAACAAATTAGTTGTAAAATGGTAGTTTTGGAACTTCAAATTATAATTAACAAAAAATATATTTAAAAGATTCTTTCTTAAAAGTAGTCTTATTTGTAGGAGCTAACTTTTATTCTAAGTTGTATCAAAAATTGATCTCGTGAACGGTACATTCAAGTTAACAACCAAAATTTAATCATATAAATTATGAATGCATAAGAGCAAAAGAAAAATGTATCGATAAAATTTAACGATGATATGATGAAACGACTACGGATAATAGTCAGTCAATCACGTTACTATCAGATACATGTTATGAATCCGATACGTAATAATTGACGGTTTGAATTAAGACTCAACAACTCATTTATGTAGCAACACGAGATTTATTTGGGGTGGATCTAGGCTGATGCTCGAAATACAAACCCGACGCAAATAACTTATTTATCAAATTAGTCCAAATTATCTCAGTACTTCAATACATAAATTTAATAAATATATTTACACTGTTCATACTGACGTTACATTAAAACCCAACACGAATTAGATACAAAATTAACGGGTTTGGATTGAGGTTTAAATAAACGAGTAAGTCTCCTGAGAGACGGTCTTCATTAACTTTACTGAGAAACTAAGTACAAATGGAAGTAACAGTGGTACCAAAACTAATAGAAGTGGGTACAATTAGCATAAAAGAGTATACAAATATATATAAAGATGGTACATAGGGATGTCATTGGGTAGGAGCGGGTGTGGGGGATACGTACCCCGCACCCGCCCCACTACCCACTGCGGGTACAAAAGTTCTCACCGTCACCCGCTCTGCGGGTATATTTAGAGGACCCATCCCCGCCCCACTATCCACCCATCACTCGCCTTTACCCGCCAAATTTGCGGGTATCCGCGATACCCGCCAATAAAAATAAATAGCACTGTCATTAACTTTTTGATTAACCAATGACATAAAAAATTGTAAAATAAATGTAATTAATCAAAGTTAATAATAAATTAAAGTTAAGTACAAACTTCATATTACAATTTTTTGTTTTTTCTCATAATAATATAGATTTAAGGCGATGCGAGGGTAGAACTGTGCGGGTAGGCGGCGGCGCGGACGTGGGGAGGGTAAAATGTAAAAACCACCCCCGCCCCATTAGTCCATTACCAATTGCGGGTAACATTTTTATTTCTCTACCCACCCCGCCACCCGCATAATCATCCCCCGCACCCGCCCCAAGCGGTGCGGTATCCGCCTTCACCCGCCCCACTGACATCCCTAAGGGTAAATTTGTGTAATTACACATTTATGCTAGTAGGCCGACAACTTGACACGGAAACGATGCAAACTTTAATTGTTTGAGTTTTGATTGCAAGGTTATTGTGTAAAATAAGATTTAACTTATTTGAATTCTACTAATAAACATCTTAATTGATAGCCCATGTATAAAATTACATGTCTAATCTTATGTTTTTGGCGCAAAAACGAAAACTCAATTTTCATATCTTTGATTTTCTTATTTATTATTTACACGGAGTAATAATAAACTAATGATAAAACTAACCTCATTAGAAAACTTCTTCCATCTCGATTATTTGACTTTTATTAAAATAATATAAAATTAAATAGAAGATCGAGACGGAACAAAATAGAAGGTTATAGTCCTTACAGAGTGTATTATTTAATGTTATACACTACTGTGTGCCATTTTGTTAAGCACTTAGGTTGCACGGACACGGACACGTATCGGACACGGGACACGGCGTTCGAAAATTTATAGGACACGGACACGGCAGAAAAAAAATATCAATATACATATTTAGACAAAGAAAATTTGAAGATTTTTATACCTAAAATATGGTTTGGTTACTTAAACTATCGCAATTATCGTAAAATAAAATAAAAACAAAAATTAAAGCCTTATATACTAAAGTTAAAAATCAAATCTTAAAAAGCTCAAACAGTTATACTGCTGTAATATAATAATTAATTAATTTATTTAGTCTTAAGTAGAACGTTTATAATATCAAGTAACCCGTTAAACATATAATATTGTTGTTTTATTAAAGTCCACAAAATTCATAAACAACGCCAAGTGTCTTCGATGAGTCTTCAAATAGTACTCCGACACGTCTCAAAATAACATGAAACGTGTCCGACACGTCTCTAAATAAATTCAAAAAAACCGGACACGGTCTTTCAGGTGTCCGAGACGTATTGTCGTGTGTCCGACGTGTGTCGGTGTCCGACACGGATATCCAACACGACACGACGGTTTGGAGGAGTGTCCGTGCAACCTAGTTAAGCACCGTCGTTACTGCATGCATGCATATATACACCGTAAAGATGGAATTATATATATATGCATGCAACATGTAGTACATACGGAGTACATTTGTTCTATATATACTGACTACTCTCTCCGAGTTCTTATGATTGTTCCATTTGGTTTTGGGGTGAAAAATAAGGAAATGAAAATGAGTGGTTCAAAAGGAAGGAGATAGAGAGAATATGAACCACATATTTATGTTCTAAAATGGAAAGTGAATAAAAGATTAAACTCAACCCAAAAAAGAATATAGGTAAATGATAAAAACTCGGAGGGAGTACAAGACTTGGCTTGCATAAACCTTTTTTTTAGCCAGCAAGGAAAGATGCATAGAGTTAATCTTATGAGTATGTTACAACAAATAAGTCGATTTAGACGTTCGTTCGTAGGGGCGGCTTAGAGGAGGTTCAGGGTGAGCAGGGGAACTGAACCTCCAAATTTATTGAGCTTCATAATCTTCTTTCTGAATAGTTACTCTATATATAAAATTATGAGATAATATTTACACATGTGGCTTGTAGTGCGGTGGTTTGAGTCTACTCCCCAGATTGAAAGATCATGGGTTCAAACCTATTACATTCATATAAGAGCCTCAAACTCGAGACTCGAATTGGGGCCTCCAAATCTATTAAGACTCCCCTGTTCGTTCGTGTCCAATCTTCCGTTCATCATCAACTCGCCTTAATCTATCAAAACTTTTATCTTACGATTATACTAGTATATAGGTTCTGAAAGTCCAAACATTATGTAATCTCATCTTTATACTCCCTCCGGACACAATTTATCGCCCCGCTTTCCTTATTTGGAAGGTTTTTATTTTTTGCCCCACTTCTCCACTTTCCTTTTATATCATACCCAAATTACCTTTTTACCCTTCTTTCTATCATTTATTACAAGATTAGTCATTCAATTAACCTTCCATCTTATACTTAACCTATACTATTTGGGCATGTGTCAATAATTTAGGCCCACCATTAATTTATTTACATTTTATATTGGTCTTCTTATTTTACGTGCAAAAGACAATGGGGCGAAAAATTATGTCCGGAGGGAGTACTATATTCGTTGGCTAATAATGGGCCAAAAGCCCAATTCGACCCGAAGATCCATTAGTATCCAAATCAAAGATGCATATTATTGATGAAATAATGCAGGAGAGTACGTACTACGTAGGGGCGGGAGGGAGCGCATGGAGCTCGTGGTACACGAATGAGTTAATTATTAATTATTAATGTTTTTTTTTTCATATACATACGAGTTAATTACACCATTTTATAAGCCCTCTATCTCGATCAGTTATTTAAATTAAAACTTGTACTTCTCATCAATAATATGAAAGTTAATAAATGATCGAAATGAATAGAGTATACGAGTAACTAGTTGAATGAATGAACTTATAAATAAATTAGCATTTTTCAGGTTATATTATTGTTGTTTTTTCTGAATGAAATTAGAACTCCGGAGATTTAAAATTTCACAAAAACAATAAAAAGATGGTCTCCTACTCTCCTGTTGGTTTTATTAAGAGTCATCTCACGTAATTTGAGTGATTATTAATTCTATATATTTATTTAATGTTGTCCCGATTTTTTTTTTAACTTCGATCATAACTTATCCATAAAAAAAATAACGATAATTTAAAATAATGTTGGTTTTGTCCCTTAAATAAGCGCATTTTTTTTTTAAATTTGAAAAACAAAAGAAGAATATTAAAAATTGGAAATAATATCTCTAAATTAAATACGTTTACATGGGGTATGTAGTACTCCCTCCGTTTCATTGAAAGCTTCCACTTTTCCTTTTTCGTAAATTTCTTTGATAGCTTCCGCTTTCTTTTTTGGTATAACTTTTTCCCTCTTACCTAGGTGGCCCACCTTCTTTACACCCTCTCTGCTTTTGAATATTTTATTATTATTCTTAAAAAATGTACCTTTTTTAGGTAGAATCTTTCATTGAAACGGAGGGAGTAATATTATTCATACATACGTAGATAACTAAAGGCAATGAGAGATTTAATTATAAATAGAAACACCCCATTTACTTAAGGAAGACGTTGCACATTACTAACTCGATCAAAACATCAAAAACCAAATAAAGCTAAGCTATACTACGTATATAGTAAGTAAGCCATGGAGCTCTTCTTCCTTTGTGGATTACTTCTCTTCATCTCCCTATCTCTAATAACCCTTTTCCTCCTCCACAACCACACTTCAGCCCGGGGGTACGCGCTGCCCCCGGGCAAAATGGGACTCCCCTTCATAGGGGAGTCCTACGACTTCTTGTCAACCGGGTGGAAAGGCCACCCGGAGAAGTTCATATTTAGTCGGTTGGCTAAGTATGAACCTAGCCAAGTTTTTAAGACGTCCATCTTGGGTGAGAAAGTTAGTGTTATGTGTGGTGCCGCATGTAATAAGTTCTTGTTCTCTAACGAGAACAAACTTGTTGAAGCTTGGTGGCCTAGCTCCGTTAACAAAATATTTCCTTCTTCTACTCAAAGTAGTGACTCTAAGGAAGAAGCTAAGAAAATGAGGAAATTCCTTCCAACTTTCTTCAAACCCGAGGCACTACAAAGGTATGTACTCTCTTCGTCTCAATAAAAAGTTTACCTTTACTTTATATATAAAGATTAATAACAATCAAGTACTCCCTCCTAGTTCAAGTATTCCTCCCTAATTTTTTTTTGAGAAAATTTAAGAAATGGGTAAAAAGTGGGGTAAAAAGTGTAAAAGATGGGGTATTAAGTGAAAAGATGTTGGATTTAGGCGTAGAGGAAAAGAATAAAGAATTGAAGGAAGAATAAAGAATGATTAAAAATACATCCAAAAAAGAAAAGTGCAATAAAACCAAACTAAACTCAAAAAGGAAAGTGGGGGGAATAATCAAACTAGGAGGGAGTATAAATGTTACATATAGTTGGGTCTCGATAATATTACTTAAGGTTTTGTTGAGATAGTTCATCTAACATGGCTGGTAATCTGGTATCACAGCCAGGGTGACCAAAGGTCACGAGTTCAATTCGTTCAATATCTCGAACTCTTACTCTCTTAGCACATCGTACGGGTGTCTATGCACTAGTCACACTTCAAGCTCAACGGGTATTCGAGTGAGGAACGTAATAGAATATAAACGTAATAGTTGAGCCTCAACCATACTAAGAGTAAACTATTTAATAAACTATATTTAATAGAATATAGGAGTAATCAATATATCAATATATATATATAAAGGAGAAAGTTTTCGAGCGATATGATTGGTCCGTTGAAAAAAGCTCAATTTAGGTAAGTATCATTAATAATAATAATAAATAAAATAGAGAATCTTTTAATTATTACAATAATACATTTAATCTATTATATTAATGTGATGTTTTATAATTTTTCATCTAAAAAACTTTAAATTTCGTTTAACAAAAAGTTATCGTAAATAAAATCATAGAAATGAATTAATTAGATTCGTGGTAGAAAATGCTTTCATTAGAGTATAAATTTCATATTATTTGTTTCATATTATTTTCTCGAAAAAAGTGATGAATTTACTACATATAAAGATATTAAAGTTATCCCACATCGACAAATTATAATAAGGTGATGAAATTCTATATTATAAATAATAGTAATCACACATCGACAAATTATAAGGAGGTGATAAAATTCTATATATTATAAATAATACGGAGTAGTAATCACCCGTCCTTAGATTTTCACCAATTTAAGTCATAAAGAAGTCTTAAGATTATAACCTTAAGATCCCACATTGAAAAATTATGATGGGATTATGAAATTCTATAATATAAATAAGATGAATTATTGATTTTGAATATCGAAACAAAAACTTTTGAGTCTTAAAAAAATGATTATTCTATATTATAAATAAGAGTAATCCCACATCAACAAAATTATGATAATAGAATTCTATATTATTATAAATAAGACTAATCATTCGTTATTAAATATCAATAAAAAAAAATTTGAGTCTTAGAAAATATCTTAATAAGAGTACAAGCTGAAGTAACAAGGTAATGAAACTCTATCTATATTATAAAATAATCATTCCTCCAAATTATGATGAAGTGATGGAATTCTATATTGTAAATAAGTGTAATTTTTCGTCCTTAAGTATGACTAATCAATATTAGATATCTTCAAAAACTCAATTAAGTGTTAAAACCTCTTAACACTATAAACTCAAGTAATGACGAAGTACCAGAGTTCTTAAGACTATCTAAATTTAAATCAAAATTATTCATTCTATATCAAAAAATTATGAGCTGATGGAATTTGATATAAAAAAATTAGACTTACATTTGAGATTATAAACTTAGGTAAGATTATCTTACATAAAAAAATTATAATAAGGTGATCGAATTTTATTATATAAATACGAGTAATAGCTTATTCTTAAGTCGTTAGATATAAAAAAAAACTCGTTTATTATTATAATTATCCTAACGTTGTCTCACATCGAAAAATTATGATGAACTGATGAAATTCTATATATTATAAATAATAATCATTTGTCCTTTGATATCAGCTAAAAAAATTTGAGTCTTAAAAATATTCTTAGAACCATAAGTTGATGGAAAGGAGAAATCATTTGTGTTTAGATATTAACCAAAAATGAGTTCTAAAAAGAGTTTTTAAGACTATAAACCTAAGTAGAATTATCACATATCGAAAAACTATGATGAGGTGATGAAATTCTATATCACAAATAAGAGACATCATTCATTTTTAGATATTAACAAAAAAAATTGTCTTATAAAAAGCAACTATAAATTAAAGTAAAATTACACCACATCGAGAAATTATAATAAGGTGATAGAATTCTATTATATAAATACGGAGTAAAAGCAATTATTCATCTTTAGATATTAACGAGAAATCTTTTGAGTCCTAAAAGAACTTTTTAAGACTAAAAACTTAAATAAAATTATCGCACATCGAAGAATTATGATAAGGTGATGAAATTCTACATCAAGAGAAATTATTCGGTTTGAGATATTAATCAAAATCTTTTGAATTTTATAATATTCCTCTTAAGGGTACAAATTGAAGTAAAAATTGTCCACATCGAAATATTACAAAAAAGTGATGAAATTTTATTACATAAATAAAGTAACCATCGTCTTTAGATATCAAATAGAAATTTTTTGAGTCCTAAAAAGAGTTCTTAAAACTATGACGATATCAAGCAGAAATCTTTTGAGTCCTAAAAACAGTTCGTAAAACTATAAATTTAAGTGGAATTATCACACATCGAAAAATTACGATAAGATATCATAAATAAGAGAAATCATTCATTTTAGATAATCATTTGTCCAAAAGTATATTCCGTAATAAGGTGATCGAATTATATTATATAAATAAGAGTAATTGTTTGTCCTTAATAACTTACATGAAAAACAAAATCTTTTGGATCTTAAAAAAAATATTAAGACCATAAACTTAATTAAGTAAATATATTTCACACTTTCGAGTCTTAAAAAAACTTTTAATTAAGACTATAAACTTGAGTAAAATTTCTCACATCAATTTTTTTTTTACAAAGTCATGAATTTCATAGATATAAACCAAATATCTTTTGAATTTTAGAAAAGCTCTTAGGGCTATAATAAACTTTAAAAATTTATTTTTTGAGTCTTAAACAAACTCTTAAGACTATAAACGTGTGTGAAATTCTACATCATCAATAATAGAAATTATTCGTTTTTAGATATTAATAAAAAAATCTTTTGAGTCTTATAATAACTCTAAAGGCTATAGATTGAATTAAAACTATCCCACATCGAAAAATTGCATGAAGGTGATGAAATTCTATTATATAAATAAAAGTAATCATCGTTTGTAAGTATTAATCAAATATCTTTTGACTTTTTGAGTCCTAAAAATAGTTCTTAAAATCATAAATATAAGTAGAATTATCACATCGAAAAATTATGATGAGCTAACTTAGAAAAATCTTTTAATTATGATGAGCTGACTTAGAAAAATCTTTTGAGTCTTATAGCAACTCTTAAAGCTATAAATTAAAGTAAATTATACCACATCAAGAAAATTTAATAATACGATGAAATTATATTATATAAATAAAAGTTTGTCAACCAATAATTTCACAAATTTATGCAATCCCCTAACCTGGTATTATTATCATTTTCATTAAAAATAGGCCCGTGCATCGCACGGGCTTTCCAACTAGTATAGTTTATAAATGTGCATCGCCTTAAGGTTTTGGATGAATCGGTAGAGTTTGCGAGTTCGAACCCTGTTAGCCCCCTAATATCTCGAACTCTGAGTATGTGCAGTAACTACTCTTCATCCCGATGGGCATTCGAGTGAGGGGCGTAATAGAATATAATTATTGAATCGGTTCCATAACACAATTGACTGTAACACCCCACACTCGAATGCCCATCGGACTTGAAGAGAGTTCGAGATATTGGGAGTTGTCGGGTTTCGAACTCGTGATATTGGGAAATTCAAACTCGTGAGCTCTATTAGTTATATAACCGACGTCCATCTTATTCTTATGGTTTATTGCATCTCATTTACTCGATAAATGAGTAGCATCATTCATGGATTATATTAGGTCAAGTTGGGTCAGGTCGGGTTTTGACGAGTCTGGTTATCGACAGGTACATACCTATAATGGACAAGATAGCGATCCGACACATGGAAGACGGGTGGGAGGGCAAAGACGAAGTGGAAGTATTCCCACTGGCAAAACGTTACACATTTTGGCTAGCATGCCGTATATTTCTAAGCATAGAGGATCCGGTCCACGTAGCCAAGTTTGCAGACCCCTTCAACGACATTTCTGCGGGTATCATATCGATCCCCATCGACCTCCCAGGGACGCCGTTCAATCGAGGGATCAAGGCATCGAATGTGGTGAGACGTGAGCTGAGGGCGATTATCAAGCAGAGGAAGTTGGATTTGGCGGAGAACAGGGCGTCCCCGACGCAGGATATATTGTCACATATGTTGTTGACGCCGGACGAAGATGGACGGTTTATGAATGAGTTGGATATCGCCGATAAAATATTGGGGTTGCTTATTGGCGGACATGATACTGCCAGTGCTGCTTGTACTTTTGTTGTTAAGTTTCTTGCTGAACTCCCTCATATCTATGAAGGTGTCTACAAAGGTACCTACCTATTTCCTAAACTCATTATTTCCCGTCTTTCTCAATAGTTATCTGTATTTGAAATTCTACGAAAGGGGTAATAAATAGATGTGGTTTAGTTTAGATTTTGGTTGAGATGGTTCATCTACAGTAGTATGACTGAAAGTCGCATAAGCATGTACAGAGTACTAGTGCTAACTAAAATGAATGAATGGGAATGGAATGCAGAGCAAATGGAGATAGCAAAGTCGAAAGCAGAAGGGGAGCATTTGACATGGGAGGACATACAGAAGATGAAGTATTCATGGAACGTGGCGTGTGAAGTCATGCGTTTGGCGCCTCCTGTTCAAGGCGCCTTTAGGGAAGCCCTCTCCGACTTGATGTACGCCGGTTTCCAAATTCCCAAGGGCTGGAAGGTAATACTAATTCTTGTTTAAGACGACGACTGAGCTACAGCCCTGTTTTTCCTGGCTAGAAGAGACTAAACCGAATTTAATGAGAGAGGCCTAGTGGTTAATTTGTGGCCATCACCCAAGCGTCTCATGTTCAAGTCATTTAAGAGTGATTTTGTACAAGTTATGACTTGAGGCTATGTCTTCTAGATTTCGAGTGTGTCACCCTGTAACTATAATGAATTAGGATGAACATTATTGGTCTGAACTGATTACATGACGTACTGATATTAATGCATATCATGTATATCGTGTAGTTATACTGGAGCGCTAATTCGACGCATATGAGCCCGAAATGCTTCCCGGACCCGAAGAAGTTCGACCCATCAAGATTTGAAGGAAGCGGTCCAGCGCCATACACGTATGTGCCATTCGGGGGAGGACCGAGGATGTGCCCGGGGAAAGAGTATGCGAGGCTGGAGATATTGGTGTTCATGCACAACATAGTGAAGAGATTTAAATGGGAGAAACTTATTCCTGATGAAGGTATCGTGGTTAATCCCATGCCTACTCCTGCTAAAGGCCTCCCTGTTCGTCTTTATCCACATCATCAACAACAATCTGTACCATCTAATTAACTAGTTAGTTAATTACGCGTTTTTGTCATTTATATTGTGTTAATTATCGTGTATTGTTCATTAGTACTACGGGTTACGTTCTAAGAAAATAATTGTAATCGTATAGGTTGTTCGAATTCTTATTCTGTCCCACTTAATAAATATATTTTCCTGATCGATTATGTAGTACGTCTAAAAATTACTTCCACGGGTTATTTGGATTCAATTATGAGTCAAATAATCACTTACCGTCTTACAAATGCTTTGCATTACTATGATTTTTTTTTTGTTTAACGAATACACTTAATCATATTACAATGAAACATCTTCAGTTACTATGAACTAGTATTACTAGTTTCCTATTGTACATATTAGCATAGCATACATACGTGTATATATATAGATTACAAGTGTAATAATATTATTATCACAATAATAACAATCATATTCTATTTACATCTTTCTCTCACTATAACCGCTTTCTCTCTCTATAACAAACCCGTAACCACCTATTACAAACCTCGAGCTACTCTACAATGGCGGATCGTGTTACTTCACATGGTATCAGAGCGGGATACGCTTCCTGATCCTTCCGCCATTAATTCGACGCTTCGTATGATCTCTGATCTTTCCTCTTTGCAGTTCTCTATTCCGTTACGCTGCAATTTGTGTGTTCTTTCTTCGCTATCTCTGTTTCTTCGCTATCTGTTTCTCGATTTCGTCATATTCCTGTGTTTTTCCTGAAATTGCTTCCGCATTCGTCTTATTCTTGCTACTCTGAGTATTAGCCCTATATTTTTCTGCGATTTCATCGATTTCTGCGATTACTTGTTCGTATTCTGTTCGCCATGACTGGAGATAATTTGAAAACTTTTTATGCTATGTTCGATGATCCTTTACATCTATCTTCCTCTGATCAACCTGGTCTACAATTAACCGGTGTTGAATTTGATGGTTTCAACTTCGTTTCATGGAAACGCGATGCATTTTTGGCACTGATTTCTAAGAATAAAGATGGCTTTGTCGATGGTACTTGTAAGAAACCTAATGAGAAGGACTCTACTTACCATCAATGGATACGATGTGACGTGTTAGTCATGAAATGGATTCTCAATTCACTTACTAAAGAGATCCGTGATACTGTGTCGTATTCTCGTTCTTCGAAGGATCTATGGTCTGAGCTTATAGAACGTTATGGCCAAACTAATAGTCTGGAAATTTACCAGCTAAAGAAGGATTTGAGTGCCATAACTCAGGATAATGCTCCTCTGGTTGCATATTACAGCAAACTTAAGCGTTCTTGGGAAACGCTTGACACTCTTGATCCACTTCCCCTTTGTACCTGTTCTGCCATGGACAGTTGTACTTGCAAACTACTTAAGCGTCTTCTTGATCGGGAAACTCAATACAAGTTAATTCAATTTCTGATGGGCCTTAACAGTGGATATGAGAATGTTAAAACTCATGTCTTATCTTTGGAGCCACTTCCCCCTCTTAACAAAGCCTTTCATCTTATTCATAAGATTGAACAACAGAAGCTAATTTCTGACGCGGTGGATGTACTAGCTGAAACCAATGCATATGCTAGTTCTAGGGTTCATGAAAATGCAGGTAACAGATATAAAAAGGCAAGGGCCAATTCTGCAGGTGGTGATGGTGATGTTAAATTCTGTGTTTACTGCAAATCAAATGGTCACACAGTGGATGAGTGTCGTAAGACCAAAAATTGTATTCACTGTAAGAAGAGGGGACACACCATAGACTACTGTTTTGATCTCATAAAGGGGAAGAATCAACATAAGGGACAGAACATCAGGCGGTCTGCTCATAATGCTGAGACGGTACCAGTTGCTTCTACTGAACCTGTTATTTCTGAGGAGAATTCTCCTATTGAACCTGACGGATCTTATTATGCTCAGAACTATGTGCAAGATCCCCATCTTATTACTTCTATTGCCGATTCAGTCTATCAGAAGCTCATGAAATCTTTTGCAGATCTTCCTTCCACCTCTGCAGCTGTCAATTTTGCAGGTATAACACCTGAAACTTATGTCTGCTCAGTTGCATCTATATACAATGTGCATTCCTGGATAGTTGATACAGGTGCATCAGATCATATTACACCTTTTGAGCATATTTTGACTGATCTTTATAATCTACCTAAGCCGATTGGTATTGCTCTACCTGATGGGACCATTAAAATGGTCTACAAAGCAGGATCTATGAAGCTTACTGAACATATTATGCTTCATCATGTTCTGCTAATGCCCGAATTTAAGCAGAACTTACTTTCTATTGGTAAACTCTTAGAGCATTCCTCCCTTCTTGTCACTTTCACTAAATCTCTGGTTTTATTCCAGGACCCTTCCAGTAAAGTTACATATGCTCAAGCTAAGAAGATTCATGGCCTTTACAGAATTGATACAAGACTCCCTAGCTGTCATAACATTACTTCCAGTTCTAATAAACAATGCTGTAACATTTGCGAGTCTGTGGTGTCTAATTCAGATAACTTTGAGACACTTCATGCTAGGATAGGTCATTCTTCTGTAGAAAAACTTGGTCATATTCCAGGGATTTGTCGTCCTTCTAAGGACTTCTTTTGTGAGACATGTATGTTGTCTAAACACCATGTACTTCCTTTCACTAGAAGTGATTCTCGTGCTTCCAGCTGTTTCGACTTGATCCACATGGACCTTTGGGGTCCCTATAGAGTACCTAGCCTTAATGGTGCTCGTTTTTTTCTTACTATTGTGGATGACCACTCACGATGCACCTGGAGTTACTTGCTTCACAACAAAACTCAAGTTCCATCTCTAATAAAAGATTTTCTTGCACTTATTCAAACTCAGTTTCATAAATCAGTCCAAGTTATTAGATCTGATCATGGCACTGAGTTTGTTCAACTTTCCTGCAACTTGATGTTTAAGAACTTGGGCATTATCCACCAGAAATCTGTTTTTGGGAGGCCTCAACAGAATGGAAGGGTGGAAAGAAAACATAGACACCTTATCGAGACTGCCAGGGCATTGCGCATTCATGCTAATCTTCCTGTCAAATTCTGGGGAGATTGTGTTCTTGCTGCAACTTTTCTCATTAATAAAATGCCAACAGCAGTTTTGAATTGGCAAACTCCTTTTGAAGTTCTTCACAAAATACCACCTACTTATGAGAATTTAAGAGTTTTTGGCTGCTTGTGTTATGCTACAAAGCCCACTACACATAGAGATAAATTTGCAGCTAAGGCTCGTAGGTGTGTGTTCATTGGTTACCCCTTTGGTGAAAAAGGGTACAAGTTGTATGATTTGGACACTCATACAGTCTTTGTCAACAGGGATGTGGTTTTCAAGGAAACAATTTTTCCTTTTAAGCCTGATTCTTCTATTACTCAAGGGTCCTTACCTTTTGTGCAGAAGACTTCTCCTTTGGTTCAAATTGCAGACCCCACAATCTATCCTCCTCTTTCCACAATGGATTCTTTATCTACTCCTATTAATATCCCACATGCTACTCCTACTACTCTTATTTCTACTAACACTCCCTACACTTCATCAACTAGTCAAAATTCACCTCATGTTTCTCTTGAGAATATTATACAAGCTACTCCTAGTACTGTATCTTCAGAAGTCGTTTCTTCTATTCAAATTCCTCTTTTAAGGAGGTCTACCAGAAATATTCAACCATCCACCAGACTTGAAGGATTTCATTGTCCTCTCAAGTTACCTCGAGCTAATCCTCATCCTTCAAATTCTTCTTCCTCTTCTTCTGTGGCTTTCCATACCAAAATTCTTCAAGAACTAGAACCAGATTTTGATATGGGATATGTAGCTACTTTAGCTACTGTGTTTAATGCCTCAGAACCGTCAACTTACAATCAAGCTCAGGCTGATCCAAAATGGGTTGAGGCTATGCAGAAAGAATTAACAGCTTTAGAGACTAACCAGACATGGGAATTGGTTCCTCTCTAATAGACACATTCGATGTATAGCCCTATTCATTGTATTGTCTAGTTATCTGTATTTGCATAGTTGTTTGTAACTAGTTTTAATTATCTCCTTGTATCTAGTCCTCTAGGAATTAGATTAGCATTGTATAAATACTGATTGTTTATAATGGAATAATCAAGGGGAAATTACTTCTAATATGGTATCAAGAGCCTAAATAATCTACTTACCAGCAAAAATCTTCTTTTCTTTTTCTTCTTCCTGCAACGTCTTACTGTTACACTTCCTGCTCCACTTCCTTCCTTTTTTTGTCCTGCAGGTTCTCTGTTTCCCTTCATTCCCGCTGCTCCCTGACCCTACATCATGGCCCCCACTTTCCACCCCGCCGGAAATGTCACCACCATTAAAAATCATGTCCCCATTGTTCTTGACTACGACAAAGCCTATGACGTTTGGGCCGAGCTATTTCTTAATACCGCTAAAGCCCACGATGTTCACCACCATCTCGTCGATCCTCCGGCCGACGCTCCTCCTGCCGCCGATGCCTCCGACAAGGCCCTATGGTCCCGGCTCGATGCTATTGTAAATCAATGGTTATATGGCAGTATATCCGGCAACCTTCTTGAGACGATTGTCAAAACCGGGTCCACGGCCAAACAAACGTGGGATCGTCTCTACGATCTTTTCAACGATAACAAGCATTCCCGAGCGGTTTTGCTTGAACAACAATTTTCTTCAACTAACATGGATAATTTTAATGATGTTTCCTCTTACTGTCAGGCTCTCAAGAGAATAGCAGACCAATTGAAGAATGTCGGTTCACCAATGTCCGAGGACCGTCTCGTACTTCATATGGTCGCCAATGTCTCACGTCCCTACGGGAATATCGCTACCCTAATTCAACAAAGTGATCCTCTCCCCACCTTTTTCAAAGCCCGATCTATGTTAGCAATTGAAGAACTCCGACAAAATAAAGGCTCCGGATTCGCCGCCCCAACCGCCTTCACTGCTGACGTGGACGGCGACCCAGAACCAGCGACCCGCCGACCACCCCAGTCTGGCCGCTCCACCGCCTCCGACCACCGTGGACGTGGCAGATCTGGCCCTAGCAACAGAGGACGCGGCCGCGGCGGCCACCACCGCCAAGCCTCTCGCACCGTCAACCCTCCCTCTCAGGCGTCACCTCCCGCCGGCGTCCCGACGGCCGGCCACTGGGCGTGGATCCCTGGTCCGGCCCCGACCTCCTCCTGGCAAACACCACCTTGCCCCTACCCCACCCAAGGATGGGCCCCACCCGCCACCCCTGGTGCCGGTATTCTGGGTAGTCGACCCAGTCACGCGGCTCACGCCTTCCTTGCTGCCGCCCCTCCAGCCAACCAAACGGCGCAGGTCACTCCCACCACCAGTATAGGAGGCTACCCATATTCCCAGATCTATTATCCCACTGAACTTGCTGCTGCTGTACAATCCGTCAATCTGCAAGAACCAGATGATGAATGGTATATGGACACCGGTGCATCTGCTCATATGACCCATGACTCTGGTAACCTAATTTCTTATTTTAATTCGAGCATTTCTCGTAATATTATTGTCGGTAATGGTCATCGTATTCCAATTAAAGGTCTCGGTAATTCTATTCTACCTCATCCCCTCCCCCCTTTAAAACTTAATAATATCCTTCATGCCCCGAAAATTGTTAAAAATCTCGTGTCCGTTCGTAAATTTACTTCTGACAATAATGTTTCTGTGGAATTTGACCCGTTTGGTTTTACCGTGAAGGACCTTCAGACGGGGACCCGTCTTATGCGATGCAGTAGCAACGGTGATCTCTACCCTCTCTCCGCCTCTCTACGCATCAAACCCGAAGCTCCCAAATCTTTCCTAGCCCTCTCCGCCGTGACCTCAAATCTATGGCACTCCCGTCTCGGTCATCCGAGTCCATCAATTCTCAATAATCTACGTTCCTCTAATGCTATTTCTTGTAATAATGTATCGCGTCTCAAATTTTGTCATGCTTGTGAACTCGGTAAACACACTCGTCTTTCTTTTTCTCCATCTAATAATACCACCGTCCTTCCTTTTGATATTATTCATAGCGATTTATGGACATCTCCCGTTCTTAGTAATCTTCAACATCGTTATTATCTCTTATTTTTAGATGATTTTACTAATTTTTTATGGACTTTTCCGCTTAAAAACAAATCACAAGTCTTCTCCCTCTTTACTCAATTTCACAATCTCGTTCTCACTCAATTCAATCAAAAAGTTAAGAATTTCCAATGTGACAACGGTCGTGAATTTGATAACGACCCTTACCACACCTTCTTTCACCAAAACGGAATACAATTCCGTTTCTCATGTCCTCATACATCAAGTCAAAACGGAAAAGCCGAAAGAAAAATTAGAACAATAAATAATTCAATCCGCACTCTTCTTGCCCACTCTCACGTCCCGCCTAATTTATGGCCATACGCCCTCGCCATGGCTACTTACCTCCATAATCTCACCCCGAGCAAAGCAAGTGGTCTCGTCTCTCCCACTCAACGTCTCTATTTACAAATTCCTTCCTATGAACATCTCCGCGTTTTCGGTTGTCTTTGCTATCCTCATCTCCCCCCCTCCACCATAAATAAACTCGACCCTCGATCTACTCCTTGTGTTTTTCTTGGTTACCCTTCCGCTCACCGTGGCTACTTGTGTCTCGACTTGTCCTCCCGAAAGGTTCTTATTAATCGACATGTCACGTTCCACGAAACTATCTTTCCCTTTAAAGACAAAATCTGTCCCAACCCATCCACTTACAATTTTCTTAGTCCAGACCCTTCCCCCTCTTCAATCCAACATCAGGCCCAATCCTCTAACCCCCCTCTCCTTGTCTACTCTAGAAGGCCCAAAACCATACCCCAGAAACCCATATCTCCTTGCACTCCTCCCACTTCTCCAAACAAGCCTAACACTTCGGCCCACCAGAAAACATCTCTCTCTTCTCAGCCCAATTCACAAAACCAACCCACTTCCCCTCCCCTTAGCCCCTCCCTCACTTCACAGCCCACTTCGCCCAATTCGCAGCCCACTTCACAGCCCACTTCGCCCAACCCACCCAACACTACCATTCCTTCTCACCCCATGCAAACTCGTAGCAAACACGGCATACACAAACCTCGTCTTATCCCTAGTCTCACCGCCACCACCGACCTCTCCCCCATTCCCCGTGACCCTATTTCCGCCCTCCGAGACCCAAATTGGAAACATGCCATGAACGATGAATTTAATGCTCTTATTAAAAATGGAACTTGGGTTCTAGTCCCCAGGCCTCATG
This sequence comes from Agrostemma githago, assembly GCA_958450325.1. Taxonomy (NCBI): domain Eukaryota; kingdom Viridiplantae; phylum Streptophyta; class Magnoliopsida; order Caryophyllales; family Caryophyllaceae; genus Agrostemma; species Agrostemma githago. The sequence continues at coordinate 73,533,697 of OY288245.1, read as the reverse complement.
ATGCAAATGTTACTCGGTGTATGTGGTTATTTAAACATAAGTTCAAATCTAACGGTGTGTTGGAACGGTACAAAGCCCGTCTCGTTGTTAATGGCAGGTCACAGCAAGTTGGTATAGATTGTGAAGAAACGTTCAGTCCTGTTGTCAAGCCCACTACCATCCGCACCGTTCTCAGTATGCCATCTCCCGTAACTGGTCTTTACATCAGCTAGATGTGAAAAATGCCTTTCTCCATGGTCACTTATCCGAGACTGTCTACATGCACCAACCACCCGGTTTCCGTCATCCACAACACCCTAACCATGTCTGTCTCCTAAAGAAGTCCCTTTATGGCCTAAAACAAGCACCTCGAGCGTGGTTTCAACGTTTTACTACTTTTGTCTGCTCAATTGGATTCATCCACAGTCGTGTTGATCATTCTCTCTTCATCCTCCGCACCTCCTCTCACACCGCCTACATTCTTCTATATGTTGACGATATTATTTTGGTCTCCTCTTCCGACCAACTCCGAGACTCCATTATTCACCAATTCAAGTCGGAATTCTCCATGACTGACCTTGGTCCTCTCAGCTACTTTCTTGGTGTATCCGTTGATCGTCGAAAAGAAGGTCTATTTCTGTCTCAATCCAAATATGCCGAAGAAATCCTCACTCGTGCTAATATGTCCTCCTGCAAGCCCTCTCTGACACCGGTTGATTCTCAAGCCAAGCTCCACCCCACCACCGGCTCCCCCATCTCTGACCCCACCTTATACAGAAGTCTAGTTGGGGCCCTTCAATATCTCACTTTCACCCGCCCTGACATTTCCTATGCCGTTCAACAGGTTTGTCTCTTCATGCACGACCCTCGTGAACCTCACTTTGCTGCACTCAAACGCATTCTCCGTTACATCCGTGGTACCACATCACATGGCATCACCATCCGACCTTCCGTCACCAATTCTCTCATTGCTTATTCCGATGCTGATTGGGCCGGCTGCTCCGACACTCGCCGTTCCACTTCTGGTTACTGTATTTATCTCGGCGACAATATCGTCTCATGGTCCTCAAAACGTCAATCTACAGTATCCCGCTCTAGCACCGAGGCTGAATATCGTGGCGTAGCCAACACCGTTGCCGAAACTTGCTGGCTCCGCAACCTACTTCTTGAACTTCACTGCCCTCAATCAAAAGCCACCATTGTCTATTGTGATAACGTCAGTGCAATATATCTTGCCGGAAATCCTGTCAATCATCAACGCACCAAGCATATCGAAATCGATATCCACTTTGTTCGAGAGAAAGTCGCACTTGGTCAGCTACGCGTTTTGCACGTTCCATCCCGCTATCAGTTTGCTGACATATTTACTAAGGGCCTCCCCAAGGCACTCTTTGAAGATTTTCGCTCCAGTCTCAACGTCCGGTCCCCTACCGTTTCGACTGAGGGGGCGTAATAGACACATTCGATGTATAGCCCTATTCATTGTATTGTCTAGTTATCTGTATTTGCATAGTTGTTTGTAACTAGTTTTAATTATCTCCTTGTATCTAGTCCTCTAGGAATTAGATTAGCATTGTATAAATACTGATTGTTTATAATGGAATAATCAAGGGGAAATTACTTCTAATACTCTCCCTTCTACGCACAAAGCTATTGGGTCCAAGTGGGTGTATAAGATCAAACATCGGGCTGATGGATCCATTGAACGATATAAAGCAAGGTTAGTTGCTAAAGGTTTTACTCAAGTAAAAGACAAGGATTATAAGGCTACTTTTTCACCTGTGGCTAAATTCACCACAGTTCGAACCCTTCTTGCTCTAGCATCAGCAAAGGGGTGACCTCTTCACCAATTAGACATTAATAATGCCTTTCTACATGGGTATTTGGATGAATAAGTCTATATGAAGCCTCCTCAAGGATATGACACGGGGTCTCCTAACCTCGTTTGCAAGCTTAAAAGATCCATTTATGGTCTTAAACAAGCTTCACATCAGTGGAATATTGAGCTCACCAAACATCTTTTGAGCCTTGGTTTTGTTCAGAGTAGAGAAGATTACTCTCTATTTCTTAAGCATCATGACGATTCTTGGCTACTAGCTTTGGTATATGTAGATGACATCCTGCTCACGGGTAATGATGCAGCAGGCATCACACATACTAAATCAAGTTTGGATAGTAAATTTACTATTAAAGATCTCGGCCTTATGAGGTACTTCATTGGTCTTGAAGTAGCAAGGAACTCTACTGGTATCACCTTGAACCAAAGAAAGTATATCCTTGATATACTTAAAGACATGAAGATGGAGGAGTGTACTGAAGCCTCTTTTCCTCTTCCTCAAGGTCTCAAATTATCTGTGGAGGATGGTGAACTTCTCCCAGATCCTGAACAATATAGAAGATTAATAGGCAGGCTCTTATACTTAAATCTTACCAGGCCAGATCTGTCCTTCTCTGTTCAGCACCTAAGTCAGTTCTTGACCGAGCCATGCCTTCCTCACTTACAGGCTGCTATACATGTGGTTCGATACTTGAAGAGTACAGTCAACACTGGGTTGTTTTACCCAGCTGACAGTGACTTATCTCTGGTTGCCTACAGTGATTCTGATTGGGGCACATGTGTGTTCAGTCGACGCGCGGTCAGTGGCTATACTGTGTTTCTGGGTAGGTCTCTCATATCATGAAAAACAAAAAAACAAAAAACCGTAAGCAAGAGTTCTACTGAAGCAGAGTATCGTAGTATGTCTTATGTCACTAGCGAATTGGTGTGGCTACATGCTTTGCTGAAAGGAGTTCGTGTTCATTCTCAGTTGCCCATTCCACTTCACTGTGATAATAAAGCTGCAGTGCACATCACTGAAAATCCGGTCTTCCATGAGCGTACGAAACACATCGAGATTGACTGTCACTATGTCCGCGACAAGTTCCTAGAACAGTTTCTTGTTCCCAAATTTGTCCGTACAGGTGTTCAGCTTGCAGACATAATGACGAAGCCACTTGGGTCTGAATTGCATCATTTCTTCTCGTCCAAGCTAGGCCTTCGTTCTCTGAACTTGGTTCCAGCTTGAGGAGGGGATATGAACTAGTATTACTAGTTTCCTATTGTACATATTAGCATAGCATACATACGTGTATATATATAGATTACAAGTGTAATAATATTATTATCACAATAATAACAATCATATTCTATTTACATCTTTCTCTCACTATAACCGCTTTCTCTCTCTATAACAAACCCGTAACCACCTATTACAAACCTCGAGCTACTCTACAATGGCGGATCGTGTTACTTCACAGTTACATTGTTCCTGTATTCAGCGATCGCCCACATTGGATAAGTATCCCTATACATGGGATAGTGTATCATGCAGTTCTTCAGGTAAACCCCTGTAACTTCCTGCATTTATATTATATATGTCAATTAGTCAGAACAATACAGAGGAGCTAAGTATATAATTAAACAGGGATGGATCAAAACTGTACTACTATAAAAATGATTATATGACTAGCTAGCTACTTAATTAATTTACCTGTTGGGGAAAATCGCCATTTTCGAGTTGGGAGTTGATCAAAAGTTTTGCTGCACGATGCAGCGAACTAGGATCTCTCTCCATCTGGAAAAAAAGGTTTCGAACATTTAAATTACCGGATAATTTAATTTAGAGAAGGATAGTCTATCTATGTATTTTTTGGTTCTAGGGAGTGCGCTATGTTGCAGGTGTGAATCGCTCTCGCTCTTGGTATTAAAGTATAGAAAATACACTCAATAACTTATTATACTGTAAATGATTAACATACTTGTCTTGCACAAATGAGACCCATTAATGCCCACGAAGTCTGAGTTAAGTTAGATGGTCCCTCTAGTGCCACGTAATCCTGTGAACAACAATAAGCATATGTGAGACGGTCTCAAAAGAGAAATATAAGTATATATTTGATGTGGAAATTTAGAAGAGTGAATGCACCTTTTTAGGGCATGAAACATAGTTCTCTCCCCAACCACCATCCTCCTTTTGAGAAGTTAGTAGAAAATCAACTCCCCTTCTAATTGCAATACAATTTGAGTATGATTTTCCAGCTGCTGTTAACCCTTTTAATGCAAACCATGTCCCATATGTGAAGCATATTCCCCAATTTCCATACCTGCAAACATTTTTAACAAACAATTTTATTAATTTCATAACGTTTGTAACCCTAGAGTACATCTTAGAAAAACCGTTTAACAAATGAGTGTAGTACCATGAACCATTAGGATACTGAATGTCCTCGATGTATCGACAAGCTTTCAGGATGTAATTTTCGATTTCTTTATTCCGGTGAAGAGGGTATAATTTTTGGAACATTACCAATGCCTGAATTCCCGAGCTTGTACATTCCACGTACCTATAATTCAATGAATTAGTGCAATTTTTCCACATTAATGCCAATTCATATATGACGATATACTAGTTTTTTTTTTAAAACATAACAGAGAGTTCATAAAAAAATCACTTACTCATGCTCGATGACAATGTCCGCGAAAAATTCCGTTGGGTTGAGAAGCTGAGGATTACTTGCGAAAAATAATGTATCAATTCCATGTCTCAAAACGAAACTTAATTTAAGTTCATTTTCCTTGTTTGAAAGGATAACATGGTTATATTACATGATCAAGTCGTCATTCTGAGAAGTATTTTAATCAAAGTCAAACCAATGAACGAGACGGGGAGTATATATTTAATCACACTCGTTAGAGGATCGATTACATTATCTCAAAGTTATTACCTCCAACCATTCTTCTGCTCCGGCCGGCTCCCAGGCAGCTGATCCTCCATTTTCACTCTGTAGTTTGTTTTTAGTTAACAAAGGTAATTACAACTTACAAGAATCAAATTAAAACTAATTAAATGCCAATGTAGTGATTTTTGGGGAAAATAGTATTATACCACCAGTTGCATGTATAACCACCTCAAAGTTGAGGTTTTGTGTATAGTTACCGAGCTTATACAAGTTTTTGAGTTGTGTCGTAAGTTTATGAGCCTAAACATTTATGTGATTTAGCTCGACAACTTTACACTAAAGCTCAGTGAGTTTATAACAAAAAACTCGAAAACTTTGTGATAACTCTCAAAATCATAAAACCAGTTGTACATAGAGCTCTATGTGCAACTGGTTGTATAATCTATACATTGAATTTTTGAGGGGATGTATGTATGTATGTATGTATACCTGAAGAGAAAGCAAGACATTAACAGAGTTATAGAGCAATTCAGGATCCATCTTTTCTCCAACAATTTCCGGGTCCATTGTTGATAATATCAAGCAACACTAAACAAACAACACCAACACACAATAACTACTCGTTCAGTTATTTACGTTTTATATTATTTGTGAGAAGTATTTAAATCTGTTATACTACCTTAAATGCTTCGGCAGTACAGTCGGACACTTGGAATCCTTGATCTTGATCGGAGAACGTCCACGCTCCCTTCGATATGTGACGATGCATGCTCTTAAAATCCCCTGCCGGGTTGTCTTTCACCTACGTATATATTTCATAAATACCATTAACAATACTCCCTCCAACTCGATTTCTATTTATGGTAAGGAAAAACAAAGTAATGTCCCCCCTTCTCCCCAACCAATTTCTTAAGTTCTTTCCGAAAATAGAAAGTGAGACAATACAAATAGGATACTCCATTATTAATCGAGTCAGCTTTCTATTACACATAGCGGGACAGAGAAGACTAATTTCTCAATAACTTAGTAACAAACCGTCTCTTGATTCATTTTTTTTTTTGAAAAAAAAAAGGAAAAGAAGAAAAGGAAATAATACTTGCGACTCTTTGATGAAAAAGTGAGCTTTCTTAAGTGCAGGCCCAATGTCATCAAGACTTAGATTTGAAGCTAGTAAAGCTTGTACAATCAAGGCACAATCCCATAGCTGACTTCCAAAACTCTGCATATATATGCATAACATGATCAAATTAATCGATGATCATACGATATTATAGCTTCAAAAGAGCTCTTTCGCGTTATGAGTTAAGTTAGCTGACATCTGCTATGAATCGAAGTTAATAATTTACCTGCATCTTAAGTCCATCCTCAGCGATCCAGATATAATCAGGAACTCTGGCTAGATGTTTCTTGAAACAAATGCCATCCGGGTCTTCAACCCAACAAGCTAACATACACAACGACTGCAACCATGCACCGAGTTTAATTTGTCATTTTAGAAATAGTACAGTTACAGTCGATATGTTAGGTCGCGTCAAATGTAACAGTTTTGAAGATCGGATTAATAATTACCTTCATAACACATCCCATGGTTATGTATCGACTGTTCTCGTCTTCATAATGTATGTGATTCATTGTCACTTGTAACGCCTTCTCTCGCACCAACTTGTTAAAAGGCCAACGCGTAAGAAGTGGCTCGGTGAAGATGTAAAGAGTATCCCACATTAAATCTTGAAGCAATGGGTGAGGGTAGTAAAGATCCTCCTACATATCATTATCAATTAATCTTACATTTAGTAATGGCAGTAAGAAATTAAAATCATTGGTGTTGAAAGGTGTATATAGGGTTTCGATCACTTACAGGCGCGCAGGAATGACGAACTTTTTTCCAATGGATTTGGTCGAAGGGTTCATTGAAGAGTTCCTCTCTAAGTTGCAGAATGAGAGGTGTTATTGGACCGACAAATCTCTTCCCGTATAAGTACGACATTGGCATGTACACCGTTCGACAGTAACACCACATTTTGGCTGCACAACTTAACATACACTTGCTCAGTCATAACTCATGAGTCGATCTTACTTATTTGTTACATCAACGAGATTATATCGTTTAAACAGAAAATAAACAACCTGGATGAATGGGCATGAAAGAAGGGAGAATCCAAAACTCGGGCGGCATTGGGTTGCTCCCAGACCAATCGAACAAACCAAGTATCTACAACCATATATATACTTGGTTTGTAAGAAAAACTATATATAGCGCACTTAGTCGCATTACAATTATAGTATTAGGTGAAGACTTACAGAGAGCCAAGTCTTTCCCCAAGAGGGAATGTGAGTAACACTACCATGGTCGAGGATCCATTTACGTGCTCTAGGACACGCATTGTCGTCTCCTTCGTCAGGACCGACTCCAAGCATTCGCAAGCATATGTAGTTGAGCGCCGTGCAGAACATGGTGCTGTGACCTTCAACGTGCAGTCCCCACCCTCCATCTTCATTCTGTTCGTCAGGCCAAAAAAATTATGCTGCGAACCGAAAATAAATAACTTGTCATCGGAACATATATAGAGCGGAAGCGGAAATAGGGAACCTGGTGATAGTAAATGCTGCGAAGAATTTCTCGACGATGGTGTATCGAAAAAACAGAGTTCAGATGTCCTGTTATGTACAGGCAAAACACCTGCATTGCGCGTAAATATAACTTACGAATCTCAGTCATTTGTTTACAGTCGCCTTACAGAAAGAAATAATGTATGTGGTGGAAGAGTTAAAAACCAAGGGAGGCAGGAAGAATTGAACGCCGGCAATTTCGGCAGGCCAGTGACCGTGGTCCGACTGCAAGGCCGTGAAGAGATTCACGACTCGCTGTAACGTTGTCGTGGCGGTTTCGTAGGTGATCTCCTCCCCATCTTCCACCTTCACCTGTGGTATTGTTTGCTTGAACTTCTTCTCCCTTAAAAACTGCACGTCATTTTATTACAAGTAGTTATTTTCAGAATCAGATTTTAATATACAGAACACTGCAATTCCTTATTAATCTGTCTCGATAAATTTCTTCTTTATTCGATTATCACAAAAACTTGTATGAGACCGTCTCACGATAATTTATCGTGAGACGGCTCATATAAGAGGTGGTTACTGAGAGGTCTCACGATAAAATTATCGTGAGACGGTCTCACATGAGAGTTACTGATCGATTATTACTTCTTTATCTTACCAATACTATGTACACTAAAAACTCATCGATACCATACGTGATGCCAGTGACCGATCGACCGAGCTACGTACAAGGCAGTTTGGACCTTTTGGCCTAGCTAGGTAGAGTCTACTAGAATTATGGGTTGGTTTTTCTTTCTTACGGGTATATCTGTCACAAAGTTATAATGAGTTAAATATGACTTATATGGCTAGAATAAGACAAAGCGATAATGTATGGGGAATAACAAATATTTTATCCGTCACAAGTTTGCGACGAATATACTCGTCACCATATAAGAATTTGTATTGTTTTGGTTGTTTACTTTTTACCCAAACATGACCCGAACCCGATAGTGACCTGACCCAGGAATGACCCAACCCAACCTGAACTCGACCCGACATCTCAACCCGAATGACTCGACCCGGAAGTGATCCGAAACCGACCCAACCCGACACAAAAGTTGACCCGACTAACCCGACCTGTAAGCGATCCGAAACTGACACGACGACAGCCATGACCCGACCAGAACCCGACACAAAAGTTGACCCGATTAACCCAACCTGTAAGCGACCCGAAACTAATCCGACGACAGTCATCATGACCCGACTAGAACCCAACCCGCCCGTCCGATTGCGACCTCTACCTCTACCGATTACGGGAGTAGTGTTTTGATTATGTTTTGTGGGTCCAAGATGGTTAAAGAGCATGTTAAAAGTAAAACTCCACTATCAGGGTTTCCTATGCTCTTCGAATTTCCACACTGTGGCCTTCTTTCTTTTGTATAATTAAATATAGCAAAAGGGGACTATTATTATTAGAAAAACAAACAAAAAAGATAAAGGCCATGTTGACTTGGGTAGAGTGATTGATGGCGTGAGTGTGATCATCAAAAGTCTAAATATTCATGTCTATTTGATACATAGAGATACCATTATGGCAACCTTTTCATTTTTATTGGCCTTATCATTGCACCATCACCATTTCACTTTTGGAAAATAAAACACTTTTTTCAATAACCAAATTAAATTTGCTTGTATGCATCATCACGCATTCATGTCAATGAAAGGATTATACAACAACCGATTGTACACAGTTCTATATACAACATCTTTTAAAGATTTTGAGTTTTATTACAAATGTTTCGAGTTTTGCTGTACATTTTTCGAGATTTAGTGTAAAATTATCAAGATTTATACCGAACTGTTTGAGCTTCGAGTAATCATCCTCCCAAAATTTCGGGCACCCCTCGGTAGGACAAAACAATTGTGCGCAATGTTAACAAGTTTTGATAAATGAGAACACACCACACCCATAAAAAGTTGGCGAAAAAGCAACCCCCTTTCCTCTTTATATACAACGACTAACCCTTTCCTACGTACTCCATCCTTACACACTCACGCTCAATTTTCTCTTGCATTAGTTGCTCTAGCTACTCTAATCCAATGAAAGATTCAGGTTCAGGTTCAGGTTCAGATTCAGATTCGGCAACTAAGTGGTTGGTTTTACGCCGATGGCCACAGGCCATGGAAGCAATCTCCTCCGGCCGCGGTCGTCCAAGATGCTATTGCAAATACAATCATTATTGACAGCCAATCAACTATCATCACTACTACTATTACTATTACTGCAACAACAACAACAACTACTACTACTTGAAAAAGGGCTTTGCAACTGTGCTCTCCTGAATTTCTAGCCCACGTAGGTACTGGATGGGCAGAATCGGGAGAGCGCCATTGTTGCATTGCAGGGGAATTGAGGGTAGCGGTCCGATTTCTATTTCTATTTCTATCACATTTCATTTGTTTAGTCGTTTCATCTTTTAGTACTCGTATTATTAGTTAAAGTCCTTTTATCTGTAACACTATTGTTATCCTACTATTGGAGTATGTATTTTCCATTCCATGCATCATTCCTTCTATGCTATTAATATTAGACCTGACAAACAGATCGGGTTGTGTCGTGTTCGTGTTCGTGTTTGTGTTCGTGTCATTGGTAAATGGGTCACGAATCCCTCAATCTAAACCCGACCCATTTAAGTTTCGTGTCGTATTCGTGTTGACTCACCTACATAAATGGGTCATCAACCCTCAACCTAAACCCATTTATTTCGTGTCGTGTTTTCATGTCATGTCCATATTTGGAAAGTATTAACGTATTTATGTTAAAAATGATTAAAAATATTGACACTAATTTAATAAACAGGTTATTCGTGTCAGTTTCGTCTTTTGGAACCCAACCCAATCAAATCTCGTACCATGTTCATGTTAACCCACATACAAAAATTGTTCATCAACCCTTAACCCAAACCCGTTTATCTCGTGTCGGGTACGGGTCGTATCATTTTTTGCCAGCTCGAGGTATTATGATCCTGAGGTCTAGTACTGATTAATAATAAAAGTGAATGAATGAGGCCGGTGAAGTAAGTGTGGTTTGACTATCCCCCCTTAAGGACGGACGCCTATCCTTTTATTATTACAGGTACTAGACCATCGATCAATTTCGTCAAGGAACGTGGTTTTAATTATAATTTTTTTATGGATAATATCCTTGTATTTTTTTTCATATTCTATCTTGTATCCTTATTTTGGTCAAAATAAGGTTTTTTTTTAGGGGAAAATATTTTTTACTTACGATAACTTTTGGTATGAATTTCGAAAAAGACGATTTTAAAATTTCACATCAAATACAGTGCACAGTGAGTATAGTACCATGCACAACACTACAATCCCCTTTTCACTTCGAGAATTTCTCTCCAAACTCTAATACTCTAAATAAGGAAGGAAAAAGTCATTACATACATTAAATAAAGTCACAATCTATTAAGTATCATTAATGCAAAAATGATACTCGTAACTTTTTTTTTATGAAATCAATTTGGAAATTTTAATATAATGTCGTTAACTTTGTGACAAAAAACATATTTATCTGAATTGTAATTTTATTTTCAATATGAGTTTTTTAAATTTAATTTTTACAAAGGTATACAAAATACGAAGTATACCAATAAACTCTCCATGATTTTTTTTTTCATAGTTAAATTATAGAGTGAGTTCATATGACACGTGAAACAATTAATTTTGTAAAAAGAATCTTCATTTTATAAAAAAAGAACTTCATTTAGTATCGAGAAACACTTTTTTTTTACAAAATAGTTATTGAAAAGGTAAAATGAGTATCTTTAAATATTAGATGACATATACAGAATATGAAAAATATAGGTAATATTTCCATTAAAATACACAAATTAATGATATTTCAAAACATTATCCAATTATTTTGATTTATTTTACAATGTATTTTTTTTTCATATATATACCAAAGGTACATCTATACATGTATCATTGTTAGATGTATAAAAATAAAATAAATGAATTTATAGTTAAAAACCTAAAATGAAATATATTATTAAATAAATTTACATGAAATATCGTGCATCATTGCACAGGGGCTATATTAGTTCCTTAATAATCTGTCTCGATAAATTTCTTCTTTATTCGATTATTTCTCATACTTCTTTATCTTGCCAATACGTACACTAAAAACTCATCAATACCATACGTGACTCCGGTGACTGATCGATCGAGCTAGGTAGAAGGCAGTTTGGGCCTTGGCCTCTAGCTAGGTAGAGTCTATTAGATTTACGGGTTGGTTTTCTTTGTTACGGGTTTATCTATCACAAAATTATAATGAATTAAATATAAACTATGTGGTTAGAATAAGACAAAGTGATAATGCATGAGGAATAACAAATATTTTATCTTTATTTACTAATATTTAATTTATCACAAGTTTGCGAAGAATAAACCCGTCACAGATAAGAATTTGTATTGTTTTTTAGTTGTTTACTTTTTACCTCCAATCTTGTTTATTTTTCAGCTTCGGCCACTACACCATGCACTAATAGTAGTATTATTCTATTCTAGCTTCGTCCCTACATTTTGTTTTCCGGGATTCATCAATGAGTTGATGTGTACGTACTTACGTCCTGCATGAGCTAGAAACCTAGAAGATGAACGAAACACAAACCTGAAAACGCCATAGAAGATCACTACAACACTTGACCTCAAACCGGTTTCGATAGAAGTTAAGACGAGCTTCTTCAACCTCTTGTATAGCCTCAGGAGTACCATAATCGGGATCAAACTCCCAAGTTTGACGTCCTACAAAGTTATTAGTACTCCATAAATACGGGTCATTAGCCCCTTCTCCTACCTTTAACCTCCACATTATTACCTAATACGTATTACAGTAATTAAGAACCCCCGACCTACACTTGATCAAGGACACAAGGAGCTTCAATTCGCAATTTGGGTCAGTAGTATATTTGATGTGTATACTTAGAATGAGACCCTAAGTACACTTATATATAAATAGGTGATCCAAAAACAAGGGAGTTACGACATAAATACTCCCTCCGTCCCTAAATGATTGTCCCATTTCCTTATTATTTGTGAAGAGTATTTTAATAAAATGTGACAATCTTAGTGGGACGGAGGTAGTATATAACTACTCTAGTGGAGTGAAATGGTAGCCTTAATTAGTTGGGTCGGTCCAAAGGATGTGCAATCTAGTTCTTAGAATTAGATCTTAATTAAGTAGTAAGCAAAGGATTATCCTTTATATTTCGGTGAATAATTTTAGGAAATTGATAAATACAGTCTTAATGTAAGACACCAAAAGAGGGGGAAAAAAGTTCTCATATATGCATTAATTACGTCAATGTTTGTGTAATTTGCTTTTCAATTTCTAGGTTCATACCAATTTGGGGGAGTTTTAACTGCTTAAATACAATCCTTAAGGGCTGTATTTAACAAAACCGATAATTGTAAGGTCGTCAAAATTGATGAAAATAGTCAACTCATGATAATTATTAAATCTCATACTCGTACAATTTACACGAGATTAAGACTAATATTGTTCAAATAACATTGACAAATAATTACGTTATTGTCACAGTGGATAATATAGCTAAATTTTAATATTCAGTGTTATACGGTTATACTGTTATTATTTAATACAAATATTACTCTATTATATTATAAAAAACCATATAAGACGATCTCAAAATAAATTTATTATGAGACCTTTTATGGAGGGCCCTCTAAATTAGTTGTAGTAGGGCGTATGTATTGGATGGGGGAGTTGGACGTTGCCTTCAACCGACTCAACTTGCCGATTTGGAGCGAGACACATATAAAGCAAAGCAAGTACACGACGCGATTTTAGTTAGTTTTGGCGACAACCTTTCATTAAATTGTGAAATCAATTTGTCCAATCTCTTCTTCTCCCTTGTAAGCATTTTTTCATATTAATTTCATTTGTACTCGTAACATTTAACGTGGAGTAATGCCGTGTCATAGACTTTTCAAGAATTACTTTCATTGAGTACCGAAAATGTCTTAACCTAGTGGTTAAGACTAGGTATTTTGGGAAAGTAGGGTCCAGATTCGAATCCCCTTCCCTATATTGTAATTCGACTAAGTGCGTTATTCGATAAACAAAAAAAATACTTTCATTGAGTATAATATTTCCTGGATATTATTTTTTTAAAGTAAATTAAAACATATAATCGCGCAAAAAAAATGAAAGTGAAACACGGTAATTGTGTCAAACACATTTTTTTAATATGAAACTTAATTAGCCCATGGTAATTTTAATGTGAGGCTCCCATAGGATGTAGTTACTAAATTAATAAACAATTAGTCTCTTGTGAGATCGTCTCACACAAATTTTGTGTGAGACTTAACAAAAAGACCCTAATAACCACCAAAAAAAATAAACTCAAAATAAAAAAAATAGAAAGTAACTACCCTTGTGTGAAAGGTCTCACAATAACGTTATTGTGAGACCGTCTCATACGAGTTTTTGTGATTAATAAATACTCTGTACCTCTATATAAAAGATCTTAAGATGAAATTATCGTGAAACCGTTTTACAGAACATTTATTAATTAGAATTAAAAAGGTAATATTTGGTGGTACATTGTTACGTTGCACAAATATAAAGATGACACGCTTGTTATAAAAATAGGTACAAAACAAAATTGTCATTTAAGGGTACGAATAATACATATAGTGGTACTGAAGAATGGTCTTCAATAAGTTATTGAGAAACTGTCCAAGATTTTGTGTTTAATCTTAGCTTGAATGCAAGGTCAACAACTCAAATATATAGAAATCAAACAAACAATTTAGATATATCGAGGTTCAATAATCATCCCGTCTTAGGAAGAAAACTACTCACTGATCATAAATATACTAATCGAAACACTTAAAATTACTCAAAACGCAATACTACCCGTCTGTGCATAATAAAGCAATAAAGATTAAAATTATAACTATACTAACAATTGAAATTATATCTAAACATTACATCACACATGCTAATCACTCATCAAGTACCACAAATTATAGTGTATAATCATTGTGCGATGGAGTTGAAAACTAACAATTTATGATGAAAAGTGACAAAAAAAAAAACAAGATAAGCAAAAATAAATAAATCATATTTCTAGGTCACAATTAATCATAAATACATTAAATTTAAACTAATTTAATAGAATATAAACGAGCCCCAACCATCGCCTTAAGGTTTTGGTTGGGATGGTTCGTTAACATGGTATCAGAACCAGAGGTCACGAGTTTGAACCTTGGCAACCCCCAATATCTCGAACTCTCAATTCGAGTGAGGGGGCGTAATAGAATATAAACGAGCCCCAACCATCGCCTTAAGGTTTTGGTTGAAATGATTCGTTAGCATAATTATTAAGAACTAAATCTAACATAGGAGTAAAATGGAATTTGATTAAGAAGAATAAATGAGAAGAGAGTGATTGAAAATAGTGTAGTCCGTATACGAAAATGGAAGAAAAATTGATTTGGACGAGAGACGTGTTGAACCAAAATTAACCCTAAAACTAGATTAATTAAGGATAAACAAGTGGAAGAGGTCACTATTACACCACTTATCAATCTACCCCTATTACTTTTGTATCCTAACATACTTACACCACTTATCTTGAGATAGTAGGTTTCATATTCGAATTTTTTTCTCCTGTATGGATTGTAAAAATAATGAGATGGCGTCACCTGATGACGCCGAATTTGTGCGCCACCGAGGATATTTTAGTAATTTACCATACTTATTTTATTTATCACCATTAAAATATGAGTTTAAATTAAGTTAGTTATTAAGGGTAAATTTGGTAATTCACATATTTAAAATAACTTATAATCTATGATTAAAAAAATCAAAGAAAATAACAAAAGAATCTGTGTTATGAAGATTTGCGTGATTGAAAAAAAAAAAAAAAAAAAACTTAATTGTAGGATTGGTTGATAACTAATACTCTATGTATGAATTTACGACCGATAGAAACTATTTAAAAAAAATATTACTTGATAACTAATACTCTATGTATGGATCGTAACTCGTAAATAAAAGGGCCTGGCCTCCAAAATTTTTTTTGCACAGGGCCACCAAATATCATTTGACAGCCCTGAATCTCACGATAACTTATCGTGAGAACTACTAATAAGAATAAAATAATAATAATAATAATAATAAAACTAACTACTTTCTATGTGAGAGGTCTCACGATAAACTCATTCTGAGACCGTGGAAACCGCCTCATACAAGAACTTGTGCCCGAAAATTGACCATAAATATATTACTCCGTAGAATAATAATTTTAGTATAATAATAAAAAATATCAAAGTAACCAGTAATTTATAATTTATAATTACGTAGTACTAAGAGTACATATATAAGAAGTCGGGCGGATCGTCTAATAATTAAAAAATTTAAATTAATTTGAGAATAGTCTTCTAATCGTAACTAATTTCCGATCTTTTTTCAAGTTTGGAGGTGGTAATGGTGAATTTTTTTTCCAAAAAATAACAATGAATCAGTAATACGTAAATTAATGGTGAAGAATCAATTAAAAGATACCGTAAATATTATTTTATTTAAAATATTCTTCATTAAATAATTTATAATAAATAATAAATGGTAAAATTACATGTATGTCCTTTTGAATTTTACCCAAAATCAAAATAAAGATTTTCAAGATTTTATTTTTTTTATTATTTTATTCCGGTGGCGCCCTATCACTATCCATATTGTAATTCCAATAAGTGCAGTTCTTCGTTGAAAAAAAACAAAAAAAAAACTTAAACAATTACAAGGACTTACTGATATAAACTTCTTAATTGAATGAACAAATAGCAATTCTGAATCGAGACTTTAAAATGAGAATACGTGATCTATTTTCTACTCCTTCCATTTCGTTCATTTGTTTGTCTTTGATTTAATACACCCCGTAATTAATATAAATATCAAACAAATGAATAAAACGGAGGGACTAGAAATATTTGTTGAAAATAAATATTTCGATGATGTCTTAAATTTTAAACCATTATTATATTTTCTTCATCTCATAATTACTTTGGAAAATACGAAAACTTTATACAAAACTAAATATGTTTGTTTACCGATAATCATATAATTATATGACAAGTGAGTAATAATATGTTGATCGGTTTTTCTAACGTGTACCCACTGAGCACACGTTAATAAGCTAATTGTAGCAAAATTATCATGGATATTATCTAAGTATGGTAAATAGAACTTAATATTTCAATTTATCATGATAATATTCATATTAATATTGCTACAATTAGCTTATTAACGTGTGTCCAGTAGATACACGTTAGAAAAGTCGTATGTCGATATGCATGTACAATAGAGCAACAAAAAAAAGGAGTACTAAAAATTATTGTGGAATCTTCAAAATGAAAATATATCGTAAAATGTAAAGTTTCAATCGTAATGAAATAAAGATAATGTCGGAATAAGTATTAAAAATGTTTCTTATTAATAAGTAATCAAATTGGCAATTGAAAGGAGATTGACAGCAACTTGAATTTAATTAAAGTGGGGCATAATAAAAAGAAAAGAACAAAATTAAAAATAAAGAAATGACATAAAATGTCAAAATCCTATTTGCTTCCCAATTAATGTTGACAACCTAGTTTTTGGATTCAATCAATCAAATGATCGGGTTCAGGACTCAGGAGTAAGGCCCTGATCTTTTTGGCTTATTTTCAGTCCGTTTCAGACCAGCTCAGCTTCTATCAAATGAATTGGGGGAGTACTATGTTGTTGTTATTATTATTATTATTATTATTAATTAATTAATTAATTAATTATTATTATTAATTGGTGTTATTTTTTATTTTTTTTCATTTTTTAAAATATTACTCGTATTAGATAATTTATACAAGTAGTTATTAATTTCAGCTTCTTTTAGTTCAACTCCAGCTCAGCTCAGCTCAACCCTATTTCAGCCGAAAAGAACCTGACCTAAGTAGCATTTCGTGTTCAACTAATAATGACAAAATACAAAGCCAAGGGACCGTTACCAGCATCGGACTGAGCTGAAGATCGGTCATTCAAAACATCCAAATCCGGAGATTGGATTGGTTAGAAAGAGATCCGGATCGAATCGGACCTCTTTAGGATCGATTTTTCTGATTGATTGGACTAGACCGAAAAAATAGACTATAATTAAATTACTCGTAATATGGAGATATTATATATATATCATCCCTTGTCTCCTCGTTAATCCTCGTACAAAAGTAGTCCGTATTAATTTTGAGTGTACGTAGTTCATAAGTCCGAATTTTTTTCCCGATCACTCCATTATACGGGTAATGCTGAGTGTATGTTTTATCATAAAACCAAGTTGGAGATGCAACTAATCGTATTTATGTGGAACAAAATTGACGAACGAAGCCGGAAAGAAGCCATGCTTTGTGTTTGGCATGTATGTATGGTCTACACAAAAAGGGATGGATGGAGTATATATCTAAATTTTTATGGGCAAATTCTTGTTTGTAACGGGTCAAATAACATCCATTTGGGTGAATAAGACAAAGGCATGTGTTATTCATTAACCTTGTCTTTTCTAATCAAATGATATTATTTGACCCGTTATTCCCTTATAACGGATATTTATCCGTTACAAGAGAGACTTCCTCATTTGTATGTACGTTGTTTATTTATTGTTGGGAGATTTATTAATTAATTAAATGTATTCACATGTGAATTGTCTTATTTAATTCAATTAGTTTGCCATGCCTCCCAACTCCCTATCTTTATGGCCATTTCAATATTCCACTCAATTATTATTCAACCCAAAAAAATATATTCGCATATTATTCCACTCAATTAATTGAACAAGGTTGAATTGCCCTAAAGGTCTCCATATTAAAAAATACAGTAGAAATTAATTAATGTTTTGCTCCGTTTTAAAACTAATTTACAAAATGAGTTGAGATAGGTTTGACTGATGTAAGGTCGTTTTGGGACGACTAAGACTAAAAAAACATGCAACCATGGTTAATCGACAGCTTATAATAATTGCGTACATTTGTTTATTACTCCATACTTTACATAAATGCAACTCTAAAACTCGAAAAAGTAGAAAAAAAAAAAAACTATTACAGACTGTTTTTCAAGTGAAATTTATTAAGAAAAGTAGTGAGTATAGGAAGAATTGAATTGGCTAGTATGATTTCAAGAGAACATGGTTCCTGTACTCAGCTATCGCCCACATTGGATATATATGTCTATACATTGGATAGTGTAACATGCAGTTCTTCATGAACACCCCCGTTATTTCCTGCGTCATTTATAATAATCGACTTATTAGTATAACATTTAATCAAAATTATAAACATGGTTAATTTAATTAATTAATTAATTAATTAATTTACCTGTTGAGGAAAATCCCCATTTTCGAGTTGCGAGTTGATCAAGAGTTTTGCTGCCCGGTGTAGCGGAATAGGATCCCTCTCCATCTGAAAACAGACGACTCGAAATGTTATTTAATGTAACTTCGATGAATTTATATTAATAATTCCCGATGAATTCACATTATAAGTAGTTATAGATAATACTGTGTGACGATTTATCACACTGTGAAACGACCCCGTTATAATAAAATTGGACCTGGACCGTCTTGTATGTATACCTGTCTTGTATAGATGAGACCCATTAACGCCCAGGCAGTCTGAGTTAAGTTTGATGCTCCCTCTAATGGCACAAAATCCTGTGTTTTAACGAATCACAATTGTAAATACATTTGTATAAGTTCTTCTGGATCGGAGCAAAACGTAATTATTAATTCCTCTAAATAAAAACAATATTCATGATTAAAATAAATACTCGTAATAATATATAAATAGTTTAATTTAGGCCAGGTTTGTCAAATAGCAGTAGCAGATTCATAATAACGGTTAACCGGTTAGCTGATTGTATTAACAGGTTCGACTATCAAATTAAATTAGCAGAATTAAGAAATAGTGTTTGGTAATTAGCAGATTATGGGAGAATCGAGTTGTTTTCAGGTACAAAGTCCATAGGTTGTTTCAAGATGCTTCTATTAGCCGCCTATTCAAAAACAGTAGATTTTGGCCAACATGGTATCGCAATATACCGTTTACCAAACACATGAAATTAGTAGTTTGATGGTCAATCTATTATTCAATCCGAAATCTGCTAATCTTTTTCCAATATATCGTTTACCCAACAGGGCCTTAGCGAGGAAAATTGGAGTAGAATTAGAAGAGAGTGAATGCACCTTTTTAGGGCATGAAACATAGCTCTCTCCCCAACCACCATCCTCCTTTTGAGAAGTTAGTAGAAAATCAACTCCCTTCCTAATTGCAGCACAGTTTGAGTATGATTTCCCAGCTGCTGTTAGTCCTCCTAATGCGAACCATGTCCCGTATGTGAAGCATACTCCCCAATTTCCGTACCTGCACGCATTTCAACATCCGTTCATGCTTGTTTATTTGATCGCTATATATCACGAGTAAGTATCCTGTGAAGACCGTCTTACACAGATAGTGTAAGAGCGTACGTACCATGAACCATTAGGATACTGGGTGTCCTCGAGGAATCCACACGCTTTCGCAATGAAACTCTCGATTTCTTTCTTCCTATGACCAGGGTAGTGTTTTTTGAACAGTACCAATGCCTGAATTGCTGAACCAGTACATTCCACATACCTACAATAATAACAAGTTTAACTTTTTCCACATCAATGGCAATTCATACATTCTATACTTCGTATATGAAATAACACGTCTTTGAACATAACAATAACAATTAACAAGCAGTAGTTGAAATAACTTACTCATGCTCGATGACAATGTCTGCGAAAAATTCCGTTGGGTTGAGAAGCTGTGGATTGCGTACAAAAAAATAAAACCCAGTTATATTACTAACAAAAGTGGACACATATATATATTGGGTGCGATCAGGTCGTTGTACTGTGTAGATCGTCTTAAGTGAGTTTTTTTTTTTTTGTGGAATCGATGTATATAGGAGTAGTTAGACAGTTGGTTACCTCCAACCACGCTTGTGCGCCGGCCGGCTCCCAGGCAGCTAATCCTCCATTTTCACTCTGCAGTTTTATAATGTTAGTCCAGGATTCCAGGTATATATTTAAACAAATCAAAGACTAAATCGAATGGTAGAGTAGTGATTTGCGAGGGGATCGGATGTAACGTACCTGAAGCGAAATCAAGACATTAACAGAGTTAAAGAGCAGCTCAGGATCCATCTTTTCTCCAACGATTTCAGGGTTCATTGTCGATAAGATCAAGCAACACTTCACAAACAACACAATAACAATCAATTAAGTAATTAATCATGCACGTATTCCCTCTGTTTTATACGAGTATATCATTTGTGAAGAATATTTTAATCTGTTAATACCTTGAGTCCCTCAGCGGTACAGTCAGACACTTGCCACCCATGATCTTGATCGGAGAAAGTCCACGAGCCTTTCGATATGTGACGATGCATGCTCTTAAAATCGCCTGATGGGTTGTCTTTCACTTGTGACTCTTTGATGAAAAAGTGGCCTTTCTTAAGTGCAGACCCAATGTCATCAAGGCTTAGATTCGAGGCAATCAACGCTTGCACCGCAAACCCACAATCCCATTGCTGACTTCCAAAGCTCTGCATCATACATTCATATGTATGTACACCATTATGATATCAATCTATGAATTTACGTGTGTGTTAAGTTAGTTGACATCTGCTATGAATCTCTTAAACGTACGAGTTAATTAATTACCTGCATCTTAAGTCCATCCTCGGCGATCCAAATGTAATCAGGAACTCTGGCTAGATGTTTCTTGAAACATATGCCATTTGGGTCTTCAACCCAACATGCTAACATACACAATACCTTCTCGACACATCCGATGGTTATGTATCGACTGTTCTCATCTTCATAATGTATGTGATTCATCGTCACTTGTAACGCCCTCTCTCGTACCAACTTGTTAAAAGGCCAACGCGTAAGAAGTGGCTCGGTGAAGATGTAAAGAGTATCCCACATCAAATCTTGAATCAATGGGTGAGGGTAGTAAAGATCCTCCTGCATCAACAAATAACAATGGAGTATATATAAAACTACTACTCCGTACATATTACTACTGACAGTCGGAAAATCGATGATTAGTATTGTACGTGTTGAAACAAATGAGACTGGTTCGACTTACAGGTGCACATAAATGACGAACGCTTTTCCACTTAATTTCGGTATATGGTTCATTGAAGAGTTCATCTCTAAGTTGCAAAATAAGAGGTGTTATCGGACCGACAAATCTCTTCCCATATAAGTAGGACATTGGCATGTATACCATTCGGCAATAGCACCACATTTTCGCTGCACGCACAGTTTGAAGTCGTTCAGTCTTATGAAATTTCATCTTGCTTAGTACATGTATAAATAAATGACTGAGACGGACGGAATAGAATATAATAATAACCTGGATACATGGGCATGAAAGAAGGGAGGAGCCAAAACTCGGGTGGCATTGGGTTGCTGCCGGACCAATCGAACAAACCAAGTATCTACAAACATACATATAATTGAGTAAGAATAAATGTAGCATATGTATGTAGGTGTGTCAGTAACATTGGTACAGTATTAGGTGAAGACTTACAGAGAGCCAAGTCTTGCCCCAAGAGGGAATGTGGGTAACACTACCATGGTCGAGGATCCATTTACGCGCTCTAGGACATGCATTGTCGTCTCCTTCGTCATAATTGACTCCAAGCATTCGCAAGCATATGTAGTTGAGCGCGGTGCAAAACATGGTGCTGTGACCTTCAATGTGCAATCCCCACCCTCCATCTTCATTCTGTTTATCAGGCACAACAATAAAGGCCAACAATCACAATAGGACTCTTGATCGAGTCAAACTATTTCATCCGATTTGTAAAGCTCGGCGGCCAACAATCACAATAGTACTTTGATTGAGTTAAACTATTTCATCCGATTCGTAAAGCTCGGCAAAAAAAAAATAAAAAAATAAAAAAAATATTCGTGCGATCAAATATAGGGCCAAATAATGA
The DNA here is from genome assembly GCA_958450325.1 of Agrostemma githago. Lineage (NCBI taxonomy): Eukaryota > Viridiplantae > Streptophyta > Magnoliopsida > Caryophyllales > Caryophyllaceae > Agrostemma > Agrostemma githago. The sequence goes on along the minus strand of OY288245.1, from coordinate 73,511,361 downwards.
TTTAGTATTCGGAGCAAATCAATTCAAGTATTTTGCTCGATTCGTTTCAACCAAAAATCACGGTCTATTTAGGTCAAAACAAATATTATTCGATTATTCGATTCAACCAATCAAATTAAATCAAATCAAATAATCGGCATGGGTCTACAAAACTCGGTTCAAATAAAAATCAAATACTCCGTAGTAATGATTTTCAATATTGGAGCGATGCCTCCAAAAAAAATTCAAATCAAACGAAATAATACAATTATTTGATAGGGTTTGGTTCGATTACAGCCCAAAATCATACCTCGACTTAATGGTAGTATTTCTGTGTTGACGGTGATAGCTAAATGAGCGGAGCAGGAATTACAAACCTGATGATAGTAAATGCTGCGAAGAATTTCTTGACGATGATGAGTCGAAAAAACAGAATTGAGATGCCCTGTTATGTACAGGCAAAACACCTGCATCCCACATTCACACATGCATACAAATACAATAAGTACAAGTACGTTACATTTACGTACATAATTATGTTCTCGAGTTTCCGTCAATAATATAAAAAGATAACAAATGACGACGGAGGAAATAGACCAAATAACTAACCAAGGGAGGCAGGAAAAACTGAGGGCCGGCAATTTCGGCGGGCCAGTGACCGTGGTCGGACTGCAGGGCGGTGAAGAGATTAACGGATCTCTTTAACGTTGTCGTGGCGGTTTCGTAGGTGATGTCCTCCCCGTCTTCCACCTTCACCTGTGGTATTGTTTGCTTGAACTTCTTCTCCCTTAAGAACTGCACTTTCAAGTTTCAATTATTTAGTGGCAGGCAAACGCACGGGTCATTCACTCACTTCCAGATTAATTACTACCTCCGTCCCAAGAATCCCATCTCAGATTCTCGGGCTCTCCCGTATCATGTGCTCACTTAAGTGTTCGAGATAGAAGGATTATCAGGATTCAAACTCGCGATAGTCACGTTGACTCTGATAGCATGCCAAAACCTTAAGGTTAAAGTTCGACTATTACTACTATTTATATTCTATTAAAAAAATCATTCTAAGGGCTCGTTTGGTTCACTAGCAGGAAGTTCTACAGAACAAGGGAGCTCGGTGAGGAAGTGGGCAATCAAGTACCATCACAATTTATCAATTCATGGGAAGCAGAACTTTTCTACTTCCCATGATCTAAGAGACTCCCCCCGTTTTTTCATATTCTTTGTGGATAATATTTTATGAGAGAAAAATAGATGAACGTCGTAGGGAATAATTAATGAAAAATTTAATAATTGAAGTATTTTGGTGAGGAGAAAATAAGTGTCTTCTTTAAATCACTTCAACCAGTTAAGCTCTAATCGATTTTGGTGTTTTCAGTTTCAACTATCTCTCAGATATTTAAAATTCGTGTCAAATTTAATTCAACTCGGATTGAAACTATTTCAAATACACTTCAAATTTCTCATATGGAACGTTAGATCGGACATCAATTCAAATACCCCTTAATTTATTAATGTTCTACCCATACTTCACCTTGGATCATTTTCCAATGTTCTACTTCCATCACGTATCTCGAGGCCCCTCCCGAAGGCCTTCGGTCTATTCTTCGGGAAGATCTATTAGGGGTTACCTTCCCCCGTGTAGTTCCAATATCTAATTAAGTTTAACGGGGCTTGGCCCCTCTTGTGAACCAAAAAAAAAAAAATATTCAACTCATTTCTATTCTTTCTATTTTAATCTCTCATATCTTCACTTTCTACTATGGTCCACTTATATCAACTTATATTTTTTTTTTCATTCTTTATTCTTATTCCTAAAGAAGAAGAAAAGTGTATAAAACATCTAAAAAGAGTATTAATAAATGGAGGTGAATACTTGTTATTGAGTACTTATTAAGCAATTTTTGAGTCTAGGTTTACTTTGGGAGGTACATACATTTATTTCTCATAGTCTAGGTTTGTGAATGAGACTTGTTAGTTGTTACGCCATGAGGTGCACGAGGGATGGTCTTGTGACCCACACTTGTTCATATGGTCCCTCGTTATTCACTCAATGGACTTGATGTCCACACAATTTTCATACAACTAGTATTATTATTTCAATCTGTACTTAATCCAAGTGCTTGCATAATGTGCAATTGCAGAGGTTCTTTAGTTCACTCATTTTAGATTACACAATTTGGGGTCCCCATCATAGTGAATCCATCCTACCCCTCCCACCGTTCCATTGGATTCTTTACGTTTATTTTTTTCAAACTTGTCCATGCATGTTTTCTAATATTTATGACGTACTCGATTAGACAATTTAAACAAGATCTAACATGACTATATTTTATCTTATATATTACGGAGTAGAAGTTATATCGACAATCCCCACTTCTGAATAGTGCCCAAAAAGCAAACGTAAAGAACTTATTGGAACGGAGGAAGTATGAGTATATCGGGTGAAAATTAGTAAATTCCGATATAAACAGTAATTTTGTGTGTTTGATAAACGACACATTCTGATAGCATATTACCCGGAATCTACGTACTGTTTTTAAATATGCGACTAATAAAATCAAACATACTAAAAGAGCACATTCAATTTGTACATGAAAATAATATAATTGTCCCATGGTCGGTTAATTAGCAACCGCTTTTTCCTAATTCTGCTTTTTTGTAATCAAACCTGCTACGAAAATCTGTTAACCGTAATGTAATAAACTATTACAAATCCGTTATTCTTGTTTGCCGAAAAGGGTCTAATTCTATTAACTAGCTCTCGTACTTTGACATGATACCATATTGAAATTTCACAATATTTTAGGGAACATTTACGTAGGGTATTAAGTGGGATCGTTAGTGGATATAGCAATTGATATTGGTATGGTATAAAGAGAAATATTTCTATATATGTACACCCCTAGCTAATAGTCTGTATTAGGGTTTGCTTGGAATGCGGGTAATGATTTCGGGGATAATAGAGCAAAAATGAACTAGAATTTGAGGAAAATGGTATTTGGTTATGCCATTTTATAGTCTAAAAGAGATAGAAGGGCTAGAGGGGAGGAACAATTACCCCAATTGGGGAGTAATCATTACTGGGAGACAAAGGAGTAATCTTTCCCACAAATAGGCTATATTACTCTCATTTTCTCTATTTCTGTTTAACATCATCACTACTCTCCGTCATTTTGTAGTTCATTTTTATTGTATTACCCCTGAAATCATTACCCGCATCCCAAGCGAGCCCTTAACATTATTAGGTCCTATCGAAGTTCAAAACCAAATGAAGCAATAATGAACATATAAAAGACGAGATAATGCAAGTGAAACGACACAAACCTGAAAACGCCATAGAAGATCACCACAAGGCTTGACCTCGAATCGCTTTCGATGAAAGTCGAGACGAGCGTCTTCAACCTCTTGTATAGCTTCAGGAGTACCATAATCGGGATCAAACTCCCAAGTTTGACGTCCTACAAAGTTATTAGTACTCCATAAATACGGGTCATTAGCCCCTTCTCCTACCTTTAACCTCCACATTCCTACTAGTCCCTACGTAGCAGCAATCAACTAATTACGTGGAACAAAATTCCTGTATTAAGAAAGAAGGCAATAATAAGCTACTTTTGGTATGTGTGTGTAATATATAGTCGTGTGTATATATATATATATATGTAGGGCAAAAATGGGTAGATGTGTGTATGTAAGCAGTGTACATCCTCGTCTCATTTTGTGTCTCACTCTGTGTGTCGCATCATACAATAGATGATACATCAACTAACTATGATATTTCTTGCATATTTTAATTATTTGATAGGCGATATGTCATCCAGTGTATAGTGTAGTACACAGAATGTGACACAAAAATGGGACAAGTGATACGCGTTGGTATGAAAGAGGGCGTTGTTTGTAGTAGTAGTTAGTATATGCACTAATAATGCACATGTGGTGTATAATTTTGGCCTCGCGTCCCTCGCTTTAGAGTTTTGCACCCATTTGGATATACATATACATGATTCATAATTATTACTCCATTAGGGTATATTATTCTCTAATTATTTTCTTAATTAAAACAAACATATTTATAAAAACGAGGTTTAAATAAAAAGGAAATTACTAAGATGGGGTCAACGTATGTCAGTATTTTTGAATGCAATTAACATAATAGCAATAGTTAAAGTTTCATATTGGATTTTTTTATGAAACTTCTTGATTATCCTCAATGATAAAAGTTTTTATTTTCTACGTAAACCTCTCTTTTCCTCAATTTTACTTTAAAAAACGATTTCCTATAAGGAGCTTCTTATATTGTAGGTCAATGATTTTGAAACTCAATTATAATTGCTATTGCCCTTATCGTACTCCTCGCCAGAGGCGGCTCAGAGGAGGTTCAGCACGAGCAGGGGAACTGGGTCTCCAATTTTGTTGGGCCTCATAATCCTCTTTCTGAATAGTTACTCTATATATAAAAAAAATGAAATAATATCTACACATGTGACTTGTAATGGGATGGTTTGAGTCTACTTCTCTGTTTAATTATACAGTTAGTTGTTGCCTGGTAATTTGTTAGGAGCTGAGGATAAGCTAATAATACATGATGATAAGTCCGTTGATATAACGATTGGTAAGTGTGCGGAGAAGCTAAGGATCCTGGCCTGGAGTAATAGCTAGTGGGATGTTATTATCCAAGTACACTACAGATCTTGCTCCACCCTTTTTATTACTACAGTTGCTGTACTTCCTCGGTTTCCTAGTAACTTCCCACTCTATATTCATCCGAGTAGGTTTTCTGGGAGACTCTCATTAACTTTACTGAGAGACTGGATACAAATGGAAGTAATAGTGGTACCAAACCTAATAGAAGTAGGTACGATTAACATAAAAGAGTATACAAATATAAAGATGGTACGCTTGTTATAAAAACATGTACAAAACAAAGTTGTCATTTAAGGGTACGAATATCACATAGAGTGGTACTGAAGAATCGTCTCTCAATAAATTATTGAGAGACCGTCTCTCCCAAGAATTTGTGTATTCATTTAGGTGAGAACAGAAGAATGAAGTGGGAAGTTATGAAAGGGTTAGAGGAAGTAGGATTGATTCTAGTCTCGGCTGCTATGTTCCTCTAAATGCTAATTACTCCCTCCATCATCCCATTCCCACATTTATTCCAATGTAAGGAATAAAATAATTAAATAACAGGGAACATTTCTTTGGGACGGAAGAATTACTAATAATTCTGTTGTACAACTTCTCCAAGCAAACTATGTAAATCATAAGAATATATATAGAATGAAAAAAATATAAAATAAAATAAATAGAAAGCATTTTCTTAAAAATAATTTTTACTTGCTTTAATTACAAAAGTCGATAGTTGTACTCATTTTTTGTTTGTTGTCTCTTCATCACCTAATACAGGTATAATTTCGTATTAATATGCAATATTGCAATATTATACAAAATATATATACGTGGGAATGAAGAGATCTCGAGTATCTCGACGGAATTGTAATCCTAAAATGTAGACGCAAAGTTTGATACAAGCATATATACAACAGAAAACGAGACAAATGAATAAGAAGGAGGTAGGGGATACGAAAATGTTAACAAAATGTTAGAAATTTCCTAAAAAGATTCCCGGGGCACATTGAGACACGTGTCTCAAAAACCGTAAAAAAATTACAAAAACCTTAATCTTAGATTAGTCGGGAAATAATAATTACATTAATTAAGAAATTTAATTAATATCATTAATCATAATTACATTAATGGCTTGTTTGGGAACTAGGAATTGGATTTGAATTTCGGATTTGAGATGATTCAAGTGTTTGGGAAAACCGAGAATATGGAATTGGATTTGAGATGAATTCCATACCAATTCCAACCTTGTTTAAATTTGACTTTCTCAAATGACTACCCATGATAGTCATTTCAATTCCGTCACTATTCATTGTTTTTTTTTTCGCGTAAATCTAGTTGGAATATATATATATTTTTTTTATTAATTTTTGTCCCTAATTGAAAATATACATTTCCGTCATGAAAAAAAAAATTCGAAAATTAATTTTTTGTGACCTCGACCCGGCTCCGCCCCGCCCAATTCTAATTCCATGGATACCCAAACAATATTTTGGAATTGGAAATCGAATTGAATGTCAATAATTGAATATCTAGAATTAGATTCATGAAAATGAAAATAATTCCATGTTTCCAAACGCTCCCTAAGGATAAAAGAGTAAATTCACGTATAAAGCGCTGACGATCTGGCTGAAATGCGGACGAGGGGTGCGGTGCATGCATGGACCGTAGGAGAAAAGAATGGATGTGGCGAAGTGGGGGGCAATGATAACGTTGTATGCTTTGCGCTCGAGGAAAACGAGGTATTACAGATACTGTATTATTATACGCTCGATTTATTTTCCAAAGCGGCTAGTAATGAGAATTTGTGAATAATTAAGGCCTACAACCACCCACCCATACATTACAATACGTATTAGATTTGACTACATTTGAGCTGATCGTACGTCATGTTCGTATGGGTTACGAGTTAAGACGATAAAAATAAATGACTTGTATCTCGAGGTTGAGTTGTATCGGGTCAAGAGGTGGACATGTTTAATTTTGTCCAAACTCGATTCGACTTCCTTGGATTGAAGGTAAGTTATTAAGGGGTAATGAGGTTCAAAATGAGAAGAAAATGGAGGCGATTGGTAATTAATGGTGATGTTTTACAAGAGTAATGTAAAGCGGAGGTGACAAAGAAACAATTACCCCATATGAAAATAATAACGTACTGTAATAAATTATTTAGGGCAAAGCGGGTAATTATTCTCCTTCATTTTATATTAGCATCTTTTTTTCCACTCCGCTTAGCAACATCACTATTTCCCATCAACTTTCGGTTCATTTAAGCTCCATTTTCTCTTAATAATTTTCCATGGACAATGTTACTATTGCTTAGTTGGTAGGTAAGGTCTCAGGATCTTGGTTTTGAATCTCGTCAACACCAAATCACTCTCGTGACTGTTCTTGTACTGAAAGAGAAAAAAAAAACAGGGAGCTGAAAGTGGAATCTGGAAACTCAACTTAGTCCAACATGTAACTACATTGATTTAAGCTATTTTAAAGAACAAAAATGAAGAATCTGCAAAAAAAAAAAAAATGACAGCTTTGTACACTCACTAAAAATTCTACTGCATGTCAAAAAAGAATGAGATACCAGGACAAAAACATGTCGATTATCTAATTAAGCCCTCCATCCATCCTGTAGGATTCATACTCCAGCATCGAAACCCCACACCGCCTATGCACGCTGAATTAAGCGCTGCAACGACTCCACCACCTCCGACATTGGTGGCCGGAACTCTGGCTCCACCTATACACATTCAGAATATAATAGAGTATAGAGTTAGTACTCCCTATGTCGGCTTATTTTCACTTCAGAATAGGGTCTTAGTTGGTGACTAATTTAAGACGGAGGTACCTGAACGCATAGTGCGACAATGTCAGCAAACCGTGAAATTGACTTAGGCGGGTAGAGTCCACGCAGAGCAGGATCAACCATTCTCTCGAGAGAATCGATATCATGGAGTTGTGGTGTTGCCCATTGGACTAGATACTGATCTGCCCTCGGCTTTGAGCTGGGTGCCAAAAAAAAAGTAATAAATTACAGTACAACAGAAGTGAAAATAGAATATGATCTGCAAGCACAAGCAACAAACCTGTCAAAAGGCATCCGACCAGTGAGTAGCTCGAGCATGACAACTCCATAGCTATAAACATCGCTCTTAAATGTATAAGCTGATCTTCTTGTGCATTCTGGAGCGGTACAACCAGTTGCAAGGTTTTCGGTTGCATCCTGAAACAAGTATTTGATTATTAATGGCAACTACCATATTTTCAGGCGGTAATAGACGAGAAGTTAACCAGACTCCAGATGAAATCAAGTACTTCGTAATAGATATCAGCAACTACTGAAATTTTCTAACCTCGTAAAAATTAGCCAAACCACAATCAGATAAGCGAGGGTTTAACTCCATATCAAGTAAAATGTTGGATGACCTGATACTCCTGTGAAGCACCGGAGGAGAACAGGTCTCATGCAGGTACCTGTGGCGACAAAAACGTAGACAACTCAAAAAATATCCACATACAAGAGACATAAGTCATTGACAAGAATAAATACTAATCTAAGTAACTCACTCAACAGCTCGAGCAGTTCCAAGGGCAATTTTGACCCTAGTATTCCAAGTGAGGGGTTTGCTAAACTCATCATGCAAGTGTAGGAATTCATGAAGCGAGCCATTTTTAAAATAATCATAGACTAGCATGTTATGCCCTTGCTCCGAGCAATACCCTGAGAGCTCAGCGACATGTGGATGGTATAATTTCGAAATACTTGAAACCAACTCTGAAAACCTTTCAGATTGGCCACCTTGAAAGAAGGACGAATTGATTTTCTTCACAGCCAAAATCTGTTACACAAATGATTTTTTATTTTATTTTATCAAGAGTTGATTATGCAAAATGAAAAGTGTGTCGAGAATTGCATTGAATGACAGTTACTTCACAATAAAAAGAAACGACTAATGTACCTTGCCATCATCAAATTTTGCCTTATAAACGCGTCCTATAGATCCTTCCCCAAGTAAACGGCCAGTTGCAAAGTTACTAGTAGCAGACTGCAGTTCGGCCAGCACATAAGGGGTGACTACAAAAGACACTTTTCTCCGAGGAGTTGTATTGTTTGCAGGTTCACCTCCTTTGAATGACTTAAGGCGGGATGATAGCGAAGGTTTGAGACCAATTGGACCAGATGATTGTAAAGCCTTTACATCAACTGAGCATGGCAAATCAAGAGTTTTAGAGTCGGTCTTAGCACAGAAGAAAAAAAGACAAAACATATTCCATACCAGTTCACATTTGTTCGTGAAAGATCTGTGAAAAGGCGATGAATTACCTTTGAAGCCTGGGGGGTCAGCATCATTACCGAAGCCACTTTGGTATCTATTTGACCCTAACGAATCAAAAGCTTTGTGGTTACTATGATCATCGTCTTCTTCGATCAAATTTGAGGAAAAGGAAGACCGCCTTTTCGAAATAATGGCAACCAGAACCGCAAGTACCAACAGAATCGCCATAACAATCACAGCGATCATCGCTCCACTTAGCCCCCCGCTCGACACACTGGTAGATTTAATTTTGTCACTTGTTGTCATTCCAGGGGGAGCTGCCCCAGTAGACCAAGAATTTCCTTCAATGCTTCAGAATGGTTACTGTTTGTTACTATATATAACAAGCTCGAAAGTCTAATCACATCTCTACCATTCCATCGACTTAAGAAAGAGGGAATACAGAGTACAAACGGAAGCTATATTAGACACTTACTTTATGCTTTTGACTGTCGTTAGCTCGTTAGGAATCCATCCACTAAATTGATTATCTGCTATATTCCTGGACACATTAATTGATGAATTTAGATCAGATACATGCAGAGAGTCTTGTACGAGACAGATTTAAATGAGACCAGCCCAGTGTGGATGCAACTCAGGCCTCATTTATCTGGCAAAATACCTTAACTGGCCAAAATAAACTCATTTATAACAAGAAGTGTTGAGTTGGTTTCATTACAAAATAAACTTACAGATCATCAAGTTTCAGCTTGCCAAGAACATTTATCTGGCCAGAGAACTGATTGCTCTGCAAATACCTGCGATGAGCCAAGAGTGAGCAGCATGAAATCCTGGCAAAAGGTATATTCCTGCAATTACTTATCAAAGTTTATTCACGCAATTCATTTCTTACAATGTGTTGAGGCTTGCAAGTGATCCGAAACTCTGAGGTAAACTACCAGTCAGTTGGTTTTCGGAGAGATCCCTGCACATGATGACAACATTTTCAACAATCGTAGTTTCAGTGACCTAGGATTCGTTCCATTGTACATACGATCTGCGACCACTAACCCCTCCATCGCCAACTTCCGCTAAACTTCCTTAATAGACATTGTGGGAATCGATGTGATATGAAATCGACCATAAGGGGACGCCAAAGAAAATGATAAAAGCAAGAAACAGTAGACATTCTTACAGAAAATCAAGTTTTTGAAGTTTACTAAACATGTCGTTTAACTGCCCGTTCAATTTGTTGTGGCTAAGATCGCTGCAATACAAATAAGTTAACGTCATTGGCTATTCATTGTGGTAAAAGGATTCTACTAACGGGACAGAATAAGCAATAACATTCTTACAGATCCTTCAGGCTGCTCATTTGAGATATAGAGTACGGAACACTGCCAGTGAAGCTATTCTTAGAAAGGTCCCTGATTCAAAAGTGTGAACTTCAAAACCACTCCAAAAATCGGATTATACTGAAGACAAGCTACCGAATTTTGTGCAGGCAATCGCAATATGACTGACATGATTTTTACGGAGTATAAAATTCAGATGTTAATTACACTTACAGGTGCTGCAGATTGGGAGGAAGTTGATACGGTATGTCACCTGAGATTTTGTTGTCACTCACATCACTGCACGAAGACAACAAGATACAGTCCTATGAGCCGAATGTATATCACTAACTAATCTGTTACTTCAATCTAATAACCGATAAAAATATACAAACAAAACCCGATGAGTTCAAACCCTTATGGGTAATGAGGCTTTAGATAATGACTAGTTGAGTAAAGGGTGGTTCCAATGCGCATTAAAGGCCGTAAGAAACAGTAAAACAAGGCAATCAAACACCAAAGAATTTGAGCTCACAGGTATGTAACAGACTGAAGGCTAGCTAATTTGTAACCAAGTGATCCTGACAGTCCAAGCTCGGATAATTTGCTGCAAGGTTCGTCACAGTCAGGCACAAAATCGACAAATTTTAGACTGGATTTCGACAAACTATGTGTAATACAGGAACACATTACATTTCAGTGACAGATGATCCAGAGCAATCAATGCCTTTCCATCCATCGCCGCAAGGATCACCTCCATTTGATGCCCAATCTTTCAACTTTTTCGGAGAATTCAAGCTTGTGAATATCACATTTAGGGCTTCAACTGCCAGCAAAAAAAAATGCATATAAAACATCCACAATTCAACATTCAAACAAAAATTAAGCACAACCCACATCAGAAAATGAAGAAAGAATAAAAACCCAGGAAAAAGTTACCATCTTTCTGATCGGTTTCGGAGTGGACAAGGGTAAGAAGAAGCCCAAGAAAGATAAAACCTAACCCTAGAAAATTTGGGGACATTTCTGAAAAAACCCAATTCCCAAAATGCAACAATCATGTCATGGGATCAAAATCAGATCCCCCCAACACACAATTTCATCAAAATCAACAAGATTTATGAATCATTCGAACAAAAAAAACCAAGATAGAAGGTCGAATTTTTTCCTGATTCTCTAGAAAAAAATTGGTTAGGTTGAATGATTCTATTTTTGGGGTGTAGAAGAAGCATTTCTACAGTTTTGTGATGAGTGTGTGTCATCAAAGTAGAGGTGATCGCCATTGCCAAATTTAGGAAATTGAAGGTAAGGTGTGGAAAACAGAGCGTTGAGTTCGCCATGTCTCTCGTTTTCAGTTGAGACTCCACACTTCCTCTCTTTCCCGCCACACTTCACTCTATTTGGGTTTGGATTCGGTTCGACCACTTAACGAGTCAAGCCATATTATCAATTTATCATTGACTCGGTTGGATTAGAATGCCTAATGATTATTAGAACCCTTTCGCACGATATAAAATTGCGAATAAAATATTTTATTACTGATTCCGACACGTCTGAAAACGTAATATTATGGCTTCTAAAAGTCTTCATTGAAATCGGAAAATAGGATTATACACCTTGTTGTACAATAGCATTGTACAATCAAGACAAAGTTTTTGAGCTTTTATATATATATATTTATTGAACTTATAAAAGTTTCTGAGCTGAGTTGTAAGTTTTTATGTGACTTAAATCGATAACCTTACACTACAGCTTAGAAAGTTTCCAGCAAATCTCGAAATCTTTGTGATAAAGCTCAAAATCTGAAAATCAGTTGTACATAGAGCTATGTAACTGGTTGTATAATCCTCTAATTGATTGAAATCCAAATGACCATCATCTTACACCGGCACATTGTATTTAGTGTGGAGTTTGTTGAGGGCGAATACAAACCGATTTTATTTCGGGACCCAAAAGGCAGATAAAACGAGGATAATAACCTTCAAAATCGGTCTTTTTTTGTTATTTTTGAAAGCGGTGAAAATCGTTATGAAGCGTGAAAGATTTTTGACCAAAACTCGCCAATAGGATTTAAATGCCTAATAATGATTATTAGAACTCTTTTAACACAATATAAAATTGAGAATAAAACCTTTTTCGACTGATTCCGACACGTCTGAAAACACAAATTTTATGGCTTCTAAAGGCGATTACAAACCGATTTTATTCCGGGACCGATAAAGCCGAAAAAACGTGGATTGACCTTCAAAATCGACAATTTTCAACGATTTTTATGAGTTTTATATCTTGTTTGTTTAAACCATTTAGAAACAACCGATATGCGTTGCAATGACTATTAACAGTTAGAAAATGATCGAAGACGACTTAAAATCGAGTATATAGCTTGTTTCCTCAAATTTCTACCCGGCTCGAAAAGTACTTATAACTATAACGCCTCTAAATGTCTTTATTTTAAACAATTTTTCCATTTTATCAACACGGGAATGATGTATATATTATGGAGTAATTATGGTGCGAATTTCAAGACATTTAATTTTGTGACCTAATCGGATAAAAAAAACCTGGATAATAACCTTCAAAATCGACAATTTTTGACGATTTTTATGAGTTTTTTAAATGCGGCTTGTTTAAACCATTTAGAAACAACCGATATGCATGCGTCGAAATGATTATTAACAGTTATCAAAGGTTCGAAGACGACTTAAAATCGAGTATATAGCTTGTTTCGTCAAATTTTTGCACGACTCGAAAAGTACTTATAAGGCCTCTAAATGTCTTTATTTTAAACAATTTTTCCATTTTATTAACACGTGAATGATTTATATAATACGGAGTAATTATGGTGCAAATTTCAAGACATTTAATACTGGACCTAATCGGATAAAAAAACGTGGATAATAACCTTCAAAATCGACAATTATCGACGATTTTTATGAGTATTATATCCTACTTGTTTAAACAGTTTAGCAACAACCGATATGTGTTGAAATGACTATTAACAGTTATCAAAGGATCGATGACGACTTAAAATCGAGTATATAGCTTGTTTCGTCAAATTTCTGCACGACTCGAAAAATATTTATAAGACCTCTAAATGTCTTTATTTTAAACCATTTTTCCATTTTATTAACACGGGAATGATGTATATATTATGGAGTAATTATGGTTTGAATTTCAAGACATTTGATTTCGGGACCTAATCGGCCCAAAAACCGTGGATAATAACCTTCAAAATCGATAATTTTTGACGGTTTTTATTAGTTTTAAATGTCACTTGTTTAAACCACTTGGAAACAATCGATATGCGTTGAAGTGACTATTAACAGTTAACAAAGGATCGAAGACGATTTAAAATCAAGTATATAGTTGGTTTCGTCAAATTTCTGCACGAGTTGAAAATGACTTATAAGGCCTATAAATGTCTTTAATTTAAATCATTTTTCCATTTTATTAACCCGGGAATGGTATATATTTTATGGACTAATTATGGTGCGAATTTCAAGACATTTAATTTCGGGACCTTATCGGACCAAAAAACGTGGATAATAACTTTCAAAATTGATAATTTTCGACGATTTTTATGAGTTTTATATCCTACTTGTTTAAACCATTTAGAAACCACCGATATGCGTTGAAATGACTATTAACAGTTAGCAAAGGATCGAAGACGATTTAAAATCGAGTATATAGCTTGTTTCGTCAAATTTCTGCACGAGTCGAAAACGACTTACAAGGCCTCTAAATGTCTTTATTTTGAACCATTTTTCAATTTTATTAACACGGAAATGATGTATATATTATGGAGTAATTATGGTGCAAATTTCATGACATTTAATTTCGGGACCTAATTGGATCAAAAACGTGGATAATAAGTTAATAACCTTCAAAATCTACAATTTTCGACTGTTTTTATGATTTTTATATCCTACTCCCTCCGATTCTTTAGATTCGCAACATATTTCATATTTGGCAAATTCATTAGGTTTGCAACATTTCCATAACAGGTAGGTTTTGTTTGTGTAAACTTTTTACTTTATTGGTGAGACCCACCATCTCCACTCACAACCTTATTATTTGTGTAAATAGTAAACGTTGCGAATCTAAAGAATCGGAGGGAGTAATTATTAAAACCATTTAGAAACAATCGATATGCATTGAAATGACTATTACTCGGTAACAGTTAGGAAATGATCGAAGAAGACTTAAAATCGAGTATATAACTTGTTTTGTCAAATTTCTGTACGAGTCGAAAAGGACTTATAAGGTCTCTGAATGTCTTTATTTTAAACCATTTTTCCATTTTATTAACACGAGAATGATGCATAAATTATGGAGTAATTATGGTGTGAATTTCAAGACCTAATCGGACAAAAAACATGGATAATAACTTTCAAAATCGACAATTTTCAAAGATTTTTATGAGTTTTAAATGCGGCTTGTTTAAATCATTTAGAAACAACCGATATGCATTGAAATGAGTATTAACAGTTAGCAAATGATCGAAGACGACTTAAAATTGAGTATATAGTTTGTTTCGTCAAATTTTTGCACGACTCGAAAAGAACATATACGGCCTCTAAATGTCTTTATTTAAAACCATTTTTCCATTTTATTAACACGGGAATGATGTATATATTATGGAGTAATTATGGTGCAAATTTCAAGACATTTTATTTTGGGACCTAATCGAACCAAAAAAATGTGGATAATAACCTTCAAAATCGACAATTTTCGACGAATTTTGTGAGTTTTAAATGTCGCTTTTTTAAACCATTTAGAAACATCCGATATGAATTGAAATGACTATTAATAGTTAGCAAAGGATCGAAGATGACTTAAAATCGAGTTATAGCTTGTTCGTCAAATTTTTGCACGACTCGAGAAGTTGATACAAGTGGATCATAGTATAAAATATTACTTTATTGATTTCACTGCATAAAATGTTCTCATCAATTTGACTTCTACTTTCTCTATTTACTCCAGCTCCGTATATGTTTCGGATCCTAATTATTAAAAAAAAAATATCAAAGGAAAAAACGGAAATTTAACACTTATATATAGATTCGAGTTTGACTCAAACTCTTGTTTAACTCGCAGGCTTGACTGTTTACTTAAACTTTTTCAAGCTTGAGTTTTGCTTAATGAATACAAGCGGTGAAAACTCCGAATTGAACAAGGACAAGCCGCTTATATGATCGAACCAACACTGTCAAGAGTTGTCGATCCTTACCTCTTTTGTGAATAAGATCGACTGCCTTGTTTGTGAATGATCCGAAGTATGAATATACTGCATTAGTTGACAGCCATATGATGACAGTAAAAATGTGATCCTCCTTTCAATTGAATCAAAATCCACTGTAAAATCTGTGTAACATTGAATTGGTAAATAGATGTACAACAAAAATTACATCTTCTATACATAAGGGGTTTTTCTACAGTATCCCCATATTCTAAAACCAATCTTCAGGCTTATAATCTACTACAGTATAAATCTAGCTAGCTCCTCCTGCTGCATCAAGGAAACGAACTTCAGATTTCGCACCTTCATCTTTAGTAGTGAATTCACGGTGGTGTGTCTGAAATAATCTTCACGGAATCTGGTCTGGTCGTGTGAAACAGTAGTAACTTAGACTGTGAGCTGTGTGGTGATTGTCGCTGAAGTTCAGGTTAGTTCCACGCTCTGATCAATGTCAGACACATCGTCCTTTAACTCACGACCTGAGGTTTCGAATGGGAAAAGCACAACACACACTCCAGAAACGAAGATGATGGTCTCGAAAAGAAGAATGGCTGCAGTTATGTGACAGTTATGAACCAGGCTAACTGCAACAAGAGGGCATGTCATTCCTCCAATTCTTCCCATAGAGCTAGCCACTCCAACGCCTGTTGCCCGAACAGCTGTTGGGTATATCTGCCGAAATTCAAAAAGCTGGTTTCAGTAACAAACCGACCACCTTCCCATTCCTACCTTTGCATGTCCTCAGAACACGCAAGTGAGATGTTCTAGAAAAGGTAAAAGTGGCTTCCATATTTAGGAGATATTGAGTTCTTAGGACGTACCTCTGGTGCATATATGTACACAATTGTGAATGTTGCGGTTATGCATATGCGTGCTCCGAATAGAAGAGGTGTTACTAAGACCTGAGAACGGGTGAAAGCCAATGGTAGTAGGATCAGGCAGCAGACGAAGAACAAAGACGACATTGTACCCTTGCGACCCACTCTATCCACCATAGCTGCCGATATAAGCAGCCCAGGAAACTCTGAAAGAAAAAACTGGCAGTTAGTTTTCATAAGGTCTAACATGATCACTGACAGAACTATTCTGAAAAAAGTTCAGATATCGTACCTGCAAAACTAGCTATGAAAACATCTCTGTAGTTTACATCAGCAGTTTTCTCAGATCTCACGTGAGCATGACCTGGAGTACAGCTATTGTCTCGATTGCTCAATTCAGTTGTCAAGAGCACTAAGCCATAATACGAGAAGGCATTTCCAATGAATACTACCCATAAGAGCAGGGTTGATTTCAGTAATTTCGGTGAAAGAAGGGTAAGGACAGAGGCGCCTTTTTGTACTTTGGGGTTTGTGTCGTTAGGAATTACAGCGTCTTCTTTAGTTTCTGAGAGCAAATGTGCATCTTCAGAAAGAGGGTTTGTTACTTCAGGGACTTGGTGATCAGAAACAAAAGTACCAGACGGGAGTTTTGCCTGGTTCATTTTAGCTATCCACTCCAAAATTTGTAGCGCCTCGTCTTGTTTACCTCTCATGCACAAATATCTTGGTGATTCTGGTGCCTTGCAATAAAATATAAGAAGAAATGCAGAGGGGACTGCAGAAAATGCGAGTAACCACCTCCAACCCAGTGTAGGCATAACGATCTGCAAGAACCAAATGTCGTCAGTTCATCACCCGACAAAGCAATATCTAGTATTCATCATGGCAGGAATACTATCGTTCATGGAACATACCCAAGCTAGTGAAGCTTCCAAAATCGTTCCAACGGTCCAAAATGCTGAAAATACAGACATCCAGGTGCCCCTTCTCGGAGCAGGAATAAATTCTAA
Organism: Agrostemma githago; assembly: GCA_958450325.1. Taxonomy (NCBI): domain Eukaryota; kingdom Viridiplantae; phylum Streptophyta; class Magnoliopsida; order Caryophyllales; family Caryophyllaceae; genus Agrostemma; species Agrostemma githago. The sequence goes on along the minus strand of OY288245.1, from coordinate 73,494,108 downwards.
GAACCATGAAGAGAGTACAGGCCCTCCACCCAAACCAACTCCAACAAAAAAACGAAATAAAATCAATACCGCATAGTTTGGAGCAAGAGCGCTACAAAATCCGGCCCCTGAGGTAACAGCTGCAGTGACTAAGAATCCTCTCCTGCAGAGTAAGATCAATGTGATCCATGTATACCGTCAAGTGGAAACAACAAGCTATATATATTGGAGTCGGTGAGGAAATAAATTAAAGTAGGATTAAGCTGAAGGATTTACTTCCGCCCAAAATTATCTGAAACAATGCCCCATGAATATGCTCCGATAAGCATACCAGCAAAGACCATGCTCGTTATCATGCTTTCTTTATTTGCAGAAAGGCCCCATTCAGCCTGAACAGCAGGTCCAACAAAAGATAGAAGCATCATCTCCATTGCTTCTGAAATCCATCCCATTCCGGCGTAAGCAAGAAGAAGAAGTTGAAATTTTCCAAACCCCATGGCAATGAGGGCATCATCGACCGTGTACTTTTGTGTCTCACCATCTCCCATCTAAAAATCAACAAACGAACATCATGCTTGTTTACAATAGTTCACTGTTCCATAGATAATGCTAATATTGAGAATGTATCCCGAAAGGGAATTGAAGTAGATCATGAACTACTTAAAAAGTTAAAAGGGTAATAGCATTCAGATCGCATTGCATCCACAACAGTTTGTTTACAGTAACGTCTCCTAAAAGGGTAATAGCATTCACCTTTATCCCACCGTGTCACCCCTCAAGGTCAAATAAAACATTTCCCGTCCATCAAAATGAGCCCTCTTTGATTCAATGACTCGATAACCACAGTATTAAAAGCGCTACCAATGTCGAGCTCGCTCACCCATTCTCCAACCACAATACAATAGCAACAATCAAAATGAACCCTCTTTGATTCAATGGCGCGATAACCACAGTATTAAAAGCGCTGCCAATGTCGAGCTCACCCGTTCTCCAACCACAACACAATAGCAACAATCAATGCTGTTACAGTACATAGTACACCATGACAGAATCTTATGAGATCCAGTAGCTGGTCACTAACCCCCCTCCCCTAATTGCTTCAAACCCTAAATTTCATATTCTCAGGTAAAATCAAAAACATAAATTAACCAACAAACTGCACTTCAAATTTCTGACAAATCTTGATTCTATTGTCAGATCAAACTCCCACATTCTTGGAACAATAACAATTTTTATTCATCACAAATAACTAAACTTGAACTAGTTTGAGGAACCCACAAAACATATTAAGGTAAAAAAGTAGTAGTAAAAATCAAATCTTGCACAGTAATTAATAATAACATAATAACACACCTTGATTTAATTGCTGAAATTAATAGAGGAGGTAGATCAATGGGAGATGAAAAGGGGTTTCAGAAAATCAAAGTTACCATCTTCTTGAAGCATTAATCAAGAATTTTGCATAATCTCCCATCATCATTTTCTTTTAGATGGCTTCCTGTAAATTTGGATTAATGCTAAAAAAAGGGCGAGATTTGCACCGGATTTTATGTTAACAAGACATAGTTTGACCTTTTTTCATTAAGTTTTGGACTAATTAGGCTTCATGCCCAACCTCCCCACATGAAGGACAAATTATCAACGTACGTCAAATAAGTTAAAGATTTCTCGCTTCTACTGACTATGTCTTAGCCTAAGACTTAGACTACAGGTCACAGATTCGAATCCTCGGTCTCCTTATATGTGATTAGGTCTCTTGAGAGACGGTCTCTCATTAACTTTACTGAGAGACTAAGTACAAATGAGAGTAACAGTGATACCAAATCTAACAAAAGTAGATACGATTAACATAAAAGAGTATACAAATATAAAAAGGGTGCACTTCTTATAAAAGCAGGTACAAAACAAAGTTGTAATTTAAGGGTACGAATAAAACATAGAGTGGTACTGAAGAATGGTTTCTCAATAAGTTATTGAGAGACCGTCTCTTCCAAGATTTTGTGATGCGACTAAGTGCGTTCTTCGTTCTAGCCTCTATAATTATAGATCATTTTTTCATAAGTGGGATAAAGTGTACTTTTGTAATGAATTTGAGTTGAAAGAATGAAAAGTGAGTGGAAAGTTGAGGTGGTAGAATCCGAGGAAAAAAAATGAACTTGTGGATAAATCGTCTTAGCTACCTAGAAATGGAGGTCGTAGTTTTATCATTTCACCTACTCCTCTTAGGTTTCTGAAAACCCACTCTCATGTCTTCGAGTAATCGTTTTGAATTGTTGTTACATGAGCTAACAATGGCCGGGAGCATCCTTTCAAGACCTTGAATTGATTGATGTTACATTACGCGATCCACTAGAGGATTTTCCCATACATGAAACATGTTTTCATGACTTGAAAGACGAAACTCTAATATGTACTACTGTCGACGCAAATTTATGGGCTTGTAAATTGGATATACAATCAGCCTGCTAATCGTTTATGGGTAAAGGTGATTCATTGAACTTACTTAAATGGTCAAGAATGGAAGAATTATAAACCAAATATTGATGCAATAGCTGGTATTGGAGGAAAGTTTGTAGAGTTAAGGACGAATATGTAGATGGATTTGAAGATGGGCAGTGGAATCAGGTTGATAACGGCTGCAGTATAACCAAAGGTAAATGCTGGACTGCTGGCTGCAACAACAGCAGCACCGACAGCAGGTGCAGGAGGGGCAAAAACGATCTGGAACTCGTGGAATGTGCCGAAGCATTCTGCTATCGCTTGGCTAGCAATGAGGAACTAAGGCTTTGAATACTCGTACAAAACTCATGACTTATGGAGGAAGTGATACACATTTGTGTTGTACGTTATTTGTACATTGACTGACTCTAAACTGCACGACAAGAATGCACAAGAATGCATGTTTACCTGGCACTAGCATAGATCGCCTACTACCCACGAGATGTTCGGGCTTTGTGTCGGAATACCGATGTCTCTATTAACGGTAAAGAAAACGAAGGCAGCCGTTCTTAGCTGAATGATGAAAGCCAGAGTCAAGACATAACACCTCCTACCAAAAAGTTTTAATTTTTAGAATAAATAAAGCACTGCCTAAAAAATTTGGAATTAGCTTGTTACATAACTTTGTAATAAATCATCGATTTTGGCTCGCAGTTCCGCAACTGTGCTTGTGCGAAGTACCTTCTCTTAAGCATCCTCCTCGCTTTTTCTTCTATCTGTTATTGTTACATTACGCGACTAACAATTATATCCACAATATCTGTTTGCAGCTATTATAGATCTTAATTGCAAGAAAAAACAAGATTGATTGTATCGTTTCTAAACATGTAACAATTTTCTATAGAATGAGGACTAGTAATAACGAATTCAACTAAAATCACAAATGTTACTTACAAAAAACAATGAATACAACTAAAACCAGATAGCAGGAGAAGCAGCCGCAGAATGGTTAATCAAGAACTGTACGCTAGATTTTCCTTTCAAGGATTATGACAGATTTCGTGCGGAATCAGCACTTCAGGCCGAAGCAATCGGTATGTTGAAAGCTATTGGGTGGGCTAGGAGGATAGGTCTTCTACATGTGACTCTCCAGTCCGACTGTTTAAGTCTCGTGAACCAGGTTGCAGAAGTCGAAGAGGTGCAGTATAGTATTAGGGATTTGGTAGAAGCTATCCATGACGTGGTCATGTGTTTTCACTGCTTTTCTCTAAAATTTGTACCACGAAGCCTTAACACAAGTGTACATAACTTGGCGAAGGCCGTTATGAACACGTGGTAAGGTGGGTGTTATCCTTCTGTCAAAAAAAAAAAAAAAAACTAAAACCAGATAGAGTTGATTTAACATGTGGAAATCTCATCAAATAGTCAACAAAATCTTTTGGTTTTGCCTTGTTAACCCTGCGAATGTGCCTAGCCAACTCGTTTTGGGGACTACTTTTTACCGTCGGCGTTAATTACGTAAAATGACAACTTTGCCCTTTGTATTTATTCTCGAAATAATATTACTTTAACATTTTATAGATTATCGATTTATTAAATCTCGATAATAAAACCGTCTTTTTCGATTATCGTAATAAATCAAAATCGACTACCTATATAGTTAATATATGGAATTACGCAAAATGACGAGTTATCATTTGCAATTAATTGTCGAAATATTATCACATTTACATTTTATAGAGTATCGGTTTATTAAACTCGATAATAAAATCATTTTTCGATTATTGTTACGCCTCCGATTTTAAACAGTTAATTAGATTAATTAACGACTTAATACAATTTAATAAACATAATTAACAAATACGAGTAATACGCAAATGAAATACTAATTAATATACGACAAGTCGACAATGAAGATTTATCATACAAATCGATGGAAATTAAAAGAAAAAAAAACTTAGGAAATGGACTGGTCGAGTGGGTTTTTCGACCCTTTATTTACAAAATAAAAAGGATGCCAAGAAAAAAAAACTTAGGAAATGGACGGGTCGAGTGGGTTTTTCGACCCTTTATTTACAAAATAAAAAGGATGCCGGTAAGAAGGCTCGAACCCCAAACCTATTGACTAAGAGGCAAGTGATCAAACCACTACACCAACCTCAACATATTGATACTTCAAATGTTTGAAAACTACTTGTTTCAAAATCAAATTAAAAAGGAAAAAAAAAAATTGGATCGAAGAACTTTTTCGACTCCCCCATGGGCTTGTCGAAGAACTTTTTCGACTCCCCCATGGGCAAGTCGAAGAACTTTTTCGACTCCCCCATGGGCTTGTCGAAAAAGTTCTTCGACTTGTCCATGGGGAAGTCGAAAAAGTTCTTCGATCCAATTTTTTTTTTCCCTTTTTAATTTGATTTTAGAAACAAGTAGTTTTCAACCATTTAAAATATCAACATGTTGTGGTTGGTGTAGTGGTTTGATCACTTGCCTCTTAGTCAATAGGTTTGGGGTTCGAGCCTTTATACTAGCATTTCATTTGTTTTTTTATTTCGTATTGTTCTTATTTGTCACTTGTAGTTATCATTGTTCTTATTTGTCACTTGTAGTTATCATTGTAACCAATTTAACCACCTTATCTATTGTGTTTTATATTATTGGAAGATTTATAAAACCCACTCGATCCGACCCATTTCTGGATTTTTTTTCTTGTAATTTACATCGATTTGTATAATAAATCTTGATTGTCGACTTGTCGTAGATTAATTAGGATTTAATTTGCGTATTACTCGTATTTGTTAATTACGTTTATTAAATTGTATTAAGTCGTTAATTTGTTTAAAATCGGAGGCGGAACGATAATCGAAAAAAATGGTTTTATTATCGAGTTCTAACAAACCGATACTCTATAAAATGTAAATGTGATAATATTTCGAGAATTAATTGTAAGGGAGAACTCGTCATTTTATGTAGTTCCATATAGTACGGAGTAGTAACTATATAGCTAGTAGGTTTTGGTGTATTACGATAATCGGAAAAGACGGTTTTATTATCGAGTTTTTAATAAACCGATAATCTATAAAATGTAAAAGTAATATCATTTCGAGAATAAATAGCAGGGGCAAAGTCGTCATTTTACGTAGTTAACGCCGACGGTAAGAAGTAAAGCGCCGACGGTAAAAAGTAGTTGCGCTCGTTTGATTGCCTGGATGCGCCGTAACCGGCCCGTAACCGGATCTAGTTGATTCAAGATGTCCAAATAGACGCGGTATAGTAGTTGTCCCTTTTTCTTCTTTCTTGACACGTTTCTGGCTATCGCATATTGCATTAACTGATGGACGGTAAGTCAAGAGAGTTGCCGAGTCGCAAAGAGACCGATCCAGTTAATTTCATGGACTAATTTGTCTCGGTCGAGAGGAAGCGACCGTGATTATCGACGCCGCAAGCACAAGACATCGGACATCTAGCATTGTTGAACCATCCAGGTGTGATCGAGCCACTCATACGTCGATATTGATTTACGAAGGTCCGTTCCACAACGATACATTGATGTAGAAGGTCGAGTTATTCAATAGTTATCGTTATTTCACAGGCATCACATTTAAGTACACAGATCAAAGCGAAAATAATAAAAGCTTTCAAGAAAACCCTGTGACAAACGTATTGACATTCTCATGCCTATGAGGAGGGCCCTGAACAAAACAACAAATAAAAAGGCGCAGTCATCCTAATCTCAAATATAATAACAAAAAAAAAAAGATGGAAAACCCGTTTGTGAAATGAACGGTGACTAACCTTAATATGTTTCTCCAAACCACCGTTCGACAACATTTGCATTTTTTTTTACTCTGGCGACCATTTGATTTAAAAATCTAATACAAAAAAAAAAAAACTCGGAGATTTATTATTATTTTATACCAATAATCTTTTATATACTTTGAAAATAAGTCTCATAAATAAATTTTGCTAAAAAATGCACCAAAAACTGTGCGGAGAAAATAATGAATATTTTTTAGAAAAAAATAATTCACAATTTTTTACCACAAAATTATTGATATGATTTAAATCAATTAATTTGTTTATCAAAATAATATATTTTCGTAACTTTTATTGTGAATCACAATTGATCAAAAATTTTAAATGGAACAAATGTACAATAAAATTATTTTTATTTGAGAAATAATTCGTAAATGAATTATTTTTCATCCAAATTATCACAATTTTTGTCACATTTAAGATTTATTGATACTTACGTCATATTTATTGTAGTTACACGTTTCATGACATCATGTGTTGTCATTACAACATTGTAATATTTCAAATATACATGTATTGTTAGAGACTTTAGATAAGTGACTAATGGGGTATATTATACGAGTATAATTTTGCAAGTTAACTAGCTCGATACAAACCCGAAAGATAATCTGACTCATTACAATCCAAACCCAATGTGACCCAACTGAATCCCGTAAGCAATATTGACCCATGACGATCCAAACCATAACTTGACCTGACTCGAACCATGTATAACCCGACCCAAACCTGATCCGAGTAACTCAATTGCCACCTAAAAGTACTAGTTAAACATTAATGGACAAAAAAAAAGCAAAAAAAAAAAAAAAAATAGAGGGGAAGAGAATGCCCAGCCCACACATAGTGCAAAGGCCCTATAATAAATCAGACATACCAATTAAATATAAAAAAGCCCAGCATTTCAAACTTGATTATATTGACTAACAAGCTGACTAACTACACAAAAGGAAGCAAGAAGCAGAAGATAGAGAAAGAGAAGGCGTGGGATTTTTCACCTATGCACAAAAAAATTCCGAGATTTTTTAAGTTTATATTTTTTTTTTGGTAAATAGTTTATAAATTACTCCACATTTTACGTTATTATTTTGTTTATAAATTATTCTCAATAATATACAACTTTAAGTATAAGTGGTAAATTGGTTACATTAACAACATTCATGTGAGTGGCTCAGACATGAATCCCTTTTGGAAAAAACTCGTACTCCCTCCATTCTAATGAATTGTTTGCCAATCATCAAATGAATTGTTTGCCCATCATTCATCAAATTTTTAGGCTGGTTAATGATGACTTTGTGTTGGAATACTGGTGTTCCTACTAACGATCAATATACAAATGTTGAATGAAAGAAAATGAAACCAACCGTGGTTAACTTGGTTTGTCGAAGCCATAACTCTGTAATAAATCATTGAATGAACTTGGCTCGCACCTAGTTCCCCTCTTTGCTTCTCTCTCGCATCCTTCTCATGATTTCGGCCCTTTTTATATACCTGCGTAGCCTATCATTTTCAGCTTCCAAATTCTTCTCTCGATCTCGACACCTCTTAAGCTCATTTCGTATCTCTTCCATCTCATTCTCATTTTCATCTGTTTAATCAACAAACAAGACACATATTCAATTGAAATAAGACACATAATACTGTAGTTGAAAAGGGACATGGACGGAGTGTTGTGTATCTTACCTCGTCGCCTTTTGTTACGTGACTTCATGAGCTTAAATTGATAACTGTGGTCGAGGATGACGAGTGATTCTACATAACATTGGGTTGGATACTTAATGTCAATACGAAGAGTAGGCGTATTAGAAGACATATTTTCACCCGTTACTAAATTGGCCAAGGTGATTACATTGCCAGTCTGCAATACGATTTGATCGCGCCTTTTGCAACAGGTAATTACTTTTAGATTCCAATGAGGAACAACAATACTAGCCAACTTGCACCACGACCGAGTCTCCCAGCAAGTCGAGGAGGAGGAGGAGTTATGATTCATCCTCCACAAATCAACCATAGACTTAGGACCCCGATACAGTCCCCTAGAATCAGGACCCCGCTGATCCAGATCCACTGCATATCTGGTGATGCTCACAATATGTAGACATCCCTTAATATCAAGCAGTGATTTAGTCCCGACACCAATGTCAGGTGGCAAAGGCACGGCCTGGCGATCAAACTTTCCGGTGCAAAGATTGAAACTAAGGATAACCAATTGTTGTTTGTCACCCGCCTTCTTCCGCAGAGCTAACCACAGCAAAGCATTGTTATTGTAGGGAGTACCGTTGTTCGCTGTGTATTTTCCTATACCATCCAGCATGCCTGTAATGGGGAAACACATTTCCTCCGACATTTCCCATCTCTTTTTTCTCCAACTATACATCGCGCACTTAGTCACACACACGCTGCTATTATTATTATTATTATTATTATTATTATTATTATGATCAAATTGTTCAACCTTGACCACTTTGTAATCATCGGCAACTCCATCATATCCGAAACCAAAACATATGTAACTGGATCTAGATCCATATCCATATCCAGCTACATTAATGGGGGCAAGGGCAGGGGCAGGGGCAAGTGCAAGAGCACGATGTTTATCGGCTTTGAGACTAGGAAGCTTAAGATGGGTTCGAGTAGAGGGATTGAGCAATGTGAACCCCCAACCGGCATCATTACGAAGACACACAATACCATTCGACGATCCAACCAAATTGATATGAAAATAACTTCTTAAGTTAATGCGTAACCGTTCAGTAATACCCTTTAATTCATCATTTTCATCATCATCGTCGTCTACATATATAATACTATTATCATCATTATTATTATTAGGAGGAGACTTCTTACCAGGTTGTCGGTCCATGAATGCTTCAAGATCGAGGTTATAGAACTTAAACTTTGTGGGGTTGACGTACAAGATATGATTACGCGAATGATCATTAGCATGATGATGTTGTAGATGAAGCTTGGCGAAGGAAGGGTCGATAATGAGATTATACCACTCGGAACATACGCTTTTGAAACGGAGTAAAGGCTTTACCGGAACCCTCGACAAGATGTTTTCTAGTATATCAATCGGGATCTTTGGCCTCTCCATCGATTATTTTAATGGAATCGAGCGTGAATCGTATGTATTTAGGGTAAAAAGTTTTATGAAGAATTACTGATGGTTAATTACTCTAATACTCCGTAATATATGCTGTGCACCGGTCCAAACCTGGACCGGACCCGGTTTGGATCGGACCAGAATCTTAAAAAAATCTGGACCGGACCGGAATCTCAAATTTTCCGACCGGGACCGGACCGGAAAAATTCCGGTTCAAGACCGGACCGGACCGGTTGACCCGGAATTTTCATTTTTTTTTGAAATTCCGGTCCAAAATTCTAGACCGGTTGAATCGGTTTGGACCAGTTAGACCGGAATTTTTAAGAAATAAGCATTATTCCGGTCTTTCCGGTGATCGGAACCCGGAATCGCCCAAAATGATGGACCGGAACCCGGACCGGAATTTTTTATTCCGGGTCCGGTCCGGTCCGACCCGAATTTTGCACACCCTAGGTTTATTTACAAGAGAAATAATATCTTATCTAAGAGAATATATGTAATATCATATCTTACCTAAATAATACGAGTACTAATACTAATAGTATCAATATCTACCTCAAATATACTCACCAAAAAAAAAAATGGAATTGTTATTTCATACTGAAGAGTTTATGGATCCCAAGTACCTAAGAGGGGGAGGGGGTGAATTAGGTACCTTTTAAAATTTTAACTCAAATTTTATTAATTAAAGAGAGTTAGACTTCGTGGACAACTAAATGCATAAAGAAGTGAAGACAGGTAAATGTAACAGTCAGTCTGACCGTGACAGATTTGCCTTGGCAAGAGTTTAAGCCACAGAGCAAATGTCACAGTATGGTAGACTGTGGTCTGACTGCCTCTATTTCTCTTAACCAAGGGTAATGTTACAGAGAAATATTACAGTATATCGACTGTTTCAATTACTTTGAAAAACACAACTAAAACTAATATTAATCCACGAACAAATGAGAGCGAAGCTAAACGACATGTGTTCTACTTTGTATGCAACGGAAGTAAAGAGAAGAACATGAACACATTGCGTTTTTGAATTGGTTCGGCCAACACTCTAAAGGCCTACGTCCAATGCTTTTCTTATTAATAATTGTTAAGTAATCTACTCCGAAAACTTAAACTCTTACAATAAGAACCCCATAACCTACTCCGGTTACGACTCTCGAGTGTGGAAGACTACTCCGTCTCCTAACTCTCCAATGACCTGCTCCGGTCACGACCAATAGCCTACTCTTTGAGTTTACGAGACTACTCCGTCTCTAACTCACCAATGACCTACTCCGGTCACGACTCTTAATAACTTAGAAAAGTTACAAGATTACAATCTAACCAAGTTAGACAAGAGTATTCAAGACTCAATGTAGCAGTTCGTTCGACTGTGACTTTTGAAGACTTTGAAAATATTTTGCAAAGAGTTTTAAGATAAAAACGTTTGATGAACAATTTGCAATGTGAAATTTGTGCTGAAAGTCTTGAGTATTGTGTGTGGTAAGCATCTCCTTAAATAGTGGAGCAAAGGGAAGATTGAACCTTCTTAAGAAGTCAACATTTTTTGAAATATACAAAAAGGTTGTAACTTTTTGTTACGTTTTATTTTGTAGTACCGCAAGCGTACGGGTATTGTAGCATACGGGTCGATCTCAGGGAGGTGAATGATTAATTACTAGCTAATTTCTGACTCGAGTTATCTACGCCGAATAAATTAAAATGGTGATTGTCTAACTAATGTCTAACAAACTAGTAGAGGTAATAAATCGAGATGAAATCAATAATTAAAAAGACCTAGAGCAGTGGTTCACCGTTAACATGGATTATCGATGCGATCAAAATGTTACACAACTTTGTCGAATTACCGTCTTGGGTGAGACTAGCATTCCAATTTTAATCAATACTTTAAATTCTCCGTCGAGACATAAAAAACCTATCTAGCATGTTATAAATCCTATTCTCATGGCACGAATAACAAAACTAGACGCATTAAGAATCGATACTAACATGTCCCAATTATTCCAATTCACTATTCTCATGTGAAAATTCAAATCTTATTTCGGTTCTCTAAATTAAAACCCGACTCTCGTCGTAATTAAAATTGAGTAGAAATTAATCGATAAAGATACAAACCTTTAGGCATGATTCATATGAAAAACATTCAACTCTCGTTGTAATGATAATCTAAACTCAAACCTAGCAATTCAAACTAATCAATCAATTATTAAGCACAACCGCAACAAACCCAATTCAATAATTCAACAAAGCGCGATTAAAATCATATCAAAGCATCAATAACCCATATTATCGGCTCACCGAGCCCTAGATAAAAAGACTACTCACAATTCATAATAAAAATAACAATCAACAAATAAAATAAAGAGTAGAGAATTAGAAAAACTTAGTCTTGAATAATGGATAAAATGATGAACGATCGTTTCTTCAAAGTCTTGAATAATAGAACTAAATTTGCATAAATCTAATAAAATTACCCAAGTATTGTATATGTAGTCTAGGAATAATATGGTTCTTCTAATAATAATAGGCATCAAATATAAGTAGGATAGAATAGAGGGGAGATCAAGAGTCACGCGGGTAGCTATTCGCTAGTAGCGGCACATTTCGCTACTAGCGGCACTTTGGAAGCTCCACAAATTGCATGAATTCTGATGAAGCCTCTACTAGCGGCAGTTTTGCTCTTCATCATCCGCTAGTAGCGGCACTTCAAAATTCTTTATTCTCTCTTCTTTGCTTTTCCTTTGATTTCCTTTTCTTCTTTTCTTCATGCGATCTTCAATATAACTCGGCATTCGACACGTGTAACACCAATATAATCCGGGCATAACACAAGAATTTCTCGGCTCTTCAAAATAGCTAGAACCGTCATCAAAAATCACATATTCACTCAAATCATGCAAGATCATCGGAAATCACTCAAATATCACTGTATCGTCCAAAATCCACTCTTAAACACTATAAATATGACGATATATACTCACAAGTAGTGCTAAAAATAGCACTTAACAAATTCCCCCATGCTAAACCTTTACTCGTCCTCGAGTAAACTCAAAAGGCATAAGACGATACCAATGCAAGGTCTAGCGAACTCCCTCACTCACAAAAAGTTAGCTCACAACTTCCTTCTTATATCGCCCTCACTACCTACTCCGAAATCGTCTAGCTTAGCATGGTCAACACCAAAAGATAAATCAAAGAGTCAAGTCAGTGTATGACTCCCCCATGCTAGCTCAAAAACACTCTCTAACCACAAGCCAATAATATCAACATTAATAAACATCAATTCACAAGCATATCCAAAAACGGGATCACAGCAACCAACGATCCCTACACACAATCCAATTCCAACACAAAATTACGACGCCAAAAAATGATCCTAATCCTAACCCTTACCTCCAAACGCCGTCTTCTTATGTCGCCGACCGCCATGATGTTTACTATTTGCCCATAGTACGGGATATTATGGCCCCTTTTCTTTCTTGCGGCTCTTTTTTTTTCCTTTTTTTTTCTTTATTCTTTTTTTTCATTTTTCACTTTTTTTTTTTCATTTTTTCTTAATCCCTCATTTTGCCTAGGCCGCCCTTTCGGGTTTTCAACCTAGCTTTTTCTTCTTATTTTTTTTTATGTACTCACTTTTTCCACTCTCAACCTCAATGTTGCCTAGAACGTCTGCCCTTGCAGATTTTCATTCTAGCGAGGCCTCCCATTTTTTTTGCCTAAGCCGCCCTTTCGGGTTTTCGACTTATCGGGATTTTTTTTTTTTTTTGAAAATAAATATATACAAAAGTGAAATATCCCTCCTCCATGCTTGAATCGAGCAATGTCCTCAATGCGACAAAGACAAAAATAAAATAGGAAAGAGGGGACAAATCACCTATCATGAAGAATCAGAGGAGTCTCCAGAAGGTTGACGAGAGCCACTACGTGCCTCCCGACGACTGTTAATATCGCTCCTCTCAGCTGCTAACTCTGCATAAAACTGCTCCGAAGGGGAAGTGTATGTGTTAGGATGTCTAGCCGATAAAAACTTGTCGAAACCTCGACACAACTCTAGCACTTCCCGCATAGCTAACCCTTGTTCCGCCCGCCAATCATCGACCTCTAATCTCCACATGTCGGACTCCCTAGAAGATGAAGCATGTGTGAATGAGGGAGAGGGTCTCTCGGTCGCAATTTCATCATCACTGCCATCCATAGCATCATCATCATTTTCTAGAACACGCTTCGCTACCCTTTTGTCACCCGGCTCCAAGAGAGTAAGTGGGTCACGTGGTATATATAAATCGATGGTCCTTGGCCCGGTAGGAATAGATTGCTCCGTAGAACGAGGCAATCGTAAGTAAGGTGAAGCTTTCGGACCACGTCTCCATAAAAAATAACCACGGGCCACCGAATCTTGAAGCATAAATGTACGCTCCAATGTATCAAAATCGAGCAAATGACCTCCCGTCACCGGTGTAACTGTGCTAGGAATAGTGACTCCCAAATGGGTAAGTATTAATGTAACCATGCCGCCCATGCTAATTTTTCCTTTAATGTTCTTCCTACACTTAAGGCAGCTAGATACAAACAGGTCAACCCAATCAGGCACCATCGAAGATTCGGGCATCAATGCCCACAAGTAACCCATTTCATTTTGACTAATCTTCGATGGTTCCCCTTGACAGAAAATCGCCATAGACCAAAATCGGTGAATCATACGGAGACATGGGTGAGGAATACTAGAGCTTACATCCCCCTTTCTCTTAATAGCTTGCCCCGTAATAGATGCCCAAAATATGCCCGAATCTCCACCTTTGAACGGATTCCACTCTTTTGTGCACTCCCCAACAAATCCAAAAATCTCTCGAAGCTTAGAATAGGAGATTTGATGGGAAGTTCCACCAAGTTTAAAATCAATAACTAGGCCCTCGGTTCTTTTTGAAGTTTTCAAGGTCGCCAAAAATTCCAAAGTATACCTAGTATACGTTGGTGCTTGTCGATCCAACAACCCTTCCATCCCCACTCTTTTCAACAACACCGACATAGGCTCTAGTAATCCTAACCGTGACAAAGTGTCTCGATCAAAGAATTTAGTTGGTAGGACATGACGGTTTGCTTGTCTCAAATTGGTGAGATAGACGAGCTCATCACCATTTATATGTGAAATACCCGGTGGAACCGAAAGATGCATCGTGAGAGTAGAGACGGTCTTAGACTTTGACTTGGACACGGGACCCTTGCCTTTTTTTACACTCCGTCCCATTTTTTTCACTCTTTTTTTTCACTTTTTTTTCACTTTTTTTTTTTTAGGGAAACTTACTAACTCACAATCAACCAAACTCTCTCAAATACTCTCACAGGACACTCACAGACACGGACTCAACAAAGCTCACACGACGCTCACACAATGACCAATTCAAATCCCGTCGTAAGATGACAATCACCTCACAAGAAAATTCCAAAAATTCCAAAGTATGTGTCGAAATGAGGAAAATTCACAGCCCACCACCAACACAATTCATATTCAACGGACACTATGTTTTTTTTTTCCTATGTCAACAATCAGTAACTTCAAATAATTGAAATTAGTAACTTCAAAGAAAAATCAAATTATTTATATACAAAAAGTTACTAATTGAAATTAAAAGATGAGACACAAATAGGCAAAGAATAATCAAACCTTCAATTGAGAGAAGAGAGCAAAGGAAACCGACGCCTATATCCACGTACGGACAGCAATTGCTTGATTCCGACTCCAATTTTGCCCCAAATTGCTCTTGGTAGTAAAACCCCAAAAGTTAGGGTTTTTGTTTTTTTTCTTCTTTTGGGTTCAATAGAGAAGGGAGGTGGTGGTAGAGGGCGGTGGTGGTGGTGAGTGGAAGGCAGTGATGGCGACGGCGGCGGGGGAGGGGGCGGCTGACTATGGTGGATGGTGGTGGTTGTCTTTCCTTTGCACACTATACGTTCTCCCTCTATTTTCTTATTTTGGTTTTTTTTTTTTTTTTTTTGTTTGTTTTATAGTTAATGAAGGAGAAGTATTGAATATACCTGCTCATGGACAAAAAAGAAGCAGCTAGTAGCGACAGTATCCGCTAGTAGCGGACATAAATCAACTTGTAGCATGAAAATTTGGTTGAGATGCTGAAAAAGCAGCTAGTAGCGGCTCAAATAGCCTTCCGTGGCCGCTACTAGCGGCCTTGTACTTGGAAATTGGAATTCCCGCTTCTTCGATCTGCAAAAATGAGTCAAATTAGCTATCTCGGACTCATTATAACACCGTATCACTCGTATTTTTGGATTTTTTTGATTTTTTTTTTTTGATTTTTTTTGATACAAATTAAAATAAAATTACAATAAAATAAAAATATGTACAACACGGGTTGCCTCCCGAGAAGCGCTTGTTTAGAGTCACGAGCTTGACTTCCTGTTTTTTTCAATTGAGGGTGGGAATGACGGGGAGTGTATAAATCACTTTCTCTGGAATCGGATCACCTGCAATATAGTGCTTGAGACGCGCACCATTGACCTTGAAACTCCCATTTTCATCACTAGAAACCTCGACCGATCCATATGGGAATACTTTGGTGACTCGGAATGGTCCGGACCACCTCGAGCGCAGCTTGCCCGGAAATAGTTTAAGTCGTGAGTTAAATAGAAGAACTAAATCCCCTTCATGAAATTCACGCCTCAAAATTCTATTGTCGTGCCATCTTTTTGTCCTCTCCTTATAAATTCGAGCGTTCTCGTAAGATTCAAGGCGAATCTCATCGAGTTCATTCAATTGCAAAAGACGGCGTTCTCCCGCACTCTTGTAGTCGTAATTAAGAGCTTTGATGGCCCAAAATGCACGATGTTCTAATTCGACCGGGAGATGACAAGATTTCCCATACACCAATCAAAATGGTGAAGTACCAATTGGTGTCTTGAATGCGGTGCGATAAGCCCATAATGCATCGTCAAGTTTCATTGACCAATCTTTTCTCGAGCTTGCGACCGTCTTTTCTAAGATAGTTTTAATCTCGCGATTGGAGATTTTAACTTGTCCACTTGTTTGTGGATGATACGGGAGCCCAAATCGGTGTTGAACACCATATTTCCTCAACAATGCTTCTAGCTTCTTCTCAATAAAATGAGTCCCATTATCACTTATCAACACTCTAGGGACACCAAATCGGGGAAATATAACCTTTTTGAAAAATTTGGCCACGACTTTGCCATCATTAGTGGGTGTAGCGAAGGCTTCCACCCATTTAGAAACGTAGTCGACCGCGACAAGGATATATTTATTCCCATAAGAGGAGGGGTAAGGGCCTTGGAAATCGATTCCCCACACATCAAATAATTCAACCTCCAATATAAAATTAAGAGGCATCTCGTTCCGCCTTGAGATATTCCCGGCCCGTTGACAACGATCACATGACTTTACAAATTGTGCAACGTCCTTGAATAAAGAGGGCCAATAAAAACCACATTGAAGAATCTTCGCGGAGGTTTTCGTTGTACTAGCATGCCCTCCAGTTGGCATATCATGACAATGAGAAATAATCGATGTCATTTCCTCCTTGGGTACACACCTACGAATAATTCCATCGGCACACGACTTGTAGAGATGTGGGTCATCCCAATAATAGTGCTTAGCATCGTGATAGAATTTCTTGCGTTGGTATGAACTTAAACCTTTAGGAAGAATCCCACAAGATAAGTGGTTCACAATATCGGCATACCATGGCAATTCGGACTCGAGAGCAACAATAGAATAAAGGTGATCGTCCGGGAAGGAATCATCAATGGGTAACTTATCATCATCTTCTAACAATAGGCGAGATAGGTGGTCAGCTACCACATTCTCGGCGCCTTTCTTATCTTTGATCTCTATATCAAACTCTTGAAGCAATAGAATCCAACGTATCAAGCGGGGTTTAGCATCTTTCTTTTGCAACAAATACTTAAGTGCCGCATGATCCGTATGAACAATAACTTTCGAACCTACAAGGTAGGACCGAAACTTCTCAATGGAGAACACAATAGCTAACAACTCCTTCTCAGTTGTGGTGTAATTAGCTTGAGCAGGATCAAGAGTTCTACTAGCATAGTAAATGGCATGGAGTTTGCCATCTTTCCTTTGGCCAAGCACGGACCCAACAGCGTGATCACTAGCATCACACATCAACTCAAAGGGAATAATCCAATCCGGTGGTTGGATAATAGGTGCTGATGTGAGAGCCTTCTTCAACCTGTCAAAAGCCTCAAGACACGCAATAGAAAACACAAAAGGGGTGTCCTTGGCTAATAGTTCTGTTAGTGGGCGGGCAATTTTTGAAAAATCTTTTATGAATCGACGGTAAAACCCCGCATGACCGAGAAAACTTCGCACCCCTTTCACATTAGTAGGGGGTGGGAGTCCCTCGATGACTTCCACTTTGGCTCTATCGACCTCGATACCCCGATTAGATATAATGTGTCCTAAGACTACACCCTCTTGCACCATAAAATGGCACTTTTCCCAATTCAAAATAAGATGAGTTTCTTTGCATCTATGAAGCACTCTAGTCAAATTTTGTAAACAAGTGTCAAAGTTAGTGCCATAGACCGAGAAATCATCCATGAAAACTTCCATGATGCGCTCTACGAGATCAGAAAAGATAGCCATCATGCACCGTTGAAAGGTAGCGGGAGCATTGCACAATCCAAACGGCATTCTACGATAAGCAAACGTGCCATATGGACATGTGAATGTCGTTTTCTCTTGGTCACTTGGATGGATGGGGATTTGGAAAAAACCAGAATAACCATCCAAGTAACAAAAGAATGAGTGTTTTACCAACCTTTCAAGCATTTGATCTATGAATGGGAGGGAGAAGTGATCTTTTCGGGTGGCTTTATTCAATTTCCTATAATCGATACACATGAGCCAACCCGTCACCGTTCTAGTAGAAATCAATTCATCTTTATCGTTCTTAACAACGGTCATGCCACCTTTTTTTGGAACCACTTGAACCGGGCTCACCCATGCACTATCGGAAATAGGATAGATGATCCCCGCGTCAAGCAATTTCAAAACCTCTTTCTTGACAACCTCTTTCATGTTAGGATTAAGGCGTCGTTGCGATTCAATAGAGGTGACATGATCGTCTTCAAGCAAAATACGATGCATACAAAAAGATGGATTGATTCCTTTGATATCATCAATGGTATACCCAATAACACTCTTGTATTTACGAAGAACATCAAGCAATTTCTCAAGTTGAGTGTCATTAAAGTTAGCATTGACAATAACCGGATAAGTAGAATTAGCACCCAAAAAAGCATGTTTCAAATTTGGGGGAAGGGGTTTTAATTCTACTATAGGAGGATTAGGACGTACCTCGGGTGTAGACTCCAACGATAATACCTTAAAAGAAGGACCATGATCATAATAAGAGGGAGAGGAATCAAGGAGTTGAGTATATGAAAGCACCTCTATGTCATCGGTATTATTGTCCTCAACTAAGCAACTTTGGAGTGGGTCAGTAGATGCATCACCCAAAGCTCTTTCTTCAACTAGTTTGTCGATAACATCAACACGGTAACATACCTCTTTCAATGTTGGTTGCCCCATAGATTTGTGGAGTTCGAATTCCACCTTTTCATTGCCAACACACATTGAAAGTTTACCACCCTTCACATCGATAAGTGTACCGGCGGTGGCTAAGAATGGTCTTCCAAGTATAATTGGAATTTGGATATCCTCCTCCATATCCATGACAACAAAATCACAAGGGAGCACCAATTTCCCAACTTGAATGGGCACATCCTCAATAATACCAAGAGGGTATCTTACCGATCTATCGGCCAATTGAAGAGATATTAAAGTGGGTTTCAATTCACCCATATGAAGTTTCTCACAAATGGACAATGGCATTAGACTCACACTAGCTCCAAGATCACACAATACCTTTTGGATAGTCACATTACCAACCGAGCATGGAATAGAAAAACTACCCGGGTCTTGCATCTTCTTTGGTAACTTGTTTTGCAATATAGCACTACATTCCTCCGATAGAGCAACAACATTATGCTCTACTAGTCTCCTCTTGTTTGATAGAAGGTCTTTGAGAAACTTGGCATAAGAAGGTATCTCGGATATAGCTTCCAAAAATGGGATATTAATATGAAGCTTTTTCAAAATTTCAATGAACTTACCATACCTTTGCTCTAGCTTCTCTCGTGCCAACCTTTGTGGAAAGGGAATATGAGGATAATGTACCCTCGCGGGTGTAGATGTGTCGTCGGCTTGCTTATCCTTTTCCACTTTCTCAATTGGAGCATCTTCAATACTTGGCTCTACCTCGGTCTCATCCACTACCACAATCTCCGGCTTGCTTACTTTGGTTGGTCGCACCGGATCTTCAAGTTGCTTCCCACTTCTCAAAGTAACCGCATTTATCTGTCCCTTGGGATTTACTTCGGTGTTCCCCGGGAATTGTCCACCCGACTTAGACAAAAGATTGATTTGTTGAGCCATTTGGGCCATTTGAGTTTCGGTCATTTTTTGAGAAGCCTTAATTTGAGAAATTGAAGTCGAGAACTCATCATTCTTCTTGTCTTGATTTTGCATATATTGAGTTTGTTGAGCAAGGACTTGCTCTAACATCAACTCCATATTAGACTTTGGTGGAGCTTGTTGTGGAATCGGTTGAACTTGTTGAATCGGTGGAGTTTGTTGTGGTCGGAACATAGGCTTTTGCCCATAGCCCGGAGGTTGGTTGAAAGGCCTAGAAGATTGTTGGTGGTGCGACAAAGGTCCATGAGCATTGTTGTTTTTCCAAGAGAAATTTGGATGATGGGCCCAACCGGGATTGTATGTATTCGAATATGGATCAAATTGTTGCTTTTGATAAAGAGCATTAGCTTGTTCCACCATTGACACATTTCCACAATCAGTTGAATCATGACCCCGAATACCACACAAATGACACGTAGAAATCGATGAACTCGAACCACCTAGGCTAATCTTGGAAATTTGTTGAGATAAATCATCAAGCCTTGTGTGCACCATGTTCAAGTCATTGTTTTCTACCTTCCTTCCTCGCACTTGACGGTCACTAACCCAATGATATGTATTTGCGGCCATTTCCTCAATTAGTTCTTTAGCCTTATTCCATGGTAGACTATCTAAGCTACCTCCAGCAGCAGCATTAAGACTCATCTGAGATTCCGGCTTCACACCATTATAGAATGTAAGGACAAGAAGGTAATTAGGAATACCATGATGTGGACATTGACGTTGGAGTTCCTTAAACCGTTCCCAAGCTTCATATAATGATTCATTCTCATGTTGAATGAATGAGCTAATATCATTGCGTAGCTTTGCAGTCTTACCCGGTGGAAAGAACTTGTGAAGGAACGCGGTGGAGAGCTTGTCCCATGTATCAAAAGAGCCGGCATCACAATTTCGCAACCATTCTCTAGCCCTATCTCGTAATGAATATGGAAACAACCGCAATCGAATAGCATCATTGGAGACCCCATTAATCTTCACATTGTCGCAATTTTCAAGGAAAGTATTGATGTGCTCATTAGGATTTTCCGTTAGTGACCCACTAAATTGATTTTGTTGAACAAATGAAATCAATGAAGTCTTCAGCTCAAAATTGTTTGCTTCCACAGCGGGTCTCGTAATGCTCGAATTGAGCACAACTTAAGGAGCACTTTCATCCTTAATAGACGTCATAGTAATTTCTACCTCGGTTTCAGTGACTACTTCCTCAATATTAAGAACTACTTCCTCGGGTTCTGGCTCACGTTGAGCCTGCTTCTTCTTTCTCTCTGCGTTTCGTCTTCTAGCGGTGGCTTCGATCTCGGGGTCAAATTCGTATAAACCCTTCGATTTACTCCTGCGCATAAAGATCACAATACGTAACTAGAGAAATATTAGTAACAAAGAAAGCGTACCAATGTACGCGGAAAAAGACGTAATCTAACAAATCAAAAATCTAAGCTAATATTAATCCGTTACCTCCCCGGCAACGGCGCCAAAAACTTGTTACGTTTTATTTTGTAGTACCGCAAGCGTACGGGTATTGTAGCATACGGGTCGATCTCAGGGAGGTGAATGATTAATTACTAGCTAATTTCTGACTCGAGTTATCTACGCCGAATAAATTAAAATGGTGATTGTCTAACTAATGTCTAACAAACTAGTAGAGGTAATAAATCGAGATGAAATCAATAATTAAAAAGACCTAGAGCAGTGGTTCACCGTTAACATGGATTATCGATGCGATCAAAATGTTACACAACTTTGTCGAATTACCGTCTTGGGTGAGACTAGCATTCCAATTTTAATCAATACTTTAAATTCTCCGTCGAGACATAAAAAGCCTATCTAGCATGTTATAAATCCTATTCTCATGGCACGAATAACAAAACTAGACGCATTAAGAATCGATACTAACATGTCCCAATTATTCCAATTCACTATTCTCATGTGAAAATTCAAATCTTATTTCGGTTCTCTAAATTAAAACCCGACTCTCGTCGTAATTAAAATTGAGTAGAAATTAATCGATAAAGATACAAACCTTTAGGCATGATTCATATGAAAAACATTCAACTCTCGTTGTAATGATAATCTAAACTCAAACCTAGCAATTCAAACTAATCAATCAATTATTAAGCACAACCGCAACAAACCCAATTCAATAATTCAACAAAGCGCGATTAAAATCATATCAAAGCATCAATAACCCATATTATCGGCTCACCGAGCCCTAGATAAAAAGACTACTCACAATTCATAATAAAAATAACAATCAACAAATAAAATAAAGAGTAGAGAATTAGAAAAACTTAGTCTTGAATAATGGATAAAATGATGAACGATCGTTTCTTCAAAGTCTTGAATAATAGAACTAAATTTGCATAAATCTAATAAAATTACCCAAGTATTGTATATGTAGTCTAGGAATAATATGGTTCTTCTAATAATAATAGGCATCAAATATAAGTAGGATAGAATAGAGGGGAGATCAAGAGTCACGCGGGTAGCTATTCGCTAGTAGCGGCACATTTCGCTACTAGCGGCACTTTGGAAGCTCCACAAATTGCATGAATTCTGATGAAGCCTCTACTAGCGGCAGTTTTGCTCTTCATCATCCGCTAGTAGCGGCACTTCAAAATTCTTTATTCTCTCTTCTTTGCTTTTCCTTTGATTTCCTTTTCTTCTTTTCTTCATGCGATCTTCAATATAACTCGGCATTCGACACGTGTAACACCAATATAATCCGAGCATAACACAAGAATTTCTCGGCTCTTCAAAATAGCTAGAACCGTCATCAAAAATCACATATTCACTCAAATCATGCAAGATCATCGGAAATCACTCAAATATCACTGTATCGTCCAAAATCCACTCTTAAACACTATAAATATGACGATATATACTCACAAGTAGTGCTAAAAATAGCACTTAACACTTTTATCAATGAAGCATAAGGAAGGCAATCTTGAAGAAGAGGAGCAAGGAAAGCAACTAAAACCTTTACCAAATGTGTAGGAGTGAAAGGGTTCTCGGTTGGGACAAGCATAAACAAGCCAAACACACTTTTTGAGGTTAACTCTTTGGGAGAGAGAGAAGCCTATCTTTTGTTGTTTGGTAAAAAGTTTTCCAACCATATTGGGGTTTATTTGGGAAAGTGTTTTGATGACACAAAATCAGTTGCTTGCATACCACAACAAACTCCAAAGTCACTTTTGAAAAGATTTGAAAGAGTAAAACTTTAAGGCTTGAAATCTTTTCTTTTAGATGAAGCATGTCGAAAAGAAGTAACAGTCAACCAGACTGTTACAAACAGTTTGGTTGGCTAGTTACTTGAACTAACTACAATGTGCCAAAAACTCTTATCTTTACAAAGTGACACTTATTGACATTCTTGATTCTTCGGGTAGCTTGTCTTGATCTTCAATCAATCATTCTCAACATTCATAAACTAATTCTCGATTAAGCACAACCTGAAAAGTTTGAACTAAGAAAACACAAATTAAATAGGCTAGTCATCATCAACAACCCAACACATACACGGTTTTACTACTTTGTACACAGTTTGTCATTATTTTTTCCATGTTTACCCTTCCCTTTCAAAAAACATCTCTTCTAAAAAACTTCATTAATCCTATACAAATTAATCAAACACTTCACCGTTATCGAAATCTATTCGAAATGGAACACGTAATTAAATTGTTAACAATCTCATTAATTTCTTATTAATAGTTTAATTATATCGTTAATCTAGGGTTTAGTAATTACAATATTTCAATCAACGTCATTTCGTTGTGTGCGCGATTGACGGTTCCACGAGTGGGTGGGTCGAAGTAAGTTGTGTGGATGGTTGTGGGTGAGGATGGTGTTAGGGACGGTGGTTCACGGTTGTAGTATTTTACGGCAAGGTAGGTATGGGGTTTGGGGCTTTGTCAGGGGAAATGGGGAATGCTTCGTTCTTTTTTTTTTTTTTTTTTTTTTTCATATTATTATTAATTTATATTCTATGTAATTTATTGTAACATTTTTCATAGAATTTGTATTTTTTAGAATTATCGTATTACTTTTTGGATTTATTGATCTCAATATTCATACTCCCTCCGATTACCTATGTTCTTCCCTATTTCCTTTTTGGGTTGAGTTTGATTTTCTTCCCTCTTTCCATTTAAGGAAAGTTTTACCTCTTTATTAATTAATATAATATTCATCTCTCCTACTTTTTCACCACACTTTTTCTCATTTAATTAATATAATATTCTTTTTCCTACTTTTTCATTCTACTTTTTCCCATTTAATTAATATAATATTTCTCTCTCTTACTTTTTCATTCCACACCCATTATTCTACTAATATAATTACTCCTTCCTTATTTTCTTCCCAAAAAGAAAGGGGAAGAACACAGGTAATCGGAGGGAGTATATGATTTGATTGGGGATGCTTGAATGATTTTTTTGGTTCACTCTCAAATGAAAGGGGGAATGAGAGTGACGAATTCGAAAATTGCGTGTACAATGAAGTAAAACTCGTGTATGAAATAGCACGTCCCAAAAAAAAAAATTCTACCTCAGATATTTTCTTAGAGAGCCTATTCAAAAACATACTCCCTCCCCACCATAACCATAATGATGGCTGTTATCAGAAACAGCAGCTCCAGCGCGAGCATTATATTGCAAGCCCAAGCGTTGATGAACGCAAAAGCTGTGGCTGCATCAGCAATCTTATGTGAAATGCAGACACTGATGGCCATACCGCCACATGAAAAACGGTTCACTTGGACTGCTGTCAGTGTTAGGCTATTAGTACGTACTGCTGCTGAGAGGTGGAAAAGGTAATAGCTTTATTAATTCCTCCGCGTCTGGATTGGCTATAACTTCCGCCAGGCTAGCTAATGCATCAGCTTCGTAAAACTCAACGCCTTGGTCGTTGCAGTTGATCCATGATTTGCTGCCTTCCACCGTTCGGCCGGCTAGTGGGTAGAAGTAGAACTGAGGCAGCGTCTGGGAGAGGGAGTTTTTGAGCAGTAATGTGGATGTGGTGATGGTGGTTTGAGTTTTGTAAAAGAAGATGTAAGGCATGTGAACAGGAGGAGCATACTGGTCTATAAACGAGAGTTGCAGGATCTTGAGCTGTTTCAGAACAAGGCTTGATCATTTCTTTTGATTTTACTTCTACTTTGAATGTTTCCATTTTTTTTCTGTTTTTTTTTTTTTTTTTTTTTTTTTTTTTTTTGCTCTTTTGGTTCTTGTATATACTAGCTTGGATTTATCTCAACCTTTATACTGAGTACAAGTTACACCCATTTCTGAAAACTAATTTAATTTTGGAGAAATTATTGTGAATTAATTAGTTGACGAAATCAGATCACGACTCACGAGTAGCATCTTTCATGACCTTACTATCAACTAATCTAATTCACATCCGTCTCAATTAATGCGACTCATGTGTGCAGTTGATTAACACTAGTAGTACACTACTATACTGCTACAATTATTATTATTATTATTACAATTAAGTACATGGCGAAGCATGTATGGTGGCAGCTATCATGCATCCTCTCCATATTTTATGCAAAGCGTAAGGAATGCATGCAGTTTAATTACTCTAGTCAATCCTCTTGAAGTCTTAACCAGCCAGCAGAGAATGAAGTTAACCAGCTAAGCTAATTGGTTTTAACCCGTCAACTCTCCATGCAATTCCTATATTCTCTTCATCAACGAACTAAGATAACACATCATTCATATATACTCCCTCCGGTTTTTTATTTTTGCCCCGTATTCCTTATTAGGTAAGTTTTTATTTTTTGCCCCATTTCTTAACTTTCCTTTTTTGTCCTATATATATTACCATATTGTCCTTATGCTTTTCTTTATTTACACAATTTGCCATTGTATTTACACACTTATACCTTTATGTTTGATGAGACATTGTGCCTAGTCACCAAAATTCATCATCAATTCTTTCTTTATTCATACTTTATCAATTTTCTTAATTTCTGTGCAAAAGGGAATAGGGCGAAAATTAAAAATCGGAGGGAGTATATATATATATATATATATATATATATATATAATTGCAGTTATTTAATACTTATTCTAAGAAAAAGACCTGGGGCCATGGCCTATGTTTGCCTAAAGGTAGCTTCGTACGATATTATCACCAGAAATTGAAATATTAGCCATATTTCCATACTTAATTAGAAATATCAATGTCATTCTTGCTTAATCCTCTATTTACTAAAAGAATAACACTTACTAAACTTTTCCCTCCAAAATGCACCAATTTCTAAATAAAGAAGTAGACATTCACAACATATTCAATGTCATTAATGACATTTATAGGAATAAATTTAGAAATTTTATGATATGATTTTTTTAACTTTGTGACAAAAAAAATAATTTTTATGAATTGCAATTTTATTTTCAAGATGAATTTTTTACTTTATTTTTTTTAAATTACAAAATACAAAGCAGTATATCATTAAACTCCTTATGAAAAAGTTTCACAAATTATAGAGAAAGAAATTTCCATTTTGTAAAAATATCATTTATTTACGACATATTGTTTTCATATCGTTTTGATAAATATTGAGGAGAGAAGTATGACGGACTCGAGAAACATGAATGACATATTAAAAAAAGAGTGGAGTAGTATTAATGTTTGAATACACATTTTATGGTACTATTAGTTAAACTCTCTATTTTGATTAGTTTATTTTCAATTTATTTTCTCAAAATAAAATATTAAAATGAAAAATATGAGAAAATAATGAATTGCTAATCAAAATTTATTTCGTATAAATCCCCTATATACTAAAAGAATAACAACTTTCCAAAATTTTCCTGCCAAAATGCATTATTTCTAAAGATGAAAGTTAAACAAAGATTACTTTAAAAAATAGATTGGTAATCCATTACATTTCATCGATGGTAATAAAATCATCAAAATGGTAAATTTATAGTATAGTCATTCTTAGCTTCACACTAGAAAAATATATTCGATTCTTTTTCTAAATAACGTTTTTGTTTTTCGAGTTGAATCTCTGAACATTAATTTTTATAAAAATGTGAAAATAATCCAATTTCTATTTCATAAAAAAAAAGTAATATATATGAGGGAAATTAAATGTCTCGAAATATGAGAATAACATAAATAAAAAATTTCATCTAAACATATATTTATTAATTTTACTCATTACCTTAAGTGCTTATCAATTTGAAATTATTTTCTCAAAATTGAGCAAGGTAAACATTAATATACCTCCAATTTAAAATCTTTAATTAGTATGCTACAAAGTAACTGACGGGGGTCGGCACCACAGCTATGGTCGGCAGCCGGCGAGGTTAGGACCGAGTCGTCACCCCTCCAGCCAGGGCCCACCGGCTCTCTCCAGCCGGAGAGGGGCCATCGGTCTAGCTAGGGGTCCGGCGGCCGACCTTCACATCTCGAGTCCTATAAATACCCCCAAGACATCCGTATAGCAGGGGGGAGAAGAAAAACACAACATTCACCAACATGTCATCCACACAAGACATCTCTCTAGAAAGTTAAGTAATATCCTCCATAACCTTATCTCTACCCTCCAATCCACATCACTGACTTGAGCGTCGGAGAGGCAACCTCGGAACCCCTCCGAGGCCCTTGTTTGCTCCCTGTGCAGGTCCGGCACTCTGAGCCTCATATATCGGGAGAGGAGGATCGCCGGCCATACCCGGCGGGAGGTATATGATTGTTTGATACCCAAACAATTTGGCGCCGTCTGTGGGGACTTTGAACAAAAAAGGTCCTCGCTTTAAGAAAACAAAATCGTCAAAACATTACGATGACGACTCGCGACACCATAGACACCCCTGCTGAGGCGGAAGCCGAGCTCGAAATTGCGAGAACATCCCCACCGGAGGACCAAGCCCGGGACAAGGACAAAGGTAAAGGCCACTTGGCCTCAACGTCCGCGCCAGCAGAGGTGCCCCCTGCAGTCATTCCGTTGAACACTTTCACCCCCGAGCAGCTGTCAGCCACTCAGCTCTTCCTCGCTGCCCTTCTGGGGGCGACGACTCCGTCAACACCCGCCTTGCAGCGCGCGAAAGAAACCCCTCAGCCTACCACCAGGATCTTCCAAAGGGCCGACGTTTCGCCAAGGGAGCTCTTCCCCGAACTGCCAAGGACGATGGCACTGGAAGAAAGGAAACAGAGATACCTGGAAAAAAGCAGACACCTTGATGATGAGCGTATCAGGCTACGTCGTCGCCGGCCAAAACACCGATCCAGGGATCCTTCGCCGGCCTGCCCCAGGGCGGACTCGGGCACCCCGACACCATCCAATATCGGGAGTGAGAACAGCGAGTCCCCCACAAGTAGCAGGCGCCGCGAAAGGAGCCGAAGTCATAACCCGACCATACATCACCGGCTGGGTCCAGGGACCCAAAGGGCCAGGAAGGACCGCAGCCCCCTGAGGACGGTTCATCACCGACTGGGCCAGAGAGAGAGAGATGGAAGGCCTACAAAAACCGTCCAAGACCGGCTAGGCCCTAGGGAACGTGAAAGAAGGAACGCCAGCCCCGAGGAACGAGGCTCGGTATTCACCCGGCTAACGAACAGCGCAGCCCGAGAAAACAGGTCCGTACCTCAGGAGAGGTCCGATCAAGAGACATTCGTGACATGCCGATCCGGCAGAAACACGTCCGCCTCCCACGAAGAGGGGGAGGGCGAATCGAAACTGGCAACGCCCGGCGTAAAAGCACAAAAGAGAGGACGGCCGACGGTATCGCCGTTTCACCCAGATATTACGGAGCACCCCATGCCCATGGTTAAGGTACCCAATATCCAATTCGACGGAACCGCCGACCCGGAAGACCACTTGGCGACATACGAAAGTTACATGGCCATGTACGAGCTCGATGACGCGGTATGGTGCCGAGTGTTCCCCACCACTCTCACAGGATACGCCCAATCATGGTTCCGGGGATTACCCCGGGAGTCCATTCGAAGTTTCAGAGACCTCAGCACGGCCTTCATAGACCAATATGCCGGAAGCCGGCGCAGGCAGATCGTGACGGTAGATCTAATGACCATGAAGCAAGGGCCAAAAGAGACCATCAGGGAGTATGTTAGAAGATTCGACTTAGAGTGCCAACAAATACGGACAATCGATGCGTCAACGGCCGCCTGCGCCCTGACCCATACGATGACAGAAGGGCCTCTCAAGAGCCACTTACTCAGAGAGAGAGACCTACCTCACTGGTCGAGGCTCGACGAATCGTGGAAGGGTACATGAACGAAGAGGATTACAAAGCACGGCGTGAGGACCCATCACCCCCAAGGGTCCGACGTCCACCTTTAGAAAGAACCCGGAGCCCGGTAGGCCAAAAGGAGCCCCAAATAATACCGAATAGGAGCCGCGGAGAGAAAAGGTCGGAGGGAAGTCGTAGAGAAAGGTTTGACCGTTACACCGCGTTGATCCGGCCCCGGGCGGAAATTTACGAGATAGAGAAGAACAACAAAAAATGGGGAGTCCCGCGCCCCATCAGACCCGGAGCGCGTGATGATCCGAAAAAATACTGCGCTTTTCACAGCCAGACAGGACACACAACAGAAGAATGTCGGAACCTGAAGGACGAAATTGAAGACCTCATACGCCGCGGCTCTTTGGCGGCATATGAAGCCAGAGGCCAGCGTGTCGCCACCAATAACAACACCGGCAACAGTTACGGCCAGGGTGCGGTTGCCGGCAATCCCAGGGAAAGAGCCGAGAAAGAAAAGGAACACAATGTCATCAATACGATAGATAAAAGGGAGGAGGAAGCCGGGACCAGCAGGAGGCAGATCAAGAACCACTTGAGAGAGCTAACCCGACATATATGCTACGCCGGTGAGTCTAAGGAAAAGACTATCCCAACTCTCAGTGTCACAGCAGATGACTACAAGCGAGTGACCTACCCCCACAGTGACCCCCTGGTATTGGCCGTCAAAATAGGCGACCACACGGTCAAAAGGTGCATGATAGACACGGGCGCCTACACCAACTTACTATACAAGGAGGCGTTCGAACAAATGGGCTTCGGGAAACGCCATCTCAACCCAACGGCCGGCGCATTGTACGGGTTTTCGGGGACCGGAGTCGTCCCCATGGGAACTATCGACCTACCGGTCACGTTCGGGGAAGGAATAGACGCCAAGACAACCACGGCCCAGTTCGTAGTAGTCAACGCCAAATCCGCCTACAATGCGTTAATAGGCCGGATAACCCTGGATGGGATAGATGTCCATACGTGCCCTGACACTGGCGTACGTCACTAACAGGAACACTCAGGGAAAATTACACGGAGACCAGGACTCTGCCAGGAGCTGTAACTCAGTAGCCCTCAAGCGATCACAAGAAGAAATGAGAGGGAAGAGAAAAGCCACCCACGAGGCCGAGCAAAGACAGCCGGCCCCCAAAACCCTTAAGATAAAAGGAACGAACGATCCCGGCTCCGAGCGCATAGAGCCAGGCGGAGGGAGCATGGCGATAAACCTAGACCCGGGCCGGTCCGTCCTCATAGGAACCAACCTAGATCCCGGTTACCAAGAGCGCCTCGTCAGCCTCCTGAAGGCTAACACCGACGTCTTCGCATACTCAGCTGATGAAATGACAGGGGTAGACCCGGAAGTAACGGTGCACAGGCTAAACGTAGATCCTGCTTTCCGACCAGTAAAGCTGAAGAAGAGAAGCATGTCGGCAGAGAAAGACGACGCTATCCGATGTGAGGTCGACAAACTGATAAAAGCCGGGTTTATAGAAACCTGCAACTACCCCGAGTGGCTGGCAAACGTGGTGATGGTGAGAAAGTCGTCAGGCGCCTGGCGGATGTGCGTCGACTTCACCAACCTGAACAAAGCATGCCCAAAAGACTGCTACCCTCTCCCAAGAATCGACCAACTAGTGGACGCCACCAGCGGACATACCATGCTAAGCTTTCTTGACGCCTTCTCCGGATACCATCAAGTCTTCCTGTGGGAGCCAGACAGGGTCAAGTGCGCGTTTATTACCAGCGCCGGGACATTCATGTACAAAATGATGCCTTTCGGACTGAAAAACGCAGGTGCCACCTACCAGAGACTGGTAGACAGAATCTTCAAAGGTCAGAGGGGTAGGAACATGGAAATATACGTGGACGACGCGATCGTAAAGAGCAAAACAGACGGCGATCATCTCGACGATCTAAGGGAAACATTCCAATCGCTGAGAAAGTACAAAATGAAGTTGAACCCTCAGAAGTGCACATTCGGGGTAAGGTCCGGAAAATTCCTAGGCTTCCTAGTAAGCGCTAGAGGAATAGACGCCAACCCGGAAAAGGTCCAGGCCATTCAAGGCCTACCAGAGACAAAAACTATTAAAGATATACAGAGACTCACGGGAAGAATGGCGGCTCTGGCCCGTTTCATCTCAAGGGCGGCCGATAAATCCACCCCTTTCTTCGGAGTCCTCAAAGGCAACAAGCACTTCAAGTGGGGGGAAGAGCAAAGGACGGCGTTCGCTAACTTAGAAGAACACTTAAAGACCCTGCCGACGCTGGCACGGCCAACCGAGGGTGAGAAGTTATATGTCTACATAGCTGTCACCAATGTCACAATAAGCGCCGTCATCCTCAGAGAAGAGGAGAAAGCCCAGCAACCGATATATTTCATCAGCCACGCGTTGGGCCCAGCGGAAAGAAACTACCCCATGGTAGAAAAGGCAGCATACGCCATAGTCGTGGCCGCCCGAAAGTTGCGCCCCTACTTCGATGCACACCCGGTAACCGTCCTCACAAACATGCCCCTGGAGAAGGCACTGGAAAAGTTTGAGAAGTCCGGGCGAATGTTGAAATGGGCCGTGGAGCTGAGCGGTCTAGGGATCACCTACCAGTCGAGGACGGCGATAAAAGCCCAGGCGCTAGCGGACTTCATAGCCGAATGTTCCCACTCGGAGGACGACGACCCACCATCGGGGGCATGGGAGGTCTTCACCGATGGCTCGTCCACCAGCAACGGTTCCGGAGCCGGTGTCGTCTTAACAAGTCCCGACGGCGAAGAATTCGAGCACGCGCTAAGATTCATTTTTCAGGCATCCAACAATGAAGCCGAATACGAAGCTGTGTTAGCCGGTATCCACCTAGCCCGGGCGGCCGGAGCCAAACGAATTGTACTATCAACTGACTCACAACTGGTGGTGAACCAAATTAACGGGGAGTACGAAGCCAGGGAGCCCTCGATGACACTCTACCTAAAGAAAGTAAAAGAGGAGTTATCCCAACTCCAATCATACGAGATCAAGCAAGTGCCTAGGTCCCAGAATAACCGGGCAGACGCATTGTCAAAACTCGCCAGTTCGAGCTTACAAGATATCAGACGCTCGGTCTGGGTAGACGTCCGGCAGGAAAAAAGCATCGCAGTGTCCGAAGACGGCCATGACGACGTCCTCAACATAGAGCTCAAAAGCGATAACGATTGGCGGACACCCATCATCGAGTATATCCTGAACAAACAACTGCCAGAAGACCCCGCCACAGCTAAACGAATGCCCACGACAGCCGCAAGATACATGATATTGGACGAGCAGCTATACAAGAAAGGAACAGCTGCTCCAATACTAAGATGCTTGAAACCAGAGGAGGCGGCAGAAGTACTGGACGACATCCACTCGGGGATGTGCGGACACCACATAGGAGGCAGAAACCTAGCGCATAAAGCTGTCAGAGCAGGCTACTACTGGCCAACCGCCATACACGATGCTCGAGAACTAACCAAAAAGTGCAGAAATTGCCAAATCCATTCACCAGTAATCCACGCGCCGGCAAGGGACCTGCAGCCCATCCTGAGCCCTATCCCCTTCGCCCAATGGGGTATGGATATACTAGGACCCTTCCCTACAGCAACCGGGAACAGGAAGTTCGTAATTGTGGCGGTGGATTATTTCTTAAAATGGATAGAAGCGGAAGCCGTCCCTAATATCACGGAACCGGCCGTGCGCAAAATAATATGGCGAAACGTCATAAAACGGTTCGGCGTACCTAAGGTACTGGTCTTCGATCATGGCCGGCAATTCGACAACCCTCCATTAAGAGAATGGCTAGGAGGATTTGGGACTGCGGTGGCATACTCAGCCGTCTGCCACCCGCAAACCAACGGCCAGGCCGAGGCGGCCAACAAACAAATCCTCAACGGACTGAGAAAGATGCTGGAGGACCTAAAAGGGAGATGGGCGGATGAGTTACCAAGTGTCCTGTGGTCCCTAAGAACGACACAGAAGGCGGCAACAGGACACTCGCCGTTCGGCCTAGTATATGGGGCAGAAGCCCTCCTCCCCATAGAAACGCGCCTTCCCTCCGCCCGTAGCAAATACTATGAGGGCGGCAGGAATGAGACGGCCATGGAAGAAGCCTTGGACCTGGTGGAGGAAACCAGGGAGGAGGCACGCGTAAACTTAGTAGCATATCAACAACGCATGAGAAAGGCCTACAACCAGAGGGTAAACCACCGAAGGTTCCAAATGGGTGACTTAGTCCTGAGGAAATCCGCGGCAGTCGGCAAGGCAAACGAACACGGAAAGCTCAGCGCCAACTGGGAAGGGCCATACGAGATCACTAAGGTCCTAGGACCAAGTACTTACAAGCTAAAAGACAGAGAAGGGCGGGACTTACCGTCACACTGGAACGCCGACACCGTCAGGAGGTACTACGTATGAGTGAGCGGACGAAATGTTGTACTGAACCTCGGCAGGGTACCATCAGGCCTGTCGACGACCATGCCACCAGAAACTTGTAAAAAATTTTAATAAGGAAGGCTCTGTTTACTATCTACTTGCTCCCCGTTTACTATGTTCTCGACCAGCAAGCAGGGGGCAATAAGGGGGGGAGCCCCTATTCGCCTATCGCCAAGAATGGACCCCCCACCAAAAGTCGGGAACCGACTGTGGCCTGACCACAGCCGGCCTACAGACCAAATCCCCCACCCAGAGTGTGGGGGCATAAGTCGGGAACCGACTGTGGCCTGACCACAGCCGGCCTACCGGCCAAATCTCCCCCACCCAGAGTGTGGGGGCATAAGTCGGGAACCGACTGTGGCCTGACCACAGCCGGCCTACAGGCCAAATCTCCCCCACCCAGAGTGTGGGGGCATAAGTCGGGAACCAACTGTGGCCTGACCACAGCCGGCCTACCGGCCAAATCTTCCCCACCCAGAGTGTGGGGGCATAAGTCGGGAACCGACTGTGGCCTGACCCAGAGTGTGGGGGCATAAGTCGAAAACCGACTGTGGCCTGACCACAGCCGGCCTACCGGCCAAATCTCCCCCACCCAGAGTGTGGGGGCATAAGTCGGGAACCGACTGTGGCCTGACCACAGCCGGCCTACCGGCCAAATCTCCCCCACCCAGAGTGTGGGGGCATAAGTCGGGAACCGACTGTGGCCTGACCACAGCCGGCCTACCGACCAAATCTCCCCCACCCAGAGTGTGGGGGCAAAAGTCGGGAACCGACTGTGGCCTGACCACAGCCGGCCTACCGACCAAATCTCCCCCACCCAGAGTGTGGGGGCATAAGTCGGGAACCGACTGTGGCCTGACCACAGCCGGCCTACCGGCCAAATCTCCCCCACCCAGAGTGTGGGGGCATAAGTCGGGAACCGACTGTGGCCTGACCACAGCCGGCCTACCGGCCAAATCTCCCCCACCCAGAGTGTGGGGGCATAAGTCGGGAACCGACTGTGGCCTGACCACAGCCGGCCTACCGACCAAATATCCCCCACCCAGAGTGTGGGGGCAAAAGTCGGGAACCGACTGTGGCCTGACCACAGCCGGCCTACCGACCAAATCTCCCCCACCCAGAGTGTGGGGGCATAAGTCGGGAACCGACTGTGCCCTGACCACAGCCGGCCTACCGGCCAAATCTCCCCCACCCAGAGTGTGGGGGCATAAGTCGGGAACTGGCCGTGGCCTGACCACAGCCGGCCTACCGACCAAATCTCCCCCACCCAGTGTGGGGGCATAAGTCGGGAACCGGCCGTGGCCTGACCATAGCCGGCCTACCGACCAAATCTCCCCCACCCAGAGTGGGATAAGGAGTTTGTTACAATAAAGCATGGAATAAACATAAGATAATATAGCAAGACAGAATGATAAAAAGCAGAAAATTAAAAGCGTCAGAAGCGCCAGGCGTTTGTTACAACAAGGAGTCAAAATAAGGCTACACCAATTCAAAGATCGGCAGCCGTCCCCAAAGGATCAAGCGCCACCTACAAACAGAACAAAAAGGAATACAAAGGATAAAGCATGGAGGGTAAGCCTATGCCTAAACCTCAAGAGGGTAGGTGCGAGAAGATCCACAAAAGCCTCAAGAGGGGGCAGAGGAGTTAGCAGTATCTGCCGGCTCATCTGCCGCCCCCTCCTCTCCCTCCCTGAGGGTACATGAGGCACAGGAGGACGACGGCCCGAGTTCCTATTTAGGAGAGGAAGGAGGCTCGGCCGCCGGCGACCCACCCTCACGTTCATCCTCCTCCGCTTGAATTCGCTGATATATCGGATTATACCGACCAAAGTCGAAACTCGGGTCATACTCAAGAAGGGCCTTTGACGTCAAGTCAACAACGGCATTCATTCCCTCAAGAAAAGCTGCGTCACCTTCCTTCGACAAGTTGGCAATCTCATCAGACTTCTTCTCTAATTCCTGCTCAGCGGCTGCTAACTTCGACTGAAGGGACCCCATATCAGCACGAGCCGCCTGCAATTGCCCCTCCAGATCCCTCTTGAGCGACTCACAGGATGAATGGACCCCCCGGAGAGTCTCCAACTCCTTGAGGCCGGTCATCTCCTTCTCCTCAGCCTCCAACCTTAGCTTCTTCTCCGACTCCAGCTTCGCCTCAGCCGCCGACCTTAATTGCTTCTCCAACTCCAGCTTCAACTCTGCCTCCTGCAAGCGAGACATCAGCCTCGCACCCTCCTCCACCGCCTTCTTGATCTTAATACTGCCTTGGACAACCTTAGACAAATCCTCCCCCAGGCCACGATAAACGGTATCCAGTTGGGCAAGAGTTTGAATCCGGTCAACAGGCGAAACGTCTCCCTCCAACATCCTGTAAAAAGAAAGGTCAGACAAGGTGGGGAGAGGCACATCCACGGCGGCGGCAACATCGCGCATAGTTTCCCGGTCTTGAGAAGCCTCCAGGCAGGCAGCCGCCTCCCGGAATCCGGAAGACGGTTCGGCAACTCCCCCCTGTTCGGGAAGAGCCGCAATAGTGACAACCGGCGAGCTAGTAGTCCTTGGGGAGGTGACGACCTCGGAATCCCCGAAATTAACCTGCGCGCCGGCCACACTCATGGCCCCCTCTGGGTCAACAGAGGGACCCACGGCCTGCCTCTTCGGAGGAGGAGCCCCACCGAACGACGACGCCGCCCTCCTCATCCTGGAAAGCCTCGACTTCTGGTGGGTCATGATGGTTAAGCGGTCCGACGGGGGAGCCGGCGGCGTGGTAATGAGAGGACGGAGGGAAGGATCCAACCCTAACAAGTCAATCTCCTCAGGCGTCCAAGTAGCCGACCTGTCGCCTGCAAAGTTAGGCAGGAAAATGGGCAGAGGTTTAAGGGTCTGAGAACTGTCAAGGAAGGTAGACAACACAAGTGAATAAGTAGGTCGCCAGATACCTGAGCCGGCGACAGGGACGCACATGCCCACCCGTTCCAGAAAATCATTCCTCGTGATCAGATCATAGTGAGGAAGCCATATTGAAGGAGCGGCCACCCTCTCCTTGCCTGACCACTTCATAACGGCAGGAAAGGCGGCCACAACTTCCCTATCCGACTGCCCCAAGCCGGACTCCCTCAAATCCAAACAACTCCCCATCTCCTTATCACTCTCCAGATTGACGCGTACATCCGACTGGAAAAACCGGGGGACGGCCCAGGGCCTATCCGAGCGAACATACAAGAAAGCACCTTTCCACTTGTGACAGTTCGATAGGATGGGATAAGAAGTGACATACTTGCCTCGCCGGCCAAGGGCCCAATAAGAAGACGACGACGCCTTAAGACGCACCATGAACCTAAACGCCTCCACCGAAGGCCTCCACCTCCTAAACCGGCACACCCAACAAAAGGAGATGATGGCACGAAAAGATTGAGGAGTCAGCTGACCCAGCGCCAACCTCATACGACAGAACACCGCCTCCACGAAAGGGTCGAGGGGAAAACGGAGGCCAAACTTCAGGGATTCCACGGATACTCCGACACATCCCTCCGGAGGAGAGCAAATGGACTGCCCCGGGTCCGGCAGCAAGTATTCATAACCCTCCCCGAGAGGGTAGAGTTCTTTAGCAGCATCAAGACCCTCGACATCAAGGACTTTCTGACGCCAACCCTCATCGACCAAGGTACTGGCGTGAAGGAGAGGACGACGGTTGCTCTCAACACCCTCATTCTCCGGCTCCACCGGCCCGGAAACAGAGGCCGAGGGACGGGGAGAAGACGCCCCCACCCCAGAGGGGTCCCCCAAACAAGAATCCTCTTTCTGAAGACGGCGGCGCAGAACCATGGAACTACTAGCAATAACATTCCCCCAAGAAACGCCGGATGGCGGCAGCCCTTCGCCACCCCTCGCAAAAGTGGAAGACTCCCCGGCAGAAATGCGCAAAGCCCGGATGGGCTCCGCATAAACAGGCTCCACCTCCTCTACAGACTCCCCCGACGAGGAATCGTCGGCCCCTCCGACAGACCCACTACCCTGGGTCCCGCCACGCTCCGACATCCCCGACTCATCCTCTTCCTCAAAACGAGCGCGCTGGGAACGGGTGGACATGATGCGAGAGCAAAGGAATAAACGAAAGATGAGAGAAAGAAAACTAACCTAGAAAAACCGGCGAAAAAACTAGGACTCCCGAGGCAGGAGACGGCGACTAAATCAGAGAGGAAAGGAAAGTAAGAAGTTTTGCTCTAACACTTGGTGAGAGAGTGAAATGGCAAATAAGGGGCAAATGAGGGGGGGAAACCGTATTTATATAAAGAACACCTCCTAGGGCCACCCACCAGATTAACTGACAAGGGGCAAGTGGCATTCAATGCAACAACAAAAATACAGAATGCGAAAAGACAACACAAAAAAGAGACAGATAAGTGGGAATGCGTGACTTGAGGCGCAAAGTACGATAATTCACATTCAATAAACAAAGTCAAACAGATAAGGGAGCCGGCAACCGAGTAATACAACATCAATAGAGAAAAGGGCCGGTAACCCCCAAAATAACACAAAAAACTACCTAGTACAAAATAAGAGCCGAATACACCGCCTTTCCACCTACTAGCCCCAACCGACAAAACAAGGCGCCCTCCGGACCTATGACACCAAGAAAACCTCACTCCATATCCTCCCCCTCGGTGTCCTCATCAGGAAGAGAGGAGTCCGAGGTAGCAGGGGAAGAGGAGGAGGCAGGAGAGGGAGGGGGGGCACGAATCCCACGAAGGGTGTCGAAACCCTCCGCCATCTCGCCCGATGAGTCACTAGGGCAGAGAGGACCGCCCATCCAGGATGGCCCGGACGAATGGCTGCTCAAAAAAGAGGAGCCGGAGGGATCGCCCGATGACGGACAATCCGGATCGACGTCCGGCTCAGAAACGCCGAAGTGCACCCTGGCACGCCGGCGAGGGCGATCATGATCATCACTGGGAGAACGCCTTACAATCCCCGTAGCAGGAGGAGGGGCAGGAGGAGCAGCCTCCACAGGCGCCGGTGGGCGGTAGGGAGGCCCCCGGGAAATCCAGCGTCCATACTTAGGTTTCGAACCCTCCGGAGAAGGGGAACGTTTCCTGCGCCGGACAGGAGTGCTCGGATGTACCACGGCGGAAGGTGGAGAATTGCTCCCAGAAGAGGACGACATAAGTAAGTTAAAGCTCTGAAAAAATGGGAATGAGAAAATGATGCCAGAAATGGCAAAAAATGGAGACCTTATATAGGGGAGCTAGAATCATGCATATACACCATTAAATGCATGCAACCACCAAAGCAATCTAGGGAAATCAAAAGCCATCATTACCTCTACACACAACCTAGGCTAGTAGGGAAGACGAACGGATTGCACGCAAACCCACACCGGCCCTGCGGCACCTCACCCAGGAACTCTTCACTGAAAGCGGCCCACGATGACCCTGGGCGGACATCCAGTGAGGGGCAATTGACGGGGGTCGGCACCACAGCTATGGTCGGCAGCCGGCGAGGTTAGGACCGAGTCGTCACCCCTCCAGCCAGGGCCCACCGGCTCTCTCCAGCCGGAGAGGGGCCATCGGTCTAGCTAGGGGTCCGGCGGCCAACCTTCACATCTCGAGTCCTATAAATACCCCCAAGACATCCGTATAGCAGGGGGGAGAAGAAAAACACAACATTCACCAACATGTCATCCACACAAGACATCTCTCTAGAAAGTTAAGTAATATCCTCCATAACCTTATCTCTACCCTCCAATCCACATCACTGACTTGAGCGTCGGAGAGGCAACCTCGGAACCCCTCCGAGGCCCTTGTTTGCTCCCTGTGCAGGTCCGGCACTCTGAGCCTCATATATCGGGAGAGGAGGATCGCCGGCCATACCCGGCGGGAGGTATATGATTGTTTGATACCCAAACAGTAACTTTTATGTATACCGTGCATTTATGCACGGGGCCTATACTAGTTAGTTTATTAAAGTGTATTCAGTGGATACACGTTAGAAAAACCGTTATCAATTAGTATGGGACTAGGGGTGATCAAACCTTCGAATTGACCCGGCCAGTTCGGAACAAACCCGCCTGTGATGTTAAGGATATTCCAATCAAGGAGATTCCTTCCTAACATTATGGGATATACCTCAATCAATTACTATCAATTAGTCATCAATCATCAAAATCATATCTCATGTATTTATCTATAATTAGCTAGGATAATATCTTTAGAATTGTAATTAGTATAATCATCGATTGTATCCTTGTATAGCTTAGACTACAAGTTGTATTTAAACTGGTACATTAAACATTAATATACACAATCATTTTCCAAAACTTACATGGTATTAGAGCCTAACACCATCACAAGTCATCCGGTTCAATTTTTTTTTCCGACAAATCCTATGGCCAATAACAACTTTCAAATCCCAAATGCTGCCGAACCATCCCGACCCCTATCCGTCATCACGTTCCCCACCTGCCTCAAATTAAAGGACACTCTTAGCTATAAGCAATGGAGTTTTCCAAAACTTTCTTGTGAGACTCAGAACAAATGGCCTTGAATTATTGGAATATACTGTATAACGTTACTCCTCGAACACAAATTCTTAGGAGAGACGGTCTCTCAATAACTTATTGAGAAACCACTCTTCAGTACCACTCTCTGTCCTATTCGTACCCTTAAATAACAACTTTGTTTTGTACCTGTTTCATAAGCGTATACCCTCTTTATATTTGTATACTCTTTGAAGTTAATCGTATATACTTCTATTAGGTTTGGTACTACTGTTACTTTTATTTGTACTTAATCTCCAAGTAAAGTTGATGAAGGACCGTCTTTCAGGAGATCTACTCCTCCTCGAAACGTTTGAACCTGGTTTACACAAATTCATTTATGATTGAGATAGTCTCACGATAATTTTTTTTTTAAAGCTCTTACTTTTTATTAATTTTTAATTTTTATTGGTATATTTCACGATATATGTTATCCTGAGGCGATCTCACATGAAAGAATTGGCGTATCATTTATTAGTAGGCACGATCACGTTACTCTCGCACCTTCCACTTCAAGCGCGTTGACTTATTTACAATCTCCATAATATTTCTAATAAAGAACATTTAACTTGCGTGGATACGCAACGCAGCATTATTTAATTTCCAATTTAAAACTACTAATAAATTACTACTAGTATTATCGATCGTGTTTAGTTGTTTACTGATCAAGTTACACAAGTACATTATTTCAATGAAACCAGCTGTCTACCTGCTCACATGTGACTCTGCATTACCTATTTACAGATACATCTATTATAAATTGATAACGGGTCAAATAATACCACTTGGTTAGAAAAGACAAGTCTAAGAATTAGTACATGGGTTAGGACCAAGTGAGTATTATTTGACCAATCACAACTTTGCAACGAAAATTCTCATCACAAATAAGAATTTGGGTTAATCAGCTATTATCGTGACAGTGCCTTTCACTCAACCTTATATATATCTATTCTTCTAAGAAGATAAATTTCTCTCATCAGTCATTATGAAATAAGGTATCTCAATAATCTTATTTGGATACCGTCTTTTCAAAGATTTTGTGTTGAGTTAAAGATAGCATTTCCGTGTCCGTATAGGTATATTTATATACTTCTTATTATATATCTCCATCTCTTTGTTTAATACTATTTGAACATCAAATATATATATTCGTCTCGATCGATTTCTAAGCTCAATTAATAATTATACATACATTGTAGGTTAAATTCTTAATAAGGATAAGATCGATGTGGAGGTTAAAGATAGGAGAAGGGGCTAATGAGCCGTATTTATGGAGTACTAATAACTTTGTAGGACGTCAAACTTGGGAGTTTGATCCCGATTATGGTACTCCTGAAGCTATACAAGAGGTTGAAGAAGCTCGTCTTAATTTCCATCGTAACCGGTTCGACGTAAAGCCTTGTGGTGATCTTCTATGGCGTTTTCAGGTTTGTGTACATTTAATGTTTATCTGTTATTAAAATACTTCAAATAATACTCTCTCTAAAAATAAATAAATGACTCATAAAGAAAGAAAGAAAAAAAAAAAGTGATTGTCATGTCAAACTTTTTATCCAACATAATTCTATAAGTTCCAAGTTGTCCACGAGCCGAGCTGGCCAACGAGGACATACAGCTTGGCTTGACAGGTTAAGTTGTCGAGCTCCAAATCAAGCGGTAACTCATTATGGTGATTATTTATTGTATGTGTAGTTCTTAAGAGAGAAGAAGTTCAAGCAAACAATACCACAGGTGAGGGTGGAAGATGGGGAGGAGATCACCTACGAAACCGCCACAACGACGTTAAAGAGATCCGTGAATTTCATCACTGCCCTACAGTCCGACCACGGCCACTGGCCCGCCGAAATTGCCGGCCCTCAATTTTACCTTCCTCCCTTAGTCAGTATTCTTAATTATACCTATCTATCTATTTATATATTCTACGCTAATTATGTGTTAATTACGAGTAATACGGAGTAGAGTTATTACTAAGAGATTGTTTGGATTGAGCAATTTTGAAGGAAATAAAGGTTTTTTTTTTTTTTAAATTATTTTGTTTTATCATCGGCATCCAAACAAGTCTGTATGTAGATAGTACGGAGTATTAATTAACGTGCGTATGGATATACATATACCTATACCATGCAGGTATTTTGCTTATACATTACGGGACATCTCAATTCTGTTTTCACGATACGCCACCGCCAAGAAATTCTTCGCAACTTCTACAATCATCAGGTTCGAGTTAATTTCTCTGTTTTATTTGTTTACTTTTGATATATTGATTTGGAATTAATTAATTAAGACTAGTTGGCATATATATATATATATATATTTACTCTCTCCCCGGTCTCCACAATGATCATCCCACCTCCGAATGACACATGAATTAAGAAATCAATAATGAAAGATGATAAATTGTTGGATGAGATTCAAAAAGTAAAATCATAAAAAGTAACCAATAGAAAGAAAATATATTTGGTGAATAAAGAAAGTTTTGAAATGAGAAAATCTTAGTGGAATTTTCTTTTAAGGAAAATGAGAAAATCTTGGTGGGGGTGGGAGTATATAACTTACTCTATAATGTTATTATGACTCGATCTTACGTCTGTTGACACTTGGTAGAATGAAGATGGAGGGTGGGGTTTGCACGTAGAAGGCCCCAGCACCATGTTCACGACAGCGTTCACTTATGTATGTTTGCGAATACTGGGAGTTGGACCCGACGAAGGAGAAGAGAACGCATGTCCCAGGGCTCGTAAATGGATCCTCGACCATGGAAGCCTTACTCATATTCCTTCTTGGGGAAAGATTTGGTTTTCTGTAAGTCTAAGTTAACTAAATTGAGTTTAATTTAATTGAACTAAACTGAATTGGGTTACGTACGTTGAATTGATAGAGACAAAATGAACCTAATTATATAAACTCTATAAATGTTTTTAGATACTTGGACTGTATGATTGGTCCGGATGCAACCCAATGCCGCCAGAGTTTTGGTTTCTTCCGTCCATGTCAGCAGGTATTATAACGTACACCACCATCAATTTCCCTTTTCTTTCAACATCTATGGAACTGTATATATTGTTAATTATTACTCCGTTTGTATTAATTTATTCGATGGACAACACCAAATTCACTTCGAAAAAAATCGATTCATTATTACTTGAATAGGTTGATATGATCAAATTATTTATCGGAAATGAGTCCACGCATGTCAGTTCAATTTCACGAATCCATGGTTCGTAACTAATTTAAGTCGCTCACCTAAATAGGTTAAAATACTGGACGAATAAAAACTCCGAAATACGCGTATTATTTATTTTAGGGGGAGGATGTGGGACTCGGATCAAACCCATGTCTTTGATTACAATATAGAGAGAGGGATTCCAACCTAATAACTACTGTCCCAGAACACATAGTCTTACTCACTTAGCCAAAATATCTTCGATATAAATTTAAATTTAGGCTGGCATACGTTAGTCGGAGGTTTGACTCCCGACATACTGTGTGTTTTTTTCATTAAAATAGCACATGAGCTGATGGCCGACGTTGACCCATTGTTTGATTAGTAGTTTCAAACAAACCTCATTTGAAAATTATTTAATTTCATAACGTTATTTAAAAAAAAAAAAAAAAAAAAAAAAAAATTATTGAAGTGAACTTAATACTTCCCCATTTTCTTTTTATCTTCCCAATTTCTTTTTTTGGTCACTTTTTTTTATCTTCCCATTTCATTTCTTTCCATTTTAGTCCATAATTTTTACCATATTACCCTTACTATTTACAACCCTTTATACCTTTATTGTTTACTATTTACACATATTTTACCCTCCTGCTCTCAATATTTACTATATTTATCATTTTATATTCATTACAAAAAAAATTGTGCAAAAAGTGAATGGAAAGATAAAAAGAAAATGGAGGAAGCATAAAAAATTCAAATTTTAAAAACTCGTCATTTATGTTCCCCCGGTAATACTATAAATTAAATAAATCAACCCATTTTTGCCCTAATTATCGATCCATTTTTTGCCTACTCACGTTAGTACCAAGTGCACGCTTACATTGTATATATTGGTCGATAATGACACATATCTTTAAATTTTGATGCAGGAGGATGTTTACCAGCCTCAATCGTCGATTAAAAATTTAATGTGGGACAGTCTTTACCTCATTACTGAGCCTACTCTAACGATGTGGCCCTTTAAG
Source organism: Agrostemma githago (assembly GCA_958450325.1). NCBI lineage: Eukaryota > Viridiplantae > Streptophyta > Magnoliopsida > Caryophyllales > Caryophyllaceae > Agrostemma > Agrostemma githago. Next base: position 73,449,842 of record OY288245.1, on the reverse strand, counting down.
AAGTTGATCCGAGAAAGGGCATTACAACTCGCCATGAATCATATACATTACGAAGACGACAACAGTCGCTACATAACAATTGGTTGTATTTCAAAGGTAATCTATGTATCCATCTATGTATGTATATATATACATATATATATATATATATATATATATATATATATATATATATATATATATATATATATAAAATTTGAAGTGATCTTTGATGAACATTGGTTTATTATATGTAGGTATTGTGTATGTTAGCATGTTGGGTTGAAGACCCAAATGGCATATGTTTCAAGAAACATCTAGCCAGAGTTCCTGATTATATCTGGATTGCCGAGGATGGACTTAAGATGCAGGTAATAACTTAAATAGATATACTCCGTAAATAATAGTAACGTGTGTTACACAATGTAAATATTTTCAGAGGAGGTTTGATGTGAGAGGGAATCACAATATGATTATTGTGAAACGTCTTATGTAGAGTAGTAACTTTCGTCCACGTGAAAATCTATGATATACTTGTATTATCTTTTGGTTAGAGTATACTCCGTATATTACAATACAATAAAAAAAAAAAAAAAAAAAAAAAAAAAAAGGGAAACAACAAATAAGTATTGTATTGTTATTATTTAAAATTTTGTCGCCTGAAAGTAAATATATATTTTGTTCAATGATCGGTAGTAAAATGCTTCTATTGTTACTCGTATATTTGAAAATCAACGATACATATATTTCAAATGACTACGGAGTATTAAGTTTTATAACATAAATCGACATCTCATTCTGTAATTTATTCTACTCACATTACTAATAATATATGACCCTCTGTACAAGTCGTGACATTCACACAAGATCTAGACAGGTGTTTATCATTTTCTTTATACTCAAAATTAGGGTAATTTGAACACGCTTGGTAATAAATTGATAATGCTGGTTAATAGAATATTCTGTTATAAGGCGATGGTTGAAATCCGTTTATATTCTATTACAGATTTTTGGAAGTCAGGTATGGGATTGCAGTTTTGTTGTCCAAGCTTTGTTGGCTTCAAATCTAAATCTTGATGACATTGGACCTGCTCTTAACAAAGCTCACTTCTTCTTAAAAGAGTCTCAGGTACATACTTCTTGAGCATCCCCAAATTAAGATCGGAGTTTTCCTTAATTATTTTTGGATTTTTCTACCTAATAACCTAGGTTGCACAGACACGGACACGGAGACGTATCGGACACGGGACACGGTGTTCGAAAATTTATAGGATACGGACACAGCAGAAAAAAAAAAATCAATATACATATTTAAACAAAGAAAATTTGAAGTTTTTTATACGTAAAATATAGGTTTGGTTACTTAAACTATCACAATTATCGTAAAATAACAAAACAAAATTTAAAGTCTCATAAACTCAGTTAAAATCAAATCTTAAAAAGTTATACTACTGTAATATAATAATTAATTAATTAATTATTTTGTCTTAAAGTAGAACGTTTATAGTATCAAGTAACCCCTATAAGCATATAATATTGTTATTTTATTAAAGTCCATAAATTCATAAACAATACTCATAAGTGTGTCCGATGAGTTTCCAAATAGTACGAATCGTGGCCGACACGTCTCAAAATAACATGAAACGTGTCCGACACGTCTCTAAATAAATTGAAAAAATCGGACACAATTTTTCAGGTGTCCGAGACATATTGTCGTGTGTCTGACGTGTGTCGGTGTCCGACACGGGTGTCTGACACGACACGACGGTTTGGAGAAGTGTCCGTACAACCTAGGTAATAACCCCGTGTTTTTTTTTTTTTTTTAAATTTATAAGGTAATATATATACCCTCTACTTTCCTAGCTAGTATTCCTTATCAATTTCACCCTCATAGGTAATATATATACCCTCTACTTTCCTAGCTAGTATTCCTTATCAATTTGACCCTCTTAAATGGATCTTCTGAGACTACGAGTTGTGTTTACGTCAGATCATTTTAAATTTATAAGAATTACGTTAAGATTGAATCAGTTCGGATAATATCATGTCAACGGGATAAATATCACGGATTAATTAATTATAATAATGTTAATAATGATGTAGGTGAAAGACAATCCATCGGGGGACTTTAAGAGTATGTATCGTCACATATCCAAAGGATCATGGACTTTTTCTGATCAAGATCATGGCTGGCAAGCGTCTGATTGTACTGCGGAAGCCCTTAACGTTGAGTAATTATTGTCTAAAACGATCTTATACTATAACGTCCAAAAGTCTAAACATTTCACTTCTTTATTTATTAGTTATAAATATATAATAGGAATATGGCATATGGAGTATGACATATGAGTGATATTTTATACTTTTACAAAAAGATGGTGCGATATCATCTTCCTTTATAATTTGTGTTTAAAATAAATCTATAATTATTCTGACCATCTCAAGTTTATTGCCCAAATTTTCTCTTATATCCATCTTAAATTTGTTATCTCATTTTTTTAAAATATAGCAAAATCCTCGTTTTTAACCTAAATAAATTCGCTTTTCATTTTCATTATACTATTTATTTCTTATTTATCAATATGGGCAATAAAAATGGAATTGAAGAAGTACAAAGTACGGAGTATCATTTAACAACGATAATTTTTTTTGGGTGTAGAAATTGTCTGTGTTTAAAATACTCGGTAATTGATTGATTTTTTTTTTTTTAATATATTGTATGTATGTTTGTGAAGTGCTGCTTGCTTTTATCAACTAAGAATCCAGAGATTGTTGGAGAAAAGATGGATCCGAAGCTGCTCTATGATTCAGTTGATGTCATACTTTCTCTTCAGGTACAACCGCATTCACAAACCCTCTTTCTCAAATTTTTACTTGTGACCGTCACAAGCCTGTGAGATACCTGCTTGATATTATTCTCGTGAATTACACTTCCTATGTATAACCTATCATTTTTATTCCCGTAAAGTCCTATCTAATTGATAGGAGATTGTATCAGTGCTACCTATCTAGCTAACAAGTATGCATATTAATTATAACTCGGTGTTTGAAATCTGTAATCTCGACTCTTCACAAATCAATAAAACTCCTCTCTTTTTCTGTGAACTAACGTAGCTGCTAACTCATTTTCCTACATCATTAGTGAACCATATTATTTGTACTTTGTTTATTTTTACGTTCTTATTTTTATTGTTTCTTACTTTTGCCCTACAAAGTACTCCCTCCGTTCATTTCCTTTTTCACGTTTGCCAACGCGCATTTTGTATCGTTAATATCTTTCGTAACATATTAGTAAAAATTATGAAAATTGGATATTAATAATGTACTTTTAAAGACGAATCAAACAAGATCCCACATGAATATATTTTCTCTAATAGATTGTCGTGAATATCGAAAATTCTCCTTGATTGTGAATAGTGTCGAAAAGAGAAAGGGGAAGCTTGGACTTGAACGGAGGGAGTAGTATTATTTTTTTCTTGCCTTAATAATTACGGAGTACATTAACTAACAATGTATGTTTGTGGGTAAATTAAAAAGGGTAAAAGTGGAGGATTCTCTGCATGGGAGCCGGCTGGTGCTCCCGCATGGCTCGAGGTAATTACTTAATTTAGGTGGTGTTAATTTCACCTTACTTATTCAAAAGAGTTTGTGCTACACCTACAATAACAAAGCAACAAAGCAAGCAATTATCTGAATTTCAAATTATAATTATTCTTGTTTTTGCTACACCTACAGTTTCTCAACCCAACAGAATTCGTTGCTGATATTATCATCGAATACGAGTAAGTGTGAAACACACCCCACATACCACGTTTAATCCTATTTATTAGTTTTGTTTAAAGGAAATAATTAAAGTGCTACTCATATCAATAAAGTGCACTTCATTTTTTAATCAACCATGCAAAAAAAAAAAAAAAAAACTCTGCAATCAAGCGTACTTGGCTGGGAGCATGTACTCCGCAATAGTTGAAATTATAAGTGATGATGTGAAATGAATATATAGGTACGTGGAATGCACTGGTTCAGCAATTGACGCCTTGGTATTGTTCAGCAAATTGCACCCTACGCACAGGAAGAAGGAGATCGAACTTGCCATCGTCAAGGCGACCCAATTCATCCAAAACATCCAGAATCCCGATGGTTCATGGTATTCATCTACTTCTCTAAACAATAATACGTACTAGTCCGTAAATCCGTGATGGATGGCCTGCATGGGGTATACTGTGACTGTGTTAGACCAACCACAATGGAAGAATCTCGTTAAAAATTTTATTAATAATAATAATACTCGTACATGGCATACTAATGGAGTACTCCGATCCGTAATGATTAATGTAGGTATGGAAACTGGGGAGTGTGCTTTATATATGGGACATTTTTTGGCGTAAGAGGACTGGTTGCAGCAGGTAAATCCTATTCAAATTGTGTTTCGATTAGGAAGGCCGTTCAATTTCTATTGACATCACAGAAAGAGGATGGCGGATGGGGCGAGAGCTACCTTTCATGCCCCAATATGGTACCCACTTTCCTTCTATACTTCATCACTTGTACCACTTAATTTTTTTTTTTTATGATTTTGGACGTTATTATAAAGTTTTTTTGAATTTTGGTGTAAATTTTTAGATCTTTAATGTAAAGTTTTCGAGCTAATTAAATCACGTAAATCTCTTGGTCAAAAACTTATCACTCAACTCAGGAACTTGTAGAGAAAAAAACTTACCACTCAACTCAGGAACTTGTAGAGCAAGAAAAACAGATACGCACAAAGTTCAAGTAGTCGAGGCAGTTGGATGTACACAATTTTCTGTACGAGAGAATATTAATTCTCGAACTTTAATGAAAGTAACCGATCAAAATTGAGATTTGTGTTTTATGAAACATATATAGGAGTTTGTGGCGTTAGAAGGGCGATCCAATATAACTCATACCGCATGGGCATTGATGTCTCTCCTTTATACAAGACAGGTATGTATCCTAATGAATTGATCTGATCATCAGGTATCCTCATTATTTTATTTCTGAACTTAATTACGTATGTAGCCTATAATAATAATAACAATACCCGTATGTAACGTAACAGATGGAGAGGGATCCTATCCCGTTACACCGTGCAGCAAAATTGCTGATTAATTCACAATTACAAAATGGTGATTTCCCACAACAGGTACTTAAATTAATTACTAGGCATTGACTCATTGCGCACCAACCACTCTTAATGCTTAATGGGCATTCGAGTGAGGGGGCGTAATAGAATATAAACAGACCTCAACCAGGAAGGGGTGTAGCATTCTCGGTTGATTCTCTCAACTTATCCACGCACCAATGTGTCCGTGTTTGTGTCCGACACACAACAAACCGTTTTGGACATCTATAAAACCATATCCGGTTTCAATTTTATCTGGACCCGTGTCGAACACAAATACACAAATGTAGCTGCTAAACTGAAATTTACATGAACAGGAAATCACGGGAACATCGATGAAGACGTGCATGGTACATTATCCAATGCACCGAAATATTTTTCCACTTTGGGCCATTGCTGAATATAGGAAACACTTCCCCTTGTGAGAGAATCAACCATTTTTATTGTTTTCCTTGTAAATTTATTGATGTAAATAATACTCCCGTAATGTATACTATCTTAAAATAAAATACTTCGTATCTATTTCTTAAGAACCATTACAATGAATAATAAGGCGGTTGTAACTTGTAAGTGGGAATGATGGATTTCACCGATAAATAATTATTCTCACATCTGAACCTGACAATATTGACTTGATATGGATGATCATTCAGCACGGCATCTGAACTAGAGACTCAAGTTTGATCAGTAATGCGAATTCACCAAACCTAATCCAACTTGATCTGAATGACGAAAACTAGCCTCTTCGTCACAGTTTTTTCCTTACAAATGACGTCTTCAGGGTCGGTCATAGACCCCGAAAAAATGATGTTGATTGTATCAAATGCAACCAATTTGTTCATATGAGCATTATTAGAAACTCCATGTGTGTTGCGAGCCCAAGCATTAACAAACGCAAAAGCGGTTACTGCATCAGGAATCTTATGCGAAATGCACACAGTACCGATAGCCATACCGCCACATGAAAAATGGTTCACTTGGACCGACGTTGTTATGCTATTGTTAGTGGTAACAGCTACGGGGAATGGAGTAGTAGCCTTATCAATTCCTCTGGTATTAGCAACTGTCAAATCCTATTCAAACTATGGTTGTATTAGAAAGGAGTCGAAGGACACTGCATTTCTTCTCTAATATGGGCGATCGTTTACACAGGAGCTCACAGACGGGAACATCCTGTAAGACCGACCTTGATGTTACATTACACGATGCACCGAAGCATTTTTCCCAATATGGCACGGTCACTGAATACAGGAAACATGTTCTCATCACCTAAAAGACCGAAACTCTAACAAGTAGTGTGGCCGCAAATATTTTGTAAAATTGAATTCAATGTACTACTGTATTACTCCTCTACATCTATTTCCAACCAAGGTTAGATATTTGTTTTTGTACAGAGATGTGCATGAATGAATTAAACCAGCAACAGGAACAGGAACAGGACCCTTGCCTGAGATAACTACAGTCCGCCCACTGCCTGCATCATTTACGGGCTTTGGCAGCATCGTCGAGCAAGTTGCATATATCCGAACACTCCACCAAACTGCACATTCAATCTCATTATTCATTAATGAGCAAGAAACTGAGACTAAGATTGCAATTAATTGGTTTCGTGGAGTTTATCGATTTTGCTACCCAATAAGGCAATGACCCCTACCCACCAAATTTAACACGGGATTGAATTAAACTGAATTGAACTAAAACGAAGTGACTGTTACCAATATTGACGACTTCTAAATCCTTGCTTGAAAACTACAATAGGCCTGCATCAACCAAAATTCAAAATAAAATCTCAGTGGATCGTGACAGCAAAACACGGTAACTACTAACTAACCACATACGAGTATGACATACCCTTCAATATTAAGAGGACCTTCACCAGGGGCTCCGTCTCCACCACCGCCACGAGTACAAGTAGTAACACATTTACTAGTACATCTCTCAGCACCCCTCGACTTCGGCTTCTGAATTCGCTTCACTTTCGTTTCCTCACATTCCACCAAATCCGACCTGAAATCACACGACTTGGACGACGAAAGAGTTTGTGGAATATTTGAAAGCGTCTCCTCCGTAGGCGGCGGGGTTGAGAGGACGGCGGCCGCGGCTAACACCCCAATGCCGCCAAATGCTCCGCATTTCGAACCGTTTTTATTGACATTGATGATCATAGGATTGTTCCATGGTGAGGTGGGTGAGGATGAAAGGGTGTGGGAATGGTGGGTTTTTGTTGATTTGAAGTGGGTAGTTATTGAATTGTCAGGATTTTTTTGGGGATTTGAGTAACAGAGGATTTGGTAGAGATAATTGTTGGGTTTGACTCCAAAATTTAATGGTAGCATTGTGATTGGGGAATAATGAAAGGATGGTGTTTTCTTTCGACTAAGATTAGATTTTTTTTCTTTTTTTTTTTCTTTTTTTGCTTTACACAAATTACAGAATAAGACGGTTTCATACCGGTATGGTTCGTGCTATCGATAAAAGAGTGATCTACTCCTACAAATAAATCATCTTACTACACAATAACTATGATTCATTTATTCCCGTAATATAATACGTGAATTTAATCCTATGTAACGTGTCAGAAGACTGCAACAATCATTAATAGGCACTATGTAACTATCAACAAGTTTTCGTCAGAAAACATTCGCGTTTTACAACAAATTTTATCTTCGTCAAAAACAGACAAAAAAGATCGATTTTTAAGGTTATTATCCACGTTTTTTTAGTGTTTTGGGTCCCGAAAAAAATCAGCCAATATTTGTGTTGAACGAATTCCACAACAAATAAAATGTACCGGTGTATTATGAGGGTCATTTGGTCTTCAATACATTCAAAAGCCATATTATTACGTTTTGCGACGGGTCGGAATCCAATGAAACAAGTTCGATTCTCCATCTTATAACGTGTCGGAAGGTTGCAACAATCATTATTAGGCATTATGTAACTATCGACAAGTTTTCGTCAAATAAACATTCGCGTTTTACAACAAATTTAATCTCGTTCAAAAACAGCCGAAGAAACTCGATTTTGAAGGTTATTATCCACGTTTTTTTTAGTGTTTTGGGTCCCGAAAAAAAATCGGTCAATATTTGCGTTGAACGAATTCCACAACAAATAAAATGTCCTGATGTATTATGAGGGTCATTTGATCTTCAATAGAAACATTTTAAAGTCATAATATTACGTTTTGCGACGTGTCGGAATCCAATGAAACAAGTTCGATATTCCATCTTATAACGTGTCAGAAGGTTGCAACAATCATTAATAGACATTATGTAACTATCGACAAGTTTTTGTCGAAAAACATTCGCGTTTTACAACAAATTTTATGTCAGTCAAAAACAGCAAAAAAAATCGATTTTGAAGGTTATTATTCATGTTTTTTTGGTGTTTTGGGTCCCGAAAAAAAATTGGCCAATATTTGTGCTGAACAAATTCCACAACAAATAAAATGTCCCGACGTATTATTAGGGTCATTTGGTCTTCAATAATCGAGATATTCAAAAGCCATAATATTACGTTTTGCGACGGGTCGGAATCCAATGAAACAAGTTCGATTCTCCATCTTATAACGTGTCACAAGGTTGCAACAATCATTAATAGCCATTATGTAACTATCAACAAGTTTTCGTCAAAAAACATTCGCGTTTTACAACAAATTTAATCTCGTTCAAAAACAGCCGAAGAAATCTAATTTTGAAGAAACAATTTCATAAAAAAAAGGAAGGAAAACATAAAGCACTATATTCGTTCATGTGAATGTGACGTCACATGAACCAACTCAACCAAAACTTAGGATTATGATCGAGGTTCAACTATTATCTTTATATTCTATAATGTGGTATTTGCGAACTCTTTTACATGTATGGGATATGATACGATAATAACAACAATTTTGATTTTGGCCAAAATCAAGTAACAGAAATCAACTTTATACAAATAAATACCACCAAATCTTTGTGAAGATGATCGATCATGTATTCTTTTCAAGAACTGATAGAGCAGGAGTAAGGTAGTTATTTGCTTTGTCAGGCAAATGTGCCACCTGCACCAATACCATATCCATCAACTCTTAATTTAATTTAATAAAAGAATAAATATATGAATCGCGATTTTATCAACTTCATGTTTCATCTCGAAACAATGTTACTTTGACGCTTCAACTAGATGGTGTATCAGAATGTCGACAAGGAATTAATTACGAGCTGATGGAATGCTTACCAGTTCATAAAGCTCCTGGCCTTGTTCAGCCACATACTCATAGCATACCTGAAATTTTCGATAATATTAGAATCACCAAAGTTCAGTAGTTTTTATACAGTAATATTTGTAGTTGGAGAAATAAGCATTACATCAAAGCTCTTATTTCTAGCAGTAGAATCATGCAATGCCTTCACACAGATGTCTGCTACGTCCGCACAGCTTATACCCTGCAACAAATGTCTCAGCATTACGTTTACAACAATCGCTTTTTGATGATCTGTTTGTTATATGCTGATCACCTGAGAAATCCTGTTTCCTTGATCAAATATGAGAGCCCGCTGTCCTCCAGGCTCTTCCTGTACATTCAGAAGAAAATCTATCAGTCGTTTCTTCTGAGTTTGTAAGCATCGAGCATTAAGGTAAGATTTACTGATTTAGTAAGTGAACTTTTAATTGAGTGGTTACCTTCAATGGACCAGGGCGGACAATTGTGTAACCAAGTCCCGACTTTCTCAACGAATCTTCCCCGGCCTTCAAACAAGTTAAACCACAATACAGCTAATAAGTTGTGTCCTGACATATATAAGAACTGGTTTTTTTTATAGAATGTTACATTAAGGATTTAAGGTTGGTGGCGCACCTTCTTAGCTCTCAGAACTTGATCCCGTCTTGAGGCCTCTATTCCTGATCCAGTACACGATACCAGTATGAAGTCTGTTTCTTGACCACTCTACAACGATACATTGCATCAGTAAAATCATCTGAATGCAAAACTATGTGCATTAGTTTGTGTTTACCAGCGACCTTAACCCTTTGTTTTGATACCAAAAAAAGCAGGAAAAAAAAGTGAGAGAACTATCGGTGTTTACAGGTATGGCTTTGATATATTCAAGGATCAACTCAAAACTTCTCGGGTCTTGCTTCATCCCATTAGGCCCTTCCACCGGTCTCTGCGCAACACCCAGTATCCCACATGTTAGCTTAGCTTAGCTGAGCAAAGTCATTGAGTGCTGAAAAAAAGGAAATGGAGTTAAACCTGTTTTCGAGGTTCAAAACGAATGGTCATAGTGTGCACAAGAAAGGGGTCTAGAGGTGAATCAGTCGGGCTCACTGGGCGGAAAGACGAGAAGGGAACTCTGACCTGCAAACTCAGATCAGAGGTTTAAGAAGAAGTTAAGCTTTTGAAAGTATTGTTTTTTTATTAATGGACAAATTCCGCACCCTGCAAAATCCTGCTTTTGTATTAATTCTAGAAAAGTAGAGTTTGCTTTGAGATAGGTCTGCAAGAGGGCCAGCTTCCAGGATAACAACATAGGATCGACCATTGCCTCCGACTGAAAGAACAAGACCTTCATACCTATTCATCATGAAATAAAGTATCTTGAAACTGTAATCGAGTCAAAATGAAGTGTTGAAGTGACATCAGTTTAGGATTCGAACAAATTGTACCTATCCAAAGTAAAACCCAAGGGAAGTGAAATTCTTCGTGATAGTTCCACATATCCTCCACGGGTGAAAACATAACCTGTATACAGAGTAAATTAGTGGAACTCACAGTTCTGTTATCATCTCAAAAGGTAAAAAGTCAGGTAAATGTTTTTTACCTACCTGAGAAAATAGCAAGTCCGTTCTCATTAAACATGAATTTGGCATCCATTCCTCCGTCATATTTGCTTGCAATTACATCTTGAAAGTATGTTCCCTCACGTATTTCCCATCCGTCCAATGAATCTTCTGACTTAAATTTTGCGATCAGAAGCTTGCTCTTGCTGCTTTTTCCAGCGCGTAGCTGTGCCAATTTGTTGTTATAGTCCTGTAAATATTTTCAATACAGTACCTATCACAACTCACAACTCATGTTCGTACATCTATGTTCGCTCATATAATCTGAATATCTTGCATAAACAAGGCATACCTGAAAGGCTTTAGAAACATTGTAAACACCACGATTGTCAACCCGATTAAGATCCCCAGTAATGGCTGAACGGGCAGTGGCGCAGTAAATGATTTTGCTGCAACCTTCAACAGCATTCATTATGGATGTAGGATCACCCACATCACCTACCACTAGTTCCACTGATCTTGGTAACATGTCCATCACTTCTTGATCAACTCTCCTCACAAATCCCTGCCATATTTCGACAAAAACCCTAAACTTCAATTGCATTTGGAATTATGAACAGACAGTTTAATCCGCAATTGGTGCAGCTAGACCTGGCAAAGCTGACCCGACCCTAATTGTCAAACAAGAGAAGAATGTGTACCAAAAAAAAAGGGTTTTGGTGTTACCTTGACTGTATAGCCACGGAGCATGAGCTTGCGAACGACAAGGCGACCAATGCGACTGGTAGCACCAACGACAAGAACAGTAGTGTTCTGAGCACCAGGAACAGTGAACTCAGCCCCATCTCCATACACCAAGTTACTACTACTACTCCCACTGTCATAATCGGTCCTCGATATCTGACCTAACCCTGAAAACTTCTTCCAAACCTCATCAAATATCTGCCTTGATTTCCTCCCTAACCCGACCGGATTAACCACTTCATCCAACCTCTTTATCACCCCATTTTCACCTCCTGTTTTCTTCTCCAATTCACTACTGCTGCTGTCAATGCTGGTTGCAGTAAGAACTTCCTTCAGCTCATTTTTACCAGCATCAGCATTATTATTATTATCATTATCCTTCTTGTTCTTGGAATTACTACTCCCCTTTTTTACCCTCTTCTTTTTACCAGTTGACCCATCAGTGCTGCTGGCAGATGCTCTGGGAACATACAGCATTACTCTCCTGATGTTACTGGTTTTACTGCAACTACTGTTACTTCTGACAGCAAGTAAATTCATTGCAGCTGCCTGTGCTGCAGCAGCCATGTCTGATTTACTGACAGTACAGTACAGTAACTTCCCCCAAATCAAAATATTATATATTATATATTTATTTATTTTAAATAATAAATAAATGAAAATGTGTATAATAATATGACAAGTTTATGTATGTAAGAAAAGTGTATATCTATACAAGTCATATCAGAGGGTGGAGATGCAAAGTTGATGGAGTTAAGGACAAAAGATGAGTTCCTCACCACATAAAAAAGAGATGGGTCCAAGTTGAAGTGTAAGGCAGCCAATTACTGGGTGACGCGGCATTATCACCTCCATTTTCTCTTCATCTACTACCAATAGTAGAGTATCGCTCATTAGAGCCGCTAAACAATGACACGACACAGAACCTAACACCAAATTAACGAGCTTGGGGTAAGATTTAATGACCCGTTTATGTAAGTAGGCTGACACAAACACTACACGAAATTTAATTGACACTAATATGACAAAAATACGACCTGATTTGTTTGCCAGATCTACCTTTCATTGCTCACCCTTTGTTTTTGCTTTATCTTCTTGCATTATCCATATACCAATTTGTAATTTAGAGAATCTAATCCTAATGCCAACATAAATGTTTTTTTTTCCCGATGGTAATTTGCTTTCTTTTGCAAATTCTTGAATAAGACCGTCTTTGAAAAAAAAATGAAAACATGGTGAAACATGAAAATTCAGTGGTTTTTAGTTTTTTTTCTGTCACTGTCAGATGCACATGATAAGCAATTTTCTATTGACAAACCTTTTTTTTTAGAAAAACCTAGCCTTCAAGTGATTTGACTAAAGCAAAATATGTAGAAAAAACACAATGAAAGTATAATAAAAATGTTACTTTATAACAGAACAATTTGTTATAAGGTAAATTACAACACATAAAATTCCCTTTCAACAAACAATAAGTTAAATATCCTTTGACGAAAATAAAAAAACACGAAAAGTTCCGAAATCTTAGTACAGAAGCTAGAGTACATTTGCCATTGAAAAGGACTAGATCGAGAGCTAGCTCCTCCCCATTTGATGAGAAGAAGCATATTATGATGTTACCAATTTGGTGAATGAATGGCTTCTATAAGTAAAACTCTGTACAGAGGTGTATATAAGCTTCTTGTTCCTTCTTCTACGATTCCCGGGTCCAATTTTCTGCTATCTATGTATATGGGGGTCTATTTAATTAATTACCAGCAACTTCCTGAGCTCTTTGTCTCATCATCTCATTAACAGCTGCTCGTCGACGAGAATCTGACTGTTGCTGTAGCCGCCTCAGGTGATCTTTCAAGTCTCTGCCGGTTCAAAACCAAAAAAAAAAAAAAAAAACAAGTGTGTGATGTATTTTTACGTGTGATAAAGTCGTTTGCAGTAACAAAAGTGACGAATTCTTGAAACTCTGTACTGTAATCTCATGGCGCTATAAGGAAAACAATACGGAGGAGTATTAGTTAGAGGTACAAACCTGCAGCGAGGTACATTGCATTCTGATTCTTTACAGGCGCGGGCATGAAGTTGAAGAAGATACCACATCCTTTTGCAGAGAACGCATCCACCAGAAGCACGTGTTTTGCACTGTATCCCATGACGGAAAAGGCCTTTCACCTTTCGACAGTTTGGATATTGGCACTGTGCAGATCGGCATAGAGATGCATGCACCAGTAGCTCAAGCATTTTCCGCAGCTGTAACCCACACACAAAAATAAATCATTTTACCACAATCAAGGAAAAGGAATGTTTGAGACAGGAATGAAGGTCGGTGAAAATGCTGATGTACCTGTACAACACGTATTTGTCTAGCTTCCTTATTCTGAGCATCACGCTCTGCGGTGGAAGGATAACTTGTCAGCTTATGAGGATGATCAACACCTCCATCCTTCTTGTAACAAGCGTTGCATACATCATATTCAGGACATGTTTCACACCGCCAACCTTGACCCGTCTCAATATCAAGGTGACAGATATTGCACGTTGTTACAAACGCAGGGGCAGTCGGATTATGAAGATGGTAAAGCACCATCATGGAGGAATGCTTAGCGCGCCGTAGAGTATCATATTGGTAATGATTTCCTTGGCAAAGACTCAAGAATGCCTGTCTTGTATCGAAAAATTCACTCTCGAGGATGTCGTCTGTGTCCTTTGTGTCTTCTGTCACACCACTGACTTCAATCTGAGATTTAAACCGGTTGACCAGTTAGACAGAATAAAGTATATAAGTTTGACGAGAATATATATCCTATCTACCAACAAGTGTGCAACTTACTTTCTTAAGTGCATGTGCATGTTTATCTTTTTGATTGACAGGATGCCTTTCTCGGTGATCGCGCCTCTGTTCCTCAGCATAGCACCTGCGAAGAACAGTCCTATTTGAGTATTTGACCTCAAAAAATCAATCTAAGCGAAGATCAAACTTTCAAAAAAATGGTTGATACAGAAAAAGCGAGTTATGAATTAAGAGTCAAGATTTATACAAAATAGTCGAAGTTTGTTTCAACTTTTAGCTTTCTTTTGAAAATGGGAGTCACCAAATATCTTGTCTATGAGAGATACAGGAGCGGAAAACGTACACAAAACCAAAACCTGCATTACAGGAACAAAAACTTACCTGTCGCAAAGTTGAAATTTTTTGCATAGCTCACAAACCCAGCGGTTTCCAGATACCATTAGTACACAGCAATGCGTGCATGCATGCTGTAAATGGACCATAATGAAGTCTTCCTTCATAGGGGCAATTGTTTCACCAAGCTGCAAGACAAAGATGAAACAATAATCAAATATCAGAATTACGATTGGAAAACGCAGTAAGGAAAAATGCTCATCAACAACTATATTTGTTGTGTAAATACACACAACTATAGAGTAAGACGGTCTAATACGTGAGACATTCCAGTTCAATAAAAAAAAGGAGGCAGTCCCAAGTAAGTGTTTTGAAAATTACTCGATGCATTAGAAGAATATCCTTGGATGCATTACTGGAGAGATCCAAGTGGCCGGATGCCTTAAGAGCTCTCTTCGTGATCATCTTTTTAGTAACTCCTTTTTTGTTAAGTCTCCTACCCTCCTCTTCTTGAATAATCTGATTGATCATATCCTCGGCAGCGCCAGGCCAATAATCGCCATCAAAATAAGGTAGTCTAGCTGCTGTAACCTTTGCTTTTGATTCACCCGTTTGTATGAAGAAATGCTCGTATAAGTTAGTAAGGTCAACCACGATATTTTCTCTCATAGCTTTTCTAAGCATCCCCAAGTACCTGAACAACAATCATTTGTACAACATTATTTATACATAATATTCATATACTAAGACTGACATACTCCCTTCGCAATGTTATGTTCTTCCCTTTTGACTTTCTGCAGTCAAAGTTAGTAAAATTTTACTGTAATACGGAGTAAATAAGTAGCAAAATATGAAACATAAAGTTATAATACGAAGTACAATAATATATACGTAGATTTTTTTTTAAAAAAAAAAGAAGAAATATTTTCAAAAGAATATATAGTTTTACAAAACGCAATAGGCGCATTTGAATCGGGCCCCAATCTAGATAATTCTTTGTGAAGCGTTTAATAATAAAAGATGTCAAAATATAACATTGAAACTTAGTTGCTAAGATGGTAGACTCATGGTCCCATGTCCGGGACTTTCTGTGTTCAAACCCCATTAGGCGCACTATTTCTTTTTTTTTATTCTTTTCCCATTTTATCAAATTCTCCCCACATTAATGCCCTTTTATTTAGATTTTCGTACAAGTTAACTTAAAACTTCTATACTCCGTATTTCTTATTCAAAAATGATCTCTTCTACATGATACGTATATTATTATTTTCACCATTTTCCTAAAAAATTACTATTTCTTTTTTTTTATTCTTTTCCCATTTTATCAAATTCTCTCCACATTAATGCCCTTTTATTTCAATTTTCGTACAAGTTAACTTAAAACTTCTATACTCCGTATTTCTTATTGAAAAATGATCTCTTCTACCTTATACGTATATTATTATTTTCACCATTTTCCTTAAAAATTATTATTTCACCCTCTTAAAAAACAAAAACAAAAAACAAAAAAGTTTAAATTACTTTCATCAACCTTTAATTTTTTTTCAATATAATTCTTTCATTCTCTACTCTTATATTTTCAGGAATGTTTTTCTTTTTTATTTTTTTAACATTTTTATTTATCACGGAGTATTCTGTAGTTGGTATGATATTTGTTGTTATTAAAATAATATTCCATTAATGATTATAACTTCATTATATTTATATGCATGTAACTAAATCTCAAGTTAATTTTTATTTTTAATGTGATATTTACAGTAATATCCCTTTTGTGAAGGACTTTGAGTTTATTTGAAATTAGCCCAAAATAGTTTGAAATAACGTAATGGTTAAATTAATAAAATTTGGTATAAAAAAATTTCGACCACTTGTGAAATAAGGGTCTCATTTTTAGTTTCGCTCCGGGTCTCTCTTATCTTTGAGATGGCCCTGCTTACCCATGAGATCACAAAAAGTCAAATGGGAAGAACATATAATTACGAAGCGAGTATATTATTGGCAAAAGTGTCGTACCACTCTCTTAATTTATCAGATTTGGGCGTCTTCTGAATCTCAGGATGGCAGTAGAGGATATAATCTTCGCCCTTTAATGGAGGACAAGCCCATATATAACAACTTGCAAAACCTCGCTTCTTACAATACTCGAGGTATCCAATCTTCATGATGGGTTTTTTTTTTTACATGCACGTGAAGTCCATTAGCAACTACAATGAGATTGAAAAAGCGAAGCATGAAAGCCAGAAGACTCACCAAGATTTCATGATAGACAAATGTACGGAGAGCTTCTCCGGTCACTGTTCTAACTTCGGGCCTAAAATATTTCACTGAATCAAGGTATGACAAATAAACACGGCGTTGATTTGGCTGAAGACATTCTGATCCAAACTCTTGAACGTACATGCCGTATAAACACACTTCAACTCCTTCTATCTTCTGAAAGAGCAAAACTACCTGAAAAAAGTAGCTTCTTAGTCACACTCAGCGACAGTCCATGACTCCATGGCATCGTATATATGGTCAGATACAGAGAATTCAGAATCAGACCTTAGATTTGTATGGAAATTCCAAAGGATAATTTTCCTCGCGAAAAATCTCAAGAAATCGCGGCTTCACTTCCAATTTTTTATCAACAGATGACACGACCCTGACAACTATACCGTCAGCTCCAGGAACCTACAAAAAAAAATCACATGAAAAAAAATACTCCGTAATAAATATTAACCAAACGATACAGTAATTAGTGTGTCGACAGAACATACCTCATCATAGCTTTTCCCTAAGCTTCTTGCCCTTTCTAGTCTCTCCTGTCTCAATCGTCTAGCTAATCGTTTTTCTATGTGGTCACTTAACACTGTTGTTGGCAAATCTTTTGCCCCGAGAACAGCACTCTGGGGTAATGGAGCGCGCTCCCCTTGTTCAACCTCTTGCATATAACAATTAGGGCACGTGTATTCAGCTTGACCACCGTCATTTCTTCTTCCATTAAACAAGGCACATATCTGATGCTGCCACGCTTCACATTTATCACATTGTACCCACTGCAATGCAACAACCATCATAAACTTTAGTATACTGCTTATTTTTCCGTTTTTTTTTTCTTTTACTAAAATGGAATTGGGTCAGAAATAGTATATCATACCCATTCTTCTGTCTCCTCGTCGTTTTTCTTCTTCTCCATCCTTCCCTTGGGAATCGCAGTTCCATCAACTACTATTGCATCACCACGAGATTCATTATAGCATGGAATACAGAAAACGTGGCGTGTTTCACCAGCTCCTACAGTATAATACATAGCGTTTCGCTTGATTCGAGCACCACACGGAGTACAGTAAATAGGTGGTGGTTCAAATGATAGTTTCTCAACAGCACATAGCTGACAGGCATTTTCACTCATTATTTGTTTCATGGCTTGATTTCTCTCCGCTTTTGCCTTGCTCTGAAAAAAAAAAGGTCGTATTTTTTTTAATAAGATATAATATTAATTAGTAACAGCAAAGGGATGGCCTCATGTACAGTAACTGACCTGTCCAACCCACCGTCTTAGGCCATAAATATGCTCCCGCACTTGCTCTGGCGTGAACAGTTCAATTAATGATACTCCTTTAATGTTCGGCTTTCCAGACTTCGTTACCACTTCTTCAGATGGTTGGCCTGCTTCTTCCCTCAGTTTGCCACTTTCTTTTACATGTTTATCGGTCTCTTCTTTAGGCAATGAGTCGACATGGTTCAACACTGATACACCATCAGATCGCTGACGATAAGAAACATCAACAGAAGGATGGGCTTCCTCCTCTGGCTTCATTTGGTCATTTTCTTTTACAAATTTGTCAATTTCTTCTTCAGGTGATGAACCGACATGATTTAAGACTGAATCACTTTCAAATTGCTGACAAGAAACAATGTCAGCAGAAGGGTTTTCAATGTCGGTATTATTTTGGTTTGATCCATTAGAGATATCTGCTTGCAGATCTCGATACTCGGACTTAAATTGCAAATAGCCATCACTTTTACCATTTTCGCTTGATTGTACACTCTGGAGGGGTTGTGATGCACTAATAGCATTAACTGTTGCATACATGCTTCCATTCTCAGAAGAACGAAATTGAGACGACAGCTCTGACTTCATTCGTTTAATAGGAGTGTCCTCTGGAGGCAGAACAGTAGTTTCAGATGGCTTAAGAGTCTCCGTAGGTTTGGCTTCCGCAGCTTCACGATCCCGACGAGCAGATAGCTTTTTTTGTGCATGTATAAATTTATGGTAAGGTGCACAAACGGGACAATTATAATCCCTACAGCTACTTTGGTGATTAAGCAGCTTACTTGACTTAGCACAACGAGGATACGAGCATGAAACGGCCTTACAGCTATCCATATGATCTAGAAGCTTTTGAACTGTGATGCAATTAGGTTCCAGACATTTTCCCGGTGGAGCTCCACAAGAACGTGCATGGCGCAGGAACAAAAGCCACCTGAGTTGATTCCTGTAGTTCTGATCACACTCGCCATTTGAAGACATACCGCCACTACCTGATTTGGGTTGATCCGCAACGTGCCCAGGAGCAACAATTTGGTCGTTACTAGAGATTTCAGAAGGCAAATTAATGCGCTGAGCATTTGCATGCCCAACAATTTCCTGACAAAACTCCTCTTGAGCACCTTGTTCATGGGATAAGTTAAGCAATACATCTTGTTGTGCTTCGAAAGGTGGCTTGCCAAACTCGTTTACTCCATCATTATCAACCATCATTGGCTCGGAGTTAGACGGAATAAAAGACAATTGATTATCTCTTGAAATATCTTCATTTGAATTATACTGCAGCTGATTCTGCAACTCAGAAGCCTGGATATGTCCAGAGAAACTTTGTTGAAAAACCTCATTTTGATGGTCCATTGCATATTCAGAAGTCACGGGATTACCATTATCAGACATCGATTGCAATTGAAATCCCTCATTTCTTACAGAAATTTGAGAGTAATCATTCGGCTGCCTTTGCTGAGCAGATGCCTCGAGTGGGTTAGCAAGTAAATCACTTAGCTGCCGTTGCTGAGGATATGTAGTAAACTGTTGTTGTTGCTGAGGCATCTGATGAAGTTGTTGATACTGCCTAGCATTAGTCTGCATCAGATATGCTGCTGATTGTGACAACTGAGAGTTCAATTGGGATAGATGGCTATTTACGAGAGCGCTGGATGTTCTTTGATCTGCATTCTGATTATTCAACAATGACCCAACTGAATTCCCAATATTAAACAAACTTCCAGATCCAGAAGAATCACCTGCAAGGTAGACACGTTACGAGTAGCATTGCAAGGTTTGGTGTTGAATGTTGATTTTGTTTAAGAAAGGAATCGAGTTCTCATAATGCTTATGTATTCGATCAAAAAGGAAACGAAATATGACCAACCTTGCAGCAGGGGCTGCTGAAGTGTACCATGTGGCTGAAATAGAGATCCAGAAGAGGCGCCAAATGATGACGTGGATATGCCTGAATCATTCACCATTCGTACATTATTTCCAATTACATTATTCATGATACCATTTTGGAACGGATGTTGGGCAAAAGATCTCATCCCTCTGCCAAGGTTCGGTAACATGCGATTATTTTGACCACCGGCTTGTCTTTGAAGCATCTGCTGTGATGCCATTAAAGAATCAACACTTGAAAGTATACCGTTATTGTTAAAGTTATCCACATTATTCAACATTTGACTATTCCTGCCACTCAATCCAGGCGTTGGAATCATTTGGTTCATTGGTCTCTGCCCCGCCATCACGTTGCTGTTGACACCAGAGTTCATTGGAAACGCACTCGCTGATTGCTGGCCAATGTTCGATAAAGATCCTGCTGAACATATTTTCTATCAGAAAGAGCACATTACTGCCAGCAACAGCAACATCACTAGCTAAGATACATAAAACATAATCTCGTCATCCCAATTTTATTGTCCCTATCGACTAAAGTACAGATTTAAGGAATAGTACGAAAAAAACCATTGATACCCTTTAACTAATATATTCAACCATGAAGTATATGCTATAATGAGAATAGGAAGCTCGTTTAACTGAGGGTAAAATGGAGAGTTCACTATTTTTTAGTTACTATATTTGGAAAGGGCACAATTAATTTCGGATGTAGAAATAAGAAAAAGGGTACCAAAAAATTGGGACGGAGGGAGTACTAGTTACTTTCACTGTACACAAAGAGTCACCACACGTACCAGTAAAAGGTGCATTGCCGATTGGCATCAAGCTTCCAGCGCTGGGAGTTGATGACATACTTCCACCTGCACCTGCGCCTACACCTGCATTCAACGTTGTTGGATTAACTGCAGATGAGAACATAATATTTGAATGTCCATCGTATTGCATACCAGGTATTGGCATCATTGTAGCAACAGGAGCAGTATTATTTATGAATTGTGAATGCTGAGGCACGTGATTAGCGGGTGGAGCTCGTTTAACCATTGCATGCAAACGCGCCTCAAGAGTGTCCAAGTTCATATATTCCTCCTAACAGCCGATTCAAATAAGTAACATAAGAGAGTAATAAACATGAAAATTAAAGTATGTGACATTTTTCAAAATTATGAAACATGTTGGCGTAAACCAAACACTATTAAATACTAGAAAAAGCATATAGTCTTGACTTTTGGAATAATTGTCGTAAGTTCAATTCGTGATAGAGCGCATTTTGAGGCAATACTGGTCACATCTAACGAGATTATGTCGAAACAATCAACAAGTCCGAGATTTAATACTAGGACAAAAAGAAACCCTGATCACTTAACATCCCAAGATCCACACAAAAGTGGAAGAAAATCACAAATATACCTTCGTCGCAGCTGCCCTATAAAGTCCCTCCTCCAAACGTCTTGTAAAATCTTGGATTCTCTTTAAAATATTCTCAGTAAGGTTTGACTGTCTCAGCCGCAGCATCTCGTAACTGGAAACAACACAAGAACACATTTCAAAATCCCTAACTGAAATCAATAAATTACAAAGGAGCCTACTATAGAAAGGATTAACTCCATATGGTGAATATTCATCAGAAAATCGAAATCATTTATTTACACTACCAGCCAAATGTAGACCGGAAAAAGAAACATAGCAAGTAGCTCAATTAGATTAAAACGTATATCGGACATACCATGTAAGTCCACGTGGAAATACATATCCATATAGACGAGTTTCTAAACCCTAGTACTGCTTTTGACCGCCTTTAAGCTCCAAATTTCCGTTTTCAGGTTTACCGGATTGAAACTTCGTACTTCAAATCTTTCCTTTTTTATGTGTTATTTACTTATTTGTGAACCTAAAGCTTTCCCCACCCCAATTTCAATTTTCCACCACATTATCACGCTCCTTAATTCTCGTGCCCAAAGAGGCGTTATGTTTAATGTTAGAAAACAGTTTATCCATTTATACTAGCTTGACTGAGTAAGAGCAAGATATAGCATTATCTCAACCACGAGCAGGCATAATTCGTGTTATTGAGTTCCTAAATCTGTGGAGATCTCGACATATAAATATCAGATAAACAAGACTAGCAGACATAAGTGGTGTTTCCCTTTTTGTTTCAAAAATTTTACTATCTCAAGCAACTTGAGACAAGTGAAGTACTAATTATCGTGCAGAACGGAACAAAACAGATTGACATTTCATGGAAGATAAAAACCCTTACGGCAAACAAGCAATTAAAGCTAAACACATGCTACTTATTAAGCTGAATAAAAAAAACTGCACTCGTACAAAATGCAGCTAACCAAGACGAATTTGAAGCCAAACATCAGTCTTTTCCATTTATAGGTTCATTCAGAAACGAGCCTTCACAGCAAAAAGCACATCGTTCAGCAACAAAAAAGGGATATACTCATGCAATAAACTGCTACGGAATAAGTTTGGCAAAGACATTAAGCAGGGTTGGCTACTAGGGCGTGCAGCCGACAAGGTTTCAACGGTCTCAATATATTTAGGAACCAATAAAAGCTAAGATAATAGACTAATTCATTATAACGTAGCAGCACACTTGCAATGCTGAGGTCTCCATAATTAGGGCAGCTGAGGTTCGAGTGTAGACATGCAAAATTTTGTACTAATCGTTTGCATATAGTCACGTAGTGCATTATCAATCGAATTAAGCCCTAAACCTCTATGTCATTTCAACATACAAAATTTTGTACTAATCATGCAACTTTCAGTTTCTGTTACTAATATTCCATTTATTCCTCTGTATTTTCTTCAATATCCAAAAACAATTCAACACTTCCTTAATTGACGATTTCCATATATAATTAAGTTTCATTTTGTGAAACTGCTTCCATAATCAACCAAGTTTAGAATAAAAAGCTTTCCTCAAATCTTTAATTTAGTATCATTAACTTGCGAAAAAATATACTCCGTATTTTCCTATTTAACCTACTAAAGCTTTTAGTACAACAAAAAGAATATCAAAATATAGGGTTTTTTTTGCGAGATAGGCACCAGACGTTTAGGCCATTTACAGAATCGGCGCCTAAAGTTACTTTTTTTGCCCATAAGAGTCTAGAAATTAGAGTGTTTTTGTCAATAGGCACCAACTAACGATTTCCGTCAATAATGTTTAACCTAATTAGTCAATTATCCACTAACCCACCACCACTTTACCTTCTCTTCCACTTCAATAACTTTATCGACTTTAACTTCGCCTCCTTCTTATTTGAGGATTACGTGGAGGCGACAATCATGACTAAAGATTGCTTTGTGGTGCAATCTTTAAGGGTAGTAAAGATTTCTTAGCGGTGCAATCTTTAAGGCGACAATAAGTTATTTTAAGGGTAGTTTGGTTGGGCGAAGTGATATGCCGTGATTTGTTGGTGGTGTAGGGGGTTCAAATATGGGATTTCGCTGTGATTAGCTGTGAATATAGATAGGATGGCTCAATGGTGGGATTAGATGTTGGTCAAGGTGCGTAGAGAGTGGCTCCGGTGGTGCAGCTAGTGCTTGCGGTTTGGTTATGGTCATGGTGATAGTTATTTGGCACTAGTAAATGGAGAAGGGAGAGGAATCGAGGATGGATGAGGTTAATTACAATTAGAGACTATTATGAGGTTTATTATCAATTAAACTTCATCAAGTCAAGACGGAACCATAACCTTTTATGACGGAAAATTTTAGTGAGTTAGTTCAATACATCCAAAATTAGAAACTACAAATATGTAAACATGGCATGCTTAAAAGGAAAAATGTAAACTTGCAAATCAAAGTTAGTCATAATAGGAAAAAAAAAAATAATAACTTTGGATATCATTAGTAAGAATAGTAACTACAAATATCATGAAACATGATACACTAATTATAAGCACAAAGGTTGAGATTAACTAAGACATGAAAAAAAAAACATCAATGCTCTATAATATGCATTAGAGATTTAGGGGCCAAATCATAGTCTCGGATCGAGCCTCTTAATTCTCCAAAGCCACCTAGACACAAATACGCATATAAAGCAATGAACTACTCCGTAATATACGAGAAATGATTATTGTCACAATTTTTGCTAGATTCGATGAAAACGTTGATCCAGCTTCATTAATAGTAGGAGTATACTAGACTAGATTCACTACATCATACTATAAAAGAGGGCAATATATGTAGCAATAAAAATGAAAGCAAACTAACTTTTCCTTATTCAATCAAATTGAAGTCGCCGTGACTTCCTAATTTATTATTTATATGAATAGTACGATACACATGTTCGTACACATTAATGGAAAACGATCCGTCATTAGAATGTGACAAGAGCAAAATGCTTGGATGTTATTAAGGCATCCCCAAAGAGGACCGACTCAAAACAATTCATCAAGATACCAACTAATCTAAAGTTTACCAAAGATGTACAAAAAAACATTAATTCCGTATCTGTGAAACCTTACAAGCGACACCAGCAAATGTTACCGTTATAAAAACCAAGGATTAGGTAAGCTAATCCTTGCCATTTGCATTCACTAAAGAACGGTTCTCTATACCTCCATAAGAAAAATGCAACACCGTCATATAGAAGAAACACACGTACAATAAAATGAATACGGAAACAAACAAGATCTAAAATGTAGATCTTACATTCTTTCTCTCATAAATCGCCTCATTTGAACCATTTCAGGGTCCATAGGCAGATAATTCTGACCACTCATATTTTGAACTTGTGTGTTGAGCAGATTCCCATTTGACTGCAGCATTCCAGGCAACTGATTGCTCGCCTGGTTGGGTGCCTGTCCAACGAACTGTCCCGACATGTGAGACTGAAGATTCATCTTTAGTGAGTAGATTTTTGTTCAGTTTCAGCGTATGAACAACACATTCTTCTCCTATGCTTCTGTCCAACCTTCAATATCAAGGAAAACATCTGCTCCTTCCACCAAAATCACTGCAACACAATGAAAAAAATGGAGTTAACTATTATGTGTCTTTCGTCATAAAATGAAGATTAGACGTTTAGCATTCACGTAGAAGAGTGTGTGATAAAGACGTGTATGATGAAAACTGGATACATTCTATGTGCTTGTGCCTCGAACAACTTACACAAGAAAAACTCGGAAGTATGAACCAAATTACAGATGCATGCATGCATGCATATATTTTCCGATAACGAGCAGACAAAATTACTCCCATAATAGATTTAAGAATGTTCGACAATAAAGACACGTGATCCGCGACACATGCTATCTCATTTACAGTTATGAACATGTCAAACTTAAGAGAGTTTCAGGTATCAAACAAAACATAACTTTCTAGGTAGTACTCCGTACTTCATAAGTTGAAATCAAAAGATACTCGACAAAAAAGAAGAAACTACAAACTATCGCATTCAGCTCGCTGAATAAAACACGTCATCCAGGTATATGCCCTCATGACAACGAAAATGCAAAAGCATTTGACATTTTCACATGCATTGCTATTACGACAAGCAGAGGTTGATTAAGATACATTTCATACACGGCTGATACAAACTGCTGCATTCAACTCACTGAATAAAACACGTGATACTAATTCCTTACATAAAATAAAATAACGATGCAGAAAATGGGGACATCCAGGTTTATGACCTCACGACAACGAAAAATGCAAAAGCGGTTGAGATTTTCACATGCATTGCTATCACAACAAGCAGAGGTCGATTAAAATACTTTTCATACACCGCTGATACAAAGCAACCCCATGACAACAATTATCCGTTAGATTATGATATCGTGGATCAGAAAATACAAAAGATGAATCCTTGACAAAAAAATCCAACTTTGCAATCAAGTGCAATACTCTAAATCGTTCCTCCGCCACTACAAGGCGGGAGACCATGAAATGATACGTCCTCAAGAAGTCGGTCAATTAAAGAAAAAAATACATGAATATCTCTACGCAACGTTGAAATTTAATTTGGTTATCCTCATATGTCAAAATTTGAAATCTAAACTAGATTTTTTGTGAAAGGTAAAACTTTGACTACTCTATCCACTCAAAATCTAACTCCCTTGTCGTCTTTCGACATTCCGTTGGCAAAATCATCTTTCCAACCACCATCTCTAATAGTAACAGAAGCTATCCAACATGACTAAAAATTTTGGCGGGTAACTGAATCTCTTACACAACATAACAATTTCAACAACAAAAGCAATCACATAAACCACATTTCTGCATCAACTCAGCATTTTCCGATCAAATTCAATCAAAACACCAAGCAATCAAAATTACACCAATTTCAGCCATGATCAATCAATCAGAAAGCACAAATAAACAATGCACCATAATCAAAACACAAAGCAATCAAATTTAAACCAATTACAACAGCTCATACCTAAAAACTAACGAAAAAACATACCCATGCAATAAATTAATCAAAAAAACCACAATGTAGCTACTCCAAAAATAATGACAAACCCCATGCAAGCTGATCATGATCTAGATTACACCCGATCATCCAACAGAACCCAACGAAATCAAAAACCCAACAAAACCCCCAAATTAATTCGACCCAATTCCCCCAATTTCAAACTGAATTGCATGAATTAGGGTTCTTCCAGAAAAACCCCCAAATTTACCCCCAAAAAAAAACGAAAATTGAATCAAATGAAGGGACCCACATGAATGAAACAGTACAAAAGATGGAAATAGAAAGAAGATAAGATTGAATACGATGTTTTTTGATTGGATTAAGATTGCAAAGACAATTCAAGTACACAATTTTTAAGTTTGTGTTTTGTTGCTTGTTTTTGTGTCTTCTCTCACTTACTTTCTCTCTCCTCTTTTTATGTTTACGTTTCTTTTTTTATTTAATTTATTTGTTTTTAAAATTTCATCAAGAGAGAATTTTATGATTTGTGATATATATTTATATAAAGAATTTTTATTTTATTTTTGTTAGAACTTCATATTAATTCAACTTTTTTTTTTTTTGATAGAGAGATATCTGTCGATTTCATAAATATTAATTTAAATTTCTTTTTTAAATCGTATTATTTAAAATTTTCACATTATTTCTTCAACAAAATAGCTGGTTAAAATGGAAAAAGTTATCTTATTCTAGTCATAAGATTAGAATTAAAAAAAAATAATACGAGTAATTAATATGCACTTGTTATCACAATTTTTGAGATTAGAGCACTAATTATGGTATACTAAGAAAACATTAATTACCCATTACTAGGAAATAAATATTGAAATATTTAATAAAAATTTACAACCAAAACAATGGTGGATATTTTTTTTTTAAAATTCATCATTTAAGGAATAAAACAATATATACCTGAAAACATTTAATGAAAATATTAATTGTCCTTTCATTGTAATAAAGAGTTTTAATAAATACAGTACGGGTGACAATTTTATTTTGTACCTATTTTTATTAGCTTTGGTACCATTGTTAGTAATGGTCTCTCAATAAGCTTGAGAAAGATCGTATCTTAGTAGACTTACTCTTTTTGTATACCTGTTTTTAGGTTATTCGTATCTTTTTATAATTAGATGTCCAGTAATTATTGTGTACAAGGATTTTTTTATTTTTTTTAAATTCATTATTTAAGGAATAAATCAATATATACCTCAAAACATTTAAAGAAAATATTAAGTGTTCTTTCGTTGTAATAAAGAGTTTTAATAAATACAAAAATTATAGAGAAATTGTCTTTCATTAAGTACTTTTACCTGTTTATGTGTTATTCGTATCTTTTTATAATTAGATGTCCCTCAAAATATCAATTTCGTTACTTTTTTTATAGTAACATTTTTATTGTGAATTTTGACCGTTTTTATTAGTATATTTTTTTTTTTACATTAAACGTACCTATTTTAAATATTTTTGGTACATCAATTTGTAATTGATCTTTCAACAAGTTTCAATGAAATACCGTCTATTAGTAGACCTATTCTTTAAGGCAAATTCTGGCTTGTGACGACATTATCCGTCGTAACTCTTAAGACGGGTCAAATATACTCCAAATCACATGTCAAGTGGCCAAGCAAGTGACAATTATTAGGTCTTTATTATTACAAATTTACTAGCATTTGACCCGTTATAAAATTTATGACGGATAGTCCGTCTTAAGCGAGACTAACTTATTCTTTAATAAATAGTTCAATTTTGCATGATTTTTTTTTTGTTCAATTGTGCATGGATTAGGATTTAGGAATAGTTTGCTTCGAAGAGTTTAAATGAACCTATTCACTCACTCAACTTGTCGCACACAAGTTTCCCAGTTCCAACCAATGATACATTTTCAAGTTTTTTTTGTTCGCAAATTATTGTTTGTGACGAAATTATCTATCATTTTTTTATAACGGGTCAAATATAACTCATTTGCGTAGAAAAGGGCAAAACATTCCAAAATCAATATTTTATGTTTTCCATACAAATGAGTAGTATTTGACCCATTATAATAAAATCTCCGATAAATCTATTACAAAATATCGAAACATCAAAAGATAAGTTTTTTTTAAAACTTTTCGAAATATCAAAATATTTTTTACGGAGTAGAACTAAATATTACTCCCTCCGTTCAAGTCCAAACTTCCCTTTTTGCTTTTCACGTTTGCCAACGCGCATTTCGCATCGTTAATATCTTTGGTAACATATTAATAAAAATTACGGAAATTGGATATTAATAATGTACTTTTAAAAACGAATCAAACAAAATCGCACATAAATATATTTTCTCTAATAGATTGTCGTGAATATCGAAACTTCTCCTTGATTGTGAATAGTGTCGAAAAGAGAAAAGGGAAGCTTGGACTTGAACGGAGGGAGTACAATGTAGAAATAAATACCCGCACATTTATACGAGTTTTGCACTAGTAATGAATTTTGAGCATTTAAATAGACTTTAACTGATTTTAGAATGAAAAATGGAAGCATTGAAAGTGTGGACATAACTTAAGGTTTTAACATATTTACAAAATCTGTGTGCTATTACCATCCAAAATTTAGGTACTACTTTCCCAGGTAGTACAAACTATAGGAGTGGGTGTGTTATTCTGCAGATTAACTAATAGTTTCATCAAGGTCCAGAAAGCCTCAATTCCAGGAGAAGAATGGGAATTTCTGTTCTCCGGAGGCGTATAAGATAATGTTCTTCTTTAAAGGCGAAATGTACTGTGCTCCACGGAACGCAGCTGCTCTTAACACATTTAACGGTCCAAGGTCCACACTGTATCCCTTCTGAATGCTATCTAAAATCGTTGCCATCATCAAATTTGCAGGCTTCCGCTCTGCTTCGTATTTTTGTAATAGGGATAGCTGTACCAAGCAACCAAAGGAATAAGCTTTTGCACATATGACAGTGAACATATACTCCTACTCATCATCAAGCAGAAAAAAAGCTTATGTTTTATTAATGTCATCACAGCAGGTTTCAAAAGATATTGCGCTTTCAGTTAGATTCAAAGTTGTATGGTATGTCGACGTACAAATGGCATTCATGCTTTAGCAGGGTGATAAAGAAGCTTTTGGCTTTGTTTCCTTCATTTGCTCCTTTTCTTTTGGTTTTGTGGATTGGTTTTTGTTTTGGATTGTTGGCTACTACACCTGATGTAATCTCTTCTTGTTATCCTAATACGGCTGAGGCTGATCAAATTTAGTGACAGTAGTTTAGCTTTCACTGAGTCATGTTTCAATTTCGGGGATTGTTGGAGCTAGAAGTCGTAGTTTCCAGAATCAAAGGTAGCAAAACTTTAAAGTCCTCTATCTACTTACAATGAAGAACAAAAAAACCAACGATCTATTTAAATTTAGGACACTTCCTCGCTAAAGAAGAGTCACTTATCAAGTTAAGTAAAGAACACTATATAATAATCCATGTAAAATAGACGATGTCATCCAACACAGGTGCATGTCAGGGAAAAAAAAGGCTAAACTGAAGTGTCTCAATGTCTGAGTGTCAGACACCTGTTATCTGAAGAGTCAGAGTAACAGCATATGATACAAACTCATTTAGGAGAAATACCTGTCCAATGTCGATGCCAACAGCAGTTCCTTGAGATATAATTTTTGAAAGTGCTGATGCATCTCCAAACCCAAGATTAACTCCTTGACCAGCCAGAGGATGAACAGTGTGGGCAGCATCCCCTACGAGTGCCACACGTCTCCTCGCATATGAATCTGTATGTACTAACGACAGGGGAAACACCATTCTATCTGATGCCAACTTGACGACTTTTGGTGGAATTCCAAAGGATTCATTGGATGAGACTACATCTGTTGTAAAACTGGAGAGAAACTTATCTATACCCGAGTTTGACTGTGGATGAGGACCATACCCATAGTCCAATGCATGATTTACGACTTGGACAAAATCATCCTCGGTCAATGATTTCCGGTCCTGGGCCTCATTGGGGCTCATTGTCCAAACAATGTTGCTATAGTTATCCCCAATTGGCAATAGTGCAATTGGTCCATTGGGAAGGAATCTCTGCCAAGCACAATGGTTTGGCATAGGATGTTCGACTGTGCAAATAATTGCATTCTGAGGATACTTGTGAGCCGTAGACTTGAAGCCTCCCAACTCCCTCACACGTGACCTTCCCCCATCAGCTCCAACCTGTGACAAAAGCTTAACACTCAATATGTGATGAAGAAACCTAGATGCAAATGCCGTTTAATCTTAGTTGGTCGGTGAGTGGTGGTAGTATGACCCACGTTCACAACCCGACAGTATTGAAAGTGGAATTCAATTGGTTTAGGATTCCCTAACAAACAATTGGTTTAAAGCAATCCCACATCTCAGTGTTCCTCATATGGAGTAACCCCTTTACCCGGTCAGATTTTCTAGCACTTCCGCTGTGACCAAACATGCAAAGGTTCAGCAACTTGCTACATCCCTGCATTACTTATAATTTTTTTAGCATGATGTAAGGTAATTACCACCAATTTTGCGACTAAGTTGCTGCCATCAGTAAGCTTCAACTGAGCTAAATGACTTTCTACTTTTGAGGAGGATACACTTGATTGCAAATCGATGGCCGCCAATCTTGAAAGATGTAATGTCCTTGAGAAACCATTATTATCCTGTAAAAGCTCCCGTATCAGTAATTATTACTCGCATTTAATATAGAAGCATCAACTCAACATACAAGTATACAACAGAACCAATATAGATATGTGGAGTAAGGCTGGGAAGAGGGTTAGTGGTTTTAACAACAAATCAATCTTTTTTTCTTTACAAAAATACGGCTAATAAATGTATTGACATCTGCGACCATAAATAGGAAAAGGATCCTATAAAAAAAACAAGGGTCTTATTCAGAGAACTTTGATTAATTACAGGGGAATGAAGATGGAAATAGAATCTGATCTGAAGATGAATGATTAATTATAGACTTATAGTGGATATTAAAACCCTTCAAGGTTCTCTTCGCAAACCAGCAATAAGTTGTTTTTTTAGTTGAAGGCTAATCGGATATAACTTGTCCCTCCCCCTATGCTGCTTGGTGCAAAACCATCTATAGAAGTACCAAGATAACGGTTGTTATGGTACTGAAAATCACATATCCAACCTACACACGGAACTATCTGCTTTACCATTACAAGGTTTTGTTGTTCATTGAGGAGGGCCCAACTTAGCTATAACCATAAGAGATTACTTGCTATTAGAGGTTAGGTGATGGAACAAACAAGCACCGGCAGAAGACTAGCACAAAACTTTTTAGGCAAGGGAGCAAGGCTTCTCATTAATATTTACGTGAAAGTATGAACAGAGGTGAATGTAAGTTATTACTAAGCTGGAAATGACATTCGTGGATGAAAAGGAAGAAAACCCAGTTTAGAGTAAATGTGCAGTGATATAAATAGAAGATACAGAATGTATTTATTATGAGAGATGATACGAGCGGTCTTCATATACGACCAGCACCTGCCTTATTAAACTAATTAGAACAGCAAAGTCAATCCATTTGTTAAACAGACTTCCTAAATTACAGGAGCTTAGTTACGATTAAATAACAGCTTAATAATTTCACACTTAACAAGGAATTAAGTATGGAACTACAGTCAGAAATTTACCTGTATACTCAGTGATAGAGATCTGACGAGTACCTTGTTCTCAACAACACACCTAATATGACAAGCAACAATATCAGTCTTTTGTAACAGAGCCATAGATCATCTTAATGCAGAGTCCATAACGGTCTACATGTTTTATCGCATAATATAAGCTCTCACCCGAGTACCTCCTTTTTAACATCTCTTGCATTGTACCTGGTGTAACCTAGACCAGTATAATCCCATACCTGCACAGAAACCGACTTGAAAATCATGCTTCAAAGACAATGTAATGATGGACCCGTAATGGTAGAGTGAGGTATAAGGAATGGCAAATAAGAGAATGAATGATAGTTACAGAAAACAAACATATATACTACGTATTTGACTATCTCATTTACACATCCAGATGACTGCACAAATATAAGTCAGTTTCTTGGTAAAAGGTCCTTTTTTGTAAGACTTTTAGAATGCACTGAAAACAGAAAAGTCAGGAGCTGGGGAGCCAGGCCCTGCCCAGGCCCCAGCTATAAGATATCTAATCGATTTGTCTTTATACCTCTGGTGACACAAGCAATTTGCGAATAAATAATGCGAGAGTATAATGCGAGACTTCAACATTTCAAGGATAGAATATTTGACACTTTAGTGTTCGAACATCCACATGAAGAGAGTACAACACTAGAAGAAAAATAAAAATAAACAGGATAAAAACATAGCAAATTTTACCTGCATACTATCAAAATAAGCATGCCGCTGCTGTTCAACAAATTTCCATGCTCCAATATCTGAAATATTAACTTCTTAGTAAGGTCATACGATAATTTTGATAGGCGTGACTAGTGATGTATACTTGACTCCTCTTAGACGATAGGGGCTAACTCACAAAGCTCAAGGCGCTCTCGATATTCACAAGAGTTACGCCTTTTTTTGCAAACAAATTTGTATTGTAAGAATAATATACTGGCTATTTACCTCCTTTTCACTGTAAAGAGACCTAAAATGTAAGGAAGCTAATGAGGAAAAGGTGTGGCATAGTAAAAGACTAGAGAGGAATAAAAATGGAAATCCCCTAGTATTGCACCCATCGGACAAGCGATAAGTAGAAGGCGAGTTTATGGTGCCCAAGCCGTTTTGGCTGGTGATTCATTATGCAATGGGCATGGGCCTAGACCAATCTTTAAAGCTAAGAGGGGAACCAGATGGCCACATAGGATATCCGCATGGTCGTAACATCAAAGAAATGACAGGGTGAAAAGATAAAGGATTAAGTAGATTCCCTACCAAAGGGCTTCAGCAGCGACTATCAAACATAATAACCATTTTATTCATCTCGAATGTAAACTGTAGAACACAAAAAAATGGATAAATCGTAAAAAAAAATACCTTGAAGGAAAGAGATTGAGGCTGGTGTAATCGTACTGACTCTAGGATCAGGGCCCTCGTTTTTATTAATTAAACCTTCAGACGTCAATGCAGGATTATCGTCAATAATGGCAACTCTCAAGTTCCTGGTTAAAGGAGAACGAGCTGCAAGACATGAAAGAACAGTAGTACCATATAAATATCGCATATTGACACTTTCACCATATAGAAATCATGCCACAAAAGTACTAACCCAAGGAACAAGCAAGGGCCATGCCAACCATGCCACCTCCAACGATAGCAACATCATACTCTTGAACACCGTTAGCTGATTGATTATCCCTCTTATGATCCTGTTACATTCAATAATAATAACAACAACTCACTTCTAGCGTAATTAGGAGCAAAACACAAACACCTACAACTCTGGTTACACCAATCTTGAAACCATTGTTACCGGATTCCCTTGGACACCTTGCGAATCACGAATTGCTAAGAGTGAATTCTATCATGTTGCTTACCAAAAATTCTCATAATACATACTCCGCACTCCGTATTCTATAAGAGCAAATCGGGAATTGGTAAGGGTGTATTCATAGTCAATAGGGTAATCATGCTTGAAACCGCTAACAATTGAATGAACGTCAACTCGAACAAAATTCAAACCCAACACAATTCTGCAAATGTTTTCGAAGATAATCCTCAAATCCAGTATTCAAATTTGCACTATTGAAGTTACAACAGCAAACTCTCCCCCATTCATCAATTCGACACAAATAAACCCGAAACAAAGACGTATTGACTTATCCTATGATGAAAGATAGAGCAAGAATCTAGATGCATGTGTTAAGTTAGAATCATACTCACACCATCAAAGCTATTAAAGGCGACATGTTTCGGACTGGCGCCATTGCAGAAGAACCTCCTTAAACCATCCAATCGGCGAGCATTTCCATGGAGTTTTCCACCAATTACTCTATACATTTCTCCAGACGGATGATATAGTAATACTGAAATAGTCAAAACAATCGACAGATATGTAAATTAGGGTTAATTCTTCAACTATACAATCACAATCACACCAAAAAATCCCCAAATGCTTAAATTTCTACTACAGATACAGAATTCATATGCAAACAATATATGTAGAATCGCGAATTAGATACGATGAGAGTTGGAAGATGAAGATTGGAGTACCAAGGAGAGGATTAATGGCGATTGGGGTAGAAAGATGATGGAGCGAGAGCTTATGATTTACTCGAGTTCGCTACCTATAAACCATACGTGGCCATTTTTGTTGCTGAGGATTTTCTCGAGGCAGCAATGGTTTCTTCAGTAAGTGTTCCGGTGTGTTGTCGACTTTCCGGTTTATTATCACTTTGTTTTTCTGTCATCGAAGAGCGCATTTAGTCGCGTTATTGGGAGGGAATTCGAACCTGAAACCTATTGTTACAGAGCATCTACTCTTGATCAGTGATCACTAAGTTAAAATATCACTTTGTGGGATCAAATGAGGTGCTCTGAACTCTAGTCCAGGTGGGTTCGAACCCGGCTCGGAATTTCAAACACAAGCTTGAGTTTGGTTTAGATCCAGTCGAGCTTAAAAAATTGAAGCACAAAGTCAAGTCGGAAAGGCTTAACTAATTATTACGAGTACGTTCTTTTCATCTTTTCGAGCCTTACTGAGTTTGAGAAGTTTGGCTCAAGCTTTAATTTATTTTGACTGAAGTTAAGACGAGTTTTGATTTAACTGATTTCAAGGAAATTACGAGCCGACTCTTATTCCTTACATTTGTAGGTACTCCGTTGTGGACATGACCGCGGCCACGCGCGGGTTTGGGGAGGCGAATGAATCTCCATGAGATGGTCAAATGGAAATTTAAATCGAAGTTGGAGTCGCCACCGAATTTTATGGTTATTCGGAACCGTTCGAGCCCACTCGATGTCGTAGTGGGCCGTATACAAAATACGACCCATTTCCGATGTCAGAGTTTATTGGGCTCGTCCCTTTGCATATCGATACCGATGCCGACTTGGGCGGTTAATCGTATATTGAATGACTCTCGCTGTCAATGGTTTCGGACATCCGGAAACCACGGTTCTGAGTAAGCCCCGCCCGCACATTAGCGGCCTCTACTAGGATATCGTTTGATTTTAAAATACGCGCGTTAGTAATACGATGAATGATATGCAAACATTGTTTTTCTAAGCATGCGAGGAATTGAACGGGTTGCTAAGTCGATTTAATGCATGAAAAAATTAACGTCAAAGTTGTTTTAGCGTGTGAGATTCGTTTTAGTATAAAACAAATGATAAAAAAGATATGAATTTGCTACAAGGATAAACAAACGAGTTAGTATCGATTTATAAAAAATAATATAGCAAACAAAATAAATATACGAGATCGAGAAAATAAATATTAATCGAAATCTGAAAAGCATCGCTAAAAACGCTGTTTTGTATAAAAAACGAAGTTCGAAAAATAATAAAAAAACGAGAAAGGCGCGTCGTGACAGCCGGCCGCGCGGCTCGCCCGGGATGCCGGCGAGTCGCGTGTCGGGCTGATTTCGAAAGCGGTATTTTGAAAATTCGATGCTTTTATTAAATCGCGTACAAATATCGCATAATTTGCACTCGATCTAATATTTTCAATATTCATTATATTCGATAATTGATTACGAAATCAATATCAAATACTCGGAATAGTGTTAGAAAAGATATAAATTTTGGAATCGTTTCGTAGAAGAATAAAATAAAACGAACGAAAAAGCTAAAAAAACGTCTCGGGTTTCAGGCCCGTGCGCGAGTCGCCTGGGAGTGGCGCGACTCGCGTGCGGGTCTGTCCGATTTTATTTTTTGTTCGAAATTGCTAATTTTGATAAATCGCGTACAAAATATGAATTAATTTGTATTCGATTTATGTTTTCGATATTCTTCGTATCCGATATTCGATTAGGGAATCGATATCGAGTATTCGGAATGAATTAAAAAAAGGTTTTGTAAAAAGAGATAAAAATAAAAGTTTGAACGAAAAAAGGAAAAAAGATGTAACGACTTTATATCGTCGAGTTTTGATTTAATTCCTTTTGATACGACATTCAACTATAGAGTTGATATCGCATCTCAAGAATGTTTGTTAATATGAAAATAGTTTTTGATATTATCGATATTAGAGAAAATAAAAAACGCGACGAATGACCCGTAAAAAAAAAGGACCGACGCGACCCGTAAAAAAAAAGGACCCGGACCCATAATAAAACGGACGTGGAGAGAGAAGAGGAGAGAGAAAAGTCGGGTTTTGTACACCCTCAACCTACATGTTTTAGTTTACTCGGATCGGGGCTCGTCAGGACGTGGCTTGGGCACAGGAGCGTCGAGTGGATGTCGGTGAGTTGGCGGTGGTTCGGTTCGGTCGAGAAGGGTGTCGAGTATAGGGCCGGATTTCCTTCGGGTTTGTAGTATCGGTTTCTCGATGTTAAGTTTTGTGCTTATGAGTGTTTGTGTGATTGATAGATGTCTGTGTAATTCGTCCTTGAAAGTGTTGTATGCAAAGGGCTATTTATAGGGAATTCCCGACCTTGGCTAGGAGAGTTTGAACTACCGCTAGGGATAGGAAATATAGGAAGCTGTAAGGCATGAGAATTCCGCTTTCTTGTCAAGGAAGAAAGGGAACACGGCTGGAATATGCTGCTCGGCCGAGTAATTGCACTCGGTCGGGTGTCTGAATCGGTTTTCGGATAGGATTCCTACTTGAGATCGAATTCCATCCTTAAACGGATTTGTTTAATATTTTGTGAAGCTGATTTTTCGTAGGATTGGAGTATGAATCAGCCGTGTGAGGTGTCACGGATGACTCACGTGTCTCGGGAAAATCTTTGACCGGGTTTTGACTCGGTCGCTAAAAGACGGTTTTACTCCTGGTGTCGGAATCGACCCAAATTAGTCTTATTTGACTCGAAACGACCCACTGGGCCTGATTTTGAGGTTGGTTTTGTGAGATATTATACTCCATAATGAGCCCAAGCCAAATGCCAATGATTCTGAGCCCGTTTCTGAGTATTTAAAGCACGTTTGCGTCCGATCATCATCGGATGTTTGTCGGAAACTGCTATAGACACCTGACAGTCAAAATGTGGGTGTCTACCTCCGTACTCATACCTAGAGTAATGCTCCAAGACAAAGTATTAAGAAAATGGATAAAGTAAAAAATATGTCCAATTAGATTCATGTTTCAAAAATATGAACTGACATGTACGGAGTATATGACTCCACGGGTTAATCCAAGGATGGCAACGGACCGGATCCGCATGGATCCAGATCCAGATCCGCATCCCTATTAGCGGATCTCAAAATTTAGGATCCATATCCGATCCATATGGACCGGATCTTGCGGATCCGTTGCCATCCCCGTTAATCATGTCACCCGTTTAATCGTTTATACCGTGTGCATACACCAATTTTCCCAGAGTCAATATGTCTTTAATCAACTATGAAAATGTCATACCGTATGCATACACCATTGTCCTACTTTTTCAGTTTTTCATTAATCAAACTGACAATACATAACCCTTAATTGCGAATTTAGAAATTGGTAAAAAAAAAAATCAGTCATATGTACGACATATTCCTAACGAAATAAAAAGACATTATACTTTATTTGTTTTTTGTTTTTTTGTTGACATAAGACTACGTGTTTTGTGTAAATTGTGTTAAGTCATTGTTTTCAATAGAAAAATTTCCGAATAGCACAAACTCCCTATTATTTTTCTTTTTCAATTCACGAATGATATCATTATTCAGTTATTCACAAAATCTAGGAATAGACGATCTCTCAATAACTTATTGAGAGACCACTTTTCAGTAGTCTTATTCGTACCTATTATCGAAGTATTAGATGTATCTCTAGACGACAATTTTGTTTTGTACTCCGTACTACAGTACCTATTTTTCCACAAACATACGTCTTTTATATTTGTATACCCTTATACGTTAAGCATAACTAATATTATTAGTTTTGATACCGTTGTTACCTCCATTTATAATTGGTCTCTCAGTAAATCTCGATAGATCTCTACATTAATACCGAGATTGCGGAATCACGTTTTCCAGGTGCAGTGCACATCAAAGGATGAAACTATGAAAGTGCCAACTACGACTCCAAGAGTCAACCTCACTCATTCACCATTCACTCCCCCCACTCAATACATTACTCTCATGATTTTCTGCACATTACTACTTTAAAGACTCTGCTTTCTACTCTCTACTCTCTACGTATAGTAAGGAGTACTTGAGTAGTAATCTGTCTGATCTTCACGTACTGTCACTGACCACCATTGTTTTCCCAATAATCTTTGTTTTTTGTTAAAAATGGAGAAAGCTATGAACAGGCAACAAGTTCTGTTGCACCATCTTCGTCCTCCTTCTTCATCTTCGTCTCATGATCACAACTCTGAAGCTTTTCAATCTCTATCTCTATCTGTATGTACCCTTTACTTTCAACTTTATTATTTTACACTGAGTACTGGACTATAGTGTAACACGGTTGACTTTTTTTTCGTCCCATGAGACTACTTTAATCTCGTTTTCCTTCGCTTTATTAACTTTGATTATCATAGTCGATGTCAAAATTTTACACGTCTGACTTCAAATAATGAATGTTATCACTGATTTAGACGAGACTCGCGAGAGATAAAGATTGGATTTTTTTTTAATTTTGAGCTACTACCATGTTCAAGAAATGAGGGTTGTGGCTTTTGGGGAAAGAAAGGTTCTGCCTTTTCATGTTTCCCAACACGTATTTTGTCTCGTTCATCATCCTTCCGATGGAATCATAGATATATTTTCTTTTGTAGATTGACGGTAATATTAGATTCTGAATGACAGAGTATAGGAGAAATTGGAGGGAGTACTGTACCTCACTTGTTATCGAATTTAGATCATTGATAGTATTTGTAATTCAATGGTTTAATTCCTTTGAATTTTGTAAAAGGCAGTATATTTGGTGGCAAAGATTGAATTATTAAGCCAGAAAGGGCAAATATTGGATTTTTTTTTTCCTAGGGTTCAAAAACTCTAGGAATTTTGAGTTATCACCCTATTTTTTCCTGAATTACGATCAATTATTAAGATCAAATCCGGGGACTGATTCTTACATGGATGCAGCAGCCTGCAGCGAATTTTCTTTTCGGAAAATTGATTACGTTTGGATTGGATTGGATTAAATACGGTCCATACGTAGTACAATACTCCACTATATTACTATGTGATAGTAGATTTATAGTCACGCTTTTGTCTCGCCCTCAAATGTCTCTTCGTTTCCATCCATTTTTGTCAGAAATCAATTATTAGGTTATTTTTGAGTGTTTTTATCCTAGGAGTAAAGTCGGGTACTTTTTCGTTGGTGTAATGTGTTGTTTGAGATACTATAAAAAGCATGGCTTAACAAGTACTGTAATCTTCGTCTGCCGGCTGTTTCAGGTATCTAACTGTAGTGCTGGAAATTCGTCTTCTTATAACAGAATTGGCTCTTTTGGGGATGATGTGGTCATTGTAGCGTAAGTTCGTTGTTACTGTATTGTTTGTTTAATAGATGATCGATCAAACGGGGTTTGAATTGTATAACCAGATAATGATGTCGTTGTAATGTATACGGTAACTCTGCAGAGCATGCCGTACTCCACTTTGCAAGGCAAAACGTGGTGCTTTCAAAGATACATATGCTGATTATCTTCTTTCAACTGTTTTGAAGGTATAGACAATCGTATAGTACATCAAACAATCAGAGAACTGTATTGAACTATGTTGTTATTATCGTGTATAGTACAGCTTGTATAGTTGGTATGAGAGTTGAATCGTGTACTTTTGTGCGTAAAACTGTTGCAGGCAGTGTTAGAGAAAACAAATTTGAACCCAGCTGAAGTTGGGGACATTGTTGTGGGAACTGTTCTCCCTCACGGA
This sequence comes from Agrostemma githago, assembly GCA_958450325.1. Lineage (NCBI taxonomy): Eukaryota > Viridiplantae > Streptophyta > Magnoliopsida > Caryophyllales > Caryophyllaceae > Agrostemma > Agrostemma githago. The sequence goes on along the minus strand of OY288245.1, from coordinate 73,409,275 downwards.
TCTCATAGAGCCATTGAGTGTAGAATGGCTGCATTTTATGCTGGAATTCCTGGTACATCTCCGTCCTTTTGCTTAACATTTGGTGACTGGATTCTGTGAACATTGTATACAATATATGTTGCATTAGCTGTATCCAGTATACAGTGCATAACATGTGCAATTTGATTTGGTTTTCCGAAGGTGAAATGATCCTGTTGTTTTCTTGTTTTTTATTGACAGAGAACGTTCCAGTACGAACTGTGAATAGGCAGTGTTCTTCAGGCCTCCAGGCAGTTGCTGATGTAGCTGCAGCCATCAAGGCAGGGTTCTATGACATTGGTGAGCACAATCACTTCGTCGGAGTCTAAAAGTGTCTCAGTCAATCCTCTTGTGTCAATGACTGATGCAGCTAGTTGACGATCTCAAATTTATATAGAGAACCATCATCTCATTGGATTTTCGGCTTGCAGGTATTGCGGCAGGACTGGAGTCGATGACAACAGATCTCAAGAGTTTGAAAACATCTGAGAATCCTAGAGTAAGATTTATATCTCCTGATCGAGTTCTAGTAAAACGTTGACGGTTTGGCTTATAGCCATGTTGATGTTAACTCTATGTAATAAGTATTTGTGTACTGGTGGTAGGCAAAAGAATTTGCTAAAGCTCAAGATTGCCTTCTTCCTATGGGTATCACTTCGGAAAATGTTGCAAGCCGATTTGGTGTTACAAGGGAAGAGCAAGACCAGGCAGCGGTAAGTCATTCCGTTACATGTGTGTTAACTACAATGTTAAGTTGTAGCCTTGTAGGGCGCTGACATTGATTCCTTTGGAACGGCGTATTAGGTGGAATCTCACAGAAAAGCTGCTGCTGCAACAGCTGGTGGTAAATTTCGAGATGAAATCGTCCCAGTACAAACCAAGGTAATTTTCATCCTTGTTACTCCGAAAAAAAGGAGCCTATGTTTACTTTGCTTTCATTAGCTTTAATGTCGCCGGTCTTTCTACTCATTTTCAGCTTGTTGACTCCAAAACCGGAGAAGAAAAGCACATTACTGTTTCTGTGGACGATGGCATTCGGCCAAATGCAAGTCTATCCGACCTGGCAAAACTGAAGCCTGTTTTTAAACAAAACGGGACAACAACTGCTGGTACAGTTTACTGACTGTCAGGACACCTTCTGCTTTGCAACCTCTCTATTCTGATCTGTTCGATTACATTTTCTCCTTTTTTTTCTTGTAGGCAACTCTAGCCAGGTCACCGATGGTGCTGGAGCTGTGCTACTTATGAAGCGAAGTGACGCTTTGCGTAGAGGCTTACCTATTCTCGGCATTTTTAGGTAATTTTGCTAATGCTATATCTTAAATACTCCGTAGCTTGTTATGTTCTAAATTCAATAATGCATCTTTTTTTAACAGGACTTTTGCTGCTGTCGGTGTTGACCCTGCTGTCATGGGTATTGGACCGGCTGTTGCAATTCCAGCTGCTGTCAAAGCTGCTGGTTTAGAACTCAATGACATTGATCTGTTTGAAATAAACGAGGTTATAATCTAGTCATGTATATCTATCACTCTATTTTTTAAAATAATGATTTGATTCCAAGCCTTGTCTTTGTCATCCAGGCATTTGCGTCTCAGTTTGTGTATTGTCGTAAGAAGTTAGATCTTGATCCAAAAAAAGTCAATGTAAATGGAGGAGCAATCGCTCTAGGGCATCCTTTAGGCGCTACAGGTACGAAAAGACAAAAGAAAAAACACTATGTTGCTCTATCATTCTATAATTTTGTCTGTACTAGTATAATTACATCTCTGTGACTTCTGATTTAGGTGCTCGTTGTGTCGGTACCCTGTTGTATGAGATGAAGCGCCGTGGTAAAGATTGTCGGTTTGGAGTTGTATCGATGTGTATAGGTAGGCATCTCACGCCTTTCTTTCTTTATCAAAGCATAATCTTTTCATCGAGTCTAACCACTCAGTAGTCAGTAATACTGTATATCAGCTGTATAAGTTTATGCATTAACTAAGGTCTGCAATTACAGGCAGCGGTATGGGAGCAGCAGCAGTTTTCGAAAGAGGAGATGCTGCCGATGAGCTATGCAATGCCCGACCCGTTGCTTGAAATGGTTTCCTTTCCAAAAAGGCTCAATGACTCCTATAGACAGTAGACGCGACTAGCGAGTGCAAAGTTGTGATATTTGTTCGACAAATAAAATGTCTGTTGTCGACATTGTTAGGTTCATCGATAACCTTGTAGGTTTCAATGCATAATAAATCTTTATACTACTATTTTCGGACTGTTAAGCATTTGAATCAGATTTGGACTACTGTCGACTGTCAGTACCTTATGCACCTGCTGCACCATACACAGTAATGGGTTGCACCGAGTTATCAGTCGCTAACCGCTCCTTGTACCACCTAGCCATGTAGGTGGTTCAGTTCGCTAAGGGATGAGTTTGTTGCGACTTCTGTTGGTTAAGTCAACTCAGTCTAATTCCGTCTCATTAGGTTCATTTCAGTTCACTTAAACTCACCTTAACCAGAAAGAACATGGCTAAGTAGCGTTCATAGACTCCTCCCCACTTCTCGCGCACAAACGAGCAATATGACCCCTAGGAGGCCCTAGCACTGTATAAAAGACGATTTAAAGAAAATCAGATCATCATAAAGTAAACGTATGAAATTAATTGGAACGAAGGGATTATTAGTCAATCGATTAGGACATGTGCCCTAAATATAGGTAACACTTTAGTGGTTTAAGTACTATAAAAAGAAACTGTTGATGAATTTATAAACGTGTGCATAGTGACAACAGCTAAGCAACAATTTTGTAATTCAAAAGAAGGTTCCTTTCTTCATTACTTTGTCTTTGTTTCTTTGCTCTGTGTACTCGCCTTTGCATAATCCAACTTCCACTTCCAATAATTCACCATTCATGAATCATGATCTGCTTTCTGAATCAATCTGCTGATAAAATTAAACTAAAAAGTTTGCATCTTTGACTTTTTATTTCAATTCCATTTAATTCTGGTAATTTGCAGAATTGCAGTTGAATGATGATGAAGATATCATCAAAATTGCATTACTTTAATTTAATCGATTACTGATGGGGAGGAGTTCTCAGCTTTATTTTTGGAGTGAAATTCCATGGGATGAGGTATTTTTTTTGTTTATCAATTCATCATATTTTGATTTTACCATTGTAATGGGGTTGCATTGTTTCAATATTTTTTTTTCGAGAGAAGAGCGGGATTATATTATATTAATTTCCGCCAAAGCCCAAAAATAGCTTCAGGACAAGTTATAACTTCCCAAATGCTTTTTTAACATGAGAGTAGTTCTTGTTAAATGAATTTTTGGGTACCAAATGTCTTTTGATAATTCCCAAAATCTCATATGAAACAATCTCTCATACTATGTACTCACGTGAGAAGTGTCACAATACAATTATTGTGAAACCGTCTAAACAGGGTTAGGTCCGATTCTTTTTGGCCTAATACTCTCGATAGTTTAATGTTTGCTAAGACATCGTGCTTTCTGAATTTGGGGTTGCGAGTGCTACTCTTAGGTAAGGTACCTACCCTTTGCTTATTGTTACTTGATGATATGAATGAATGTAGGAAGGAGAAAAACTTGTGGAAAAACAAGATGAAGTAAATCAATTGGCAACATCCATTAGGAATAGATTTGAGAGATTACCCTCATCATCATCAAACTGTTGCATATATCGAATCCCTCAAAGCCTTCGCGATGCAAATAAACCCGCCTATTCACCTTGTTTGGTCTCAATTGGCCCTTTTCACCATGGCAAGAAAAGGCTACAACCCATGGAAGACACCAAATTGAGGTACTTACAAAAGTTTCTTAAAAGGAACGACGAGAAGACATGCTTGTTGGACTACTTGACGTTTATCAGGCAATGTGAGTCCACCATTCGCGAATACTATGTTGAGATCATTGATATGAGTCGTGAGAAATTTGTGGAGATGGTTTTGTTGGACGCAATATTTGTGATTGAGTTTATGTTGATGTGGCACTTGGATGACGCTGATGAGACTGATCGTGTATTTGAGAGACCGTCTTTAGAGAGTGTTGTCAGGCGTGACATCCTGTTGTTGGAAAACCAACTTCCGTTTTTTGTCTTGCGTGGTTTATATGACATTGCATTTGGTAAAGATGCAAACTTTCCGAGTTTCCTGCAACTCTGCTGTGAAGTCTTGGTTGATCATCACAAGGAGGTCGTCGTCAGTTTCAAAAACTGCGAAATTCTACACCTAGTCGATTTCTTAAGAACATATTACCTTCCATCATCTCTAAGGAACAACAATGTCGACTGTAAGGACTGTAGCAGCGATGATTTTGAGTTTCCTCCAGGGGTTGAGATGCTCTACAATGCAGGAGTTAAATTCGAGGTGGTGGAGAACTCTCTGCCATTACTCGACATTGAGTTCAAAGACGGTGTGTTGAGGATCCCAAAGCTGGAGGTTGAGGATCATACAGAATGCTTACTGCTAAATCTGTCAGCATTCGAGCAATGCCATTACTTCTTTGATTCGTACATAGTTGATTACGTTGTTTTGATGGATGTTCTGATAACGTCCGTAAAGGATGTTGATATTCTTATGGGCGACGGGATTATCACAAATGCATTAGGAAGTTCAGAGGATCTGGCGTACATATTCAACACGATCTGCAGAGGCACGACTTACAAGGCGAAAGGGTTTTACTATTCGGTTTTGTGTAAGGAGTTGAATAAGCATGCTAAGATGCGATGGAATCGATGGAGGGCTACGTTGTGCCATGATTATTTTGGGAATCCATGGACGATTATCTCTGTTGTTGTCGCGGTTGTGCTACTCATTCTTACTGTAATTCAGACTGTGTGTACTGTAATTTCGATGACTTGATGATGTTTTTATTTGTACTTCATCTATTCAAATCCAAAGTGCACATTTATCTTTTTTTTTTACATTTGTCGAGACGAATTATAAAAAAATTAATACTCTTAATCTGCTCATAAAGATGATATACCTTTAAGATATCCTCAACTATGACAATTTCGTTAATGTGATTTTGCCTTCCAGTTTTGAAAGGGATTGCTTCATTTTCAATTCTTTCTATAACGATTTTGAAAGCAACTACCAATGTACTTTTCAAATTCCACGTTGTACCCTTTTTTTTCTCGGATACTCAAAATGCTCTAAAATGATTTAAGGTAGCGTTTGGCAGCCAACATTTCATTTCAAATCGTCATTGTCAAATTAGAAAAGTGAAATGATAGAATTTTACAATGACATGCGTTAAGGGATCATTTGGAAATGACCATTTTTGTGAGAGACTTGGATTTGGTTGGATTTGACAAAATCCAAATTCACAAATTCACTTTGTTTCTCAAACAAAGTATTTGTGTCAAATCCAAATTTCAAAATGAAATCCGTGTTTCCAAACGGACCATAATTGTATTCCTATAAGTGCTTAGTTTATGCATTTTCTAATGATTTTTTCCTTTTGCAATACCTTATCATAACTATGGAATACCCAATTTTACAAAATTTAATACTCCCTCCGTCCATTATTTATCGCCCCACTCCATTAAAATACCCATCACATATATTCATGGAGTGGGGCGATAAATAATGGACGGAGGGAGTAGTTTACAAACACAACCTTTAATGATTTGGGTATTTTAAAGACTACTACTCCTCTATGTTAAGTCTAGAGGTATAAATGATGTTTTAGAAGACAAGAATTTGGAAAAACATGAAGGTACTACCACGTAAAAAAATTTATCAAAGAAAAACAACCATGATATAATATAAACTTGTTTTACGATAATTAATTAACTACATTCTTACCCCCACGTTATAATACAAGTACTTGGCTCGACTCAGCTCGTTTACAACCCTAATCTGACGATAACATATACGAGTAATTAGAAAGAGGGGTACAACTTATATTATAAGCATTAAGCAATGAAAGCAAGGAAGAGGATGGCAGAAAAAGCTCCATGATCTTCCTCAAGGTTGGAGCTAACACTTCTCTTGAATAATTTGTTAACTTTGGTCTTGTTGCAATGTATTTGCATCATCATTTGCTTTTGCTTTTGTTGTTTCACATTATTTACTCCCTCTTCTTGCCTAATACTACCACTTTTCATGGCTTCAAAGATTATAATGAATTTATGCTTCAAAGTGTGTGTCTAAGACAATGCAATGCATGAGGTTGATACATACATTGTCACTATTTATAGAGATAGTCTATCACTCATGAGTCTCATGACCCATGAACAAGCTAGGCTTACAATTAATTACATGTTGAGGTAGGTGTGGGTCATTGACTCTAGTCAATGTAAACACGAATTCTTATCTGTGATGAATATATCGGTCACAAACTTGTATCAGTTTAGCAGATTGAATAAAAATTTATATGGATAGTTAAAGACATTTAGCACTCCTTAAAGCATTGTGATTTTGTCTTGTCTATATATTCCATGCAGTGATATTTGACCCGTTATAAATTTATGACCGATATACTCGTCACAACTCACAATTCATCCTTACTCTTGCGGTAAATTAGTTGATTGTGGTAAATTATTACTCCGTATTATTATTAAATACGGAGTAGTAGAATATTGTCTCGCTTCCAAAACTCTATTTATATTTTTGGATGACTATACTCCCATTATTTTAGAAAATTTTGAAATCTTGCAATTAGATAGGTTAAGGGATTGTTTGGTTTATAAAAAGAATTCTCGAAAAAAAATACTTGTATTTTCATTTTCGAATGACTATACTTTGTAATTTAAAAAGTAATTCATGTTCTTGTATTATTTTAAGCATGGTTATTATTAGCTCAATTATGTACTCTTAAACATGATTAGTAGCCGTTCGTTAATCATGTATAAGTAGTATCTTTGTTTTACATAGAGCCAACCGCTACCAAGTCTCCCTTGTGACAAGTAATATTTTTAATTTTGACAAATCAAATTTACGTCAAATCATATATAAGTAGATTGATAAGACAAATCATAATGCGTACCGTAGAAAGTATCAAATATTTGTCTTTATAAACTCATGAGTGTAGAAGATACTTAACCGTCACAAATTTATAGTAACAAATATATACCTGTCAAAAAGAAAAATGATTTATATTTGGGAGCTCATGAGTTTGTTATATAGGCAGTTACCCAATAAGTGGAAGAAGCCTAGTTCAGTACTGTAGTAGGATGCTTTCTCATGTGCAAACCCATGTGAGCATGTGTTCAAATACTCAAATAATGGTCATGTTTTCTTCTATGGTAGATGGCGCTCTACTCCTTAGACCCCAGCATCTAGCTATATTCTCGTCATAAACAAGAATTTGTCGTTAACTGATATTAACTCAATAAATATAACCGAATGGAATGAACCAAGTCCATATCATATGACGGGTGCTCATCATTTTCTCCACCACGAGCTTCAAGGTTCAATTCTTACTCACGAAAAAAAAACACTCCTATCTTAAACTGGCCTATTCGACGAAACTGCATGCAAAAAGACCCTAAATCCATAAAGAACCGACTCAATCGAATGACACAAGAAAACACAGTAAAATGCTCGCATAAGATCGTAACTGCCCGAAAATATGGAATTGCAAAGTTGTAGGGTTGAAATGCGGGTTTTGAATTGAACGGGTCATATGAGTTAGCTCTGGCCAGCTCTTGTTGGCATGCAAGCGCAAAGATAATCTCGGCTTTTGCTAGAACCAAAAATAGGGATGAATTAAAATAAAAATATCTCTTTTATCAGCTCTTTTTCAACTATGTACCCCATCTTGGGTTATCCTACTTGCAAACTTTTTCTCCAAGCGCAGAACTGACAGAGGCCGTCTCTTGTTAAACTTCGACAGGATGAATATAGCCGTGGATCCCTGAATGTAAAATGGGAAGGAAAAATATCAACACATGGTGTTTCTGGGCAGCATATTCAAAATTATACTCCGCAGGCACTTTAAAGTTTGAATCCTTTGATAGAAGTAATTCGTATATTGTCAAACTGTAAGTTTATACGGAGTGAGTACTCTGTTTTGTGGATAGAGATGTGGGTTGAGTTAGCCCAAGTAAATAGGCGGGAAATTTTTTAATGGGAGAGTGACAACTGACAAGTGTCGGTTTATTTCGTTTTTAGTGGTTACTCGTTTAGTATATAGAAGATGATTGCTGTAATATATAGGGAAAGGTGCTTTATATCCGACAACAAATCTAAGGAAGGCACTGAAAAACCCGTCCATACCTCTAGATGACATTGATAAGGAGACGACACATCCAATAAGGTCAATGCGCAACTAGCAAAGAGTACTTTACCTTGAAGCACAAAATGTAAGAGATCGCCCAAAAAATAAATAACACCGTCCATAGGAAATCAAACGTCTGATTTGCAAACTGGACAGGATCTTTTTCTTCTAAGCCATGGATCAATACACTACGAAAGAAAAACAAAGAATTTCAGAATTTCAGAATTTCAGAAATGAGTGAAGCTCGTATGAAATGGTCTCACATGTGTGATCAGTCCAAATTCTTATGCATATATCCTCAAATTAATGAAACTGATCGCACATATAAAATCGTCTCATATAAGACTTGCGCCCAAGAATTTATGCTTAAAACAGACTCACATCTTTATGAAATTTGTGCAAGCATGGAAGATGGCGCATGGTGTCCCCAATGGCTGGGGTATCAAGACAAATAGAGCATACTTCAGTATTTTCACTCTGTAGACAAAAACACAACCCATTTAGTCCTAGATTTCCTAACGACCTTCTAAACATTCACCACGAACAATGCACATGAAGTCATACCTGCACTCGAGATTCAGGCAGGTTAGCTATATGAGCAACTGATGCGCCCAAATGTTCATGGTTGTTCTCATCAAGAGCTAATAGCATTTCATAATCATCTCTGCAAACATACACGAAGAATAAAAATTTACAAACTTGCTGAAGGACCAGTGACTTGAAGCCCCAACCCCCGAGTCTATAACCAGAAAGTGAAGGGCAAAATCACTATACAGATGACAGCAGACAAACGTCAATGGTCAAACTGAGAAACTGCCTATTAAAGGATAATCACATTGTACAAACCGAATGGCCACAATTTTCAAGTTAATTCAGCCCAAAACAATTGTCACTTCAAGAAACAAACCCAAACCCGTCAAAGGAACCTAATAATAACATAAATTGTTGGTTGACAGTTTAGGTATTTTCCTTTTTTTATATAAAAAAATTGTGTAGCTAAGCTTGTTGAAACAGAGGGGGGACAAGATCTCCTGGAAAGATGCGTAATGACTTACTCGCCAAATTCCCGATCCGAATGAAGAAGTTGATTAACCATTTGGATATCTTCATTGGCCACAGCTTCCAATGCTTCTAACAGCTCAATTCTCTGCATATAATACAGATGTTGTTGTCGGAGGCTTTAATTACAGAAAATAGTCCAAGAAAACAGACAAGGGCAAAAGATCACATGATATACAAGTTGCAAGAGATAGAAACTAGGAAAGATGAGATATTCAACTGATTAGATTAGTCCTTGGATTGTACTCAGGAGCAGCCAATATTTTTGTGCAGATCGCACAGTTCTCAAGGGATAAAAGACACCTAGGACAAGACACGCTGCTTTATTAAAAAAAATACATGCAGGTAAATAAATGGAAATTAAAGGCGAGTATCATCAACTTTACCATCTCTACAGCCATCTGTGACGGAAACAGCGCACGACTGCCCCCTGTAGCAGCCATAGAAGGATGATTTATACGAGCCCTTAAGCGCGCAACTCCCGACGAGGGAACCCGTGGTTGAGATTCCCGGCGGAAACGACTGCGCAGAGAAGGAATCTGGGATCCTCGGCCTGTATTTGATCGACGGACGGCAATCTAAAATAATGTCAAAGCAGATAACCTTAGCACAGGAAATAAAATATAAGGCACATATAGAACACTCTTTCTTCTCTAATGACATTTTAATTTAAAGTTGTGAAGAGTACATTTAAGTATGAATAAAACACATCCTCCATCGAACACTAACTAAAATCCATGTTTGGTTAGCAGGTTGGGTTGAAGGGATTTGGAGGGAGGCAGAAATGAAGGAATGCATTTTAAATGCAACAAGCCAAATTAAAATCCCTCCAACGTAAAGAAATTTTGAAGGGAAAACCTCTTCTCCATCACCCTCCTTTACTTCCCATAATCTCATCCCCTCCAATTCTCTTTTAGTATCTAAGCATAGAGCAAAAGATCTTCCCATATGCTACAAAACATGCATTGAGCAAGTGTAAGCCCAAAATCGGTAATCAGAAACTGAGCCCAGAAAGCTGCCTAACTTGAACAAATGAATGAACAAAAAATCCAACAGAAAACGCTTAAAAATTTTTAAAAAAAAAAAAAAAAACTATAGGAGTCATTATCACATCAAGACACAAAAGGCGTAATGACACTGCTCTCGCATTCAGGGAATTTCAATAGTAGCCATTAGTCAATCACACAGCTATAAATCCCATCACTTATATGCAGGAATAAAAGATAAAAAGCCTACATTCGCATGTGCACGTTGTCGTCCCCTGAAAGGAGCAGGATCCATGCCGGCTTCCCCTGCTAACTCAGAAAATGTCTGGCAAAAAATGTAAAAGAGGATAAAATTCAGGACCCATAATCATCATTTTATTATTAATGCCCAAGTATCTACAAAAAGGCGCCCTCTAAAAAAAGGGTAGGAAGTCGGACCAACACCTTTCCCAGAATAACAAAAAGACTATTTCCATGTGAGCTGACTAGTAAGAGTCACAACTAATAGACAAAGCAACCCCCTCCCATATGAAAAGAAGCATAGCAGGTTTACAAACTACAAGTCATTCTTTTTCGGTCCATTATATCTTTGATTTCGGACTCATAAAATATCAGAAAACATAAATAATGAGAGCTTATAATTTCAAAAACTGAAGAGAGAAAATGAACAAGGAAAATAAACCTCTGCAGTAGTAGCTTCTGGCATTTCATTATATAATTGTTCCTGCAGCTGTCGAGCCATCATCTCATCGACTTCGAGTTGTATTGCCTTAGTTTCATCATCATTATCAACATTTTGAGGGCCACGCTCTCTCATTTCTGGAGAGAAGTCACTAACAACTATCGGGGAACCCTGAGCCCTTCGAGGATGACCACGATGGCCCCCTGCCGATTTTGCAGCTAATGATTCACCACCTGGACTCAAACATATTATTTCTTTTTTCTCTCCTGTAGTACTTGAACTAGCACCAAGCATTTTTTGTCTTTTAGATAAACTAGGTGTACAAACTTCACCGCCATTCATCACAGGCACTTGTTCCAATGATGACGGACCAAATGATGAGGAGCCTTTACCAAGAACACTCTTACTTGAGTTATTACGCCTTGAATCAGCAAAGCGATCAGATGATGAGGGTTTACCAAGTGCATTCTTACTTGAGTCATTAAGCCTTAAATCAGCAAAGCAGCCAGTATTACATCTCCTGTAAAGCAGAATTCTTAATGAGTTCACTAAAATACAATAACTGTTCACTTTAAGACACATTTTATAAATCCACGCCTAACTGTTCCTCACAGCTAGGCAGCAAGCTAGCAGCCGTGTAACAATTAACAAATATAAGAAGCCATAAACAAAAATTGCAAACCAAGACTAGAGTATTTCATTGAAAAATTCAATTGATAAACCTTGACAGAAAGACAAATCTTATCTGGGAAAATTAAGGAAACATTATCTTATCCATTGGACATAAAAACCTTTAGATTACTTGAAATACTAACTATTCGTAGAAAAAAGGGTTTGACATGAAATGTGGAAACCGTGAATTATGTTTTATTCAAAACACGCTAATTAAACTTCTGAGATCTGACAACATTTTATGTTAATTTCACAAAAAAAAAAATCCTTGTACTAGTAAATTATTCCATAATATTTAGGTCATAATAATGAGACACAAAAGGTTGACATGCATATAAAAAGGGTACCCAAAACTTAAGCTGACTTGAAGTAATAATATATCCATTTTCTACCCTTTTCTGGTAAAAACAAGTTCATCAAAACACCGGGAATATTATATGTACAGTTATCCTACCTGTCCTCTGGGCCCTTCGAAGAAGATGGATGAATAAGTACCCCTTTTCCTTTGGAAGATTTTGCAATATGTTCTTTGGCAATGACATTGTCAATGTCAATTACATTATGAGAACCACCAGATACACCATTACAAACTGCTTTTCCAGAACTCACGGAAGAACTCCCTGTAGAGACTTTGGCCTTAGCTATATTTTGTGGAGAAATACAACCATTACGCACTAACCTTCTTACAATACGTCCTTTGACAGGGTGTGGAGGCATGATACTCCCCTCCCCAGTACTATGCTCGTCAACACGGAACATTTCATCATTCCCTTTAATAAGTTTATGATTACCATTCCCAATCTTGACCATCCCCTTATCTTCATTTCTCGTAGGCACAATAGACGAATCAGGTGAAAGCAGAGAAACAACTTCTTTAGAACCATCGGCAATATCAACAAACCTACTGTGATAATTATCTGATAGTCTACGAGACCTAGAATGTGATAATTTGCCATCCTCCGCATCCTGATGGTTAAAATGACATTTTCCTTTGAGTTTTAAGCTCGGGTCAGCAACTGAATTGGAAGTAGATGCATTCCTCAACATATGTGCAGCAGATGGATCTTCAGTGCGCTGATAACGGTCAATATTAACATCACCTTTGGGATTAAATGTAACGTTTGAGTTCTGTGTATTATCACCAAAAAGATGAACTCTTCTGTCCAACTTCGCTTTATTTGCTCGCCCAGGAGCTCTTGAATTATAGTGAGGAGAGATAGAGGTACCTTGACAGGTATTATTCTGTATTATAGATACCCTATCAGGAGTGTCAGGGACAATCATGTTTATATCATCAACATACATGGAATTCATACCTCCATTAGCTCCTGAAGAAGACAAATCAACATAAAAAATGAATTAAGGTCATGGAGTATTAAACCACGTCTGTGAAACAGTTAGTCCACCTGCTCAGAAAACAGCAATTTCATCCACCCAACCCGAAATCTACTAGCTACCACAAGAAGGACGACTGCTGAACAGCTAAATACAAGACTAAGCGCACTGGACTCACAACCGATGAATATAATATCCAACAAACATCAAGCTCTCTTCATAGCATAAAACAAACAAGAACCTTCCTGGTAACAGCTAATAACACCATATAGATTCAAAACTATAATATCTCATGATAAGAACGTTTTCTCAGATAGTATTCAATCCATAATGTATGAGTAAAATTCCTCCAACGATTCCTTTTTTTGAGGGGGATAAACGAACTAAATTCTGATCACTTACCTTATCTATGACAGGACACACTTTTTTACCACGGAGGACCAGTGACTAATACATGCGCTAGTGCAAAAGAAATTCCAACTTCAGTGTGTTTGAACATTACTTTTATTTCAATCTAATATATATAGGAATCCAAACCAAGGGGCCTATGAGGTCACTTGTCCTCATGATTTAGGGCATTATTAGTTTGTTTAAGAGAAACCTTCAAATAGAAGATGAATTAGACTCACATTAATAATCCTCTACTTGAGTTATAAACAGTACATCAATTACAACAGGCACAAGACATTCAGCAACACTTGGATAATGAAACTGAAGTGTAAACTTTAAAATTTATAACGCAAGCAGAAGCGGAGCATGTCATTGGCAGGCCTGCGAAAGCAATTTTACATCGCTTAGTGGAGAGTCTGGAGACTAACTGCGCTTGCATCCTCAGTCACCAGAGATGCCTGGCCTGGACACACAATCCTAACTGAGATTAGAGAAGTGTGACAAAACAAGACATAACGTGACAATGCTCCTTTACACAGACTAGTGGTGCTGGAAAAGATAAGATCTCGAAAATGTAAAAGTGTAAAAGTTACTGACAATCCAAATTATTAGCGTAATCGAACATTTATTTGTGTGAATAAAGGGGGTCACAACTCAAAAACGGTACTTTTGATGCCATAATGATTCTACTCAAGTCATCATATAGAACCCATCACTTTACCAACTAAACAACCTAATGCGGTATCAGATAACATAATCGGTCACATGACTCACATCTACAAAATATGCAACTTGGACCTCTATTTTCACAAAAGAATTGCAGAGACAGAACTAACAACCTATCAAACTCTAAGCACCAAGAAACAAATGATTCCCTTAACCGACTATAAACATCGGACCACAGTTTTCTACCAAGAACTGCATCCCCACAGCAACGAAAATTTCAAGGATACAAATTTCACTTATGTTGAGTCTTAACAAACCATCAACTACAAATATCGCTCTACTTTCACATAAGTAGTGCAGAGACAAAGCTAACAACCTGCCAAGCTCAACATGATTCGACAAAATTATACCTTTGCATAACATAAAAGCTGAAACGCCCTACGATTGAGTATTTAAACCCTGAAGTTCCATCAAGTTAATTAATTCAACTCTTATATCCTCTCAGTCATCCTCTAAAATCCCAAAATTGTCACCAAAAACAAACATGATTACTACACCTCTCTAATCTCCAATAAAAACACCTTGTTCATACATGGATAGATCTCTACCCGACCAACCAAAAGGTAAAGACAACGAATTTCTAACCGTCATCGGAGAAATATACATCAAATCTATCCTCACAAAATCACAATCCTACAAATCAAATTACAAAATTCCTGGCCAACAAACAATCCAAGCTAAGTATCAAAATTCAATTCGAAACAAAACACGATAGCAATAACAAACATTATATGATGATAATTAAGATTGCTAAAGGGATATCATCAAACAGATGGTCAAATTTACGCAAATCAGTATCAATCTCAGCTTGAAACGACGAAGAACTCCGATCAAAATCGAGAGAAATCATCATAAACGATAATAGAAATACACAAATTGAATATATTCGAAATGAAATCAGTACAAAGTAAAAGGCAGAAAAAAAGGAGAAGTGAAAGGAGAGAAAAGGAATCGAAATTGAATGTAGGGAGAGGAAAGTTAGGGTTCATACCGGAGGCGGTTGATGATCCAAGGTTGCGGCGATGTTGATGATGATGACGATGGCGTTGGTGTTGGTGTTCATCCATGGCGTTAGAGGGAGATGAGGGATACAAGGCGGTGAAGCCTCACTTTTATACATACACACACTCTCCAATTAAACGTTTGAAAATTAGGACAAAACTTTGTTTTCATTTTCACCTTTTATAATAATCATAATAACAATAAAAAATATATATATATAAATAATTAATAATAATAATAACAATAAAATTTTATTAAATAACGACGACGATGATGATAATGATAATGGGACGTCTAGGTCGTGTCCGACTTGTTCTCGAGTTTTTAGTGGGGATATCTGTTGTGTGCTGATACAGTAGTTATTAAGCATCGACGTAACCTCGTTTGCGACACCATTTTCGATATTTGTTTCCGATCTGAGATTTATGCAGGTAAGGAGGTGAATGTCAGGTTTGATTGATAGGCACTACGAACCACTACGGGCTACGCTCGACAGAATTGTTGTTGTATTCTTGGGGTAGAGGACAAGATGTGTGTGTTGATCTTACAAGATCTTCCCCCTTACCTCACTTAAGGATGTTTGATTTTGTGTCCGGTTGTGTGGTTGTTGATGCCGCCCTGCGTAAAAGTGTCAAGTGTTAGGATTTTTGTACGACGATTGGTTACGAGTTCATATCTTTCTCATTGTCTTTCGCTAGGAGCTAGATGTGGATATTATTGCCTTGCTCAAGCGAATTCAGAAATATTTCGTGTCTCAGCCTCTTGGGCATGATGTCGGGGCTCGCAGAGTCGTTTTCATTATCGATAGACTTAACCTTTTTATCGTCAACAAGGGAATGGGACCCAAATAGCATATCGGCTACCCACTAAATTCTTGTAAATTTGATTGAATCTTAATAAAAGTTGCAAAATCCATTGTCTCAAGGGTAAAGCGTTATATACAAAGTATTTTCTAATTTTAACAAATCTTTACTCTTACTATTAACTGATAATCCAATCAATGTCTTACACGGGGTATTTCTTTTTTAGTAAAATAATTCACTATATAATCCTCATACTGTTCAAACCAAACCAAACTGAATTGATTGAGATTAACCAAAACTAAACTGAGTAAGACTAAAATTAACTTAACTAAATCAAAACGAAACAAAAACAAGCTCGAGAATAAACGGACTTGGTAAACATGATAGGGTAGTGTTTCTACCTGACAAAACTGACCTGACCCGAGCACCCGACCCAAATAAGTCATCCCGAACCTGACACAACACTTGAAAGGAAGACCGAAGTTTGATCCATAATCTGAATTAATCCGCCCTAACCTGAAACATATCCGAATGTAATTATTTATATAAAACAAGGGCTCGACTTTTTTAGAGGCGGCGATAGGCTCTAACCCGAGCTATACATGGCGTGGGATTATTGAATCGAGATCGATGATGAGGCGTGGCCTGAGAAGACGGATTGGTGATGGCACGGAGACCCTTGTTTGGCAGGATGCATGGGTTGTTGGGAATCAGGAGGGCCGAGTTATTTCCCCATGTCCTACTAATTTGGATAATTTGCGGGTGTCTGATCTTATGGACAGGGAGAGACGAGGCTACTGGGATGAGGCCAAGCTTTCCTCATATTTTCTCCCTTTTGAAGCTGATATTATCTTAAATATCATATTATGTGACTATGATGCCCCTGACTCGTGGTTCTGGGGGCCTGAACGAGATGGAAATTATTCGGTCAAATCAGCATATAAGCTTCTCGAGGGAGAGGAGATGAGAATCTAGGAATGTTCGGACTTGGGAGCGGAGAAGTGGTTGTGGAATAAGATTTGGAAGGTGCCGACCTGGCCTCGGATTAAGCTCTTCTTTTGGCAGCTGTGCAGCAACGCGATTGCGACCAAGGTAAACATATCTAATCGAGTCGGGTCGGAAGACGTTTTGTGTCCTATGTGTCAGTCAAATGTTGAGTTGAGTCTTCATTTATTTCGCGATTGTGGTTTTGCTAATTTTGTGTGGGAGGGGATGGGGTTTGAGGAGGAAGATGGAGATATGGTGACGGAGATTCGCGACTGGGTGGAGGCGAGGTGGAGGGGCATAGGCGCGGCGAACTATAGGATGTTTATGACTACCTGTTGGGCTATTTGGGAGGCTAGAAACAAAATGGTCTTTAGTAATGAGATAGCGCAGGGTGACAAAGTGATTCGTCGTATTACAGATATCTTGACGGAGCTTGAAACAATGGAGAGTGGGGAGGTGGAGGATGGCGAACGACGACAAACTGAGGGACAGAGGGTGGATGGCGAGTGGAAGGCGCCGGGTGAGGGGTGGGTCAAGATAAATATTGACGCCGGTTCGAAGGAGGGAAGAGGCGTGGGTCTGGGAGGGGTGTGTCGGGATGTTAGGGGGATGGTGATATGGGGTTTCACGGTTGTACGGGTGGAGACTTGGGACCCACAAGTTGCGGAAGCGACTGCAATTCTTGAAGGAATGAAGGAGGCTAGGAGACAGGGTCAGACGGACATCATCATCGAAAGTGACGCTCAAGTCATTATCGAGGCCATTGTAGCGAAGAAGAAAGGCAGAAGCGGACTCTTTTTAGTCCTGGATGAGATTAGCTTGCTTAGTGAGTCTTTTCATTCTATTAGGTGGAATTTTGCTAAACGAGTCTGTAATGGAGTAGCGCACGAGTTAGCCCATACGCCTTTGTTTGGTAACACTAGGAAGAATTGGGGCAATAGGCTTCCAGATAAAGCTCTATGTATTGCTATCGATGAAGCTATCAATTAATTCCCCGTGTGGGACTTCAAAAAAAAAAAAAAAAAAAACAAGTCGATATCCCAAATTTTTTTTTGAAAATATCAAACTCAAAAATAATCCAAGCCCGAAATGAACTGCCCCGACCCGAAGTCAACCCACTTTTATAACCGGAGTGGTTTGATACTCTGATCAGATTGATACCTAATCGGGTTGACCCGTATTCGTGGAAGCCCATAAGCATTAACATAACAATTATTATGGGCTTAAAAGAATTGGACCACGTAACCCATCGTACTCCACAAACCCTCTCATCTCCATTCACTCCCCTCCTTTTAAACCAAAATTCTAGGGTTTCACACAATCCCCGCCCCCAGAAAAATCCCCAAATCAACCTACACCCGAAAATGGTGAACGTACCGAAAACGAAGAAGACGTACTGCAAGAACAAAGAATGCAAGAAGCACACGATGCACAAGGTGACCCAGTACAAGAAGGGGAAGGACAGCTTGGCAGCTCAGGGAAAGAGGCGTTACGACAGGAAGCAATCTGGGTATGGAGGTCAGACTAAGCCCGTGTTTCACAAGAAGGCTAAGACCACCAAGAAGATCGTCTTGAGGCTTCAGTGTCAGTCTTGCAAGCATGTCTCTCAGCATCCGATCAAGCGGTGCAAGCATTTCGAGATTGGTGGTGATAAGAAAGGGAAGGGTACTTCTCTGTTTTAAGTTTCAAATTTTCATGTTTCTGTTGTTGGATTTTGGAGATCGTTTGTGTTTAGTTTTGCTGTAAGAGATTTGGGTTTCTCTGGATTTTGATTATTGGTAATGAAATCACGTACTTTTTAGATTTCGATTGTGAGTTTTTCGTTTGGTTTTATGTCTGATTTGAGTTTTGATTATGTTCGTGATGAACTTGTTCGTGAAACTGGTTCTATCACTGCGTTATAACGGGTCAAGTATCACCGCCATGGAAATCAAAACTCCTTGTGAATAGCAAATGCTTTGTCGTAACCGTAAAATTTAACCCCTCAGGGATTGAATGGCTGATTTGTGTGGGTTGTTTTTGTATGATTGGTTTTGATTTTGGTAGTGTATTGTTCGGTTGAGATTTCGGGTTGCATCTGTTTGTTTGAAGGTATGAATGTATGATCGATTTGATTTTGCTCATGTGTCTGTTTGTAAGGTTATTGTGCTGTTTTCTGTTTGATTAGAGTTAGAACTCGAAGTTGGTTTGCAGAAGGTAGATGACTCAATTTTGGGTTTCTAGTAATGGTGATGAATAGATGGTTTGTTTCGTGAGTTAGTAGAATTATTATGCCAGGTAGAAGAGTAAGAATGAGAAGTAGCCATCAAAGTGAACTTCAGAAAATTAACATGAATTAACATGAAGGTAGGCGATAGTGTATAACCTAATTAGCTATAGGTTCCCTTTTGTTACAGCTTCTTCACTTAATTTGAATTAGGTAAAATGGTAAGAAAACACAAGCTGTTTGCATTCGCAAAGTTTAAAAGTTTGCTGATGGCCTTGAAATGTATTAAGGTGGTCAAATGAACCATGTAACTTGTAATTGCAGCGTGGGGTTTTCTTTCTCCAGCTTTTTTCTGTGCTTTTTATTGAAAGAGATGTGCAGGGGTAGTACTGTTAGCCGGGAGATGTGCTGCAATAGTGTTGTTAGCAGGCGTAGTAATGACAGCGGGGATATCTGCAGGGAGGAATATGTGGTAGATTTTTCCGATGATGAGGCTTTGGATGAACATGCTTATTATGTGTTCTTTTTCTGTGATGATGAGCTGGGGGCGAGCGCTGTCTATGTGTTGGATGGTCATGGTCTTCAAATGTCTAACGCCCATGGGTGTCATGGTCGTGAGTTAACTGTGTTTCTTGTCCATGACTGAGAGTGTCATGGGTATGAGTTTTGTGTCCATGATTGTGATGGACATAAGTTTCTTGGTTGTGAGTCTCATGAACCTGATTCTCTTGTTATAATCCATTACACATAAGAATATCAACTTCCTTTACGGAAGTTATTAGAACAACGCAATCAGTTACGGAGTATATATGAATCAAAGAAGTAATGACACTGCTCGAATGCTGATAGATTTATTTACCAGTAAGCATTCTGAATCTGTATGATGTTCAACCTCGAGTCTTGGTATTCCTCAACACCACCGTTTTTAAACTCAATGTCGAGTAATGCTAAAGAGTTCGCCACCACCTTGAATTTAACTTCCGCATTGCATAGCATCTCAACTCGTGGAGGAATCTCAAAATCATCGCTGCTACAGTCGACATTATTGTTCCTCATAGATGAGGGAAGGTAATACAGTACGTATGTTCTTAAGAAATCGAAGAAGTGTAGAATTTTGCGGTTGTTTTGTGATGATACACGAACACTTTACAGCAGAGTTGCATGAAACTTGGAAAGTTGACATCTTCACAAAATGCAATGTCATATATAACCGCGCAACACAAAAAGCAGAAGTTGATTTTCCCATAAGATGTCGCGCCTAGCAACACTATCGAAAGATAGTCTCTCAAATACACGATCAATCTCATCTGCATCATCCAAGTGCCAATCATAAATAACGAGTCCAATAAAACCATTTCGACGAATTTTTCGAAATTCACATCAATATTTTCAACATAGTATTCGCGAATGGTGAACTCCCATTGGCTAATAAACCCCAAGTAGATCAAACGAGGTGAATAGGCGAGCCAATCCACAAGTTTTTCTCCTTCCTACGTTCATATGATCAAGTAATAAGTAGACCTGACATCGACGCGGTTAAGAAGGGGAGAGAAACGAGAGATCGAGAGAAACGAGAGATCAGATGGGGCTTTTAATTGCGGACATTTTGGCTTACCGAGTTTCTTTTGTTCATTGTATTTGGTCTCATACTAGGAGAGGGGGTAATTGTGTTGCGCACCATGTAGCTCGGTTGAGCCCGAGAAGTGGAGAGAACCTGTTGTTATTTTCTTCTTTTCCGGATGCGATTCTCGCACTCGCGGAAATTGATTTAATATAAGTCTACTTTTCGATTGCAAAAAAAAAAAAAAAAAAGTAGACCTGACATACATGTCAACCGGGTTGAGGTGGGGTGGGGTCGGATCAGACCATTTTAGATTCACGTTTACTATTTTCAATTTTTGTAGGGATTTCAATTTTCAACTCGGTTTCTATGATAACATCCAGGTCAGTTTCAGATTAGGCCGTGTCTAATTGGGTTACGAGTCAAACCCGGGTCTTTCGTTCGGGTGTCGGGTTCGAGCTGCCTTACTCGGGTCACAGAAAGGCTTACTGAGCTATTACCAAATGACATTTTAACCTCAGTCATTGTAAAATTCAACATTTTACTTTTCTAATATGTGAATTGTGAAGATGATTTGCAATAAAATATGACTTTCCAATACTACCCTATTTAAATTGAATTTTTAAATATACAATTAATATATTGATAGTAATGTTTGAAATGGAAAATAGGATTATACATCTGGTTGTACAATAACCAAGACAAAGTTTTTAAGTTTTTGCATATATTTATCGAGCTTATAAAAGTTTCTGAGCTAAGTTGTAAATTTTTGAGCTTAAACATTTATGTGGTTTAAATCGACAACTTTACACCAAAGCTCAAAAAGTTTACATCAAAACTCAAAATATTTGTGATAAAACTCAAAATTTTAAAACCAGTTGTACATAGAGCTATGTACAACTGGGTGTACAAGTGGTTGTATGATCCTCTACCTCGTTTGAAACGGGACTAAAAAACTAAAATTAACATAACTAAACCAAAATGAAACGAAAATAAGCTCGAAAAAATCGTAGTGAGTTTCATACGATCCAGTATTCGTGGAAGCCCATGAAGCTTCAACGAAACGATTATGGGCTGAAGAATTGGATGGACCTGTAATCCATCATACTCCATAAACCCTCTCATCTCAAATCACTCTCCCCCTTTTAAACCAAATTTCTAGGGTTCATACACAATCGCCCTCAGAAAAAATCCCCAAATCAGCCTACACCCGAAAATGGTGAACGTACCGAAAACGAAGAAGACGTACTGCAAGAACAAAGAATGCAAGAAGCACACGATGCACAAGGTGACCCAGTACAAGAAGGGGAAGGACAGCTTGGCAGCTCAGGGAAAGAGGCGTTACGACAGGAAGCAATCTGGGTATGGAGGTCAGACTAAGCCCGTGTTTCACAAGAAGGCTAAGACCACCAAGAAGATCGTCTTGAGGCTTCAGTGTCAGTCTTGCAAGCATGTCTCTCAGCATCCTATCAAGCGTTGCAAGCATTTCGAGATTGGTGGTGATAAGAAGGGAAAGGGGACTTCTCTGTTTTAGGTTTCGTTTTCGAGTTTCTGTTGAAGAAGATCTTTTGTGTTCTTGTTGTTGTTGTTGTTTTAGTTTTGTTGGAAGAGATTTAGGGTTCTTTGGATTTTGTTTGTCGGTAATGAAATCGAGCACTTTTTCGACTTTGATTATGAGTTTTCGTTTATTTTTTATTTGGATTTTGATTATGTTGGTTATCAATTGAAAGCTTGTTTTGAATTTGATTATGAAATGACTCATTTTTGATGAATTGGTTATACGCTATAACTGGTGAAGTATCACCGACGTCGAAATCGGAGTAGCAAGTGAGTTGTTATGCACAAACGGATTGGTTGATTTAGGGTTCTTTGGATTTTGATTGTTGGTAATGAAATCGAGCACTTTTTTGAGTTTGATTATGAGTTTTCGTTTATTTGGATTTGGATTTTCATTATGTTGGTGATGAATTGGAGCTATGTTTTGAATTCGATTATGAAATGGCTCATCTTCGATGAATTTGGTTATAATTCTATAACGGGTCAAGTATCAACGACATAGAAATTGGAGTAGCAAATGCATTGTCATGTGGGTAAAATTTGACCCGGCACAAACGGATTGGATTGGCTGATTTGTGTGGGATGTTTTTGTATGATTGGGTTCGATTTTGGTAGTTGTTTGGTGGTGATTTACTGATTTGGTTTGCGTCTGTTTGTTTGGAGGTATGAATGTATGATTGATTTGATTTTGCTCATGTGTGTACTGGTAAGGTTATTGTGCTGTAATCTGTTTGATTAGTTAGAGCTCGAAGTCGGTTTGCAGAAGATAGATGACACAATTTTGGGTTTGAGATGGTTTAACTTAGTTTCTAACAATGGTTGGTATAATTTGCTCTTCTGCAAATCCGTTTCAAGACATTAGGATAGCGGAATTAGGTAGATGGTAGATTTTGGAAGGAAAAATATATTGGATTCCGTTCATGTAAAAATACAGAGTAACAATGAATTGAAGTCTTCTTTCTAGGTAGGCGATACTGTCTAATCTACTTTTAGCTAATGGTTCCCTTTTGTTACAAGCTTTACTTAACTTGAATTAGGTAAATTGTAAGAAAACAAAAGCAGTCTGCATTCACAAAGGTTAAAAGCTTGCCGATGGTCTCGAAATGGATTAAGGTTTTCAAATGAACCATGTAACTCGTAATTGCAGCAAGGGATTTCCTTTCTCCGACTTTTTTTCTGTGATATTTATCGAAAGAGATGTGCAGGGATAGTGCTGTTAGCCGGGAGATGTGCAGGGATAGTGCTGTAAGCCGGGAGATGTGCAGGGATAGTGCTGTTAGCCAGGAGACCTGCCGGGATAGTGCTGTTAGTAGGGAGAGCTCCTGGGATAGTAGTGACAGCAGGGATATCTGCAGGAAGTGGAGCGAGGAGATATGTAGGGGGAGGGGTAGCGGGGAGATATGTAGGGGGAGGGGTAGCGGGGTGAACTGCGGGGATAGTACTGGGAGCAGAGGCATTCTTCTGATGATCTGGCTCTACAGAATGATGCTTCTTTAGGGAATGCTTCAGGTGATGCTTTTGTGGTAGATTTTTCCGATGACGAGGCTTTGGACGATCATGCTTATTATGTGCTCTTTTTCTGTGATGATGATCTGAAGGAGAGCTCCGTCTATGTGTTTTATGGTCATGGTCTTCAAATGTCTGATGTCCATGGGAGTCATGGTTGTGAGTTTCTTGTCCATGAGTGTCATGGGCATGAGTTTTGTGTCTATGATTGTGATTTGCATGGGTTTCTTGGTTGTGAGTGTCACGAACCTGATTTTCTTGTCTGTGAGTGTCAGGAGCATGAGCCTCTTGTCTATGGATTTTGTGTTTGTGAATATAATGGCCATGAGTTTCATGTCCGTGAACCTGTTGCATGGGATTGTTGTGTTGGCGAGGGTGCCGTCTGTCTTTTGGGACTATGTGGTGGAGGCCATGAGTTTCATGTCCACGAATTTGATGCATGCCATTGTTGGGTTGACGAGAGTGTTGTCTGCCTTTTGATTTTTTTGGGACTTGATGAGAGTGTTGTCTTGCTTTTGTTTTTTTTGGGACTTGATGAGAACGTTGTCTGTCTTTCGGCATTCTGTGGTGCAGGCCATGAGTTTCATGTCCGTGAATTTGATGCATGCGATTGTTGTGTTGGTGGGCATGCTGTCCGTCTTTAGGGACTCTTTGGTGATGACCTATAGACGGTTTTCTATAGGCGTGTCTAGATATCACGTGTCGATGAGCATGTGGAGGTTTGTGGGGTCCATTGATGGTTGGTCTCTCATGATGGCTAGGCGATGGATTGGAGCGGTTGTGACGTCTTTGTGTTTGATGAGCATGTGGAGGTTGGCGGTGTCTTTTGATGGTTTGTCTCTCATGCTGGCGAGGCAATGGATTGGAGCGATTGTGACGTCTTTGTGCTTGATGAGGAACCACTGGGTTGGAATGTTTGTGATGTCTATGCGGGTTGCGATGGTGGTGGTGATGACTTTGAGGTTCCTCTGGAGTAGGATTTACGAACGGGATTCTCCAGCGATGGGGAATTGGATGGTGATGGATAGGACGACGATGAGGGGTACTTGGGCGACGATGTGCCGGACTATGGTTGATGGAACGGCGAGGGATAGGATTAGGAGGTTCTCGGTGCCTGTGGTGCACTTGTCTTTCACGCTGACGACGGCTACGTTGATTGTGGTGTTTTGGTGGTAGAATGATCTTGGGTGAAGGTCGGGGATGACGACGACCACTACGACGACTGATGTGGTGCTTGTGTTGAGGAGGTAAAATGACCCTATTCCTATTCCTAGGCGGGGCATGATGGTGGTGGGGTGGTTGCTTGAATCTGCGTGGTATCCGACGTACCCTATGTGGACGTTTAGGTGGTGGATTCAAGTGGAGCACTTTATGGTCCCGTTTCGGCTTGAATCCACGTGGCAGCTTTTCACGATGGCGATGACATCCCCTGCACGGTGGCAGAATGATCCTAGGTGGTAAGCGATGGCGTGGCAAAGCACGTCTTTGTCGTGCCATATAATGCGGGTGTAGGAAGAGTGATTGCGTTGATCGTGGCAGCTCCGGGGCGGGGCCCGAAAGATTCACTGGGCGAGGTGGCGGCGGAGACGACAGTCGTGGAGGCGGCATCAGTGGAGGATAGGGTGGAGGCGGCAATGATGGTCCCAACAATGGTTGAGGTGGAGGTGGAGGACGAGGGGGTAAAGCAGGGGATATGGGTGGTATAGGCGGGGTAGATGACTCGTCGGAGGTGACGACAAAAGGGAAGCTAAGGATGACGAATAGCGCCACCAAAGCCGAGGCTAGAAGAGAAGCCATTGTAGTGAGAGAAAGTGAAGAGGAGGCAAATGGGTGTATGGATGATAATTGGATATGGAGGTGAAGAATATAATCAGAAAGAGGCAAATAATAGCGGCCAATATGTAGGGCAGCAATCTTGTAATATCAACTGGATTGTCGTCAATGGTAGAAGGTATGTCTTAGTTTTATGTCACAATAATAATATGGATACTAACCACTTGTAATCCCACCAGTTCTATTGCTAACTTGCTTATGCCCCCTAATCTTTTGCACTAGTATTTCTTGATTACTTAATAGTTTAGATTTTTGAAACATCGAATTTGGTTTCGATGTTATTCGTATCCCAATTTGAGTCTTTTGCACTAATCTGTTGATTCGGGCTTGGGTGAAACGTACTAAATGCTACTGTATGTCAGATTAACATGGATTCGAGTCAGAATAATACGGAGTAGTATTAATATCTGTCTTTGAATTAGTATATAGTTTCATGTACTTTCTTGAATGCCGCTGCACAAGGTGGTTTGAGAAGTTCATGATCAAGGGACATACAACATGATCGATGACCGAATGTATTTTGTTCGTGCTTGATGTCATAGACCGGAGTCCTCTCGTACAAGATTGTATTGCCTGTGTTTAGTAGCATTTCAGGTGAAAGGTGCATGCAATGCATATTCAGATCCTAGAATGTGGTTGAATGTGTACTACTGTCTACTGCACTTTGTAGGACTGTTTGGTATGCATCAGTTCACCACATGCAAACAGATCTAATCTCCAACATATAACATTTTCTTATTGTCTTCCATTTTCTGTGGTTCCCAGACTCGTTTCTGACTGTTGTACTTTTAAGTAATTTTAAAAAAAGAAAGGGGCGTGAGACGTCACAATTCACAAGCTTATGACGTATAAAAAAACTTGTTACAAACTTATAATACAGGAATGCCTGAATGAGAGAATACAATTCCTGCTTAAAAATGTTGAGTGGGAGGAGGTGGTGCATAAAAGAGGAAATGAGGAGGAAGTGGTGCTTTGTATACCGGTTTCTGCTTATGAAAACGAGGAAGACGGTGTCTATAACGTGGAGGCAGTCTAGGAATAACACGTGGGCGAGCTTTATGTGGATTATTAGCATGACTTGGAGCCGGTGTTGGCACATGGTGGCGTGCTGGCGGTGAATACTTTGGAGAAGCCGGAGGAGGAGTCGATTTCACAGCATGTGGTGGCGGACCTGGCGGTGTTGATGGTATGTAATCGTAAACAGGAGGTGGAGGAGGATATTTCTTAGTCAGATTTGGTGGTGGTTGATACCGATATACTGGTCGTCCTGGAGCGTGACGTGGGGAAAAGTATATGCGAGTGGGAGGTGGTGGCGGGTGGCGTTGGGCTTGTGGGTTAGCCATGGGGGTGGAAGGGAGGCTAAGAAAGATGACATGTGCAACTAGTAGGGTGGCCATAACTCCCATGTAGGAGGTTTCCATGTTGGTTATATTCTCTTGTTAGTTTGTGATGGTAATATTGGTATGAGTGTATGAGATGAGACCAACAATTCTTACTCTTATTTATATAGGCTTTGATGGATCTATATGGTTAACGATTTTTCTAATGTGTACCCAGTTAATATGCTAATTAAAGAAGAAAACCGTATTATAGGCCATGTTATTGGTTAACGATTTTTCTAATGTGTACCCAGTTAATATGCTAATTAAAGAAGAAAACCGTATTATAGGCCATGTTATTGGTTGACATATCACATTAGTATGTTTAATTGGGTGTACATTATTACATCATAACATGTGAGATCACTGACTCACTCACTCCACATAATGTTCATTCATTCAGGTTTGCTTTGCTGTTATGTGCCTGATGAGTGATGACCATCATACACTACTCCCCACGTCTCGTTCATTTATTTGTCTTTTGTATTCATTGTGAGGAATATTTTAATCAAAGACAAATAAATGAACGAAACAAAGGGAGTAGATTGTTCAGTTTAGCCTAATAAAGCTCAGGGAAGAAATTGTGAAAAAATGCTGATATTATCATAAACTGTTTTTTGCATATGCCATTTTCGACTTTCCGAATGCTGATATTTTCTACGAATGCTGATATTTTCTGCAAATGTCGCGTTATTGTTCACTTCCACTGATAATCGGTCTATCCAACTTCTGAGGCTGTCGGTCAAATGGTCGATGTATCTTGTACAATGTTATCTGCAGGTACACAATTTTATAATTGAAAAATGTCTGGTTTTTTCTCAAGGACTTGTTTTGTTTACTGTTTGTATGACAGAGCTGAATGAGAAGACGAAGGCGATGCTGATGCTAGTTGAGGATGATGCAGATTCATTTGCTCAACGTGCTGAGATGTATTACAAGAAAAGGCCTGAACTAATCAGCATGGTGGAGGATTTCTATCGAGCTCACCGATCATTAGCTGAGAAATGTGATCAACGAAAGAGTGACCGTTATATTCGTGTCAAATCCCCCTTAAGACACGGCTTGTCTCTCCCAAAGGATGATTATGAAAATGGGTCTGACACTGCATTTTCAGTCAAATCTTTCAATTGTTTCCCCTACAGTTCCGATGAGTCTGTTGAGTCAGAAGTAGTTGATCCCGAGTTTGAAGATGATTCTCAGGTTGATCAAGTCGAAGACTCGAAGGAAAATCCAGAAGAGGACGAAGTAACTAAGCTGAGGGAAGAATTAGACCGGCTTCAAGAAGAGAATGAGATCCAGAAGAATCAAATTAAAGCGAGTTATCAGGAAAAAGAGGAGTTAGGTAATCAGTTAGCAGACATTATTCGTGAGCTCAAGAAGTTGAGGGAAGAATTTGAGGCAATTAAGGAGGAGAAGAGACTCAAGATGACTGAAATGGATGATGAAATGCGGAGTCTGTGGTTAGAGAACATGAAACTAAAGGAATTAGTTAATAAGAAATACGAAGAGAGGAACGTGGAAGCAAAGAAGTTTGAAGAGGCTAAGTAGGAAGTGATGAAAACAGATGAAGAAAATAGGTATCTTCAGGTAAAACTTAAGCATTATGAAGAAGAGGAAATAAGGGTAAAAACGCTATTTGAGGAGGTAAAAGTCGAGTTAGTGAACGTGTACACTAAGAAAGTATGAGCGAAAGAGGAGCAACTGAAGCATGAAGAGGCAGAAAAGGTGGAGGCAAAGAGAAAACTCGTGAAGACGACAAGAGAATTAACAAAGCTGAGGGAAGAAATTGTGAAGAAAGATGAATGCTTAAATGAAGGCACTTGCTGAAAAAGACGAGGAGAAACGGACAGTGATCAGGTTGCTGACTTTGGCCATGGAAATCCTGAGGGAAGACAACAAGCTTCTCGAGAAGGCGATTGCAAAAGATGCATCTAAGAAAAGGAGCCCTTCTCATTGGAGTAAATTGTTCAGGTCATCGTCCAAGTGCCATGCTAGTGCAGTACCTCTGAAGCTGATGGGGCCGTACTGATATACCTTGGACATACTCGTATTAGTCAAGCACAACGCTTAACCGTAACATGGTAAGAAGCAGAGTTGAGTAGTGTCAATATAATGGCAGAAGGGTGGAACACAGTTTTGTTGGGATTGAAACATAGGCTGAAGAGTACAGTAGTATTTTGATAACATGATAATTTCCCATCTGTAAAATTGCAAACTGTTTCGAGGTAGTATAACTGTAATTGTATTAATGAGAAGGGAAGGGGTTACGTTTGAAATTAAACATGGAGACCGATAACATCTGCGACTATAAATGGAGATTAATATGCAAAAGCGTAACTGATTTGGCTGGCCTATAAAAACGAAGGTCTTCTCGGATCATATTCCGAAACCAATTAAGCTGTTTGATTACTGAAAATGGGGCTCCTAAATTCATTGTCAGTAGCAGCAATTGCATTCGTTTACGTTATGTCCAACTTAATAACAGGCCATCTATGCATTTCCCAAGCTGACAAAGACGCGATCTTGAGAATCCACAATGAAGAGCGAGATTTTGTCGAGGTGGCCCCACTGAAATGGGACTCGGTTTTGGAAGCCTACGCAAACGTTCTGGCTTCTAAATGCACACACACTCCTTACTTGTCCAAAAGCATATTCGGGGAGAACGCAGACATACCATACGCGGGCAATGATGGTGAGGCCTTGGCCTCTGCATGGGGTGCAGGAAAGTTGACGTACAACCACAGGAACAATACATGTGGAGGCGGAGGTTGCCAGAGTTACACTCAGATGGTTTGGCGTAACTCACATTTCATCGGTTGTGCTAAATCTATCTGTTTTGAGTATCATCAACCCTACTATGTATGCGAGTATTATCCTCGTGGCAATATACCAGGCGAGCGACCTTACTAGCATTGCGTAGCAGACCAGATGCGGGTCTGATCTACCTTGTTCAACATATACTCCATAAGATTCGATAGAAACTCTGGCATACCGTAAATTACATATTGATTGTAGTCTTGGATTGTTTGATTGCATCATACATGAAATTAGTACTAATAATAATACTACTAATTTGTACCAAAAATAAAATAAAGTTACTATCGTAGTCTTAAATTGTTTTATGGTCGAATCAATGGTTGCTCGGCTTGACTCATTAAGATGTCGACCCGTGTCCGAGCCAAACTTTGAGTAAGTTTTACCTGAGATGAGCTCGAACTTCGAGGTGTTTCGTCTCATTATTACCAATAGGCATGGATATGTATATCAAGAGAATGGAAAATAGGATTATGCACCTGGATGTATAATAGCATTGTACAACCAAGGTAAATTTGTCGAACTTTTGTGTATATTTATTGAGCTTATAAAAGTTTCTGAGCTTGAACATTTATTTGATTTAACTCGACAACTTTACATTAAGCTCAGAAAGTTTACAGTAAAACTCAATATCTCTGTGATAAAACTCAAAATCATAAAATCAGTTGTAAATAGAATTATGTACAATGGGTGGTATAATCCTCTAATTGAGAAAGAACGGAGAAAAAAATAACAGTTGGCATTGCACATGCTAGGTAATTTTTCCCCAACCAATGTGTTGCTTTGATTTGTTACCTTTCTTACCAAAATCATTAAAGAGTATTTGTCCATGTACATATAAGACAAATTTTAATACTTCCTCCATTTTTTTTTTATCTTTCCAATTTTCTTTTTTGGTCACTTTTTTTTTATCTCCCTATTTCATTTCTTTTCATTTTAGTCCATAATTTTTACCATACTACCTTACTATTTACAACACTTTATACCTTTATTCTTTCCTATTTACACACATTTTACCCTTTTACTTTCAGTATTTACTAAATTTATCATTTTATATTCATTACAAAAAAATTGTGTCAAAAGTGAACGAGAAGATAAAAAGGAAATGGAGGAAGTAATAAATCCTTCACATTCTCGATGAAATTCAAGTATGGGTGAGGATGTCATGTACAGTATGGTTCAAATTGAAACAATCATTACGTGTAGGATCTAGCTTTTCAAGCTATACTCCATAATATTCAATATAAGCTTTAGCATACCATAAATTGCATACTGATTTGCACCCAAAAAAATAAATTACATACTAATTGTAGTCTTAAATTGTTTGATTGCATCACACGTAAATACATGAAATTAGTACTAATAATAATAATAATAATAATAATAATAATAATTGTTTACCACGAATCGCATCCACCAAATTGATTACTTGTTGATAACGTTGCAAACTTGTCTTATCTCGCCGGATTTAGAACCGGGAATTGCTCCCATTTTTAGCATAGCCCTTACAAACTGCACTTCCCAATGGTGACTCGGCTTGACTCATTAAGAATGGAGAGAAAAATAACGGTTGGCATGGCACATGCTGACATGCTAGGTAACTTTTCTCCAATGTGTTGCTCTAGTTACCATTCTTACCAATTGAATCATTAAAGAGAAAAATAACAATTAACATGTTAAGTAGTTTCTCGAATGTATTGCACTTTAATTTGTTACCTCAACGAATCATTTACAGATATGACAAATTTTAAAAATAAACCTTTCACATTCTCAATAAAATTCACATTATAGGGGGAGCTAATCCCTCCGATTCTTTAGATTCGCAACATATTCCATATTTAGCAAATTCATTAGGTTTGCAACATTTCTATAATAGGTAGGTTTTTGTTTGTGCAAGTCTTTTACTTTGTTGGTGAGACCCACCATCTCCACTCACAACCTTATTATTTGTGCAAATAGTAAACGTTGCGAATCTAAAGAATCGGAGGGAGTATTAAATAGCGAACGAATTGTTGTCCTAATAATATACTCCTAATGGAAAAGAAAAAAACACATCACTTGATGGAAAATAATAAAAACACATCACATTGTTTTTGACTTATATATTTAAATGATTATGGAGTGTAACATGCCACATTATATTTTTGATCAAATTTAATTACGTTATGAAAAAAAGGTGAAATAATGATCTAAATTGAAGTACTCCGTATTAGAGATTATGAATTAAGAGGCAAATTAAATATTATACGGAGTAGGTAGTAGTTATAAAGAGTCGAGCTAAACACAAGCTTGTTTTACTTGACTTATGCTCGTTAAGCAACACTCGAGCTCACCTAAACTTGAAAAAATTAAGCTCATAAATGAGCTTGCTTGGAAGCTATAATGCGAGTTGAAGTTGGGATCGATCCTAAACCAAGTCATTATTTTACCTATTTTTGTCCAATATTTCTACACTTAATTATTTAGTCTATTTTATAAACGGATTTGTTAGTATTTACGTAGTCATTTTACGTTAATCTAGCTTGTTAGTGGAGTTGCATATATAATTATGGTATATTAGTCATATTTCTCGAGATCTTGGTACTGCGCATCGATGTTTCTATTTGTAGGTACCAACCGGGAAGAACCGGTTCAAAAAAAGTCAAGTCAAAATCGAGTTTGACCAAGTCAATCACCCAAACCCGTTTCCAAATCCCATTTTCAAGCAAGCCCATGTTCACTCACCCAAACTTATCCATAGCTCATAAGGGTGTTGCCTAGTGGTTAAAACTTGTGGTCATCAGCCCAAGGGTCTCAGGTTCAAGCTTCTGCAAGCTCGAACTTGTGGGAGTTGTATGGCTTGAGACAATGCGTTCTAGATTTCGAGTCTGTCGCCCACGGGCGATTTACCTTAGTGTGTGTGATTTGCAAGCTATGTATACACCCGAGAATTTACCCATAGAGCATAAAAAAAATAGCGACTGCGGATTCCCTCGTTCATAAAAAAAATACTAATTAAATATTCACCATCATGACCTATGAGTCTATGACCCATCATACATCATTACATATTCACCATCATGACCTATGAGTCTAACCCATCATACATCATTACATATTCACCATCATCATCTTCATATAATTAAACTCCATTAACGCTACTATTTACTAAGGTTGCGTTTGGATACTCGGAATTGATTTAAATTTCATGATTTCAATTCTTGTATTTGAAATTCTAGATTTTAAATCCAAATCCAAATCCAAAATGGTGTTTGGGTACCCTTGGAATTGGAATTCGGGCGGGTGGAGTCGAGTCAAGGTCACCAATTTTTATTTTTATTTTTGAAAAATTTTCATCAGAAAAGGATAAATTTTCAAAAACAGAAAAAAAAAAAAAAAAAAGTATTTTAACAAGATTATGCGCAAAAATAAAAAAACAATAATTAACGGAATTGAAATGACTACCCATATCCTAGGAATTTGAGATAGCCAAATTTCAACTAGGTTGGATTTGGTCTCAATTTCAAATCCAAATTCCAAGATTGTCAAACGCCTAAAATATTTCAAATCCGGATTTTAAATCCAAATCCGAGTTCCCAAACACACCATCAGAATAGACCATCAATTGCTAATATCCATTAATTACAAAATCATAAAGATGCATCACATGCATGCGAGAATTGAAGTTAAAATAGTTATGGGTGGATCGCGACTAATATGATGATAGATGAAAAAAACGAAACGTATGTAGGTGTTGCGTATAGAATAAAAGATACTCCTATATTGTATATATAAAAGGGAAAATTGAATCAGTGAAAGACAAAACATGTAATAGTCCCAGTTAATATCGTTTATAGCCTAGTACTTATTGTACGAGATGGTTTCATATCGAGAAATAACTATATAATTCTATTAAAATAATTAAGCGAGATATGAACTACTCCGTAATAAAATTAGTTTGAGCTAATGGACTAATGGTCGATGAAGTTGACTCGTAATGTTGTCGAACCGAGTGCGAGTTCTCTCGGCCGATCATAATGAGACTAACGTTATTTATAGCTATGAAATCAATGCTTAAAAATTACGGAGTACGGAGTAGTTTTTTTTGCTTAAAATTAAAACGAAACAAACCATCCTCACTCTGATCTGCTGGCCTATATATAGGCTCTTTGTTCTCACAGTTTTCATACTCAAACTACAACTTAACAGTTATATGGGGAGGGGGTTTTCATACTCACACTACAACTTAACAGTACGGTTATATGGGGAGGGGGATTCGTCGAACCTGAGACCTACTGTACCAGAACACCTAGTCATAACCACTAGGCTAAGACATCTTCGGTACACTACAGTTAACACTAAGCAACTACCTCAGCAGAAAAAACAGAAAAATGAAGTCTTCTCTAACAGCAGTTTTCTGTTTCTTCGTGCTGGCTGCTAATTTGGGTTTCCTACTGCTGGGAACGACAACTTGTACAGCATCTGAAGCACCATCATCTGATCTCGTCGTTGGCTATTACGACAAGTCCTGCCCTTTGGGCGAGGACCTGGTCAGACGAGTTGTGTTCAGGGCGGTGGCTGCCAATCCCGGCTTAGGGGCTGGCCTCCTGCGCCTCCACTTCCATGATTGCTTCGTCAGGGTATCATTTTCATCTTTCTCTTACCTACACTACATACTTAGCTTCTTGTCAAACTAAATGCTCTTCATTTGCCTTCTTTTTTTCCCTTTTTACAGTAACACATTTGATTGTTTTATACTGGTAGAGTGTAGTATCTAAATGTTTGTTTGTAACAGGGTTGTGATGCGTCTGTTCTGCTAGACTCGATTCGGAGGAAACCAGCTGAAAAGGACAGCCGTGCTAACATTGGCCTGAGAGGATTTGAGGTAATCGAGGCAGCCAAACAAGCGGTTGAAGCCCTATGTCCAAAAGTGATGTCATGCGTCGACATCTTAGCCATGGCTACTGCACGGGATAGCGCCACTTTGATCGGGGGCATCACCTACCAACTCCCTTGTGGACGTCTTGATGGGAGGATATGCCTGAAAGATGAGCCAACAAAGAATCTTCCGCGATCCTCTGCCACAATCGACCAACTTGAGAACAAGTTCGTCAATCAAGGCCTAACCATGGAGGACATGGTAGCTCTATCAGCGGCGCACTCACTTGGAGTGGCCCACTGTTCGAGTTTTCGGGGGACGTTGTACGCCTTCAACCCCACACATGATACGATTATGGATGGCACCGATGAGTTCATTATCGACATGGCTAGAAAGGGTTGATAGGATTAACGTTAGTTTTTATTTGAGCATTTATTTAGTAATAATAATTAGTAGTTTAATCTCTTTTATTAGCTTAAATAATTAGTTGTCTTTTCACTTGCTTGTAACCCCTAAGACCTGTATTTAGTGGGCTATTTATAGCCCTCATTTCTATGTAGAAAGAAAGTAACATAAGTATCGAAGAAATATAAAACAGGTCTTAGGGGTTACAAGCAAGTGAAAAGACAACTAATTACTTAAGCTAATAAAAGAGATTAAACTACTAATTATTATTACTAAATAAGTGTCCAAGTAAAAGCTAACGTTAATCCTATCAACCCTTTCTAGCCATGTCGATAACAAACTCATCGATGCCATCCATAATCGTATCAACACATTCCCAAGACCGTTCCATGTGGGAAGTGCAATTTGCAAGGACTATGCTGAAAATGGGAGCAATTTCCGGTTCTAAATCCGGTGAGATAAGAGAAGTTTGCAAAGTTATCAACAAGTAATCAATTTGGTGGATGCAATTCGTGGTAAATAATTATTATTATTAGTATTAGTATATTAGTACTAATTTCATGTATTTATGTGTGATGCAATCAAACAATTTAAGACTACAATCAGTATATAATTTTTTTTTTTTTGGTGCAAATCAGTATGTAATTTGTGGTATGCTAAAGCTTATAGTATCGAATATTATGGAGTATAGCTTGAAAAGCTAGATCCAACGCGTAATGATTGTTTCAATTTGAACCATACATTGACATCTTCACCCATACTTGAATTTCATCAAGAATGTGAAGGCTTTGTTTTTAAAATTTGTCTTATATGTACATGGACAAATACTCTTTAGACTATGTTTATTCACAGATTAATCTTTTTTTCTCGGACTCTCAATTACCTCAGCTTTCCACTCACTTTTCATTTTTCAGACTCAGACTTCCTACAAAAGTATACTTTATCCACAGACTCATATCGGACTTTCTCACCTCACCTAACTTATTTTATATTATTTTTTAATTCATCTCACCTCAATTTTTTAACTACCTTATTTTTTTTATTTACATCATTTCACCCCAACTTTCTATCTAACTTATTTTTTTTATTTACCTAGTCTACGTTGATTTTATAACTCGAATAATTACAATTAAATAATTAATAGTTAAATAAATCTTGTGACATACTAATAATTTTATTTCTAAGTGGTAATTATTAAAGGTAACAATCGGGCGGATGAGTTGAGTTCGGGTTGGGTTGTCGGTAGACCTGGCAAACAAGTCAACCGGGTCGGGTTTGGGTCAGGTGAGTTTCGCGTTGACTTTGAGTCGAACCAGATAATTTCGGGTTTGCTATTTCATATTTTTCAGAGATATCGACTCATTTTTTATGATAATAGTCGGTCAATTTTGGGTTACCTCGGGTCAATTCAGGTTACGACTCAACCTCGAATCTTTAGTTTGGATATCAGATCGGGTTCGGGTTGGCTTATTCGGGTCGGATCATTCGGGTCGAGTAAGTTTTGTCATGTCTAGTTGTCGGGTCTGGGTCACCGGATTATTTTGGCCATGTCATCATTTTATATTGAAGTGAAATGAGTTAAAGTGGAATGAGTTCAACTGAACTGAATTGAGTTGAGCTAAACTGAACGAAAGTAGCCTGAAATTTAACAACGACAACGACAACGACAACAACGGTTTATTATTGTAACAAGCTTACTTGTTCCAAAAAAATATTAATTATTATTGTAACAACAAATAATAATAATAATAATAATAATAATAATAATAATAATAATAATAATAACAACAACAACAACAACAAATAATAATGTTAATTATTGTATCAAAAATATTAATTATTATCATATTAATTTAATTTTAATAAAAATATTGTTAATAAAAATATTTTATAATAATAATATATTTATAACAATAATAATAACAATAGCAATAGGAATAATAATAATTATTAATAATATTAATTATTAATAATATTATAATAATACTAATATTAATATTAATAATCAATATTAATATTTAATAGTAATAATATTAGTAACAATAACAATAAAAAGAATATTAGTGTTTATTATTAAAGTAATATTAATTATTATAAAAATGTCATTAATATTAAGATTTAATAATAATAATAATAATTAATAATAATAATAATAATAATAATAAATAATAATAATAATAATAATAACTTATTTGACTGAACTGAACTAAAATGAACGGAAATAAAAAGAACTGAATGAACGAGTCTGACGATGAGTCTTTGAAATCCAAGACTCAACTTCAGACTTATCTGAGTCTCAGACCGTCTCAACCACTTTAACCAGGTATGAGTCCCAGACTCAAAAAATCTGAGTCTCAGACTTTTGTTCAGACTCAGCTTCAGACTCTCTTTAAACTTAAATCCGTCTGAGACTCAGACTCGTACCAACCACATTATCCAGGTATGAGTCTCAGACTCAAACTCAGACTCAAGCTCAGACTTATACTCAAACCTCTTTAAACATAGCCTTAATGATTGGATCGGTAAGAATGGTAACAAATCAAAGCAACACATTGGAGAAAGTGAAATGTCAACTGTTATTTTTCTCTCCATTCTTTTGATATCCATACCCATGCCTATCGGTAATAATGAGACGAAACACCTCTAAGTTCGAGCTATCTCAGGCAAAGCTTACTTAAAGTTTAGCTTGGACACGGGTCGACATCTTAATGAGTCAAGCCGAGCAATCATTGATTCGACCATAAAACAATTTAAGACTACAATCAATATGTAACTTTATTTTATTTTTGATACAAATCAGTATTATTATTGGTACTAATTTCATGTTTTTATGTGTGATGCAATCAAACAATCCAAGACTACAATCAATATGTAATTTACGGTATGCCAGAGTTTCTATCGAATCTTATGGAGTATATGTTGAACAAGGTAGATCAGACCCGCATCTGGTCTGCTACGCAATGCTAGTAAGGTCGCTCGCCTGGTATATTGCCACGAGGATAATACTCGCATACATAGTAGGGTTGATGATACTCAAAACAGATAGATTTAGCACAACCGATGAAATGTGAGTTACGCCAAACCATCTGAGTGTAACTCTGGCAACCTCCGCCTCCACATGTATTGTTCCTGTGGTTGTACGTCAACTTTCCTGCACCCCATGCAGAGGCCAAGGCCTCACCATCATTGCCCGCGTATGGTATGTCTGCGTTCTCCCCGAATATGCTTTTGGACAAGTAAGGAGTGTGTGTGCATTTAGAAGCCAGAACGTTTGCGTAGGCTTCCAAAACCGAGTCCCATTTCAGTGGGGCCACCTCGACAAAATCTCGCTCTTCATTGTGGATTCTCAAGATCGCGTCTTTGTCAGCTTGGGAAATGCATAGATGGCCTGTTATTAAGTTGGACATAACGTAAACGAATGCAATTGCTGCTACTGACAATGAATTTAGGAGCCCCATTTTCAGTAATCAAACAGCTTAATTGGTTTCGGAATATGATCCGAGAAGACCTTCATTTTTATAGGCCAACCAAATCAGTTACGCTTTCGCATATTAATCACCATTTATAGTCGCAGATGTTATCGGTCGTCTCCAAGTTTAATTTCAAACATAACCCCTTCCCTTCCCTTCTCATCAATACGATTACAGTACAGTACTACAGTTATACAATCTCGAAACAGTTTGCAATTTTTATGGTTGATGGCAGTATTTATGGACGGGAAATTATTAGTAGTCATCAAAAACATTCACCGGTGAGTCTTTTTGGAAGATCAAAGATGTTTGACTAAATAAACAAATCCGTTTATAAAATAGACCAAATAATTAAGGGGAGAAATATTGGATAAAAATAGGTAAAACAACAACTTGGTTTAGGATCGATCCCAACATAGCAGCTCATAATTATGCAAGCTCATCGATCCAATTGGGTCTTTATCGATCGGCTCATCGCATCAATGGTTATCTAGGGTCGCTTTTGATTCGAGCGTTGTTGAGCCAAGCAAGCAAGGGTCTATCTCACTTTTGTAAGACCGATTTGATTTGATTTTTGGTTCGAGTCGAGTCATCACTTGATTTGGTTTGAATGAAGGTGTGGCTAAACATGATAGACGGAGTTATTAAGAAGCGAACAAATTGTTACCTAATAATATACTCCTAATGGAAAAGAATAAAAACACATCACTTAACCCACGTATATTGTTTTGGCCTTATATATTTAAATGATTACGGAGTGTTACATGCCACGTTATATTTTTAATCAAATTTACTTACGTTAAGGAAAAAATGTAAAATAGTGATCTAAACTGAAGTACTCCGTATTAGAGATTATGTATTAAGAGGCAAATATTATACAAAGTAGGCAGTAGTTATAAAGAGTCGAGCTAAACCCAAGCTTGGTTTTACTCGACTTATGCTCGTTAAGCAACACTCGAGCTCAACTGAACTTGAAAAAATTAAGCTCAGAAATGAGCTTGCTTGTAAGCTATAATGCGAGTTGATGTTAAGATCGATCCTAAACTAAGTCGTTATTTTACCTATTTTTGTCCTATATTTCTACACTTAATTATTTAGTCTATTTTATAAACGGATTTGTTAGTATTTACATAGTCATTTTACGTAGATCTAGCTTATGAGTGGAGTTTCATATATAATAACGGTATATTCGTTGGTATTGCGCATCGATATTTCTATTTGTATGTACGAACCGGGTTGAAGAAAGTAAAGTCAAAACCGAGTTTGACCAAGTCCATCACCCAAACCCGTTTCCATATCCTATTTTCAAGCAAGCCCACTTCCCTCACAAACCCAATACCATACAGTCATACAGTCATACTCCCTTCTGCTCTTTTAAAGTCCTACGTCACCTTCCTCCTACAGGCTACATGCACCCATGACCTATCATACATCATTACATCTTCATATAATTAAACTCCATTAACGCTACTAATTAACTAATTGAGTACTAATAGAATAGACCATCAATTGCTAATACCCATTAATTACAAAATCATAAAGATGCAAAATCACATGCATGCGGGAGGAATTGAAGTTTAAATAGTTATGGATGGATCGCGACTAATATGATGATAGATGAGACATAAACGAAACATATGTAGGTGTTGCGTCTAGAATAAAAGATACTCCTATATTCTATATACAAAAGGAAAAAAATTGAATTAGTGAATGACAAAACATGTATTAGTCTCAGTTAATATCGTTCATAACCTAGTACTCCACTTATTGTACAAGACGTTTTCATACCGAGAAATGACCCCTCTAAAAACATAACTCATTAATTTATCCACATAGTAAATCAATTGGTGAGACCATGTTACTAGAGATAATTATGAATTACGGAGTACTAAGATGCAAACCAGCTTGGTCTTACTTTATGGGTTCGTGCTCGAGCTCTCAAGCCAATCTCTAACTTACGTGAACTTAATTGAAAATTGAGCTTGTTAGCTTGTTAGCCACCATAGCGCGGGAGGGATCGAGTTCGAGTTGAGCTCGAACCTAGCTAAATCAAGTCTATATATACAAGTATAAGTATTAACTTTTTGATATTGTGAGATAATTAACTTGGGATGATTCGAAAGATAATATACGGAGTATCATGTATATACATAATGTGCGTTAGACAAATCAATGAAAAAGTACATTTCATATCATCGTCAAACAACTAATACGGAGTATATAATTCTATTAAAATAAGCGAGATATGAACTACTCCGTACGTAGTAACATTAGTTTGAGCTAATGACCGATGAACTTGACTCGTAAAGTTGTCGAACCAAGTGCGATCGAATTCTCTCGTCCAATCATAATGACCCTAACGTTATTTATGGCTATGAAATCAATGCTTAAAAATAAAACGAAACAAACCATACAGTTGGTTAACCTTAACCTTAACCCTAACCTCAGTTTGATCTCACCGTACCCTCGCTCTGATGACTCATCTGCTGCCTATATATAATCTTTCTTTTCTCACAGTTTTCATACTCACACTACTCTTAACACTACAGAAACAAATACTACGTACTTCTTCGTGCACAGAAAAAGATACTACCTCAACAGGAAAAAAAATGAATTATTCTCTAACAACAGTTTTCTGCTTCTTCGCCCTGGCTACTAATTTGGGTTTCCTGTTGCTGGGAACGACAACGACAGCAACATCTGAAGCACCATCATCATCTCTGGTCGTTGGCTATTACGACAAGTCCTGCCCTTCGGGTGAGGACCTTGTCAGACGAGTTGTGTTCAGGGCGGTGTCTGCCAATCCCTCCCGGCTTAGGGGCCGGCCTCCTGCGCCTCCACTTCCATGATTGCTTCGTCAGGGTATCATTTTCGTCTTTCTCTTACCTACACTACATACTTAGCTCGTTGTCAAATGCTCTTCGTTTGCCTTCTTTCTTTTTTCTTTTTTACAGTAACACAGTACATTTGAACCAGTAGAGTGTAGTATCTAAATGTATGTTTGTTTGTTTGTAACAGGGTTGTGATGCGTCTGTTCTGCTAGACTCGACTCCGAGTAAACCAGCGGAAAAGAAAAGCCGTGCTAACATTGGCCTGAGAGGATTTGAGGTAATCCAGGCAGCCAAAGAAGCGGTTGAAGCTCTATGTCCAAAAGTGATGTCATGCGCCGACATCTTAGCCATGGCTGCACGGGACAGCGCTGCTTTGCTCGGAGGCATCACTTATCAACTTCCTTGTGGACGTCTTGATGGGAAGGTTAGCTTGAAAAATGAGCCGGCGAAAAAACTTCCACCACCCTCTGCCACAATCGACCAACTTGAGGACAAGTTCGCCGATCAAGGCCTAACCATTGAGGACATGGTAGCTCTATCGGGGGCGCACTCCCTCGGAGCGGCCCACTGTTCGAGTTTTCGGGGGAGGTTGTACGCCTTCAACTCCACACACCCCCAGGACCCCTCCATGGACAAGAACCTTGCAGAGTACCTCAAGTATATCTGCCGCCCCCCCTCAAGTGCAACCACTGAAAACCCAACCGTTCCACTTGACTTACATACCCCCAGCCGCCTTGACAACAAGTTCTACGCAAACGTCCAAGCCCATACAACGTTGTTCCAATCAGATCAAGCACTAATGGGTAGCCATATTACCAATAGATTGGTAAACACTTTCTCAAGGGATGAGAAAGTGTGGAAAGTGCAATTTGCGAGTGCTATGCTGAAAATGGGAGCAATTCCCGGTTCTAAATCCGGAGAGATAAGGGAAGTTTGCAATGTTGTCAACAAGTAATGAATTTGGTGGATGCAATTCATGGTAAACAATTATTATTATTATTATTATTATTATTATTATTATTGTTATTATTATTACTAATTTCATGTTTTTATTGCAATCAAACAATTTAAGACTACAATCAGTATGTAATTTATGGTATGCTAGAGTTTGTATTGAATCTTATGGATTATATGTTGAACAAGCTAGACCAGACCCGTATCTGGTATGCAACGTAATGCTAGTAAGGCCGCTCGCCTGGTATATTGCCACGAGGATAATACTCGCATACATAGTAGGGTTGATGATACTTAAAACAGATAGATTTAGCACAACCGATGAAATGTGAGTTACGCCAAACCATCTGAGTGTAACTCTCGCAACCCCCGCCTCCACATGTATTGTTCCTGTGGTTGTAGGTCAACTTTCCTGCACCCCAATCAGAGGCCATGGCCTCACCATCATCGCCCGTGTATGGTATGTCTGCGTTCTCCCCGAATTTGCTTTTGGACAAGTCAGCAGTGTATGTGCATTTAGAAGCCAGAACGTTAGCATAGGCTTCCAAAACCGAGTCCCATTTCAGTGGGGCCACCCCGACCCAATCTCGCTCTTCATTGTGGATTCTCAAGATTGCCTCTTTGTCAGCTTGGGAAATGCATAGATGGCCTGTTATTAAGAGTGACATAACGTAAACGAATGCAAATGCTGCTACTGACAAGGAATTTAGGAGCCCCATTTTCAGAAATCAAACGGCTTAATTGGTTTCGGAATATGATCCAAGAAGATCTTCGTTTTTATAGGCCAACCAAATCAGTTACGCGTTCACATATTAATCACCATTTATAGTCGCAGATGTTATCGGTCTTCTCCAAGTTTAATTTCAAACGTAACCCCTTCCCTTCTCATCAATACAAGTACAGTTATACTACCTCGAAACATTTTGCAATTTTACAGACGGGAAATTATCATAAGTTATCAAAAACATTCACCGGTGAGTCTTTCTGGAAGATCAAAGATGGTTGAAACAGAAGAAATGGTGTTAGACCAATTCACCAATGTAAGTCCTCAACAAAGCAAATATTCCGCTGGCAAAAAAAAAACAAAGCAAATATTCACCACACTGCTTAATGCCTACATATATATATTGTATAGATTTTCACAAACACTTGAGTTAACAAACATAAATTTACAGCATAAAAATATTACTGTACTCTTCAGCCTATGGTTCAATCCCAACAAAACTGTGTTCTACCCTTCTGCCATTATATCGACACTACTCGACTCTGCTCCTTACCATGTTAGGGTTAAGCGTTGGGCTTGACTAATACGAGTATGTCTGAGGTATCTCAGTACGGCCCCATCAGCTTCAGAGGTACTGCTACACTAGCATGGCACTTGGACGATGAACTGAACAATTTACTCCACTGAGAAGGGCTCCTTTTCTTTGATGTGTCTTTTGCAATCGCCTTCTCGAGAAGCTTGTTGTCCTCCCTCAGGATTTCCATGGCTAGAGTCAGCTGCCTGATCACTGCTCGTTTCTCCTCGTCTTTTTCAGCAAGTGCCTTCATTAAGGATTCGTCTTTCTTCACAATTTCTTCCCTGAGCTTTGTTAATTCTCTTGTCATCTTCTCGACTTTTCTCTTTGCCTCCACCTTTTCTGCCTCTTCATGCTTCAGTTGCTCCTCTTTCACCCATACTTTCTTAGTGTACGTGTTCACTAACTCGACTTTTGCCTCCTCAAATAGCGTTTTTACCCTTATTTCCTCTTCTTCATCATGCTTAAGTTTTTCCTTAAGATACCTATTTTCTTCATCTATTTTCATCACTTCCTGCTTAGCCTCCTCGAACTTGTTTGCTGCCACGTTCCTCTCTTCGTCTTTTTTATTAACTAGTTCCCTTAGTTTCATGTTCTCTAACCTCAGATTCACCATGCTTAAGGCTATGTTTAAAGGGGTCTGAGTATAAGTCTGAGTTTGAGTCTGAGACTCATACCTGGATAATGTGGTTGGTACGAGTCTGAATCTCAGACGGATGAATAATGTGGTTGGTACGAGTCTGAATCTCAGACGGATTTAAGTTTAAAGGGAGTCTGAGGCTGAGTCTGAACAAAAGTCTGAGACTCAGATTTTTAGAGTCTGAGACTCATACCTGGTTAAAGTGGTTGAGACGGTCTGAGACTCAGATAAGTCTGAAGTTGAGTCTTGGATTTCAAAGACTCATTCTCAGACTCGTTCATTCAGTTCTTTTTAGTTCCGTTCATTTTAGTTCACTTCAGTCAAATAAGTTACTATTATTATTATTATTATTATT
This sequence comes from Agrostemma githago, assembly GCA_958450325.1. Taxonomy (NCBI): domain Eukaryota; kingdom Viridiplantae; phylum Streptophyta; class Magnoliopsida; order Caryophyllales; family Caryophyllaceae; genus Agrostemma; species Agrostemma githago. Next base: position 73,364,723 of record OY288245.1, on the reverse strand, counting down.
ATTTATTATTATAATTATTATTATTAATTATTATTATTATTATTAAATCTTAATATTAATGACATTTTTATAATAATTAATATTAATTTAATAATAAACACTAATATTCTTTTTATTGTTATTGTTACTAATAATATTACTATTAAATATTAATATTGATTATTAATATTAATATCTATAAATAAAGTTAAAAGGTTTCTTGAGGCATTTAATTTTTTGCCACGTGGCGGGCACTAAATGCTTAAGCAACTTTTTTTTTTTAATTATTATTATTATTATTATTATTATTATTATTATTATTATTATCATCATCATCATCTATAAATTCCTTCATTTTGTGAATTTAGTCCAAATTTTAAAACATTTAAAACATTTCCCCATCTATTTTAAAACTCTATTTTAAAACATTTCCCCATCACGTTTTGAATCCCTCGCTTTTCAGGTATAGCAGTTTTGTTTCAGTTCATTTTTTATATAGATTTGTCTTATTCAATAATTTCCCGTTCTATTTTCAAAATATTCTCCCCAATTATAAATACATTTCACGTTAACTTTAAATATAATGGATTTGTTGTTCATGGGCGTGTGGTTTTATATATATTCAAACTTGAAGAAATTTGCAGAATATAATTAAGAAGAGGTTACAGCTGTTTTGGTTTTTCAATTTCTTGCGTTCGGCTCTGATTCATTCTTATTGCATTTTGTTCGGTTGCTTATATATGTGTTGTTTTTTCATGATTCTAAATAGATAAGTTCCCGTTCTATTTTTAAAATATTCTCTTCAGTTGTACAATTGTTGTTCCTTGATTCTAATTTTAGTGCTGATTTCATCTTTTCGCATTTGTTTTGGTTTAGTAAATTCATGCGAGGCCAATAATCAACTCTGCAATTTTTCATTTCTCAGGTATAATAATTTTGTTCTGGTTGATTATTTATATAAATATTTTGTCTTATTAAAACATTTCCCCATCTATTTTAAAAATGTTCTCCCCAATTGTATACTTGCTCTTTGTGCGTTCTAATTTTTTAGTGCTAATTTTTTTAGGTGCCTTTGTTGTTGTTTGGTGACCTTACGTGAAACCACTGATAACGTCTCGAATCCCTCGCTTTCAGGTATAACAGTTTTGTTTCAGTTAATTTTTTATATAAATTTGTCTTATTCAAAAATTCCCCGTTCTATTTTAAAAATATTCTCCCCAATTATATATACATTTCAGGTTAACTTTAAATATAATGGATTTGGTGTTCATGAGCGCGTGATTTTATATATATTCAAACTTGAAGAAATTTACAAAATATAATTACGGAGAGGTTACAGCTGTTTTTGTTTTTCAATTTCTTGCATATATATTCAGAATATAATTAAGTTGATTATTTATATAAATATATTCCAAGTTAACTTTAAATATCACGGATGTTGGGTGCATAAGAGTGTGCTTTTATTTATATTGAAGCTTCGCTACAAAATATGATTACGAGGATGTTGCAACTGTTTGTGCTTTTACAATTTTTGCATTCGGCTCTGATTTACTCTTATTGCATTTTGTTTGTTGCTTACATATATGTACTGTTTTTTTCATAATTTCATACAGTAACTTTTTGTAAAAATCCAATTTCATACTTGATTACTGCCTTTGCATAATTCTCTAACCAAAAACAATATCCGAAAAGTAATATCCGCAATACATTTATTACCGCCTAAATTAATTGAATTATTTATGAAAAAAAATAATTACTTATGGGTAAACGAAAGGTTTGTGATATGTATTACATTGTGATTAAAATATTGTAAGTCAAATGAAATTTTCATTCATTATCAGTAAATCTTATTATCAAATATCACATATAATAATACAACAAATTATTAAATAAAAGTTCTGGATAGGATCGTTATTCCTGAAAATGTACGTCACAATAATTTCCTTAATGACAACAATTAAATTTATATAAATAATAAATGAATGATGACACATATTAATTATTACATAAGGGTAAAAGTTTTGGATAGGATCGTTATTCCTGAAAATGTACGTCACAATAATTTCCTTCATGACAACAATTAAATTTATATAAATAATAAATGAATTATGACACATATAAATTACATAAGGGTAAGTGAAAAGGTTTTGGTCAATTACTAATGTAATTATTTACATTTAGTCAAAAAAAAAAAACAATTACTAATGTAATTAATTACATTTAATAAAAACAATTAGTGCGAAATGAAAGTTTTTGTAAATTTGTTAATGAAAACAATAAATCTATATATAAATACTCAATGAATTATGACAAATATTAATTACATAAGGGTAAGTGAAAAGGCTTTGTTCAATTACTAATGCAATTAATTACTTATGGGTAAACGAAAGGTTTGTGATATGTATTACATTGTGATTAAAATATTGTAAGTCAAATGAAATTTTCATTCATTATCAGTAAATCTTATTATCAAATATCACATATAATAATACAACAAATTATTAAATAAAAGTTCTGGATAGGATCGTTATTCCTGAAAATGTACGTCACAATAATTTCCTTAATGACAACAATTAAATTTATATAAATAATAAATGAATGATGATACATATTAATTATTACATAAGGGTAAGTGAAAAGGTTTTGGTCAATTACTAATGTAATTAATTACATTTAGTCCAAAAAAAAATAATATCAATTACTAATGTAATTAATTACATTTAATAAAAACAATTAGTGCCAAATTAAAGTTTTAGAAAATTTGTTAATGAAAACAATAAATCTATATATAAATAATCAATGAATTATGACAAATATTAATTACATAAGGGTAAGTGAAAAGGTTTTGTTCAATTACTAATGTAATACAACAAATTATTAAATAAAAGTTTTGGATAGGATCGTTATTCCTGAAAATGTACGTCACAATAATTTCCTTCATGACAACAATTAAATTTATATAAATAATAAATGAATTATGACACATATAAATTACATAAGGGTAAGTGAAAAGGTTTTGGTCAATTACTAATGTAATTATTTACATTTAGTCAAAAAAAAAAACAATTACTAATGTAATTAATTACATTTAATAAAAACAATTAGTGCCAAATTAAAGTTTTTGTAAATTTGTTAATGAAAACAATAAATCTATATATAAATACTCAATGAATTATGACAAATATTAATTACATAAGGGTAAGTGAAAAGGCTTTGTTCAATTACTAATGCAATTAATTACATTAGTAATTGATATTAATTTTTTTTGGAATCCTCAAAATGTAGGTCATAATACTTTTCTTAATGATAACAAATAAATTTATTAAGGCAAACAATCAGCATTGACTTTTACATTCACAAATGTTTTTATTGCTATGAAATATTGTATTACACAATTTACTATTTTCGCTTAAAAAAAAGGTGCACTCTTACGAAAGCAAGACCCATGCTATTTAAAGTTAACTTGAAATATGCTTTATATAAATAATCAATGAATTATGACACATATTAGTTACATAAGAGTATTACTCAAAAAAAAAAAACAATTACTAATGTAATTTATTACATTTAATAGAAACACTTTCGTGTCAAATTAAAGTTTTGGTAAATTTATTACTGAAAACAATTCGCTTTGATTTTTATATTCACGACTGAAAACTCTTATTGCTATAAAATACAGTATTCCAAAATTTTCTACTTGCGATTACTACAAAAAATTTACACTCTTCAGAACACAAATTCCAAGACATTTAAAGCTACCTTGAAATATATTTATATGCATAATCAATGAAAATGAGATTATTATACCTGAAAAATAAGTAACTTCATGCTTGATTACTGTCTTTGCATAATTCACTAACCAGAAACAATATCCGAAAAGTAATAAAAACAAATTAGTGTCAAATTAAAGTTTTGGTAAATTTATTAATGAAAACAATTGGCATTGTTTTCTACATTCACAAATGAAACTTAGTAATGTGATTAGATATACTGAACTACGGGATCCGAAAAGTAATATCCGCAATACATTTATTATTGCCTAAATTAAATTGAATTATTTATGATAAAAAATAATTAATTATGGTTAAACGAAAGGTTTGTGCTACTTAATAATGTGATTACATATACCATTAATAAAGATAAAACAATTCAAAATTTAATAAAAATACCTTTTAATAAAAAAATTAAATAAAAACTCATTAATGCATGCCATTTTTCCTTAAAAAAAAATCATTAATCTAATTCCCCGTCCATTCTAATTTGTTATACTATTAGTATGTTGTATTAATGTATTGTCATTTCTTAATTTTGTTATCTGAGTTCGCATTTATCGTCGCTTAATTTTTTTGGGTGACTACTAAGAAGCATGGCCCACACTCCATTATCAAAGGGGATAGAGGTTCCAGACTCGAATATACTTGCTCAGATAATACGGTTGAATAGACACCAGTACACCGACTCTCCAATGCAGCTTCCGGCCTCCCCTGCTCACTCCACACATCTAGGCCACACAAATAGAACAACTGCTCCCGACATAGAAATGACCCACCAAAAGAGGCATGCGAGGCCCGACGAGGGGGAGTGCAATTACCGAAAAAGAGGGCGCAAATGCATGCTGTTCAGCCCGACGCTACTTAACACCGTCGGCCATCGCCCCCACCCAACCGAACAAAGAACAAGCCCCAACAGTACAGGTATAATTTCATTCCTATCTTCCACTATCGTACGCACAAAATTGTGTTCCTGCATGTGCAATAACAGAACTCCTTGAATAGCAGGGCCGCGCACCACCCACACGGATACTCCCGTGCTTAATACTTCGGGACATACCAACCTCCTAGCAAGTACGCTTTATTCACCTTGGCACACATATCTTCTCCCCTTGTATCTGCGCCCACAGTCGACTAATTCTTTTACAAAATTTGTTCCCCTTATTAACCGATATCGTGCGTGAACATGTGTCCTTCATTAGGAAAATTTGTGCTGCCTTGGAGTTTTGGAGGACCAACTGAGCAATGTGAATTTTGCCACGCTGTCGTCTGGAAAGAAGAATCGGTCCGCAACGCTTCAACCAAAGGCCGACCCAAGTTCAATATATGTTGCCAAAAAGGGAAAGTGAGGCTCCCTTTATTAAAAGACCCGCCCGACTTCTTAAAGAAGTTGTTGAATCCTATGGGTGGGTCGCGGTCAACTAATTTCCGCACCCTGATTAGGTCTTACAACCTATCTTTCGCTTTCACCTCCATGACTGGTCAGGTCGACAAGGCCATCAACAACGGTTCGGGCCCATATTGTTACCGACTCGGAGGACAGAATTACCACAAAATTGGGTCATTTCTTCCGCCCGAGGGAAAACAACCCCGCTTCATGCAACTGTATTTTACGGAAACAGAGGACGAGACCCCCAACAGGTTAAAATCATTAAATGGTGAAGGGAGAACAGCTCTTGACGTTGATATTGTAGAGGGCCTCTCGAAGATGGTTTATGAACATAACCCATTGGCGAAAGCTTGCAAGATGGCAAAAGAACGACTTGAAACCTACACCCTACAACCTGTCCAGCTGCGGTTAGTTGCCAGCCGAAATAGAGATGCTCGCCAATATAATTTGCCGACAACAAATGAGATCGCCGGGCTTATTATTGGGGACGGAGAAACTGAGAAGGGTGCTGGACAACAACCATCCATCGTTGGCAAAGACCTCGACAACATCTTCAATCTCATACTTTGTCTTTACAATATACGGAGGCATTGGCCGAACATTAATTGCAGGAACAACATCCCTTAAAAAAAAATATTCACAATCGAATAGCAAATGGTGAAACTCAACATAAAGATAACCATTTTCCAAGACGTTAATGATGGTTGCGAGATAAAATGACCCCACAAAACCAACCTCGCAAAACATCATCTCAACAACGTCACCAACGTTATAGAAATTAGACATTATGGAAATAGGTGTGACAATGTTGATAAGTTCTGCAAAAATGAACACAAGTATTTTAGTAAAATTAAGTGGGATATATAGGTACAAAGACAACCAAAGGGAAGGTATATATATAGTATGTGTAGGTTTACCAATCATAGCATAGAGGATTAAATAAATACCACACATATAGAAGACACTACAAAGAATATGATTAGCCTATACAACTACAACAATATGTCACAAAATTAAATACAATATACATTAAACACATTTAAATAGACATTAAACTCATTGCATATAAATGAAAACATCAAATAAAGCAATTGATGTGCAATTTCTTTTCGTGCAATTTATTTTAATATGTTTACGCAACATGTCATTCGAAAGTATAGTACCCATGCACATCAATATGTCTCAGTACATTGCATATAAGAAAATAATAATAATACGGATAGATTCGTGGTTAGCTAGATCGTATAATATAGATTAAAGCAAAATCATGTGTCAGCTACGAAACTAAACCTATCAATAGTATCGTAACGGTTGATGATGACAAAGTATTCCTAGCCCATGAATAAAAATTAGGAATCCAATGGGAATAATTTATGCTGATGAAATTAATTCCGTCGGTTTGTAACTATTCGTTTGTCCATCATTGAATAACATTTATGCTATAATCAACCATATATTTTGGCTCAATCTTTCGTTTCATGTAAGAAGTATATTTTAACTAACCAACTTACACCAAAACAACATTTGAAAACAAAAAATTCAAACAAAATCACCATCTCATTCTTTACACCGAACACTGAAAAAAAAAATACGATCCACCTATTCGTCATTTCGTCAATTAGCTATCCAAAACTCTTACAAAATTAAGAATGAATGATCTCCAAAAATTGTTTCAATAATATCCGAAATTTATTACGATAATTAAATTAATTGGCGGTTATGATCTTCTTCATTATCCAACATTGAATTGACTTCATGATTACAATAGCCCATCATTTTAATTTTTTACATTAAAAACAACATAGAGAGTATAAAATCCATGAAAATGGTAGAACCTAAAAAATAGGACCTATGACAATATCGAGAATAAATTATAATTCAGGATTGATTTAGGCGAACAAAACATAGAAAATTTATCTGTACAGAGCACTCACGGCGATCATATCATTACTTATTTATTAGAGTTCAAATCTATACATATTACGACCATATATTAACGAATCTCACTAAAAATTGTCGACTCATTGATCTCTTCGTTTAATCTACATTGTTCTGAATAAAATCTTTAATTACCATGCTGAATCAATTTTAAAAAAAGACTCTCCCCATACTAAATTTTTTGCGACGCGACACTTTTGTTGCACTGTTTATTAAAATTATAGTTTACTTAGTGTTTTAAACTTTAAAAAATATATTCAAAAAATAATTAATTAAATGATTCATTATTTCATCAAAAACTTTTCATTTGCCTATGTTATTACATAAGATATTATTAATCAGTTTATTAGTTAAATTAATTTGTCTACAATCGTAACATTTGATGTAAATAGAATTAAGAGCGGCGGTTTCTACCCTTTCGTTTACCCCACATTTAATAAACTTTATGTCCACAATCATGCATTAAGTTTATACAATATTGTTCTTTCGATACCATATTTTAAGAAAATTAATTACCCGCACAATCATACGAACAAACATCTTAGGATACATAGTTTATAAGAATACGGATAAATTAGAGGTTAACTCAATTGAATAGTACAAATTAAATCAAACTTCTGCGCCAGCTACAAAAACTAAGCCTATCGACAATATCATTTGTTTATGACTATTTGTTTCTTCACCATTGAATAGCATCTATACTATAATCATCCATGAATGCTCAAGAATAAATGGTCCGAAAAAAAACGTTTCAATAGTATCCGAAATTTATTATCATGAAATTAATCGGCGGTTACGATCTTCTCCATTAACCAACATTGAATTGACTTCATGATTAATAATAATAATAATAATAATAATAATAATAATAATAATAATAATAATAATAATATCCGAAATTTATTATGATGAAATTAATCGGGGGTTACGATCTTCTCCATTATCCAACATTGAATTGACACCATGATTGATTTAGGCGAAATTTTTTACAAAATTTATCGCTACGGAGCACTCATGGCGATCAAATCATAATTTGTTTATTAGAGTTAAAACCATGTATAAATACTACGACGATTACAGAGACTTACTATCTTTGGGATCTGATCCTACACCGCCGCTCAATACCTTAGTGGATCAACTCTATAACATAAGTTAATTAATCACTTTTATCTATCTTATATAGGCATAAATAAGCAGTTCTTTTGTTAATGTATTGACCTTTGGATGCCATATTTTACAAAAATTAATTACCCGTATAATCACACATTAAGTTTATACAATACAATACAATATATTTTTTTTCATTTGTCTTCATTATTTGGTCTATTAAATTTTATTTTAATTTTATAAATTTCATTTGTCTTTATTATTAAATTTTTTATTGATTAAATTTCATCAAAATCTTTTCATTTGCCTTTATTAAATACGTAACATATTATTAAATTGATTGTTTTACTTTATTTTTTATCAAAAAATTTAAAATTTTCATTTTTCTTTGTTTAAATAACGGAGTATTATTAAATTGTTTTCTAGATTTTATTTTTGTTGATTAAATTATTAATCTATCTACATAGGAATATCTAATTAAAATGGTACTTTAGCATTTAAGTTTTTACCACATGGCATATTTATTAAAAAAATTTATATTAAAGGCTCAAACAACCCTTTATTTATATTATTATTATTATTATTATTATTATTATTATTAATTTTTTCCCTTTGTCGATTTAGTCTTATTAAATTTTTCTCCCATATATATATATATATATATATATATATATATATATATATATATCATATCTTACGAAAACTAATTACCCACCTAAAGAGATCGAAATGAATTGCGACTCTTTGAGTGCTCACAAATAAAACACACAAGTCAACAACTGACTATAAATACCACAAGACCAATCACACAATCATATCTTACAAAAACTAATTACCCACCTAAAGAGATCGAAATAAATTGCGACTCTTTGAGTGCTCAAAAATAAAACACACAAGTCAACAACTGACTATAAATACCACAAAACCAATCACACAATCACAATTCAAAAAGAACATAACAAAAAAAAAGAAATGGCTCCCCTTACCACGAACATAGCAACAATGGTGCCATCCAAATCCCGCTACCAAATAATCGCTCGAGCAACTAGGATGTGGAATGTGACACCAAAGGCAAATGACATTCCCGTGTCACTAGATGTGATTTTCCTAGATGCACAGGTATAAAATATTATCTTACCAACCACAATACAATTTACCCAAATATTTACTGACGTCTATGGGAACCATCAATTAACAGGGCGATCATATACAAGCAACTATCAATAGAAAATGGATGCACAGTTTCAAGGAACTACTTCAAGAAGGTCAAGTATACAAGCTAACGCACTTTGATGTCGAAAAAAATAAAAGAGGATATCGTCCCGTCAATACAAATGAAAACATTATTAAGTTCACCCCATTCACTTCTGTCCTCGAGTCACCACAAAACGAGAAACATATTCCAATGTATAAGTTTGAATTTCATCCGCTGCATCTGCTTGAGGAAAGAAGCAACGAAACAGACTACTTGATAGGTACCTAACCCAAATTACATAAATTTACTTCTAATTAGAGTGTTCACATTCACACACTAACTTGAAGATGCATGCAGATGTTGTAGGACTTCTGACGGGAATAGAGGACAAGGCTCACGTTATGACAACAAACGGACCTACAGAAATACGCCACATCTTCATTGAAGATGAGAGGTGAGATTTCATGTTAAAGGTATTTGTCGTAAACTTTATTCGATTATGCATTGATATTTAAGCCTACAATGTTCAATGTATAGGGACAATAAGATTAGGGTCACATTATGGGGAAAGGCAACCAAATACGTTGACGGAATCTTCACAACAGAATCCGGCAAGCCTAACACAATTATCATTACCTCAACAAGAGTTGTCCTATACAACGGTAAGAAGTAGCTCCCACAAATTTATTCTCTATATGTTACTAAACCTGCTCACTTTCAATGCAGATGAATACCAACTACAGAGCACTCACGGAACAAAAGTGTATATAGACATGGACATACCTGAAACAAGAGAGTTATTGGAAAGGTAACTCCACACACAAAGCATTTGCTAGAAACTAACTACTCTATAAAAAAACTATTTATTTTCAAAATAAATGCAGAGTTACATCTCCAAAATCAGTTGAACACCTCCAAAACACCATACAACAACAAATTGAGGACACAATGACAGCCAATCGAAAACCAATTAAGGAGCTCAAGGAGATGGAGATCACGGACATGGTAAGATAACATTTACAATAACTATATAAAATTTTACAGAAACTCAAATGAAATATTACGAAACTTTTGTTCGGACCCAATCCAACGCACAGAAAGCAACCTACACGTGTCACGGACAAATAGTTGACATTAGGACCGACATTGAATGGAGATACATCTCATGTCCGACGTGTAGGAAGGGACTTGGAACCGACAACTATTGTCACAAATGTCGACAGCAGATACAATACCCAACTCAAAGGTACCAAATAAAACTCAAGCAAGATTAAAATGGTGTCTTTATGCTACAAATGCAACATTTCTAAAAAAAATATACTACCAAATGAAAAATTACAGGTACAGAATCATCGGGACATTATCAGACGGGGACAGTGAAGCAAGTATCGTCGTTTTTGATAAAGAGGCGGAAAAAATAATTGGGCAACCAATAGACAAACTATTGGACATTTACGAGAAGGTACACGTACACTTGGCTCAACATTTCTCCCAGTCAACTTATATACCAATGATACTAATTTTTCACCACATTATGACAACTCAACCACTCTAAAAAATTACAGGACGACGGAAAACAAAGAGTATACAACATACTACAGAGTTGTATTGGCAAGTTTTTCACATTTAAGGTCGCGATAGGAACAAACAACTACGGCCAAGATAGAGAATTAAAGGTTCTAAGGACTTACATCGCCAACAATATATTAGAAGAAGTAAGTGTGTCTCAACAACAAACGAAAAAGGTGCCCAACTACATAAAAGTAGGTGAACATCGTACACTTAACATTTAACACTTTTGACAACATATTTAGAATCAGGCTTCTGGAGGTGGACCAAAGGAAACAACCTCAAAAGAAATTGAACAAGCCCAAATGGAACACCCACCGCACAATGAAGACAGGTCAATCAAATTAGACGAATAATTAAATAAAGTTTCTTTTAGCACCAAAAAAAGGCAACGCAACTAACAAATTTGAGTACAGGAGCAAAAGCAATGGAGGAAAGCGTCCAAGAAGCCCGACACCTATCAAAACACCGGCAAAGAAAAGGGAAAACCGCCACACTGATTCTTAATTTCAATACTGCCAATGAACTATTTAATTAGATTGAACTTCTGCTTGTAACCACCCACTTTATGAACTATTTCCATTATCCAATTATTGCAATCGAAACTACATTTCAACTATCTCCAATTCCGTTAAATAAGAAATCGATCCACGTGTAATTTGAGACAACAACTACGTATATACATTCACGAAACAACTTGGTGGATGATTTACAAAAACCAGGGCATGCGATTTTTAAGCGGATAATCCCGTGAATTTCACGGGTGACGTACCTAGTTAGTATTATTATAATATTATTAATAATTAATATTATTAATAATTATTATTATTCCTATTGCTATTGTTATTATTATTGTTATAAATATATTATTATTATTATTATAAAATATTTTTATTAACAATATTTTTATTAAAATTAAATTAATATGATAATAATTAATATTTTTGATACAATAATTAACATTATTATTTGTTGTTGTTGTTGTTGTTATTATTATTTATTATTATTATTATTATTATTATTATTATTATTATTATTATTATTATTTGTTGCTACAATAATAATTAATATTTTTTTGGAACAAGTAAGCTTGTTACAATAATAAACCGTTGTTGTTGTTGTTGTCGTCGTCGTCGTTGTTAAATTTCAGACTACTTTCGTTCAGTTTAGCTCAGCTCAATTCAGTTCAGTTGAACTCATTCCACTTTAACTCATTTCACTTCAATACAAAATGATGACATGGCCAAAATAATCCGGTCTGACCCAGACCCGACAACTAGACATGACAAAACTTACTCGACCCGAATGATCCGACCCGAATAAGTCAACCCGAACCCGATCTGATATCCAACTAAAGATTCGAGGTTGACTCGTAACCTGAATTGACTCGAGGTAACCCAAAATTGACCGACTATTATCATAAAAAATGAGTTGATATCTCTGAAAAAGATGAAATAGCAAACCCGAAATTATCTGGTTCGACTCAAAGTCAACGCGAAACTCACCTGACCCAAACCCAACCCGGTTGACTTGTTTGTCAGGTCTACCGACAACCCAACCCGAACTCAACTCATCCGCCCGATTGTTACCTTTAATAATTACCACTTAGAAATAAAATTATTAGTATGTCACAAGATTTATTTAACTATTAATTATTTAATTGTAATTATTCGAGTTATAAAATCAACGTAGACTAGGTAAATAGAAAAAATAAGTTAGATAGAAAGTTGGGGTGAAATGATGTAAATAAAAAAAAAATAAGGTAGTTAAAAAGTTGAGGTGAGATGAATTAAAAAATAATATAAAATAAGGTATGTGAGGTGAGAAAGGCCGAGATGAGTCTGTGGATAGAGTGTACTTTTGTAGGAAGTCTGAGTCTGAGTCTGAAGAATGAAAAGCGGGTGGAAAGCTGAGGTGGCTGAGTCTGAGAGAAAAAGATGAGTTGTGGATAAACATAGTCTAACCTTTTCTCTTCTTCATCATGCTTAAGTTTTTCCTTAAGATATTACACCAAAAAAAAAAGTTTTTCCTTAAGATACCTGTTTTCTTCATCTACTTTCATCACTTGGCCTCCTGCTTAGCCTCTTCAAATTTCTTTGCTGCCTCGATCCTTTCTTCGTCTTTCTTATCAACTAATTCCCTTAGTTTCATGTTCTCTAACCACAGACTCCGCATTTCATAGTCCATCTTAGTCATCTCGAGTATCTTCTCCTCCTCAATTGCCTCAGAATTTTCCCTCAATTTCTTGAGCTCATTGACAATGTCCGCTAACTGATTACTTAACTCCTGTTTTTCCTGATAATTGGCTTTAATTTGATTCTTCTGGATCTCATTCTCTTCTTGGAGACGGTCTAATTGTTGCCTCAGCTTAGTAGTTACTTCATTCTCTTCTTTCAAGTCTTCGACCTGAGAATCAACTTCAAACTCGGGATCATCTACTACTTCTGATTCAGCAGACTCATCGGAGCTGTAATTGAAACAGTCGAAAGATTTGACTGAAAATGCAGTGTCAGACCCATTTTCATAATCATTGTTTGTGATGAAAACGTGTGGCTAAAAAGTTGTAAGAAACACTCATAATGTTAGGAAATTTGATATTGGCGCCGATTATGTGAAAGTGGAGTGGGTATGTACGTGATTGTGGCATATTTTTGGGTATGTGGAAATGGTTTTATGACATGTACTCCCTCCCCACCACAATGATCTTCCCATTTCGTAATGATACATGGATTAAGAAATGGGTAATGAAAGGTGGTAAATTATTGGGTGGGGTTAAGATGTTAAATCACAAAAAGTAACCAATAGAAAGAGAGTATAATGGATGAATATGAAAAGTTTTAAAGTGGAAAAATCTTAGTGAAGTTTCCTTTTAAGGAAAATGAGAAAATCTTAGTGGTGGGAAGGAATTACAAATGTTTGAGGCCATTGTTATTCCATGTGACTTCCACTTTCATAATTTATGGTAGTGGAGTTAAGTACATGCCCATATTACAAACTTTAGCCGCTATTTTTTATTTTGTTGTGTTAGGGTGTCATTTGGTGGAACGGAAACAAATAGCGAACGAATCATTAGTAAAGTATTTGTCCATTTACAGATATGACAAATTTTAAAAATAAACCTTTCACATTCTCGATGAAATTCACATGATAGACGGAGCTATTAAATAGCGAACGAATTGTTGTCCTAATAATATACTCCTAATGGAAAAGAATAAAAACACATCACATTGTTTTGGCCTTATATATTTAAATGATTGCGGAGTGTAACATGCCACATTATATTTTTGATCAAATTTAGTTACGTTATGGAAAAAAGGTGAAATAATGATCTAAATTGAAGTACTCCGTATTAGAGATTATGAATTAAGAGGCAAATATTATACAGAGTAGGTAGTAGTTATAAAGGGTCGAGCTAAACACAAGCTTGTTTTACTCGACTTACGCTCGTTAAGCAACACTCGAGCTCACCTAAACTTGAAAAAATTAAGCTCGTAGATGAGCTTCCTTGGAAGCTATAATGCAAGTTGAAGTTGGGATCGATCCTAAATCAAGTCATTATTTTACCTATTTTTGTCCAATATTTCTACCCTTAATTATTTAGTCTATCTTATAAACGGATTTGTTAGTATTTATGTAGTCATTTCACGTTGATTTAGCTTGTTAGTGGAGTTGCATATACAATTACTATATATTGGTCATATTTCTCGAGATCTTGGAACTGCGCATCGATATTTCTATTTGTAGATACCAACCGGGAAGAACCGGTTCAAGAAAGCCAAGTCAAAACCGAGTTTGACCAAGTCCATCACCCAAACCTGTTTCCAGATCCCATTTTCAAGCAAGCCCATGTTCACTCACTCAAACTTACCCATAGCTTGTTGCCTAGTGGTTAAAACTTGAGGTCATCGGCCAAGCCCCTGCAAACTCGAACTTGGGGGAGTTGTATGACTTGAGACTATGCCTTCTAGATTTTGAATTTGTCGCCCACGGACGGTTTACCTTGATGTGCGTGGTTTGCAGGCTATGCGTACACTCGAAAGTTTTTCCATAGCACATAAAAAAGATAGCAGCTGCGGGTCCGTCGTTCATCAAAAAAAAATACTAATTACATATTCACCATCATGACCTATGAGTCTATGACCCATCATACATCATTACATATTGACCATCATCATCTTCATATAATTAAATAAACTCCATTAACGCTACTACGTACTCACAGAACAGTTGGTCTCTCTTGCGATGGATATATCCGTCGCAAGCTTAAGACGGATCAAATAAATATCATTTGAGGGGAAAAGGACAAAGGTCCCACTAACCTCACTTTTGTCTTTTTCCCTCTAATGATATCTATTTGACCCGTCACTTGTTTGTGCTAACAGAATAGACCATCAATGGCTAATACCCATTAATTTCAAAATCATAAAGATGCATCACATGCACGAGGGAATTGAAGTTAAAATAGTTATGGGTGAATCACGACTAATATGATGATAGTTATGGGTGTTGCGTATAGAATAAAAGATACTCCTATATTCTATATATAAAAGGGAAAATTGAATTAGTGAACGACAAAACATGAATTAGTCTCAGTTAGTCTCAGTTAATACACAAATTCTCATATGAGACGGTCTCACAATATGATTATTGTGAGACCTCTCTACAGTTAATATCATTCATAATCTAGTACTTATTGTACGAGATGGTTTCATATCGAGAAATAACTATATAATTCTATTAAAATAATTAAGCGAGATATGAACTACTCCGTAATAACATTAGTTTGAGCTAATGGTCGATAGATGAACTGTACTTGACTCGTAAAGTTGTTGAACCGAGTGCGAGTTCTCTCGTCTGATCATAATAATGAGACTAACGTTATTTATAGCTATGAAATCAATGCTTAAAAATTACGGAGTAGTTTTTTTTTTTTTGCTTAAAATTAAAACGAAACAAACCATTTGGTTAACCATGTAGTTGAAGGCTAAGCATGCATTTACTGATCTGCTGCCTATATATAGGCTCTTCTGTTCTCACAGTTTTCATACTCACACTACAACGTAACAGTTATATGGGGAGGGGGTTTTCATACTCACACTACAACTTAACAGTACGGTTATATGGGAAGGGGGATTCGAATCTGAGACCCACTGTCTCAGAACACCTATTCTTAACCACTGGGCTAAGACATCTTCGGGAGTTATACTGCTGGGAACGACAACATGTACAGCATCCGAAGCACCATCATCTGATCTCATCGTTGGCTATTACGACATGTCCTGCCCTTTGGGTGAGGACCTGGTCAGACGAGTTGTGTTCAGGGCGGTGGCTGCCAATCCCTCCCGGCTTAGGGGCCGGCCTCCTGCGCCTCCACTTCCATGATTGCTTCGTCAGGGTATCATTTTCATCTTTCTCTCACCTACACTACATACCTAGCTTCTTGTCAAACTAAATGCTCTTCATTTGCCTTTTTTTTTGTAACAGGGTTGTGACGCGTCCGTTGTGCTAGACTCGATTCGGAGGAAACCAGCTGAAAAGGACAGCCGTGCTAACATTGGCCTGAGAGGATTTGAGGTAATCGAGGCAGCCAAACAAGCGGTTGAAGCCCTATGTCCAAAAGTGATGTCAAGCGCCACTTTGCTCGGGGGCATCACCTACCAACTCCCTTGTGGACGTCTGGATGGGAGGATATGCTTGAAAGATGAGCCAAGAAAGAATCTTCCGCGATCCTCTGCCACAATCGACCAACTTGAGGACAGGCCTAACCATGGAGGACATGGTAGCTCTATCAGGGGTGCATGCACTCCCTCGCCTTCAACGCCACACACCCCAAGACCGGGAAGTGCGATTTGCAAGGGCTATGCTGAAAATGGAAGCAATTCCCGGTTCTAAATCCGGCGAGATAAGAGAAGTTTGCAACCTTATCAACAAGTAATCAATTTGGTGGATGCGATTCGTGGTAAACAATTATTATTATTAGTAGTAATAGTATTAGTACTAATTTCATGTATTTATGTGGTGATGCAATCAAACAATTTAAGACTACAATCAGTATGTAATTTTTTTTTTTGGGTGCAAATCAGTATGTAATTTATGGGGACTACTCTTTACCGTCGGCATTAATTATGTAAAATGACGACTTTTTCCTTGATATTTATTCTCGAAATAATATTTCTTTAACATTTTATAGATTATTGATTTATTAAAACTCGATAATAAAATCGTATTTTTTTTTAAAGCTGGTCGACGGTGTTCTTTGACCAAGTTTTTTTTTTTTTTTTTTTTTTTCGATACAAGTAGTTTTCAATCATTTGAAATATCCGTGGGTTGATGTTGGTGGAGTGGTTTAGTCATTTGTCTCTTAATTAATAGGTCAGGGGTTCGATCCTTATTAAGAGCATTATTATGTGTAAGCCACTTTGTAAAATACTCCGTAACAAGGTAGATCAGACCCGCATCTGGTGTGCTCCGCAATGCTAGTAAGGCCGCTCGCCTGGTATATTGCCACGAGGATAATACTCGCAAACATAGGGTAGTGTAACTTTGGC
The DNA here is from genome assembly GCA_958450325.1 of Agrostemma githago. Taxonomy (NCBI): domain Eukaryota; kingdom Viridiplantae; phylum Streptophyta; class Magnoliopsida; order Caryophyllales; family Caryophyllaceae; genus Agrostemma; species Agrostemma githago. The sequence goes on along the minus strand of OY288245.1, from coordinate 73,347,227 downwards.
AACCTCCGACTCCACATGTATTGTTACTGTGGTTGTAGGTCAACTTTCCTGCATCCCATCCAGTGGCCACGGCCTCACCGTCATTGCCCGCATATGGTACGTTTGTGTTCTTCCCGAATATGCTTTTGGACAAGTCAGCAGTGGGGCCACCCCGACCAAATCTCGCTCTTCATTGTGGATTCTCAAGATCGCGTCTTTGTCAGCTTGGGTATAGATGGCCGGATATTAAGTGAGACAGAACGTAAACGAATGCAATTGCTGCTACTGGCAAGGAATTTAGGAGCCCCATTTTCAGTAATGGTCTGTCTATCTTTTTCAGAAATCAAACGGCTTAATTGGTTTCGGAATATGATCTGAGAAGACCTTCGTTTTTATAGGCCAACCAAATCAGTTACGCTTTCGCATATTAATCACCATTTGTAGTCGCAGATGTTATCGGTCGTCTCCATGTTTAATTTCAAACATAACCCCCTCGTTCCCTTCTCATCAATACAATTACAGTTATACTACCTCGAAACAGTTTGCAATTTTACAGACGGGAAATTATCATAAGTTATCAAAAACATTAACCGGTGAGTGTTTTTGGAAGATCAAAGATGGTTGAAACGGAAGAAATGGTGTTAGACCAATTCACCTATGTAAGTCCACAACAAAGCAAATATTCACCACACTGCTTAATGCCTACATATATATATTGTATAGATTCACAAACACTTGAGTTAACAAACATAAATTTACAGCATAAAATTACTACTGTACTCTTCAGCCTATGTTTCAATCCCAACAAAACTGTGTTTCTAGCCTTCTGCCATTATATCGACACTACCCGACTCTGCTCCTTACCATGCTAGGTTAGGCGTTAGGCGTTGTGCTTGACTAATACGAGTATGTCCAAGGTATATCAGTACGGCCCCATCAGCTTCAGAGGGACTGCACTAGCATGGCACTTGGGCGATGAGCTGAACAATCTACTCCACTGAGAAGGGCTCCTTTTCTTAGATGCGTCTTTTGCAATCGTCTTCTCGAGAAGCTTGTTGTCCTCCCTCAGGATTTCCATGGCTAAACTCAGCTGCCTGATCACTGCCCGTTTCTCCTCGTCTTTTTCAGCAAGTGCCTTCATTAAGCATTCGTCTTTCTTCAGAATTTCTTCCCTAAGCTTTGTTAATTCTCTTGTCATCTTCTCGACTTTTCTCTTTGTCTCCACCTTTTCTGCCTCTTCATGCTTCAGTTGCTCCTCTTTCGCCCATACTTTCTTAGTGTACGCGTTCACTAACTCGACTTTTGCCTCCTCAAATAGCATTTTTACCCTTATTTCCTCTTCTTCATCATGCTTAAGTTTTTCCTTAAGATACCTATTTTCTTCCTCTATTTTCATATTTTCCTGCTTAGCCTCTTCAAACTGCTTTGCTGCCTCGATCTTCTCTTCGTCTTTTTTATTATTAAGTTCCCTTAGTTTCATGTTCTCTAACCTCAGACTCCGCATTTCATAGTCCATCTTAGTCATCTCGAGTATCTTCTCCTCCTCAATTGCCTCGGAATTTTCCCTCAACTTCTTGAGCTCACTGATAATGTCCGCTAACTGATTACCTAACTTCTCTTTTTCCTGATAATTGGCTTTAATTTGATTCTTCTGGATCTCATTCTCTTCTTGAAGACGGTCTACTTGTTCTCTCAGCTTAGTTACTTCATTCTCTTCTTTCAAGTCTTCGACTTGATCGACCTGAGAATCAACTTCAAACTCGGGATCATCTACTTCTGACTCAGCAGACTCATCGGAGCTGTAATTGAAACAGTCGAATGATTTGACTGAAAATGCAGTGTCAGACCCATTTTCATAATCATCCTTTGGGAGAGACAGGCTGTGTCCTAAGGGGGATTTGGCACGAATAGAACGGTCACTCTTTTGTTGATCATATTTCTCAGCTAATGATCGGTGAGCTCGATAGAAATCCTCCACCATGCTGATTAGTTCAGGCCTTTTCTTGTAATACATCTCCGCACGTTGAGCAAATGAATCTGCATCATCCTCGACTAGCATCAGCATCGTCTTCGTCTTCTCATTCAGCTCTGTCATACGAACACAAAACAAAACATGCCCATCAGAAAAACCAGACACTTTTCAATTATCAAACTGTGTACCTGCATATGACATAGAACAACAATGCCACATTTGCAGAAAATATCAGCATTCAGAATGTCGAAAAAGTCATGAAAAAAACAGTTTCACAATTCAAACAAACCACTAAACTATGCTTGAGTGAAGTTAAGTTTCATGCTTTGGTGCCACTACTTGCTTTCAAACAAGAAAACAGCATCCGGTACACACAGATGACGGCATAATCTGAACCTGAACTATATACGAGTAACAGCTACTTGTTCATCCCACACTTCCCCCTCGATACCCAATAATTAAAAGTTCGACATGAGTCCAAAGTCACAACACTTCATTTTAACCATAAAATTAAAACTACTCCGAGTTTAAACACTCCCCGCACCCCGAAGTACTCGAGTCAAGCACCTATTGCCAAGTCTAACATATGAGCACTAATTTGTTTGAATCAAATACTATTATTTGAATGAATCAATACTAATATAGTCAAGCAAAGCTGTTCTTGAGGCCTGGTCAAGTATGCTCTACAATATATTTATATGAGACAGTGACAGTTTTCAGCTATCAGTGTATGAAGTTTGAACATCAATGTCATCAAAGAAAGTGGGAAACCACATTAATCTATACAATCTCAACTAAAGAAACGGACTTGCAGCGTAAAGTCGTGGATTTCATCTGAATATTCATTCTGTCAACATCCAACTTACCCAAATCCTTCAACCAGTCACTTTGAACTGATCACAGAAAAAGACTAGCAGTTCATTCAACCAGGTTGTCCATCGGATTTGAGAATCGTTCTTCTAAATGTCGAGTTGAGATCTCAAACTAAAACCAAATTACATACAGTAAAAAAATGACACTGAAGCATTCACTTTGAACTAATCACAGTAAAAGACTAGTTTTTCGTTCAACCAGGTCGTCCATCGGATTTGAGAATCGTTCTTCTAAATGTCGAGTTGAGATCTCAAACTTAAACCAAATTACATACAGTAAAAGAAATGACACTGAAGCATTCACTTTGAACCAAATCCTTCAACCATTCACTATGAACTCATCACAGTAAAAGACTAGCAGTTCATTCAACCAGGTCGTCCAACGGATTTGAGAATCGTTCTTCTAAAAGTCGAGTTGAGATCTCATACTAAAGCGAAATTACATACAGTAAAAGAAATGCAGTAACTCGACATTCGAGTTACGGAAACATGCATGAAAAAGAGGATACCTGCAAGAGTGGACTGAAGCCAAGGTGAACAGTTGGAGCTGATATGGCTATCAAACCACCACCAATGAGATTGATTCTTTGCATCCATTTTTTTCACTTTCTTTGCTCTCTGCTTTTACCTTCTTCCTTAACATTCAATCATCATTATCAAATTAACCAACAGTAATAATCTCAATCAATCAGACAATCAGATGAATTCACCCAACACTGTCAAAAATTACTGACATGCAAAAATTATTTCAATCTCTCTTGGAAAAATTTAAACAACCCATATGACTAATATTTCAATTTTCACAGTGAAAAAAAAAAGTAAATAAACAACCCATGTGAGTAAAAAAACCAATTGCGCAGTGAAAAAATTCAAACAACCAATGTGAGTAATAAATCAAACCAATTGCACAGTGAAAAAAAAAAAAGTCTTGTCCTTTTTCCATCTTGAAATAACTTTAAAATAATTCCAAAAAACTTAGATTTATCCAGTGAATCCAACATTTATTTGACTTCAATTCAAAACAAATTAAATTTATTACAACAAGAACAAGAACAACTAATCTTGTGTGAGACCGTCTATAAATCGAGGTATACAACATTAAGTGAATCGATAAATACACCATAAAACGGTCTTATTTAAGTTTTTGTCGTACTCATATGACATAACAAAATCAAACAAGAACCCAGTAGTAAAAATCAACACCAAAGTAAAAAAGAAAACATAATCAAACTATAAAAGAAGAGGGTAGTAGTAAAAATCACCTGAGAAAGATGAAAGAAATTGAAGAAAGCAGGGTTTTTGTGTGTTGTTTTTTGAATGTTACTGTAGTGGTTTTTGGAGGATGGAGGGAGTATTTAAACTGCAGGAACTGGTTATATTTTCAAGTGTTTAAATTAGTGTCAAACTCCGTCTCAGATGTCAGACCGTCTTTTTAAAATATTTTTATCCCTTTAATGTAATTTAATGAAGGTGCGTGGAAAATTAAAGATTTTTTTTTGACAGCACATTAATGGGATTTAATGAAGGCAAAATGATATTTTTCCTAGTACAATGGATATTCAAATACGTGTTGTTATTATTCTATCCCTTTTTCATCTTCGCCCAAAAACGATCTACCTATGGTTTTTAAAAATAAACTGTGTGCGGTGAATTTATTGATTTTAGCCTTTTAGGGATTATATGATAAAATCATGAGTGATTCTGATAATCCAAGAAATTTGATTTGAGTCTAGTACTATTCCACATTTGCTTGACTCTCCGGCTCTGTTTTCCATTTTGATATGGTTTCTGTGGCTAAACATTAGTGATAAAATAGAAAGACGGTTCATCGATTCATAAGGTCATCTATTAGAATTCTTTGGAAAAAAAAATTGGAAACAATGTGCCTTAAATCCGTTAATTCCTAGAAATCGGGTGGAAAATTAGGTAAAGTGTGCATCGTGAATATAAGAGTGTTTTTCATGTTTGTATCATAACTAAAACAACGATTCACACATGATAATTTACCGTAAAAAGAAAGAATAGTTGGATCTATTTTATTGTACTACATTACTCGATACTAAAGCAGACCGTTAGTGTACTCTTATTATAGGAATTTGTACTCTCTTACGGAGTTACAAAATACTTTTTTAAGATCCAATTCTTGAATTCAATTTATTCCGTAGTTGTCATCATTGGAATTAAATGAAGAGTTTGAAAATTGAAGTAGTTTTGACAAATTTAGGGAAGAACCATTTAATTTGATTTGGGATTATGTCAGGTTCAAGGGAGCGTGGATGCGTGATAGACTATACTCCGTTTGAAAAAGCTAGTACGTACGAGTACTATGTAACGGTCGAAAAATCGAGTGAAGCCCTAAAGGCTAAAAGCCCTCCATAATTCTCTCCACTCTTTGTTAATGGTGGGGTTGTCAATTGTCATGCTTTTTTAAATTTCACGATTTGTAACAAGTCGTCCCAGAAAATAGGACAAATCGAGTATGCTAGTTAACTAATACGTAAAGACGAAACGTTGTGCGGTAGGATTTCTGAACGATGTAAATAATATGAGTACATGGTTTCGAAGATCCGAGATCGCGGAACAAAACTTGTTGAAAATCGATTAGTCTATATGGTACTATATTAGCTAATAGGTAGATCAACGCGTCTTCCCGAATTTTTATAACCAACGGAGGAGAACTGTTTGTATCGAAAAGTATTAAACTTGCGTTAGGTTAAATGTAAAAAAGATTGTGCAAAAGGAACGATTAGTTCTTATTCGAGGCTGAAATTAAACTGGAAATATTCTGAGAATCCACGAAGACATGAAACTAAAACCGTAAGAAAAGAGACGTTTCCTTGTAGGAGCCCCCCGGGTGGCTAAAATCATAGTGTGGACATGACATAGGTCCACCCCGACGCGGCCACGCGCGGGTTTGGGGAGGCGAATGAATCTCCATGAGATGGTCAAATGGAAATTTAAATCGAAGTCGGAGTCGCCACCAAATTTTATGGTTATTCGGAACCGTTCGAGCCCACTCTATGTCGTAGTGGGCCGTGTAAAATACGGCCCATTTCCGATGTGAGAGTTTATTGGGCTCGTCCCTTTGCATATCGATACAGATGCCGACTTGAGCGGTTAATCGTATATTGAATGACTCTCGTTGCCAATAGTTTCGGACATCCGGAAACCACGGTTCTGAGTAAGGGGTGAGGGTACGTGTTGGGAAGTTCGTGAAGAACACCCAACCCCGCCCGCACATTAGCGGCCTCTACTGGGATATCGAATGACTTTTGAATACGCGCGTTAGTAATACGATGAATGATATGCAAACATTGTTTTCCTAAACATGCGAGGAATTGAATGGGTTGCTAAGTCGATTTAATGCAAGCAAAATTGTTAACGTCAAAGTTGAATTTAGCATGTGAGTTCGTTTTAGTATAATAAAACAAAAGAGGAAATAAAGATGAATTCGCTACAAGATGAACAAACGAGTTAGTATCGATTTGTGTAAAATAATATAGCAAATATAATAAACGAGATCGAGAAAATAAATATTAATCGAAATCTGAAAAATATTAAAAAGACGCTGTTTTGTATAAAAAACGATGTTCGAAAAATAATGAAAAGCGAGAAAATAGAGCGTCCGGCCGCGCGGCTCGCCCGGGTCATCGGCGAGTCGCGTGGTGGCCCGTTTTGGAATCGCTTTTTGATGATTTTATTAAATCGCGTACTAATATTGTCTAATTTGCACTTGACTTAATATTTTCGATATTCGTTATATTTAATAGTTGACTACAAAATCAATATCAAATATTCGGAATGGTTTTAGAAAAGATATAAGTTTTGTAATCGTTTCGTAAAAGAAATAATAAAACGAACGAAGAAGCTAAAAAATAGACCCGGGTTCCAGGCTCGTGCGCGAGTCGCCTGGTAGGGCGCGCGACTCGCGTACGAGTCTGTCCAATATTATTTTTTGTTCGAAATCGTTGATTTTTGATAAATCGCGTACAAAATAGGAATTAATTTATACTCGATATTATGCTTTCGATCGATATTCGTCGTATTCGATATTCGATTATGAAATCGATATCGAATATTCGGAATGAATAAAAAAAGATTTTGTAAAAAAAGTGATTTGAAAAAGATGTAACGATTTTTAATATCGTCGAAGTTTTAATATAATTCTTTTCGATACAATATTCGATTATAGAAAATCGATATCATATTTTTAAGAATGTTGTTGTATGAAAATAGTTTTTAATAGTATTGATATTAGAAAATAAAATAAACGACGACCGACCCATAAAAAATAAGACGGACGAGGAGGAAGAGAGAAGAAGAAGAGAAATCGGGTTTTGTTACACCCTCAACCTACATGCTTCTGTTTACTCGGATCGGGGCTCGTCGGGACGTGGCTTAGGCACAAGAGCGTCGAGTGGATGTCGGTGAGTTGATGGTGGTTCGGCTCGGGCGTGACGTGCGTGAAGGGTGTCGGGATTCGGACCGGTTTCCTTCGGGTTTGTAGTATCGGTTTCTCGATGTGTATGTGTGTGTGACGATGTGAATGATATGATAATTGATGTGTATTTGATTGATAATTGATGTCTAAAAGTGTTGTGTGCAAGGGGCTATTTATAGGGATATTCCCGACCTTGGCTAGGAGAGTTTGAACTACCGCTTGGGATAGGAAACGTAGAAGTTGAAAGGAATGAGGATTCCACTTTCTTGTCAAAGAAGAAAGGGAGAACCGGCTGGTGGAGGGCTGCTCGGCCGAGTGTCCTAGCTCGGTCGGGTGTTTGAATCGGTTTTCGGATAGGATTCCTGCTTGAGATCGAATTCCATCCTTAAACGGATTTGTTTAATATTTTGTGTAGCTGATTTCCCGTAGGATTGGGGTCCGAATCAGCCATGTGAGGTGTCACGGCTGACGGGTTTTGACTCGGTCGTAAAAAGACGGTTTTACCCCTGGTGCCGGAATCAACCCAAATTAGTCTTATTTGACTCGAAACGACCCACTGGGCCTGATTTTGAGGTTGGTTTTGTGAGATATGTACTCCATAATGAGCCCAAGCCAAATGCCAATGATTTTGAGCCCGTTTCTGAGTATTTAAAGCACGTTTGCGTCCGATCATCATCGGGTGTTTGTCGGAAACTGCTATAGACACCTGGCGGTCAAAATGTGGGTGTCTACACATAGTATATCCCACGGTTTTTGGAGATCCGGAACCCAAAACAAAATTTGCCAAAAATCAACTCTACTATTGGCCAAGGGAAAATAACGTGTCCTCCCAAATTTTCATAACCAACGGAGAATAAATGTTTGTATCGGAAAGCGATCAACGAACGTTGGTTAAAAGTAAAACCTCGTGCAAAATTAACATTTACTTTACTTTTTATTTGAGACTGAAATTGAGTTTCGAAGAGACGTGGTAAGAAAACCGGAAGAAAACAAGACATTGCTTGGTACACCTCAGATGACTCGAATGTTAGTGTATGAAAATGTATAACACACGATTTTCAAAGATTCGTGACCCCGAAACGAAACTTTCCGAAAATTGTCTGGCATATTTCTTAGGTCCTCCAAGATTTTTATAACCAACTGAGTAAAAATGTTTGTATCCGAAACCAATAAACTCCTGTTAGTAAAAAACGCGTGTAAAATGAAGGTTTACTTATTATCTAAGGTTGATACTAAACTGGAGATATCACATACGGAGTAAGTGATAAGAAGCTAATCAAACTGTATTTAAAAACCGAAACCAAACCTAAAGCCGATCCACAAAACCCAAAAATCCAGGTTTTGTTAATTGAAAACCGAGTCGGAGCACAAACCGATTTTTCAAAGTAGAAAGAAAACCGGTTTGGGTTCGGTTCCTGATTTCAAAATCCGGGTAGCGGGAACCCGGTTTACACTCCTTTCATTGAAAAAAGAAGACTGATCAGTAATCAGAGTCCTCACAGTCGAACCCTAATTCCCAAAACACAAAAGTCCTTAATTTTGGAGGTAATTCTTGATTGTTCATCTCTTTTCATCACTCACAGATTACTTTTTCAGGTAATTGTTCATCTCTTTTCATCTCCCTTTCTTAATTTTGCCTATTAATCGTATTTCCATCGTCGTTCATCACTCACAGAAACTTAGAGTGTGATTTTTTTACTTAAGAATGAAAGTTTATGACTTTCAGGCTTTCAGCCATTGGTTGGAATTGAAATCGGGTTGCAAAAAGCGGGTCAAAAAACCGGTTTATAACAAAAATAGCGTAAATACTCAAAAATTGGTACCCGGTTTTGCTCACGCCTATAATTCCAATAGCTGAGTATGCGATGTAGGAGTATGCAATTACTGGGTGGTTGTATTTCAGGACAAAGTTTGATGTGTATAATGTAGTGGGGTTGTGGGTCTGATTTTATCAATTAAATTCTCACAGAAAAATCAGTAAATTTAGATAATGTCGGAATGCCCATCGACGTATTGTATACTACAGAGTACAGAGAATCATATAGAGTACAATTTGCTTCGCTCGCCATACCTTGGAAGGATCGTTTTGAATTTCACCTATATATGTCACATTTTGTTGTACTGTATTCAATATGACATGCTTAGGTTTAGTTCCTTTTTAGGTTCTTAGCTCCTGAAAATCCGCAGCGACAACAAGCAATCGCGTAAAAGAGAGAATGCTGTACATAATAGGGTTGGGTTTGGGAGATGAAAAGGATATAACTTTGAGGGGATTGGAAGCTGTTCGAAGTTCCAACAAAGTTTACATCGAAGCTTATACTTCTCTTCTCTCTTTTGGCATCTCGTCTGATGGTCTCTCCAACTTGGTACTTTTCTTTTGTAATTACCCTCTTTTTTTACCTACGAAACCATCACTTTTTGATTAATTTGTGTAAAAGATTACCCTAATTCTGATGATCAACATCACCATGATTGTTGCTCGCTTGCGGATAATTGTTCGATTAGTTCATTTACTTCATTGATTGATTTAGCGTTTTGTTTTTTGTTCTCTTTAGATATCAATGATTTTCTTTGTTTAATTTAGGAAAATTATGTCGGAATCATATGGGATGAATGCGAAATTTGTTGTGTGAAATGCGAGTAGTGTAGTAAGCATTGGCTATGTGATGTTTTGAATTTAATGGTCTTGTTATGCATTGATTGATTGTTGTGATGTACGTAGTAATTATTACTCGTATTATGGGATTGCTCTTTCATAGTACATGATTTTAAATCAATCAAATTAATATATTATTATTGTTATTCTATTATTGAATAGAATTGTAATAATGTGATCTGTATTGTGCTTATTTGATTTGATGTTAGTGAATAGTGATGAAGTTAGAAATGTGTTTGAAATTGCTGATTTGTGTACAAGTATTTGATGAAGGAATTGATAAAAAAAAACAGGCTATGAATGACTAAATTTGCGACTTATTCGTAGTAATTGTTTCACATTTGTGTTCCAAGTTAATATCATGGACTTGCAGCGTTCAATTAAGATGTCGGATACGCTGTCTCATTGTTTCGGCATGCAAGGTGTTGCCCTTTTTGAACAGTTTGCCACTCGCAGCGTACTCGAATTAAATAGCTATCGCCATATTGGTTTGAACGGTGTATTCGTCTATAGACAAGAACATAGGATTCTATGCTTAATGTTATTGCCTAATGTTATCATAATTAGTGAAAGGCATAGTGCCAATCTTCATACTCCCAGTTAGAGTTAGCTGTGCCAATTTGCTTTTTGTTAGGTAACAATGGGTCAATGGAGTTGATATGTAAAACATAAAAATTTGACATATGGAACAACAATCTTTGGTGGTTGGCCCGTCTATGTCTTGATATGCCTTCACACAACCACTCTTAGTGACTTGTGAGCCATTAAAAATGGGAAACCAGCTGAATAATATCAAGTAAATCACTTTATAACATGTTAGCTTACCATCATACGAGACTTGACTTTTGATTCATGGGCAGAGTACGAGAGTTACATAGTGAAGAGTACAAAGTAGCAGTTTTGGTATGGGGGTGTTAGGAAAGGGAATGAGATACCCCAAATCCCTTTGGTAGTGTTTGTTTTTAAGCTGTATAGTAAGTTCCTTTATTTCGTGTACAAGACTACAAGCCAATTCCTTTATTTGTACATTTTCTTATCAATCAGCTATGCTTTTGGTTATGTGACGACGCTTTGCGCAAATGTAATAATATGCACTTATGAAGTACTCTGTATGAAAGTAGACATTGAAGTTCCGCTTACACCAACAAGGGGAGGGGAGGGGAGGGAGAATTGATTTGTTAAGGGCTCTAACTGTTTCATATTTGGAGTTAAGAACTTATTTGTTAACCATCACTATGCGGCTTTCTAGTAACTCTGTTGATGTGTGTCATCCTTCACGACCGGTCTAATGCGCTCTCTTTAACGGAGGCCCTTGTTCTCCTGATATTTTATTCGGGTCTAGTCAAAGGTCTTTATTAGTCTTACTTGGCAGATACTAATTATGTACATTCTATCAATCTTTCACAGGAAAAGCTGTATGGGAAATCAGTTATTGTTGCAGATAGAGAAATGGTTGAAGAGAAAAGTGACGGCATGTTGTCCGAAGCTTGCGATTCAGATGTTGCTTTCCTCGTTGTTGGCGATCCCTTTGGGTATGTTTTTCGTTTCCCCTTGCTTGTCATATTGTTTACAATTATCATTTTGATAGAATAACTAGTTTGTTGCATGAGACTGAATCATGGTACATTGGTACCTTGTACTCTTGTGATTGCTTGGGTGTTTGCTGTATATAATCTGTGTCGAAAATGTTTAGCTGATTTTTTGAAGTTCGTTAATTTGGTATATGAGTTACATCTCAGAGAAACAATATCTTGAAAGAGGATGACTTCGAATCAACTTGTCGTGTCTCTTTTGACGTGAAGAATCTTCTATATCCATAATTTATTTTAGAAAATCTCTTGATACAGTTCAACTTCAAGAGAGATTCCATCGTACAACGACATACTGTAGAAAATAAGCAAATAGTGGATTGCATAATTTACTTAATTTGTCGTTACTCTACCCAAAATTCTTCGTTGATTCCAGAGCAACTACACACTCAGATCTGGTTGTTCGGGCAAAAGAAATGGGGGTTGATGTGAAGGTGATTCACAATACATCAGTGATGAATGCTGTTGGAATCTGTGGGTTACAGCTATACCGTTATGGGGAAACGGTTTCTATTCCATTTTTCACGGAAACCTGGAGACCTAACAGCTTCTACGAAAAGATCAAGACGAACCGTAAGCTTGGTCTTCATACTCTCTGCTTGTTAGGTGAGCTTTTATCTTTTTTATTCCTTTTCGTCCATCCTCTTAAGTAAATTATACATTTATACGTACACTCAGGATATTTTTCTCAACTTAGTGCTCTAGCTTTAGAAATCAGATAATGACTATACCTATCTTCCTATATAGTACTCTCTCGGACAATAGACAATACTTAAAAAGGCGAAATAGTACAATACAGAGTAATATTTAGTATGGAACGTCTTTGTTATTAAGACAGTAATATCCTTTAGAATTTTTTTACTGATGGTGTGTTTTGTTAATAGACGTAAATACGTAATCCATTTACGACTCATGTTACTTTCTAGTTCATTGCTATTTTTTCTGTAAGGTTTACCTTTTTATTGAATTGCAGATATAAAGGTGAAGGAACCATCATTAGAATCTCTATGCAGGTAAATATATGCTTTACTCCTTGGCAATAAATGTATATGAATTTAATTAAAAAGTTTAGTAGGAAACTTTGTGTTAACACGGTCTCACTTGGAACTATTCTCAGAGGGAAGAAGGTATACGAGCCACCAAGGTTCATGTCAATCGCAACTGCAATCGAACAACTCCTCGAAGTTGAGCAGACGCTTGGAGAATCTGGTATGGATCACGTCACATCACACTATTTCTTTTTCTTCTTTTAGAATCTGTCATGGATTTTGAGCTGAAAGAACCTTTTTATCCCCCTCTAATTGCAGCTTATAATGAAGATACAACTTGTGTGGGTTTTGCACGGGTAGGAAGTGCGGATCAGATGATAGTGGCAGGTTCAATGAAGCAACTGCTTACTGTCGATTTTGGAGCTCCGCTGCACTGTCTTACCATTGTTGGTGAAACACACCCCGTGGAGGAAGAAATGTTGGGATTCTTCGCAATCAAAGAGTAAGTGCTTAGAGCTAGTGCGAGGGTAGGGCTAGACGGGTCTATACCGATGCTGGTAAAGTCGTTGAGGGGTGGCATTCGATCATTTTTGGCAAAAAAACCCGCTGATGTGGCCCCATTTACACCAGAATAGAGAAATCTTGTTTGAAACTTCATATTGTTGTATTGAAAATTTTTAGGGCACTAGGAACTCTAGCTGACTTTTGTAAACATGTAAACCATTTGTGTTTGTTACAGTACAATTTTTGTATCGTTGTAACATATCATATGGCAAATTTTATGTGGTATGATTTGTTGAAGGTACTATTCAATATGCATCTAGGTTTTTTTTTTTTTTTTTTTTTTTTTTTTTGCAAGAGAGAATATAATAAGCTTTAGTTAGAGATGTTAAATGAATTTTTTTATGGGTAGGGATTGTTGAATAAATTACCTTTTCTAAAGTCAAAGGGGAAAGATTTCATCCGGTCTTTTTTTTTTAAAAAAAAATAGTGAGGCACGTTGGAAAATCTATTTCTTTAATGAAATAAAGATTCCGTTCTTTTGGCCAAAAATTTTACACATTTGCTTATTGCTCCCTATTAAATACTTGGATCAAACAAAATATGTATGTGTATGCAACTATGCAAAACACTTGATTTTTTTTTCTTATTACCTTGTATATATTACGAATAAATTCTTTTTAAAAAAAAAATTGAGCGGGAAGTTTAAACAAGTCACGCGGGATTCATTTTGATAATGATAGATTTCCAATAGAATAAATAAATAAATGAATGAAGTTGAATAATCCCCAAATCATGTTTTTTTTTCCCTCTCATCTTAGAATTTGACAATTTGTGATGTCAGTTTTCTAGATAATTGATCTGGGTTTTGTGTTTATGTTGTGGGTTTGCACAAAAGATTGTATCTTTGTTGTAGATTTTGTTGATTGAACTTGATGATTGAGATTAAAGTTTGGATTTTTAAGCCAATTGAAGAGTTGGGTTTTGTTTAGTAGCTGTTTCTTTCACTTATCCTAAGTGTTTGGGATCATTGGTTGACATTCCTGGCATGTGGGGCAGCATGTTATAAGCTTGTTTTTTTAGGGTTTTTAGTGTAAAATTGTGGATAATTGAGTTTTTGATGTATTAGTGAAGTGAGTTTGTGTATATAAGAAGGCCAATTATCTGGTAGAAATGTCTTTCAGAAGCATTTTACAGGACATGAAAGAGGAGTTTGGGAGTATTTCTAGGAAAGGGTTTGATGTTAAGTTAGGGAATGGGTTTAGATCGAGGTCGAATCCCGGGGTTCAGAATAGTGTGGTTGCCTTGGAGTTAGAGGAGGTGGAGCTCAATGCTTTTGTGCAGAGTTGTTGGGCTAATATGCCACCTGAGCTTCTGAGGGATGTGTTAATGAGGATAGAGACTTCTGAGAGCAGTTGGCCACTTAGGAGAAATGTCGTTGCCTGCGCTGGCGTTTGCAGGAATTGGAGGGATATTATGAAGGATATTGTAAAAACTCCTAAGGTTTCGGGCAAATTGACATTCCCAATCTCCTTGAAGCAGGTTTGAGATATCAGAATCCCTTTTATGTCTTTCTTCATTCTTACTTATAGCCGAAATGCTTGTCGTTTCTTACTTTAGTGTTGGTCACCTTGATTGTCTCTATTTGTGAGTTGATATTGTATGCTTCATTGTTTGTCATGTGTATTTGTTTGATGGCTTAGATGCGAAGAATTTTGTTCGAGAAACTCTTGAACTGCTTCCTTATGTGTGGAATGAATAGGAGTAATCCTTATGCTGTAGGAGCTATAGGTCTTAGAGAATGAGACGGTGAATACTCAGCCGTCAGCCGGCATCCTTATTCTTCCTTAGGACATTTGAATAAAGCATTCACATGTCATTTTGATTTGTATTTTGAGAATATCGTTTTTCTAACCCCGATTTGTTTCAAATGCAGTTTTTGGGTACGCCATTGTTCTTTCTTGCTTGGTTGTTCTAGAGAATTGACTATTTAGCTAATACTACGTTCATGGCTTCTATTTTCTGTTCAACGAATTAGCAAAAATATCGAACACTTACACCGTAGTTTAATCAATCTGCAGAAGATATAAGCTACTCCTGCACATGTAAGAAGTTGAAAACAATTTAAGATTCGATACAATAGCAAAACATTGTTTCATATTTATGTGTGAAGGTTTCTGCTATATAGGAGTATATCGTATATGTCATCCCTCTCCACTATGATACACAGCATGACCTTTATGTTTTTCACCAATCTCCTTCCCTAATTATTTGTCGTGTGTTTTGTTCAGCCTGGATCAAGAGACAGTCTTATTCATTGTTACATAAAGCGGCATCGTAGCAGCCAAACATATTATTTGTTCCTTGGTTTAAGCACAGGTGAGCATGTAACTCTTTCATCTTTAGGCTAATCATGGACATGGTTAATTAGTTGATATATTTATTTATTTTGGTTTCATTTGATTACTTGGCAAGCTAATAATGTACGAGTAGGTTGGTTGTGATATTTTTATTTTTAAGTTTTTTTTCCTCATCAGCTTATGTTTACTCTTGTCAGCTTCTTATGATGATGGGAAGTTCCTTCTTGCTGCGAAAAAGTGTAGGCGTGCAACTTGCACCGACTACATCATATCCTTGAATCCGGAGAGTATCTCCAAGAGCAGTAGTACCTATATTGGCAAATTGAGGTACTTCGTATTACAAATCTTTGTTGTTTGATGTCTTGTTTATTCATTCTAGGCTTAGACTTCACAGTTTGTTTTTTGTGTCTGTTTTTCGCTCTCAGATCCAATTTCCTCGGCACAAAGTACACAATCCATGATACACTCTCTTCAACCAATGGAGCTAAAATCACTAGAAGTCGATCCACTAAGCTACTGGGTTCGAAAAAAGTTACTCCCAAGGCTCCTTCTGGCAACTATGTTGTGTCGCATATCTCTTATGAGCTGAATAATTTGGGTTCAAGGTGAGTACAAATTTCTAAACATAAACCTCAATTTGTCTCTTTTTTTGATGATTGGTAAAGTCATCGAGGCATTACACCATTTTTTTTTTGTATTTTTCGTGTCTTAGCCATCATGCGTGATTTTCCTTCTTCCTTTTTTGATGAATATTTTTCATATGACAGGGGTCCAAGAAGGATGAATTGTGTCATGGATACAATACCTGCATCTGCTGTGAAACCTGGAGGATTGGTCCCAACACAAACCGAATTTGTGAACAGTAACAACAGTAACACAGAACTTTTATCGTCAATTCCATTTTTTAGGTCAAAATCAATCCGAGTGCACAACAGCCGATCTGAGGCTATCCCAAATACGCAAGAGGAATCGTTGGTCCTTCAAAACAAAGCCCCGCGATGGCACGAACAACTTCAGTGCTGGTGTTTGAACTTCAACGGACGTGTAACTGTTGCTTCTGTGAAGAACTTTCAATTGGTTGCTTCCATGGAAAATGGGCCTGAGAACGAAAATGTTGTTCTTCAATTCGGGAAAGTTGGAAAGGATGTTTTCACCATGGATTATCAATATCCAATCTCTGCTTTCCAGGCGTTCGCCATTTGTCTGAGCAGCTTTGACACCAGAATTGCCTGTGAATGACATAATATTGAGGTATATACTTATATTATTGGAACATTTTCAGTTTTATCACATATATGCTCAGCTTTAGTATCAGGTTTAATTGATTTCAGCATGACATGAGATTTTTTCGTTGATCTTAAGTGAAAATTCACGTTAATATTTCCGTAATGCTTTAAGATGCTGAATTCCTTTTCTAGAATGCATGCTGAATTCCTTTCATTATGCATCTTCTACATTGCAGATTTGCAGAGCACGTGGCGCTGTTAACAGATGTTTATGAGCATGGTTTTGACTCAAAAAGGAAGCAGTTGGAATTGTGTGGCGTGTTTTCCATGATCGTCGAGTCTAGTTGCCTCTGGTGTGTGTGTATATATGATTGTTGGTGTCTGTCTTCCTCTTTTGCGAGTTGTGAAAGGACGTCGAAAACCTCTCTAACTATGTGGCTGGCATAAACAGAAGTTTGGCCTTTGTATTGTCATTTTTAATTTTGATGCTTTTGTGCAGAAGATTTCAGCAGCTTAACTAATGCTAATGCTAGAATTATTGAAGAGACAGTACACATGATTTGATTCTGAATCAGTCGAGTCGAGATCAGAAATGTATGTGGAAAAAAGTCTGTGGTAGGGTTGCAAATCTTGGAATATGAGTGTTCTAAATTTAAAGGTTTGGAATTGATAAGGAATTTTAGCCCCATTTTTTAAAAGTTTCATTTAGATTTACGACTTAACATGTGGTATCGTATCCTTAATTACTCATAACCTGAATTTTCGCATGGAGTGTTCCTGATACCCGCCACAACCGTGATGGACATGTCATGGCCGTGGCGGCCCAACACCCCCAATTCTCCCCTTCTCTTGTTTCATGCATCAACCATTCAACCCATCCCCCTTATTCTTGAGTAGTTGAGTGGATTCATCTTCGACCTCTCGTCTCTTGATCACTAGAGACCTTGCTCGACTTAAACCTCGTCCAGTACTCCATTACCACCAACCAACCTCCCCTAGCTCACTCAAACGCCTACCCTAAAATCAACTCTTTTTTTCCTCACAAAATCACGACCAACTTCATGTTGGGATTTGTCATCGGACCTAAACCAAATGAAGTTAAAACGACTAACCTAAATGGGTAGTATACGTTCGGTCGAGTGTCGGCCCTTAGGGATGCCGGATGGGTAGAACAAACTAAAGTATGCTACCCATTTAGGTTTATTGAGTTGAACATATACCCAAAAAAAACTTTGTCGAAGCGATGACCACGACTTAATGAATAATGACTTACTCCTTCCGTCTCAGTCATTTGATATTTTTTTATATTATTTGTCCCTCCGTCTCAGTAATTTGTTACGAGTCTTGCGGATATCTTTTTTTATTATTTGTTAGAAATATTTAATCAAAAGACAAATAACCGAGACAGAAAGAGCGAAAACATAATCTAAATCACCACTCGCATCATCCGACCAAGACTATCAAAGGATTTTTATTTTCCGTTGAAATAGTGAAACGAGGCGTGGCCAATAGCCAATAGGAACTCCGAAGTTCCCTCGTAAACCCTAAAGCCATAAACCCTAATTTCTCTAATTTCCCCTTTCGACCTCCTTCACTCAGCAAAATCGCAGAATCAATCAGCACTGAGCAGGAATCATGAGGAAGAAGGTGGATGAACGCATACGAACACTGATTGACAATGGCGTCAAAACTCGCCATCGTTCACTCTTCGTTATCATTGGCGACAAGTCTCGTGACCAGGTACTTCTCTCTCTCTCTCTAGCTACTCCCCTTCAACTTTATTCATTCTTTCACTGCTTAATTTCTTCAACAAAATGCGTGTTTTGTTTGTTTGATTGTGTTGTGCAGATTGTTAATCTTCATTATATGCTCAGTAAAGCGGTTCTTAAGGCTAGACCCTCTGTTCTTTGGTGCTATAAAGATAAACTCGAGCTCAGCAGGTTGTATTTCCATTTCTTTATTCACACAATTTACCAATGTCATTATTCATTAGTTTTTATGAAGCCGAAACGAATTATGTTTCGGTGTTGGGGGCATTACGGAATTTGTGCAGTTGAGAAATGGGAATGAGGGGCTTCCAAATCGCATGGAATTGTCGGTTTCATTTAGTGGTGGCATGCTGAATATTTGTGGTATGATGCAAGTTATTTGGATTTGGGATGATTTATGGATTAGCATGAAACGTTGAAAGTTTTAAGATCGAAAGTAAGGTCTTAAGGATGAAATTTGTGATTTTAGTAGATGGAGAGATATATATAGTTGAAGCTATATAGAATGTCGATTCTTATTGGTGAGGGGGGGAATGTTCAGGCTAAAGCTACTATAGAATGTCCATACTTGTTAGTGACAGAGGGAAAGTTTAGGCTAAAACTATTCTAGATTGTCGATACTTGTTGGTGAGGGAGAGATATTTCAGGTTTGTCTAAGTCTGTGTATATTTTAGAGTAATGTTTTGATGCTTTTCAATGTGAATTGAACTTTATCACCTATTGGTAAGTAATTCTAGTATAAAAAGTTCTCACATTGTCGACCACGTGTTTGTTGCGTACATAAGGCCATCTCTTTGTACTTTTAGGTAACTCGATCAAGTTCTATTTTGAAGTGCCAAGTAATTAACCTTGAAAATTGGCTTTCTTTGAATTCTTCAGCCATAAGAAAAAACGTGCAAAGCAGGTGAAGAAGCTTATGCAGAGGGGACTCCTGGATCCTGAAAAGGTTGATCCTTTTTCGCTTTTCGTTGAAAGTGCAGGCATAACATATTGCCAGTATAAAGAATCAGAAAGAGTACTCGGAAATACCTTTGGCATGTGCATATTACAGGTAGCTCCATTTGTCTATTAACTTGCTGCGTTCTTCTGTTGTCATTTTTAGTTTATGTAGTTTATCCTGGCGATTTTTTAAGCTTCTTTGTTTGGCTACTTGAAGGACTTTGAAGCATTGACTCCAAATCTCCTGGCAAGAACTATAGAAACTGTTGAGGGAGGTGGAATTATTTTACTGCTTCTACGTTCAATTAATTCACTCACCAGCCTGTGCACCATGGTTATGGTATGGGTTACTTCTAACTAGCCCTTTTAGATTCCTACGTTATGTCAGACGAGATCCTTTCTCACACATTGTTTTATTACATCTATAATTGTTTCTCTATCCAGGACGTTCATGAAAGATATCGCACAGAATCCCATTCTGAGGCCGCAGGGCGTTTCAATGAACGGTTTTTATTGTCAATTGCATCCTGCAAAGCATGTGTAGTCATGGATGATGAATTGAACATATTACCTATTTCTTCTCATATGCGATCTATTACTCCTATTCCTGCTGAAGAGGTATTTCTATACTCTTCCATATTGCTTCATAGAAATTAAATAATACGTGATGTGCATCAATTACCTCAATGAAATGTTAAAGAAAACCTTGTCTCCTTTATCAAAATGGGAAGGGGTTTGAAGGAATCTATGCTGGTCTCTTTGTATTGTATTACCTCAATAAAACAATAGCTATCTAATGTCAGTATCTGTCTCATTTATTGAAGGACTCTGAAGGCCTTTCAGAGGCAGAACGCAGTTTAAAGAATTTGAAGGAGGATCTAATCGAGGATTTTCCAGTTGGTCCTTTGATTAAGAAATGTTGCACTCTGGATCAGGTACTGACATTTTTGTGAATTTTAAGTCCACAATTTTTTTTGGCTGATGTGAGTAAGTGCCCATATATTCAACATGGCTATTAGCTGCTCTAGGCTTTCTTAGCTCTTCCTTTCTTTACCTCAGGGGAAAGCTGTCATTTCATTCCTTGATGCCATCTTGGATAAAACGCTTCGCAATACAGTTGCTCTACTTGCTGCTCGTGGCCGTGGTAAATCTGCAGCTCTTGGTTTGGCTGTTGCAGGAGCGGTTGCTGCTGGGTATAACTACAATCTGTCCCCTTCTCTCCTTTTCCTATTTGTCTATGTATATGTAGAGGGAAAATTTGAAGTGCGCTGAAAAGTGTTCCTGGTATAATTTATGCATATTTTGAGTGTGGAAGCTGATCATTGCAGGTATTCTAATATATATGTAACTGCACCGAGCCCTGACAATCTGAAGACATTGTTTGACTTCATTCGCAAAGGATTCGATTCATTGGAGTATAAGGTTGAATTTCTTCTGAAGTCTGGACTTGTCTAGATCACCTTGTAACTTATGGAACTTGACTTACTTTTTTCGATTGCAGGAGCACACCGACTATGATGTTATCAGAAGCTCTAATCCAGATTTTAAGAAAGCAATTGTTCGAATCAATATCTTAAAGCAACATAGACAAACCATTCAGGTTTGTTGGTTGGGTAGTAATTATTATGTGTTTGTTTTGTTAATTGTTATGACGCAGGTCCTCTGTTTTTTTTCTGCTACCTCGGCATGTTCTTGAATTAATTTAATTTAAACCATATTCTTTAGTCAAGCTTTTTGATTTTTTTCCTGACGTATTTGATCACGCAACTAAAATAATGTATATCTCTTGAGTTTTGTGTGTCAATAAAAATTACGAACACCTAGGAGTGCAACTTAAGTCCGACATGCATGCTTGGTTAGCAATGTGTTTAATCCATGCTGAGGCTTTGTGTGAAGGGGTATATGTTGCTTATCTCAGAATTCCTTGTTTGTGTTTACAGTATATACAACCAAATGAACATGAGAAGTTGTCTCAAGTGGAGCTATTGGTGATTGATGAAGCAGCAGCTATTCCTCTGCCTATCGTCAAATCTCTTCTGGGGCCATATCTTGTCTTCATTTCTTCTACTGTGAATGGGTAAGACATTTGTCCGCATGAAAAATCTGATAATAAGATTGATATCATTTTTGTGTGGATCTTTGTTGCTGCTTATATATTTTTTTCCCTCTTTCGCTATGTGTCATGTGTCCTACCTATTATTCCGTATTTTAGTATGAAACTCTACAGTGTTGCCTGATTCCTATGCTAAACCATAATAGCCTAAATTAATGTTTTTAATAGATCTTCTATCATCCTTCCTGTGTGCAGTTATGAAGGTACTGGAAGATCCCTATCTCTGAAGCTTCTGCAGCAATTGGAAGAGCAGAGTCAAATGTCTAAGAATCTTGATAGTTCCCTATCTGGTATGTTATTTTTGTATTGCTGGTTGAATGACCTTCTAGTAAACATATAAAATTAGTTGTTTTCTCGAGGGCTATACTGTGATTAACCCTTGTTCAAATGAGTTACCTCATACCGGAATATGCATATCAGTTAGAACTCGAGAAGGTACTTAATGAAATCTTTTCTCATTCCAAGTGTTGATGGGCTCTATAAACAGTGACGAGTATTAGTTATAATCTTTTGGGGATGAGTGGGCACTTACTTCTTAGTACTCCTCTGAATGAGTTGCATGTTATGAAGATGTTGACAACCACATTTCTTGTTTTTCTGGTGTAAATCTAAATCTGTATATTATTAAACCGGGTATGATTGTATGAACATCTAAACATGTCAAACAATAAAGTGTTTCACTGGAAATGTCAATCATGAATTCGTTTGTGAGAAAAATGAACCTGCTATTGCTGTAACAGTCTGCTAAATGAGAGGAGACTTCTGTGCAATTATGTAACATTCCTAGTCTAGAATGGCTCCATGGGAACATAACTTAGTTAGATGAGTGAAGGATTCGTGTAGTCCTGACATTAGTAAAAGAATACACATGACAATTGGTTGGATTTTCCATTGATGCAGGTCGGCTTTTTAAGAAGATTGAGTTGAGTGAGTCTATCAGATATGGCTCGGGTGACCCTATTGAATCATGGCTTAATGGATTATTATGTTTGGATGTTGCAAATTACATTCCCCAGATTAGCAGGTTAGTGGAAGATAGAATGATATGGACTTCACTGGATCGTACTGGCCACATCTTTTCTCCTGATATTACTTTAATTGCTTATGTCCTTTTCAAATCTTTATGAAACCAGGCTGCCGCCTCCTGGTGATTGTGATCTCTATTATGTAAACCGTGACACCCTCTTCTCATACCACAAAGACAGCGAGTTGTTTTTGCAGGCAAGTGACATCTTAAATATTATCCTTAATGTGTTAAGAAAACCTCACTGGTCTCTAGCATTTTAATATGTGTTTAACTTGCAGAGGATGATGGCTCTATATGTTGCATCACACTACAAGAATTCTCCAAATGACCTGCAACTAATGGCCGATGCTCCAGCTCATCACTTATTTGTTCTTCTTGGTATATTTGTGGTTTTATGCGTCTACTACCCTTTATTTTGTCTCAATTCTTTTTTTTCCCACAATAGCTTATCGATTGATTATACCATTTGCGTAGGTCCTGTTGATGAGTCGAAGAACCATCTTCCTGATATTCTGTGCGTTATCCAGGTTGGTCTAACCTTTTCTTTTCAGTGTCTCTTATATCTTTCATATTAGTAATGATATAGTTACATTATGAATATAATTCTATCAACATGAGCAGCAATTGGATGTTCCTTTTCGGAGTGTGGTAATGAAATAGAAGAAGAATACTATTCCTTCTATAAACGTGTTAATTTGGGGGTATTTCATTCAGACGTGTCATGAATAAATCTTTAAAAAAACACTCATATTTAGATGCATGTTCATTTTATAAAGCCTTTCCTATCACTTATAAACCTAGCATTATATACTCGCGCATACAGATACTTCTGATACATAGTGCTATGATACGGGAAGGTAGTTGATGCAGTGAGATGGTAATAACCAGTGAGAAGTTACCTTATTTATGCATCTCAATAACGTCTACCTTTACCTTTTTCTGTCATCTATATTTTCAGAGAGCTATGTATTTTGTGTCATATGATGATAATATGATATTTTGTCTGCTAAAATATCTTTCAATCAAATACATATTGCTCTCTGTTATAGTCACTGGAGTTCTCTTTTTGAAGAATGCTAGCCTATTCTTGAAAATATCCTGTTAATGACATTATTTGCTCTCTTTATCTACACATCTTTGATTGACCACATTCTTTTTGCTTCCTGTTATATTCAAAGTGGATTTTCAATTTTTATTGTAGGTTTGTCTTGAAGGAGAAATATCTAGCGATTCAGCTAAAACAAGCCTAAGAGACGGTCGTTCCCCTCATGGGGACCAAATACCCTGGAAATTTTGCCAGCAATTTCTGGACACAAATTTCCCTACTCTATCAGGTGCTCGCATTGTGCGGATTGCCACCCATCCCAGTGCCATGCGGGTAATTATACCTTCCACTGTTTGTGATTCCCTTGATATAGACAATTGCATATTACTACTGTTAGTCTGTCTGTAATTCTAAGTATTATTTATTTTCTGTAGCTTGGATATGGATCAGCTGCAGTGAAGCTCCTAACAAGGTAAAACACCCTTAAAACTTTTTTTTCTTGGAGTTTTCCAAGTATAGTTAGAGCTAAACCTAAATAGGTAGGGTAGGTCGTGCCATGTCAAAAGGGGTTGGGTTTATTTATTTCACGTTCAAAACAGTCGGGTAAGGGCGGTGTCGATCGTAAAGATGGGTAATATTGGAATGGCATTTTGTGTAAATATTGGTGTTATGTAAGAAAAAGCTGGTTTAACGTTTTGCTAAAGTGTTACCATTGGAGTGGATTGGATGGAGTGTGATATTAATAATTGTTTTATCATATTTATAGTGTATACCCGCATAAGTGTATAAAACATTCAATTTGTCTTAAAAATTATAACCATGAACAAATTAAATGTTACTCCGTAATACTTATAGTTAATTATATATTCTTTAGTACATACACCTTTTCTTGGGTAAGAAACACCAATATTAGTGTGAGCCCTAACTCCAAGTCTTAAATTGCGTGTCTTTCACCGGTTTGGTCATGGTACGCATGTGTCAAGATCTACGTGTTCATGACACTAAATAGCCATGACCCTCAGTAGCTAGAAGTGGGTTCTGAATATCTCTTGATGTTCTTCAGATTTGCTATATAAACAGGGTTTCGATATATGACTTAGGTTACTTTTTTCCTCAAAACATTTAATTCTGACTTCTGCAATCATAGAATCATCAAGTTCTCTAGGCATTGTGGAAAAAGAATGCGGTCTCATTAGGGATGGCAACGGGTCGGGTCTGGGTCGGGTCCACCCGGACCCGGACCCGAAGTTTCAACCCTGGACCCAGACCCGACCCGGACCCGAACGGGTCCAAAATTGCCAGACCCATACCCGAACCGGCCGGGTCTGGGCCGGGTCCGGGTCTACCCGCGGGTCCACCTTATTTATTACTCCGTAAGTTGTTGTATTATTCATTGTTTCAATTTCCGAGAAAAGCTACGTAATGTCTTAAGTCAATCCTTACGCATAAGATTTTAAAAGTGTTTACAAACCACACATAAAAATGATAAAAAAAAAAATTAAAAAAGAAGTGTCTACAAGTCTCACAATACAACCGTAACGTCTCCCAAAATACAACACAAAGGTCGTCTTAAAAACATTTATCACAAAGTAATTTATTAAAAAAACATATTAAGTGATACATGATATATCACATAGTTCTTCTTCCTCCATATCATATGTTTTATGAATTGAAATTTTTAATTTTTTAATTTTTTAATTTTTTTAACGGGTCCACGGGTCTACGGGTCGGGTCCGGGTCCCAAAATTCGGACCCGTACCCGTACCCGATTTTTTTGGGGAGGACCCAGACCCGACCCATGCCCATCGGGTCTGAAAATTTTAGACCCAGACCCGACCCATTCGGGTCCGACCCGCCGGGTCTGGGTCGGGTCCTGGACCCATTGCCATCCCTAGGTCTCATGGAGGGCATAATAACGTTATAATCATTGAAAAAACATTGTGTCAACAAGTCAGAAATCCTGTGCCCACCATTCATGTAATGTCACTATATATCCGGCGGAATAATGTAATTTTGATGCATATTTTACTCTACTAGGTGTGGAGTGGGGTTGATGCTTATGTGAGACATCTTACTTTGAAATTAGCTCGTGTGTAGTTTTTGTAGACTGGAAATAATTCACTGATATCATGCCGTGTACTTGGGATGTCAGAGTTTCAGCATTATAGGAATTTAAACTGAATAATGTCGTTTTACTTCATTCCGAATTTCTCTCTCCAGAATGCTGTCTCTGTTGAGCCAATTAGGACATTTGTTCTGGTGTTATAGATATACTGACTTTCAGATTTCAGGTACTATGAAGGACAGTTGACTTCTATAGTGGAAACAGATGATGAGGACACTGCTGAACAGCCAACTTTGGGAACTTCAGAAGAGGTTAGTTTGGAGAAGAAAGTGACTGTTTCATTTTGCTATCTGTGAGATTGTACATTTGTAAACTTGGTGCTGAGATGCTGACATTTTGTTATCTTTTGCCATATTTGATTTTTTTGGTTTTAAAACTATTTCTTAGCCTCTTTTTTTCTTCTATATTTTTGTCGTTGTTTTGGCAATGGCTAGGAAATTCTTTTGGGAACGATCAATTGTCTTCAAGGAACTAATGCCTCCCCTTCCCCCGCCACCTTGGCTAGAAGTCTAGAACAACCAGCATACTTGGCTTACTGGCAAAAAAAGGATATAATATACCGAACCTACCCATCTCCTTTCATGAAAATAATAATCTATTTTCACCCATTAATCTTCAGTGTTCATTAATGTTCTTAAATAAATTGACTGTCTCACTTTGCATTTGTTTTGGGTTATGTGAACCAATAATTTGTTGGATGCATATTCTTTTTGTACTCTCATTCATTAGTTTACCCCCAGGATGGAGCCATGGCAAAAGAAAAAAAAATCGTTTGTATCTGAATATGTCATAAGGATCTAATTTAAACAAATTTGGATTAGATTATTAAACCCCTTTCATGTGTTATTTGGCAGAGTTGTCTCTAATTGTAGTACTCTTTTTGAACCGTCATGTAGGTATCATTGCTTGAAGAAAGCATTAAACCAAGAGCAAACCTGCCTCCTTTGCTTTTACACCTTCGAGAAAGGCGGCCCGAGAAGCTGCATTTCATCGGTGTATCATTTGGGCTTACATTAGATCTACTTCGGTTTTGGAAGAAACACAAATTTGCTCCGTTCTATGTTTCCCAGATCTCTGTTAGTATTTCGACGTCTCTCTTTTTTCAGTTTGATTGTCTTATATTATAATTTTTTCTACACTACTACAGCAACATCTGAGCTTTAGTCCCAAAAAGATTTGGGGTCGGCTAATATGAATCATTATCCAAAATCGTCAAGTCATCTCTGGAAAAACAATCATATAAAAGACATAATAGTAGTAATAGTAATAACGCGAATAACAAAAATACACTGTTTTAGCTCTGAAAGATGAGAAGTTTAGTATGAGAAGAGTAATAATAGAAGTTATTAATAATATATACTATAAAAAATCTTTATTTTTCGACAATAAAGTGATTTTATTCTTTATTTTGTCAGGAGGTTGATGTTTAGACGCCTTTCTCTTGTTGATACCCAAAATTTCTTCAACTTTTAGATAGTGGATACCCTCCAGAGCTTTGTTCTTCTTTAAATTTAGTTTCTTTGACTTTGGTTTAGTTCAGACAAACTCAGAAAAGAAACAGATGTTTAAAAAAGCTCAGACAAGTTACTTATGCCACATTCAAGTGAACAGTAGCTCAGGAAAAAAAGTATATAAATTAAGTTAAACGGAAAAGGTGCGTACTTTTGTAAAATGTTTTGGGTTAAGTGAATTATAGATAGTAGGAAGTATGGTAACTAGCCGAATGCTTGTGAAAGCCGGAGAAGTGTCTCCAAAAACTGTCTGTTTCTGTCGACTTTGTGCGACTCAGATGACATCCTGAAGAATTATCGCTTTCAATTCAGTAATTTAAAAATTCATCCCATGATGTATTCAAGGTGCCAGAGGCACATATTAAGGCCTTTCAAAGCTTACACTAACATGCTATCTTACTTTCCTTACTGATTGGTATTCTTTTGTTTGTTTGTTTGTTTGTACTTGGTCTTTCCTTTCTGAACTAGAACTCGGTCACTGGAGAACATACTTGCATGGTTCTGAAGTCATTGCGTAATGAAGATTTTGAAGTTGATCCTCGTGAAGAGTGGGGGCATCTGGGTCCATTTTATCGAGGTGTGTTTGTGATCTATGAGGAGTCGAATTCATTCTCAATTTTTTTAGCAATATTCTCAGTTGTGTGCCGTCTCTGATCACAGTATTTAAGCAAAGGTTTTGTGGACTCCTCTCATCAAGCTTTCGTTCCATGGAGTATAAACTTGCCATGAGGTCCGTCATAGCATTTGCAGCTTCAAGTTCTTTTGGGTGTCAAGCTTTTGACTAAGTATCGTATTTTTTTGGTTTTAGTGTGTTGGACCCTGAAATCAACTTTGAGGCAGCAGAATCAACCACAGATAGATATCTAAAGTCTGCAAATGAGTACGTTTGCCCTCTTGACATGAAGCTTCTGCAATCATATACTGATAATCTTGCTGATTATACGCTGGTATGGATTCTTACTCATTTCAATTTTACAACCATTATGTTTTTTAGTACGCGGTTCTTACTTGTTAATGGACCTATGATATGAACTTCGAAATCATTTCTCTAATATAGTTGATGGAACAATCTTCAGAATTGTTGTACTACGTATTTGTATACCATGTGCTCTCTGTAATTCTGTATCATGCTTTTTTCACTTTCTTTCCTGCTTTTTACAGTCGTTACAAAAAATTCCTGCTGTTTTGTAATCAAGTGATGTTTTCCCCCCTTTTTACAGATCAAACACATTGTTCCAGTCCTCTCACATTTATATTTTCAAGGGAGAATACCAGTGAAACTGTCATATGTTCAAGCATCTATTTTACTTTGCTTTGGCTTGCAAAATCAGGACTTCTCATACATTGAGGTAATTTTTCTGTAAAAATTCACACATTTTTTTTTTTGGAATTTCCGATAAATTTTACTTCCACTATCTAGAGGATGTCTGATGTATGTTCTGATCATTCGTCATTTTCAGGGGCAAATGAAATTAGAAAGAAATCAGATCTTGTCGTTTTTCATAAAAGCTATGAAGAAGTTCTATAAATACGTCTATGGGATTGCAAGCAAGGAGATCGAATCTACCCTACCTCCTAAAAAAGAGGCAAGTGCTTTGCGGCTGCTAATTTACTGGCATCGTTGTTTTAAACACTAAAACAAAATCATCAAAGCATGCCCTTCTGTGGTTATCATTGTGTGTCGTAGAAAGCTGCTCAATTTTAATTTCAACGAGTCCTATTGGTGGATTGAATACATATATACGACACTTGACGAGTTCTTGAGCCTATATTATACCGACAACACTAATCATTGACAACTGATTATCTGCAGTTTGAGTTGAAACCGCACAAAATAACGCTAGACGAAGATTTAGACAATGCTGCAAAGCAAGTGAAGGTAGTTATGAACTGTCTCGCTAATTTCACAAAACGACTCTCTAATTTACTAGGCACTGAGACTTTGCTTGCCCTTTCAGGATGATATGAAAGCGAAAACAGATGAATTAAATGATCCCAAGCTGATCGAACAGTATGCCATTGGGGGAGATCTAGAGACAGCTCTTGAGAATGGTGGCGGAAAGATATCCTCAAGCGGCGTAATCAGCGTGAAATCAAGTAAAAGCAAGTACGAGACTCCGAGCAAGGGTGGAGGTAGTAAGAGTGAGAAGAAACGAGGCAAGGATGATCGAGGCAGCAAGTCTAACAAGAAGAGAAAATCCTGAGTCATCATATTTATATTTATGTCACAATTCTCGCGGATTCAAGTTTTTGGTAGGAGTAACATCTTTTTGTGCCGATTTAGAGAGGGAAGATGAAATGTTTCGGGGACTTGGTGAGTGAGTAGAGGATCCGAAAGAGTAGATCCTCATTTATGAAATGTCTTCCAATTTATGAATGCAAATTTGAAACTCTTGTAATATTGTTATAGTTTTGCAATTGATAAAAAGGTGTTTCACTCAACAGCGGGCTAATGTGCAGAAGTAAATGTCGGCCGCATTCCTGCAAAACATACTGAATCAGCAACGATGGTATCTTTGCAAGCAAATTGAGATTGGCTCGATCAATGGTTGACTTGTGTGAGCAGTGAGTTCGCGCTCAGCTTGGGTTCTTTGCAAGTCGAAGCGAGCAAGTGAAGCAAAGCTCGAAATGCTCTAGTAGTTCAATATAGTTCAACACTACGGCACTACCACAATATGCTGGCAAAAAAAATGCTTTTTTGCTACTTCTGAAATAATTACTAAGGGTATTACTCCCTCTGATTACCTGTGTTCTTCCCCTTTTTTTTGGGGAAGAAAATAAGGAGAGAGTAATTATATTAGTAGAATAATGGGGGTGGAATGAAGAAGTAAGAGAGATAAATATATTATATTAATTAAATGGGAAAAAGTAGAATGAAAAAGTAGGAGAAAGAATATTATATTAATTAAATGAGAAAAAGTGTGGTGGAAAAGTAGGAGAGATGAATATTATATTAATTAATAAAGAGGTAAAACTTTCCTGGAAGAACATAGGTAATCGGAGGGAGTATTAATTATGATGGCAAAAAAAAAAAAAATACTCCGTATCCTGTAATTATTAATTTTCACCTACATTAGATATGGTAATACGGATAATAATCTGTGCCAATTTTTCCGAAATTATTTTTACTGATACTCAATGATTGAGCGACTTTGCTTAAATTTTTTTTTTTTCCGCTCCTAATTATTTTCTTCACTATTCGTCAAAATCGGTTGAATGCCAAGACCCTAATAATATGAAGTTAAAAAGGAGGCTAACTAAAATATTGGGATATTTAAAGTTAATAATCCAAATTATAAACGATTTTCTTAAATAATACGGAGTACATTGCTGCTACGTATTAACAATATTTTAACTCATAATAAATCAATCATAAATTCTGACCCAAAAAAAAAAAAAAAAATCTGAGCCTGAGACGGTTTCCCAGGAGAATGACCCGACCGTAAACTCTGTATAAACCAGTTAAATGATTTTGTGTTTCTTTCTTCAGTTCCTCCATTAACATTTAACAGCAAGCAACCACCACTCCGTCCCCAGTTGCCACCGGCGTCTCCACCGTGTCAGTCGACGGTAAGTGTTCTCTTTAGGGTTTTAATTTAGCTATAGTTGCTTCATTTCAATCAATTTAAAAAATGATTCTGTTTTGTTCTTGATTGATTTGGGTTCGATTAGCCACCCATCTGCTTAGTTATTGACTGAATTTTTGATCTTTTGTTCAGATTTGATAATCTGAGTATGCTATGCTCCCCCCATTCACAAACTATATCGAAAACAGGACGATTTAGGTCTGCTTATTGCGAATTTGCGATGATAACTCTAGACGGTCTTACGATAAATAATCTAAGACGAACTCTCATGTGTGTCGTGCTCATGTCTGTCAATGCTATCTATTTCGTAAGCTCGCATTGAAATTAGGCCCCCATTTCTAAGTAGAGTTGATACATGCTAAAAATGAAACCCTAATACCCAAAAAATGAGGTCAATTGTGGGTGATTGGTATTAGTGAAATATTCGATGGCAGAATTGCGACACATCTAAGTTACGCTAGTGTCGATTTGCCACCGCAGTTGATTCCCAGTCAGACCTTTGTTCTTACATCTTGATCATGATTACCCGAGTAATTAGGGTTTGTTTCTTAGCTGAAATCTTACATCTTCTAATCATAACTAAAGTATTTTTTTTTTTTTATGTTTGCGATGAAATTCAGAGGAAACACGGTAGTGTATAAGAGTAAAAAAGAAAAAAGGGGCGGAAATGGCGAGTTATCTGTGGAGGAAGTATGCAGAATATGTGTACACAAAATGGGAAAGAACAATATTGTGGGATATGATTGAACCCTACCGCCGTCCTAAATCATTCACCCCTCTCGTTACTCTCTACGTTTCTGCCTTCTATACCGGCGTTATTGGAGCTGCTATCACTGAGCAACTCTACAAGGTACCCTTATCTTCTTCTTTTCCATTCGTTTTTTTTCCTTGCTGATTGTTGTTTTGGTCGTACAACTTGTCGTCATTATCATTCCTGCTGTTTTAAGCGTTGTACTTTGTGATTTAAATTGGCTTAGAGTTAAAGCATATGCCAAACATGGAGGTTTGTAAATTGTACAAGCTGTTGTGGCATCGGTTTCCTTAAATTGTTGCTGATAATCTGATGTTTAGTCACTCTTAAGGCACGGGTGTTGAACATGGGTGCATTTCTGAGTGTCAAAAACGGCATGATTCAATGACAATCGGAATCCGTCCTAAAAATTTGTTATACTAGAGACATCACCTAAGTTATATGTTCATGAAATTTGTTATATTTGAGAGAGCAGAACAGTGAAACAAAAAATGCCGAGGGAACGGGGAAGGAATTGAATGTGGATCGTCTCCTATGATTCAATACCTGTTTTTTTTTCATACGGTTTGAAAGGCTTGTTGCCAACCTATGTGTAGGAGAAGTATTGGGAAGAACATCCAGGGCAGGAAGTACCTCTGATGAAACCGATGTTCTATGGCGGTCCTTGGAAGGTGTATAGAGGAGATGTTCCAGTGATAGGTCCACCCAAGGAACGGATTTGAATTGAATCCACAATCCACATCAATGGCCTCTATTCGAATTCCGTTGGTACTTTTTCTTACTAAGAAACTTTTTTGTAGGTTTTGTCTAAGGTCTACTAAAACCTTAATTGCGTTCTCCTGCTACATGAACCGATGTACATATTTATCCTTCGTAAACAAGTGAGCTTGCTGTGGTGCTCTGGTGGTTTTTTTTATGATTATCAGAAATAAATGACTCATCTTTTTATACAAAATGGATCGTCTCGCTGTGAAACTGACTTATTCTATAATTTGTGCGTGCTAGATCGTACTGTAGTTTGGTCGGCACACAGGATATGGATAGGAATTTCATGTGTATTCCAGTAACTACAAGATGGCAGTAATTTAGTGTAAATTTGAATTTCCTGTGTCTCAAAGTTGCCTTTGTTCTTACTATAATTTGTCGTCTTAAGCTTCGGAATCGCCCATGCAGGCCATAGACATGGGAATATGGGATATGGAATATATAAGCCCTATTCTTTCGGACTAGAGTGAATTGAACTGAAGTGATGAGTATCAGTGAAAATGTTACTCAGGGTAATTTTAATTATATTCACCGTCAAGGCAATAATGTATGCGAATCATTTTTCTGTTTAAAATAAGCGCATTACACGTCGCAAGTAAAATTCGAGCATATATATACGAATTGTTAAGATACCTTTTGGAAGCTCAATAATATAATTTCCTTGGGAAAACAAAAATAAATGACATTCGAGGGCATATTCCATTATTCTGAGTAACTTAGCACTCTTAGTAACTAAAGTAGATGAATTCTTGTTTGTGACGGGAATATCCGTCATAAATTTGTGAGGGGTCAAACACTCATGTCCATTTAACCAGTGACCCGTCATCAAGTTATGACGGATATATCCGTTATAAGGGAGACTTACTCGGTAAAGTATGTGGCAATTTTGTTGATTCTGATTCTGCAGTCAATTGCGAAAGTGTAAATGAGGGTACGTAGGTCCTAAAGTGCCTCACCCCCTAAAGCTGGAAAAGGAGAGGCTCTTGTTTGTATGATGTCGATCAATAAATATACGACTGACTACTTCATTCATTTGTGTTTCCTTTATTAAGGTTAAATATAACTTATAAAGTACATTATGGGCAGCATTGGGTGAATACTGAATACCAAGTCTAATCATAGCAGTAACCTGTGAAACAATTTCACACGATGAAACGATTCATTTGTCAAGAAGAGATAGTACGAAGTAACAAATTTATCAATTACAAATGAATTACGTTCTCATATAGCTGGATCATCCTACGCATAAGATCGTCTTACTCTATAACTTACGTAATTATAAAATTAATAAGCTTGTATCTAGATAGATATACTTTTGGAAGATATTTGTTTGGTTACATTTACTCGTATACATTGAGATATTTATTCATAAATATAGGTTTGGCATAGAGTCCTTGAGAGTTGAGGATGAACTGGATGACGACACATGTAAATAAAGTGAGAGAGGGAGGGGCCGACTAGAAAAAAATGAATGGACTAAAGTTGAAGCGTAGGTGTGGGAGTGGGAAATCATTGGCCCATAAATAACGGCTCTTAAGAATCTCGTTAAATAACTCGGCTGGATTCTTTTATACTGGAGTAGACTGAATTGAGGTCAATTGAAGTACTGAGATAAAATGAGTCCTGAATTGAGCTGAAGGGGGGCTTAACTAAATTGGATTGAAGTGAACGGAAAAAAAAAAGTTTAAAAGAACAAGTTCTTTTTAAACTTCCCACATTCCCATCAATGGTTAAAGAGTTTCTTCTATGAAATGAAACTCTTTATATATCATCTCATCATTGATATTGCCCTTATTGAGCTTAGAAAACTACTTTTAATTTTTTGATAACAGTATATTTAGTTAGCCAAATTAAACCGGCAAACCCTACCTAAATCAAGCAGCTTGAATTAGCTTGAAAAATAAGAGTTTATATTATTTCAATATCTCATGATATATTCAAGTGGATGTTTATGTAATTAACTTCCTAACATGTACCCAAGGAGAACATTTTAGAGAATCGTCACATACCCATCACTAAATAGTCTAAATAGACCGATGGAGCGGTTTTGTTTTTTTATGTGTTGTCAATTGTGATGGAGATGAAGTGCACTTTTTACACTTGTATGTAGTTGGTAGATGTGGTAGTGTCGTCAATTCAATCGTGTGGCTGAAAGAATCATCAATTCAAGTCCTTCATTGATGTACGTACGATAATAATAAATCAACGCGGAGTCTCTCAAGTCTCTATGCCATGACCATGACCTAAACCAAGGAAATGATAGTTCTACTGGACGTTAAAAGGGGAGAATAATGTTTGTCCATGTCACCTATATTATATTATATTATGAGTAGTGTATTAAATAATCGATTTTTGAGTGCACAAATTTATATTTGTGACGGTCATATCAATGATCAAATATCGTTCATTTAAATAGAAAAATGATAAAAATAAATCACATGAACCGTACTAATTAATATTTTGTCTTCTTTTCTATCTAAGGGTTCGTTTGGTTCAATGCAGGAAGATTGAATTACCAGGAACTATGAATTACTGAGAATTTACATTTCAGGTGAATTAGTAAAATGTGTTCGGTTCGTATCCTGGAACTCAATTCATGCAGGAAGTTTAACTTACCAAGGGGCTTTGATAAGCAAATTCCCACATGATGGAGGAAGTAAATTCATGTAATAAGTTCCACTTACCATGATTTGAGCAATCAAACAAGAGTCTAATTTTTAATTTCCCATGAATTAAAATGGTAACCAAACGAACCCTAAATGAGTATTATTATTTGTCGGTGTTGGACTTTTGATGAGTTCACACCCAATAATGCTGCGCAAGCTGGGGGTGTTGGTCGTGATTGTAAGCCATTGGAATTATTGTAGATTTGTAGAAGCAGTAGCAGTAGTAGTGCTTTTGTTGTTTGTTTAAACCATTGTTATTCAAAAATGTACGTACTGTATAGAGCTGATTAAGAGCATAGAAGAGCCTCTCCTTTTCCGCAGCTACAGGACACGTACTTTAGGACACACCCACCCACCTGATTTCCAGTTTTGCATAATTGACTCAAGAATCAGAATCAACATACCACGTACTCCATATAATAAAGTTGCCACATACAGTACTTACTAATGTTCATTTTTATTGTTTATCAAAAGCAAATTTATTATTGAGCTCCAAAAAGTATCTTATTTAACCATTCTATACAAGTACTCTGTATATAATTAGTCGTACCGTAGATGTTTCAGTCCAAGACCGTACTTTATGGGAATAATCTCAACAAAAGTGGCAGCCTTCAGTTACGATTAAAAAAAGAGGTTTATCATAACACGGAGTAGAATTAATGAAATACATAGTTTTGAATAAAATGTATTACCGGTCTTAATTATCAGACAAAATGTAAAGTTAGAATGGTTGATAATAAAGTATTAAGTATAATAGGTAATATAAGTCAATAGACTTAAAAACTACTCGTATATTTTACAATGTTTTTACCCAGTTCCGTATCTCTCATTTACACGTGGCCCCTTATCTTAGTCTGGTGATTAAAACGGAGATTAATCACCTGCAAATTAATGTATAGATTAACTTAGTTGGTAAAATTAGATGGAATAATAGACGATATTTATCGTTTTGGGGAGTCGAAAGTAGCAGCTCATGGGTTTGAACCAAAGAAACGATAAAAAGTAAAGGGGGCAAGTGGAAGTGGAAGTGGAAGTGGAATTTGTAGTGGTTGCTAGCTAGCCAAACTGCGCGAGGCCGCAAGACTAACCGGACGGACGGAGACAGTAGTCACCACTCACGAGTCACGACATTATCCAAGCTAAGCTACCTAGCTCATACTTTAACAATCATATCATTGGTCTCCATGATGGACGATCATTTCTCCATTTTTCGGCTCCTTCCTTCCTTCCTTCTTCCTTTACCTTTTTCACTTTTTCTCCTACCTAGTTTACGTAATTACGTGTGCAATGCAAATTGCAAAATGAAAGAACTATCTAGTGGAGTATATATCTTTCTCACAAATTTCTCCTCCCATGATTGTATATATTTGCATTCTTGCTTTGTATATTTTCTTTCCATTCTGGCCCATCATTTGTGACATGTATGCATACTCACAATCAACAAATAAATAAAGTATCCTGGCTACCTACTTTGTTTCAACGGTTTTGACAAATATATAGTACAACCTCCTTTTTCTTGAATAAGTCTCATAGGAGTTGGGTAAAAAGATTAAGAAATAAGAAAAAGGTGAGTGTATTTGCCTATATCTTTGGAGTATTTGAGATCTTTAAATGAGAGTAGATAAAGGTAGATAAAGATAATATAAAAAAGTTGCTAAGGGTAATATGGTCATAAAATTATACTCCGTAGAAACTTTACCTTATTGAAAAATGAGGCTAACCAAAAAAGAATATGAGATTTATTCAAGAAAAATGAAGGAGTATAAAAGATAACCAAGTGAATAGATTGAAAAAAAGGAAGTATATAGAGACATACACACACGTATTATTCAAATTTTATTCATCTCTGAATGTTTACTCGTACGTGTATAACTGTAAGTATCACTCCATATTTGGTATTTACTCAAAATCGACAAATTTATGATCTTATTTACTTCTTCTGTGAGATGAACCGTTAGTGAAATTGAAGATATTCTTATTATAAGAAATGGAACGATATTGTCGTTATTATAAGAATATAAGCATAACGGATTTTCAGATCTAAAATGTGTTCTAAAGACACATTTTAAGGTCATATAAAAAGGAAAGTATGGAAATTAATACGAACGAAGGATCTCACCATAAAATGAAAAAAGTATAATCTTTGAGCTAGATACTCGTATGTTCACAAGACACACATTTGAAAACCGTTATTGTAAATAGACATAGATCGACAACACATACGAATGTATTCCTACTACTAATAATACTAGTACCATTATTATTATTTTCATCAATTGATCATAAGGAAACATAAGGATCGAAATCTAAAATGATGAATTCCAAGATTAACAATGAAGCACATCAAATACCAACTATTAAATGCATGAAATAGGATTTTAAACTACTTAATTAATTAATTAATTTTCTACCCATCAATTTCTTCTTGCATTCATAATTAATTAACTCTTAACAATAATCCCCCTTTTAATTTAATTTATACTACTAATAAACCCTCCATCCACTTGATTACAACATACATCATCATATCATCTTCTTCATCAATTCATTAGGTGTAGGGAGAAACACCATACAACCATATCATAGAACACAACCATCACACACGTGGCGGTATATCGACAGTAGTGTCATCTCCTCCTCCTCCTCCATCAACGGCCATGATGGTGTCGTTATTATTATTATCGTTGTTGTTGTTGTTGCCCTTGTTAATGTCGTGAACAATAATCTCGACAACTTCATTAGGGTTTGTCATGATTATTTCTTGCTCTTTGTTGTTGATTTTGTCCATGTTGAGCTTGATGATTTCGATTCCTAGCTCTGCTTCAAGCTGTTTCATATCACTCTCGTTTATCATATGGTTCTTTTGATTGTTTTTTGGTGATGAGTTTTTGTATATGATGTACAGTAACATTTGAGTGATTCCCAATAGAAATCCAAGCACATTTGGCATCTGTCACAATATTAATTAATTAAACATGATTAGTTACTTACTTAAGACTTAAGAATTAATTAACTACACGTTATAAAAATCATGATCGATAAGGACGTTACTTATTCCGTCTCAATCATTTCTAACCAGTATTGAATATATTTGGTAGGTAAATATATCATGGAACATGCATGCATGCATGGCAATTTTTATCTACGTAAAAAGTTTTACTCGTGCAGAAAAGGTGAGTTTGAGGTAAAAAAAAAAAAAAAAAAAAAAAAAAGTAAGTGCATGGGGTAAAAAAACTTACCGCGATGTAATAGTCTTGGATGAGGAAACCATAAAAGAACCACATGACGGCGCATAAGGTAAGAGAGAACGATAGACAGAATGGCATGAACTCCACACTCTTCGTTTTAATCACCATTTTCTGTCATCCAACAAATTAATTACGTGAGTTAATTAATTAGCTAAGTATATAGACTTTATACAAATTAGAGTTAAATTAAATACTCTCTCGGTTTTCATAAATCATTCGAGTTGAGTTAGATATATAAGATATCGATCGTATGTACGTACCATAACGCTTAAGGGTGCAGCAAACACGCAAACGGA
This sequence comes from Agrostemma githago, assembly GCA_958450325.1. NCBI lineage: Eukaryota > Viridiplantae > Streptophyta > Magnoliopsida > Caryophyllales > Caryophyllaceae > Agrostemma > Agrostemma githago. The sequence continues at coordinate 73,308,800 of OY288245.1, read as the reverse complement.
AAACACCGCACAAATCCACCCCACGGAGGTTTCACGTACGCCTCCTTTCGACAAAATGTCGTGTTCGTCCGATCCACGGGCGAAAATCATGGTGGCGCCTATGATTAGTCCCAAAAACGTGACATTGAATAGGCCTAACAATTTGATTGTGTATACCTGCACGCCATATAAATGAATAAAATGATTAGGATTAAGGTCATTTGTTAGTTAGTTATAAATGCACAACTTATTACTATTAAGGAGAGTAATTTAATTTAATTAATGGGATGTATATATGTAACGTACGTACCCTGGTCTTAGTAGGTGCGTAGATGAGGAAGACGATTAAGTAAAAGGCTTCGATGACGAATCCAACAGAGTTGATAGTGATGATTGGCATTGCGTTATCGGTCTTTAGCATGGCGTAGTACAAGAGTAGCATGCAACTAAAGAGTGCGACCGAGTACGGAATTGCTTGAAACCCTTCTGTCGATTTCTTCTTGAACACTCTCCAAAACGTCGGCCTGCATACAAATAACATTCTCGCAATAAGTTTATTATTTATATACATAGTTATATATAACCCAGTACATACAGTTTGACATATACAGTAAGAGTAAGACGGTTTTACAGAAGAAGGGCTTACAGAGGGGCGAGGAAGACGCCAAAAGAAACAATGTTACCAAGGATGCCAAATATGTACATGAGTTGATGGTGAGAAGCATGGGTCAGTGCCATTTTCAATAACCTTAATTAATTACTCTTAATTATTTAATTAATTAGGTAATTAATTAAGAGAATAAAGAAGCTAAGGAAGCTCCTCTTAGAGAGAGAGAGAGAGACACACAGGAAGAAGGAAGTGAGAGAGGAATGAATATGGCAACTGCGAGAAGAAATGGTGAAGGGAGGGATGGTTTATATAGGGAGTGGAAGTAAAAGGTGAATGCACAAATGGCGTGCCTTGAGAGAAACAAAGAAAGTAACAAGGCCCCTTCTTTTAATATACTCCATTAGGGAGCGTTTGTAAACATGGAATTATTTTCATTTCCATGAATCAAATTCTAGATATTCAATTATTGACATTCAATTCCATTTCCAATTCCAAAATATTGTTTGGGTATCCATGAAAATGGAATTGGAATTGGGCGGGCGGAGCCGGGTCGAGGTCACAAAAAATTAATTTTTGAATTTTTTTCCATGACGAAAATGTATATTTTCAATTAGGGACAAAAATTAATAAAAAAAATATATATTCCGACTAGATTTACGCGGAATAAAAAATAATAAATAGTGACGGAATTGAAATGACTACCTTGGGGTAGTCATTTGAGAAAGTCAAATTTAAACAAGGTTGGAATTGGTATGGAATTCATCTCAAATCCAATTCCAAATTCTCGATTTTCCCAAACACATGAATCATCTCAATTCCGGAATTGAATTCCAATTCCTAGTTCCCAAACAAGCCATTACGTAATTTATTTCGTTACAATAAAGTTGCTTTTTTTTTCATTTTTTTGGGTGAAATTTATTTTCATAAAAATGATAAATACAGTCCTTAGGTCTGTATCTAAGAAACCATAAAAGAAAATAATATTTTGATGTATGCATTAATTGTATTGATATTTGTGTAATTTTTGTTTCAATCCATAAGTTTATGCTAAATTTAGATGATTTTTAATGCTTAAATACAATCTTTAGGACTGTATTTAACATTACCGTTATTTTTATTTGCCCCTGGTTCGCAGAAAGAGAAAGAACATTAAGAAACGGAAAGAGTATTAGACAAAATTATAGTACAATACTGTACATATATTACTCTTTATAAACCATTTTTATGAAATTATAGTCTTATGAAATTATTTTCAAAAAATTATACAGAGTACCTTATAAAACACTTTTGTTATATTTTGATATGTAAGAAGACTAGTTGAGTAGAAACAAATGTGAGTAATACACCAAAGCATACACTCATATGCATAGATTATTATTACTCACTCACATTAATTATGAGTACAACACAACATTTTTACTAACTTAATTAATTATTCTACATTTCTACTTGTTTCGTTTGTTCATCTTTTATATTTATTATGAATATTATTTTAATCAAAGACAAATAAATTAATAGAACGGAGGGAGTACTATTTTTATTCACCAAAGATAATTTATTGTACCAAAATATAACAAAAGTATTACGGAGTATAAAGTACTCCTCCTTAGTAATTTTTGGAAATAATTTTATAAGACTGTAATTTCAAAAAAAAAAAGGTTTATAACTACGGAGTATAATTTTGCTTTATTATTATTAATATGTTTATTATTATTATTATTATTATTATTATTATTATTATTATTATTATTATTATTATTATAGGGGTGAGTTGTTTAGCATAGTTTGCTAGCTAGCTAATGAATGAAACTAGCTAGTTGTTGTTATTGTTATGAGTACTTCAACTTCAATCTCAAGAGTGTTATGTGTGTATGGGGGTATGTAGTGGAGGTTTGCATGCATTGGCCTGACTCATAATATTAATTGTTGTTTTGCTTTACTTGCTTTACTTTGCTTCTTCCCCTCTCTTTCGATTGAAATGAATTAAAGAGATTGAACTGACTAACATAACTGAATCGAGCTGAAATTAAGCTCGAAAAAAAGACTCGATCACAACCTGGTTATTAGAGTTTGTATTTCGTAGGAATTGATTGATTAATTCAATTTGGATTAAGATTAAAAATTTCGATATGAAATATTTTGAATTCGAATTTGTTCATCCGATTTTAAATGATCTCGATTCTTACCTAGAGCCAAGGCGTCCCAACCAGTGAGTGGATTATACAATCAGTTGTACATAACTTTACGTACAACTAGTTTTAAGATTTTTTAACTTTATCACAAAAGGTTTCGAGTCTTGCTGTAAACTTTCTAAGCTTTAGTGTAAAATTGTCGAGTTAAATCACATAAATATTTACAACTCAGCTCAAAAACTTATATAAACTCAGTGAATAATATACAAAAAAAACTCAACAAGTTTACCTTGACCAGGGGTACAATCCTATTTTCCCATCGATAATTAATTATTTAATTAGAAAGAAATTAAATACTGTAAATATATACCTTAATGATTATCTGATTAAGACTAAACCTACATCCAATAATGAACGTACATGGAAGAGTGAAGTGATCCCACCTTGAAATGAACTGCACCCCAAATTCACATGATCTGATCTCCAAACGAGTGATACTAATCGTAATGACATTGAGGTGTACAAAATATGAGAACGACTTCGAACAACATATATACATGCATGATTATTATTCTTACATTTGCTTGTTTCAACTTGTATTCTACTCTCCAGTCGCGATAAACTGTTGCTTTTTTTATTTCGTTATTTATTTATTTTTATATTATTTTTGAGAAATATTTTTATTAAAGGTAAATAGGTACTGTATTTTATTCCTTTCTCATACTCTGGATAAAAGCGTTAATTTTTTTTTGAAAAATATCAAGTTATTGAACAAAACAGTCTAATAGTTAAATAACTAATCAAACTAAAAAAAATGTTGTGAAATGTTACGTAATACAACCATTTATAAAAAAATTGAATCTATATCAACTGCTCGTAATATTTAAGTGACTACTCCGTATTATGGAGTATATATATATATATATATATATATATATATATATATATATATATATATATATATATATATATATATATAATTGTGATTATAATCGTCTCATGCCGATCAGGATAATGAAGTTTCATAACAAACGTGTTGAATACAGTTTTACACATCATGAATCAATAAGGGTATAGTCACATATATACATTTATGAATACTTGCATTTAACTCCTGTAACTATATACCAATTAAATAGTTCACAAATACATGTACGACACGGCTTAACCTCACGCGATACATAATAACCATTATTATAAAATTAAATGTTTGCATCATCCATCATCAAGTGATTATAATCGTGATCGTAAACGTGATTATAAGTGTCTCACATCTTTCACGACGAACCAGTTTCATACCAAATTTACTGAAAACAGTTTTAATTACACGATAATCTTCTCAATCAAACTTGTGCATGTATATAGTAGCTCTTTTTATCAGGTAAACAAAAGAAATACTCAGTACATAGAATGGTTTTATTGTAAAACTAATTAAATTAACACCAAATATACTCCGTAATAATCATTAGTGTTATATATATGCATTTGTGAATATTTGATTTAGCTTGCTAAACTATACACGAAAATAATTTACAAATACCTCTACACCAATCTTTCATCATTGGCATAACGTGTTACGGAATAACTATTTATTTATAAAATTAAAGAATCTATATCAACTAGCTATTTACAAGTGTGACTAAAACCATCTCACATCTTTCCGATGACACAATTTCATACACTAAACTTAACATAATTTTTTTTATACATACTCCGTATATTTAAGGATCATAAGTATAACTATCATATACATTTATGAATATTTGTGTTTAACTCCTTCAACTATACACAACAATTCACAAATAGATGTACGACATCATTTAATTGGCGTGACACGTCATGCCATGTAATAACCATTTACAGTTTAAAATTAAATGAATTTGTATCACCTATATATATAACACTAGCTAGGTAAGTGATTACAATCATGATTGTAAGCGTGATTATTACAATCGTCTCACGATGATACTGTTTCTTGAATCATGATACGGTGATACCAACTCCTCTAACTCTGTAAAACAATTCACATATGCTTGTACGACACTTGTTTAACTGGTATGACGCGTTACATAATAATCATTTAATTTATAACAAGCACTAAGTGATTGTAATTTAATCATTTCACGTCGTTTCTCACGCGAAAACGGTTTCATACGAAACTTGCTGAAGACGGTTTTACACAATAATTTGCGACGAAAGAGGTGAACATGAATAGTAAATGAGTAAATGCTAAGCTGTGACGTAGTAAGCAAAAAGTTGAGTTGAGTAATAGGGTAGTACTTAGGAGTAGTGGTATGTAGTTGTGGTTGCTTTTATTTTATGTATGAAGTTGTATGTTGTATATTTTTTTTACAAAGCCAGCCAGCCTTTGAATGTATGTCGTCCCTTCATTTAAGTCTACGGTTAATCTTTGGTCTTCCTTTTTCGAGCATATGTTCTTCTGTGGGTTCTTATTAGTTCTTACTACAAAATTATTTGAGGTTGGACCAAATCACCAGCGCATACCAAATCCTATGGGGCCAATTCACCCACCAATAAAACCTTATTCACCCAACTCAGATCATCCTCTCCTTTTAACAAGATTCATACAATTTTATATAGGACGAATTTAAACCCTAAAAAGTTACTCGTAAAATGCATGATGATTAATAAACGGGTAAATCGATAAACAAATGGTTGTGAAAAATAAATGAGATGGGTTATTAAATGTTTAATTACTTTGCTTGATATGGTATCTCACATTGTCACATGAAGTAGAGCTTGAGATGTTGAGTGACCGGTAATCTATCGCTTAAATTCACATGAATCAGATGTATGAATTCGTTAAAAACGTTTGGTTAGCACGAGAAATAGGGACGATTATCACGATGTTTTTCACTTACTAATTAGGAGATTAGATACGTGACTTCAAATTCATATGAACCAGAAGACGTGTGAAATTCGTTAAAGACTTTCGTTAGCACACAGAATCTGGATTTGTACGTTTCATTACCACAAGGAACAACTAATAAGACATCAGTTATGAACCTTTGTGGTAATAATTTTCAACTTAGCCAATTACAATATAAGTGATTTTCAATATTTAGTATGTATATTGAAATTCTATACTACTGAGCAAGTTTTATATAGTGAGGTGATGAATTTCTAAGTCATAATGAACATAATCAGAGTTTTTCTAATGTATTTCCACTAAGTTTATGTTAACCTGTTAATTAAAACAAGATTGACATTTATGTTAACCTGTTAATTAAAACAAGATTGATAGATAATATTGTTTTTAACTCTTTAAGTATAATAAATATGGGATAATATTTCAATTTTCAGATCATATATCTACGTGAATTTTACTTTAATTAAGCTGTTAATGTGTGAGAAAGATCGGATATGTAACTATGGAGTCACAATTACTACTACTACTATTTAACTTTAATTAATAAGCTAGTTGATGTCCATTTCTAGCTAGTTCCATTCCTAATGGGGAGAAGCATGTAAGAATGAATGTCTTCAAATTAAACTTTATTAATAAGATTATTATTATTATTATGTAAAGTTAAGCCAACATTCTAATTAAGTTAATAAAGTTTGAACAAATTGGGTGATTGATGAATTTGGATCTATACTTGAGCAAGATTCTGTGAAGCATGAGAAACATCTAAGAGTGGAAGGAAGGAAGGAAGTAAAAAAAAGCTTTTGTTTTGTAAGGACAAGATGGAAAGTGCATTATTGGTACAACAATAATAAAGTGTAATACTATAAATCAAGGTGGAGGGAGTTCAAATAATATACTCTCTGTCCCAATAAATAGTTTACATTTGCTTTATAGATAAAATTTAAGGTGGTGGTTTATAAGGGTGTTGCCTAGTGGTTAAAACTTGTGGCCATTGGCCCAAGGGTCTCAGGTTTAAGCCCCTGCAAGCGCGAAGTTGTGGGAGTTGTATAGCTTGAGACTATGTCTTCTAGACTTCGAGTCTGTCGCCCACGAGCGGTTTACCTTGGTGTGCGTGGTTTGCAGGCTATGTGTACACCCGAGGGTTTACCCAGTGCGGGTTCCCTCGTTCATCAAAAAAGAAAAAAGAGTGTGAACTATTGACTGGGACGGAGGAAGTATTAAAAGTAATTAGCCTAATTAGAGTGAATGACACAACAAATTAAAGGTATTTAGTATATAGTAAAAAGGAATAATCAAGGTAGTAGGGCGCATATGCAATGGCATCCATCCCATTGGCATGAGAGGTAGGAAATGAGTATTAGCAATAGCAATAGGGCTAATGACACTACACTACTATTACTAGTATTGTTTAAACAAAGTGATTAATTTGTAGGAGTACATGATCAACACTAATACTAGAGCTAGTGGCAAATTGCCATATACACAATGTAATGGTTAGCCACTTCCTAATAACCATTGCATTTGCACCTCCATCCCCTTTTACTCTATCTTGTCCTTGTGCACATGTTTTCCATCAAAGTTTAGCAATTAAGTTTATTTGGGTTAATTAACATGATATGGTTTGGCTAAATCTCCATCCATAGAGTCATTCATCTATACATGGAGTATATATATATAATTTATAAACTTAATTATGATAGTAAGACTCTGTTTTTTTGGATTGAAGTATGCCAAAGTGAACTTAACTAAAGCGGACTAAAGTATTGAGACAAAATGAGTCTCCTGAGCCTAAACTGAATTGGAGTGGACTGAAATGAACTGAATTAACAAAGATGTTTGGTGATGTCATCATACATTTTCTAATTAGGGTATACAATATATTACTTCCTCATTTTTCTTGAATAAACCCCATATTTCTTTTTGAGTATTTTTTTGGTTAGCCCCATTTCTTTTTAAGAAAATATTTTTCTCTCTATTTCTTTTTCATCACATGCATCCTATCATCACAATCCTCTTACTTTTTCATCTTTTCTTAATATCCGTGCCAAACCCCAATGGGGCTAACTCAAGAAAAAGGAGGGAGTACTACTCCTACAATACTAATACTCTATATATATTGTTAATTTGTTTATCTTTGATTAGAATATTCGTCACAATGAATAACAAATGAATAAAACAAAGGTATGTATTACCGTATATCCTACCATAATAATGTACTCGTATATAGTGTCAATCTTCTGAAAAGTTAGTCTACTACTCCGTACTTCAAATGTAAGTTCCAAAATAACATTTAATTAGAATGTTATATACAATGTAGAATTCTCTCTATGAAATTCGCCGCTCTCAATTTCTAATAAAAGAACTAGTCTCTTGGGCTGTTTGTAAAAATAAATACAAATATAAATGAGGATAATAAAAGAGTTTTTTTATTGATAATAATTAGTTACAAAAATACATTTTTTAAATTATTGTCAATTAACTTGGTAAGATATTACAGAAGTTAAGAAAATAAATACAACTGCAGTACGTTGTGGCACAAAAGTGGTAGTAAATGATTCACTTGAGTTTACTCATGATTCATTTCTGTGACTCTCCTGATCTAGTCCTCTTGTTTTCTTCCATTCTTTTGGTTCGTTAAATACGCCACTTGGTTAATTGGACGATCATTCTCTACACTTAGTTGGAGGGATGAGAGTGATACACATAACCCTACCCTACTTTATAACTCGGGTTATTTGGAATTGTAATATACAGAATATTTTTTTTAGTCTAATTTTACTAGAATTGTCACATTTCTATAATGGGTATGTTTTTGTTAGTGGAGATATTTTACTTTATTAGAGTCCATCATTCACACTCACAACCTTATTCCATGTACAAAAAACAAATGTTGCAATTCTGAAGAATTGGAGGAAGTATCGATTTTCAATTTCCATTTAGATAAAGTCTAGACTAATCTCTCGCACCTGACGCGACCCCTAAGTAATTCGATCTCTTCTATGGTATGTTGTGCTGGTTAGTTACTCTGTTTTTTTTTTTACCGAATAAGATGTAGGATGGATATCCATTGTGAGTATATGTTAGCTAGACCTCAGACCTTCGATCGGGACGGGACCCCACCACTAGATAAAGAATTCATGAATTTACTTAGATGCTTGTCCATCTTAATTGAGGTAACATCGCAATTTTGAGCGAACTTCTACTTATCTTGCATGAAAGTACCTCTCCCCGTAGCTACTCCAATATATAATGTGATTTTAGGAGACGCAGAATGTCCGTTTATATATCAATCGTATATTTTGTATCAGCTTATATATTATACTCCTTCCGAACATTATTTCAGTGTTCGGAGAGTATTAATATTAATATTATTAGGGTGAGAGAGTGCACGTGAGGGTGAGGGTGATATATAAGAAGCTCTTACGTTTGAAGGACGTCTAATAATTTAGGTTAGCAAGCAAATCTTTTATTGGGTTTTTTGCTGGTTCAATTTTGTTTGTGGTATGTCTAATACGAGTAATTGTGTTATCTTGAATTAAATGTTGGCATTATATAGGTTGAATTTGAGCATACGGGACCTTTTATTCTTGTCTTTTGTCAATTTTTGAAGCATCATTATTCATTACATTTAGTAGTTATAATATGCACTTTACTCCTTGTGAATCAATCTGATGTATGTGTAAGCATTGCATCATGGACCAATTCATGAGCCTTACTAAACTAACTAACTCCATTTAAATTTATGTGTCTGGTAACTTAATAATTATTGTTCGTCAAAACGAATTTACAGATGTTACGCGTAATTAATTTGTACTCGTAGTATTTTTTCCGTACGACGCAATATGACCAACCAAATTTATTTGTTTAAAGCATCTCATTTTATCTTCGCCATTTCAAAATTTCTTTCCCCGACCACTTCTAAGAAACTTTGTGCCATCTGTTCTAAGAGCACCCACAATGTAGAAGATTGATCATCCTCTTAGCCTTCTCTCTCTTATAAGAGGACATCCTCTAATTTTAGAAGAATTAGAGGAAAGTTTGACATAGGCCCTTGTGCACACTTCTAACACTATTGGTCATTAAATAATCAAATTAAATAAAAAATAATATTAATCATCCAATAATTAAATTAAATAATAAAAAAAGGTAATATAAGAGGATCCTCTACATTGTGGGGTGAAATTAGAGAAAATAAAATGAAGAGGATGAATATTGTGGAAAACGAGGTGGATGAAAGAGATGATGATGTGTAAAACAGATAGAATGAAAGAGAAAAAATAATAGGAATAAGTTATCCTCTACATTGTTCATGCTCTAAGAAACTGTATTTACATTAATTTCAATACCGATAAGGCGATAAGTATGGTATTAGAATCAGGGATAATTTAGCTAGAAATAATTAACGATGTTTATTCATTGTAGTTGTCAATTCATAGAACTAATGCGTATATATATATATATATATATATATATATATATATATATATATATATATATATATATATATATATATATATATATATATATATATGTATGTCCTTTATTTGAAACAAGAAATCTCAAGTAACTAGTTTTAGTGTGTGTATGCACATTGAACATATGATTATACTGTTTTTCTAACATGTGTCCAGTGGACACATGCATGTTAATAAGCTATTAACTAGTTTTAGTGTGTGTATGCACATTGCACATATGATTATACTGTTTTTCTAACATGTGCCCAGTGGACACATGCATGTTAATAAGCTATTTACCGCAAAACTTACACTGATAATATCACGAAAAATTGATATATTAACCCATAATTACTATACTTAAGACTACATCAGTGTAATTCTTACCGTAAATAACTTATTAATGTGTGTACACTAGAAAAATCGATGATTGTATGAATTGAACTTACGTATGTATATGTAGGGCTGTGAACTCAACATCAATTTTTGGGACCCAATTGGCTAATTAAACACTTTCCATGAAATGATTAACTAAGCTCATTGTCAAAATTAATTAATGATTAGAAAGGAAAGGAGTGTTCGCCATGACAAATCAATTTAGCATGCATTTCTTCTATTTAATTATCTTAATTAATTAGCTTCCATTCAAATTAAACCTAATTTCTTTTCACCAATTATTGCTTCTTGTATATTCAATAACACCATAATACACTAGTCTACATCACTTCCCTTCTCGAGTTCAACTAAACAGTAGTACGATAAGAATTTTTAACATATCTAACAAAATTTGAACTAATTAATATATGCCCCTTCATCAAAACTTTCAAGACCGAAAATAATATGGTACGACCATTAGCATTAATGATAACTGATCAAAATGAAAATTTATTACGTCGTTGAGTTATTACATCTCGTCATTGTTTTTATAAGCTAATCATCTAATTCCACACACAAAACAGCTAATACACTCCGTAAGAAAAATTAATCGAGAAATAACTACACAATCATATGAAATGGTTTCGCAATATCTTAGTGTGAAACCGTTTATCTCGACCAAAAAAAAAACTTAGTGTAAAATCGTTTCATCGAAGAATTTAATTAGGCGGAGGAAATATATATGTTTTGATTGATGATATTGTGTGCAATTACACACGACGCGAACCGTTTATTGGACATATATGTATGTATGTATCCCACGATAGTTAACGTTACATAATTTAAGAGTACGACGTTGGTGACTTAGAGCTTTCGTTCTCTACTTAATTGCATTGCATGCCAACTCATGGTTCAATGGCAACAATTCAATTACGTACTCCTTGCGAAAGTTATTAAACCGTAATGGCATGGGATGTCTTTTCTTTTTTAAAATATAATTAATAAAGGGATTTTCTACGTGGTACCCCTACACTTTTTACTTTTCTACCTTGTACCCTTGTACTTTATTAAAAGTTATTTTGGTACCCCTAAACTTTATTATTATCTTTATTGGTACCCCCTAAACTTTTTTTCGCGTCAAGTTTTGGCAACAAATTACCTTTTTATGTTCAAGATTAAAAGTTAACCATCATTTAACATACCTAATTAACCGATAATTGCACTTAAACTAACAATTTTGTACGTGTTTGCAGTTATACATCGAATCTAAACGGATTATATTTTTGACGTTATATTGTCAAATCAAATGATAATACTTAAAATTAAGCTCAATTATTTGTAATTATCTAAGTTAAATGATATTGAAGTTTTAATTCTAAGCTAAAAACATTATCTAACGACAAAACTTGATGGAATTTTTTTTTGGGGCGCTAGTTAAATTAATAATAAATTTCAAGGGTATCATGTATAGACATAGAAAAGGTAGGGGTACCATGTAGAAAAGTGAAAAATATAGGGGTACCGCGTAGAAAATCCCATTAATAAAACTACGAATGAAGTACACGAAACACGTACAATATAATAGAATGCGAGCGTTGTGAATGAACAACACTTGTAGGGTTCCATCACCCTAATATCGTGCCGTGCGTATATAATACGATTATGTGTGCTCTATTAATATTGTACGTATACAAATTTATTAAAGTTGACAAATCTGTCCTGACTTGACTCGACTCGTGACCTCTACTCTGACACGACACACTGATGAACCATAATCCGATACAATCTGATCAAGGTAGACCCAACAATACACTCGTTGCAACTCGAGCTGACCCGTAATCCGAGTCACCCTCATAGTTGTTTGACCCGATTAGAGTCGATCCAATAGTTAATTAACCCGACTCGATAGACTCCAAATTTAATATGGGCTCAAATACGGCCCATTATTACGCCAACCCTTGCTTGTGTGATGTGTACTACGTAGTGTACGTACCTCGCTCAGATCATAAGATACGGGCCATAACTCCAATCCATCTTCCAATATTTGTCATAGTGTTGCCTACCTTTATTGCTTTCATTTCATTAATGTGTCGTTGGACAATTGTGACTAGGATTAACGACACCATGGTGTCCCGCGAAGCGTGCTAGTGGGCGATCGATCCTCGATCCCTCACTAGCATGGCCGCATCGGATCCTTGATATCGCTTGCATTCGTTCCTTGATGATGTGGGTACGGGGCACATCACACTAGTTCGACCCACCATTCACCCTAGTCATGACCAACGAGTCATTATTTGACTGCACTTCTACGATTGTCCTTGAGTCGAACTTTCAAATAAGCTGGAAAAAATGGAATAAAATCCTCTCCATTACCCCCTCTCCATTACTCATCAATGGACCAGATTTTATTTTGAAACGATCCAACAGTTCTAAAATCAATGCTATAAAATGTTGAAAGAGGAAGAGAAATGATATTATAATGGATTGTGAGAGGTAATGGAGAGAAAGTAATGGAGAGGATCCTAACTCGGAAAAAATACATTCACATGTTACAAGTAATACGAGTAATCATTTGGTTTTTTATTAATTTTTCATTTGCTTTTGCACATTGTTTGAGAAATGATTTATCCATTCTCACTCACCCATTTAATTAATGACATGTTTGGGAACTTGGATTTGGATTTGAATTCCGGATTTGAAATATTTCGTGCGTTTGGAAACCTTGAGATTTGGATTTGAAATTTTGATCAAATCCAACCTAGTTCAAATTTGGTTTTCTCAAATCCCTACTACAGGGTAGTCATTTCAAATCCGTCACTTGTCGTTTGCTTGTTTTTTCGCATAATCTTGTCGTAGTATTTGTTTTTTTTTTTTTCCTCGTATTTGAACATTTCTATTTTTCTAATGAAAAATTTTAAAAAATAAAAATTGGTGACCTTGACCCGACTTCACCGGCCCGAAATCCAAATCCAAATCCAAGGGTACCCAACCACCATTTTGGATTTGGATTTAGATTTGAATTCTAGAAATTCAAATACAGGAATTGAATTCTTGATATTCAAATCAATTCCGAGTATCCAAACGCAACCTAAGAAAATTTGGTAAAAACGATATGGAAAAGACCGTTCAGAAAAATGGACGAAAATATATTATATTTGTAGCTTAACTTATTAATTTAAAACTAAAATTTATAAAGTTTTTTTTTTTTCTTTTTGCAAATCACACACAGTAGTCGTACACTATGTCACTATGTAAGCCACCTTTAGGGCGACAAACTCGAAGTCGAGAAGTCGTGACCTCAAGCCATAAAACTTCCTTAAGATCACTCTTGCAGGGTTTGAACCCGAAACTCATAAAATAACGACCACGTGACTAAATATAATCGAGGTCGACCTAAGCGATTTAAAAAAACAAATTAGGGAAGTGTTTACTTGTTTAGAAGGATTGGTGGTTGTACGATTCAACAAAAGCCCGCTAAAGAAAAAGCCATCGCGAACACGACACACAGACCCCAACAACTTGCCTCTTTTCTGTTTCGCCAAACTCAAGCTCCCCCATCAATGGCGGAACAATCCTCCGTCCCCGAAAATCGCCAAGACACCGCTATTCCAGAAACTCGTCAAGATTTCAAGAAACTCGAATTCGGGTACGACTCTACGCTGTGATTCTCCCTGTATATTCTTCTGTTAATCGATCGAAATTTCATGATTATTGCATCGATTTTCAGATGCGAACATTACAGAAGGCGTTGTAAACTTGTCGCTCCTTGTTGCAATCGCGTTTTCACTTGCCGCCATTGTCATAACGACGTCATGGTTTGTTTCCGATTTTTATTGATTTTTGATTGTTTTCGTGATTTTTTTACACGTTTGTTTGAATTTAGGGTTCGTTGTGTTTGAAATTGAATTGTGATTGTTTTTGCGATTTTTGAGCTTCGGTCGTTGTTACTTTTACTGATAGTTTTGTTGATTTCTTTGATTTAGAGCTCGTTGAGTAGTCCATAGGAGCTATTTGTTTCGGATTTTATTGATTTGAGATTGTTTTTGCGATTTCTGAGCTTTGGTTGTTATTTATTCATGTTTGTCGTTTGATTGAATTGAATTTAGGGCTCGTTGAGTAATCCGAAGGAGCGCCACGAGCTTGTTCGCCACGATGTTAAACTAGTAATTTCTCTATTTTGTTAGCCTAAGATTCATACTTTTGAATTTCGATTAGAATTCCGTCTTTGAACTTAGAGTTTAATCGCTTTTTGGCAGGTTGTTTGTGCAGTTTGCGACACTGAACAACAGGTGAGATGATTCATATTGTTAATTATCCTCAACTGTAATAATTCAGCTAGGCATTCGAAAGCAAGGAAACCTTGCGTATTGTTATTAGTAGAAGGATATTCAACGTTCGATTGTTGACTTGTGAGTTGTAACATTTTAGAACCTAGGGAGAATGTCTAATTTTCGATATTAAAGTCGACACTCTCTACTCGTGTGCGCACAGGTAGCAAAGGTTTGCTCGAATTGCGGGGTTAACATGGGAGAGTACTTCTGTGAGGTTTGCAGATTCTATGATGATGAGGTATTGCTTTTCTTTTTTCCTACCGTATTGTTCAGTAGCAGTGATTGGTTTTATTATTGTCTTTCATTCTCATAGTGCTTATTGTTCACTTTTCAGACACACAAGAAGCAGTTTCATTGTGATGACTGTGGGATTTGTAGGTTGGATATCTCAACTCTTGTCCCGTTGCATTACCTATAGCATGTAATTGTGCTTTTGCATTGACAACCTTCCTGCATTACTCATTCAATCATTTAATTTCAGGGTTGGTGGTCGTGATAAGTTCTTCCATTGCCAGAAGTGTGGTACGCCTTTTTCACCTTATCGTCTACTTATTGTAAGATGATGCTTCATAAGCATTAAGTAAAGTGTGTGCTATGTATTGAAAAATAGATTTGAGGGAAGGCAACTTAGAATGTGGTTTGTTTTTGATACCGAAAGTTGATTACCAATTTTGTATGGTAGTCGTAGGTAGCGTGGCAATGGCTTTTTTGTTGTTTGTTGCAATAAAAATACAGTATATAGGGGGTAGATTCATTTTCAGCTGTCTTTTTTTTGTTAATACATACTGTGAAATACATATACCTTTTTTATGCTTTATTTTATTCTGTACATTCTTGAATATCATCGACAAGTTAGATTATGATGTTTGGGGGCTTTCCATGACATTGTTTTGCTACAAGTGCAGCGTCCTGCTATTCAATTGATCTTCGTGATAATCATGCATGCGTAGAGAATGCCATGAAGAATTGTTGCCCAATCTGCTATGAGGTCTGATATGAACTAATAAGATTGAGCTGGTGCTCTACAAGTTGCTCTTTTTCTTTATAGTGACCATATTATGCACTTGTATATGCTGACGGTATTTTATTCTGTTGACAGTATCTTTTTGATTCAATTAAAGGGACAACAGTTATGAGATGTGGACATACAATACACATGGAATGCTTTTCAGAATTGTTAGATAAACGACAGTAAGCACGTCGACACTTTTACTTACATTTTTGTGTTTTGATTTTGATCCTGTTTCTTAGAATTCTATTAGAAAATTTCTCGTGTTCTGGTAGTTGGAATGTACGTAAACTATTGAAAGATTAAAGTCCCCCCCCCCCCTTCTCTTTCTTCCTTTCCCCTCCCCTTCCGTTCCGTCCTTTTTTTGTATCCAAACACACCCTTGGGGTGTATTTTTGTATATGGGTGTCACTTACTTGGTATCCTATTTATTAATGATATACTCTATCTTATAACGCTGGTGATCGAGTCCTACATCCATGGTGGATCTCATGAGTTTTGGCTGAAAGAAAATGTAAATGGCGATGCCGTTAGTTGGGAAGAAATGAACGTTGCATTCTAAAGGATATTAAAGAGCGGCTGACGTTTAATCTAGGGATCTCACTAGGGTAGTAAACTAGGTTTTTTAAAAAAAAAATCCGTATGGAATACAAGGGTTGCCGTTTCAGTAAGGCATTTTCCTGTCTAACCTGTAATATCTCTCAAGCTTTTTAGACCGTTTGTTTTCTTCTGAGTTTTCTGCTGAGGTTTCTTTGGCCTCTCTGTTTTCTGTCTGCCTCTGCTCTCTAATGGGTCCTTGACTAACTGTTCTTTTTGTGTGTTTTTCAATCGTAATTGTTTAATACTGTTGATAACTGATAACATGTCTTTTTAATTCTTGTTAATTACTCTTTGTTTATTTCACTTATTCTGTAAATTTGTACCACGAACTAGGTACCGGTGCCCAATGTGCTCCAAGTCAACTGTGGACATGTCTATGCATTGGCAAAGATTAGATGTTGAGGTAATTGAAGAATTATTGCCTTTTGATTATCTTTTTTTTTTCTGTTTATGTTTAACTTAAAAAATGAGGAGAGTAAGGTATTGTGCATCTTAACTCACCTCCTATGCTTGAGGAGATCAGACAAAAAAGGAGTGTTGTTTTTACTTTTAGATGAATATATCCATAATATAAAGAATTAATTTGAAACTCTTGCGGTCTTGCATTTGCCTACAGTATAATATACCCTATTTTCAGAACTTGCACCTTTTATAATTTTCCAAAATTCCCATCTTTTCTGAAACTTTCTCTAATACTTCCACGGAAAGTCTGTTTTGTCAAAAACAAATGGCATTTTCCTCAACATCGGTCATGAATGGACATTTTCTTGCTTTCCGCAAAAATAAAGATATATTCATGATTTTTTTTTGGGTAAAGGACAGTCCTATTATTTTGCAAAATGGGTGTTCAGGGCAAGCTGAGTGTTTTGAAAAGAAATTGTAATAGGTGCCTAGGTGGGAGTTTAGAAAATGAGAAACTACAGTAGGTGAATAAACTTCAATATAAATGTTAATATTAAGATCAGTCCAACAATTTTGTATTGAACCTATAGTAAATACGGAGTAATTGTTTATCCTTTTGTTGAGTGATTGCCTGAAATGTCAACTGTTTTTTTGTCCACATTGCTGAATTCATGCATTAAAGGATTTCAAATGATGATTGATGTTAGCCGACCTCAAATTATGTTGAATGCCGACCTTTAGTTTTACCATTTTCAGTGGAGGCTAAAGGCTCGTAATTATTTGGTTCAAATTATGATGGGATAAAAGCAA
The DNA here is from genome assembly GCA_958450325.1 of Agrostemma githago. Classification (NCBI taxonomy): domain Eukaryota; kingdom Viridiplantae; phylum Streptophyta; class Magnoliopsida; order Caryophyllales; family Caryophyllaceae; genus Agrostemma; species Agrostemma githago. The sequence goes on along the minus strand of OY288245.1, from coordinate 73,291,208 downwards.
ATGGTTCAGTAAACTTGTTGCAATTTTTAATTATTGTGAAGTAGCATTTGACGAAAAATTCAATGCATCATTTCATCGAGTAATTCAGAAACAGCTTATCTATAAGGTAAGCCTGCATACATCCTGTACTTCCTCCCTTTCCGTATGTCCTCGAGGCACTGTTTTATTGTTGTTGTTCGGGGGATGGCTTGAATGTTTTCTGACGTTATTGATGGTGATTAACGGAATGTAAATTTATCATATTGTTGTGGCACTTGTTAGTTTATCTCACATTGTCCACTATTCCCATTGTGCATTGTAGGTTGCAGCTACACCCATGCCTGATGAGTATCAATATGAGGTACTGCTCTCCCGAATATTTTTACTCTACTTCAGTCCTGCTATTAGTATTATCCTCTAGATCATTATCTGAATTTGTTGTGAAATCCTGAGTCCTGATGGTACATTCCGTAAATGTAGTGAGTTATAATTAGTCTAAAATTCCACTTAAATCTTATCGAGCAAGATTTTTCCAAACTTTCTTTTCATATGATAATTTTATCAAGATCCATGGCTATTCTGATGTTCGACGATTAGGAACTAATGTGATGTAAATTGGCAGGTACTGGTTCTTTGCAATGACTGCAGCAGTACCAGCACAGTGAGGTTTCACATATTTGGGCACAAATGCAGTGACTGCAGTTCTTACAATACTCGTGTAACTCAAAAGTTAGATTCTCAGCCCGAACCTTCATCAAATCAATGAATACGTATCTTCACATTTTCCTACGTCTGATATCTTTTGGGGGGTTCTGCTACTTTTGTTCTGCTACCTTCCGCCCAAAAAATCTTGCAGCTGGTTGGACAGATTTGATTTATAAAAATTTTGGCCGTTTTGAATCCAAAAGACGTGTAAAGAAGATAACAAACTCGATGATTCTATCTAGTACCAGCAAGCTTAGTTTTCGTTTGATCACTTTATAATTGTTAATTGGGTTGCCCTTTTGTGGTTCCGTGTGCCATTTCTAAATCAAACCGTCTTAATTTTTCTGAGTTTTCATGCATGTTCTCCGGATCATTCATCAGTCGGTTCTTTCTGCTGTCTTGATTCTTTTCTTTGTTTTTTTGGAAGTAATGTGAAGACTGAAAGTGTAATACGGAGTATAATGTTAGATGCTTCTTCCCAACTTGAAGCTGAAATTTTATTCGGACATAAGATGCAGGTTTTGAAACAAGACTTAGAATTTCAAGTTGATGGTACTGTAATACTGTACATACAGATGACATTCTCTGTGCTGTTTTCCCGAGTTGTGGATCACAAGTTTCATGAACCGTAAGGGTACTGAAGCATGCATGTTTATCAACCCTTCACTTGGATTGCTTGGAAAAACGCATTTCTTACCGACCTTTTTACCTGCGTTGATGTTAAGAATTGTGAAGGTGTCTGATCCCTAACGGTTTTACCGTCCATGTAGGCATTTACATCAAGTACATAAACCCTCAGTTGCCTTTCTTAGTTCACTTCGGTGGTGTTAATTATACCTGAGATGTGTCGGATTACAGTGGTGCAGAAGCGGAATATTTAGTAGTTGTTAGAAATGTCTCAGGCCATATTCCTTCATAGTTCATAGTGACCTCTCTAGGTTTTGGTCTTTGATATGCCACCTTCATGTTCTTGTCGTCAACCAGCGAGTTTTGAGCAATGTTTGTGGTTAGTAATGCTGCATTCATTCCTCCCTAGTACTGTACATGGGAGCGAGTCAACAGGGTCGGCTTCGGGTTGGCGTTAGGTCATTTTTTTTGGGTGTGTCGGTCATTTTTTGGGTCTGATTTTTGTCAATTTTTTTATAGACAACGATTTGTATGTTTGTACATTCTGTTCAGCTAGGATTTAGGACTACCCGAGTCAATTTGAATTATGGGTCAAATTCGTGTCTTTAGTTAGAGTCAATTTTATGAAGTCTATCTAATAGTCTAATACCTGCAAGTAGAAGCCTTTGATTGTTGATTTATCCTACTTCTGGAAAAAAAAATTACGGAGTATATATGAATAATCTCAACTATCGATATCTCCTTAAAAAAACTCAATTTTATTTAATATTCCATCTGTTTTTTTTAATATAAATCATTCTCACTTTTCGAATCTTCACCTCGAAAATACAAAAACATCGTATAAAAAAAATAGGGGGAGTATGAGAATAAACTTCACTATTTAGTACGAGTAATTACATTAACTTTACTGACTAATTCATCTTTTAACCTAATTGATTACGAAACCCATTTTCTTCCTTAGAAAACTAGTCGTATTACGCATCAATTACTGAACCAGTGTTTGTTCTTCCTTCCTCGTCTTCTCCGTTACTTCTTCCTGACTGATAATTTCATTCATACTGCATCAATTTTAATATTTGTCCGTCTTTTTAATCAACAATAATATTGACGAAATTCACCCCTTTTTAGGGGTTAGGGTTAAATACAAGTTCGTCAATCGTACTGTGGCGACAATGGCAGAGGTAAATTATTCTTCTCATTTCTCCCAAATTAATTTTTCTGGGTTCACAATTACATTTAATTTAGGGTTTGTGAAACCCCTCTTTTTGATTGTTTTGGTTCAATACATAGGTTAATCACTTAATCCATAGAGTAGTGTCACTTTGAAGTTTTGTCATGGGGGTTCATTTATGAGCCATGGTGTGGGTTTGTACTGGAAAACTTACTAGGAATCTAGGACGGTGGTTACAGTGGACACTGATGAATTTTGTTGGTTTTCAATTCTTGAAAAATTTCTATGGTGGGTAATTGAACAATCGACATTGATATGCAAAGGAAGAAGGAGTTGGGTTTATTAATGGGAATGAGAGGGATGGCAATGGGTTGGCAGGACCCGGACCCGTGCCTCAAAAGTTGGACCCGGGGGAAGGGTCCAAAATTTTTAGACCTTTGCCTGGACCCGATGGGTACGGGTAGGGTCCGGGTCCAATGCTTGACAATGTGCAGGCTGCAACTCGCCTGCATGAAGCCGGGCCACATAAACCTATGCATCTGGTCATTAATAACCCAATTCCATTCGTGTTAAATAAAGTTGGGTTTATTTTAGAAAGAGTGGAAGACCATCCGTTTTTGAGATTATTCCCGTTAATAATCCAAAAAAAAAAAAAAACAAGTGTCACATTTGGAGGAATAAAACAATTTGATTACCAAACATAACCCCGATTTATTCGGTTTCTAAAAATAAGGTGGCGGTGAGCAAGCGCTGAGAAGAATGATACCTTTAACTTGCATTTCCATAAAATTTGGAAAGATATACATAGCCCTTGAATTGACCCGAGTGATTCGACTCGTAAGTAACCCAACCCAACCCGAACCTGACTTGACTCGGCTAAGTGTTTTGACACGACAAAGCCTGAACAAAACATGACCCGACTCATAATCGACGTGAGTGACCCGATTGGCATCTCTACTTTTAAGTTGCATTTTTTCCAGAATATTTGGAAAGATATTGGGTTATCATCATAGCACCAAACATCCCTCTCCAGTCTCCACCTTCCCAATCTAATGTTAACATCTTACCATGTCAAAAAGGGTACTTCAAAATAAGATATAAAGTGATCAAGTTCCCATCTTTTGAGTACTACTTGGTCCGTTTGCCATCACTTGTCTCCTTTAGTGTATATATATATGGTTTAGACCGCGCAAAAAATCTACCACTTATAAGGCGGTATTTGTAGACCTGGCAAACAGATCGGGTCGTGTTGTGTTTGTGTTCGTGTCATTGGTAAACGGGTCACGAACCCCTCACCCCAAAGTCCCAAACCCGACCCATTTAAGTTTCATGTCGTGTTCGTGTTGACGCACTTACATAAATGGGTCATCAACCCTCAACCCAAACTCATTTATTTCGTGTCGGGTTCGTGTCGGGTTTTCGTGTCATGTCCATATTTGGAAAGTATTAACGTATTTATTTTAAAAATGATTAAAAATATTTACACTAATTTAATAAACAGGTTATTCGTGTCAGTTTCATGTTTTGGGACCTCAACCCAAACCCGACCCAATTAAATCTCATGTCGTGTTCGTGTCGACCCACTTACATAAATGGGTCATCAATCCTCAACCCAAACCCGTTTATTTCGTGTCGTGTCATTTTTTTGCCGGCTCTAGTATTTTGTAAACGCTAATCCTAATGCTACTGATCTTTGGACTAAGTCTCCCTTGTGATGGGTACATCTGTCACAGACAATCGAGGCCATTTGCTACTCCCTAGGCACTATACCTTTTGTTTGTCATATCTACACTACTTGCCTCCTCATAAATTTATGACTAATTTTCCCGTCACAAAAAAGAATTTGGGTCTTATTACTAACTCTGTAATTTGCAAGGTGTTGGTAGTATAGTTTAATCACTTAATTACTTGGAATCTGTTTAGACAAGGACAGGTGAATGTCAGATTCATTTGGAATGTGGAATCAGATGCAATAGGTATAAACTAAACATAGGGTGAGCAGTTGGAGTATGGTTAACTGATGTTAAAAAGGGTCTACTTTTATGAGTGCCCATCACACGCATTCTTCTTGCAATAACACCCCAACATACACTTGCAACTTGAATGGTTGGAACAGGTGTTCCGAGTTTTGGCCCACTCGCTCCACCTACATTCACCGGCCGAGCTACTATACTTACTCTAGATCTAATCCCCGAGTCTGGCATGTCGCGTTAGAGTTTAGACTGTGGCCGTTGCTATCTCTCGGGACTTTTTGTTTTGATTAATGCTATGGACTGGCTCTGTCCTTTCCACCTTATTTTCAGCTTTACTACGTTCATTTTGACTTAGCCAACTTAGTTCAATTCAGTTGAACCCAATTTAGTTCACTTCAGCTCAATTAAGCACACTATAGTCGGAAAGAACAGTGCCTAAGAGTAGGACAGTCGTGAGACCCTCTTTTATTCATTTGTCATGTAATTTCGGCTGTAGGAGATCACTATCACTATCTAAACCCAATGATTCCCACTTCATAGATGTTAGGGTTGCTCCTCTACCTCTAGTCATGAAGATAAGGATGAACACCTGTCTAGGCATATATTTCACTTGTTGTCTTCGTAAATAGTTTACGTTTACTTCTTTTTTTTTTTCTCTTATCGTGTTAGTTTGATAGGATACGACTATACGAGTTACTTTAAATAAGATACTTTTTTTTTTCTAAGGTATGTTAAGTGTTGAAATGTATATCTAATGTTCATGCTTATCACCCAAGAAACAACCACAACTATGGTTTAATTAGTCCTGAAGTGATTCAGGGTTCGCTGGTGTAGATTAACACTGATCACGGTATGAAAACGTCAATGTGATAACATCAACGAGAAAAGGAAAAACACGATAAGAAGCAAAACAAGATAAGCAAAATGAGGTGGAGAGAAGGAAGGGGAACGAGAACTGTACTCATGGCGCGCTTGAGTCCATTAGTTTGGCAACAGGAAGGAAATAATGCAAAAAAGAACATTTTGTAGTAGCATTCAATGGCACAGATTCAGTCAAATTTTGAAGAAAGTGTAGAAGAAAAAGAAGGATGATTGAGATTATATGCTCCTCCACTCCTGCCACTTTCAGGAAGAATATAGGTATTCTACCACTAGTTTTGGAAAAGTTTGGAAACATACATGTGATACATATATGATTCTTCATTGAAGGATCCATTTTCATTTGAGACTCAGATTCTGAAACAAGCCAGGCCACCCCCAATGCAAAACTAATATCTATTTAGTTTGTTTAGACTCCATCGATACTTGATCACAAGTATCTTGTAAAAAGTTTTATATGAGTTAGAACATCGCAGATGTCAATTAGCTTAATTAACTGGTAAAGCCATTGGAATTCTAAAGGGGGCTTTGTTTAAATCCGATATGATGACGTTAACAAAATGCCCTTGTATAGCTTGTAAAAGTTTAAGTTTACATGTAAAGATAATGCTTGATTGAAATCATTCAGCTGCTGACTGCTGTTACAGTTAATGTGATCGTATGGTCATAGATTCGTGAAAATCGAAGCTTAAGTCCCTGTAATGTCATTTATCATAGTTTGCCCTAGTTAAACTCATCACAGTCAATGGTTGGTATTTAATACTCGTATTAGGCATAAAAATTTGCACAGTCCATGTATTTCAAATAGGGAAACTATGGAATAAATAATCAGTGACCTTTTATCATCAAATATTCTTTTAAGTGTGTGTTCCAAACTTCCAATAAGGTAGGGGTGCATATCAAAAGTTGTAACAATATGTTCTCTTTCAGTCTTCTCAGTAGATGTTTCACAACTTCTGTCTTTTGCTGTCGACATTGTATGTAGCTTCGTTGTTTCGTGTAGCAATGCTTGTTTTTGGTTGTTAATGGAAAATGTTATGTTATGGCCTGGCCTTTTTGGAATCATTCTCTTAACGTGTATTGATAAGCTCGACTTCCATTCAAGGTCTCCATGCTTTTTGAGGAGACTAAGATTTGCTGATAACAGCTCTACTGTCGTCATGGTTTTTCTTTTCGAACTTGAATAAGTAAAATGGTTTTTGCTTTGTAAGTTCTGCTTCTGGTTTTTTGGCAGCTCTTTAGCTTTTAACCTATAGAAATTACTTATGGAAAAACCAAATGCAGGATAACTGTAAACTTCCGAGTGAATGAATTTCAGAGGGATAGAATAAGGCTAGGCTTCATAAAGCATTAAGGGAATATTACATATTACATATTACATGCATTAACTACTTCAACATTGAACTAGCTACTTAGTTCATTCAGGATGTAATTAGAAAAAACACACAAAATATACTTAAGAAAACGAAACTAGCTTAGTAGTACGATTGATCTAAACTGGATGGATTCTTATTCTGTGCTGCTAAATCATATCTTGTACCATGCAATAATGATAATAAACATAAGGGCAGGTGAGGGCTCGTCTCAGTAAGAGGCTTGATGGTAAGGCTGGATGAGTGGAATCAACTTGCCCCTCAAATGGAGCGACATGATCTCGTTGGTTGAACCCATGAGCTTCCCCCCTATGAAGACGGCTGGGACAGGTACGTTGCACCCTAGCTTCATTATGGCCTTCTCCATTTCCTTGCCGTCAGGGTCTTGATCTATCTCATATATCACAGGGTTCACCCCTAGCTCTTGGAACAGTATGTTCACTGTGTAGCATAGGCAGCATGAACTCTTGCTGAAGATCACCACCCCGTTTTCTGATGCAACCCTGCTCACCTTGTCCATTTCTTTTGATTTTGATTTTTTGGGAAGATCTCAAGTTTTGAGAGACCTTCTTGTAGGGTAGTAAGTTGTGTAGGTTTAGATGATGGAAGTTTGCAGTTGGCATGCGAACTATTTATAAGGGTAGTTTGAGTACAGGGTTTGCTCTGCTTGCTTGTACAAGCGAGGGTGTTGAAAAGATACTGTGCTTTGGGTAGATGCTCCATATACAGGTCTTAAAAGTGACTTTCCAAGAGATTGGAACTAGTAGCATGGAGTGTGTACTTCTCTTCAAATCAACAACTACTTGACTGGCAGACACAATCTTGACAAAAATCTTCATTAGTGAGGCGACAAAGCTCAGCAAATGAGCAGAAATCGCGGTGTATTAAGAAGAAAGTCTTGTCATTAGTCTAACTAATGCAAAAATGTGTGCTTTCAGAAGTATGATTCTGACTGCAATTATATGCTAATTGTCTATTAATAGGAAACTAAGAAGCAAGATTACTTAAAAGTTTGTTCTCTTCTGTGATGTGCGCTTTCACTCAGATTCTTTCGGGAAAAAAAGCATTGTTTGAATTCAGAGGAGGAAGTTTATCAGGATTAGCTTTAGGTGGGGTTTGATTCTGTGCATGCAGTGCCCACCAACTTGGCCCGATTCTTTCTTATATGCCAGGCCTCTAAGATTCTGCATTCTTAATACTACTACTGTGTTTTTTTGCTGGATACTGTAACACTGTATACTTTGAATGCTATTATTCGCAGTCGTATAAGAAATGAACCTTTAGAAGATTTTATGTGAGACACTGGTTCATGCACTTGTCATAAGCAAGCGCGAGCTAGCCTTTTCACGCACTGGGTTGATATGTCGTTGATCACTGCTGTTTGCTGTAAATCACTCCTGAACTTGGGTTTATGGACTTAATGTCAGTAGACTGTAAAACTGAGCTAAGTATTTTTTCTTGTAGGAGCGATTGTCTCTTGAGTCATTCAGAATCAGCCTCTTTGCGCTATTGATGCAAGGGTAGGCTGCGTACATCGGACAGCTCCTTACCCCGCAATATGCAGGAGCCCTTGAGGCACTGAGGTACGTATGTTGTTAGTGATGTTGGGTGACTCCGTGACTGTCTGCACTTTTCATCGTAAATTGTAAGTCATGCATATGAGAATTCTGATTCCAATGGATTCATGAACATGCCTCGAAGTTAGATCGAAACTGCGTCTCTTTAGTTCTTAAGTGAACAAGTGAGTGACAAAAGATACTGAGAAAAAGAGTAGCTGAGTAGTTTCCAAAGTGTAAGAACAACCAGAGCAAGCTACGTTGCTCTCACACTTCACTTATGGTGTAAAGTATCGATTAAAATATAAAATTAATTCTCGGATTCAACCAACATGTTAAAATTTTGATTGAAATTAATAGATTAGGAAAATATTATCTACGAAAATGTTTCTTTCTTTAAATTACAACTCATGTAACTTGGAGATTTTTTACCGACGTTTATTTAATGCGTACACACAGCATCAAATGTTCTTTTTTGGTACTAAATTTTCTTGGGGCATTTCATAGGACCTGAATAACAACCCAATTTTTTTTGACGAAATCCAGATAACAACCCAAATGTTCTCTTTTGCTACCCAAATTTCTTGGGGAAAATGTTTTTTGACGAAATCTTTTCTAGAGAAATAAAATGCCTTGGAATGATTATTAGAACCCTTACATACGATATAAAATGGAGTATCGAAATTGTTTCGACAGATTCCGACAAGTCTCAAAAGACAATGTTTTGGCTCTTAAAAGTATCCAATGAAATCCAATTGACCTTCAATTTACATCAAGACATTGTATTTAGTGTGGAGTTTCGTCAACGCGAATATGGATCCATTTTATTCCGTGGCCCTAAAGGTCGAAATAACGTGGATAATAACCTACAAAATCGATCGTTTTTTTTTTTGTTATTTTCGAGAGCGAAGAAAGTTGTTCTAAAGTTCGAATGTTTTTTGACAAAAACTTTGTTATAGAAATAGAAGGCCTTAGAATGATTATTAGAACCATTAGATACGTTATAAAAAGCAGTATTGAACTTATTTCGACCGATGTCGACAAGTCTCAAAAGACAAAGTTTAGGCTTTTAAAAGTATCCAATGAAATCTAATCGACCCTCAATTTACATCAAGACATTGTATTTGACATGAAGTTTCTCCAATGCGAATATAAATCCATTTTATTTCGGGGTCCAAAAGGTCGAAAAAACGTGGATAATAACCTATAAAATCGAGCACCTTTTTCATATTTTCGAGAGGAGTGAAAGTTGTTCTAAAACGCGAATGTTTTTTGACGAAATCTTTCCTACAGTAACAGAACGTCTTAAAATGATTATTAGAACCCTTAGATACGATATAAAATGGAGTATCGAACTTGTTTCAACGGATTCCGACAAGTCTCAAAAAAGACATTCTCTTGGCTTTTAAAAGTGTCCAATGAAATCAAAATGACCATCGAATTTCACCGAGACATAGTATTTGGTGTGGAGTTTCTCCAACGCGAATATGAATCCATTTTATTGCGGGGCCCAAAAGGCCGAAAAAACGTGAATAATAACCTTCAAAATCGATCGATTTTTGGTTATTTTCGGGAAAGGTGAAAGTTGTTCTAACGCTCGAATGTTTTTTGACGAAATCTTTTCTACAAGAAAAGAATGCCTTACAATGATTATTAGAATCCTCAGATATGATATAAAATGGAGTAGCGAACTTATTTCGATGGATTCCGACACCTCTCGAACGATAAAATTATGGCTCTTAAAGGTCTCGATTTAAAACCATATGAACCTCATATTACACCGGGACATTTCATTTGGCGTGAGATTTGTTTGGCGCGAATTTGGAACCATTTTATTTCGGGACCCAAAAGAACGAAAAAACGTGGATAATAACCTTCAAAATCAATCGTTTTTGGCTATTTTTCGTAAGCGGGGAAAGTTGATCTAAACGCGAATTTTTTTGACGAAAGCTTTTCTATTGGAATAAAATGCCAAGTAACGATTATTCGAACCCTCTGACACGATATAAATTGGAATATAACTCATGTTTCGACTGATTTCGACACCTCTCGAACGATTAATATATGGCTTTTAAAGGTCTCGATTTAAAACCATATGACCCTCGTATTACAGCGGGACATTTCATTTGGTATGGGGTTTGTTTGGCACGAATTTGGAACCATTTTATTTCGGGACCCAAAAGGCATAAAAAACGTGGATAATAACCTTCAAAATCGATCGTTTTTGACTATTTTTCGTAAGCGGGGAAAGTTGATCTAAACACAAATATTTTTTGACGAAAACTTGTCAATAGGAATGGAATGCCTCATAAATATTATCCGAACCCTCTGACACGATATAAATTGGAATATAACTCATCTTTAGACTGATTCCGACACCTCTCGAACGATAAAATTATGGCTCTTAAAGGTCTCGATTTAAAACCATATGACCTTCATATTAAACCGGGATATTCAATTTGGTGTGGGGTTTGTTTGGCACGAATTTGGAACCATTTTATTTCGGGACCCGAAAGACCGAAAAAACGTGGATAATAACCTTCAAAATCGATCGTTTTTGGCTATTTTACGTAAGCGGGGAAAGTTGATCTAAACGCGAATTTTTTTGACGAAAGCTTTTCTATTGGAATAAAATGCCAAGTAACGATTATTCGAACCCTCTGACACGATATAAATTGGAATATAACTCATGTTTCGACTGATTTCGACACCTCTCGAACGATTAATATATGGCTCTTAAAGGTCTCGATTTAAAATCATATGACCCTCGTATTACATCGGGACATTTCATTTGGTATGGGGTTTGTTTGGCACGAATTTGGAACCATTTTATTTTGGGACCCAAAAGGCCGAAAAAACGTGGATAATAGCCTTCAAAATCGATCATTTTTGGCTATTTTTCGTAAGCGGGGAAAGTTGATCTAAACAGATTTTTTTTTGACGAAAACATGTCGATAGGAATAGAATGAATAATAATGGTTATTCGAACCCTCTGACACGATATAAATTGAAATATAACTCAGATTTCGACTGATTACGACACCTCTCGAACAATAATATATTGCTCTTAAAGGTCTCGATTTAAAACCATATGACCTTCATATTAAACCGGGACATTTCATTTGGTGTGGGGTTTGTTTGTCGCGAATTTGGAACCATTTTATTTCGGGACCCAAAAGGCCTAAAAAACGTGGATAATAACCTTCAAAATCGATCGTTTTTGACTATTTTTCGTAAGCGAGGAAAGTTGATCTAAACACAAATATTTTTTGACGAAAGCTTGTCAATAGGAATGGAATGCCTCATAAATATTATCCGAACCCTCTGACACGATATAAATTGGAATATAACTCATCTTTAGACTGATTCCGACACCTCTCAAACGATAAAATTATGGCTCTTAAAGGTCTCGATTTAAAACCATATGACCTTCATATTAAACCGGGATATTTAATTTGGTGTGGGGTTTGTTTGGCGCGAATTGGAACCATTTTATTTCGGGACCCAAAAAGCCGGAAAAACGTGGATAATAACCTTCAAAATCTGTGAAGCTGTTTAGGATCGGGGTTGCAGATTCGGATCGCTGCTTTATCTGTGAACTGGAAGAAGAGAGTTTAGAACATCTTTTCTTTGGTTGCAGTTGGAGTTCTCGGGTAATGGGTCTGTTGAGCAATTGGGTGCGGAAACCAATCTCGTGCATCACGGGGATGGTATGGGCTACGAAATTGCGAGGTTCGAAGTTGCAGTGTAATGTGCTTCGAGCGATGATCAATGCGACTATTTACCATATTTGGAGACAGAGGAATTCTTGCAGAATTGATGAAGTAGTGCGACATCCACGGGAGATAGTCAAATTGATCGTGTCGGATGTTAAGAATAAAATTTTGTGTAAGATTAAATACCCTGTAATTGCTAAGGATGCTAAATGGCTACATAATTTGATGTAGTCATTTCTCTTTTGTTCTTGTTGTTCCCTTTTTTTTAATATACTTACCCTTTACCAAAAAAAAAAAAAAACCTTCAAAATCGATCGTTTTTGGCTATTTTTCGTAAGCGGGGAAAGTTGATCTAAACGCGAATGTTTTTTGACGAAAGCTTTTCTATTGAAATAGAATGCCTAATAATGATTATTCGAACTCTCTGACACGATATAAATTGGAATATAACTCATGTTTCGACTGGTTCCGACACCTCTCGAACTATTAATTTTTTGCTCTTAAAGGTCTCGATTTAAAACTATATGACCTTCATTTTACACCGGGACATTTCATTTGGTGTGGGATTTGTTTGGCGCGAATTTGGAACCATTTTATTTCGGGACCCAAAAGGTTGAAAAAACGTGGATAATAAACTTCAAAATCCCGACTTCTCAGGAGAATCCCGACGTCCTCCCTGCGAATTCCGGCGGTCCTGTTCGCGGCGTTCTCCGGCCCTGTCGACGACCAGGCTGGCGACCGTCTATTTCTTTGCGTCACGATCATGAAACAGAAGGCTACGACTGTGTCAAGAGGGGCTAGAGCCATGAAGCCCGTCACGAAAAAGGCGAAAGAGGAATTGCTTCGAAAAGTTGTGAAAAACACGAAACTGGATGATGGCCCTTCGTCCAGGCTGAACAATTCGGTTATTGAAATACCGGGACTGAATTACATCTCTGATATAGAAGATGAGGAGGTTCCTGATTTTGTCCCGGAAACAGGGATCGAAAAGGCAGAGGATGCAGGGGGTTGGAAACAAAGGCAGGGAAAGCAAGTGGTCGACATGGTGGATGATGAAGAGCTTCTTCGGTTCTCTGAGGAGGATGTGGACGATGAAATTGAATATTGGAGTACCGCTGTTTTCTGTTTCATCATGGGTGCTAACCCGCCGTGGGAGGTGATTGAAGGCTTTGTGAGGCGAATTTGGAAAGACCTTGGAATTGACAAGATTGCCTTCCTCCCGAATGGTATATTCTTAGTCCGGTTCAAGGACAAAGCTGCTAAGGTAAAAGTTCTTGACCATGGACTTTATATGTTTGATAACAAACCGCTCATAGTGAAAGAATGGACCCCGGATGCCATTCTAGATAAAAGTGATGTCCTTGAAGTGCCAATATGGATACAACTCCATGATTTGCCCCTGAAATTTTGGGGAAAATGCTTGCCTAGGATAGCTTCGCGTGTGGGACCGTATGTCAAGTCCGACTTGGCTACGGAGGAACGGACTAGGCTTGGGTATGCTAGAATCATGGTCATGGCGAAGGTTGGCCAAAAGTTTAGGAATGAACTCAAAATTCTTGATGAGAAGGAGAATGTGATTGAAATTCGTGTCAAATATGAATGGAAGCCCACTTGGTGCACGAAGTGTAGAGGGTACGGTCATGAGAACTTAGATTGTAAGAAGGATGAATTGAGAAAGGCTAGGAATGATTTGAAACAAAAGAAAAATGTAGTGGGGGCTGGTTCGAAGGCGCAGCCTGCGCGAATTGTGGCGTCCAAGTCTAATGCAGGTCCTGTCATTGTGAGCAGGCCAGCTCCTGCTGCTCCGTTACAGCATACTCATAGTCCTGGAGGTTCGGGTATTCGGGTGTCAAAGCCTGCTCGAGGGGTAGAGGAAGGGGTGTCATATCTTGCCATGGTCATAGGTTCACCGACAAAGGAAGAGGCTGTGCGAAATGAAGGGGAGGGATTGGAATTGGTTGTCCATGGAGATACATAATATTGGATTATGGAATGTACGCGGCATGTGTAATATAAATAAGCAGCGTACTATTTGTGAGTTTGTTAGGAAGCAACAGGTAGATGTTTTTGGGTTACTGGAAACAAAAATAAAGAATAAGGCTTATGCCAAGGTGCAGCAAAACGTGTTCTCGGACTGGAGTATTACTACTAACAGTCATTGCGATGAGGGGGGTCGTATCTGGCTTCTTTGGAAACATGATAAGGTTAACTTGATGATCCTGGAGTATACTTCTCAAAGTATTCATGTTCAGATCACAACTCATTCGGGGACGAAGTATTTGTTGACCCTAGTCTACGCTTATAATTCACTGTCGGAGCGGGGTGCCCTTTGGCGTAAGATGGAGTCCTACGCTCTTAAGGGTCCTTGGATGGTTATGGGTGACTTTAATTGTGTTATTGATGCCCGGGAACGACTTGGGGGAAACTCGTCGGAAGAAGAAATGAATCAATTTCGGGACTGTATTGCGAACTGTGAGATTGGTGATTTTCGAGCAAGTGGCTCTTGGTTCACTTGAATAATAAACATAAGGTGGTGGAGACTAGAGTGTTTAGCCGTTTAGATAGATGCTTGGTGAACGATGATATGGTCAGATTGTTTCCGGATGGGTTTGCTAATTTCCTTCCTGAAGGGACTTTCGACCATTGCCCGTGTATTATCCAACTTGGGCATCCCCCGAGTAGGAAGAATCGATCGTTCAAGTATATGAATATGTGGAGCCGTTCACCTGATTTTCTTCAATGTGTTGAGACATATTGGGATGGTAATATTGTAGGCACAAAGATGTACCGTTTGGTCACGAACCTGAGGAAGCTCGAACCGCCTCTGAAAGGTTTGAATGCATCTGCGTTTGCTGATATTGAGACACGGTGTAGTGTCGCTGAACAGGAGCTGGCCGAATTGCAGGTCCGAATACGGACTGACCGTACTGATGCGTTGCTGCAGGCAGAATCGGTCGCGAATGAGGCGGTCCGGGTGCTCCAAGCTGCGCGAGCAGATTTTTGGGCCCAGAAATCGAAACAGAAATGGGTTAAGGATGGAGATATTAATTCCGCTTATTTCCATGGCGTTTTGAGAGCTCCTCGGGCTCATAACGCTGTTGTCAGGCTTGTTGATGCCGAGGGAGTGGAATGCTCGAGTAAACATGAGATCGAAGATGCATTTTTGAGGTATTATGGGTCACTGTTAGGTGATTCGAAACCGGTTGAGCAGGTTTGTGTGGATACGGTGCGAATGGGGAAGATTTGTTCGACAGAGCATAAAAATACTCTGTTAGCCGGTGTATCTGAAGCAGAAATCAAGAAAGCCCTCCACGATATCCATCGGGATAAGGCCCCGGGTCCGGATGGATTCACGAGCCAGTTTTTTATTGACGCGTGGGAGATTGTTGGAGGAGATTTTGTTAGCGCGATCCAAGACTTCTTCGTTTCAGGTAAGCTGCTGAAACAGCTGAACTGTGCTATCATTACCTTAATTCCCAAAGTGAGCAAGCCTCAGTCTGTGAAAGAATTTAGGCCTATTGCGTGCTGCAATGTTGTGTATAAATGTATTGCGAAGGTAATTTGTTCGCGGTTGGCCAAGGTTCTTCCTCATATAATTTCGCCTACGCAGGGTGGTTTTATTGAGGGACGGAGTATTGTGGAGAATATTTTGATCTGTCAGGACCTTGTTAAAATGTATGGGAGAGGCCGTGTGTCTCCGCGATGTTTATTCAAGGTCGATTTACACAAGGCTTATGATAGTGTTGAATGGGATTTTGTTGACCAAATGCTACAGGCGTTGGATTTCCCGGATCACTTCTGTCGTCTAATCATGGAATGTGTCTCCACTGTGTCATATTCGCTCAGTGTTAATGGTGACTCATTCGGTTTTTTCCCGGGGAAGAGAGGCCTTCGGCAGGGTGACCCCATGTCTCCTTTGCTGTTCACTATTTGTATGGAGTATTTCTCGCGCATCCTTATTCATGGGAAGGTTGACAAGAAATTCAGATATCACCCGAAGTGTGGCCAGATGAAGCTGACTCATCTCATGTTTGCTGATGATCTCCTGCTCTTTTGCAAAGGAGATTCCAACTCGATGGAATTTTTGTGGAGGGCCTTCGCTACCTTTAGTAAGGCCTCAGGCTTGATTATTAGTACATGTAAATCTCAAGCTTACTTCGCAGGAGTAGACGCGGGAACGAAAGAGGCTATCCTACTCTTTTCAGGCTGTGTTGAAGGTACGTTCCCATTTCGTTACTTAGGCCTCCCGATCCAAAGTACCCGAATTGGGAAAATTGAGTGTGAATGTTTAGTAGCACGCATAATTGCGCGTATATCGAGTATTGGGGCGCGGAAGCTATCCTATGCAGGTAGACTGACTTTGGTTCAGTCTGTGTTGTCTCAACTTCACAATTATTGGGCAATGGTCTTTATTATCCCGTCCTATGTTATGTCTAGAATTATCTCTGTGTGTCGCAATTTCCTTTGGAATGGCGGTGTGGAGGGAAATAATAGGGCGCTGGTAAGTTGGGAGAAGGTTTGCTGTCCTAAATTGGAAGGAGGGTTGGGCCTCCGTGATCTGACTGTTTGGAATCAGGCTGCGGTGGCTAAGTTAGCCTCTTGGGTATTCGATCAACCGGATAGGCTATGGGTGAGATGGGTGAATTCAGTCTACTTGAAAGGGAGGGACTGGAGAGAGTATCAGCCTAATACCGATGTCACTTGGGCCTGGAGAAAAATCTGTCATGCTAAGGAAAAAATTAAACATATGTTTGTGAATGGTCTGTGGCATGGGGCGCGAACCTGTTACATGATCTCGGAGGGCTATGATGGTATTCGGTCTCACAAGCCGAAAATGCCTTGGGCCCGTCTTGTCTGGAGTGGTTGGAGCTCCCCTAAGCATAGTTTCATTTCGTGGCTTGTTTTTAGGAGGACTTTAAACACTAGGATTAATCTGGCTAGATTTGGGATTGTGGAGTCCGACCGTTGTATTATTTGTGAGTCACATGAAGAAAGTTTGGAGCACCTATTCTTTGATTGTGAATGGAGTGCCAGGATTGTGGGAAGCATGCGTGAATGGACGAAGAAGGTGATCCCGTATTCTGGGGCTCTAAGCTGGGCATGTAAGGTTCGCGGTACTAAATTGCAATGCAATGTTATTCGGGCTCTGATCAACGCCATGATATATCACATTCGGAGGCAACGCAACCTATGTCGAGTTGATGGTGCGGTCCAGAGGCCTAGTATTGTTGTTAAGTTGATTAAGATGGATGTTAGAAATAGAATTTTGGCTAAGATTAAATATCCTTTACGAGCTAGAGATGCGAGATGGCTGCATAATTTGATGTAGCCATTTATTTGTACATACACATTATTTTTAATATATACTTACCTTTTACCAAAAAAAAAAAAACTTCAAAATCGATCGTTTTTGACTATTTTTCGTATGAATGGAAAGTTGATCTAAACGCGGATGTTTTTTGACGAAAGCTTTTCTGTTGGAATAGAATGTCTAATAATGAATATTCGAACCTTCTAACACGATATAAATTGGAATATAACTCGTGTTTCGACTGATTCCGACACCTCTCGAACGATAAAATTATGGCTCTTAAAGGTCTCGATTTAAAACCATATGACCCTCATATTACACCGGAACATTTCATTTGGTGTGAGGTTTGTTTGGTGCGAATTTGGAACCATTTTATTTCGGGACCCAAAAGGCCAAAAAAACGTGGATATAAACCTTCAAAATCGATCGTTTTTGACTATTTTTCGTGATCGGAGAAAGTTGATCTAAACACGAATATTTTTTGACGAAAACTTCTCGATAGGAATAGAATGCCTAATAATGATTATTCGAACCCTCTGACACGATATAAATTGGAATATACCTCATGTTTCGACAGATTCTGACACCTCTCGAACGATAAATATATGGTTCTTAATGGTCTCGATTTAAAACCATATGACCCTCAGATAACACTTGAGACATTTCATTTGGTGTGGGGTTTGTTTGGCGCGAATTTGGAAGCATTTTATTTCGGGACCCAAAAGACCGAAAAAACGTGGATAATAACCTTCAAAATCGATCGTTTTTGGCTATTTTTCGTAAGCGGAAAAAGTTGATCTAAACGCGAATATTTTTGACGAAAACTTGTCGATAGGAATTGAATACCTAATAATGATTATTCGAACCCTCTGACACGATATAATTTGGAATATAACTCAGGTTTCGACTGATTCCGACACCTCTCGAACGACAAATATATGGCTCTTAAAGGTCTCCATTTAAAACCATGTGACCCTCGTATTACACCGGGACATTTCATTTGGTGTGGGGTTTGTTTGGCGCGAATTTGGAACCATTTTATTTCGGGACCCAAAAGACCTAAAAAACGTGGATAATAACCTTCAAAATCGATCGTTTTTGGCTATTTTTCGTAAGCAGGGAAAATTGATCTAAACGCGATTTTTTTTTGACGAAAGCTTTTCTATTGAAATAGAATGCCTAATAATGATTATTCGAACTCTCTGACACGATATAAATTGGAGTTCGGGTTGTTTAGCTTATATACACATGGTTGGAGCTCTTAACAAACTCTAACTAATTGTAACTAACTTCTCTAACAAACATGTTACTATATAACTAACTTTTTGCTTAACTAACTCCTGCAGCTTCACTTTAGACCAAAAAAATGAAAACTTGGCATGGAATAGTAGTATCGGACACTTTGACACGTGAGACACGACAATGTTTCAGAGGGTCGGAGTAACACGAACCAGGAAAACATTGTAGTCGAGTAGGCCTCTAGATTGTAGCAGGCCGAACCACCTCAGACGAAATGGTTGTATTCCTTGTTTTGCTTAGTTTACTTTTCCTCTGCAATTCTTATAATCTGATTAATTCCTTCTCATAAAAGTGTATATAACTGTTGCATCTACTCCAAGCAGGGTTACAGTATTAAGTCAAAATTTTGCATTCTGTTCTCTCTTATTTATCTTTAATATTTCATCGCGACCCCCAGAATCTTTCTATTCTGAGTCCGGCACTGTCTGACGTGAATCATTATCAGAAACCGTTAATGTTCATTTGCAAACATGGTTAAAGTTGGTGAATGGTCACAGATCACAGTTAACTGCAGGGAAGGCTGTCAAATTCTGCAGCGTGCAGGCGAGACGAAGCAAAAAAAAAGTTTGATAATACAGACCAGTATGTTACATAATGGTTTGTCATCAAAAAGCTCATTAAAAAAACACAAGCTTCTTGACTCACTTCTTCTTTTTTTGTCATGCATTATGTTTTCTGAAATAAATACTAAAACCAAATAGCTTTGGCTTGGATGAGCAAGTCTCTGAGCGAGCCGTTAAGATGAGCTCCTAGGACGTCCTTAGCGGACCCTACATACTCGCCACCAATAAACACGGCAGGGAAAGTAGGGTTGCATCCCAACAGTTGGAGGGCAGTCTCCATTTCCCTGCCTTTAGCCTCTCTATCTAGTTCATACACTGCAGGACTCGCTCCTAGATCGTAGAACAGTGTTTTAATGCTATGGCACATACAACACGAGCTTTTCGTGAATATCACGGCTGCCTTAGTCCTCGATAACTCGATCACATACTCCATGTTTCTGTGTTTTTTGTGAGTTGAAAGAATGATGTGTAGGGAATAAGCGAGCTGAGGTGTTTTGGGTGAGTTGGTGTGTAGTTCTTGGGGCTGACTACCAATTTATAGGGTGCTGAAAAAAGAATGTCAATGAGTAAAAATGATGCAGTGTGGGATAAGGATAAGGTTGAAGAATTCCTTAAGTTTTTTTTTTTTTTTTAAAATTTTGTGGGATAGATGAATAGAAAGTGACCTCCTTTTTTCCATGATCGATCAACTTGCTTTTGGTATCAGCTTTGAGAGCATTGATCTAGATCTCAGGAATAATACTGAATGTCCCTACATTTATGTAATGTTTGAAGAAATTAGTTAAGTCGGTTAATTTTCTTGGTGTCTGAGACGACGGCTGTCCATACTAATCCTTTCGGGAACTACTAGTTAGGGCTTCGTTGGCTCGTTCCTATTGCTGTATAGATTGGATTAGTAAGAATATATTCCATAAATCATGTCAATGGAGAATATAATCAATGTGTCTGTGTATGTATCAATTATCATCCATCCCTTATGCAACTACTGCATCCTGTTACCTGTTAATGCTAATCTGTCACTTGTTACTTACTACTGTACTGTTTTCCGAACATTTTGCATCAAATTCCTGTTTTCCTCGACTGTCTTAAATTTACTGCATCCTGTTAATGCTAACTGCTATACATACATACAGTAGTCTTTATCCTCTGACATTAATTTGAGCATCTTGCCCTTTCGAAAAAGGTCTGGTCATTTTAGTTATATCATCCAATAGAAGCGTGGAAAACAGTTTGCTGAATCGTTTTATTTGCTGTATAAATCCATACTCGAATGACTCGTTTGCCACGTCTGTAGATGGAAATGGGTAAAGCAGTATGATCGCGGTCAGCCGTTTATTCTTACGGGCCCACACAGGAAAAGATGCTGTGATTGTGAGGTGGTTATTCTGTAGTGACAGTGTGCTGCAGATATATGAGGGAATGCAATCATGTATGTATGCATAGAAGTTGGAGGGAATAAGAAGAGAAGAGGCAAGTAAGGAATGGTATGGGCAAGATAGATAGGGAGGAATGTCAATGCAGTGTAGGATGTGACATTCATTAGATGCGGATGAGAGTTATGTCGGCTTCGCTCTGATGTCACACAGAATCCCATTTCATTCCCATCTAAGCTAGCTAAGCTCGATCTCTTGGCACATCGCGATGCTCACAAGTCACAACTGTTTCTTCTCCGGAAGCGTTGATACTAATACGATATACTCAACAGGTCATAGTTGGGCCTCAATCATCATTTTATACGAGTAATACACGTGAGGACTTACGTGACCTGTCGACTTATTTGACAGTGCTAAATGCACTTCCATATCAAACTCATATCATATGCCTTTGGTATACCTTCCATTGGTTGTGTTGGTATAATGGTTAAAAAGATCAGGGCGGATTCAAGAATTGAAAATATCTACGATTAGGTTGACGAAAAAAATAGGTATTGATAAAGTGAAAGGGTATAGAAAGTTGGGTAGAGGATGTGGCGACGGTGTAAAATCATGTTATGATGAAGCCAATAAAATACTCCCTTTGTCTCTTAAAGATGGTCTGTATTATTTTTTCAGAAAGTTCTTAAAGATTGTTTCATTTATCCTTTTACAACTTCGTCTCTACCAAGTTAAAATATTTACCTATTGCTTACTACTCGATTCAAATCCATCTTCCATATATTGTAATGCGACTAAGTACGCATTTTGTTGAACCACGAGCAGAAGTTATTTTCACAAATGGGGAGGGAGTAAACAATACACCATTAAAACCCCACCTTATTATTCCTTGGAATAAAAATATCATACAAGATGACATTAAAGTGAGATTCCAATCCAACTCAGTTGAACAATCAATCTTTCCTTAGCTTACTCTTGCCTATCCAACTCACTACCCATTAATAAAGAGACAACCAATATTCTTAATTTTGTAAGACGGGTCTCACATTGTACAACAATTCATTTGTATATCTCACGCGTGACTGTGTGAGACCATCTTTCAGTATAATTTACGAAAAAGAAAAAATAATAGCATCCAAACAATGTGGAATCAATGTTACTGGCTTATGTGTATCTCAGTTCTCCCCACATTGTTTTCTTCATTAGTGTTTACTGACAATTCATCACTCAAACCACCACTAGCAGAAGATCCATAGATATAAGAACAAAATCCCCAAAAAGTAACAACCAATGCAAGGATCTTGAACCCACTCATGGGATCATGCAACAGTATGATTGCTGCAATGCTTGTCACAGGCACCCTGATAGCATTCAGCACCCCTGCCAGCATCGTCGAGGCTAAAAACAGAATCCCAGTCGCACCCAATACGCCTGCTTGAAACGTAATAGCACTCCAAATGAGGACCATATAGTATGAAGTAGCGCCGCCCTTGAAATCTCTTGCTTCTGATCTGATTTCCTGCATACTAGTGCCAATGACGAGGCCAACTGTCGTGAATATGAATGCTATTAGGGAAACCATAACCTGCTGCTCTAACACCACATGGAATGATACCCTCCCTAAGTACTTAACAAAAACTAGCTCAGACAGCGCGAATATCAGCCCGTGAAGAGCCGAGCCTAGGATATCCCACACAAACCCCATCGCGTACTGGGATTTACTCACGTTGCCATACAGGTCGGAGTCTGAGTCCAACGCTATGACAGACAATGCAAAAGTAATGATGATAATAGAGTTCATTATCAAGGGGTTTAGATTGTTTTTCACAAGTAGGTAACCAAATAACGCGGAGAAGATCAGAGACGAGGATGCCAGAAGAGACGCAGTCGAAGCTGGAAGGTACGCGTACGCGTACGCATACATAAGATTATCAGCAGCACTTAAAAATCCCAAGACGACATAGGAAAGAGCAAGTCGCCAGTTGAGACGGGTTGGAGTCTTCCTGCAGAAGAAGTAGGTGGGAAGTAAGGCGAACGCAGTTAGTGGCCAGCCTGCAACAGAAACCCAACTGAGGATCCATTTGCTGCCCCCGCCGTTGTCATAGTAAATACGTGACAGGATACTGGACGCAGGGAATGCAATGAGCATTGCTGCGATGCTGAGGGTTAGCAGCAGCCAGTACGAGATGGCATTTCCATGGTACGATTCCGGAGGCGTTAGCAGAAACTTGCAGTAGGAGTAGTTGATCTTCCTGATTTTGTGACCTAACATGGGTTCCCTTGTAGAACTGTCAGCAGACATCGAACGACAGGGTGCTCCTGCAACTGCAACTGCAACAAGTCAGTCTAGCAATTTAGCATTTGAAACATACAGTTGATCTAACATCTAAGTCACAAATGATGCATTGGGCTAGTTACATAGAGTTGGTATGTCAGATGTGACGATATAAGTCACAATTCAAGTTAATGAGTTAGGTATCAAACTGCAAATCAGGTATATCTAAATATAATTAATCACACCAAACTCTACTCCTCCTTGTACCCATCCCTTTCACATTTCCATCTATTTTTTTTTTCCACAAGAGTACTTAGTCTTAACCACCGCTAACGACATCTCTACGAGTATTTCTTTAACCAATGGGTCCCACGACGGTTACCCAAAAGCGAAAAGAATAACAAATTGGAAAAGAGAGGGCCACACTTTAGAAAGGGTATCGATAATAATGAGTCGATGGATGGAGGAGTCATTTCCATCGATTTTGGATAGAGGTTGAAAATCGAGAGGGAAAAACATACCTTGGGGTTGGGGGTTGAATTGTTGGTGGAAAGTAAGTAAGGTACGTGGGATATGATCATATATGAATCATATTCATATTCATATTCATATTCATATTCATATTCATGTTCATGGTAGATGCAAGGCGAAATGGGAAGGAAGGATAATGCGACAGTGAGTCTCAGTGACCAAAGTTGTGACTTGTGAGTTATGGGTTGTGGTCACCAGTTTGGCAGCAAGTTTTGGTGTACTAGAATGTTTTTACTTGGACCAGCCTCAGCCCTCCTGCCTGACTTCCATCGTTTATTATATCATCAACATGTTTTTACTTTTTTGAGGTCAACATTTGGTTTTAATTTTTACGTAAATATATTAATATAAAAAATTTAAAAATTATATCATAAATTTTTTTATGTTACGAGAGATATTAAAGAGAAAAGAGGTTGTCTCGAGAAGTGAGAATACTTTTTTCCTTGGGAAAAAATCCATTTGTCAAAATTTGACTCTAAGCTTTGACTTCCCTTTATTCCTTTTTCCAAATCCATTGTTTTCCCGAGATTTTCAGCATGGAAAAAAAAAAAAAGGTCACGAGTTTTGATTTGGAATTTTTTTTGCCCTTTTCAAAGTCAGAGGTATTCCGTAAGAGTTATACACGACCAAAGATTGTTTAAAAAAGAAAGGGTATAATTAAGATAATCAAACAATTGAGGGATAAAATTGTCAAAAATCGTTCTTTTGGGAGGGAGTTTGAATTTCTTGATTCACGTGATAAAAAAATCGAATACAATTATTTTCGTCTAAGGAATGCTACCTACCCAATGAAAAAGTTGTGAATAGCACAAGGAACGAACTAGCTACCCACCTATTGTAGACCGATGGAATATCATCTAATGGGTAATTGTGTATTAGAGACATACCTCCTTCATTCAAATTCAAAGTACACGGTTGCTTTTTTTACATCATTCACAACTGAAGAAAATCTTTAATATTATCAACAATCTATAAGATACTCCCTCATTTCTCTTGAATAAGCCCCTTACACGGATACCAAGGAAAAAGAGTGGAATAAGGATACTTGTTGTCTTTTTAAGAAATGAGTGGGGTAGATTAAGTGTATTAAAAAAAAATGTCCAAAGAGGAATATAAGGCTTATTCAAGAGAGAGGAGGGAGTGAAATATAATGATATGAAATCTTATTTTATTCATCTTTATCGACAATTATGCCAAAAAGCATAAATACAGTTCTGATTTGAATATATAGAGTATTAGGACTAAATTTCAAATAACTGGTGTAGCTCAGGCTTATCATTACTAAAAACAACAAAAAAGCAATTTGTTTTGGAGTTTATTTGTAGACCCGTGAGGCGTGAACACGGGTTCGGGTACAGCCAACAAATTCCTTGAACAAAGTGAAAGACGAAGTTGTAACAAAATTTGGATTAGAGTCGTCCATACATGTTTTTATTCAGCAATATCATTGACCAGTACACATCACTTACTAGTTACCAGTAGTACTACACACTGCATCAACGAAAATAATACATCACCCACTCACTCACCCAGTAGTCATAAATTATCAACCACTTTTAGTACTATAACCCATAATTTAAACAAATAAAAAATTTAGTTTCATCAAAAAAACTGCAGTGTTGGATGAACATGCACCGTGCGAAGTGAAGTCATCCACTGCCCTGCCATCGACACCCACCCAAACTGCTTCTACTTTCTCGATTATTTCATAGCATGCCGAATTTGAACCTGGGTTAGTGTGCCATTACAGCTTCAGCTTGTTCATGGCGTTATCCGTCGTCTGAAAATAAGCTGTATGAAGTATGAAGCGAGCACCATAATACAGTCTGGATCATATCCTGACTGGCTCATTTACGTGAACACGCTGCCTTTTCTTTGCTGCAAATTTTGCCTTCTTTGAAGATATTTCTTGGAATAAATTAGGTCCACCAAATGAGTTCTTTGGACCCCTCACCTTTTTTCTTTTACCACGATCGTATTCCTCATCCCTGGAACATTGTACCAAAGAAACACATTGGTCAAAAAAACGGAATATCAAACGCATCATAAACGACATTTGTCAGTCTTACAATTTTGCACTCTCAGAAGGACATGCGATTTTCATTAGCTCGTGTCAAACATCTAAAAACAACATAAACCCAACACAGTCTCGTATAAGGCATTGTCGTGACATAAGCCAAGCTTTTCTTTGACATATTTCCTCCGTCTGAGTCAACAGTTTTCACTTTACTTTTTTGGGTGTTTCAGTCAATAGTTAGTTTACGTTTCTGTTTTGGATATGTTGTAGGTCTGTGTACAAAGCACATGTAAACATTTCATTGGGACAAAGGGAGTATCATATGCTTTCTCATGTTATATCAACATGAGACTGTGAGAGACTATGAGACTGTCTTTCACGCGAGCTGGCAACACGACTCGCAACTACTTGTGATAAAGTAAAATTGAGAACTAACCCACACAACGAACAAAACCCACACTTATCTCTTTTTTTATCCCTTATATTATTCCTTTCAGTGTTCTCCACTCTCCAGTCACTAGTCACTACTGAGCAGTAAGCACACCACTCCAACTCCAGCGGTCCAGCCTCACAGGTGGAACAGCTGATACTGATCCCACCACTGCCTCCCTTTGATAACCGCCTTAATCCTCACTATGCATCTTACAAAAGAACCAACCACCTTTTCCTCACCAAAACCAAAATTGTTGCTACCCGTAGATAAGGCTGTGCGGTGGCGGTTTGAGATGTGGTGTTTAAGGGAAGGAGGGGTTTGGGTGAAATAGTCAGGAAGAGGAAAGGTGGACTAGTTTCTTAGCAGTCCTAGTTTCTTAGCAGAAATTATCAAAATCACAGATATATAATAAGCTCACCATTCATCCAAGACATGACCAATGGAAACTATCTCTGGACCATTGCCGGCCGCATTTTCCGAGGGAGACCCTCCCACTGCCCAGCGTGTCACTGCAAAACAAAAACACAAACACCAACTTAATGAGACCCAAGTGCAAAAAAACTGTGCAGCTGAAAAAAAAAACACAGAAGAAAGCTATGAAATAGCCATCAGGAAAAGGGTGACAGCAGGCCTAAAAACATACTGTACAAATTAAGTACATCAGAATAGTGAATGCAGCCAACCAAGACACGGATGAAGATTTCATCATGGAGGGAAAAAAAGAGATCCAGCCCAAGAAAAAGCCATAAAAATCATGCGAAGCATAATTAAGTTACAAAAATTGTCAGCCTCAAGATTAAGTAGATGAAAACAGATATGGACCAAGCCAAATCAAGAAATTAAGAGCTGACGACAAATTTAGAGCTACTAACCAGTAGTTTCCTGCGATATTCCATTCTGTGGTTGAAGATTTTGCTTTCCAGAATAAGAACCCTGAACGTCATTACATTGTCCTTCCATGTTAATAGCTTCATTTGGAAGCTTACCAGTAACATGCACTGTTTGGCTGGATTGAGATTTACTTTTGAGTGAATCATCTGACTCCACTACAGGTAAACTGCCGTTCGTATTTGTTACACAGTTCTTAGAATCATCCTTTTCTCGTTCTCTAGGGCAAGAGTTGTAAACAGTCTTATCAGAAACTGCACAAGTAACCACTGAATGACCAACTCTCAAAGAGGCTGATGCAATTGCAACAGAACTTGTGTTTGCAGCAATAACTTCCCCGTTAGACAAGTTTTCGGGCAAAGCACGTTTTGTTTGTCGTTTAATCTTCTTGCATTTTTTCGCCTTCCTAAGATTTAAAGCAGCCCCATACAACATCTTGGTGCTCAAATGCGGAGATATATTTTTCAATAGTCCCTGCCGAGATATTGACTTCTCCAAACGCTTTCCTTTGATTCTTAATTTGGTCACCTTTGCAATCTATTAAGCAACCACACTCCCATGTGAGAAAAAGGTACTGCCTCCTTCAAAATTATAATCTGTATGCAAAGGGGAAGAATGCATATAATGGAACTTACATTAATGGATCCACCTTTAGTGTTCCTTTGAATTGTTGAATCCAACAGAACATCTGTCACGGGCTTACTATCCTTTTTCTGAAAATAAAAGAATACATGTTAACCAATAAACATATCCCCTGTCTCCTGACCTCAGAAAGAAACAAAAAAAAAGGGAAAATGTTGAACACACTTACCAGAATAGAAGATTTATCGGGTACACCATTAGACACAGCAGATGGACAATCAAGACTTGCTGGTTTTTCATCGAGTACACAAGGATCACTCTTAAGTGTCTTGTTGCCTTCAGAGCTAGGTTCATTTTTACGACTATTTTCACCACCATTACTCACTTTCGTCACTTCATCTAAATTAGCCTTTGGCATGGACAACTTATCAGTTTCCAAAACTAATGTTTCAGATGAAATATTGCCTAAACCTTGATTTATATCTTGCTTTAAGCTTTTTGTCGAATTTGGTTGAATCAGAACCGCAGAAGGTTTGGAGTTCTCTAACTGTTTCACAACCAAACTGGACTGTATAGCCTCGTCTGAAGTTTTTACAGCAGAAGGATGCTTGACAACAGGAATGGAACTTGAAACATTTCGCATAGTTGCAACGAGATTTTGTTTGTGTACAATATCCATCACTTTCTTAGAAACAAATTTCTTCCTATCACGGACATAAAACAACATATATGCTTTCTGCTCCATGACAGTCCTCTCACTCACTTGAGTAACCTACATAAGGAAACAATTGTAACAAGGTTAAAAAAAATTCTGAAAAGAACGTAACCCAGCACTTTAGAAATGAATTGCGACATTTTTCCCTGCTTCATATTTGAAAAGAGAGAATTCCCTGCACTTTGGAAATCAATCTTCCATTTTCTTAATTTTTTTCATTGCTTTTTCTTCAGCGTGATTACATCTATCAGAATTCAATTGTTCGATTACTCGGCTTACAAAGAGTAAAAAAAAATGACAAAGATTTAGTCAATTAGGAGGAAACAGCTATAAGGATTTAATAGCCATAACAAATATAACAGCAAAATACTTGTCGATCAAAAGGCAACACTCAAATACTTGTTGATCCTCCAACCACAATGGCAGAAAACCAAAGATTTACTCCAAATAACTTTACTCGTCCAAATCATCACAATATCATCATTATTGAATTCTGATCATTTTATAGAAAATAGTGATAACTTGAATGAGCACGAAAACACAAGAATCAATAGGTGAACATAAACATAATGTAAAGGCTACCCAAGGGGATTGCAGAGAAGGATCATACAACATACCATATTGTCATCAAGGGAGTACCACAAACCATTTGAAGTACGGACAAAGCAATAGTAGTGACCAGAATGTGTGCTCCAGCCTGCATGAACCAGAACTCCATAGAGTGTATATGTCAAATCACCCTCCTGAAATGCCAAAAGCAGAATTTGTAACCACTCTATTTCAGATACAAATATAGATCTACTCTGTGAACCACCAAAAACAGGACCGTAGTGGCCCTTAAGGCTTACAAAGTAACAAAGATACTTGTTTTCAAATTTTAAAAAGTCATCTTGTACAAAGCAGCTAGAATCCATTCCACCAACATACAGCTGACCAAGCAGATACGATATGAGGATATAGTACATGATGAGTTTATTAACTCCACTCAATATACTAGCTAAAACGCTTATCAACAGAATATAAAGACAGAAAATAAGGGGGGAGAGGAGGATGGTAAGTAATTAGATAAAAAAGTGAAGTACAAACAGCCCTACACGTTAATCTCAAGTCAGGATGAAATGAATATCACCTCAAGTGAAATTGATAAAATCATAACACATCAAGCCACAGATGCAAGGCCACAAAAAACAATTACTACAACCACATATTAATTTTTTTGCGGAAACAGTGCTTAGACAAAACCAGATTGGAAATCAACAAAATGCAGGGAAGAGTAAACATACATAGTCTCCACTAACAAAAGGCTTCAAATCCAATGTAGAATCAAACTGAATTTTCTTGTCAATCTTTTGTCCGGAAAAATGAGATCGAAAACGTTTCAGATGTATAGTGAGAACATATGGTGCTTTGGACACAGTAAGCTGTTTGAGTGCTCGAACTTTCTGCTTACACCTTTCACATTTGTACTGCCTCTCACCACCATCTAGTTGCTCTGGGGCAGTGTAATGCTTAAGGGCCTTACATAGGGAATCTGCCTTGACTATTTCAAGACTCAGATCTAAAAAGGGATCGAATGTATTAGAACAATGAGAACACTGCAAACATTTCACCTACAGAGAGTAGAGAATTATGTTAGATAAATAAAGACTATAGGACTCAAAGATCAACAAATTTGATATCTTGAAATAAAGACAATTCAGGGAAAAAAACAAAATTCCTGCACAATTGTGCTTAAAACAATATGTATCACTGCTAAGTTATGCATACCTGACTCCGCAAGCGGCCTCCAAATATACGGTGGACCAAACTTTTTTCATAAGCACTAGGTGACTCCAAAGGGACTCCTGAAGGTAAGCAACATTTGTGCATGGATTCCAGTAAATGTATCATATACTCGTGTGCATCTTCTTGTCTTGCATTTCGAAAGTTCCGAGATACACCTTCACTGGTGGTTAAGGATCAATAATCGTACAAGATAATTTGGGCAGAGATTGCAATGTATGAGTAAAAACTAATCAAGAGAACAACAGAGGAAAGTACCTACTAGGTACCCCCACTGTCTCGGAGTATACCAACTTCGAAATTGACAAATTCTAAGGATTTTAGATAAATTGTGAAGGATCAAATTTAGAACGGAGAACAAAACATATTTTATGAAAGTGGGTGCTACTGGTCAGTAATAAAACTAGCCATACAATATAAAATGACATCATATGCCAGAAGATACAAGTTTAAGACTTGCACATACACCAGCCCACACATAATTTTAAAAAATATACTCCTATTAGAATACCGAAAGCATAAAAACATCTACACACAAAACAGATCTCCAACACGATAAACAACAGTTAAACCTCTTAGCAAGCAAACATCGAAGTACATTTGGTCCACTAAACAGAACCCATTCCACTTGGACTATCAAATTTCATCCCGGTAATAAATAAATCGACAACAAGAGTAAGTAAAATTATCCAGAATAACTCAGAAGATGTTCAAACGTGAATGCTGTAAGCCTGTAAAGGATACATCTCAGGTTTGAAACAAGATCTTTTGGTGCTAATATTCTCCCAGATGATTGCAAGGCACGGCTAACATGATTCTGGATGGAACACAATGCACAGAAACCAGTAACACGACCTAGAAAACACGAAAAACAGAACATTAAACAAAAAGGTCTTGTACAAAAGGAAATGTCAACTAAAAGGCATATAAATACATTTAGATTGCCACAAATAAAAGACAAAAACGAAAGAAATCTTCCATAAACAAGCCAGGAAATTCTTGCACGAGTCTGCTCATCTACTAACTGCTGATGATTTAGGATGGAAAATAGAAAAAAGTACATCAAGTCAGCATTACAACCCAAAAACCTCGAAGCCTACTGAATCCCAACTCTCTTCCATAGGGGAGAAAGAGGATCATACAAGCCTCAGTGCCTCACATGTATGTTAAAAATACAGAGGATGAAGTGATGAACATACTTCTATTTTTCTCCCCTCCCTAAAGTTTTCCCTTTTGTGGCAAACCACTGGACTTACATTCAAGCTACGAAGCCATCAAAACTGAACAGAGACATAGAACCAGACCCCCACCACCCCCACAGTGTAGCACACCCCCTTATATCTGGCGAAAGCATACTGGTCTTGTCCTCACCCACCATTCCCACCTACAGTGTTGTCATACTGTGAATCAGCAGATTTTGAAATGCATAGCATACTAGTACTATCCATAGCTAGATAAGATTCTGAACCCTTTGGCTCGAATACTTTTGGATTGAAGAAGATCAAGTAAACTACCAGCTACACCAATCTACTATTCACACATTACATCATCCTCAAATGTGCATACAAAACAACCAATCAAAGCATCATCCTTTCCGGTACCCGCAAGCAAGGGTCAATCCATCACTGGAACTGAAAAATACATGGCAATAGTAGGTGAATTACACATTATAATCATGTTATCATCCACTTTGTCCACTTCAGTAAACCAACAGTCCAGAATATCACACTTCAAGTCTTCAACAGCCAATCACCAATGTTAATCAAGAACTCTTGACTAAAATGGGTAGGGACAATCGCTCCAGGTTCCAAGTTGGCAGCATTGCTTTGAGACTAGCTTGCCTATCTCCAAAATCATCCATACTGACAGGGACACCCAGCTGTAGACTAGGTTGCCACTGTTCTTTACATTCAAACTTAAGCTCATTTCCTAAACCGAATTCCACACAGACTCACACGCCATTATATTGGCAACAATTCATAAGCAATACAAGATTAGTGCTGCTGCTGTTGCCGCTGCACCACCTCCGTTTCATTACCAAAATCAAATGGTATGTCTTCATAAACACTTTTAGAAAGGCTCCTATAGAACGCACATTTATATGACACTACAAGCTGCACAATATGTGGTCTATACACAGACTAGCATTCAATAGTATGTCTAAAAGTCAAGGGTTGATCCACTCACAAGACGTTTGATGTTTGCCACTTTGCAAATACCCGACCAACGGCTCTGTGTAAGTTAGACATTGTATGACTGAGTTGAGGAAACATGTATTCCCAAGATTCACCAATCCAGCACCCTACACCATATTCATCCAAATACAAATCAGAGGCTAAAAAACGCATAAAGACACGAAATTTCCGAAACACTATTAGCAGCATGGATCAACCAGAAAACTAGCGCAAATTTTCGAAACATTATCAACACACATTCATCCAAATAAAATCAGAGGCTAAAAATAAACAAAGGGCGTAAATTTCCGAAAAATAAATCGCAACAAGGATCAACAGGAAACGCTGCGCAAATTATCGACACACATTCATCCATTCATCCAAATCATTCCAGCTAAATCAATCAATCTATCATCAAGACTCCCTAAATAATCAATTCGACTATGAACGCAATCAATGGAGGAAATAAGCTACAAGTTATCGCTTACAATGCGGCGAGACGGCATCCGAAAGGAGAGAACGGCATCCTCGAAGAAATCGGAAGGTTCAGGCTTTCTAGAATTGGCGGAAGAGGGAGAAGGATGTCTGGAGGAAGAGGAAATGGGGGAATAAGTGGAAGCGTTAGGGTTTAAGGTTTCGAGCTTGAAATGAGGGTTTACGTTAGGGGAGAAAGAAGCGGGCTTTCTGGCGAGATGAAATTCGACTTTGCGCAAGGACGGCGGCGGCGGTTTGTCGGCGGGAACAGAATCCGAGGTGGCGGCGGCGGCCATGGATTCCGGCGAGAAGCGAACCCTAGGAGGATTAGGGTTTTAGGAGGAAGTTGATAAAATTAAGAGTGATGAGTGAAAGTAGGAGGAAGAGGGGTAGAATGAAGATGGACGATAAATGGAGAGGACAAGTGTGGGACTGGGACTGGCCGACAGACAGACAGACAGACAGACAGACCCTAATTGTTTGTTTAAATCTCCAGTCTCCACTTCCCCTTTTTATTAGGGAGGCAGTTTCAGTTTAGATTTAGCAACGTAAACCTATTCTTAGCTTTCTAACTAAATGTTCATCCAAATTGTTATTGATAAATACGATCCGTCGCTCTCTTATAACGGGTCAAATACGATCCGTTTACATAATGATAAAACGTTATAAAAGCAATGTGTTATCTTTTCTACATGAAAGAATAGGGAGAAATCACGAAGCTATCCATTGACATTAATGGAACTTTGCATTGTCTTTGGTTTCATTGTTGGTTGCTTTGTCTGGTTCAATAATAATGTTTATCCTAGTCAGTTTTACGGATCCACTGGACTCGAGGCTTCTCAAGCCCAAACATTTAGACAATTTGATCCGTTATAACAAAGTAACGGGTATCTCTGTCGTAAGGGAGACTGGTAG
This sequence comes from Agrostemma githago, assembly GCA_958450325.1. NCBI lineage: Eukaryota > Viridiplantae > Streptophyta > Magnoliopsida > Caryophyllales > Caryophyllaceae > Agrostemma > Agrostemma githago. The sequence continues at coordinate 73,257,897 of OY288245.1, read as the reverse complement.
TACAGTATGATTTATGGGTAGAAATGGGAAAAGGGAGGAAACGATTAGATGGGTATGCTTTGTGGACGGTGGACAATGGTGGAAAGTTCGGGGGCTAATTACTATGTGGAGTCAAGCAATGAAGTGTACGGTTCGTTCCGTTACTATTAACTACTACCTCCGTATCTATATGTTCGTCCACTTTCAATATAATACTCCACCCATATATTAAAAATAGTGGACAAACATATAGACACGGAGGGAGTACATATGATCGTCATTTATTGTGGAGGCAGCTCAGGATATTAACTGAGGAAGATAACACTCATTGGCTATGTTTAGGTTCGAGATGCGGTGGACGAGTGTGGATTACGAGACTTGCAATTTGAGGGGTATGAGTTCACCTTCGATAACGGCCAACGGGGGGGGGGGGGGGGGGGGATAGTCGACAGAGCGGTATTGACCAAGTTATGTCACATGTAATTGGTTCGGCTTATTCCCTTGTTAAATTGTTTCATCTTGACAATGAACGAAAGATCGGAGCATGCGGCATGCACCTATCTCCGTCATCCTTGATAACCGTGAGGGAGAGGGGGGTGGAGGTTGGGTGGGGGAATGAGTGTGAGAAAGCGGTGAAAGCAGCGTGGAATGAGGGGACGTTAACAAGAAGAGACATCGTCTTAAGGTCCTTAATGCAGGTTGAGAGGACAACAGGAGCCTTCGTGAACGACAGTGGATCATCTCGGACATCTCGCACTTACTAGTCCAGGAGGAGAAGTTTTGGCGGCAGCTGTCGAGAGTCTTGTGGCTCAAAGACAAGGATAGAAACACCAAATTTCGGCAATCATACTATCCGCTAAACCCACCTGAACAAACTCATTTCCATGCTAATCAAAGCTAACAATGCGTATAACCAAACTGTCAAAACACGAACACGAATATGAACACGACATAACATTGTTCGACCACCCCAGCTTGTCTATTGCATAAGATCAGAATAAATAAAGAAGGCACTATTATCGACTTATCGTAAGTCTGATTTAAAACCCTCTACACTTTTCTATCGACGTTACTCAAGCATGGATGATCAATCACATCGATATACAAAAATAAAATCATATAAATATAATGACGAAAAATGACAAATACAAATGGGAGGGTCTGCGGATAAGAATCAAGATCAAGTGTGAATTGAGAAGACAAGTTAAAAGTTAAAACTACTCAAAGTGGATAAAGGAATTGGCCTTTCGTTCTGCATTGAGCTGCTTAATACTCCTATCACCATGCAACCGTACGTAAACCAGGCCCTTCCACACTTCTCTGCCTCTTCCTTCCTACCAGATCAATGCCATATCAATCTTAAAACACCATATCCCACCCACGTTTTGTGCTCTATATATTCTCCCCTAGATTCCGAAATGATTTAGACGCGACACCATTATCAACACGCCAATGTACATATCCCAAATGATCGATTTGTACATGTTATACGAAAAAACCATCTCAACTGAACTGACTTGAACCAATTCAACAGACTCCAGTGGAACGGCTCGACTTGAACCCACGACACTATGATGACACCTAAAATGTACCCAAATCTCAAATAACCTGTCCCAGTTGAAACCCAAATGCAAGCATGCTCGAATAACATTTTGCCATGTGGCTCATGTCTACAAAGATGTAGAGGTGGCACCATAGCAGAGGTGGAATCTTCGAGCATTGGTAGAGTTCTCATGGAATTTCAGGGAAAATTGTGTTTGATTCTTTTTGTATAGGTTAAAGATATTTAGGGCATCTCCCTTGTGACCGGTACATCCGTCACCAAGCTTGCGATGGGCGGGCCAAATATCACTCACATGGCTAGATAAAGACAAGTCATTTACTAGGCTATACCCTATTTGACCCGTCTCAAGTTTGTGACGCGTCTGTTTGTCAAAAACAATGAAGAATTTGTGAAAGAAATAATCATTCTGGATAAACCTCATCATCTGATCCACATCATAAGATTCCTGCCAACAGTTGTAAAATCAATTCCTGAAGAATTACTCATAGAAAAGCAGCCTCCATTTTCCTCAGCTCAAAACATGTGGAACAATTTGATAACAAAGGTGAATTTTGGGGAATCTATTCCTATAGCTCACCACTCGTCTCTCTCTCGGCATATAATATTGGCCCCCACAATCATCCTGAATTCCTGACCTTTCTTCTTCAGGTAAATCCTAATGCACACTTTTCGGACAACCTTTTATGCACTATCTCCATCAAAAGTAAGTTCCTCATTCCTTTCTGATGCCCTACCAAATGTGCCTCACAGATTGCATTCGATCGAGACCCCCTTAACTTATATGAGACCGTCTTACATGTGAGACCAATCCATAAGTAGTTGGGTTGGTGTAGGATGTGAGACAGACTCATACAAGACTCACTCACTGACTCGACACTGTACTGCAGTCTTAGATGCCTATAAATACACGGCAAAGCCAGCACACTTTCACCACAGCAAAAACACAAAGGCATTACGAAACTCAACAAGAAGTGTATCATCAATACCATCAAATCCCTAAAACTCACATTTATCTTGTTTTGAAATAAAAAACAAACCTCGCATTGATAATGGATGTCGTCAAGAGTCTGGTGGATGAAAGGCCGCTAGTGATCTTCAGCAAGAGCTCTTGTTGTGTCTCTCATTCCATGAAGCAACTCATGATCAGCTATGGAGCTAATCCAATAGTTTATGAGCTCGATGAGATTCAAAATGGGAAAGAAATCGAGAAAGCCCTCAAGAGAATGGGGAACAAACCAGCAGTGCCGACTGTGTACATCGGACAGAAGCATGTTGGAGGGGCTAATGAAGTCCTGACCCTCCAGGTACAGGGAAAGCTGGTGCCCATGCTGAAAGAAGCAGGAGCCATATGGGTTTGGAACAGAACATCAACAGAACATAATCATTAGCATGGTATAATAAAAAACATGGAGTCCTACGTTGTTCTCGACAATATTAGGATGATAAAGCTCTAGTAATCAACCCAGAGTATTGAATGGGTTTGCTTTTCAGTTCACATATTCTACACTTTCCCTACATTATGTAAGATATCAGATGAGAAGAAAAATAGATACAGTGTCCGAGTGTCAAATGCATGTCATTTGACCTTGTTAAGCATATAATAAAGCATGACAGAGAAGCAAACATCCTGAGTTATAAAAACTGCATTTGCAGTTAATATTTGGGTGTTGGAAATTTTCTTTCATGCCGCTTGTCAATTCACATTTCCTTTCTACAAGTTAGAAGGTCAAGCTATGTTGCCATAAAAATAAAGCATTTTAATATGAAAATAAATTTGATTACAGTGTTTTAAGTGACGAGAAGCAGTAGTTACTTGTCAGGCATTAACACAAAACGATGATCTTGAGATCTTGAACAATTCTTCGGAAATAGAACCACAAGGAGTTTTGCTACACATGAAAAATACTCCGTAATTTAAACCTTTTAAGATGTTCACTAAGTCTAAAATCCATTGCATTACATATCAATGAAATCTTTGAGGACACTGTTTTTGTCCAACAATGTTCGCTTCTTCCAATTCTCGACAGCTCTTCTAACAACAGCATCGGCCTCACGGATCTCTTCATTAGTAAATTTGTGCTCTATAATTCCTACATGTCCAGGCTTCAAAACCCTAACCACAGTCTCCATATCTTGTTCCAGTTTCCTGATGGGTTAACAATAATCTGAGTTTCTCGCAACTACCAAGATAAACTACTTGACACAATTTAGTACTGATTTTAGCATATGAAACCCCAGAACAGGCAAGACAGCTATATAACAAAACTTCAAAAATCGCAGTTAAATTAAATCGTGGCCATTTTAAGTCACCAACTTATAAACTAATCCGAAGGGCTGAGCACGAGCGAACTTTCACCGAGTAAAGTACGTCTAAAATCTTCCGATGGCTTCAATGGTTCTAGGGTTTTAGGGTTCATGGTTCATATAATGGGAGTAATTGCAATGCAATGGTGTTGTTACTTCTTACAGATAATACAGATCATGCCTGAAAAAACCCGATTCAGCAATCTAGTAAGAGTCTCATCCAACAACTCTCTTCAATTCTTCATCCATCCTAATTCCTAAATTAACACCACAATCCCAATAATCTGCTCCCATATGATCGATCACACAATTAAATAAGCACAAATTCTCCTATTTTAATCCTATGACACCGTCTCACCGTATAATTATTACAGTGAGACGGTCCCAACGTGAGAATACGATTACCATGAGACGTCTCATGTAAGTAAGTGTACGATACATGAAAAAAAAAAACTGAAACCAAAATCGTAAGGCATAAGAAATAGTGGGGAAGAAGGATGTACCTGAAAATCCCAGAAAAGGGAAAGGCTTTCCCCATTTTTGACAAAGTCATTTTCTTTTGAGAGGTTTCTTCAATGTGTTAACTGATGGAGCATGTTTCTCGATTTGATTTCTGCTCCCATGCCTTGGTTTATTTTCGGTTCAGTCGGGCTCGTTCAGTGGGGTTTGACTTGAATAGTTAACCGAGTTTTATTCACGTTAATTACTTTCGGCCGGATTTCAATTAGAAAGTTATGAAGACGATAAAATTGCTAGCACCATGTGGCAAAATCAAATCACTTTGAATTTTTAACTAAATTTCATATTTTTCGGGATTTAACCTGAATCATCAACTTTCCCTTCACTATCGACCCCTAATTTTGCTACTACCTTGTAAACTTGTACTCTTTTCTTATTCAGATCCCGCTTCCACCCTTATCAATGCACCACCAAAGAGCGCAATAAGGTTGCATTTTAAATGGGTCTTAGAAAGTGGGGTGAGTGAGATGGCGGACAAGAAGGGGGTTAGCGATTAGGGATTGTGGATAAGGACGTAGACGATTCTGATCAGGGTTCGAGTTTGGAGATGGAGTTAGACAGGACAATATACATTCATCATGTGCTTAATTAAAAGGAACGACATGAGGTTCCATGTTATCGCTAACTCACTACCATGTCACATTAAGACAAAACAATCTGATGTCAGCTAGTTTAGTTGGTAAAGTTATGATAGGATAAAAAAGGAGTTGATATGGACAATCATTTCATATTATGACCCGTGTAGTTGTTTCTCTTCCATATGTCGAAATCTTGACTTCGAATCCTGGCTCGACCATTGCTCGCGTTAATACGGTAATGATTGAATGTCTTCTGAATTCTGATGACCCTTTTTCTCGTGCAACCAAACAATGCTGATTGTAGCTTGCAAAATTCAAGCTTTCATGGCTGGCGCCTGGCGGAGACAGGAATCAAGGTGGAGTAAGATCGGGGTAGTTGGTTATCTGGGTGGTAGCATAACCACAAGATTCTTTCATCTAGACATGAAAATTGTTCCCGGAAGGACGAACAGTTAACACCATAAGCCAATTCACCATTGAAACCTGTAGATAATATAGTTCATAGCTTCATACATCAAATTACAAAAGAGCAAATAATTTTATAGCAGCTCAGTACTAGTACTTCAACAGTTATAATGAGACTTTTAGATCATCGAACATATAGAACTTTTAGATCACGCGCTCCTTCAGAAACTCACATTAGACTGATTGCAGCTATAGAGAGATACAGCATTAAATGGTTGGTCCAAAACAGTCCAATCTCACTCAAGTTCAAAATCGCCAATAAATAAGCCTAAAGGAGCCATAAAGAAACCCAGGAAAGGAATTACTGATGAATGAAATAAATATGCAGAAAGATACAGTAGGCCTTAAACAGAAAGACAACACATGCGACGACTGGGATTATTTTATAACCATGAGACCCATACCAGTATGGTGCAGAACACTCAGATAGACTGCTGCTTCAGGATTAAATTCTTCCCACCGAGATTTAGTCCTACATACCCTAGCAGTAGAACAGTATCAGAAGTCAAGTAAGAGAAACTATACTCGTGGATTACCCAGTATCTTAAGTGCTCAAGCAAATGGTGAAGTAAGGGGCAGTCAGTTGTACGAAGTCTTACCCTTGTGTTATTAGAACAGAGAGAATGTTTGCGAGCGACTCGCAATGAAAATCGCATCAGAAACTGCATCCGATCATAGCTGCCTCGCAGTAAAAAGAAGCAAAACAAGTTCAGTGGGCGGTAAGTAACTTTTTATATTACATTAAAAGGGACAGAATGTGACTACCTTGGTCGATGTGTGTGTCCATAAGTTATTGTTCCAGCACTATCTCAGATTGAAGGAAAAGGCGGGTCAATTTTCAGCCATTTGGACTGCTTTTTCAATTTCAAGCGATCTTAATTAGTTTCGAGCTCCTTCCCTCATAAACTTCTGATATCTAACATTAAGCAGTCCTGATAAGCATAAGAAGTATGTACTGACAATTCTGAATCACTCCTGCCAGCAGCAGCAACTTCTGCTGGTGCGTACTTGTTCTTGCGACTCAAAGTTGAAAAAAGGTTCATAATTCAGGGAGAACAAGATGCCTATCCAACACCAGAAGACATTGAAAAGTCAACACCAGATAAATTGACGGGATGCCATTCGGCTTCACAGGGACGCTCAGTTCGACGTATATAGTCATAGTTAATGTACATAAGAAAGTCAAGAAAGAGGGCCTTCTCTGATGAATCTCCTGATGTTTTTGTGTTCTCTTGCATGTTACTGCAAGCTTTCTCCATTATCCTATAGGTAACCTCATCAAAACAAAACCCTGTCTCATGGAGTCGTTGACCCCACATCAAGGCTTTCTGGTGTAGCCCCTGCTTGCAAAAGTGAGAAAGCAACAAATTTATAGTAACAACATTTGGGAAAAAGGCCACCTTGAGCAGTTTCGCAGCCAACATCGTTGCACGGTCCAATATGTCACTGCAAACTCCATTTACCATGGTATTGTAAGTGATGGTATCGGGAACAATTCCAGCCGATACAAGCTCATCTAACATCTTTATCGCATGATCCATCCGACGACCAGAACAATGTCCACGCATTCTGATGTTATATGTATATATGTCAGGGCTCCAACCATTGATATGCATTCTATTTACAAGGTTGTCAACACTCGACATGTCAAATGCTTTACAATAACCATCGATAAGAGTGTTGTAAGTCACTAGATCGGGAAACAGGCCAGTTCGCTGCATGCCAACAAAAGCACCAACAGCAGCCTCCATTCTTCCTAGCTTACAAAACCCATTGATAATAATATTGTAAGTACACTGGTCCGGGAGTAGACCAATTTGCCTCATTTCTTTCTCTAATTTCATTGCCTCGGTCATCTTGCCACAATTGCAAAAGCCATAAATTAAAGAGTTGTACGGAAAATTGTTTGGGATAAGCCCCCTCATTTTCATTTCCGCAAACATGGAAACGGCCTCCTCCACTAGGCCAGCTTTAGACAGGCCGTCAATGTAAGCAGAGAAGGTGACGGCATCTGGCGATAAGCCTCTCTGTTGCATTCCATTCCACAGGGTTTGGGCCCCCGACAAGTCGCCATTCCGGAAGTAACAGTCTAGAAGCAATGTAAATGTCGCTCCATTTACTGGAAAACGTCTTGCTATCATATGATCCATGAGCTCTCTAGCTTCTTGTAACCTACCTTTGTTCGAGAGGCCAATGATTAAAGCACTACAGGTGGAAGATGTTGGAGTAAGACCAAATGAGATCATAATTTTATAAGCTCTAAAAGCGTCCTCCTCTAGCCCCACTTTATTGTAGGCTGCAATTACAGAGTTAAAAGCAACAACACTGATTGGAACTCCTCTCTCGAGTAAATCCTCTATTAACTGCATAGCCTCATCCAACCAACCATCCCAACACAACCTGGCAACTGAAATATCAGGCACTGAAGAATCAGGTATCAATTCTGACCGGGAAAAATCAAACTCTCTTAGCAAGTGGTCGACATCTCCTTCAATCCCGTATTTGTAGTGTCCAGCAATCAATATGTTGAAAGTTATGACATCGGGAGCTACATTTCTCATCTTCATTCCTCTAAAAACATTACCAGCCTGATAAATGTCCCTGGCTTTTACATACCCGTCTATTAGTGCATTATGCAAGGCGGTACTAGGATTGAAGCCAACTTCAATCATTGTGTCGAATAGCTTTCTTGCTGCCACAACATTACCTTTCTTACACAATGCATTAACGATGGTATGGAAAGTTCTGGAGCTTGGATAACAACCCCGTTCAATCATAAAATGCATACAAGCCAACCCATCACAAGTTCTCCCTCTTTTACAATATGCATTAATCAAAATATTATACGAATACACATCAGGTTTACAGTGAAACTTCTGCATTACGTACAGCAATGTCTCCCCAACGACAAGGTAACCATTTCTACAAAACTCAAGAATCAAAGCATTAAATGTAATATTCGTAGGGCAAGGTCCATAGCGAATCAAATCTCGAAACAATTTCCATACACAACCATAGTCGCCTACTATAACCAACATCTTAATCAAAATACCAACAGCTGATGAACTCGGAATCACACCAACTTCCCTCATCCTATCCACCACATCTACCGCCAAATAAATGAACCCCGCCTTCATAAACCCCCTCATAAGCGAGTCAAGTACCAAAAAATCCGACTCACGATCTGAGGGCTCACTCCACATCAAATCCAAAAAATCCCTACTTTTACAAGACCCAATTCTCAAACCCACCCAAGAAATCACATCCTGAGCAAGCAATCTTCGATTCTCATCCTCAAGCAAACGCGCAACGACACAACATTTCTTAACCAAATCCTCACAATAATCACCCTGAAAAGCCAGCCTAAAAAATGCAAATGCAGTATCTCGACAATCAAAGAATTTCATAATATCAACAAGACAAAAGGAGCAAAAATTCTTGGAAAACCCCATCAAAATACCAACATTATCACCTTGTTTAATCATCTTAGATATACCAACGAAGATTCTACGCCTCTCATTAGAATTAATAACATCAAAGTTGACAACTTTATAACAATCAAGTGGTATGAACTGAGAAACAAACTGATGGGTATACCTAAAAGACGAAGAAAACGAAGAAAAACGATGGTGGAACTTGGGAAATTGAATCAAGGGTACATGGGTCAGTAAATTTGAGGTGAAAATGATGGGAAATAATGGACTCACCTTGATGAAAGTGCAGTGTTTTAGCCTGCTCAAAGTGAGAGACATTCAGTGAGGGAGATTAAACTCGCCGGAAAATTGCGATTACCGGTGAGATGACGGTGGTTGCCGGCGAAGGTGACGGCGGTGGGGTGGGGGGTTTAACGAAGGTTTTTGGCGAGAGTTAGTGGAATGTGTGATGTTTGTTACCCTCTTTGCAGCTAAGTGAATTGGGCTTTCCAATTTGACCCGTAATTCAAATCGTTCGGGATTAATCCGATTTTGGCCCAAATATTTAACGCTGCTAACCCTTTTTTTGTCGTGTTTTTCCTAACGAGGTTTTGACCCAAATTGGAAACAATTGTTATCAGCATCGTGACAAAAAAAA